>OX463310.1:13359043-14665387 GCA_949820665.1 Scrobipalpa costella
TACGTATAGTTTATAAAAAGAGGATACAAAAAGCCCCTATCCTATCTTAAAGTAGAAACGTATCTCTTAGGTATTATTAAAGCTATGTAGTCCAGTGGGAGCTGAAAACGGCAGATAGAGGCGGGACTCGGAGGAGGTCGCAGTTTCAATTAACTCCTAATCGCCTGCAGTGGAGTTGGCAACACAGCTTATAGTAGTTATAGTTACAATAGTTTCAGATTTAAAAAGCTCTCTTCTAGATTTAGAAGGAGGATAAACAATAATTTAGCCTGTTTCTAATAATATGTATAAAAACTTATAATAAGTAGTGTGGTGCCGGGAAGAATAGCATCACACCAATTTTTTTGGCGGATTTCATAAAGGTTAAGGCGGTGCACACATTGAGCTCCGCGCTACGTCGCGCATCGCAGATATTGCCCATGTTCCATTGTTTGAACCACAGAACAGTTGGTTATGGTTGGTTTGAACAATAAAACATAGACAATATCTGCACTACGCGGCGTAGCGCGGAGCTCAATGTGTACATCGCCTAACTCTGGTGTGGGATATATATAGGGAATAAAGGTACCAGCGTGCGTTCTTGTCACTATGTGAATAAATAATTCACTCGTATCCGCCTACTAAGTTTAGCGTGTAGTAGACATCAGGAGTTGTATTTTTGAACCGCTCATATCTGAATTGGCATACGAAATCCCAAAATCAGTATTTTTGAATACTCATACGTATGCGACTCTGCAAAGTGTGGTCCAAACTCGTTTTCTTTTCTACTACTCGAAACCTAAGTAGTCTATGATCATGACAGTGACACAAATAGTCATTTGACAAGTGACACTTTAACTTTTTAATTTACGTTGCGTTTCCTTGCGATTCATTTCCAGTTTTTCAAATAAACGATTTTTTCAGTGGTAGTGGTGGTATTGTAGGTGTATTTCTGCGTAGAACAAAAACAACTTATGGGATTAAACTTTATTGGCAACATAGATTTCTACTGCTTCAAAAATACGTAAAATTGTGTATAATAGAATTTGATTTCGTACACGAATGATTTTCGAATGCGTTTTCAGTTTTCATACGAGCGGTTCTGAAATACGACTCCAAGTAATTTGTATTGCTGTAATGTATAGCTTCAGATAGGTACAGGTTTTTTTACGAAAAAGAGCCTTCTTTTGCTGATTATTATTACAGGACAGGGTGTAGAGGCTAAATAACTTTTTTTCTGGGTGTAGAGTAATCTTAAAAATAGTGGATAATGAATTACTATTAAAACATCTTACCATAAGAATGGACTATTTAATGTAATGAGTTAAAATTATTTCCAACAGAAGAGTTAAGTTGCGCGAAGCAAAACTATGTTGCTGTTGGTTAGGTTGTTACGTTTTAAATACCTGAAAACTCAGTACAAAACAATTACTAGACTGAGTTGCAAAGCTCATACGCTAAATAAGTTTTAAATTAGTACTAATGAGCTCAGCAAAATAAACAAAAGCTTTCCGTTTTAACGGAAACGTTTGAGAGCGGTCTGCAGTGCAGTTTTCAATTAACTTCTAATATCCTGCTTAATTGGCGAGTTCTTCTCTTCAATCCTTGGTGATAAAGTACCTAGTTGCTACGTGGTAGGTATTTATAAGTACTAAGTACGGAAAATAAATAAATATTCATTCTTAATTATTCGATACTGGCCTGGGAGCGAGAGAAAAACATAGAATGTGTCAGCTGCATTTCTTTCCGGGCATGCTGTAAAAACCAGCTAAGGGATCCGAGGGTTTCAGTATATTGTGTTTTAGGCGATGGGCTGACAACCTGTCACTACAGCAATATACCTACAAATCTATCTTAAATAACCATCAAAACTTTGTCAGACGTGGCGAGGAAATGCAGCTGGCACATTCTATGTTTTACTCTCGCTCCCCGTCCAGCATGGAAGATAAACTATACTCGTACTATTTTTTATATATATTTTACTAAATAAACAAATGCTCCTAAAATAAATTAACGTTTGTCTGATACGCTTGGCGTATGGTCCGCAGTGCAGTTTCCAATTAACTTCTAATCGGCTGTGGTGAGATAGTTGGTAGCTTGCTTAATTAAGGAGTTTACTACTCTTTGACCCTTTTTTTAAAAATCTATCTACTCAAAGTGGTTAATATTCAGACATTGGCGTCGATTCTCGCGACATAGGTTTTATTCTAATTCTCAGCTTGCGCTGTCACTATGTTAAGTTTGACATAAGAACAGGATAGCAAATAAACACATACATACATAAAATCACGCCTTTATCCCTTACGGGGTAGGCAGAGCGTAAAACGCCTCCTAAAAGGCGCTTTCGCCACGTCTGACATAAATTGAGGGCAATTTTAGATTGTAATGTGTAGTGCTGTAGTGACAGGTTGTCAGCCCATCGCCTAAATTACAATACACTGTAACCCCCGAGTCCCTTTTGCTGTCTTCTACAGCATGCCCGGGAGGAAGGGCAGCTGGAACATTCTATGTTTTTCTATCTCTCCCAGTGCAGCATGGAAGAACACATGACTTTAAAATTCCTAATATGATATAAGACTGCTTATTTGACGTAAAATAAGAGAGCATGCTCTGTACTCATTCTTATTTAAATCGTCTTACGTCAAATAAGAAATGTCAAAGTCATGTGTTTACTTGCTATCCTGTTCTTATGTCAAACTTAAGAAAGTGACAGCGCTAGCACTTGGCGTCGATTATCGCGACACAATCCTAATTCTAATTCTTAGGTTCGTATTTATAAAGCGATCTCAAGATTGAGAGCAATATTAAGATGGATTTGCCGGGCCATAGTGAACTGAAATGGCATTTCTGACACGAACTCAAACTAGCTGTCAATCTCAATTGTTGTTTATCGATGTGGGCCTTAGTTAGCGCTAGCTGTCACTTTCTTGACATTGACATAGAACATGGTAGCAAATAAACACATGACTTTAACATTCCTTATCTGACATTAGACTGTTTATTTGACGTAAAATAAGGGAACGTGCTTTATGCTTAATTCTTATTTAAAGCGTCTTACGTCTTACGTCAGATTAGAAATGTCAAATTCATGTGTTCATTTACTATCCTGTTCTTATGTCAAAGTCAAGAAAGTAACATCGCTAGCTAAGAATTAGTTAAAGAAAAGTGCTTCTAGAATTGCCGCCATTGTTTTCATATGTAATGTTTGTTAGTTTATTCCTACAATTACTTTATCCGGGATAAAGGCACCTAAGCGAAAAATGATCGACGATAATGGATGGAAGTCACTCAGAAACTCCAAAGGCACTAGCATTTTGCCACTGAGCACTCCACTACCTCCGTGGTCTAGTGGTCTGAGCCATGGGCTTACGACATGGGCTACGGTTCGATTCCCAGAGAGGAACACAAACTTGATAGTTATCAAATTATCACTTTGTGGGGTTTATCCAGTTTAGTTAGGACATTGTAGGCTAAATCACCTGATTGTCTGAAAAGAAAAAGGATTCCGTGCCTTGGAGTGCACGTTAATCCATCGGTCCTGGTCGCGGTCTTTGATAGTGATCGTTATTCATACCATGTTGGAGGCCTAATAGCTGTGCTACTAGGCGGTTTGAAAACTCTGACACCAGAGTTCATCGGGTCGTTCGCCTCGAAAATCCAGTCGCTAAGAAGAAGAAGACTAGCATTCTTGTTCATTGATGATAAACTGCACACATAAACACGCTGCCTGATCCCGGAGGTCGGTAGGGAGAGTTTTGGCGCTTTGGGGAAGTTGTTGACAAGAAAGCTTGTAGTGCTCTTTGTCTGGGAGGGCGATCTCTAACAGCCATAACATTCCATGCTGGACTGGGAGCGAGAGCAAAACATAGAATGTGCCAGCTGCATTTCCTCCCGGGTATGCTGTGAAAACCAGCTAAGGGATCCGACGGTTTCTGCATATTGCAATTTAGGCGATAGATTGATAACTTGTCAGTACAGCAGTATACCTACAAATATAATTTATATAACCCTCAAAACTTTGTCATACGTGGCGGAACGAACTTTACTTAGGTCGTTTACGCTCTGCCTACCATTAGGAATAAAGGAGTGATTATGTTTTAGCATGAGCAGTCCCTATACTAAACTGTATCCGAAATAAGTATAACAGGATACTCTCCAATTATCCCTCTTACAATCTCTATCGATTTGTTACATACTATCGCCGGATCTCTTTAGGATTCTAGAGAATCTTTTCAACCCTCGATCTATCGAGTGAGATTAAGTTTGTTCAGTGTTTAAACTGTTTCCGTGGTCTAGTGGCTAGTGCCATGGACTCCCGATCCGGAGGTCCTGGGTTCAGTTCCCAGGGGCGAAACACAAAGTTGATATTTGAGAATTTATATGTTTGTGAATTTTTCCCCAGTTTTGTTAGGACATTGCAGGCTGAATCACCTGATTGTCCGAAAAGAAAAAGATTTCGTGCTTCGGAGGGTACCTTAAGCCGTCGGTCCTGGTCGCTGTCTTTGATAGTGGTCGTTACTCAAACCATGTCAGAGGCCTGATAGTTGTGCTACTAGGCGGTTTAAAAACTCTGACACCAGGGTTCATCGGGTCGATAGACTCGATACCCACTCGACAGAAGAAAAAGAAGTGATTAAACTACAAAAAATACTGTGCAGTTTTTTTTTTTAATGTGTTTTTTTACACTTTAAAGAGAACGAATTTAATTTATTAATGATAATATGATAATAAGGAACCCGATGCTGTACTGGATAGGGCCGCTGCCTCCTGAGTGTGAGGTCGTGGTACGAATCCCACCACGTACCAATGTGTTTCTCGATATTCGAATTTCAGATGTACGTTTATTCGCTTTGCTATAGTGCTTCGGAAAGCACGTTAAGCCGTTGGCACCGCTCGGACATTCCTAAAAACAATGTCATTTTGGTCACACATCGACAGACGGCATGTTGCACTTGGCATGCGTTAGTGTGCGTGTTATAAGGGTTGAAAAATTTTGTTAAACCGGTCATAATCATCACTTGATTAATCTGGTTCTTTATTAAACCAACGTTTTAAGGTAGTTCACTGTAACTGAATAGTTAGAATAGGTTAGGTGGCATATTTTGTATGAAGTTACTTACAGTCTCTCATCACTTGGGAATCTACAAAAGTTCCTATTGGTGTCATATATCTTGTGGTAGGAACATGTCCGTACACGGGACAGTACCTAACCATCTTTGGAACACAAAACTTTATTATTTCCGTTACACTGGGAAACATATGCGCGCCAGGCCCGCTTAGCGTACGCACAATGTGACCCACAATCCGGCGCGGAGTATGACGTATATCAGACTGGGGAGGGGAGGTGAGTGGCCATTCTTTATGTTGTACTATTATATATTCTGTGCCGTTGGTCCCAGTTAATATCGCTTAATACCGATAATAGTCAGAGGCCAGTGCTAAGCATTGGCGGCTTGAAAACTATGAGCTAATCTAGGATTAGGTCTGGGTTCCCTTCTGTGTTGCGGAGGTCAGATGGCAGTGTTTGTAAAAACCAGTACCCTCGTTCAATCACCTAGATTAGGTATCTGGTCCCATGAAATACGGAGTAAGGCTAGGGAGATGGGAGATGATGATGATAAGAAGCTATATTTTTGCACCCAGAATAGTGTTTAACGTAGGTTAATTCCGGTACAACATTAAAAAAACAAGCGTTATTTGGTATTATTTCCGCTCTACCCAATTAAGCTTTTTCTACTGCTACGCAAATATCCGGTCACTACCTTATTATTTTTAGCGTCTATTAATAAGTAAGTAAATTTAATCATCTCCCTAGCCTTATCCCGTATCTCACGGGGTCGGCTACCTGATCTAGGAGATTGAACGAGGGTACTGGTTTTTACACAGAGCGACTGCCATCTGACCTCCGCAACCCAGAAGGGAAACCACACCGAATCCTAGATTAGGTCACAGTTTTCAAGCCGCCAATGCTTAGCACTGGCCTCTGACATGGCTTAACGACTAATATCTACGCTTAAACGATATTAACTTGGACCAACAGCTTAACGTGCCTTGCGATGCACGTAAAAAGCGCTGAATAATCGTACATATTCACGGAAAAACACATTGGTACGTGATGGGATTCGAACCACAACCTCCCTGCTCAGGAGGCAGCGGCCCTATCCACTACACTATCGGGCTCACTAAGTAATTAAATTTATTTTAAAATTATATTTCAAGATATTTTTCCCATGATTTTTTTCCGTAATAAAAAGGTCAGATGAGAATTAATTAAAAATCAGAGGTTGAGTTAATTATAATCTATCAAGAGGGGGGGCTTAAATAAGCATAATAAGCACTGAAGATTAGTTTTCTTGTTTGTTAACAATAAGAAGGCAATCTATCCACGTTATACAACGGTCACTTTAAAATGGAAGTCTAAATAAATCCAGTCACCATTCTTTAGAACTTAAGCCAGCAGGCTTCTCCAGAAAAATAGAAATCAAAGGCGTTGTCTCAATGTCTTGCGTTAGAGAGCGGGGCTCAAGGCGGATTTCCGCATAGACTTGAAAACTTCAACAGTTGTGCAAAGAAAGTTATTATTTCAGGATTTTCAGCCAGATGAAAGTTTTAAGTGTTCTGTTTCAGCGGAGGAAGGATTTCGAAATTGTTAATTGGGGAGAAATGCTTTTTGTTCTTATTTAAATTACCGGTTATCATTTGGCTTAATATTTGTTTCTTGTTAGGTGCCTTTGTTTCTAGTTAGGCTGTTATTGTCGAAATTATATTTATTACTCAAATAACCATTTGGCATAACTTTTCAATACCTTGTAATTGTATTGTCCACTGAAGATATGCAAATTTACGGGGTGTAGAGTAGAGAAAGCTTCTCGCAAACTGATAGGGGTTCTTTAGTTAGTAAAAATTATCAATTTTCTCTAGGATTTTTTTTCAGGAAATGAAAAAAAAAATGTCTTTCCTATACAAAATGATCACTTCGATCAGACAATTTTATTTCTGAAAAGAATGTCTTGCCTCAAAATTAAACTCAGTACCTAACAAACTATAAGCCATTTCTAATAGTTTACTAAGGCGCAGATCACGGGCGACGTTTGGTCGGAAATAATCCAAAATATTCCTCTCAGTGGTCGTAGTCTTGAGTGCACTTTTGCTATGTGTTTCCGAACTTAGAATTTAGTGTCTTCTATCAAAATCAAACATAAATGTATGATTTTCGACAGCAAAGTATAAAATGTAAAATTTTAGCTGATTTGACATTATTACAGGTTATATGACAAAACATCATTAACTTGAGACGATTTTACATAGGTACTAAATATTTATACAGCAAGTTTGATTTCGTATCAGAAATGTCATTTCAGTACTTATGAACTGTCAAATCCACACTTAATACTGCTCTCAATCTTGAGATAGCTTTATAAATACGGACCTATATTGTGTATCATAATTATAATAAAACACGATTATTTGCCTGCCCCTCAAAGAGCCTAATTGAGGAGTATTTTGTTTGCTCATCGCCACTTTTGGCAGGGGGTACAAGAAATGTGACTGCCCATGCCCTTCTACTACATCCATGGGAAGTAATGAGGTGATGGTATTCCAATCCACAGGTTTAGATAACATACTTACGGGGATCTTTAGGTCATATTTGTAATCAGCTCTCAAAAGTCACGGCGAGTTTGAGTTCGTATCAGAAATGTCATTTCAGTATAAACTGGCTTGTCAAATTAATACTTAATACTGTTTCAATCTTGAGATCGCTTTACAAATACGGGACTTATACAGCCAATTCTAATAGTTTCTCAAGACACGCATCATGTGGTCGGAAATAATCCTAAGTATTCCACTCTGCGGCCGCCATGTCTTGAGTGCACTCGGGCTGTGTTCCCGATCACGTTTAACTTTCAAATCATGTGTCGAGGAGCAAACCAGAAGTCGGGATCAAGTGCCTCGTAAAATGTTGCCGCTTTGTGCGGTGGCTTGTTTAGTCACAATGTTTGAAGGAATTAAGATAAGATAGGAATATACTTTATTGCATAGAAAAACACAAGAAAAAAAGAAAAATTATAACAAATAGTAGAACAAATAGGCAGCCTTATTGCTAAGCAGCCTTGTGATATGATTTATGTTCCTTCCTTTTAGATATTAAAAAAATAGGAATCAAAGTTTTGAATTACGGTGGTCGTCCAGACTTCCGCGCTACCACGACAGACGCACCAGTTAGAAAATGCATCTACCTACTGCATACTAAACTATACATTTGTACTAAACTAAACTTAAGCGCCTATTAAGTAAAGAACAATATTATTAAATTGTGAAACTTTGATAAGGAAAACTATTCCATCTCTGACAAAAATTAGGTAGAGAAAAGGATGCAAATCGACAGTGTTGCTAATTACACCGGGTGTACCGCAAACCCGTAGGGGTTACTCAGTCAACGAAACTGAACAACTTTCACAAGGATATTTTTTTCTGGATATGAAAAACAAACTTTTTTTTTCTTTTCTTGAAAGAATTTTGTGGTGAAAAATATTCAGTGTCGTTGACTGAGTAGAGCAACCCCTATTAGTTTGCAGCAAAGTCCTGACTAATTTTGAGAACATACAGAATGGTGTTTTGCTGAAGGATTGTCAGCTTATGCCGGGAAGGGATAAAGCTGGTTCAATTCATTCTTTTATTTTTTTATACCACCATGCACCATGGAAGTAACTTTATATTTTATCTCTTTGATTTCAAACGGATACAGAATCTCTATTCTGCATCAGGTTGAAAATCCCGGTTTCAGCCAAAGTTACCTGCATAGAATCAGTTAATCTGTCAGCTGCATGTACCGCGGTCCACAAATCATAGCTCAATAGATTTTCAGTTAGCTAAGAACCGGCTTTTGAACGGCTGGTGTCCGTTAGTGGCCATAACTTCTCGCTACACAGTTGAACTCTCGAAACATCTGATTGTGAACCAATTCAGCTTTCCAGTTGGTACTTGATAATTGCTCAATTATTCTCAGTCAGGTATTCAGGGTGTAAAGGACAGCGTATCGAAAACTGATAGGGGTAGCGAAACGAAACTGAATAACTTTTAGCAGGAAAATGTTTCAGGAAACGAGAAAAACCCACATCGCACAGTTAATCACTCAAAAGTACGTACACACGCACACATACACAAACTCTTATATTCCGATAGCTGAGTATTAAATTCACGTCCTTCTATACTCTTTGTGTATCCGTCCTCATAAAATGTTATTTTTTATCTTTTGTAATCAATACTTATAATAAATCTCTAGAAGGATCGTGTTTGTACATTGAATATTTTTACAAAAAAATAATTGCAGCAGGCATTATTAACGATATAAAGCTGCGTGTTTTCCATACAAACCAGGCGTACGAAGTCGCGGGCACAACTAGTAAATAAATAAATACGCACTGTCGCAACTTTTTTTTAATGGACCTATTTGCATCATACTTCAAAGTGTATATAATGCGTCACCGGACTAAGGGCGGGGAGTTACTACACGCAATCTACACCCTTATATGCAAATGACAACTGCCTAAGGGGGCGCCCACTAGGGCTCGAACCTCAGCTTATGGCATTGTCTTGGGAATTCCTTATCGGAGAGAATCTACCCGGTACGTGCCGGTAAACCCCAAAGTGGGGAGCAAAGGAGGGACCCTGTCGCAACCGCAATGAAGAACTGGCATAAGGAAAATCAGCGCTACTTCCACATACAAAGGAACAAAGTACCGCAAGCCTATATCAAGGTCCTATTTCGGTTGACGTGCTCTTGTCTGTACAACCAACAAACAATTTACTAACTTTGTGAATTTAATGAGTTTCGCCAACTTGATGCTTAAATAAAATGGGCAAATAACGAGTCAGAGTATCGTTTACCGAAAAGGGAAATAAATATTTTTTTATTTATTATAAAATAAGTGATATCAAAAATATTATTTCTTTGATACATTGTAAAAATTGTAGTAAAAAGTTCAAAAACAGAACATCTTAATATTGTAAATGTACCGTTGGAGCTGCAAATCTAGGTCTGCGGTACCGTAATAATGTGCGTTTTTGCCTAGGAATAATTAACGTTTCGTTCTTCAAGATGTCCTTCCCTTGGGATTTATATATTTTCCGGCGGTAAAAAGTAGTCGATGTCCATTTCCAGGTAAGCAGCTATTGTTCTGCCAATTTTTATCAAAATCGGTTCAGCCGTTAGGCGTGAGAGAGCCACAAACAAATATAAATTGTTCTTTATCTATAGGGTTTATTCCATTTTTAGTATCGGCGATGAATGTTAACGTATACGAATACTACTACTACACTGTATTATATACCTACTACATACATCATACAGTGACATTACAAAGTCCAGGAACTAACAAACGTTTTCCCGAAATCCTCTTACAAGTTTGAATGGCGACGGGAACTATACCGCTCCCACAATTTGCCCGAGACTGCTTTGAGAATCGCCTCAAATCTGTTATAAAGTCCGCCTTGGTCAGTTCTGTCGATAGGAAAAATAACTGCCCGAATGTGATATGGTTCAAAGGAATGTTTGTTGACCGCAGCCTTTGGTCACTTTGAATATCTAGGTACTAAAAGGGAGTAAGGTGCTATAATCAAACCTTTCGTCCTCACTTTTAGGATAGTTTGTCTTCACTCCAAGGAAAGCCAAGTTAAGTCTATTATGAAGTCCGCCTGGGTCAGTTCTATCGATAGGACGAGAAACTGCCTGTATTTTCACTTTATTGGGAAATAGGGTGCGTCAAACGTAGGTATACTGCCTTTGGATCTTCTTATGTCGAGTGGGTATCGAGCATATCGACCCGATTAACCCTGGTGTCAAAGATTTTAAACCGCCTAGTAGCACAACTATCAGGCATCTGAAATGGTTTGAGTAACGACCACTATCGAAGACAGCGACCGGGACCGACGGTTTAACGTGCCCTCCGAAGTACGAAATCTTTTTCTTATCGGACAATCAGGTGATTCAGCCTGCGATGTCCTAACCAAACTGGGGAAAAAATCACAAAGTGATAAATTCTCAAATATTATCTTTGTGTTTCCCCCCTGGGAATCGATCCCAGGGCCTTTGGAGCTAAATCTGGTTTATCTTTACCGAAGAACTTTGATTGAGGAACTTTTAAAGATAATTTCACAAATTATAATTGAGCTGTTTAATTATATTTGACGAAATATCTAAATAAAACCTCTAGCTCATAGCTTACAATTAAAAAGTTATAGGAATTGAACTAAGTGCAGAAATGTTAACGAAAAAAATAATTAATACATACATACATAGATATAATCACGCCTTTATTCCGAACGGGGTAGGCAGAGCGTGAACGACCCAAAGAGAGGCCGCTTCGCCACGCCCGACAAAGTTTTGAGGGTTATTTAAGATAGATTTGTAAATAATTAATAATATGTTTATTTCTTCGTAAATGTTATACCAACCGACCATAAAAATTAGAATGCTTATAAAATTGCTTATATTCATGTTGCAGTAGATATAATAGTTAAGATAGGTTAGGTTTGGCTGAACAAAGCAACTGCATTAACTAATGTTTGACTGGGAGTTTCCCGCTATGCACTAACAAAGTTGTTACCAGTTCCGAACCCAAGTCTAAGCTGATTATTATTAACATATTGTATACTCGTATATTCAATCGGTTTGATTTATTAATATACTACTCACAGGTAAAGGGAAACATGGATTTCATATTTGTGGGGCTTAAGGGTGACCAGACCAGAGAGCCATGGAGTGTGCTGGGTTTGAAACTGATCGACAGAGTCAGGAACACTACACTGCTCTCTAAGACACAAATAGCTGATGTGACCAACACCGCCGCTAAGCTGAAGTGCCACGTCTGCCGCATGCCGGATCTTCTTAGCGAGTGGATTTTTGAGTGGACTGACTCGATGAGCCCTAGTGTACGAGTTTTCAAACCGCTAAGTAGCACAGCTAATAGGCCTCTGACATGGTTTGAGTAACGACCACTATCAAAGACAGCGAAGACGTAATTATTTCTTTTCGTTAAATCAGGTGATTCAGCCTGCAATGTCCTAACCAAACTGGGAAAAACCTCACAAAGCGGAACCTCCGGATCGTAAGCCCATGGCTCTAACCACTAGACCACGGAGGCAGTTAAAAATGCCGTCCATGTCGCATGCCGGATGAATTGTGGGCAAAGACCATCACACTATGGAAGCCACCGACTGACAGAAAGCGTTGCGGTAGACCTAGACGACGATGGCGAGACGAGTTGGATGCCTTCAGCAAGTCATGGCCAGAAGAAGCACAAAATAGGGAGTCTTGGAGGGATCAGAGATAGACCTTTGCCCAGCAGTGGGACATATAAGGGCTATATATGATAAGATAAGAGTCTGCCGGAGTAGTGAAGTCCCATACATACGTAGTAAAACTAAACTACCTTTGTACGGGATTACACTACTCCAGCAGACCTTTCAGTAACAAATGTTAAGAAATGAGTAGGTACTGACCCAAAAACCGAGCTGCTGCAAAAGTATAGTCTTCCAAGCCTGGACAACGTCATTTTTTTTTTTACAAATGATGATCGTATTGTTTTTATTAGAGATTGGTTTGTTCGTGTGTATAGATCAGGGGCGACAGAGACAGATGCTACGATACCAATGCAGTCAATCAAAAGAAACATTTTCATCCTATCTTAGAAGTAATATTACCGTGATAACTTTTTTAATTGTTTAAACAACGCGCCAGATGATTGCAGGCTGGATCACCTGATTTAACGAAAAGAAAAAAAATTACGTCTTCGCTGTCTTTGATGTTTATTTAGATATTTCGTCAAATATAGATTGTCTGAGAAAGTCAAAGATTATTTTGTCAATGAAAATCTTTATAATTCCTCAGGCACATTTTTTTTACTAATATCCTTTAATGATATTTGAAGTTTCATGTGGTAATGCTCTATTAAACCTAAATTGATATAGAAGGATAACTCTACTCATAAGGTGTCAAATAACTCTGATATGGCTAAAATAAAAGCAATATTGATAGTGAAAACATTTAATTGACTTATAATAAATCTACTTGTATAAATACAGTCCATTGAATTACAATAGTAAGTTTAATACACAAGTCAAGTATAACTGCAAGCTCAGCATATTCGCTAATGTAACGCTTAAATGCTTAAAATGGTATGTTGTATGTAATATACCAGTCCATGTAATCGTCAGGTTTTTTATACTGTTGGGAAACCAGGGAAAACAGTGGATGCGGGAGGTACAGGATCGGTGTAGATGGCGTCCAAAAGAAGGCCTATACTTAGCAGTGGGTTGATATAGGCTGATATAGGTATAGATAGATAGGTCACCAGTTCACAAATAAGTAGGTATTAGGCAATATTACATCCTTTTTAAAACTTTTTAAACGGCGAACAAGTGTTATTAATATTAATAAAATGTGTTCTTCGACATTCATCAGAAAGGCCTTAAAGCCTTTAACGCTTGACAATCGCATTATCTCACAAAGACACAAGTGAGAAAGGCCCCCCTTGTGGGGAGGATCACTCTGCGGAGATCATGCCTAACGGCTGCTCCAAAAGAGTTGGATTCTGTTCCGATCCTAACAAGCTAAGCTCACAAGAGCAATACACTTGTAAATTAAAAAAAATACTCGCCTACTCACTTAAGGGTTTGACGGAGTTATATATCTCGATGTTTTGACTATAATTATACGATGGCTAATTATATGATCTCCGAAGATCATAAGTGTAATTTATAAACTAAACATCTTTTCATTAAGGTTTCCATAGATTATTATTTCTTAACCACTGGTTAATAGTTGTGTTTAATGGGCTCAGAACTAATTTTACTTTTAGTTCCTTTAATTAGGTGTCTTTACGAAAGTTAGTAGAATTAGATAATATTCAATGTATTTTATTTTAATAATTATAATATGGTCTTTAGATGACTTTCCTATATGTAATAAGTATAATTTAAATGCGTGATTATATTTAAAATACATCAATAATTGTGGCAGTTGTCAGTCCTTATTAAATACAAATAAAAATTGCCTTACAGCGTACAATAAAATTTACTACTAAGTATTATTACCTATCTGTGATTCTTATCTTAAAAATTGTCAATATAGAAAATGCGACTAGACTAACATTAAATAAGTGGTATATAATATAATACACGGGTGTCACGGAAAAGTGTAGGTGTTGTCTACCGAAATACTGAAAATAATTTCATGCTCGCCATAAAAGTAAATCAGGACAAAATTGACTTTTTAAGCACATTGCCTGGGAGCTGCTGGCTTTTATAATTACTTTTAAATGAAATACTTTAATTTGAAAGTTCTTCTTCTTCTGTCGAGTCAATGGTTCAAATTAAATATGTTTTGGCTAGTGCTTTTGAAAGTTTAGGTAGGTAAGTAGCAGTGGGCTGGTCAAATCTGGCGTTAGACAGATGAATTTTAGAGTGAATACCACGAATTGGTAGATAGACGTAGTGTAGGACATCCAGAAAGTAGGTGGGGTGATGATGTTTGTAAGAAAGTGGGCAGGAATTGGATGAGAACAGCTGAAGACCGAGCTGAGTGAAGTGCCATGGGAGAGAGACGCTGTTGGTAGGTAAGTAGACATCTGACCTGACACTCTTTCCGTAAAGTATTATAAAATTAAATCTTACAAAATGATCAGACTTTAAAAAACATATGAAAATGGCACACAAAATAATATAAAATTATCACATTTAGAACAATAAAATGAACTTATTTAAATTGTACAAAGTAATTACATGGGCTAAAGAAAATATTACAGCTACACTGTCACAGGCATACACGTTCACGATTTGCCTGCCCGTAAAGGATACAGGCGTGAATATACGAAAGGTATGGTAGAGGTAATTAATATTTACAAACATAAAAGGCGATAGCTAATATTCGTAGAAAATTGACAAAGAATTATCTTATAAATAGACAAAATATTTTGTTAGGGCTTATAATTTTTTTTTACTTGCAATTATTACTAGTTAATAATAACAATTAAGATAAAATTTAGTCATATAAGCTACTATAAAATTGACTAATGGTGATTGTATGGGAATTTTGATTTATGAATCTTGTGCGGACGAATCGTTAAAATAAAAGTTGGCATATAACAAAAATTTATACTGTAAAACATATTTCACTACCAAACTCGGATGTTTTGATAGTACCTATTATTAATTTAAGAAACGATTTACTATCAAAATAAATATGATATTCATCTAACATTAAATAGACAAATTAAAATCATATTGTTAAATAATTACGATACCATTTTGGGCGTAAATTAACCATAGTCTCATAAAACGAGGCGAAATTTTTATAATTTGACTAATACATAAATTATTTACAAAATATCTACTCAAATCAAATTCATATATTTTGTGATCAAATTACTATTATTACTAAAATTACTAATATAAATTACTATAATATAACAAAGTGCTAAATTATATTTTTTTTCTAGTGAATGCACAAAACCATGACGTAAATATAGTAAAATATAATTTTAAAAAGTTGCTTTCGTACAATAAAAACATATAGAACAATTCATAATTATATGCTAAGTAAAATGTAAGAACCTACTAGATTTCTACAAAAAATCTAATTGGTGCAGTTAATAGGTATCTTATGCCCTCCTTACCTATATTAATAGGAATTTTATGAACAACTAGATAGCTTAGTTTATTGATTTGCGACAATCTCAAAACTTTCGAAGAACTCAACACTAAACTTAGGTAATCGAAACCCTTGCATTTAGAACTCATTAATTTACTGTTGCTTATAATATTTTATGTAATTTGGAATATAATTATGTACATTGCACGTCATATTATGTAAATATCACATTTTACATAGGTAAGTGACGTAAATTCGACATCATATTTCTATTAAGATTTATTATATAGTAGTAGATAACTACAATATATATCGGAAAAATGAATACCTACTTATTTATAAAACAGCAAAAGGCTTAAAGCAAAGCTACGTGTACTTTGAAATCGAATCTTTCATTCTACAATGAATTTAAATCCTACAAAGAAACAAACAAGTACCGAATACTACGTAAAGATAAGCCGTTGAAGCTAAAAATAAATACTCATCGTTCCTTGAATGAAATTGACTGAACTTCAACAAGAACACAAAATACTTTGAAATTGCCTACAAGACTCCCAATCTCTAGAAATTAGTTCTCTCTAAAGGGTTGAGCAAATATCTCATTTAGAAGCTGTTGATACTCCTCAGAATTATAGAGATAATCTTCGTCGTCCTGTAATTCACTGGAGTTATATCTGAAAAGGAAATTCAATTGAAATTAATCTTATTAAGACTTTTCTTTATCTAAATTTATCCTGTAATCCTCCCTGATAAAATGTTTTTGAGCGAAATGGTTTCTTAATTTCATTATGTAAGGATTCGACAATGGAGGATGGAAACCGCTTTTCATAAATCTAGCACGCTTTGCTTCATCTTCTTATCGTGTTAGGTGGTATGTAACCCTGTTGTCATATAAATTTCAAGTTCATATAAATTTATATTTTCTTTTTATAATTCTAAATCAATGCTCTTTAACGTGAATAAGAAAGAGTTTTGTAATCATAAACATGTTCAAGAGAGGACATAATTTTGTCGCCACAGCAAACTGTGACAAATCGTGCATTTAAAAACCAAGCAGTGTATAAGTATTTAATAGCGTAGGAGCATTCTACGGGGGTGTCGGGCACGTTACGTAGTCTGTTTTTCAAAATTACTGAATTTAATTTTAGACGTAATACGCATTATAATTGGCAGATTATAAAGTATTTTTTTTAAACCAGAACGAAAGAACTACGTAACGTACCCGACATTTTCGTGGAATGCCCGTAAAGAATACCGAGGACAAAATGTGATAGTGGCGCACATGGAAGCTTTGTAAAATTATCAATAAAAAGAAAATTCTTACCGTAAAGAAACAGTATCTCTTTTTCTTCTCGCATTCGATGAAGAGAGCGCTTCAATGCAGAGAACTATGAAATGATTGTTGCAGGAATGTCTGAAAGAACATAAAAACGAATTACTTAAACTGTTTTTAAGCAGACTTCGTTCATTTCTGAGAGGAAAATGGTTAGAATAAAAAAAAACTGAAAATTCAATAGCCCTAACTTTTAGTGACTCTGATTGTTAAAAATAGCTAGTTTTTTAAATTGATTACGGAAACCTAAAAATTGTGACTTTACAATAATAGTGGGAACGAGATTATTTCAATTTGAAGTATGAACAGAGGTAGTTTACGTATAAAGATACCTCTTTTAGGAAACTATTATAAGTATGAATCTAAAAACTCACATCTCTTGTGGCCTCGTACCATCAACCAACATTGTGACGCCTGTATCCCTAACGAGGTAGGCAGAGATGATGATGATGGTGGTGGTGATAATGATGATGATGATGGTAATGGTGAGGATGAAGATGATGATAACGATGTTGATGATGTTAATGATGTTGATAGTGATTATGATGATGATAGTGATGATGATAACTATTATAAGTATGAATCTGTAAACTGACCTCTCCTGTGGCAGCAGTTTGAGTGACTATAAAGAGCTCGCCATGCCTTTGATATTACGTTCACTGCTCTGCCACTCCTCGTAGAAGGTGTCCATAGCCCTCTCGCCTCCATGCTCCAGCGTGCGACCCGTGCCATATCAGTTATACCTACTGAGTCTTATTTATGATTATGAGTCTAGACTTACCTCTTCTGGTACAACTAATGATGATGATGACGCTATTGCTGATGATGATAATGATTATTATGATAGTGATGATGATGCTGATAAATATTATAAGTATGAATCTATAAACTGACCTCTCCTGTGACAGCAGTTTGTGTGAGTACAAGGAGCTCGCCATGCCTTTGTTATTCGGTTCACTGCTCTGCCACTCCTCACAGAAGGTGTCCATAGCCCTCTCGCCTCCAGCGTGCGACCCGTGCCATATAAGTTTTTGGGGCCTGCAAATTGTAAGATGGTAAAGAATCTTACAGAATTTTAGGGTAAGATACTGCCTATTAATGGTAAAAAATCTTTCTTTCTAAATAGACTCTCCGACCATTTTTTTCCACCTGTTAATAGAAAATTGTTTAGTTTCATACACTAAAATAATTGCAGCATTTTTACGCCCCGTAGAATAACATCCGTACCCATTTAAATAATATGTGGTATTTATTAATCGTGTCGTAAAAGAACTCGAAATTAATGTGTCTCGAGTTTCGTAGAGACATTTTTTAATTAGTGGTTTCTTTTTTATTTATACTGACCATGTTTAAAACATTTGTCTTCTCATATTTTTAAACAACTAGGAATTTGCTTATCTATACAATACTTGTCTATGTACTATTTCATAACAACAGCAGTCTTTCATGTTAAATAAATAAATAAAAACATCCAAATTAAATGTCTGAACCCTTCTACACAATGTGTAGTTTAGTTACCCACAAAATATTTTTCGCTCTTACCAATGATGATCCGTCATGATATTTTTCCTACTAAAGCTGTAAATTCTTGGAGTCTCAGGGAACACCCCTCCGTTGCCATCAAATATATCTGCGAAGGACCTGAACAGTACTTCTCCATCTATGTTTACCACAGGTAGATGGCGATCGGCGTAGCGGACTGTGGAGTCCAGGTTTTGTATCCTGGAGAAGATAGAACAAGAACATTGTCATGAAATCAGTTATTAAGAGTTCATTAATCCATTTACAATTCAATTGCAAAAGATAGAATGAATGGAAGAAGGGAAAGCGAATGAGAATGACGTCAAATAAATGGGATAAGGCAGATTAGGTTAGATGGAAACGATCATAAGGTGATTTGAATACTACTCGTAGAAGCATCACTGTCAAGACAATAATAATAGTCCCTGTTCGTTGAGGTCCATTTTTGTCATCACCACAATATTCAATAAAGCATGTATGGTATACGTAGTCACAAATAGTGCAAGAAAGCTTCTTTTCCTACCTGCTAGTAAGGAATGCTCTGAAGGTGCCTCTAAGACCAGCTCTTCTAGCCTGCCTGTAGCACGCGAAGTCAGCTCGCCGTAAACCGTGCATATCGCCTGATAGGGGATCATTGAGAGCTGCCAGACGGATCTGCCGTAGAAAAAGAAATACAGAAATAAGAAATAAATAAGATGAATCAGACGCAAGACTAACTACTTGTAATTGCATGCCCATTTGACTCTTTTTGAGGTCTTTGATCTTAAGGTTTTCCCATATCTATATGGAGTCGGTTCTTGTAATTAAACTTCTCCAAAGCCATCGTTTTTGTGTTCGGGATCCCACGAGCTTTCGGCCATTTTTTCGGGTAAATCGAACAGCTAGGTAGAGAAAACGATGCAGATATTTTCGAAACGGAACAGCTGGCATGCAAGCGGGACCTGTTGAAAGAGAAATGGGATCAATTTGCCCTGTAGTGGGACGTTTATATCACTAGACGCTTTATACTTACACTAGGGCCATCATGTGGAGCCGGGGCGTTATCCACAAAGTTGGAAATCGGTGGCACGTGTACCAGGCTTGCAGCGGGTAAGGCAGGTGGCAGTGGCGGTGGAATCGTTGGAGCTGGTGCAGACTGTGTCACTAAAGATCCCAGCTGAGAAAATAAAGAGTGATATGAAAAATTACATAGGGCACATACAACGCAGCTTATTTCGCTTTTTAACAGGCCTCTGTTCAGAATACCAAGGCCGGTAAGATATAAAAATATATTGTTTTGGAATTTTGTTTTGCAGCAAGTTTTTATTTTGGATCGACATCAAGACCTTGAAAAAATATTAAATAGGTCAGCAAGTATACGTATTAAAGGCCCGTATTTGTAAACAGCACTTAAGATTGACAGCTAGTTTTGAGTTCGTATCAGAAATGTAGTTTCAGTACAATGTGGCCTGTCAAATCCATACTTAATATTACTCTCAATCTTGAGATCGCTTTATAAATACGAGCCTACGTAATATTTGCTCTAGCGTGAGGAGGACTACTCTGCGGAGATCATGCCTAACGGCTGCTCCAAAATAGTTGGATGCCATTCTGATCCAAACAAGCTAAGCACTCGCAAAGTTTTTGCTCTGTTCACTTTTATTTTTAGATTTCGATTTTTATTATCGATCGCAAAGGACTTATATTATAGACGGTCGTTGACCTGACGAACTGTGGTGTCCGTCGTTTCTATGAGTACCTTTCAAATTCAAATCTTCAAATACAGTAAAACGACATTAAATACCTAATTGTGGATCTAAACCCGATATAAAATAATAAATTGGATAAAATTTGCATTTTTAGTCAAATTAATTTGATAACTTACCAAAACGTATTGCCATCCAGTGTTAACCTTCACAAGTAAAGATTGTTCCTCAACGACATAGGCCAATGAACCCACAGGGCTACCTGCACCTTGCTAGAACAAAAAATAACTTAGGTAGCTCGAAATGAATAATTATTTTTTGAAATTATTACATACATATAATTACGTCTTTATCCCTAATGGGGTATGCCGAGCGAAAACGACCCAAACAAAGGTCGTTCCGCCTCGTCTAACAAAGTTTTGAGGGTTATTTAAGATAGTTTCATAGGAATATTACTGTAGTGACAGGTTGTCAGCCTATGCTAAGCTAGCATGCCCGGGAGAAAATGCAGGTGGCACATTCTATATTTTTCCCTCGTTTCCAGTCCAGCATGGCAGAAATTATTAAATTATTGATTTATATTAATGAAATTTTGTATTTCGTAATATACAAAATTACATTAAAATCCATACTTTGCCTGAAATAATCATCCATTTTGAACAGCCTGTACTGAATATACATAATTAGGCAGTTTTATTTTTCGTAATGAGGACTAAAAGAAAATCAGAGAGAATGTAGGTATGAATGTGTTAAGCCCATATTTATAATCAGCACTTGAGAGTGAGAGCGAGTTTAAGTTCGTATCAGAAATGACATTTCAGTACAATATGGCCTGTCAAATCCATACTTGTACGACAGTAAATTGCAGTTATTCTCACCTCTTATCTTATAGATACTTTCCAGGATTTTAATGTTCCCTTAACCAAGTAACTTAAAATCATATCCAAAGATATATTTTCTATAATTCTAATTTGGTGACCGGGATTGAGGACTATTCTCTCAATCCCGCTGGATGCCAAGACTTGTCGTAGGGCTGAATTGGAAATTGGAATCCAAACTAAATAAATAATAACGTATAAGCGTCACACATCTGTCTGAAATTACCCTCAAACTTGTCAGTTGTAGCGGAGCGCCCTTCGTTTGGGCGTACTGTTTATCCCGTTAGGGATAAAGGCGTGAGTGTATGTATGTATGTTTAGGAGTTTTATCCCAATCGAGCTTCAGTACATTATGCTAATGAACAATTACGATAATCACTCTTATTTCTTAATACTTACTTTATCGTGTTATATATATATATCGTGTTATTACGTTTTTCTGTATTTAGACTACACCGATGAAGTGTTTAATACTCTGCTAATAGTATTAGTTATATAAACACTTATTACTTAAGTTCATGATATGTTACCTATTATTTTTGTAAACTAGTTAACTTTAATTACTCTGCCCTTTGTAAATCTGGGGTAATCAGTTCTTTGCTCCATAATTCTAGCCCTAAGCGTTATGTACTAATAATTTGAAATGAGCTGTTGATTATCTTAATAAAATAAAAATAAAATAAAAAAATACTTAATATCACACTCAATCTTTAAATTGCTTTATAAATACGAGCCTAAGAAAGTAACAGACTATTAATTACAGAACCGTCCGAAAACTAGTATTACTTGTTTTATTTTGCGCACACCTTTTTAATACGTATGTATGTTAGGCTGAACTAATGACTTACTTAGACACTACGCTCTAGTTTGCAAATACATATTCGTTTCTACATGTTGAACCGGTATCTTCCATGTTGGCCTGGGAGCGACAGAAAAACGTAGAATGTGCCAGCTGTATTTCCTCCTGGGCATGCTGTAAAAAACAGCTAAGGGATCCGAGGGTTTCAGTATATTGTAATTTAAGCGATAGCCTGCCAACCTGTCACTAAAGCAATATACCTAAAAATCTATCTTAAATTACCCTCAAGACTTTGTCAGAAGTGGCGGAACGACCTTTATTTAGGTCGTTTACGCTCTGCCACTCCCTAGCCTTATCCCGTATCTCACGGGGTCGGCTTCCTAATCTAGGAGATTAAACGAGGGTACTGGTTTTTACACAGAGCGACTGCCATCTGACCTCCGCAACCCAGAAGGGAAACCAGACCCAATCCTAGATTAGGTCAGAGTTTTCAAGCCGCCAATGCTTAGCACTGGCCTCTGATATGGCTTAACGACTAATATCTAAGGTATTAACTGGGACCAACGGCTTAACGTGGCTTCCGAAGCACGGAAAAAGCACCGAATAAACGTACATATGAAATTCGAAAACCGAAAAACACATTGGTACGTGGTGGGGTTCGAACCACGACCTCCCGCTCAGGAGGCAGCGGCCCTATCCACTACACCATCGGGCTCTCCTTGGCGTCGATTATCGCGACACAATCCTAATTCTAATTCTTAGGTTCGTATTTATAAAGCGATCTCAAGATTGAGAGCAATATTAAGATGGATTTGACGGGCCATAGTGAACTGAAATGGCATTTCTGACACGAACTCAAACTAGCTGTCAATCTCAATTGTTGTTTATCGATGTGGGCCTTAGTTAGCGCTAGCTGTCACTTTCTTGACATTGACATAGAACATGGTAGCAAATAAACACATGACTTTAACATTCCTTATCTGATATTAGACTGTTTATTTGACGTAAACGTAATATAAGGGAACGTGCTCTATGCTCAATTCTTATTTAAAGCGTGTACGTCAGATTAGAAATGTCAAATTCATGTGTTCATTTACTATCCTGTTCTTATGTCAAAGTCAAGAAAGTAACATCGCTAGCTAAAAATTAGTTAAAGAAAAGTGCGTCTAGAATTGCCGCCATTGTTTTCATATGTAATGTTTGTTAGTTTATTCCTACAATAACTTTATCTGGGATAAAGGCACCTAAGCGAGAAATGGTCGACGATAATGGATGGAAGTCACTCAGAAACTCCAAAAGCACTAGCATTTTGCCACTGAGCACTCTAGCACTACCTCCGTGGTCTAGTGGTCTGAGCCATGGGCTTACGACATGGGCTACGGTTCGATTCCCAGAGAGGAACACAAACTTGATAGTTATCAAATTATCACTTTGTGGGGTTTTTCCAGTTTAGTTAGGACATTGTAGGCTAAATCACCTGATTGCCTGAAAAGAAAAAGGATTCCGTGCCTTGGAGGGCACGTTATGCCATCGGTCGCGATCGCGGTCTTTGATAGTGGTCGTTATTCAAACCATGTCGGAGGCCTAATAGCTGTGCTACTAGGCGGTTTGAAAACTACTCTGACACCAGAGTTCATCGGGTCGTTCGACTCGAGAATCCAATCGCTAAGAAGAAGAATACTAGTATTCTTGATCATTGATGATAAACTGCACCCATAAACAAGCTGCCTGATCCCGGAGGTCAGTAGGAAGAGTTGTTACGGTTCCTTTGGCGCTTTGGGGAAGTTGTTGACAAGAAAGTTTGTAGGGCTCTTTGTCTGGGAGGGCGATCTCTAACAGCCATAACATTCCATGCTGGACTGTGAGCGACAGAAAAACATAGAATGTGCCAGCTGCATTGCTCCCCGGGTATGCTGTGAAAACCAGCTATGGGATCCGACGGTTTCTGCATATTGCAATTTAAGCGATAGCCTGATAACTTGTCACTACAGCAGTATACCTACAAATGTACTTTATATAACCCTCAAAACCGCTCATACGTGGCGGAACGACCTTTATTTAGGTCGTTAACGGTCTGCCTACCCCATTAGGAATAAAGGCGTGATTATGTTTGAGCATCAGCAGTCCCTATAGTAAACTGTATCTGAAATAAGTATAACAAGATACTCTCCAATTATCCCTCTTACAATCTCTATCGATTTGTTACATATTATCTCCGGATTTCTCTATTCTAGAGAAACTTTTAAACCCTCGATCTATCGAGTGAGATTAGGTTTGTTCAGTGATTAAACTGCTGCTGCTTATGCTGTAGTGGATAGGGCCGCTGCCTTCTGAGTGTGAGGCCGTGGTTCGAATCCCACCATGTACCAATGTGTTTTTCGATATTCGAATTTCAGATGTATGTTTATTCGGCACTTTTTCCGTGCTTCGGAAAGCACGTTAAGCCGTTGGCACAGCTCGGACACTCCTAACAACAATGTCATTTTGGTCACACATCGGCAGACGGCATGTTGCACTTGGCATGCGTTAGTGTGCGCGTTATAAGGGTTGACAAATTTTGTTATACCGGTCATAATCATCACTTGATTAATCTGGTTCTTTATTAAACCAAAGTTTTAAAGTAGTTCACTGTAACTAAATAGTTAGAATAGGATAGGTTGCATATTTTGTGTGAAGTTACTTAACGTCTCTCATCACTTATGAATCTACAAAAGTTCCTATTGGTGTCATATATCTTGTGGTAGGAAGTTATCCGTACACGGAACAGTACCTGACCATCTTTGAAACTCATGAAAATATGATTTCCGTTACACTGGGAAACATAATTATGCGAACCATGCCCGCTAAGCGTACGCACAATGTGACCCACAATCCGGCGCGGAGTGTGACGTATATCGGACTGGGGAGAGGAGGTGAGTGAGCATTCTGTATGTTGTACTATTATATATTCTGTGCCGTTGGTCTCAGTTAATATCGCTTAATACCGATAATAGTCAGAGGCCTGTGCTAAGCATTGGCGGCTTGAAAACTCTGAGGTAATCTAGGATTAGGTCTGGGTTTTCTTCTGTGTTGCGGAGGTCAGATGGCAGTGTGTGTAAAAACCAGTAACCTCGTTCAATCACTTAGATAAGGTAGGCGATCCTGTGAAATACGGAATAAGGCTAGGGAGATGGAAAATGATAAGATAAGAAGCTATATTTTTGAATCTAGAATAGAGTTTAACGTAGGTTAATTCCTGTACAACCTTAAATTTTTCTTCCATGCTGGCCTGGGAGCGAGAGAAAAACATAGAATGTGCCAGCTGCATTTCCTCCCGGGTATGCTGTAAAAACCAGCTAAGGGATCCGAGGGATTCAGTATATTGTTATTTAGGCGATGGGCTGACAACCTTTCACTACAGCAATATACTTACAAATCTATCTTAAATAACCCTCAAAACTTTGTCAGACGTTAGGGAACGACCTTTGTTTGGGTCGTTTACGCTCTGCCTACCCCATTAGGGATAAAGGCGTGATTATATATATGTATAAAAAAACAAGTTTTATTTTGTATTATTTCCGCTCTACCCAATTAAGCTTTTTCTACTGCTACGCAAATATCCGGTCACTACCATATATTATTTCTACCGTCTATTAATAAGCAATTAAATTTAATCATCTCCCTAGCCTTATCCCTTATCTCACGGGGTCGGCTACCTAATATAGGAGATTGAACGAGGGTACTGGTTTTTACACAGAGCGACTGCCATCTGACCTTCGCAACCCAGAAGGGAAACCACACCCAATCCTAGATTAGGTCAGAGTTTACAAGCCGCCAATGCTTAGCACTGGCCTCTGACATGGCTTAACGACTAAAATCTACGCTTAAACGATACTAACCGGGACCAACAGCTTAACGTGCCTTCCGATGCACGGAAGAAGCGCCGAATAATCGTACATATTCACGGAAATACACATTGGTACGTCGTGGGATTCGAACCATGACCTCCCGCTCAGGAGGCAGCGGCCCTATCCACTACACTATGGGGCTCACTAAGTAATTAAATTTAATATTTCAAGATATTTTTCCCATGATATTTTTCCGTAATAAAAAGGTCAGATGAGAATTAATTAAAAATCTGAGGTTGAGTTGATTATAATCTATCAAGGGGGGGGGGCTTAAATAAGCATAATAAGCACTGAAGATTAGTTTTCTTGTTTGTTAACAATAAGAAGGCAATCTGTCCACGTTATATAACGGTCACTTTAAAATGGAGGTCTAAATAAATCCAGTCACCATTCTTTAGAACTTAAGCCAGCAGGCTTCTCCAGAAAAATAGAAATCAAAGGCGTTGTCTCAATGTCTTGCGTTAGAGAGCGGGGCTCAAGGCGGATTTCCGCATAGACTTGAAAACTTCAACAGTTGTGCAAAGAAAGTTATTATTTCAGGATTTTCAGCCAGATGAAAGTTATAAGTGTTCTGTTTCAGCGGAGGAAGGATTTCGAAATTGTTAATTGGGGAGAAATGCTTTTTGTTCTTATTTAAATTACCGGTTATCATTTGGCTTAATATTTGTTTCTTGTTAGGTGACTTTGTTTCTAGTTAGGCTGTTATTGTCGAAATTATATTTATTACTCAAATAACCATTTGGAATAACTTTTCAATACCTTGTAATTGTATTGTCCACTGAAGATATGCAAATATACGAGGTGTAGAGTAGAGAAAGCTTCTCGCAAACTGATAGGGGTTCTTTAGTTAGTAAAAATTATCAATTTTCTCTAGGATATTTTTCAGTAAATGAAAAAAAAATGTCTTTCCTATACAAAATGATCACTTCGATCAGACAATTTTATTTCTGAAAAGAATGTCTTGCCTCAAAATTAAACTCAGTACCTAACAAACTATAAGCCATTTCTTATAGTTTACTAAGGCACAGATCACGGGCGACGTTTGGTCGGAAATAATCCAAAGTATTCCTCTCAGTGGTCGTAGTCTTGAGTGCACTTTTGCTATGTGTTTCCGAACTTAGAATTTAGTGTCTTCTATCAAAATCAAACATAAAGGTATGATTTTCAACAGCAAAGTATAAAATGTAAAAATTTTGCTGATTTGACATTATTACAGGTCATATGACAAAACATCATTAACTTGAGACGATTTTACATAGGTACTAAATATTTATACAGCAAGTTTGATTTCGTATCAGAAATGTCATTTCAGTACTTATGAACTGTCAAATCCACACTTAATACTGCTCTCAATCTTGAGATTGCTTTATAAATACGGACCTATATTGTGTATCATAAATATAATAAAACACGATTATTTGCCTGCCCCTCAAAGACCCTAATTGAGGAGTATTTTGTTTGCTCATCGCCACTTTTGGCAGGGGGTAAGAAATCTGACTGCCCATGCCCTTCTACTACATCCATGGGAAGTAATGAGGTGATGGTATTCCAATTCACAGGTTTAGATAACATACGGGGATCTTTAGGTCATATTTGTAATCAGTTCTCAAAAGTCGAGGCGAGTTTGAGTTCGTATCAGAAATGTCATTTCAGTATAAACTGGCTTGTCAAATTAATACTTAATACTGTTTCAATCTTGAGATCGCTTTACAAATACGGGACTTATACAGCCAATTCTAATAGTTTCTCAAGACACGCGACATTTGGTTGGAAATAATCCTAAGTATTCCACTCTGCGGCCGCCATGTCTTGAGTGCACTCGGGCTGTGTTCCCGATCACGTTTAACTTTCAAATCATGTGTCGAGGAGCAAACCAGAAGTCGGGATCAAGTGCCTCGTAAAATGTTGCCGCTTTGTGCGGTGGCTTGTTTAGTCACAATGTTTGAAGGAATTTAGATAAGAGATAAGATATGAATATACTTTATTGCATAGAAAAACTCAAGAAAAAAAGAAAAATTATAACAAATAGTAGAACAAATAGGCAGCCTTATTGCTAAGCAGCCTTGTGATATAATTTATGTTCCTTCCTTTTAGATATTAAAAAAATAGGAATCAAAGTATTGAATTGCGGTGGTCGTCCAGACTTCCGCGCTACCACGACAGACGCACCAGTTAGGAAAGGCATCTGCCTACTGCATACTAAACTATACATTTTTACTAAACTTAACTTAAGCGCCTATTAAGTAAAGAACAATATTATAAAATTGTGAAACATTGATAAGGAAAACTATTCCATCTCTGAAAAAAATTAGGTAGAGAAAAGGATGCAAATCGACAGTGTTGCTAATTACACCGGGTGTACCGCAAACCCGTAGGGGTTACTCAGTCAACGAAACTGAACAACTTTCACAAGAATATTTTTTTCTGGATATGAAAAACAAACTTTTTTTTTTTTCTTGAAAGAATTTTGTGGTGAAAAATATTCAGTGTCGTTGACTGAGTAGAGCAACCCCTATTAGTTTGCAGCAAAGTCCTGACTAATTTTGAGAACATACAGAATGGTGTTTTGCTGAAGGATTGTCAGCTTATGCCGGGAAGGGATAAAGCTGGTTCAATTCATTCTTTTATTTTTTATACCACCATGCACCATGGAAGTAACTTTATATTTTCTCTCTTTGATTTCAAACAGATACAGAATCTCTATTCTGCATCAGGTTGAAAATCCCCGTTTCAGCCAAAGTTACCTGCATAGAATCAATTAATCTGTCAGCTGCATGTACCGCGGTCCACAAATCACTGCTCAATAGATTTTCAGTTAGCTAAGATCCAGCTTTTGAACGGCTGGTGTCCGTTAGTGGCCATAACTTCTCGCTAAACAGTTGAACTCTCGAAACAGCTGATTGTGTACTTGATAATTGCTCAATTATTTACAGTCAGGTATACGGGTGTAAAGGACAGCGTATCGAAAACTGATAGGGGTAGCGAAACGAAACTGAGTAACTTTTACCAGGAAAATGTTTCAGGAAACGAGAAAAACCCACATCGCACAGTTAATCACTCAAAAGTACGTACACACGCACACATACACAAACTCTTATATTCCGACAGCTGAGTATTAAATTCGCGTCCTTCTATTCTCTTTGTGTATCCGTCCTTACAAAATGTTATTTTTTATGTTTTGTAATCAATACATATAATAAATCTCTAAAAGGGTCGTGTCTGTACATTGAATATTTTTACAAAAAAATAATTGCAGCAGGCATTATTAACGATCTAAGGCTGCGTGTTTTCCATACAAACCGGGCGTACAAAGTCGCGGGCACAACTAGTAAATAAATAAATACGCACTGTCGCAACTTTTTTTTAATGGACCTATTTGCATCATACTACAAAGTGTATATAATGCGTCACCGGACTAAGGGCGGGGAGTTACTACACGCAATCTACACCCTTATATGCAAATGACAACTGCCTAAGGGGGCGCCCACTAGGGCTCGAACCTCAGCTTATGGCGTTGTCTTGGGAATTCCTTATCGGAGAGAATCTACCCGGTACGTGCCGGTAAACCCCAAAGTGGGGAGCAAAGGAGGGACCCTGTCGCAACCGCAATGAAGAACTGGCATTAGAAAAATCAGCGCTACTTCCACATACAAAGGAACAAAGTACCGCAAGCCTATATCAAGGTCCTATTTCTGTTGACGTGCTCTTGTCTGTACAACCAACAAGCAATTTACTAACTTTGTGAATTTAATGAGTTTCGCCAACTTGATGCTTAAATAAAATGGGCAAATAACGAGTCAGAGTATCGTTTACCGAAAAGGGAAATATATTTTTTTAGATAAAAGCTTTAATAAAATAAGTGATACCAAAAATATTATTTCTTTGATACATTGTAAAAATTGGAGTTAAAAGTTCAAAAACAGAACATCTTAATATTGTAAATGTACCGTTGGAGCTGCAAATCTAGGTCTGCGGTACCGTAATAATGTGCGATTTTGCCTAGGAATAATTAACGTTTCGTTCTACAAAATGTCCTTCTTGTCCTTTCCGTGGGATTCAGATAATTTCCCGCGACAAAAAGTAGCCTATGTCCATCTCCAGGTTACCAGCTATTGTTCTGCCAATTTTAATCAAAATCGGTTTACCCGTTTAGGCGTGAGAGAGCAACAAACAAATATAAATTGTTCCTTATCTATAAGGTTTATTCCATTTTTAGTATCGGCGATGAATGTTAACCTATACGAATACTACTACTACACTGTATTATATATCTACTATATAAACATCATACAGTGACATTTAGGAACTAACAAAAGTTTTCTCGAAATCCTCTTACAAGTTTGAATGGCGATAAGAACTATACCGCTCCCACAACTTGCCCGAGACTGCTTTGAGAATCGCCTCAAATCTGTTATAAAGTCCGCCTTGGTCAGTTCTGTCGATATGACGAATAACTGCCCGAATGTGATTTGGTTCAAAGGAATGTTTGTTGACTGCAGGCTTTGGTCACTTTGAATATCTAGGTACTAAAAGGGAGTAAGGTGCTATAATCAAACCTTTCGTCCTCACTTTTAGGATAGTTTGTCTTCACTCCAAGGAAAGCCAAGTTAAGTCTATTATGAAGTCCGCCTTGGTCAGTTCTATCGATAGGACGAGAAACTGCCTGTATCTGATATGGTTTGAAGGAATGTTTGACAATGTTTATTCACTTTATTGGGAAATTGGGTGCGTCAAACGTAGGTATACTGCCTTTGGATCTTCTTATGTCGAGTGGGTATCGAGTATATCGACCCGATGAACCCTGGTGTCAAAGATTTTAAACCGCCTAGTAGCACTACTATCAGGCCTCTGAAATGGTTTGAGTAACGACCACTATCGAAGACAGCGACCAGGACCGACGGCTTAACGTGCCCTCCGAAGTACGAAATCTTTTTCTTATCGGACAATCAGGTGATTCAGCCTGCGATGTCCTAACCAAACTGGGGAAAAAATCACAAAGTGATAAATTCTCAAATATTATCTTTGTGTTTCCCCCCTGGGAATCGATCCCAGGGCCTTTGGAGCTAAATCTGGTTAATCTTTACCGAAGAACTTTGATTGAGGAACTTTTAAAGATAATTTCACAAATTATAATTGAGATGTTTAATTATATTTGACGAAATATCTAAATAAAACCTCTAGCTCATAGCTTACAATTAAAAAGTTATAGGAATTGAACTAAGGTCAGAAATGTTAACGAAAAAAATAATTAATAATATGTTAATTTCTTCGTAAATGTTATACCAACCGACCATAAAAATTGGAATGCTTATAAAATTGCTTATATTCATGTTGCAGTAGATATAATAGTTAAGATAGGTTTGGCTGAACAAAGCAACTGCATTAACTAATGTTTGACTGGGAGTTTCCCGCTATGCACTAACAAAGTTGTTACCAGTTCCGAACCCAAGTCTAAGCTGATTATTATTAACATATTGTATACTCGTATATTCAATCGGTTTGATTTATTAATATACTACTCACAGGTAAAGGGAAACATGGATTTCATATTTGTGGGGCTTAAGGGTAACCAGACCAGAGAGCCATGGAGTGTGCTGGCTTTGAAACTGATCGACAGAGTCAGGAACAATACACTGCTCTCTAAGAAACAAATAGCTGATGTGACCAACACCGCCGCTAAGCTGAAGTGGGATCGGGCCTGCCACGTCTGCCGCATGCCGGATCTTCTTAGCGAGTGGATTTTTGAGTCGACTGACTCGATGAGCCCTGGTGTACGAGTTTTCAAACCGCTAAGTAGCACAGCTAATAGGCCTCAGACATGGTTTGAGTAACGACCACTATCAAAGACAGCGAAGACGTAATTTTTTCTTTTCGTTAAATCAGGTGATTCAGCCTGCAATGTCCTAACCAAACTGGGAAAAACCTCACAAAGCGATTTGTGTTTAACCCGCGGGAATCAAACCCAGGACCTCCGCATCGTAAGCCCATGGCTCTAACCACTAGACCACGGAGGCAGTTAAAAATGCCGTCCATGTCGCATGCCGGATGAATTGTGGGCAAAGACCATCACACTATGGAAGCCACCGACTGACAGAAAGCGTTGCGGTAGACCTAGACGACGATGGCGAGACGAGTTGGATGCCTTCAGCAAGTCATGGCCAGAAGAAGCACAAAATAGGGAGTCTTGGAGGGATCAGAGATAGACCTTTGCCCAGCAGTGGGACATATAAGGGATTTATATATGATAAGATAAGAGTCTGCCGGAGTAGTGAAGTCCCATACATACGTAGTTTGGCATTTATTCCGAAACAGTAAAACCAAACTCAAGCAAACATCGTACACTTGACTAAATGCATCATATCTATGATTCTAGTTAGGTTTAATTTGAAAATATTAAGCGTAAACGAAATAAGACCGAAAATACGATTTTGTGTGAAAATAGCCTAAAATTAAATTTGGTTTCTTATTTTGTACTTACATTACCAAATGCATAATTTGGTCATGTGTACCTACGGAGTTGGGTTAAGTTTGGGTTAACTTTTTAGGAATAAAAGCGAAACTACCTTTGTACGGGATTACACTACTCCAGCAGACCTTTCAGTAACAAATGTTAAGAAATGAGTAGATACTGACCCAAAAACCGAGCTGCTGCAAAAGTATAGTCTTCCAAGCCTGGACAACCTCATTATTTTTTTAACAAATGATGATCGTATTGTTTTTATTAGAGATTGGTTTATTCGTGTGTATAGATCAGGGGCGACAGAGACAGATGCTACGATACCAATGCAGTCAATCAAAAGAAACATTTACATCCTATCTTAGAAGTAATATTACCGTGATAACTTTTTTAATTGTTTAAACAACGCGCCAGATGTTTTATTTAGATATTTCGTCAAATATAGATTGTCTGAGAAGGTCAAAGATTATTTTGTCAATGAAATTTTTTATAATTCCTCAGGCACATTTTTTTTACTAATATCCTTTAATGATATTTGAAGTTTCATGTGGTAATGCTCTATTAAACCTAAATTGATATAGAAGGATAACTCTACTCATAAGGTGTCAAATATCTCTGATATGGCTAAAATAAAAGCAATATTGATAGTGAAAACATTTAATTGACTTATAATAAATCTACTTGTATAAATACAGTCCATCGAATTACAATAGTAAGTATAATACACAAGTCAAGTATAACTGCAAGCTCAGCATATTCGCTAATGTTACGCTTAAATGCTTAAAATGGTATGTTGTATGTAATATACCAGTCCATGTAATCGTCAGATTTTTTATACTGTTGGGAAACCAGGGAAAACAGTGGATGTGGGAGGTACAGGATCGGTGTAGATGGCGTCCAAAAGAAGGCCTATACTTAGCAGTGGGTTGATATAGGCTGCTATAGGTATAGATAGATAGGTCACCAGTTCACAAATAAGTAAGTATTGGGCAATATTACATCCTTTTTAAAACTTTTTAAACGGCGAACAAGTGTTATTAATATTAATAAAATGTGTTCTTCGACATTCATCAGAAAGGCTTTAAAGCCTTTAACGCTTGACAATCGCATTATCTCACAAAGACACAAGTGAGAAAGGCCCCCCTTGTGGGGAGGATCACTCTGCGGAGATCATGCCTAACGGCTGCTCCAAACGAGTTGGATTCTGTTCCGATCCTAACAAGCTAAGCTCACAAGAGCAATACACTTGTAAATTAAAAAAAATACTCGCCTACTCACTTAAGGGTTTGACGGAGTTATATATCTCGCTGTTTTGACTATAATTATACGATGGCTAATTATATGATCTCCGAAGATCATAAGTGTAATTTATAAACTAAACATCTTTTCATTAAGGTTTCTATAGATTATTATTTCTAAACCACTGGTTAATAGTTGTGTGTAATGGGCTCAGAACTAATTTTACTTTTAGTTCCTTTAATTAGGTGTCTTTACGAAAGTTAGTAGAATTAGATAATATTCAATGTATTTTATTTTAATAATTATAATATGGTCTTTAGATGACTTTCCTATATGTAATAAGTATAATTTAAATGCGTGATTATATTTAAAATACATCAATAATTGTGGCAGTTGTCAGTCCTTATTAAATACAAATAAAAATTGCCTTACAGCGTACAATACAATTTACTACTAAGTATTATTACCTATCTGTGATTCTTATCTTAAAAATTGTCAATATAGAAAATGCGACTAGACTAACATTAAATAAGTGGTATATAATATAATACACGGGTGTCACGGAAAAGTGTAGGTGTTGTCTACCGAAATACTGAAAATAATTTCATGCTCGCCATAAAAGTAAATCAGGACAAAATTTACTTTTTAAGCACATTGCCTGGGAGCTGCTGGCTTTTATAATTACTTTTAAATGAAATACTTTAATTTGAAAGTTCTTCTTCTTCTGTCGAGTCAATGGTTCAAATTAAATATGTTTTGGCTAGTGCTTTTGAAAGTTTAGGTAGGTAAGTAGCAGTGGGCTGGTCAAATCAGGCGTTAGACAGATGAATTTTAGAGTGAATACCATGAATTGGTAGATAGACGTAGTGTAGGACATCCAGAAAGTAGGTGGGGTGATGATGTTTGTAAGAAAGTGGGCAGGAATTGGATGAGAACAGCTGAAGACCGAGCTGAGTGGAGTGCCATGGGAGAGAGACGCTGTTGGTAGGTAAGTAGACATCTGACCTGACACTCTTTCCGTAAAGTATTATAAAATTAAATCTTACAAAATGATCAGACTTTAAAAAACATATGAAAATGGCACACAAAATAATATAAAATTATCACATTTAGAACAATAAAATGAACTTATTTAAATTGTACAAAGTAATTACATGGGCTAAAGAAAATATTACAGCTACACTGTCACAGGCATACACGTTCACGATTTGCCTGCCCGTAAAGGATACAGGCGTGAATATACGAAAGGTATGGCAGAGGTTATTAATTTTTACAAACATAAAAGGCGATAGCTAATATTCGTAGAAAATTGACAAAGAATTATCTTATAAATAGACAAAATATTTTGTTAGGGCTTATAAAATGTTTTTGCTTGCAATTATTACTAGTTAATAATAACAATTAAGATAAAATTTTGTCATATAAGCTACTATAAAATTGACTAATTGTGATTCTATGGGAATTTTGATTTATGAATCTTGTGCGGATGAATCGTTAAAATAAAAGTTGGCATATAACAAAATTTATACTGTAAAACATATTTCACTACCAAACTCGGATGTTTTGATAGTACCTATTATTAATTTAACAAACGATTTACTATCAAAATAAATATGATATTCATCTAACATTAAATACATAAATTAAAATCATATTGTTAAATAATTACGACACCATTTTGGGCGTAAATTAACCATAGTCTCATAAAACGAGGCGAATTTTTTTTAATTTGACTAATACATAAATTATTTACAAAATATCTACTCAAATCAAATTCATATATTTTGTGATCAAATTACTATTATTAATAAAATTACTATAATATAACAAAGTGCTAAATTATATTTTTTTTCTAGTGAATGCACAAAACCATGACGTAAATATAGTAAAATATAATTTTAAAAAGTTGCTTTCGTACAAAAAATATATAGAACAATTCATAATTATATGCTAAGTAAAATGTAAGAACCTACTAGATTTCTACAAAAATCTAATTGGTGCAGTTAATAGGTATCTTATGCCCTCCTTACCTATATTAATAGGAATTTTATGAACAACTAGATAGCTTAGTTTATTGATTTGCGACAATCTCAAAACTTTCGAAGAACTCAACACTAAACTTAGGTAATCGAAACCCTTGCATTTAGAACTCATTAATTTACTGTTGCTTATAATATTTTATGTAATTTGGAATATAATTATGTACATTGCACATCATATTATGTAAATGTCACATTTTACATAGGTAAGTGACGTAAATTCGACATCATATTTCTATTAAGATTTATCTCAATAGTAGTTGATAACTACAATATATATCGGAAAAATGTATACCTACTTATTTATAAAACAGCAACAGGCTTAAAGCAAAGCTACGTGTACTTTGAAATCGAATCTTTCATTCTACAATGAATTTAAATCCTACAAAGAAACAAACAAGTACCGAATACTACGTAAAGATAAGCCGTTCAAGCTAAAAATAAATACTCATCGTTCCTTGAATGAAATTGACTGAACTTCAACAAGAACACAAAATACTTTGAAATTGCCTACAAGACTCCCAATCTCTAGAAATTAGTTCTCTCTAAAGGGTTGAGCAAATATCTCATTTAGAAGCTGTTGATACTCCTCAGAATTATAGAGATAATCTTCGTCGTCCTGTAATTCACTGGAGTTATATCTGAAAAGGAAATTCAATTGAAATTAATCTTATTAAGACTTTTCTTTATCTAAATTTATCCTGTAATCCTCCCTGATAAAATGTTTTTGAGCGAAATGGTTTCTTAATTTCATTATGTAAGGATTCAACAATGGAGGATGGAAAACGCTTTTCATAAATCTAGCACGCTTTGCTTCATCTTCTTATCGTGTTAGGTGGTATGTAACCCTGTTGTCATATAAATTTCAAGTTCATATAAATTTATATTTTCTTTTTTTAATTCTAAATCAATGTTCTTTAACGTAAATAAGAACTAGTTTTGTAATCATAAACATGTTCAAGACAGGACATAATTTTGTCGCCACAGTTTGTCGTGCATTTTAAAACCAAGCAGTGTATAAGTATTTATTAAATAGCGTAGGAGCATTCTACGGGGGTGTCGGGCACGTTACGTAGTCTGTTTTTCAAAATTACTGAATTAAATTTTAGACGTAATACGCATTATAGTTGGCAGATTATAAAGTCATCTAGGTGAGCTAACTGCTGATTAAAAATACAAAAAATAAAAATTAAAACCAGAACGAAAGAACTAGGTACGTAAGGTACCCGACATTTTCGTGGAATGCCCGAAAAGAATACCGAGGACAAAATGTGATGGTGGCGCACATGGAAGCTTTGTAAAATTATCAATTAAAAGAAAGTTCTTACCGTAAAGAAACAGTATCTCTTTTTCTTCTCGCATTCGATGAAGAGAGCGCTTCAATGCAGAGAACTATGAAATGATTGTTGCAGGAATGTCTGAAAGAACATAAAAACGAATTACTTAAACTGTTTTTAAGCAGACTTCGTTCATTTCTGAGAGGAAAATGGTTAGAATAAAAAGAAACTGAAAATTCAATAGTCCTAACTTTTAGTGACTCTGATTGTTAAAAATAGCTAGTTTTTAAATTGATTACGGAAACCTAAAATGTGTGACTTTACAATAATAGTGGGAACGAGATTATTTCAATTTGAAGTATGAACAGAGGTAGTTTACGTATAAAGATACCTCTTTTAGGAAACTATTATAAGTATGAATCTAAAAACTCACATCTCTTGTGGCCTCGTACCATCAACCAACATTGTGACGCCTGTATCCCTAACGAGGTAGGCAGAGATGATGATGATGGTGGTGGTGATAATGATGATGATGATGGTAATGGTGAGGATGAAGATGATGATAACGATGTTGATGATGTTAATGATGTTGATAGTGATTATGATGATGATAGTGATGATGATAACTATTATAAGTATGAATCTGTAAACTGACCTCTCCTGTGGCAGCAGTTTGAGTGACTATAAAGAGCTCGCCATGCCTTTGATATTACGTTCACTGCTCTGCCACTCCTCGTAGAAGGTGTCCATAGCCCTCTCGCCTCCATGCTCCAGCGTGCGACCCGTGCCATATCAGTTATACCTACTGAGTCTTATTTATGATTATGAGTCTAGACTTACCTCTTCTGGTACAACTAATGATGATGATGACGCTATTGCTGATGATGATAATGATTATTATGATAGTGATGATGATGCTGATAAATATTATAAGTATGAATCTATAAACTGACCTCTCCTGTGACAGCAGTTTGTGTGAGTACAAGGAGCTCGCCATGCCTTTGTTATTCGGTTCACTGCTCTGCCACTCCTCACAGAAGGTGTCCATAGCCCTCTCGCCTCCAGCGTGCGACCCGTGCCATATAAGTTTTTGGGGCCTGCAAATTGTAAGATGGTAAAGAATCTTACAGAATTTTAGGGTAAGATACTGCCTATTAATGGTAAAAAATCTTTCTTTCCATTTTTTTCCACCTGTTAATAGAAAATTGTTTAGTTTCATACACTAAAATAATTGCAGCATTTTTACGCCCCGTAGAATAACATCCGTACCCATTTAAATAATATGTGGTATTTATTAATCGTGTCGTAAAAGAACTCGAAATTAATGTGTCTCGAGTTTCGTAGAGACATTTTTTAATTAGTGGTTTCTTTTTTATTTATACTGACCATGTTTAAAACATTTGTCTTCTCATATTTTTGAACAACTAGGAATTTGCTTATCTATACAATACTTGTTTATATACTATTTCATAACAACAGCAGTCTTTCATGTTCAATAAATAAATAAAAACATCCAAATTAAATGTCTGAACCCTTCTACACAATGTGTAGTTTAGTTACCCACAAAATATTTTTCGCTCTTACCAATGATGATCCGTCATGATATTTTTCCTACTAAAGCTGTAAATTCTTGGAGTCTCAGGGAACACCCCTCCGTTGCCATCAAATATATCTGCGAAGGACCTGAACAGTACTTCTCCATCTATGTTTACCACAGGTAGATGACGATCGGCGTAGCGGACTGTGGAGTCCAGGTTTTGTATCCTGGAGAAGATAGAACAAGAACATTGTCATGAAATCAGTTATTAAGAGTTCATTAATCCATTTACAATTCTATTGCAAAAGATAGAATGAATGGAAGAAGGGAAAGCGAATGAGAATGACGTCAAATAAATGGGATAAGGCAGATTAGGTTAGATGGAAACGGTCATAAGGTGATTTGAATACTACTCGTAGAAGCATCACTGTCAAGACAATAATAATAGTCCCTGTTCGTTGAGCTCCATTTTTGTCATCACCACAATATTCAATAAAGCATGTATGGTATACGTAGTCACAAATAGTGCAAGAAAGCTTCTTTTCCTACCTGCTAGTAAGGAATGCTCTGAAGGTGCCTCTAAGACCAGCTCTTCTAGCCTGCCTGTAGCACGCGAAGTCAGCTCGCCGTAAACCGTGCATATCGCCTGATAGGGGATCATTGAGAGCTGCCAGACGGATCTGCCGTAGAAAAAGAAATACAGAAATAAGAAATAAATAAGATGAATCAGACGCAAGACTAACTACTTGTAATTGCTTGTCCATTTGACTCTTTTTGAGGTCTTTGATCTTAAGGTTTTCCCATATCTATATGGAGTCGGTTCTTGTAATTAAACTTCTCCAAAGCCATCGTTTTTGTGTTCGGGATCCCACGAGCTTTCGGCCATTTTTTCGGGTAAATCGAACAGCTAGGTAGAGAAAACGATGCAGATATTTTCGAAACGGAACAGCTGGCATGCAAGCGGGACCTGTTGAAAGAGAAATGGGATCAATTTGCCCTGTAGTGGGACGTTTATATCACTAGACGCTTTATACTTACACTAGGGCCATCATGTGGAGCCGGGGCGTTATCCACAAAGTTGGAAATCGGTGGCACGTGTACCAGGCTTGCAGCGGGTAAGGCAGGTGGCAGTGGCGGTGGAATCGTTGGAGCTGGTGCAGACTGTGTCACTAAAGATCCCAGCTGAGAAAATAAAGAGTGATATGAAAAATTACATAGGGCACATACAACGCAGCTTATTTCGCTTTTTAACAGGCCTCTGTTCAGAATACCAAGGCCGGTAAGATATAAAAATATATTGTTTTGGAATTTTGTTTTGCAGCAAGTTTTTATTTTGGATCGACATCAAGACCTTGAAAAAATATTAAATAGGTCAGCAAGTATACGTATTAAAGGCCCGTATTTGTAAACAGCACTTAAGATTGACAGCTAGTTTTGAGTTCGTATCAGAAATGTAGTTTCAGTACAATGTGGCCTGTCAAATCCATACTTAATATTACTCTCAATCTTGAGATCGCTTTATAAATACGAGCCTACGTAATATTTGCTCTAGCGTGAGGAGGACTACTCTGCGGAGATCATGCCTAACGGCTGCTCCAAAATAGTTGGATGCCATTCTGATCCAAACAAGCTAAGCACTCGCAAAGTTTTTGCTCTGTTCACTTTTATTTTTAGATTTCGATTTTTATTATCGATCGCAAAGGACTTATATTATAGACGGTCGTTGACCTGACGAACTGTGGTGTCCGTCGTTTCTATGAGTACCTTTCAAATTCAAATCTTCAAATACAGTAAAACGACATTAAATACCTAATTGTGGATCTAAACCCGATATAAAATAATAAATTGGATAAAATTTGCATTTTTAGTCAAATTAATTTGATAACTTACCAAAACGTATTGCCATCCAGTGTTAACCTTCACAAGTAAAGATTGTTCCTCAACGACATAGGCCAATGAACCCACAGGGCTACCTGCACCTTGCTAGAACAAAAAATAACTTAGGTAGCTCGAAATGAATAATTATTTTTTGAAATTATTACATACATATAATTACGTCTTTATCCCTAATGGGGTATGCCGAGCGAAAACGACCCAAACAAAGGTCGTTCCGCCTCGTCTAACAAAGTTTTGAGGGTTATTTAAGATAGTTTCATAGGAATATTACTGTAGTGACAGGTTGTCAGCCTATGCTAAGCTAGCATGCCCGGGAGAAAATGCAGGTGGCACATTCTATATTTTTCCCTCGTTTCCAGTCCAGCATGGCAGAAATTATTAAATTATTGATTTATATTAATGAAATTTTGTATTTCGTAATATACAAAATTACATTAAAATCCATACTTTGCCTGAAATAATCATCCATTTTGAACAGCCTGTACTGAATATACATAATTAGGCAGTTTTATTTTTCGTAATGAGGACTAAAAGAAAATCAGAGAGAATGTAGGTATGAATGTGTTAAGCCCATATTTATAATCAGCACTTGAGAGTGAGAGCGAGTTTAAGTTCGTATCAGAAATGACATTTCAGTACAATATGGCCTGTCAAATCCATACTTGTACGACAGTAAATTGCAGTTATTCTCACCTCTTATCTTATAGATACTTTCCAGGATTTTAATGTTCCCTTAACCAAGTAACTTAAAATCATATCCAAAGATATATTTTCTATAATTCTAATTTGGTGACCGGGATTGAGGACTATTCTCTCAATCCCGCTGGATGCCAAGACTTGTCGTAGGGCTGAATTGGAAATTGGAATCCAAACTAAATAAATAATAACGTATAAGCGTCACACATCTGTCTGAAATTACCCTCAAACTTGTCAGTTGTAGCGGAGCGCCCTTCGTTTGGGCGTACTGTTTATCCCGTTAGGGATAAAGGCGTGAGTGTATGTATGTATGTTTAGGAGTTTTATCCCAATCGAGCTTCAGTACATTATGCTAATGAACAATTACGATAATCACTCTTATTTCTTAATACTTACTTTATCGTGTTATATATATATATCGTGTTATTACGTTTTTCTGTATTTAGACTACACCGATGAAGTGTTTAATACTCTGCTAATAGTATTAGTTATATAAACACTTATTACTTAAGTTCATGATATGTTACCTATTATTTTTGTAAACTAGTTAACTTTAATTACTCTGCCCTTTGTAAATCTGGGGTAATCAGTTCTTTGCTCCATAATTCTAGCCCTAAGCGTTATGTACTAATAATTTGAAATGAGCTGTTGATTATCTTAATAAAATAAAAATAAAATAAAAAAATACTTAATATCACACTCAATCTTTAAATTGCTTTATAAATACGAGCCTAAGAAAGTAACAGACTATTAATTACAGAACCGTCCGAAAACTAGTATTACTTGTTTTATTTTGCGCACACCTTTTTAATACGTATGTATGTTAGGCTGAACTAATGACTTACTTAGACACTACGCTCTAGTTTGCAAATACATATTCGTTTCTACATGTTGAACCGGTATCTTCCATGTTGGCCTGGGAGCGACAGAAAAACGTAGAATGTGCCAGCTGTATTTCCTCCTGGGCATGCTGTAAAAAACAGCTAAGGGATCCGAGGGTTTCAGTATATTGTAATTTAAGCGATAGCCTGCCAACCTGTCACTAAAGCAATATACCTAAAAATCTATCTTAAATTACCCTCAAGACTTTGTCAGAAGTGGCGGAACGACCTTTATTTAGGTCGTTTACGCTCTGCCACTCCCTAGCCTTATCCCGTATCTCACGGGGTCGGCTTCCTAATCTAGGAGATTAAACGAGGGTACTGGTTTTTACACAGAGCGACTGCCATCTGACCTCCGCAACCCAGAAGGGAAACCAGACCCAATCCTAGATTAGGTCAGAGTTTTCAAGCCGCCAATGCTTAGCACTGGCCTCTGATATGGCTTAACGACTAATATCTAAGGTATTAACTGGGACCAACGGCTTAACGTGGCTTCCGAAGCACGGAAAAAGCACCGAATAAACGTACATATGAAATTCGAAAACCGAAAAACACATTGGTACGTGGTGGGGTTCGAACCACGACCTCCCGCTCAGGAGGCAGCGGCCCTATCCACTACACCATCGGGCTCTCCTTGGCGTCGATTATCGCGACACAATCCTAATTCTAATTCTTAGGTTCGTATTTATAAAGCGATCTCAAGATTGAGAGCAATATTAAGATGGATTTGACGGGCCATAGTGAACTGAAATGGCATTTCTGACACGAACTCAAACTAGCTGTCAATCTCAATTGTTGTTTATCGATGTGGGCCTTAGTTAGCGCTAGCTGTCACTTTCTTGACATTGACATAGAACATGGTAGCAAATAAACACATGACTTTAACATTCCTTATCTGATATTAGACTGTTTATTTGACGTAAACGTAATATAAGGGAACGTGCTCTATGCTCAATTCTTATTTAAAGCGTGTACGTCAGATTAGAAATGTCAAATTCATGTGTTCATTTACTATCCTGTTCTTATGTCAAAGTCAAGAAAGTAACATCGCTAGCTAAAAATTAGTTAAAGAAAAGTGCGTCTAGAATTGCCGCCATTGTTTTCATATGTAATGTTTGTTAGTTTATTCCTACAATAACTTTATCTGGGATAAAGGCACCTAAGCGAGAAATGGTCGACGATAATGGATGGAAGTCACTCAGAAACTCCAAAAGCACTAGCATTTTGCCACTGAGCACTCTAGCACTACCTCCGTGGTCTAGTGGTCTGAGCCATGGGCTTACGACATGGGCTACGGTTCGATTCCCAGAGAGGAACACAAACTTGATAGTTATCAAATTATCACTTTGTGGGGTTTTTCCAGTTTAGTTAGGACATTGTAGGCTAAATCACCTGATTGCCTGAAAAGAAAAAGGATTCCGTGCCTTGGAGGGCACGTTATGCCATCGGTCGCGATCGCGGTCTTTGATAGTGGTCGTTATTCAAACCATGTCGGAGGCCTAATAGCTGTGCTACTAGGCGGTTTGAAAACTACTCTGACACCAGAGTTCATCGGGTCGTTCGACTCGAGAATCCAATCGCTAAGAAGAAGAATACTAGTATTCTTGATCATTGATGATAAACTGCACCCATAAACAAGCTGCCTGATCCCGGAGGTCAGTAGGAAGAGTTGTTACGGTTCCTTTGGCGCTTTGGGGAAGTTGTTGACAAGAAAGTTTGTAGGGCTCTTTGTCTGGGAGGGCGATCTCTAACAGCCATAACATTCCATGCTGGACTGTGAGCGACAGAAAAACATAGAATGTGCCAGCTGCATTGCTCCCCGGGTATGCTGTGAAAACCAGCTATGGGATCCGACGGTTTCTGCATATTGCAATTTAAGCGATAGCCTGATAACTTGTCACTACAGCAGTATACCTACAAATGTACTTTATATAACCCTCAAAACCGCTCATACGTGGCGGAACGACCTTTATTTAGGTCGTTAACGGTCTGCCTACCCCATTAGGAATAAAGGCGTGATTATGTTTGAGCATCAGCAGTCCCTATAGTAAACTGTATCTGAAATAAGTATAACAAGATACTCTCCAATTATCCCTCTTACAATCTCTATCGATTTGTTACATATTATCTCCGGATTTCTCTATTCTAGAGAAACTTTTAAACCCTCGATCTATCGAGTGAGATTAGGTTTGTTCAGTGATTAAACTGCTGCTGCTTATGCTGTAGTGGATAGGGCCGCTGCCTTCTGAGTGTGAGGCCGTGGTTCGAATCCCACCATGTACCAATGTGTTTTTCGATATTCGAATTTCAGATGTATGTTTATTCGGCACTTTTTCCGTGCTTCGGAAAGCACGTTAAGCCGTTGGCACAGCTCGGACACTCCTAACAACAATGTCATTTTGGTCACACATCGGCAGACGGCATGTTGCACTTGGCATGCGTTAGTGTGCGCGTTATAAGGGTTGACAAATTTTGTTATACCGGTCATAATCATCACTTGATTAATCTGGTTCTTTATTAAACCAAAGTTTTAAAGTAGTTCACTGTAACTAAATAGTTAGAATAGGATAGGTTGCATATTTTGTGTGAAGTTACTTAACGTCTCTCATCACTTATGAATCTACAAAAGTTCCTATTGGTGTCATATATCTTGTGGTAGGAAGTTATCCGTACACGGAACAGTACCTGACCATCTTTGAAACTCATGAAAATATGATTTCCGTTACACTGGGAAACATAATTATGCGAACCATGCCCGCTAAGCGTACGCACAATGTGACCCACAATCCGGCGCGGAGTGTGACGTATATCGGACTGGGGAGAGGAGGTGAGTGAGCATTCTGTATGTTGTACTATTATATATTCTGTGCCGTTGGTCTCAGTTAATATCGCTTAATACCGATAATAGTCAGAGGCCTGTGCTAAGCATTGGCGGCTTGAAAACTCTGAGGTAATCTAGGATTAGGTCTGGGTTTTCTTCTGTGTTGCGGAGGTCAGATGGCAGTGTGTGTAAAAACCAGTAACCTCGTTCAATCACTTAGATAAGGTAGGCGATCCTGTGAAATACGGAATAAGGCTAGGGAGATGGAAAATGATAAGATAAGAAGCTATATTTTTGAATCTAGAATAGAGTTTAACGTAGGTTAATTCCTGTACAACCTTAAATTTTTCTTCCATGCTGGCCTGGGAGCGAGAGAAAAACATAGAATGTGCCAGCTGCATTTCCTCCCGGGTATGCTGTAAAAACCAGCTAAGGGATCCGAGGGATTCAGTATATTGTTATTTAGGCGATGGGCTGACAACCTTTCACTACAGCAATATACTTACAAATCTATCTTAAATAACCCTCAAAACTTTGTCAGACGTTAGGGAACGACCTTTGTTTGGGTCGTTTACGCTCTGCCTACCCCATTAGGGATAAAGGCGTGATTATATATATGTATAAAAAAACAAGTTTTATTTTGTATTATTTCCGCTCTACCCAATTAAGCTTTTTCTACTGCTACGCAAATATCCGGTCACTACCATATATTATTTCTACCGTCTATTAATAAGCAATTAAATTTAATCATCTCCCTAGCCTTATCCCTTATCTCACGGGGTCGGCTACCTAATATAGGAGATTGAACGAGGGTACTGGTTTTTACACAGAGCGACTGCCATCTGACCTTCGCAACCCAGAAGGGAAACCACACCCAATCCTAGATTAGGTCAGAGTTTACAAGCCGCCAATGCTTAGCACTGGCCTCTGACATGGCTTAACGACTAAAATCTACGCTTAAACGATACTAACCGGGACCAACAGCTTAACGTGCCTTCCGATGCACGGAAGAAGCGCCGAATAATCGTACATATTCACGGAAATACACATTGGTACGTCGTGGGATTCGAACCATGACCTCCCGCTCAGGAGGCAGCGGCCCTATCCACTACACTATGGGGCTCACTAAGTAATTAAATTTAATATTTCAAGATATTTTTCCCATGATATTTTTCCGTAATAAAAAGGTCAGATGAGAATTAATTAAAAATCTGAGGTTGAGTTGATTATAATCTATCAAGGGGGGGGGGCTTAAATAAGCATAATAAGCACTGAAGATTAGTTTTCTTGTTTGTTAACAATAAGAAGGCAATCTGTCCACGTTATATAACGGTCACTTTAAAATGGAGGTCTAAATAAATCCAGTCACCATTCTTTAGAACTTAAGCCAGCAGGCTTCTCCAGAAAAATAGAAATCAAAGGCGTTGTCTCAATGTCTTGCGTTAGAGAGCGGGGCTCAAGGCGGATTTCCGCATAGACTTGAAAACTTCAACAGTTGTGCAAAGAAAGTTATTATTTCAGGATTTTCAGCCAGATGAAAGTTATAAGTGTTCTGTTTCAGCGGAGGAAGGATTTCGAAATTGTTAATTGGGGAGAAATGCTTTTTGTTCTTATTTAAATTACCGGTTATCATTTGGCTTAATATTTGTTTCTTGTTAGGTGACTTTGTTTCTAGTTAGGCTGTTATTGTCGAAATTATATTTATTACTCAAATAACCATTTGGAATAACTTTTCAATACCTTGTAATTGTATTGTCCACTGAAGATATGCAAATATACGAGGTGTAGAGTAGAGAAAGCTTCTCGCAAACTGATAGGGGTTCTTTAGTTAGTAAAAATTATCAATTTTCTCTAGGATATTTTTCAGTAAATGAAAAAAAAATGTCTTTCCTATACAAAATGATCACTTCGATCAGACAATTTTATTTCTGAAAAGAATGTCTTGCCTCAAAATTAAACTCAGTACCTAACAAACTATAAGCCATTTCTTATAGTTTACTAAGGCACAGATCACGGGCGACGTTTGGTCGGAAATAATCCAAAGTATTCCTCTCAGTGGTCGTAGTCTTGAGTGCACTTTTGCTATGTGTTTCCGAACTTAGAATTTAGTGTCTTCTATCAAAATCAAACATAAAGGTATGATTTTCAACAGCAAAGTATAAAATGTAAAAATTTTGCTGATTTGACATTATTACAGGTCATATGACAAAACATCATTAACTTGAGACGATTTTACATAGGTACTAAATATTTATACAGCAAGTTTGATTTCGTATCAGAAATGTCATTTCAGTACTTATGAACTGTCAAATCCACACTTAATACTGCTCTCAATCTTGAGATTGCTTTATAAATACGGACCTATATTGTGTATCATAAATATAATAAAACACGATTATTTGCCTGCCCCTCAAAGACCCTAATTGAGGAGTATTTTGTTTGCTCATCGCCACTTTTGGCAGGGGGTAAGAAATCTGACTGCCCATGCCCTTCTACTACATCCATGGGAAGTAATGAGGTGATGGTATTCCAATTCACAGGTTTAGATAACATACGGGGATCTTTAGGTCATATTTGTAATCAGTTCTCAAAAGTCGAGGCGAGTTTGAGTTCGTATCAGAAATGTCATTTCAGTATAAACTGGCTTGTCAAATTAATACTTAATACTGTTTCAATCTTGAGATCGCTTTACAAATACGGGACTTATACAGCCAATTCTAATAGTTTCTCAAGACACGCGACATTTGGTTGGAAATAATCCTAAGTATTCCACTCTGCGGCCGCCATGTCTTGAGTGCACTCGGGCTGTGTTCCCGATCACGTTTAACTTTCAAATCATGTGTCGAGGAGCAAACCAGAAGTCGGGATCAAGTGCCTCGTAAAATGTTGCCGCTTTGTGCGGTGGCTTGTTTAGTCACAATGTTTGAAGGAATTTAGATAAGAGATAAGATATGAATATACTTTATTGCATAGAAAAACTCAAGAAAAAAAGAAAAATTATAACAAATAGTAGAACAAATAGGCAGCCTTATTGCTAAGCAGCCTTGTGATATAATTTATGTTCCTTCCTTTTAGATATTAAAAAAATAGGAATCAAAGTATTGAATTGCGGTGGTCGTCCAGACTTCCGCGCTACCACGACAGACGCACCAGTTAGGAAAGGCATCTGCCTACTGCATACTAAACTATACATTTTTACTAAACTTAACTTAAGCGCCTATTAAGTAAAGAACAATATTATAAAATTGTGAAACATTGATAAGGAAAACTATTCCATCTCTGAAAAAAATTAGGTAGAGAAAAGGATGCAAATCGACAGTGTTGCTAATTACACCGGGTGTACCGCAAACCCGTAGGGGTTACTCAGTCAACGAAACTGAACAACTTTCACAAGAATATTTTTTTCTGGATATGAAAAACAAACTTTTTTTTTTTTCTTGAAAGAATTTTGTGGTGAAAAATATTCAGTGTCGTTGACTGAGTAGAGCAACCCCTATTAGTTTGCAGCAAAGTCCTGACTAACTTTGAGAGCATACAGAATGGTGTTTTGCTGAAGGATTGTCAGCTTATGCCGGGAAGGGATAAAGCTGGTTCAATTCATTCTTTTATTTTTTATACCACCATGCACCATGGAAGTAACTTTATATTTTCTCTCTTTGATTTCAAACAGATACAGAATCTCTATTCTGCATCAGGTTGAAAATCCCCGTTTCAGCCAAAGTTACCTGCATAGAATCAATTAATCTGTCAGCTGCATGTACCGCGGTCCACAAATCACTGCTCAATAGATTTTCAGTTAGCTAAGATCCAGCTTTTGAACGGCTGGTGTCCGTTAGTGGCCATAACTTCTCGCTAAACAGTTGAACTCTCGAAACAGCTGATTGTGTACTTGATAATTGCTCAATTATTTACAGTCAGGTATACGGGTGTAAAGGACAGCGTATCGAAAACTGATAGGGGTAGCGAAACGAAACTGAGTAACTTTTACCAGGAAAATGTTTCAGGAAACGAGAAAAACCCACATCGCACAGTTAATCACTCAAAAGTACGTACACACGCACACATACACAAACTCTTATATTCCGACAGCTGAGTATTAAATTCGCGTCCTTCTATTCTCTTTGTGTATCCGTCCTTACAAAATGTTATTTTTTATGTTTTGTAATCAATACATATAATAAATCTCTAAAAGGGTCGTGTCTGTACATTGAATATTTTTACAAAAAAATAATTGCAGCAGGCATTATTAACGATCTAAGGCTGCGTGTTTTCCATACAAACCGGGCGTACAAAGTCGCGGGCACAACTAGTAAATAAATAAATACGCACTGTCGCAACTTTTTTTTAATGGACCTATTTGCATCATACTACAAAGTGTATATAATGCGTCACCGGACTAAGGGCGGGGAGTTACTACACGCAATCTACACCCTTATATGCAAATGACAACTGCCTAAGGGGGCGCCCACTAGGGCTCGAACCTCAGCTTATGGCGTTGTCTTGGGAATTCCTTATCGGAGAGAATCTACCCGGTACGTGCCGGTAAACCCCAAAGTGGGGAGCAAAGGAGGGACCCTGTCGCAACCGCAATGAAGAACTGGCATTAGAAAAATCAGCGCTACTTCCACATACAAAGGAACAAAGTACCGCAAGCCTATATCAAGGTCCTATTTCTGTTGACGTGCTCTTGTCTGTACAACCAACAAGCAATTTACTAACTTTGTGAATTTAATGAGTTTCGCCAACTTGATGCTTAAATAAAATGGGCAAATAACGAGTCAGAGTATCGTTTACCGAAAAGGGAAATATATTTTTTTAGATAAAAGCTTTAATAAAATAAGTGATACCAAAAATATTATTTCTTTGATACATTGTAAAAATTGGAGTTAAAAGTTCAAAAACAGAACATCTTAATATTGTAAATGTACCGTTGGAGCTGCAAATCTAGGTCTGCGGTACCGTAATAATGTGCGATTTTGCCTAGGAATAATTAACGTTTCGTTCTACAAAATGTCCTTCTTGTCCTTTCCGTGGGATTCAGATAATTTCCCGCGACAAAAAGTAGCCTATGTCCATCTCCAGGTTACCAGCTATTGTTCTGCCAATTTTAATCAAAATCGGTTTACCCGTTTAGGCGTGAGAGAGCAACAAACAAATATAAATTGTTCCTTATCTATAAGGTTTATTCCATTTTTAGTATCGGCGATGAATGTTAACCTATACGAATACTACTACTACACTGTATTATATATCTACTATATAAACATCATACAGTGACATTTAGGAACTAACAAAAGTTTTCTCGAAATCCTCTTACAAGTTTGAATGGCGATAAGAACTATACCGCTCCCACAACTTGCCCGAGACTGCTTTGAGAATCGCCTCAAATCTGTTATAAAGTCCGCCTTGGTCAGTTCTGTCGATATGACGAATAACTGCCCGAATGTGATTTGGTTCAAAGGAATGTTTGTTGACTGCAGGCTTTGGTCACTTTGAATATCTAGGTACTAAAAGGGAGTAAGGTGCTATAATCAAACCTTTCGTCCTCACTTTTAGGATAGTTTGTCTTCACTCCAAGGAAAGCCAAGTTAAGTCTATTATGAAGTCCGCCTTGGTCAGTTCTATCGATAGGACGAGAAACTGCCTGTATCTGATATGGTTTGAAGGAATGTTTGACAATGTTTATTCACTTTATTGGGAAATTGGGTGCGTCAAACGTAGGTATACTGCCTTTGGATCTTCTTATGTCGAGTGGGTATCGAGTATATCGACCCGATGAACCCTGGTGTCAAAGATTTTAAACCGCCTAGTAGCACTACTATCAGGCCTCTGAAATGGTTTGAGTAACGACCACTATCGAAGACAGCGACCAGGACCGACGGCTTAACGTGCCCTCCGAAGTACGAAATCTTTTTCTTATCGGACAATCAGGTGATTCAGCCTGCGATGTCCTAACCAAACTGGGGAAAAAATCACAAAGTGATAAATTCTCAAATATTATCTTTGTGTTTCCCCCCTGGGAATCGATCCCAGGGCCTTTGGAGCTAAATCTGGTTAATCTTTACCGAAGAACTTTGATTGAGGAACTTTTAAAGATAATTTCACAAATTATAATTGAGATGTTTAATTATATTTGACGAAATATCTAAATAAAACCTCTAGCTCATAGCTTACAATTAAAAAGTTATAGGAATTGAACTAAGGTCAGAAATGTTAACGAAAAAAATAATTAATAATATGTTAATTTCTTCGTAAATGTTATACCAACCGACCATAAAAATTGGAATGCTTATAAAATTGCTTATATTCATGTTGCAGTAGATATAATAGTTAAGATAGGTTTGGCTGAACAAAGCAACTGCATTAACTAATGTTTGACTGGGAGTTTCCCGCTATGCACTAACAAAGTTGTTACCAGTTCCGAACCCAAGTCTAAGCTGATTATTATTAACATATTGTATACTCGTATATTCAATCGGTTTGATTTATTAATATACTACTCACAGGTAAAGGGAAACATGGATTTCATATTTGTGGGGCTTAAGGGTAACCAGACCAGAGAGCCATGGAGTGTGCTGGCTTTGAAACTGATCGACAGAGTCAGGAACAATACACTGCTCTCTAAGAAACAAATAGCTGATGTGACCAACACCGCCGCTAAGCTGAAGTGGGATCGGGCCTGCCACGTCTGCCGCATGCCGGATCTTCTTAGCGAGTGGATTTTTGAGTCGACTGACTCGATGAGCCCTGGTGTACGAGTTTTCAAACCGCTAAGTAGCACAGCTAATAGGCCTCAGACATGGTTTGAGTAACGACCACTATCAAAGACAGCGAAGACGTAATTTTTTCTTTTCGTTAAATCAGGTGATTCAGCCTGCAATGTCCTAACCAAACTGGGAAAAACCTCACAAAGCGATTTGTGTTTAACCCGCGGGAATCAAACCCAGGACCTCCGCATCGTAAGCCCATGGCTCTAACCACTAGACCACGGAGGCAGTTAAAAATGCCGTCCATGTCGCATGCCGGATGAATTGTGGGCAAAGACCATCACACTATGGAAGCCACCGACTGACAGAAAGCGTTGCGGTAGACCTAGACGACGATGGCGAGACGAGTTGGATGCCTTCAGCAAGTCATGGCCAGAAGAAGCACAAAATAGGGAGTCTTGGAGGGATCAGAGATAGACCTTTGCCCAGCAGTGGGACATATAAGGGATTTATATATGATAAGATAAGAGTCTGCCGGAGTAGTGAAGTCCCATACATACGTAGTTTGGCATTTATTCCGAAACAGTAAAACCAAACTCAAGCAAACATCGTACACTTGACTAAATGCATCATATCTATGATTCTAGTTAGGTTTAATTTGAAAATATTAAGCGTAAACGAAATAAGACCGAAAATACGATTTTGTGTGAAAATAGCCTAAAATTAAATTTGGTTTCTTATTTTGTACTTACATTACCAAATGCATAATTTGGTCATGTGTACCTACGGAGTTGGGTTAAGTTTGGGTTAACTTTTTAGGAATAAAAGCGAAACTACCTTTGTACGGGATTACACTACTCCAGCAGACCTTTCAGTAACAAATGTTAAGAAATGAGTAGATACTGACCCAAAAACCGAGCTGCTGCAAAAGTATAGTCTTCCAAGCCTGGACAACCTCATTATTTTTTTAACAAATGATGATCGTATTGTTTTTATTAGAGATTGGTTTATTCGTGTGTATAGATCAGGGGCGACAGAGACAGATGCTACGATACCAATGCAGTCAATCAAAAGAAACATTTACATCCTATCTTAGAAGTAATATTACCGTGATAACTTTTTTAATTGTTTAAACAACGCGCCAGATGTTTTATTTAGATATTTCGTCAAATATAGATTGTCTGAGAAGGTCAAAGATTATTTTGTCAATGAAATTTTTTATAATTCCTCAGGCACATTTTTTTTACTAATATCCTTTAATGATATTTGAAGTTTCATGTGGTAATGCTCTATTAAACCTAAATTGATATAGAAGGATAACTCTACTCATAAGGTGTCAAATATCTCTGATATGGCTAAAATAAAAGCAATATTGATAGTGAAAACATTTAATTGACTTATAATAAATCTACTTGTATAAATACAGTCCATCGAATTACAATAGTAAGTATAATACACAAGTCAAGTATAACTGCAAGCTCAGCATATTCGCTAATGTTACGCTTAAATGCTTAAAATGGTATGTTGTATGTAATATACCAGTCCATGTAATCGTCAGATTTTTTATACTGTTGGGAAACCAGGGAAAACAGTGGATGTGGGAGGTACAGGATCGGTGTAGATGGCGTCCAAAAGAAGGCCTATACTTAGCAGTGGGTTGATATAGGCTGCTATAGGTATAGATAGATAGGTCACCAGTTCACAAATAAGTAAGTATTGGGCAATATTACATCCTTTTTAAAACTTTTTAAACGGCGAACAAGTGTTATTAATATTAATAAAATGTGTTCTTCGACATTCATCAGAAAGGCTTTAAAGCCTTTAACGCTTGACAATCGCATTATCTCACAAAGACACAAGTGAGAAAGGCCCCCCTTGTGGGGAGGATCACTCTGCGGAGATCATGCCTAACGGCTGCTCCAAACGAGTTGGATTCTGTTCCGATCCTAACAAGCTAAGCTCACAAGAGCAATACACTTGTAAATTAAAAAAAATACTCGCCTACTCACTTAAGGGTTTGACGGAGTTATATATCTCGCTGTTTTGACTATAATTATACGATGGCTAATTATATGATCTCCGAAGATCATAAGTGTAATTTATAAACTAAACATCTTTTCATTAAGGTTTCTATAGATTATTATTTCTAAACCACTGGTTAATAGTTGTGTGTAATGGGCTCAGAACTAATTTTACTTTTAGTTCCTTTAATTAGGTGTCTTTACGAAAGTTAGTAGAATTAGATAATATTCAATGTATTTTATTTTAATAATTATAATATGGTCTTTAGATGACTTTCCTATATGTAATAAGTATAATTTAAATGCGTGATTATATTTAAAATACATCAATAATTGTGGCAGTTGTCAGTCCTTATTAAATACAAATAAAAATTGCCTTACAGCGTACAATACAATTTACTACTAAGTATTATTACCTATCTGTGATTCTTATCTTAAAAATTGTCAATATAGAAAATGCGACTAGACTAACATTAAATAAGTGGTATATAATATAATACACGGGTGTCACGGAAAAGTGTAGGTGTTGTCTACCGAAATACTGAAAATAATTTCATGCTCGCCATAAAAGTAAATCAGGACAAAATTTACTTTTTAAGCACATTGCCTGGGAGCTGCTGGCTTTTATAATTACTTTTAAATGAAATACTTTAATTTGAAAGTTCTTCTTCTTCTGTCGAGTCAATGGTTCAAATTAAATATGTTTTGGCTAGTGCTTTTGAAAGTTTAGGTAGGTAAGTAGCAGTGGGCTGGTCAAATCAGGCGTTAGACAGATGAATTTTAGAGTGAATACCATGAATTGGTAGATAGACGTAGTGTAGGACATCCAGAAAGTAGGTGGGGTGATGATGTTTGTAAGAAAGTGGGCAGGAATTGGATGAGAACAGCTGAAGACCGAGCTGAGTGGAGTGCCATGGGAGAGAGACGCTGTTGGTAGGTAAGTAGACATCTGACCTGACACTCTTTCCGTAAAGTATTATAAAATTAAATCTTACAAAATGATCAGACTTTAAAAAACATATGAAAATGGCACACAAAATAATATAAAATTATCACATTTAGAACAATAAAATGAACTTATTTAAATTGTACAAAGTAATTACATGGGCTAAAGAAAATATTACAGCTACACTGTCACAGGCATACACGTTCACGATTTGCCTGCCCGTAAAGGATACAGGCGTGAATATACGAAAGGTATGGCAGAGGTTATTAATTTTTACAAACATAAAAGGCGATAGCTAATATTCGTAGAAAATTGACAAAGAATTATCTTATAAATAGACAAAATATTTTGTTAGGGCTTATAAAATGTTTTTGCTTGCAATTATTACTAGTTAATAATAACAATTAAGATAAAATTTTGTCATATAAGCTACTATAAAATTGACTAATTGTGATTCTATGGGAATTTTGATTTATGAATCTTGTGCGGATGAATCGTTAAAATAAAAGTTGGCATATAACAAAATTTATACTGTAAAACATATTTCACTACCAAACTCGGATGTTTTGATAGTACCTATTATTAATTTAACAAACGATTTACTATCAAAATAAATATGATATTCATCTAACATTAAATACATAAATTAAAATCATATTGTTAAATAATTACGACACCATTTTGGGCGTAAATTAACCATAGTCTCATAAAACGAGGCGAATTTTTTTTAATTTGACTAATACATAAATTATTTACAAAATATCTACTCAAATCAAATTCATATATTTTGTGATCAAATTACTATTATTAATAAAATTACTATAATATAACAAAGTGCTAAATTATATTTTTTTTCTAGTGAATGCACAAAACCATGACGTAAATATAGTAAAATATAATTTTAAAAAGTTGCTTTCGTACAAAAAATATATAGAACAATTCATAATTATATGCTAAGTAAAATGTAAGAACCTACTAGATTTCTACAAAAATCTAATTGGTGCAGTTAATAGGTATCTTATGCCCTCCTTACCTATATTAATAGGAATTTTATGAACAACTAGATAGCTTAGTTTATTGATTTGCGACAATCTCAAAACTTTCGAAGAACTCAACACTAAACTTAGGTAATCGAAACCCTTGCATTTAGAACTCATTAATTTACTGTTGCTTATAATATTTTATGTAATTTGGAATATAATTATGTACATTGCACATCATATTATGTAAATGTCACATTTTACATAGGTAAGTGACGTAAATTCGACATCATATTTCTATTAAGATTTATCTCAATAGTAGTTGATAACTACAATATATATCGGAAAAATGTATACCTACTTATTTATAAAACAGCAACAGGCTTAAAGCAAAGCTACGTGTACTTTGAAATCGAATCTTTCATTCTACAATGAATTTAAATCCTACAAAGAAACAAACAAGTACCGAATACTACGTAAAGATAAGCCGTTCAAGCTAAAAATAAATACTCATCGTTCCTTGAATGAAATTGACTGAACTTCAACAAGAACACAAAATACTTTGAAATTGCCTACAAGACTCCCAATCTCTAGAAATTAGTTCTCTCTAAAGGGTTGAGCAAATATCTCATTTAGAAGCTGTTGATACTCCTCAGAATTATAGAGATAATCTTCGTCGTCCTGTAATTCACTGGAGTTATATCTGAAAAGGAAATTCAATTGAAATTAATCTTATTAAGACTTTTCTTTATCTAAATTTATCCTGTAATCCTCCCTGATAAAATGTTTTTGAGCGAAATGGTTTCTTAATTTCATTATGTAAGGATTCAACAATGGAGGATGGAAAACGCTTTTCATAAATCTAGCACGCTTTGCTTCATCTTCTTATCGTGTTAGGTGGTATGTAACCCTGTTGTCATATAAATTTCAAGTTCATATAAATTTATATTTTCTTTTTTTAATTCTAAATCAATGTTCTTTAACGTAAATAAGAACTAGTTTTGTAATCATAAACATGTTCAAGACAGGACATAATTTTGTCGCCACAGTTTGTCGTGCATTTTAAAACCAAGCAGTGTATAAGTATTTATTAAATAGCGTAGGAGCATTCTACGGGGGTGTCGGGCACGTTACGTAGTCTGTTTTTCAAAATTACTGAATTAAATTTTAGACGTAATACGCATTATAGTTGGCAGATTATAAAGTCATCTAGGTGAGCTAACTGCTGATTAAAAATACAAAAAATAAAAATTAAAACCAGAACGAAAGAACTAGGTACGTAAGGTACCCGACATTTTCGTGGAATGCCCGAAAAGAATACCGAGGACAAAATGTGATGGTGGCGCACATGGAAGCTTTGTAAAATTATCAATTAAAAGAAAGTTCTTACCGTAAAGAAACAGTATCTCTTTTTCTTCTCGCATTCGATGAAGAGAGCGCTTCAATGCAGAGAACTATGAAATGATTGTTGCAGGAATGTCTGAAAGAACATAAAAACGAATTACTTAAACTGTTTTTAAGCAGACTTCGTTCATTTCTGAGAGGAAAATGGTTAGAATAAAAAGAAACTGAAAATTCAATAGTCCTAACTTTTAGTGACTCTGATTGTTAAAAATAGCTAGTTTTTAAATTGATTACGGAAACCTAAAATGTGTGACTTTACAATAATAGTGGGAACGAGATTATTTCAATTTGAAGTATGAACAGAGGTAGTTTACGTATAAAGATACCTCTTTTAGGAAACTATTATAAGTATGAATCTAAAAACTCACATCTCTTGTGGCCTCGTACCATCAACCAACATTGTGACGCCTGTATCCCTAACGAGGTAGGCAGAGATGATGATGATGGTGGTGGTGATAATGATGATGATGATGGTAATGGTGAGGATGAAGATGATGATAACGATGTTGATGATGTTAATGATGTTGATAGTGATTATGATGATGATAGTGATGATGATAACTATTATAAGTATGAATCTGTAAACTGACCTCTCCTGTGGCAGCAGTTTGAGTGACTATAAAGAGCTCGCCATGCCTTTGATATTACGTTCACTGCTCTGCCACTCCTCGTAGAAGGTGTCCATAGCCCTCTCGCCTCCATGCTCCAGCGTGCGACCCGTGCCATATCAGTTATACCTACTGAGTCTTATTTATGATTATGAGTCTAGACTTACCTCTTCTGGTACAACTAATGATGATGATGACGCTATTGCTGATGATGATAATGATTATTATGATAGTGATGATGATGCTGATAAATATTATAAGTATGAATCTATAAACTGACCTCTCCTGTGACAGCAGTTTGTGTGAGTACAAGGAGCTCGCCATGCCTTTGTTATTCGGTTCACTGCTCTGCCACTCCTCACAGAAGGTGTCCATAGCCCTCTCGCCTCCAGCGTGCGACCCGTGCCATATAAGTTTTTGGGGCCTGCAAATTGTAAGATGGTAAAGAATCTTACAGAATTTTAGGGTAAGATACTGCCTATTAATGGTAAAAAATCTTTCTTTCCATTTTTTTCCACCTGTTAATAGAAAATTGTTTAGTTTCATACACTAAAATAATTGCAGCATTTTTACGCCCCGTAGAATAACATCCGTACCCATTTAAATAATATGTGGTATTTATTAATCGTGTCGTAAAAGAACTCGAAATTAATGTGTCTCGAGTTTCGTAGAGACATTTTTTAATTAGTGGTTTCTTTTTTATTTATACTGACCATGTTTAAAACATTTGTCTTCTCATATTTTTGAACAACTAGGAATTTGCTTATCTATACAATACTTGTTTATATACTATTTCATAACAACAGCAGTCTTTCATGTTCAATAAATAAATAAAAACATCCAAATTAAATGTCTGAACCCTTCTACACAATGTGTAGTTTAGTTACCCACAAAATATTTTTCGCTCTTACCAATGATGATCCGTCATGATATTTTTCCTACTAAAGCTGTAAATTCTTGGAGTCTCAGGGAACACCCCTCCGTTGCCATCAAATATATCTGCGAAGGACCTGAACAGTACTTCTCCATCTATGTTTACCACAGGTAGATGACGATCGGCGTAGCGGACTGTGGAGTCCAGGTTTTGTATCCTGGAGAAGATAGAACAAGAACATTGTCATGAAATCAGTTATTAAGAGTTCATTAATCCATTTACAATTCTATTGCAAAAGATAGAATGAATGGAAGAAGGGAAAGCGAATGAGAATGACGTCAAATAAATGGGATAAGGCAGATTAGGTTAGATGGAAACGGTCATAAGGTGATTTGAATACTACTCGTAGAAGCATCACTGTCAAGACAATAATAATAGTCCCTGTTCGTTGAGCTCCATTTTTGTCATCACCACAATATTCAATAAAGCATGTATGGTATACGTAGTCACAAATAGTGCAAGAAAGCTTCTTTTCCTACCTGCTAGTAAGGAATGCTCTGAAGGTGCCTCTAAGACCAGCTCTTCTAGCCTGCCTGTAGCACGCGAAGTCAGCTCGCCGTAAACCGTGCATATCGCCTGATAGGGGATCATTGAGAGCTGCCAGACGGATCTGCCGTAGAAAAAGAAATACAGAAATAAGAAATAAATAAGATGAATCAGACGCAAGACTAACTACTTGTAATTGCTTGTCCATTTGACTCTTTTTGAGGTCTTTGATCTTAAGGTTTTCCCATATCTATATGGAGTCGGTTCTTGTAATTAAACTTCTCCAAAGCCATCGTTTTTGTGTTCGGGATCCCACGAGCTTTCGGCCATTTTTTCGGGTAAATCGAACAGCTAGGTAGAGAAAACGATGCAGATATTTTCGAAACGGAACAGCTGGCATGCAAGCGGGACCTGTTGAAAGAGAAATGGGATCAATTTGCCCTGTAGTGGGACGTTTATATCACTAGACGCTTTATACTTACACTAGGGCCATCATGTGGAGCCGGGGCGTTATCCACAAAGTTGGAAATCGGTGGCACGTGTACCAGGCTTGCAGCGGGTAAGGCAGGTGGCAGTGGCGGTGGAATCGTTGGAGCTGGTGCAGACTGTGTCACTAAAGATCCCAGCTGAGAAAATAAAGAGTGATATGAAAAATTACATAGGGCACATACAACGCAGCTTATTTCGCTTTTTAACAGGCCTCTGTTCAGAATACCAAGGCCGGTAAGATATAAAAATATATTGTTTTGGAATTTTGTTTTGCAGCAAGTTTTTATTTTGGATCGACATCAAGACCTTGAAAAAATATTAAATAGGTCAGCAAGTATACGTATTAAAGGCCCGTATTTGTAAACAGCACTTAAGATTGACAGCTAGTTTTGAGTTCGTATCAGAAATGTAGTTTCAGTACAATGTGGCCTGTCAAATCCATACTTAATATTACTCTCAATCTTGAGATCGCTTTATAAATACGAGCCTACGTAATATTTGCTCTAGCGTGAGGAGGACTACTCTGCGGAGATCATGCCTAACGGCTGCTCCAAAATAGTTGGATGCCATTCTGATCCAAACAAGCTAAGCACTCGCAAAGTTTTTGCTCTGTTCACTTTTATTTTTAGATTTCGATTTTTATTATCGATCGCAAAGGACTTATATTATAGACGGTCGTTGACCTGACGAACTGTGGTGTCCGTCGTTTCTATGAGTACCTTTCAAATTCAAATCTTCAAATACAGTAAAACGACATTAAATACCTAATTGTGGATCTAAACCCGATATAAAATAATAAATTGGATAAAATTTGCATTTTTAGTCAAATTAATTTGATAACTTACCAAAACGTATTGCCATCCAGTGTTAACCTTCACAAGTAAAGATTGTTCCTCAACGACATAGGCCAATGAACCCACAGGGCTACCTGCACCTTGCTAGAACAAAAAATAACTTAGGTAGCTCGAAATGAATAATTATTTTTTGAAATTATTACATACATATAATTACGTCTTTATCCCTAATGGGGTATGCCGAGCGAAAACGACCCAAACAAAGGTCGTTCCGCCTCGTCTAACAAAGTTTTGAGGGTTATTTAAGATAGTTTCATAGGAATATTACTGTAGTGACAGGTTGTCAGCCTATGCTAAGCTAGCATGCCCGGGAGAAAATGCAGGTGGCACATTCTATATTTTTCCCTCGTTTCCAGTCCAGCATGGCAGAAATTATTAAATTATTGATTTATATTAATGAAATTTTGTATTTCGTAATATACAAAATTACATTAAAATCCATACTTTGCCTGAAATAATCATCCATTTTGAACAGCCTGTACTGAATATACATAATTAGGCAGTTTTATTTTTCGTAATGAGGACTAAAAGAAAATCAGAGAGAATGTAGGTATGAATGTGTTAAGCCCATATTTATAATCAGCACTTGAGAGTGAGAGCGAGTTTAAGTTCGTATCAGAAATGACATTTCAGTACAATATGGCCTGTCAAATCCATACTTGTACGACAGTAAATTGCAGTTATTCTCACCTCTTATCTTATAGATACTTTCCAGGATTTTAATGTTCCCTTAACCAAGTAACTTAAAATCATATCCAAAGATATATTTTCTATAATTCTAATTTGGTGACCGGGATTGAGGACTATTCTCTCAATCCCGCTGGATGCCAAGACTTGTCGTAGGGCTGAATTGGAAATTGGAATCCAAACTAAATAAATAATAACGTATAAGCGTCACACATCTGTCTGAAATTACCCTCAAACTTGTCAGTTGTAGCGGAGCGCCCTTCGTTTGGGCGTACTGTTTATCCCGTTAGGGATAAAGGCGTGAGTGTATGTATGTATGTTTAGGAGTTTTATCCCAATCGAGCTTCAGTACATTATGCTAATGAACAATTACGATAATCACTCTTATTTCTTAATACTTACTTTATCGTGTTATATATATATATCGTGTTATTACGTTTTTCTGTATTTAGACTACACCGATGAAGTGTTTAATACTCTGCTAATAGTATTAGTTATATAAACACTTATTACTTAAGTTCATGATATGTTACCTATTATTTTTGTAAACTAGTTAACTTTAATTACTCTGCCCTTTGTAAATCTGGGGTAATCAGTTCTTTGCTCCATAATTCTAGCCCTAAGCGTTATGTACTAATAATTTGAAATGAGCTGTTGATTATCTTAATAAAATAAAAATAAAAAAAAAGATACTTAATATCGCACTCAATCTTTAAATCGCTTTATAAACACGAGCCTAAGAAAGTAACAGACTATTAATTACAGAACCGTCCGAAAACTAGTATTACTTGTTTTATTTTGCGCACACCTTTTTAATACGTATGTATGTTAGGCTGAACTGAACTAATGACTTACTTAGACACTACGCTCTAGTTTGCAAATACATATTCGTTTCTAAATGTTGAACCGGTATCTTCCATGTTGGCCTGGGAGCGACAGAAAAACGTAGAATGTGCCAGCTGTATTTCCTCCTGGGCATGCTGTAAAAAACAGCTAAGGGATCCGAGGGTTTCAGTATATTGTAATTTAAGCGATAGGCTGCCAACCTGTCACTAAAGCAATATACCTAAAAATCTATCTTAAATTACCCTCAAGACTTTGTCAGAAGTGGCGGAACGACCTTTATTTAGGTCGTTTACGCTCTGCCACATTAGAAATAAAGGCTGATTATATGTATGTAACTGGTATCGTGTAAAGTATAGAACTTTTCAACAGGTATTCTTCCCCGGGAAACAAAAAATCTTCTCAAATATCCCGGAGGATTCAACATATTGTAATTTAGGCGAAGGTTTGGTAGGAACGCAGTATAAGACCATTGATACTCTATCTAATCCGTAATGTTCCTACCTTCATCATCTCAGCTGTAGTCTGGAAAACAGCGGCCCCGGGTATGGTTGCTTTTCCAGCATTCGAATCATCTGCGTTAGTTCCAGATCCAGTATTCGCAGGTGGAGGCTGGGCTGGAAGTATTTTTTTTATTAGATATTTTATTTCATCATTGTTGGAAAAATATGCGTCGATCTGACTGTCTAAGTGCACCAACACACAGGTCACAACGTCACTTACGCAAGGTTGCGCTCAACATGCTGTCAATGCTTTTTGGGTTGATACAACAAACATGCATCACCTTACGCTCCACGCGCGCGTACTGTCAGAGAGTGAGAGCGCCGACGTAGAGTTCATCGCTACGCGTGCGTATCGCGTAAGTTGACGCATGTGTGTTGTAGGCAATTCAGAAAACTTTGACAGAGTGTTGAGCGTAACCTTGCGCGCAGTAAGTGCCGCCTGTGTGTTGCTGCCCTTTAGGGCTTTAGCCCTAGATCACGCGGCAGACCGAAGAAGCGCTGACTAAACGTCGTAAAATCAGATAAGGAAGAGAACGATCATGCAACAGCGGATGCCGAAGACCGGGAAAAGTGAAGTAGAAAATGCTGGATAGTGGACCCCATCATTAGACCGGGAAAACGCTAGGCAGAAGAAAAAGAAGAAGATTGTTCTTATTTGTTTAATTCTATGGCTAGTATACTAGTTAGATAGTAGGTAGACCACATGTTGCATGTGGATAGTATCCGCTTGGATTCGAATATTTTGTATGACGATGGCTTGACACATGTAGATAATATTTTAGCTTACAAATCATCAACCTTCCGCAATCTAAATCTTTAAAACTAAATAAGCCAAATACAATGTATAGCGCAGGTCTGTACTTTGCACTGCAATGCTTCTTATCTCATGAATCAATTTATCTTTTGTTTTTTTGGTATTAAAATAAGATAGCAACGTGCAATGATATGGCAACGACCGTGTAATGCTCAATTTAAACAAAAAAGAAATAGATTACTCATCGCTGCGCACTTGCATCACTTAAAACTCGTAAACACTTGTAAATCGCCAGTACGATAAGACTCTAATCTGAAACCCTGATTTTAAAAAAATAATCTTATTTTTTCGAAAAGAAAGATTCCGTGCTTCGGAGGGCACGTTAAACCGTCAGTCACGGTCGCTGTCTTTGATAGTGGTCGTTACTCAAACCACGTCAGAGGCCTCATAGCTGTGCTAGGTCCTAGGTTGTTTAAAAACTTTGACACCAGTGTTCATCGGGTCGTTTGACTCAAGAATGCACTCGCTAAGAAGAACAAATTAATTATTGTGTTCCCGAAGGATTTTAAAAACTTACCCAATTTTGCTTTTGCTTCCTTGAGGTCCCTCAACTCTTTAAGAGCTTTTAGTTCCTCAAACGGACTTTTACCATGACTCGAAGCTATTGTCCAGCAGCGTGCAGAAAGGTTTACCATTGAATAATTACTTCATAGATAGATATTAGTTGTTAAACCATGTCAGAGGCTATTGCTTAGCATTAGCGGCTTGAAAGCTGGGCTGAAAACTGCGGCAAAAAGCGGTTGGCAAAAGAGTTGCGGAGGTCAGATGGATGCTCTGTGTAAAAACCAGTGCCCTCGTTCAATCCCCTAGTTTAGGTAGCCGAGTTCGTGAGATACGGCGTGGGGTAGGGAGATGATGGTGATTTTCTTCTCGAGCAACGAAGTAAGACTATAAAAAAAACTCACCTGGTCTTCCAGACCCTGGGAAGAACTTTGCATTTCCATGGACAGGTAATTCTTCAAAATAGCTGACTCCTGGTTCTCCTTTGGGCCCCACAATGGACACGCCAGGTGACCCGGGGGGTCCCGGAGGCCCCGGGGGTCCTGGTGGCCCGGGGACGAACTGGAGGGGCTCGGAGGACCTTAGAGGCCCTGGAGGTCCCGGTGGCCCTTGGGCTCCTGGCATTCCGTCTAAGCCTCTATCGCCCTTTTCTCCTTTGAACTAAGAATGAGAAATACGATGTTAAAAGAGATCATAATAATTGTTATGAAAACACATGTAAGTATTTCACTTGATTCACTTGTTTTACGTAATCATAATAAAATAAGTACAAGTGATTTCATAACCATTAACACTTTCATAATGGAGTGCTACAAGTGCTGACAATCGCAAGAATAAAATTTAATAGATATAGTGTATTTTTTTCCATGCTGGACTGGGAGAGATAGAAAAACATAGAATGTTCCAGCTGCCCTTCCTCCCGGGCATGCTGTAGAAGTCAGCAAAAGGGACTCGAGGGTTACAGTGTATTGTAATTTAGGCGATGGGCTGACAACCTGTCACTATAGCAATACACATTACAATCTAAAATTGCCCTCAATTTTTGTCAGACGTGGCGAAAGCGCCTTTTACGAGGAGTTTGACACTCTGCCTACCCCGTAAGGGATAAAGGCGTGATTTTATGTATGTATGTATGTATGTTTTTAAAGTTTTTTTTTCATTAGATTATTATTACAATAAATGACCCTTAAACAATCTATAAGACATCGCTAAACCCGTAATAGGTTTATCTCAAAGACTTTCCGCATAACAATATTACAAATGATCGTAGTTAGTATAAGTAATAACATAAGTAGTATCTTATTATTAATAAATCTAGACTTAATACTGTCAATCATTTAAATGATAAATGACAATATTAGGACGAACATGCCCTACTTTACCCTTTCGGGATAGGCGAGCGTGGTATGCTTCTTCACTACATAGTATAAAACAAAGTCGTTTTCTCTGTCCCTGTATCCTATGTATGCTTAGATCTTTAAAACTACGCAACAGATTTTGATGCGGTTTCTTTTAATAGATAGAGTGATTCAAGAGGAACGTTTATATCTATAATACATGCATAATATAGTAGAGAAACACTGATGATTTTCGTGCGAAGCCGGGGCGGGTCGCTAGTATATAATAATATAAAAAAAAAGCGGTCACACTGTATTCAATTCAACGGTCAGATCTAGTGGCAGCGTCCGTTATATCTAAAAATAAAACGAATATGCATTTTCGCTGACAGCATGAATAGAATCAAAGAAACCAGTTGGTATTTTTTTAGGGATCCGATAGTAGTAGAGAAAAACCCTACATTGCGGCTTTCGCAGGAAAAAAGATTTCATTATAATTATTGTAGGTATTACTTCTGTGACAGAAACAGCTCATGGTTATTGTCGTTTATTGTGACTACATTTCTCTCGATTAAAAGTCATAAAAAAATTAAATTGAAAAGAAAAAAACACATTTAAAGTTTAATAATATATGAGAAAAATAAGGCGAATGCCTAGAAAACTGTCGTTCACATTATGTAAAGGTAACCGACAAGAACTAAGCTCTTAAAAACAGTCCAAATCCTGTCAGCGGTTAAATTTTTGATGTTTAATGTTAAATATTTTCGGAAATAAAATAGCACTGTAAGTGCAATAAATCTATGAGCAAAAATATAATAATATAAAAAGTTTGCATGGCTAAACTTATTATAATTACATACGTAAATATAATTAAAACGGAAGATTATATCCTATTCACATAAAACAGTTACAGAACCCTAATCTCAGTTTTCGGCGCGATGCGGCATAATTTAACGTTATTGAACTTAAAGATAATGACGAACAGTAAACTCGGGCAGTCGTCGCGAGGCCGTGTGTCGAACACACGTTCACGCACAATTCGACAAAATGATTTTATTATTAGTGGCTGTGATTGTGATAGTCTTATACTTATATGGAACTCGAACGTTCGGATACTGGAAGAAGAAAGGCGTGAAACATGACCCCCCGCTACCATTCGTCGGAAACAATTTAAAACAGTTCTTACAGCGTGCAAGCATGTGTATGATGGCAACAGAAACTTACAACAAATATCCTAAAGAGAGAGTTGTTGGATTTTTCAGAGGAACCGCGCCGGAACTAGTCATCAGAGACCCACAAATTGCCAAAAGGATCCTGATATCAGACTTTCACAGTTTCCACGCGAGAGGCTTTAATCCACATAAAACTGTGATAGAGCCGCTATTGAAGAACTTGTTCTTTGCTGATGGAGATCTGTGGAAGTTACTTCGACAAAGATTTACACCCGCTTTTAGCACGGCCAAACTAAAGGCTATGTTCCATATCATCACTGACAGAGCAGAAAAACTCCAAATGATTACTGAAGAAATCGCAAATCGCGAATATTACGATGTCAGAGAACTCATGGCGAGATATACTACAGATTTTATTGGAGTATGTGGTTTCGGTATTAACATGGATGCTTTAAATGACGAAAACTCGCAATTCAGATGGCTTGGCAAAAGAATTTTCCAAAGGAATTTCAGAGATGCTATCAATGGTGCTTTGAAATTGATGTTCCCAGAACTATGCAAGAACTTGCACTTTTTATCTCCTGAGTTAGAAGAATCTGTCGTGAGTATAGTCACAGCTATAATGAAAGAAAGAAATTACAAGCCGGTCGGCAAGAATGATTTTATTGATTTGGTGTTAGAGCTGAAACAAAAGGGCACAATCATAGGAGAATCCATCGAACATAAACAACCAGATGGAACTCCGAAATTAACGGAATTGGAAGTCACTGACTTGTTAATTATTGCACAAGTATTTGTATTTTTCGGTGCTGGATTCGAGACTTCATCTACAGCATCGAGTTACACTTTACATCAACTTGCTTTCAACCCTGAATGCCAGGAGAAAGTCCAAGAGGAAATAGATAGAGTTCTAGCAAAACACAACAACAAGATAACTTATGAAGCCGTCCAAGAGATGAAGTATTTAGAAATGTGCTTCTATGAGGGTATGAGAATGTATCCATCAGTCGGATATTTGGTAAGAATGTGCACAGTTCCTGAATATACCATTCCTGAAATCGATGTGACAATTAATGAAGGAGTCAAATGCTTCATTCCAATTCAAGCAATTAACAGAGATGAACGCTTCTTTGAGAACCCAAACAAATTTGACCCTGAGAGATACCGTGAAGGAACCAGGCATCTCAAAGACTTTTTCATGCCTTTTGGAGAAGGACCTCGAGCTTGTGCCGGTAAGTACATACATATACCAGGCCACTCAGAAAGTATTGCGATAAATAGTTTTTATATATGGCAGACTGGCCGGTTAGAATCTTTTTTGAAAATATGATTACTTGTAAGTAAAAATATGTGTGTTCCATTTTCAAAATTTCCCTCCACATTTTTTGCGAGCCAATTCAAAGTATCGTGTCTTACTGAAAAATGGATCTGCGCCGGGAACATTTTAGAGCTATGATTTTTTACGATTTCAAGTGTCACCTGAAACCGGATGAATCGTTCGATAGACTTCAAATGGCATTTATGGATGAAAGCCCCTCCAAGGCAACCGTGTATCGTTGGTATAACGAATTTAGGCGCGGTCGACCAACCTTGGGGGATAAAGAAAGAAGCGGTCGCCCTTTGACGGCTATTACGGAAGAAAACGTGCTAGCAGTGAAAAATTGAATCCAAGATAATAGGCGAATTACATATCAGGAGATTCAGCACATATTAAAGATTGGATCGGGAAGCGTTCACGAGATTCTACATGGGCATCTTCGCGTGAGGAGGATAGTATCGCGCTAGGTGCCTCACTACCTCACCGACGCTCAGAAGCAGGCCCGGGTGGAATGGTGCCGTGATATGCTGAACAAATTTGAAGCAGGCTCGTCTCGGCGTGTTTACGACATCGTAACAGGTGATGAGTAATGGATTTATCAATACGATCCAGAAACCAAGCGCCAGTCGACAGTTTGGGTGTTTCAAAATGAACCAACGCCTACCAAAGTGAAGCGATCTCGAAGCGGGGGGAAGATTTTGATCGCCAGCTTTTTTAATTTGACTGGCCACTTGGCCTCAATTCCCTTACGAGATCAAAGAAGCATTAACGCCGAATGGTATACTACCAAATGTTTACCAGAAGTTTTTCTGTTGTGAGCAACAAGCGACCAAACACAGGGCTCCGCGGACTACTGCTCCACCACGACAATGCGCCTGCACACACCGCGCTCAAAACGAGGGACTTCCTGGACAGCACACCAGTCAAACTCCTGGGTCACCCTCCTTACAGCCCTGATCTAGCACCGTGTGACTTCTTTTTATTTCCAAAAATAAAAAATCAGCTCAAGGGGATACAATTTTCGTCGCCGGAAGATGCGCTGGATGCGTTCGAGCAGGCTGTAAACGAGGTGGCTACGGCGGACTGGAAAAAGTGTTTAGAAAACTGGTTCAGACGCATGAATCTTTGTATAGAGGCTGGTGGAGAGTACTTTGAAAAGATTTAATAAAAATATATGTACCTGTAGAACAATTTTTTTTAGTGTCGCAAATCTTTCTGAGTGTCCCACGTATTACAAATACGTTGATGATATAATTACAAAATGATAACCTTATGAAGTCAATACGCACTTACATTGTAATTGAGTTAAAAATAACATTATCAATGAAAACAGAATTAATGTATAAGTAAGAATAATTATATTGAATCTAATAAATCGAAACAAATACTTTGATTAGTTTTGTAAAGTTTGGGAACGTGATAATTATCTGAGTTTATAGTTAAGGTCAAAAATAAATGCAAAACAAGTATCATCATACAAATCGTTATGACAAGAAAAATATGTAGGCAATGGCCAAAAGGAAACGACGACCTAAGTTATCTTATTACACCGTCGTTGTTTGATTGTTTATTTTTTCGTTTAATTATAAACGAAAATAATTAATAAGATTTATTTGTCGTCTTTGCCCAGCAGTAGGACGATTTGTAGGATACAAAAAAATACAAAGATTTATTTAGTATATTGTTTTATAATAAGATCTTGCAATGAAGCTAGCAAACACATTTTCTTCACTTTTCCAGGAGAGAGATTAGGCCAGATGCAATCTATCGCTGGTATTGCAGCAGTCCTACAGAAGTACAGCCTAGAACCTGCTGCTTGCAGTTTGCTGAACCCTCTTCCTGAGCCTGCTGGGATTGTATCAGAAGGCTTCATTGGAGGTCTCCCACTCAAGTTGAAGGAACGTGTGAACTGACTATCAGCGGACTTTGGTATACACGTGTTTGATAAAGAGTGAATCAATTAGGATTAGACAAGACTGAAAGTGTAGATTATTGGATTATATCATCTTTAAAAACAATATTATGCAGATAAGATGATACACTTGTTATTTATAATAATTGATTGTTTTGTGATACAAACGTTTTGAGAAATGTGAGATCCGATGTTTTGGGAATGGGTATTATGGAAAATTTATGTCCTGTGTCCAAAGCACAAAAAGCAGAAACATTACCTATATAAAGTTATTTGGTTGCTAACGATGTTTTAATAAACGAAATGAACTTATTAAATGTATTATACGTCGGAGTGGATAAAATAATGCCCAACGATTGTACGATTTTAAAATTAGATAATTTTGACTCACTACGGCATTTGCGTGGAAAATTAACATTACCTATGTAATAAAAAAAAAATATAAACTTAATCATAAATCTAAATTCCTTATAATATCCAACCAATAATTTGACAACTACGACAAAAATAAAATTTGTTAGTATATTTAGGTGTTTAAAAACATTAACGCCTAAGTGTCATACAAAAAAAACTGACTCTACTCTATGATGATACTCACCATAGAAGCATCCAGAAGGCTGATTCCAGGATCACCTCTCTCACCTTTTGGACCTGGAGGGCCAGGAATACTTAGAGCAGCACGGCCCTAACAGAAAAAACTTAATTGTACAAACAGCATAACAAACACAAAAAACCTGGTGACGACATGACGGAAATACAGTAATTATCACTTATGATATTATTTGTACGTATACCCTGACGTACGTACGTTGACCCTCTCAGTTGTTTTGTTTTTGATACATAGGCATTTTTTGATACATTAAATTCATAAATTTTATGAAGCTATATCAAACTTTAAGTATAGATTTGACAGGCCAGTTTGTACTGAAATGACATTTCTGATACGAACTCAAACTCGCTGTCACTTGTGAGAGCTGATTACAAATACGGCCCATAAAATGTAAATAGCGTTTAAAAAATAGTTTTATTCTGGATTTTATATTAGGTACATAAAGTCAAAGACGATTGACCGCTCGAAACGGATGAAATTATTTCAGGGATTTTTTTTATACATTTTAATGAAAAATCGTATATACAGAATGTTAATTTAATTGCGTGCCTTAGAGCATAGCTTAGGGGGTGTTTCAGTTACGTAAATGGAGCCCATAAAAAAAAAGCAACAACTCCTTTTACGTTACTGAAACACTCCCTAAGCTATGGCACGCAATTAAATAACGCACTGTATATTAAAGTAAATAAATTGTAAAAGCATAACATCATCTGTTTTGTTCGGGCCTGCACAGATATCTCCTTTGCTGACTGTTCCTAAGTTACACAAAAAACCGCGTGTAAGTAGTTATATTTTAGTACTTACCCCCCAACTAGAAGAGCCGGATTCTCCCTTGTCTCCAGGTCTTCCTGGAGGTCCCGGTAGACCCTGCAGACCCTGAAGTCCCCGCGGGCCTGGAGTGCCTGGTCTTCCTCTGCGACCTCGAGGCCCAAGATCTCCCTTTTCACCCTACAAAATTGATATTTTGAAATATTTGCGTTCATTTGAAATATTTATATTCTTTTTTCATGTCAAAGCAAATGGAAGGTCTAGTTGCAAAAGTTCTTAAGTGCCATAGTGCGACTATAGGATTTAGGGACTTATGCCATAGTGCGACTATAGGACTTAAGGACTTTTGGAACTGGACCCTTCAAATATAATAAATAAATAGGTACAAGGGAGGAATTACCTATAAAACAAAAAGTTAAATGGTAAGTTGCAGGGCTAGAGTGTTACTCAAGAACCTATCTTACAAAATATTAGTTTCACTTTAAAGTTGGTTTGAGACAAAAAGAAGACAAGCAAGCATTAACAATTATATTATTCTCTTAAGGCACGAAACAAACTTGATAGTGTTATTATATAAATAAACGTCTACTGCCTCCGTGGTATAGCGGTCTGAGCCATGGGCTCTCGACCCGCAAGTCCCGGGTTCGATTCCCGGTGGGGGACAATCACTTTGTATTGTTTTTTCTAATCTGGTTAGGAAATTGCAGGCTGATCATCAGATTGTCCGAAATTAAGATGACCCATGCTGTCGGATGAACATGTAAATAGTTGGTCCTGAGCCTGATTTTTCTCTGGTCGTATCAGTCAATCGGTCCCATCAGAATAAGATATTGAAGTAATAGAGAGTGCACTTGTGTGTTGCGCAAACACTTGGGCACTAAAAACTATTCCCGCGCAGTTGGCCTATCTATGAGAAATTGGCCGCCATCACCGAAAATCGATGGGAGGACTATTGTTATTATTAAACGTTTTATGATCTTTAGTCACGTATTTTGTAAACGAAATGACCAGACCTAACACTTAGTAATATTTACATAAATCTAAAAATAAACAAAGTCAATAAAGTGACTAGTGTATTAGTCTATTGTACCTCTTCGTATTTATGTAACTAGTTAGTACATTGTCTATGTCTGCCTCCGTGGTCTAGTGGCTAGTGCCATGGACTCCTGATCCGGAGGTCCTGGGTTCGATTCCCAGGGGGGAATCACAAAGTTGATATTTGAGAATTTCTCACTTTGTGAATTTTTCCTCAGTTTGGTTAGGACATTGCAGGCTGAATCACCTGATTGTCCGAAAAAGAAAAAAAGATTTTGTGCTTCGGAGGGCACGTTAAGCCGTCGGTGCCGGTCACTGTCTTTGATAGTGGTCGTTACTCAAACCATGTCAGAGGCATGATAGTTGTGCTACTAGGCGGTTTAAAAACTCTGACACCAGGGTTCATCAGGTTGATAGACACGATACCCACTCGACAGAAGAAGAAGAAGAAGAAGAAGAATTGTCTATGTATTCTATTTAAATTTATAACAATAGTAACTGCACTATCCCGCATAATATAAAAAAAACCAAAGGTTGTCTGGCAGAAATGGCTACCCTTGCAATAAGGCCGCCTAATTGTACTCTGTTTGTTTTGTAATGTTTATTCCTGTACAATGTGTTTTTCTTCCATGCTGGCCTGGGAGCGAGAGAAAAACATAGAATGTGCCAGCTGCATTTCCTCCCGAGTATGCTGTAAAAACCAGCTAAGAGATCCGAGGGTTTTAGTATATTGCAATTTAGGCGATGGGCTGACAACCTGTCACTACAGCAATGTAATACAGATCTATCTTAAATGACCCTCCTAACTTTGTCAGACGTGACGGATCGACCCTTGTTTAGGTTGTTTACGTTCTGCCTACCCCATTAGGGATAAAGGCGTGATTATATGTATGTAATGTGTTTTTATGTGCAATAAAGAATATTTGTATTGTATTATATTTTAACATCGCGTATAACAAAGTTTTTTGGAATCAAACTAATATAAAAAAATAAATATTAACGTATACGTAGTAGGTATATATACCTACTCGAAAATCTGTATGATGGTTGCTGTGATGTGGTCAAGTTTTCATCATTGTTAGTTATTATTAGTAAACCGTTGTTGCTTCCATGCTGGCCAGGGAGAGAGAAAAAACATAGAATGTGCCAGTTTAATTCCCTCCCAGGCATGCTGTAAAAACCAGCTAAGGGAGCCGAGGGATTCAGCATATTGTAATTTAGGTGACAGGCTGACAACCTGTCACTACATCAATATAACTACAAATCCATCTTAAATAACCATCAAAACTTTGTCAAACGTGGCGTTAGTTTAGATTGTTTATGCTCTGCGTACTCCATTAGAGATACGTACATACATACATATAATCACGCCTTTATTCCTAGTGGGGTAGGCAGAGCGTAAACAACCTAAACAAAGATCATTCCGCCACGTCTGACAAAGTTTTGAGGGGTATTTAAGATAGTTTTGTAGGTATATTGCTGTAGTGACAGGTTGTCAGCCCATGGCGTAAATTACAATATACTGAAACCCTCAGATCCCATACCTGGTTTTCAGCATGCCCGGGAGGAAATGCAGCTGGCACATTCTATGTTTTTCTCTCTCCCAGGCCAGCATGGAAGATTACCATTAGAGATATAGGTGTGATTATATGTATGTATGTAGTTGTTGTGTTTCGTAGGCCATGCTTTGTTTTTTATAACTGTATGTTTTTTTTACTTTTTCTGTACCATCGGTGACTATGTGCTGCTTTGTCAAATTACGAGAAGACCTGATTATCTCATTATTTTACAGCGGTTACATACACGCAACAATTCTGCAGTCAGAAGTAGGTTAATTGGCAAGTAAGCCTTGAAAGTAACAATGAAAATTATGGTATTTTTATCTTATGACTGCCGCCCAGTCATATATGTGACATTGTGAACAGACACACTGAAAAAATACTTGTTTAAATACGAGCACATAAAGTAGTGTGTTTATGACAACATACGTACATACATAAAATCACGCCTTTATCCCTTACGGGGTAGGCAGAGCGTTAAACGCGTCTGACAAAAATTGAGGGCAATTTTAGATTGTAATGTGTATTGCTAATGTGTAGTGACAGGTTGTCAGCCCATCGCCTAAATTACAATACACTGTATTCCTCGAGTCCCTTTTGCTGTCTTCTACAGCATGCCCGGGAGGAAGGGCAGATGGAACATTCTATGTTTTTCTATCTCTCCCAGTCTCTGCCTACCCCATCAAGGATAAAGGATAAATATACGTGATTATATATATGTATATATATGTTAAAAAAATTATAAATTAAGTTACTTGATAACCATTACCAAGTTCCTAATAATACAATACAATACAAAATTCTTTATTGCACAAAGAAACACATACAACAGAAATAAAAAGGAACAAACGTAACAGTACAATATAGGCGGCCTTATTGCTACAGCAGCAATTTCTACCAGGCAACCTTTGGGTATAGAAATTGTACAAGCAGAAAGCGGGATAGTGCATATACTACATAAAATACTTAGACAATATTTACACACTATTAAATAAATATTTCAATAAAATATACTGATACATATCTTATGATAAACTAATACATAACATATGCTACATAAGATACGATACTCTATGTTATATATCAGAGAAATTGGTAGATAGAATATCACTACATATACTTAATTAAATGATACTTATAAATTAGACAGCTACACATTTAACATAAATATACATACATACATAGCTATACATTAAATAATCTCAATCAACAGAATAAATTGATCTTAACATTAACTTTATTTTCTCAATCATATTACACAAGTTCCTTGATTAATTTAACCGAGTTTTTTTTCAGTGCACGCGCCCTTGTGTGCAAAAGTACACCTGCAGTTACGTTACGTTACTATGCTGAACTCACGCACACTACGGCTATGTTCGTGTAGGTACATTTTACACACACGTATGACAAAGCGGCAGTCGTTAGATAAAACAACTTACCTTGATAGTAACAATGTCAGATCCACTAGCAGTGATGCTAATAGGGCCAGGGGGCCCTCTTTCGCCTCTCTCTCCTTTGAGACCTGGAGATCCTGGGGGTCCTGAACTTCCAGGCATTCCTGATGGACCAATATCTCCCCTTTCACCAGACTTGCCATCTTTCCCAGGAATTCCTGGAGTTCCGTCAAATCCTCCATTGCCTTTTTCTCCCTAAACAGAAAATTATGTGGAAGGTATTTCTTACTATAATGGAAAGATACATACATACATACATACATACATATAATCACGCCTTTATCCCTAATGGGGTAGGCAGAGCGCAAACGACCTAAACTAAGTTCATCCCGCCACGTCTGACAAAGTTTTGAGTGTTATTCAAGATAGATTTGTAGGTATATTGCTGTAGTGACAGGTTGTCAGCCCATCGCCTAAATCACAATATACCGAAACCCTCGGATCCCTTAGCTGGTTTTTACAGCATGCTCGGGAGGAAATGCAGCCGGCACATTCTATGTTTTTCTCTTGCTCCCAGGCCGGCATGGAAGAAATAATAGTATTTATTTATGCAGAAAACAATTTTAAATCGTATCCAACTTCGAATTCTGTTTTAGTTTGTTCAAAAATATCGCTCACCTTTTCACCTTTATCTCCTTTCGATGCAGGGACTCGGAGTTGTCCTAAAAAAATGAAATTTTATTTTTATCACAAGTTTGAATCATAGAATTTTTTATTGAACTAGGGCTTTAACTATCGTTAAGGCTTTAAATATTGCACTCACACAAAAATATATATTTCAAAAAACAGTATGCATAGGATATACCAAATAGATTATACCGGGTGTAAGGGACAGCGACCCGCAAACTGATAGGGGTTGCTCAGTCAATGATACTGAATAACTTCCACTAAGAAATTCTTTTATTAAATGAAAATAAAAATTGGCTTTTCCATACAAAATTCCACCTCGATCAGTTAGTTTGTATGGAATAGCTAATTTTTCTTTTACTTCCTGAAATAATTTCCTGGTGGAAGTTGTTCAGCGTCGTTGACTGAGCAACTCTTATCAGTTTGTGGGACGCTGTCCCTTATACCCCGTATTTGCTAGCGTCTAATCTAAGTGCTAAATTCTCAATACGTTAGCACTCACAGATGATCCTACAAGTATTTCATAATTATAGTACCGTCGTGCAATTGGACCACATAAAATATACAATCAAATTCTTTTCGTACTTACCAGCAGACAGAAATTCTGGATCATCAGAACTGAATACTCCAGATCCAGACAGCGGGGGGCCAGGTGGTCCTGGTTGTCCGCGCTCACCTGAACGAAAAAATAAAACAGAGGTTAATACTTTATGTTCTTACCAAATAGATGATGAAACTGAATATAATGGCGAATGATGATGATAATCATCCGTCTCTGACATGGTTTAACGTGCCTTTCGAAGCACGCAAAAAGCGCCGAATAAACGTACTATGAAATTCGTAAACCGAATAACACATCGGTACGCTCCTGCAAGGGAGGCAGCGGCCCTATCCACTATACGATCGGGCTCTGATGATCGTCTAGAAAAATTGAAGAAGGTCTAGAAATCAACGTAATTTTTGTCTCTACCTTTGATCACCAAAATACGATTACGAACTTTTCAATGGTTAAGTGCTGCTCTCTGCCTCCGTGGTCTAGTGGTCAGAGCCATGCGCTCACGATCTGGAGTTCCTGGGTTTGATTCCCAGGAAGGAACACACATTTGATATTTGTCGATTTGTGATATTTTCCCCAGTTTGGTTTGTAACAATGCAGGCTGAATCGCCTGATTGTCTGGAAGAAAATCGACTCCGTGCTTCGGAGGGCACGTTAAGCCGTCGGTCCCAGTTGCCGTCTTCGATAGTGGTAGTTACACAAACCATGTTAGAGGCCTATCACAGCTAGTGCTATTAGGGGTTTATAAACTCTGACACCCGGGTTCATCGAGTCGAACAGAAGGAAAAGATTGGTTAAGTTTTGGGTTAAGCTTTACATTGTTCTGAGCAATACTTCATGGGCTGTAATATTTTTCTTCATCACATTATTGTCACGCGTTTTACATAAATTAAGATAAGATAAGAACAAACTTTATTGCACAGAAAAGATACAAGAGAAAATAAAATTAAATGAAAACAAATAAAAGTACTAATAGGCGGCCTTATTGCTAAGCAGCAATTTCTTCCAGGCATCCTTAGGGTACAGGAAAATAAAAGTTGAACTAGTTGGGCTGGTATACATTTTAGGCAATATATTGTATAGGTAAGCAAATAAGGTACTTAGGTGTATTTATATAATTAATAACAATAAATAGTCATACATATAAATTACTTATACTTTATTATAATACATATATAAAAATCTATAATATTAATGAGAGAAAATTTAACAACCAATAAATTACCTTTTTCTCCTTTATCGGCTGGCCTGCCATTCGCACCTGATACACCAGGTCTGCCATCTAAACCTGCAGTACCACGTTCTCCTTTGACCCCTCGATCTCCTTGAGGTCCAGGATGACCCTAAAATGTATTTTTTGATGATCAAAACACGGTTTTCGAGCCAAAAACTATCCATAACAGATTTGCTGCTTCTACACAAGATAACTGATACTAAACCACTGTGAAAATCAGCACGGAAAACTAAATATGGCGAAAATAAATTGTATCAGGCCACGCTGTCCAATTTTATCTGGGAAACCATTAACCATCTCTAATTTTCATAGCACAACTTACTCTGTCTCCTTTAGGTCCAGTCAACCCTGGAAGGCCTCGTTCACCCTTGTGGCCTGTATAGCCCCTTTCTCCAGGAGGCCCCACTGGTCCTGGTTGACCTGCATCTCCTTTCGGACCTGGGGCCCCGGGTCTACCCATTGCTCCACCATATGGTAGGGTGTCCTGGGTAGAATATTTAATGTCATAAGTCATAAAGATTTTTTCAATAATATAATTATGGACCTGTGATACTGAAAAGTATACCAAAAAATATATTATAGTCTAATTCACTAAGCTGTTCGTAATTTACTTTCGTCTTAGAAACTTAAACCTGGTCGTAATAGTTACAACCAACAAATCAATAAAACTGAAATATTTTCATAGCTAAAACTTTTAAAAACCTTCAAACTTCAAACAAAGTGTTTCACTAGAAATTCCTACGCAAAAAGCTTGGAAGTCCCGTCGCGAACTGCCGTGACATCTGACAATACACGAAAGTTCGAGCGATTGAAATGAATTCTCTTATCTCCCGCGATATAAATCATGGGCTGAAAAGCTCCCGTACTTTTGCCAAAGTTCCCAAAGAGGTTTGTTTGCGAAAACACACAATCGGCAGTTGCTAAAAGTCATTTGTTCATGTTTGAAACTGATTCTTGACTCTTGACAATGAAGAGTTAATCGAATCGAGATCCTCCGGGGATGGCAATGAATAATGTCCTTTGTCATTCATGCAAGAGACAGTAAATAAATAGGTAGCCTTTGTGTTCAAATTTAGTTATCTCTAAAGTATTTTTACGAAAATCTAATGCTTATCTTCAAATGCTTATAAGCTACTGGGATAAAATAAGTTTGAAGTGCTAATGTATGCTTTATGCTGTTGCTTTTACGTCATAATTTTTATAAACTTACCTTGTATATTTGTCTAGGTTTCCAATTAGACTAAAACGGAACGGATTGCATGAAAAAGAAAAATCGCAATAAGGCGTTAGACTAAACTAAAGGTAACTATCATAATAAAATATAGAAAGCATCTTGAAAATTCTACAAAAATATTGTGTTGATCTAAGCAGTACCGACCTAAATCTAGGTTAGCTCAGTTTGATTACATTTTATGTTATCCTTACGTCAAAGTTTCCATACTCCGAAGGTGCAGCTGGCCCTGGAGGTCCAGGAAGTCCCGGGATACCAGGTCTACCATCCACTCCTGGTTCTCCTTTAGGCCCAATCTGACCTTCAGGACCCCGGGGTCCTGAGTCACCCCGGTCTCCTTTGTCACCCCGAGGTCCCACTGAGCCTCGCTCGCCTGGCATGCCTGGTTGACCCTGGACATCATAAGATAGATTAAGTTGAGGTATGGTAGGGGACTACGTAAAGCATAAAACGATTAGACGAACTGTGAATTTGAAAGTATTAGCGATGTTAAGGACGATAGGTCGAGCTTATGGTCAAATTGTGGAAGGCACAAATGGGGTTGGTAATCAACTATTATAAAGTGGATACCTAGCCTTACCCAAGATGTTTACAGATGTATAGATTTCCTGAGATAAAAAGTAGAACTGAGGCAACAAATAAAAATTCTAATCAATTTATAAGGTGATTGAAGATTATTTTAAATTAAAACATGGAATTCAAAACTCACAGAAATACCAGGTGACCCAGTTCTTCCATCAGCTCCAACGAGCCCCGGAGGTCCCCTAGGGCCTTGCAGCTCAGGGTTGGTCTTCAGCAAGGATAAGAACACACTGGAGTTGCAGCCACATTGCCCTATTGGGCCATAGTTCTCTCCATACACGATTTGCTGGAAACGTAAAAGAGTTTTAAGTAATATTAGGTATTATGTAAACTAGGAACCATTGGCAGCAATTCGTAGTTGCGAATATACCTCTTTTTTATCATGAGAGAACAGAATGGGACGGCAATAATTTTAGTCAAGATTTTATCAGTTGTGCCCTTCTTAAATCGATAGCAATGGCGACTAAGTTTAGTCTTAATAACTAATGCGTGCATGGTAAGATTCCGCATTAACAGATCTACACGCATCAGTAAACACGGCGTGCTGGTTTGGTTTTGTAGCAGGTAAACTTATACAGAGTGTTAATTTAATTTCGTGCCATAGCTAAGGGGGTGTTTCAGTAACGTAAAAGGAGACTATTAAAATAAAAAATAAAAGTCGGTAGGTATTTATAATTATATCATAGAGCATTTTAAATGCCCAAAGCTGCATCAGGCTGCTCAGCTATAACCGACCCCCGTGACACGCGATAAGGCGAGAACCAATCCCGCGCGACGTGAAACTCGTTATCGACCAGTTATAGCATTTTTCGCGGGCTTGGTTATTGCTTTGGGGCGAGATGCAGCTATTGGAATCATAATAAACTTTTTGGATTTTTTTGATATTATTTATGGGCTCCTTTTACGTTACTGAAACACCCCCTAGCAGCTATAGCACGCGATTTAATTAACACCCTGTATAGTTATAGATGGTAGAGGAAGTTTGTAAAGGTACTGACCGGTTTCTTATAGATGTCCATTAGGATTGCATGGAAATGAATGAAAATACGAGTTATAATTAAAGTATAATAATTATAATATCTCCTTATAGATTGCACCATGCTGACTTGGGAGAGAAACATAGAATGTGCCAGCTGCATTTCCTCCCGGAAATGCTGTAAAAACCAGCTAAGGGATCCGAGGGTTTTAGTATATTGTAATTTAGGCGATGGGCTGACAACCTGTCACAACAGCAGTATGTCTACAAGTCTATCTTAAATAACCCTCAAAACTTTGTCAGACGTGGTGTAACGAACTTTGTTTAGGTCGTTTACACTCTGCCTACCCCATTAGGGATTAAGGCGTGATTACATGTATGTAGATTGCACTTCTGACTGTTTTTACAAAAAATAAATGAGCGTAGCTAAAGCCGTTTATTTATTGAGAAAAAAAATGCTCCACCGGGTATTTTCATTGAAATAAATCTGAATTAAGCCTTTAAACTCATCAACGTAACGTGACATTCCACTTAAAACCCCTCGTTGAGTCAAATGAATCGATAGCCAAACTCGATCGTTGGCCAAGCGCCAGTGCATAATAAAGTTTGTTATAGTAGTTAGCTCCAACTTAATACTCCGTATTGGTAAGCGATAGCCGATAGTTCGCATAATGATGGCTGTTGTGATCGAATGTTCGTGTTATCATATGGCATGATGTTGTGGGGTAAGTATACTGATGCGTTCAAGCGCCTGTTATGAGTCGAATGTCTAATTGTCGTATCTGATAACAACTTCGAACTCTTTCAAGTGAGATAATTTGCACGCCATGACCTAATTTTGTTCCTGCATTATCTTGTGCATTAAATACAAACTCTAAATTAGGCCTGCTGAAGTAAATTTAATGTTTACCCTGACCCAAACACCACAGCATAATAATGAGGTATCACCAAAAACACAGATTAAAATTGTCACAGCATAACATGTCCTTCCCAACAAAATACGCAAAATATGTCTCTTTAGAGCCGTATGCAAATGCGAAGTGGGCAGAACAAATCCGCATATCTGTACTGGGTCTAGACCGCAGGGATCTCGTTTAGCCTGCGGGCCTCACCTGCTCACTGTAAACAAAGCTGTGCCATAACATGCAATGTTACAATTTGTAAGAGACAGCGTTTTAAAGCGATATCTATTTTTATTTTTGATAAGTTACACGGGAGGAACGGGAGACAGGAATAGGACTTACTCTGGGACAAGGAGAAAAGGGACAAGGAGAAGCAAGGGACACACTTGAGGACGGTAGGGACTCACGATCAGGACGTGAATTGGTTGACCCGAGGTTTGAACGTGGTATCTTAACAGGACACATGAAAAGAAACAGGGTAACAGGGGTTAAAGGTCACTCCTATCAAGGGAAGCAAAAGGACTACGGTAGAGGAAAGAGTTGCATGGGACAAAGTGAGTCGAGAGACGTGCGTAAGGCACGTGAAAGACGTAAGGGACATTGGGAACGAAAGGAACACGGAAGAACGAAAGAACGAGAAGGACGATATCTGCTTAGAATTTTCTAAAGCAGCGCTGTAGAACCTAAACTTGGCGTGACCAAAACAGCGGGTCGTAATATTCATAAATAATTTTTATGGAGTTTTTCTTAGACCATCCCTTAACGCTATCTCTGCCGTTTCGCCGCTCACAATGTGAGTGGCAGTATCAGGACAGAAAGGGCCTCAATGCGCTATTAAAAGCAACTCTTTCTAGCAAAGTGAATATGGCAATTACATCGTTTTATGGAAGGCATTTTAAAGAAGTCTAGCAGTGGACTATTACTGTCTGGTGATAGATTTCCTTGGTCATTAATATTTATTATTTTTTCCTTTCGACCTCTCGCAGTTACTATCTCTGCCGTCTTACCGCTCGCAATGCGAGTGGCAGTATCAGAACGGCCTCAATGCGCTATTGAAAGCAACTCTTCCCATAACACGCCGTGCGGTCACTTAAGACGACCACCATAAAGGACTTGTTGATTTCACATCCTTTAGCTATAGCACCAAAAAGGGAAGCTTATGTCCCGTAGGTAATTCTTTGTGGCTGAAATTGCAGGTAAATTTCCTTGATAATCAATATTTATCCTTTATCCTTTAGATCACTCGCAGTTACTATCTCTGCCGTCTCACCGCTCGCAATGCGAGTGGCAGTATCAGGCCCGGCCTCAATGCGCTATTGAAAGCAACTCTTTCCATAACACGCCGTGCGGTTACTTAAGATGACCGTCATTATGAACTTGTTGATTTCACATCCTTTAAATATTGGACCAAAAGGCTTATGTCTCGAAGGTTACTTTTTTGTGGCTGAAATTGCTGGTAAATTTTCTTGATCATCAATATTTATCCTTTTCACTTTAGACCATCCCATAACGCTATCTCTGCCGTCTCGCCGCTTACAATGCGAGTGGCAGTATCAGAACGGCCTCAATGCGCTATTGAAAACAACTCTTTCCATAACACGCCGTGCGGTCACTTGAGACGACCATTATGGACTTGTTGATTTTATCTCTTTTAAGGTAAAATATTACCCGAAGGATTTGGATTTTGAGCACGTAATTATATGGTACGATATTTCTATCTTTTTGTTAAAGGTAGACCTCACAATTAGGTAATTTATTACCCTTGCTTTGGCTATACGCAAGATTTTTGCAAACATTGGTGTTTGTTTAGGCCATGGAAATTATTGATTTCAATACGAGTAGAGTTGGATGTTCAAGCTGTAGTTGGTCTTAGAATATCAAGATATCGCAGTATCTGGAATTAGAACTCTCCATTCTAGGGGGTTGTTAGGCGGTCACGTTACAGTACATACAAAATTAATCTTGTGGTTTTGCAAAGCTTTGATTGAAATTATAAATAACACATCCTACCTACCCCCAGTTTTTAACTAGACCGGTTCGAAAGGGTATCAGAATAGTTTTCTTATTGTGAAAAAAATGCTTTCCAATGAAATTGTTCGACATGACTATAAACTATGATAAGGATTCGCTCGAAATTGATAATGATTAGTATCATTCTATAATTAAACTAGCGACCTGCCCTGCTTCGCATGGAAATTATCAGTGTTTCTCTACTATATTATGCATGTTTTATACATATACCTTCCTCTTGAATCACTATATCCATTAAAAGATATCGCATCAAAATCCGTTACGTAGTTTTAAAGATTTATGCATACTTAGGGATATAGGGACAGAGAAAGCGACTTTGTTTTATACTATGTAGTGATATACTTACCCCATCGCCAGATCCTGAATACTCAGTCAAGGGTCCCGGGATGCCTGGTGGACCAGGAGAGCCTGGGGGTCCTGGTGCTCCTCGGATTGACTCTCCAGGTGGACCCTGTTACATAATAACAATTAAATTAGAATGAAACTGTAAAAAAATATTCTTCTTCTTCTTCTTTTCGATTCGAGGCAAACTCAATTTAAATTTTTGAGGACCAGAACTCCGCCACTCTGACGGCGTTGGCTGTGGCGTTATAGAGGTCCTCCACAGTGCAACTATGTTGCATTATTGATCTTTGTTGTTGTAAAAAAAATATTACAACAACATAGATCAATAATGAAACCTTTACTCAGTCATATAAGAACAGTTGAAGAAGATGGTACCTACTTAAATCTAATTTTAAACTTGGAACGTATGGCTAAGATTATATAGCTATGGCGGCAGTTATATTATGTGAAATACGACAGTTAGAGAACAAAACAATTGGTCGGCAGCGGCGCATTGTACTCAACTCAGTGAAAATAAAATATCGAGTAGACTTATGCGCCGATTTATTAAATTAAAATTACCAAATCTGTTACTGAACATGGGCTTCATCCAACAGAGTCCGAACAAGTAGATCAAAATATGATCAAACCTTAATAATCATTAATCCTAACTTTAGGTGCTTAAAGCTTGTATTTTCCTCCTAAGCGTATTTTACATTCAAAACATTCTAGCTACAATGTATTCTACGCCTACACAGTGCCTACGTCAACAAAAAAGTAAATCATTCATTTTTCACGTTTGTTGTGTTGTAATTCGGTGCTGGGGCCCCGCAGTGCCGGGATGCGTATTGTTTCGCCTCTCGATTTATCGCGCCCCGCCTTGCAAAACCATTTCAATTACACGCCTTTTTTACATATAACGATCTATTGCTACAAATATTTTTATACAAACATACTTGCCAAGTATAATCAAAACATTCTAGATACATTCCCTACGTGAACAAAAAGTGAATCGTCCATTTTTCACGTTGTTGTAATTCGGTGCTGGGGCCCCGCAGTGCCGGGATGCGTATTGTTTCGCCTCTCGATTTATCGCGCCCCGCCTTGCAAAACCATTTCAATTACACGCCTTTTTTACATATAACGATCTATTGCTACAAATATTTTTATACAAACATACTTGCCAAGTATAATCAAAACATTCTAGATACATTCCCTACGTGAACAAAAAGTGAATCGTCCATTTTTCACGTTGTTGTAATTCGGTGCTGGGGCCCCGCAGTGCCGGGATGCGTATTGTTTCGCCTCTCGATTTATCGCGCCCCGCCTTGCAAAACCATTTCAATTACACGCCTTTTTTACATGAAACGATCCATTGCATCAAATATTTTTATAAAAATATACTTGCCAAGTATATTCAAAACATTTTAGATACATTTCCTACGTGAACAAAAAGTGAATCGTCCATTTTTCATGTTGTTGTTATTCGGTGCTGGGGCCCCGCAGTGCCGGGATGCGTATTGTTTCGCCTCTCGATTTATCGCACTCCGCCTTGCAAAACCATTTCAATTACACGCCGTTTTTACATGACACGATCTTTTAAAAAAGATAATCGCATTTAACATTTCAAAAAGAAAAAAAAAGTAGAAGAAGAAAAATGGGGCCACTTTCATACGTAAAACTACCGCATAAATGCTTTTCTTGCGTATATCTTATAATGATAAGTATGTTAGATATTGGATGATAGAAATTTGACAATGGCACAATAATAATGTATCACAACTGACAAAAATTACCGAATCATCCTGAATACAAAACTGCGATATTTTGGATCGGAAATTAAACTCAATCGAAAACTATCTCTTTACAATGTTCTGCAACAGAATTCAATAATTATTTCAGAGGATTGTCCATGGTATTTTTCGTAGTCAAATTTGTGAGTAAATATCGTGATCGTCCCGCACTGTTCAAATGGGCGTGATACTCAGATGATATACAGCCATTACGAGCATTTACAGGGTGTACGCTAATGGGTCAAAGCTTCCGCCGTACAGAATTATGGTAACCACAGATTTTGTAGGTCACATGTACATACATACATACATAAAATCACGCCTTTATCGCTTACGGGGTAGGCAGAGCGTTAAACGCCACGTAAAAAGGCGCTTTCGCCATCTCTGACAAAAATTGAGGGTTTAGATTGTAATGTGTATTGCCATAGTGACAGGTTGTCAGCCCATCGCCTAAATTACAATACACTGTTACCCTCGAGTTACCCTTTTGCAGACTTCTACAGCATGCCCGGGAGGAAAGGCAACTGGAACATTCTATGTTTTTCTATCTCTCCCAGTCCAGCATGGAAGAATAAAGGTCACATGTGAATACAATACATTTAATATAAACTCAAAAAGGTATTTTTTTATATCAGTGGTTTAAATCCATTACGACATTTGCTAACAAGAACTTGGACTTCGTTTGCGCTTTGAAATAAATCGATATTATAACAGTTTTCTATCAATAGATTTTGGTTAGGTATATTTTCTATTTTTCACTTCCATGCTGGCCTGGGAGCGAGAGAAAAACTAAGAATGTGCCAGCTGCATTTCCTCCCGGGCATGTTGTAAAAGTCAGCTAAGGGATCCGAGGGTTTCAGTATATTGCAATGTAGGCGATGGGCTGACAACCTGTCACTACAGCAATATACCTAGAATTCTATCTTAAATTACCCTCAAAACTTTGTCAGACGTGGCGGGACACCTTTGTTTAGGTCGTTTACGCTCTGCCTACCCCATTAGGGATAAAGGCGTGATTATATGTATGTATGTATGTATATTTTCTATTTAAAGTTGTAAATATCTTGCCCTTGGTCCTCGCTCGCCTTTTTCTCCTCTCCATCGCATCGGATAACCTGAAAAAAGAGTTATGAAATTACAATATTAGGGATTATTTTGTACAAGTTTGCGGTACACTGTCCCTTACACCTGGTAAAGTACCAGGTGTAAGGGACAGTGTACCGCAAACTGATAGGGGTAGCTCAGTCAACGACACTGAACAACTTCCACCAAGTAATTCGTTCAGAAAGAGAAAAATATTTATTTCTTCTCCATACAAATTGTCTGTTCGAGGTGAACATTTTGTATGGAAAAGCCAAAAAAAAAAACACTTTCTGAAAGAACTTCCTAGTGAAAGTGTTGACTGAGCAACCCCTATTAGATTGCGGGACGCTGTCCCTTACACCCAGTATAATGTTGTATACCTATTCGTACAATGGTCATAAAAATGTTAAAGAATAGGCCTCTAAACTATAACTTTATTCAGTATGTAAAAAACAGAAATAATAATTAATAACAGAAATAATTTGCTTTCCAAACGATTTTAATTTTTAATCATTGCAAAGCTCCAAAATAAACTCTATGTTACGTACCGTCTAATCCTGGCGGGGGCGGGGGAAAAGGGGGGATGGTACCGTACCTCCCGCTCCCCTCCACATCGCCTTCCTCCTGGTCCACCTGTAGTTAACAATTAATTACTACGCGCATAGAATGAGTAGAGTAATAGAAGTGGCTAAACAGTTTTGGCCTTGCAAAGCGTGACAGTTATTGCGAGACGTTATTTTTATGATAATGAAAATAACATTTGTGTTTTAACGTACTTATAATTAACAAAATTAATAATTAACATAAAAAAATACAAAAATAAATCCATATTGAAAAGTAAATCAGTCGGCATCTTTATGAATACAAAATTAAATTATTAAATGCGTCAAGTTATGTAAAAGAGATCTAAAGTCATTTTCAATACTTAGATACTGGAAAAACAAATTCTTTCAAATCGTAAAGAATATACTACTTTCATAAAAAAAAACAAAGCATTTATTATGCACTTTAAGAAATTCAATATCAGGGAAACTTGCAAAGTTAGCAAGCTAAGTAGATAGCTGCGTTCGACCACAGCTTTCACCAGCAAAAGTTCATGACCTACTTAAATTGCTAAGGAGGCAACTCGGGTTGTTGAAGTGTAAATTTAGTTTTGAGTGCTTGAAAACAACTTTTTGATCTTTACCTCTTTAGACTGCTGTGAAATTTACCACTACTAGTTAAATATTCCTTAGTAATTGCAAACTGAATTGCAAATTTTTATTTGATACGAGTAAATTACGTATGGAAGAAATTCCCACATTCGCTTTGATTCAATGCATCGTAAGTGCCATTTGCTATCAGTGCTATTTCTATTACATCATTTTCTGTTTTCTGTGCGTGGGTTTTAGACAAGCTTAAATATGTGTGTGTACCCTTAATTAGTTGCAGATTTACTTTGCAGGTGTCTAGTGTTGGATTAGGCGGGATCATGAGTATAGTTTTAGGATGGGTCGGAATATTTAGATGTTAATATTTATTTTTAGCCCGCATGCAAACTCAGCAATTAACAGGGGTTAGTAAATAGAACAGAGGTATTTAGAAACGTTTCAAAATTTGACTTGTTATTCTTAAGGGAGCAATTATAGAAATGACAACAGCGGAAATTGTGAATTTGTTTGACATCCTACTTCTTCTTCTTCTTGTGAGTATAATATTTATAAATTCAGCTTGAATTTGAAACATAATGCTACATCTCGATGATATAATTTCTAACAGAAAAACAAACATTATTAATTGTGTCATTCGTTTCAGTAAAGGTAGATAACATAACATAAAATACCTATGATAAACAAGTTCCAAGAAAAGCAAACTGTCATAAACATTTCCAATGAAATAAAGGTCACATTTACAAACAAAACATACAATTCTTCTATAACACAGGTCAGTACGTAGGAGTGAGTAGCAAAAGGGGAATGCTAGTGACAAGCAGTCCTTGATCCTCACATGGTGTCGTAAGCATTTTTCTGTGAAAATAGAGCTGTGTATTTTCAGTATCAGAAAGTAGAAAACAGTTATCAGATAAAATTCAGATGCTACTTGCCTTGTCACTCGTGGCTTTATTATGAGTGTTTTTACGGAAATTACTTAATTAGCCATGATAAGAATAGAAATTCGTTTATTGCCACAACATATAGTAAATAAAACATTTAAAAGAAAAACAGTAAACATAAGTTATGACAAAAGGAAAGGGACTCAAGAGATGAAATTTTACTGCAATACTTTTTGATAAACAAATTATTTGAGTACCTAGGTAACCGGTAGTATGCTCCACAAGGGGCCACCATCTGGCTTACGACCACCCTCAGTCGAATTCAGCGCTAAAGAGCTTGTATGTTTCTTGATGTCTATATGAAAATGTTTTTTATGCTTTTTTGGAAGTTTACGCTACCGCCAACTCTGTGGCAGTCTCTGGCTTAGACTAAAGTCAAGAGCAAACCCACTGAATAATAATATATAATTCATCATTATCTCAATTTAATTGCCCTTAATTATAATTATAAGCCTAGCCATTCAGAGAGGCAATGCTGCCAACCTCCTGGGACCCTTGCTTCGATGTGACGTATTGGATGTTTTTTTTATTTGTCAAACATGAATTGTATTGACCCTCTGTAATTATTGTCGATCATAAAAAAAACCCTCATCTAAAAATATCTTTGCGAGTTGATTTTGTGTGAATAGCAGTTATTTTACTAACCGTATTGTTACATCTCTATTTCCTGAGAAGGGAAGTATTTTTTCTGTTACGGCTGACACAACATTGTATCTTTTCCTTGGACTCTCTTATTAAGATGCGTCATCGCATACAATAATATTTTTGTATCCATCGAATTTTTCCCGACGATTTGTTAGAAGGAAAATATTGGCGATTCAGATTTTATTTCATGACATCGCTATTATTGATAGAACATTTCTTTTAAGGTTTCATGATTTCTCTTCTACGCTAATACTATCAATGGGGAAACTTTTGTATATTTATTTGTTACAGAGAGATCTGAATCTACTGAACGGATTTATAATGGTATTTTTTCGTTTAACATGGATTTTATTTTTTAGACTTCCTAGAGAAATTTTGACTAAGTAGTGTGTAAATTTTCATAGTTCTTTTTTTACTTCCATGCTGGACTGGGAGGGAGAGAAAAACGTAGAATATGCCAGCTGAATTTCCTCCCGAGCATGCTGTAAAAACCAGCTAAGGGATCAGAGGGTTTCCGTATATTGTTATTTAGGCTATGGGCTGACAACCTGTCACTACAGCAATACACGTACAAATCTTAAATAACCCTCAAAACTTTGTCAGACGTGGCGGAACGACCTTTGTTTAGGTCGTTTACGCTCTGCCTACCCCATTGGGGATAAAGGCGTGATTATATGTATGTTCTTTTTTATTTTTATTATTAACAATAAGCAAACCACTTGTCCGCCATCTCACCTGATAATAAAGTGATGATACAGACGATGATGGAGCGTGTGACATACATGTTGTTACATACATATATTCACGCTTTTATTTCTAATGTGGTAGGCAGAGCGTTAACGACCTAAACAAGGGTCGTTCCGTGACGTCCAACATAGTTTTGAGTGTTATTTAAATTAGATTTGTAGGTATATTGCAGTACTGACAGGTAGTCAGCCCATCTCCTAAATTGCAATATACTGAAACCGTCAGATCCCTTAGCTAATTTTTATATTATGCCCGGGATGAAATGCAGCTGGCACATTCTATGTTTTTCTCTCGCTTCCAGATTGAATGAAGTTACAGGTATAACTTTGAAACAAAATAGACTGCAATGTAGATTATCAGTGGATTTGAATTTTCTCTACGGTAAAGTTTTGTAGCTTACAATAAGATTATTATTCTGAACGTAATTATTACCACGATTATATTTATTGTTACCCCGATATTTCATCACAGTTTCATGCGACATGGTCACGAGCAGACTGACTGTTTGATGCGACATGGTCACAAGTAGACTGATTGCTATACATAGCAGTTTGTATGAAACTGCTAAGGATAAGTTCCACAAAGAATCGTAACACTAATAGCAGTGCGCAAGTGTTTGTTCATACAGAGCAAATGTTTGGGGTGAGCTGACTCGCAGTCGTAGCGCATATTCGAGTACGAGCAAACAATTGAGGATTTGGATAAGGGACACTATACTACTGTAAGGGACAGCGTCCAGCAAACTGATTGGGGTTGCACAGTCAACGAAATTGAACAACTACCAGCAGGATACTTTTTCTGATCGAGTTGTTCATTTTGAGAAGGTAATTTTTTTCCATCTCCTGAAAGAATTTCCCGGGGAAAGTTGTTCAGTTGTCTGAGCAACCCCTATCAGTTTGCGGGACGCTGTCCCTTACACCCGGTATAGGGGCTTTTCAAACGTTGCTCAGTCAACAAAACTAGAACTTTTATGAAGATACCTACAGGATTTGAAATTGTCTGATCTGGTTATTTTCTCTGGCAAAGGCGACTTTTTTACCAAAATAATTGCTTTGTAATAGATTTTCAGTTGCATTGACTGAACAGTTCTTTTCAGTTTTCGGGAAAAAGTCTCTTAATTACATTGTATAAAGAACAACATAATAATGTTTGGGGTAAGGTGATTCCCAATCGTAGCGCACATTCGTGTTCGGGCAAACAACTAAAGGATTTGAATAAAAGGTTATAACAGGGAAATTGTCTGATCTAGTAATTTTCTGTGGCAAAGAATTTTTTTTACCAAAATAATTGCTTTGTGATAGATGTTCAGTTTTATTGACTGAGCAGTTCTTCTCAGTTTTCGGTATAAAGTGACTTTATTACATTGTGTAATTAATATTATGTTTGGGATGAGCTGACTCGCATTGTACCGCACATTCGAGTTCGGGCAAAAAACTCGAGGATTTGGATAAGGGGTTGTACAGGGTGTGAGAGATAGATTCCCACAAATTGGCTGGAGTTCGAACCAATTTTGAAGAAATTATTTCAGGAAATAATTTTATCATTAAATTAACTGATCGAGGAAGTCATTAAGTTTTTTTTTCATTTCCTGGAAGAAATATTCTCTGAAAGTTGTGCAGTTACATTATTTATTTTTTATTATTTATTTTATATATATGTATTACAAGAATTATTACAGGTTTACATATAAATGGGCCGGTAAACTTAACAAAGTTTGTGTCGGCACCAATCCGCGCCACACATCAAAACACTTAAAACTACTACAAAAAAAAATATACAACAAGATCAACAATTCAAAACATTGACTCATCGAACCCTATCAGTTTGCAGAAAGCTACGCCCCGCTCCCTTACTCCCCAAAAATATTTTGACTCGCAATCGTAGCCGTACATTCGAGTTCGGGCAAACTTCTCGAGGATTTGGATAAAGGGTGTAAGGGACAGCATACCGCAAACTGATAGGGGTAGCTCAGTCGACGAAACTGAACAACTAACACCAGTAAATTCTTACAGGAGATTTTTGAAAAATGTCCTTTTATACAAAATGACCTCGATCAGAAAATTTGTATGAAAAGGCATATTTTTTTTCACTTCCTGATAAAAACAGCCTGTTGATAGTTGTTCAGTGTCGTTGACTGAGCAACCCCTATCAGTTTGCGGGACGCTTTCCTTACTCCTGGTATTGTCTGCGGATTGCGGAATATAATTCTAAGTTCTTCCGGGATTCGACCACAGCTCTGGATTCGATAAATTTTATAAGTTTTGAAGTAATTTATTATCATCTATCACGTTTTGAGATCTAAGGTGGATTGCCTCATGTGCCTTGTCAGCCAGTTATTTGTTAGATTCACTAAGTACATATTTACATACGTAGAATTATACATACATATAATCACGCCTTAACCCTAATGGGGTAGGCAGAGCATAAACGACCTAAACAAAGGTCGTTCCGCCCCGACAAAGTTTTGAGGGTTATTTGAGATAGATTTGTAGGTATATTGCTGTAGTGACAGGTTGTCAACCCATCGCCTAAATTGCAATATACTGAAGTACCCTTAGTTGGTTTTTACAGCATTCCAGGGAGGAGAAGCAGCTGGCACATTCTATATTTTTCTATCTCTCCCAGTCCACCATGGAAGTTAGGCTAACTGATGTTGCCTATACTTACTTATCGTTTAATAAGATGAACGAAGACATACATACATATAATCACGCCTTTATCCCTAATGGGGTAGGCAGAGCATAAACGACCTAAACAAAGGTCGTTCCGCCCCGACATAGTTTTGAGGGTTATTTAAGATAGATTTGTAGGTATATTGCTGTAGTGACAGGTTGTCAATCCATCGCCTATATCGCAATATACTGAAGTACCCTTAGTTGGTTTTTACAGCATGCCAGAGAGGAGAAGCAGCTGGCACATTCTATATTTTTCTATCTCTCCCAGTCCACCATGGAAGTTAGGCTAACTGATGTTGCCTATACTTACTTATCGTTTAATAAGATGAACGAAGACGTACATACATACATATAATCACGCCTTTATCCATATTGGGGTAGGCAGAGCATATACAATCTAAACCAAGGTCGCCACGTGTGACAAAGTTTTGAGGGTTATTTAAAATAAATTTGTTGGTATATTGCTGTAGTAACAGGTTGCCCATCATCGCCTAAATTGCCATACCAGGTGTAAGAGACAGCGTCCCGCAAACTGATAGGGGTTGTTCAGTCAACGAAACTGAACAACTATCACCAGGAATTATTTTCAGGAGATGAAAAATAAATTGAACTTCCCATACGTAATGACCATCTCGATCAGACAATTTGTATGAAAAACCAAATATGTTTTAAATTTCCTAAAAAAAATCTTGCTGATAGTTTTTCAGTTCCGTTGACTGAGCAACCCCTATCAGTTTGCGGGACGTTGTACCTTACACTCCGTAAACTGATACCCTCGGATCCCTTAGCTGGTTTTTACAGCATGCTCGGGAGGAAATGCAGCTGGCACATTGTATGTTTTTCTATAGCTCCTATTCCATGGAAGAAACAAAGGAAACGTAGCTTTTAGAAATGAGTTCGGAGCACTCAATTTCAATGTTTAGTTCAAAAAAATCTACAGGCAAAAAGTACCAGAGCAACAGCGAATGCAGAATATAGCGACAAAAGTATTTGATTACGAAACTGCGAAGTTATACGAAACCGTTTGCGCTGAACAGGTAATCCTTTGCGTTCCTGGTAATATTAAAATATTTAATGTTCCCGTGTTATTTACGTTTCGCCTAGCTTTTGCAAAGTTTTTGTTCTTAAGGAAAATATATGTATATCGGGTGCAAAGGACAGCGTCCCGCAAACATATAGGGGATGTAGTCAAAGAAACTGAACAACTATCAACAAAATAAACACCCATATTAGACAATTTGTATGAAAAATCATTTATTTTTTACATACATACATATAATCACGCCTTTATCCCTAATGGGGTAGGAAGAGCGTAAACGACCCAAGCAAAGGTCGTTCCGCCACGTCTGACAAAGTTTTGAGGGTTATTTAAGATAGATTTGTAAGTATATTGCTGTAGTGACAGGTTGTCAGCCCATCGCCTAAATTACAATATACTGAAATCCTCGGATCCCTTAGCTGGTTTTTACAGGATGCCCGGGAGGAAATGCAGCTGGCACATTCTATGATTTTCTCTTGCACCCAGGCCAGCATGGAAAAAAATATTTTTTACTTCTTGAAAAAGAAATCCTTCTGATAACTGTTCAGTTTAGTTGACTGAGCAAAGTCTATCTGTCCCTTACACCCCGTATATATTTGCACTTTATTACGTTCCGTCGGGTACCTTCGCATAGATGCTCTATTTACAAGTTTTTTTTTAAAGTTTTTAAAGGATAAGCCAGGGCTGCTCCTACGTTTTCTCCGTTAACCAATTTTTGAATGTTTGGGAATAAATAGTTTTAAACCTAATCTGACTAGGATTGATTTGATTTCAAAATATCAAATAATCTATCTGATTTCTGATAGGTACTTACATAATATTAGCAAACAAAATTATGTACCAGGTATTTACTTAACCTAAATAGATAACCAAATCGATAGTCCAAAAAATATTTAGATAGTGCAAATATTTATGCTTCGGGAGGTTCGAAACTCACGACCAGTGGTGGCAAATTCAATATTATCTATGATAGTTTTTTTTCAATGCCTGGGGTATGCTCTTGACTTTAGTCTAGGTCAGCGGAGGCCCCTTAAAGAAGTTACATACATATAATCACGCCTTAATCCCTTATGGGGTAGGCAGTACGTAAACGACCTAAACAAAGGTCTTTCCGCCAAGTCTGATAAAGTTTTGAGGGTTATTTAAGATATATTTGTAGATATATTGTTGTAGTGACAGGTTGTCAGCAAATCGCCTAAATTACAATATACTGAAACCCTCGGTTCCCTTAGCTGATTTTTACAGCATGCCCGGGAGGAAATGCAGCTGGCACATTCTATATTTTCTTCTCGTTAAGAATAATAGGATCGTTTATGATCAAAACTAGACTCTACAGTTTGAAGTTTCTATTCCATAGCTGATAGCTTCGATGTACCAAACATCAAGAAAACTTATATGTTTCCGACCCGTACTCAAACAACAATTTTATCAGTAGTTCCCCCCATGCAGTACTAAATTGAAACCTAACTGTTTTAGTGTTGTTACTAGCAACTACTTCTAACAACTAGGTATAGAGATGGTAGGTTCCCTGTCCCAAAAAAAAATGTTGGTACAAAAACTGTCACATGAATCAAATGTGATTCATCGGACAGGGAACCTGTTAAATATCTTCTTTTGCCGTGTGGGTTTCGAGTCGATCGACCCGATGAACCCCTGTTTCAGAGTTTTTAAACCGCCTAATAGCACAGCTAATAGGCCTCTGGCATGGTTTGTGTCACGACCATTATTCAAGACAGCCACCGCGTCCGACGTGCCGTTTTATATTATTTGTGCACGCCTCTCTTGCAATAGTCTCACTTCCGTAGGTCAGCTGGAAGAAATCCCCCTAAGCCCCAGGACCTCCTAAACGTGAGCTAAGGGCTCTGAGCACTAGACCACGGAGGCAGGCAACTACTTCTAACAACTACAGAGTTAGTAGTTAGATATAAAATGAAGTGTTGTAGTTGAAACTTCTATCTTAGTTTTACGGACTGGTATTCTGTTGTAATTTGCGCTTTGAGTTGAGTTTGAGCTATTACTGACACAAAGGAACTTTACTTAGTTTTATCTACATACAAATAGTACGCTTGTATCCTTACGGGGTAGATGAGCGTCTACGGCTTACTAAAAGCATTTTTGACTCGTGTGACAACAGCAATTATACACTCTCAATTCTGTTATCTGAAAAATATTTATAAGTTATAAGTTTTGGGACTTTCGCACTCTGAACGGTATTATTACATACATACATACATATAATCACGCCTTTATCCCTAATGGGGTAGGCAGAGCGTAAAAGACCTAAACAAAGGTCGTTTTGAGGGTTATTTAAGATGGATTTGTACGTATATTGCTGAAGTGACGTCAGTCAGTGAAGTCAGCCCATCGCCTAAATTACAATATGCTGAAACCCTCTGATCCCTTAGCTGGTTTTTACAGCATGCCCGGGAGGAAATGCAGCTGGTACATTCTATGTTTTTCTCTCACTCCCAGTCCAGCATGTTCAGCATGTACTTCCATGCTGGACTGGAAGTGATATACCAATATGTGTATATATTGTATTACTACCACGATTATATAAGGTCGTTGCACAGCGGCCCTATCCACTACACCAACGAGAGCCCGATGGTGTAGTGGATAGGGCCGCTGCCTCCTGAGCGGGAGGTCGTGGTTGGAATCCCACCACGTACCAATGTGTTTTTCGGTTTTGAATTTCATATGTACGTTTATTCGGTGCTTTTTCCGTGCTTCGGAAGGCACGTTAAGCCGTTGGTCCCAGTTAATATCGTTTCATACCGTATATATTAGTCGTTAAGCCATATCAGAGGCCAGTGCTAAGCATTGTCGGCTTGAAAACTCTGACCTAATCTAGGATTGGGTCTGGTTTCCCTTCTGGGTTGCGGAGGTCAGATGGCAGTCGCTCTGTGTAAAAACCAGTACCCTCGTTCAATCCCCTAGATTAGATAGCCAACCCCGTGAGATACGGGATAAGGCTAGAAAGATGATGATGATTTTAAATCAAGTGCAAATATTAAAACGTGTAAATCTACCCATGAAACTGAACAACTTTCCCTAAGGAACATAGGTCGAAACACGAAAAAAGACCTTCCATACAAAATTCACTGATAGCCGACAATCAGGTGATTCAGCCTGCAATGTCCTAACCAAACTGGGGAAAATTTCACAAAGTGATAAATTCTCAAATATCAACTTTGTGTTTCCCCCCTGGGAATCGAACCCGGGACCTCCGGATCGGGAGTCCATGGCACTAGCCACTAGACCACGGAGGCAGTTAAAAGGGCCATAAAGTAGTTGCTTTGCTTTTAATGAGTCAGCGCAAATAGTTTTTTAACACAACTTTATGGGGAAGAAGACTGTATTAGTTTATTATTGCGGTTGTTGACACTACCAGTGTATGTATATGTAGTTATGTGTGGAATGTGGATGGATTATCAGTCGTTATGATTATGACATGACAATGCCCGATAAAATGCTAAACGATCTTTTGTTTCAGGATAAGCTGGTATGAGCTAAACTAGGTGCGGAATTTCGCGTTTTTATGATAATCAATATTTGCTATAGAGATAATCATTATTGACTGGACTGATAACCTGTTGACGCTCTGCATACCCCATTAGGGATACAGGCGTGGTCGTATGTATGTAATATTGATCTAAAATATCGAAACTAAGGTTACTTTTAAACAAATACTTTTATTTAAAAAGCTCATGAAAATGTTCGTCATTTTATTGACTTTCACTACGATTCAATTTCTTGGAGCACAGATTTTAACCAAGGTGATATTTTATGAGTTAGTAATATTAGGTTTCATTTCAACTTACTATATTACCTTACTATATTATAATCTCATAAGTTTGCCTTAACAGTGTAAAAATATTATATTTTATTTTTAATTTCGAATAAAATTATGTAACATGGCTTATCCATTAGTACTCCACTCGTTGATAATATGATTATTTAGCCCGAGTGAGCATTCTTATAATGGATCTAGCTGAAAAATTTAATATTATAATATGATTTCTGCATGGCAGATTTTATCAAAATAATGAGTTAAATTATTTGAGGAATTAAAGAACTACATAACATAAAAATAAACATAGAAATTTAGAATGCCAGAAATGACTGAACTCAGGTTTTTGAACCAAAATCGACATTGTATATAATGTTTGATATTAAAAAAAAATAGAAATGGTTTCGTTCTTGAATCTAGACACTAGGTCAAGGATAACCGTGACAGAGTCGACGATGGGGTGAACTCACCCAGAAGATGCCTGATATAGCAATCTCACGCACCGACGGAACCCAGCAACCTGTTTGGCGCCGGTCTCCAGTCGCCAGTCGGCCTCTCGTGGAGCCTACCACTGATTTGTAGGGATCGTTCAGCTGGACGTATTCACAGACAAGCCTGTGTTGCCGTTGCCCAGGGTGGACCACTAGTAGGTAGATCCCATCCCACCCCAAAATATGTATTATTTAAACATTTATTTAAATAATTAATAGGCATACTTTTAGTTAGTTGTGAGTCTTGGTGTGAGTTGCGTTGCGTGGAGTTGTAAACTCACAAGCTGTTAGTAAAAGGACAAACACATTCTACTGGTTAGTGAAATGTTAGTGGTGAAATGTCAACTGAACCCAATTCAGCATAAAACGTGAAACGAAAACAAACAAAAAAGTAAAATAATTACCAAAAAATTATCAATGTCTATCTCTTCGCCTCCGCTGCCTTTACCCATTTCCTGTTCAAAAAATATATTGAATTTAAATTGATGTTACGTCATATTTTTTCCATCAAAGATAAATGAAGATAAAAAGAGAAAATTAAATTGAAAATACACTGAAAAAAAAATGTAATGTAATTAAAATGTTACAAATTTAAATGAAAAAAGTTCTTGTAATGTTACGGAATGAATTTTAAAAATGCAATCTTGCTAAGATACCGTAAAATAATAGGTGTAAGAGCCAGCGTACCAAAATCTGATAGGGGTTGTCAGTCAACAAAAAGGAAAAGGAAAAAGAAATAGAAAAAAAAGCCTTTTCCATGCATATTGTCTTATTGCGGTAGTCATTCTGTATAAGAAAGTAAAAATAAAACATTTCCAGAAAAAGAATTCCGGTGAAAGTTGTTTAGTTTCGTTAACTGAGAAACCCCTATCAGTTTCTGATACGCTGTCCCTTACACCCGGTATAATAAAGGGTCTCAACTTACCTCGAAAGTGTTGACGCACTGCACCTCAGCCTGCGACGGCGATCCATAGAGCTTCAGTTCTTGGAACGCACCCTGTATGGCAATAAGGGTCACCACTTGACACCAAATCGATGCCATATCGATATCGGCTGACAACTTATCGACCTTATTCTTATCGTATTACGAGTATTATCGCTGTTCATAATCAACTGCACCTATTAGGATCGGCTTATTTGCGATGTTCTGAATGTATAGATAATGGTTCATTAGGAAATGTCTATCAAAAATATTTCATGTATTTATCAACTTATAAACTTTGTACAAGGAATATATAATAGTTTTCGCACTTATCATGAAGTGATCAAAGTTTGTGTGTATCATTTCAATCTACGTATATATTATACTAGCGACCCGCCCCAGCTTCGCACGGAAATCATTAGTGTTTCTCTACTTTAAGCATGCATGTATTATACATATAAACCTTCTTCTTGAATAACTCTATCCAATAAATGAAACCGCATCAAAATCCTATATATCCAGAGAGAGATATAGGGACAGAGAAAGCAACTTTGTTTTATACTATGTAGTGATTTCTTAGCATAAGTAAAGTTCTCAATTTCACTATATGCGATGACAACATTATAAATTTCAATAATTTTCCAGTGTAATTGTTTCTAACACGTAATTTATATTATGATGAATACTAAAATTTGGTAAACTGATCACATCTAACCAAAATGTAATTAATTTGAATATCAATTATTATTATAAGCCTCATATTTATGGTTTGTTTCATCGCTGAAATTTTGGACAACACCAAATGTTGTCAGTTTATCTGTTTGCTAAAATCAAAATGAACCACAATTTATAGTATTCGTGTATCGTATGTAAGTTGAATAGTTGTCGAGCCTAAACGATCGACACGACAAGAAGTAGAATAGTATCAAGTGTATTGTTTCGTTTTTAGTCATTCAGTTGACAGACTGTTCCGAAAAGAAAACATAAAAATTATACTTCCAGCAGGTCGGTATAGTAAAAACCGAAAAACATGAATTATAGTGATACTAGAATTAATAAAGCAAAAGAATCTCCTCCAAGTCAGTGGTAAATCAAGTATAGCAAGAATACAGGCACTGCGCAATTTTCAAACTAACTGAAACTGAAAGTATGATACCGAAAGGTCATCCACACCATAACACATACGCTTGTCCATCGTAATATTTTGTTGTTTACTTTTGGCTTTACTGATATTGATCCTTGTGTACCAGTTTACTTATTTTTAAGTATGTTTTCTATCGGACCAGCCAAAACAATATACAAGCGTATTGCATTGACTAATTCAAAAATTTAATTATATCCGCCAACTCTATCTTCAGCCCCAGTTTCCTAGAAAGGTCGAAATTCGAAACGCTAATAGGAAGCAGTAAATGTTTTCTCTGCTCACTAGTCTCACTACACTGGGATGTTCTAACGTTTCCAGGAATCGCACTGACAGCCGTTTTTAATTGAGATATCTCAATTTTGCTCTATTTAGAAGAGCGAGGATAGCGTTGAGATTGTTCTATTAAGACTGTTTCTATTTTTAGTACTAAATAATGTCAAAACTATGACCGGGTGTAAGGGACAGCGTCCCGCAAACGGATAGGGGTTGCTCAGTCAACATGGAAAAGCCAAATTTTATTTTCACTTCCTGAAAGAATTTCCTTGTACAAGTTGTTCAGTATCGTTGACCGAGCAACCCCTATCAGTTTGCGGGACGCTGTCTCTTACACCCGGTATAGGTTTGCTTGCTATATTTCGTCGGCTCACATAGTTATGAATGAACTTGTCACTTTCTAGAAAAACAAAAGCGATAGTCAACAGCTGAATTTAAAGCTGTCAAAGTGGTGTAAGACGCATGTAGAGTTACGCAAAATTTGAGAGCATGATTGAAAGACTTCGTCGTCTTAAAATAAGCAGTTTTACGCGTCTAAACGACAGGCGTTAAGCTTGCTGTTGATTCTCTTTTAAGAATATTACGAAAAATTACCGTAACTTTTTCTAGTAACTATCTATCAAAGGTGACAACTTTAAAATTACAGCTATTCAGGTTTATCTGTCATTTAGGAATACTGCGTATCGTAGGTATTTCATTTGTTTTCTTTACTATTTTTTAGTACTTTACAAATTATTACTTTAAAATAGGAATGAAAATTTGACAGACGTGGCGGAATGACCTCTGTTTATGTCGTTTACGCTCTGCCTACCCCATTAGGGATAAAGGCGTGATTGTATGTATGTAAATGAATGAGAACAAAAAAGTGAATTTGATCATACTACTTTAAAACATATTACAGTTATTAATGATGATGATCAGGAAGCTCCGGCCACTGTAAATCTATGTATAAACTTCTCTAAAACAAATAAATTATTTTGTATTTCTATTTTTGTAATGATGAGTATCAATTTCATATTCAATAGGTTCACTTTTTAAAAGTACACTTTTTTTTTTATTGATCACCAAATTATTACTTTTATTGACTTTAAATGTAGGTACTTTAATTTACATTTAAATATTTTCACTATTTGCATTTCTGTAATTTAGCACTATTTTACGTTTAAATTTCCACTATTATTCAAAAAACGCACATAACACGTGCGGACGTTGCGCGTGCGTCGGATTGCACTAACTTTAAACCACATTAACTTAAAGGATAGCCGCACTTCGTCCAGAACATCTAGACACCTACCATATTGATATTTACTATACACATGAAAGGGCGAGAGAGGTCATGTTAAGCTGGAGGGATGTAAAGACGTGACGAATGCTGTAAAGGAATTTTTATTCATTTCACTGTTGTCTTATGGTTAAGGATCAGAGGGCTAAAAAGATCATGTAGATAGTAAAAGAGTAAAGCGTGAGGGTTTTGATCCTACGGCCACCCATGCTGGTAATCTACCTTTAATCACAGCTCGGACACTCCTAACTACCTTGTCATTTTGGTCATACATCGACAGACGGCATGTTGCACTTGCCCTGCGTTTGTGTGCGTGTTATAGGGGTTGTCAAATTCGGTTACACCGGTCATAATCAACACTTGATTTATGTGGTAGTTTATTTACGTAATTGATTGGTGAGAACTTATCTAGTAAACATTATGTATTAATAACAATAATCAACAACAAGCACTTCGTAATGTTCAACAAGCAATCCACGTAGAATCGTGGAGTTAAAAAAGGATACCTAAGCAACACCTAACTTCACTGATCACATAAATATCTCAATTATAATACTATATAGGTTAGGTTGCATATTTTGCATGAATTTATTTACCGTCTCTCATCACTTGGGAAACTAAAAAAGTTCCCATTGAAGTCATATCTTGAGGCAGAAAGAAAGATAGTCGTACACGGAACAGTACCTGACCATCTTTTGAATACAAAACTTTATTATTGCCGTTACACAAACATGCGCGTGACAATCCCGCTAAGCGTACCCTTTAAGTGACCCGCCAACCGGCGCGGGGTGTGAGGTAAATCGGACTGGGGAGGGTGGGTGTCTATTCTAAATGTAGTACTATTATATATTCTGTGCTTTATTCGTATTATTCAGTTCAACTCTCGTATCAAAGTATTGTAATTTAGGCGATAGGATCATAACCCATAATCACTACAGTCATATCCAACCCACAGCACATACATACATACACATATTCACGCCTTTATCCCTAATAGGGTAGGCAGAGCGCAAACGACCTAAACAAAGGACGTTTCACCATGACTGCCAAAGTTTTGAGGGACATTTAAGATTGATTTGTGTGTAAGATATTGCTGTTATTTGACTGTACTTGGATAGATAGATAGATAAATCGTTTATTTGCTCTATTTTACACACACATACCTACCTAAAGTTCATCAAATTGAAAATGTATTGAGCATAGTAAATAATAATAATTTATAGCTCATAGAGTTTACGCCGTTATCCCTAATGAGGTAGGCAGAGCGTCAACGACCTAAATAAAGGTCGTTCCGCCATATCTGACATAATTTGAGGGTTATTTAAGATATATTTGTAGGTATATTGCTGTAGTAACAGGTTGTTAGCCCATCGCTAAAATTGCAATATACAGAAACCCTCAAATCCCATAGCTGGTTTTTACAGCATTAACCTGGAAAGGTTTTTTTTTGTGCCATAATAATAAGCATATCAAACTTGACGATATACTCAACAAGCACCATTAGCCATTCTCCTCCTAATCTCTTTAAATTCTCCCTCATCCCCATCCAGATAGAATCTCGTCAACTTGAAAATAAATACCTACTGATTAGCTCTAACAAATCAACGAGGCCTGCCATAAATAAAACCGGGGCAAATCGGCCCTTATCTCATTGTCCGCTTTATTCGGCGATTCGTTCACGGAGATTTCGCTTGTCCGATATCTGGAGGATCCAAAATGAGGGATGCTTTGTCTCTTAAGAGTTGGGAAACTTTCAATACATAGGTATAGGAGGCGACGGGAGCGCGACGTCTTAATAAACCAAAGGGCAAAAGGACAATGGGCAAAAGCGGTCCAAGAGCCTACGCTCATGAGACTTGTAGAAAATTAAAGTAAATACTTGTCACATAATTCTGGTAAATTCTTGTATGGTGTAACCTAACTAAAAAAATATGATTGCACGTTTAGTGTGTTGTTGATTAACATTGCGTGTCGCTCGAATGTAATATGTCTTCCGCTTTGCTTAGACCCTCCCCCCTCACTCTTGTCACGGATAATATTCTATAGGATTATATAATCTATAGGATCTTATCTGACTCTACCGGGTGTAAGGGACAGAGTCCCGAAAACTGATAGGGATTGCTCAGTCAACGATACTGAACTACTTCCACCTACGAATTCTTTCAGGAAGTGAAAATAAAAATTTGTTTTTTCATACAAAATGTCCACCTCGATCAGATTTTTTTTATGGAAAAGCCGTTTTTTTATCACTTCCTGAAAGTTATAGGATAATCCATCATATTACAAGTATTTATTTTCATTTCCTACAAGTCTTATCAGTGTAGGGTCTTGGATCAAGTGTGTCAATTGTGGTATAAATTGATGTACCTACTGACGGCTCCTCAGTCTGCTATCTTTTATGCCTCCCAATCTAGCGTTAAAGTACCTTATTTATAAAAAAAACATAGAAAACTACTATCATGCTCCGATGTTTACCATTCTTTGATAGCGGTATAAGGAAACAGATTCACCGCGAAATATTATACAAACCAAGAACAGCTTGTAATCCGTCGTATTTCTTTTTTATTTTGCCCAAACGGAATTCCATTACTTTTACGAGGTGCGAAACAAAACCAGAACGAAAAGCCGACTACAATTTTGCGCACGTACGTATCTTTTTTATCCAAGATATTTTTTGTCCGTACTAGAGATAGCACCCCTTTGTGTAAAACGGTTGACTATGCTCGAATAATTCAACACGGCTGAATATTCAGCGTTGTTAAAGCAACAAAGTACAGACAGTCTACAGCGCTGTCGAAAGCCCATCTCCTCGATAAAACAAGGTTTTCAGCTGTTTTCGGTTTTCGAGTCAAAACGGTTTGCACCGGTTTCCATCACAAAAGCGCGGGAAAACTCGCAAACACGTCCGTGAAACCGCACTTTTTTATTATTTTTTCGCATTTGCACACAAAGAGCGGTATTTTGGAAAACATTTTTCATTGTATAGATTTTTCTATTCAGTGGCTGGAAAAACTTGAATAGAAATTTGCTGCTTTCGTTTTGTTTGCGGTTGCTTCGCTCAGAAGCATATCGAGTGGCGTGTTATGGAAATAAAAATATGGTTACAGGTTTATGAAACATATGCACACCTTATTTATCTATCATATCAAGATGGTTTAGTTTAGACCGCGAATGCCGCAAGAGCAGTTTTACTAACATTTGAAAAAATGTCTTTCTTCATAGTGATCCATTCAATCAGAGTGAAAAATATGTGCTCGATTGGGAATCGATAGCAAATAGATCTTTTCAACAAGCTTAGAGAGACGTTTTAATTTTATTACCCACGCATGTGTAACATAGGTATTTGAAGGCGAATTCCTACGTATGAAACCTCTATCATGACGTTTTACTATTCTATCCATTATTACCCCTCTGTGCAGACTGGCAGACTGGTCGTCAACTATACTATTATTATTGCCATATACGTGACAAAATTCATTAAGCCCGCCTCATTTCAGGCGAGGCGCTAACGAGCTAACTGTCGCACTTCGACTAAGCGCCAATTGCAATAGGTAATTAATGAAAGACATATAGATACAGACTAGAGAGATTGCCTTAAGCGAAGGAAGATACGAGTATGCGGATGACTTCTCCTCAACGGATTAAATTCTGGCGTTTATGGACCAAATCAGCTATATCTTTACCTTCGCTCATGCAACAGAAACAGTGCGTGATAAAAATAATGTAGGTAAGACAAACGAGAATGAACTTCTTTTCAAGCAAATTGGCGAATTTCAAATCATCCTAAAAAAATACATTTTAGTCAGCAGTTTTACAATATTGTAAAAAATGCAAATTTATCTTTATAATTTATCTTAGAATCGATTTTTCTTACTCAAAGTGCCTTAACCAACAGAACAAGGTGCTAACTCATTAAACTTTTTTAATAATTAGACTTTATTTAATATCATAAAAATTAACAATTATTAATTGCAAAAACATAACAAAAATAAATATAAATACTAAGCTTAACTATAGATTCCATTCCCACTGGTGCCCAAATGTGCCTATGATGCTGGCATTACTCATTAAACTTGTTTCTCAAGCCTGCACGGCCCTCAAGCTGCTTGATTCAAGCTGAAAGCTCTTTAACTAAGCGCTATGCGGTGCCGACAGGATCTAATTACTCTATTACTACACCTTAGTAACACCTTTAGGAAAATAGGTAGCCTACTCCCTTTTTAAGGTGCTTCCTGTCGACAGATGAGCAGGTAGATATCAAGATATGCAACCATCACCAGTAATGCCTGAGAATTTGTCCAAATCAGCGCGCGCTACGGCGTGGCGTTACATCCATGGCCGCGTCAAAAATGTGCGAAATACGCACAAAAAAGCTAATTCCATAAAAAACTACGCGTCGGATTAAAAAAAGCTATGTTGTAATTTTTCATAATCATAATACCGATATTTTTCGGAAGGAACCGTAAAAGCGCTCCTAATAGTTTAGAAGAAATATCAAATTTACTGATAAAAACAGCTTTACTTCCAGAGTTTTTTTAGCATACTTATTTAGGAACTAGATTTTTTATAAATGTTGCAATTGCAGGATATGAACTAATTTCTTAAATGTATATTTTTAGAATTTTCCTATGGCTCGTTTAGGAGAAATAAGCTCTTAAAAACAACCATTTGTCGTTAGGAATCATCTTAATTAGGAAACTAAAGGAAAAGGGACTAGGTTTTAAAAATAAAAAATATCCACAATTTTATGAAGAATCGAGGTGTAAAAGGACGAATTTGTAATTTAAATTTTCTTCAAGAATCGATTCTTCTTACTCAAAGTGCCGTAACCAATAGAACAAGGTGCTAAAACTCATTAAAGCCTGCACGGCACTTAAGCTGCATGAGTCAAGCTGAAGCTCTTTGTCAAAGAGCTAAACGCTGCTGACAGGATCTAATTACACCTTAGTAACACAATTAGGAAAATAGTTAGGCTATAATAAGTAAACTAAAGGAAAAAGGAGTAGGTGAATCTATTTAAAAAAATGTTAATTAAATAATAATAATAAATAAATTTTCTTAAAGTATCACTCAAAGTGTCTTAAACAATAGAACAAGGTGCTAAAACTCATTAAGCTCCTTTCTCAAGCCTGCACGGCACTTAAGCTGCATGAGTATAGCTATGCTAGCGTATGCTGTTGACAGGATCTAATTACTCTATTATTACACCTTAGTAACACCTTATTAACCTCTTCCATGCTGGTCGGCTTCCTAATCTGGGGATTGAACGAGGTTACTGGTTTTTACACAGAGCGACTGCCATCTGACCTACGCAACCCAGAACGGAAACCTGACCCAATCCTAGATTAGGTCAGAGTTTTCAAGCCGCCAATGCTTAGTACTGGCCTCTGAAATAGCTTAACGACTAATATGTACGGTATTAAACGATATTAACCGGGACCAACGACTTAACGTGCCTTCCGAAGCACGAAAAAAGCGCCGAATAAACGTACATATGAAATTCGAAAACCGAAAAACACATTGGTACGTGGTGGGATTCGAACCACGACCTTCCCGCTCAGGACGCAGCGGCCCTATCCACTAGACCATCGGGCTCACAGCATACCTACAAATGTATCTTAAATTATCCTCAAATATTGCTGTAGTGACAGTTTGTCAGCCCATCGCCTCAATTTCAATATACAGAAACCCTCGAATCTTTAAACTGGTTTTTACAGCATGCCCGAGAGGAAATGCAGCTGGCATATTCAATGTTTTTCTCTATATTAAATAACCCTCAAAACTTTGTTAGGTCAATTACGCTCTGCTTACCCTATTAGGGATAGCTAATAGCTGTGCTACTAGGCGGTTTGAAAACTCTAACACCAGGGTTCATCAGGCCGTTTGATTCGAAAATCCTCTCTCTATTATATTATATTATAATGTATGTATAAAACAGAAGAGGTAAATTGTTTCAATGAAATTGATTGATTCAGTCGATGTTTAGGAAATGTTTAAATTATTCAACAAAAGTGAAAATTGTTAAACAATATTGACAAAATTTGGGTCATCGAAAGGTTTTTTAATTAAAAATACGAGTAAAGTGAGTTTGTCCTACCTCGATTCTCGTGACACCAAAAGCCTGGACTAAAAGTAATTCCCAACTGCGGCCGCTTTATTTTCTGCTACATTTGAGTAAGGTGACCATGGCCACCAATTCTTTTTTGTTATATGGCTTACTTACATCACAGATAAGGTTTCTGGATACCTACTCTGTGTAATGTGTTGTGCTGTACAGAACTGTGAGCTAATGCTATGCCTGCACAGTCCTTTCAGAAAATTAAAAGAATGGTTAAATTTTAGGGCTCAGCTGCTGTTTATACTTCTATTAGTAATATTATAAAGAGGAAAGATTTGTATTTTTGTACGTGTTGTTTGTAATTAATAAACTATAAACTACTAGACCAAATAAAAAATTCTTTTACCATTAGCTATGTTTGCCCTGAGCAACATAGGCTACTTTTACCGCGGGTAAGTTCATCATTCCCACAGTTAAATTCATTTAGCAGGGGTGACACCGCTGACAGAAAGCTAGTCATGAATAAAAAACCCTTACAAGGTAAACAGAAGGGTCAACAACTTATTTTATTGCTATGTTTGTTAAATATCGTGTCCCCGCTAGGGGTAAGTATATTACTAAATGTGTGGTCTGTCAGCCCATCGCCTAAATTGGGAAAAGACTAAAACATTGGGGTCCCTTTTTGTCTGTTTTTACGGAATGCACCGGAAAAGAAGCAGATAATTATTTCGAGAGCATTATGCGTGACATTATCCTACTTTTCACCTTTACTATGGTCACAATACAACATGCAGGCTGGCACACGAACGGTGCTGTATTCACGTTGATTCTGTATTTTTATGGAACTCCGACGCTTGCTACCTCTGCAAATCCATAGTTTGCTGCAATGTAGCTACGTAGTTTGATTAAAAATGCCTGTCATACAAAACCTTGCATAACCCTGGAAATTACTTACTCGACTACGTAACAGGAAAATTGTAATTGAAAATCATTTACAGGGAACATTGAAGTGGATTCGATTATTCTAGGAATTATAGTAGAGTTACTGGATTGAACTAAATGTTTAAATTAAATAAAAAATGGCTAAAAAGTTTGCTTTTTCCTCGGAACCTTTCATACGAAATGATTGGTTTTACACGAAACTTTAAAGTAGTTATAGTAGTTTATTTTTTAGTAAAATTGAGAAATTTTCACTAAGTAGTTGTGGTGAAAAACCTATTTAGTGGTGTTCTGGCGAATAATTACTCAAAGAGGCATTTCACTTGAAAAGAAAGATTATCTCTTTCAAAACAAGGGTCATTGAAAAATTTGTAGAGTAGACGAACCAATTTTACAAAACATATTTTTGCTTAATAAAATATCTGGGATCTTGAAATTATTTTTTTGCAATCACTTTATGCCATGATTAATAATTTTGTGATAAATAATTAATGGTTTATTTATTCAGAATTTTCACGACTTAAATAGTTCACACAATGGAGATAATTTGAATGCGCATAAAATCACTAAATCTTGAAATATCACCTGCCATTTTCTAAGTATTTTAATTATGAGACAAGAAAATGGGAAGGCAATAATTTTAGTTAGGATTAAGTTAAGTCGTGCCCTTACTGAATTGATACCAATATAAATAATAACAACAATTTAAACTCTGATTTAGATGAGAACGTAATCCAATCCCATTAAATCAAAATAATACTTGGTACTCTAAACTTTATTCGTATTCGTAGTACCATCAAACGGATTTTCCAAAACCCGGGTACGCCCATGATGTACGTCATAATATTTTTATTACGAAGTATAATTAAATTTATATAGTTAGGTACTTAGGTAATTAATCTTCTTCTTCTGCCTAGCATTTGCCCGGCCTGATGCTGGGGTCGGCATTCCGCCTTTTTCTACTCCACTTTGCCCAGTCTTCGGCATCCGGTGAGAGACTTCTCTTCTTTGTCTGCTTGACGTCTAACCAGCGCTTCTTTGGTTTGCCGCGTGATCTTGGGCCTTGGACAGTGACTGAGGTACTTATAATAAATTTAATTCAGCATCCTGTACAGCTATGCTGGCAATGAAATCAAATCCAATTATAATATGAGAGTTGCACACAAATTCTGGTAGTCTGCATTTATAATTATTGTTTACAAACATAACACCACCATTTGGTGATTTACGAATATGAATCATAGGTACTTTGTTTTGTATTGTTTGGTTATTGGAAATTATTATGTTATGTTATTCGCTATTTTATTTCTTGTTCATCATTATATACGTAACTAACGACCCGCCCCGGCTTCGCATGGAAATTATCAGTGTTTCTCTACTATATTATGCATGTATTATACATATAAACCTTTCTGTTGAATCACTCTATCCAATAAAAGAAACCGCATCAAAATCTGTTGCGTAGTTTTAAAGATTTATGAATACATAGGGATATAGGGACAGAGAAAGCGACTTTGTTTTATACTATGTAGTGATGAATGACACTGGCGTCAATTTTCGCGACATAATACTCGTTCTAATTCTTAGTAGAGCTGTCACTTTCTGAACTTTGACATAAGAACGGTATAGCAATTAAACACATGACATTAACATTCCTAATCTGACGTAAGACTGCTTATTTGATTTAAAATAAGAGAGGATACTCTTACAAGTGCAAGCGCTCAGTTCGTATTTAAAGCGTTTTACGTCAAATTAGGAATGTCAAAGTCATGTGTTATTTTCTATCCTGTTCTTAATGTTAAAGTTAAGAAAGTAACAGCGCTACTTCAGGGGAAGTAAAAAAAAATACCTTCCCATACAAAATGACCACCTCAATCAGACAATTTGTACGGAAAAGCAAATTTTGTTTTTACTTCTTGTAAAGTTCCTGCTGATAGTTATTCAGTTTCGTTTACTGAGCGACCCCTATCAGTTTGTCCTCTGTCCCTTACAACGCGTATATAAACAAAGAGATTCTAGAGGTTAATTTTGTTTACTTGAACGTGATCAGATCATCCATTATAACAATGTACCTAAACAACAAATAAATAGGACCCTCAGACAGGTAATAAATGGTCAGGGGGCGTAGGTGGGACTTGACAGATTCTATCCCCCGCTCATCCATCATCGGGTCAGTTCCGCCCCCTCTGACCTGGGGACCCCCTACACGAGGCTTTTGTTTTAAACGCTCTTATCGCACTGTCGGGCACCGGTTTCAGGGAACTATCAGTTACAAATGAGAAACGTACGATTCGCTGTACATTTTGTACCTACACTATAAACCACGCAATGTACGGTCATAGAATGTTACTTGAAAATGGAAGTAATATGAAATGGGTCCTTTGTCGCACGATTGAGGGCCACTTTCATAAAACTACCAGTTACTAATTTCACAAGTTAAATAAGGCAGCGCTATCGGCCCATCGGATGAAAAGATTTTATGAATGTATTCTTTAAACTGCTATTCGGCGCTTTTTCCGTGCTTCGGAAGGCACGTTAAGCCGTTGGTCCCGGTTAATATCGTTTAATACCGTAGATATTAGTCGTTAAGCCATATCAGAGGCCAGTGCTAAGCTTTGGCGGATGAAAACTCTGACCTAATCTAGGATTGGGTCTGGTTTCTCTGACCAAAAACAAAAGCACATGTATTTCACTAAAATGATCAATGTACCTATGCTTAAATTAAAAACCTAGTTTTAAAATTATGAGTATTAATCAGTGTTTTTCAGAGAGAGCCCGATGGTGTAGTGGATAGGGCCGCTGCCTCGCTGCCAAGACCTCCCGTCTTGGTTCGAATCCCAAAACGTATCAATGTGTTTTCGGTTTTCAAATTCGGTACTTTTTCCGTGTTTTGGAAGGCACGTTAAGCTGTTGATCCCGGTAAATATCGTTTCATACTCTAGATATTATTCGTTAAGCCTTGTCAGAGGCCAATGCTGCGCATTGGCGGCTTGAAAACTCTGACCTAATCTAGGATTGGGTCTGGTTTCCCTTATAGGTTGCAGAGGTCAGATGACAGTCGGTCTGTGTAAAAACCAATAACTTCGTTCAACCCCCAGATTAGATAGCCGACCCCGTGAGATACGTGATAAGGCTAGGGAGACGATGAATGAGTGTTTTTTACTGTAATAATATCTTCAGAGAGGTGAAGACCTTTTCACGAGACCATAAAACATTTTACTGTTAATTATCTCCATTTCAACGGCGCCATGAGCAAGCTTAACGACTACCCGCAAAATGACTTAATTCCATTCATGAACATGCATCATTTAAAAAACCCATTTATAACATCAAAGGCAAAAAGTTATCGATAATCCGCTGTAACGAAAGGCTAAAATGTTTAACCCTTTATCGGGTTTGGAGCCAAATGAAAAATGACCGGCGGGCTTATTCTGAGTGAGGGTTGCAAGGGTTTGATCTAATAGAAGGGTGCCATGACGATTGAGCCGCAAAAAATGTTCCATGAAAGGTCAAACTTCACCTTTAGGGGAAACAAAATTAATTTGTTCATTTTAATGACTTCAAAGTTGGAATTGTACAGGATGGATTAAATAGATACTAAGGTCCGTGTTTTTAGCATTGCGTTATCGATACCAACTCCTTTTGCAGCACATAACCTGCTTTTGCCTTACAACTTTAAAGAAAGTCAGCCGAAAAACATGTTTGTAACAAGAATATCGTCTGCAGTTCCGAAACTTGAACCTCTGCTAAGTTTCAAACAAAAAAACAGTTTATGATCCGCAAAACATGTAGCTATCAATAACGCAACGTTAAAAACACGGACCTTACAATATACATACGTGGACATACATATTACACTTTATCCCTAAGGCAGAGCGTAAACGACCTAAACAAAGGTCGTTATGCCACGTCTGACAAAGTTTTGAGGGTTTTTTAAGATAGATTTGTAGGTATATGGCTGTAGTGACAGGTTGTCAGCTCATCGCCTATATTGCAATATACAGAAACCTTTGGATCTTTTAGCCGGTTTTTACAGTATGCCCGGTAGGAAATGCAGCTGGCATATTCTATGTTTTTCTCTCGCTCCCAGTCCAGCATGGAAGATATTGATTGATTGATTGATTAAAGCTTTTATTGACTGACACAAAACAGATACAGGAAATGGTACAGACAAGAGAAAAAGTTACAATAAGGAACAATGAGGACAATAATATAACGAACTTAACATTAACAAACGTAACATGACAAAAATACAAAACAAACTTAATATGTAACATACAAAAACAACAGTGCCAGTGTACCACACTGTCCACATTGTGTCAGTCAACTTGGCGCTGACTCAGCATTGTGCTGTAGTTTAATACTACAGCGCTGATATTCTGCCAGTACCAAATTAACTGTGCGCGCAGTTTGGGAAACTAACCCATTTTGTAATTATAAGTAAATATATATTATTATATCTAAAGATGATAAATAAGATAAAATATACTAAGTGGGAGTAATAGTGGGTATATGCCAATAATAGTGTGTATAAAATAAAAAGAAAAAATAATAATAATAAAAATACATTACGTATGAAACTATCGAGGGTATTTCAAGTATTTGAGCGTTGTGTTGAAATGAGGTATTTACGATATTCCTTTTTAAACGTTATCTTATATTTAATACTTCGTAAAGGAGGAGGAATATCGTTCCAGCATTTTGAAGCCGCATACCTGAAAGACCCTCGAAAAAGAGCAGTTTTGTGGTGAGGGATGGAAAATACGTCAGAGCATGTGCGTGGCTTGTATCGATGTGACGAATATCTCCATTTAAGTTTATTATGAAGATACTGTGGCTGACCAAACTTCATAACATCAAACAGCAGATTAGCCAAGTGTAGTTTTATTCTACCTTCCATTTTCAAAATATTGGCTTTGTTGCAAAATGGCGTTACGTGAGTTCGCGGTGGTATGTTGAAGCAATATCGGGCGCAGGCATTTTGTACACGTTGTACAAGTACAAGTGATTTTTTTAATAAACATGGACCATACACAACGAGACAGTGATTTAATTTAGATAATACTAAAGTCTCGCAAAGCCTAATTCGCATATCCGTACTCAAGTATGGTCGAATTTGGTACAGAACTCTCAGCCGGTAGAAGCAACTACGCACAAGTTCGAGCACATGGTCATGGAACCGAAGGCGGCAGTCCATCAACACACCCAGATTACGGGCGGTATTCACTTCTGCGATGGGTTCACCATCTACCAGAACAATTGGGTTATACTGCCTTACAATTTCAATTTTCTGTTCAGTGCCAATTACCATAAATTTAGATTTTAAAGCATTCAGTACTAGCGAGTTTCGTTTAGACCAATCACTGACACGACCAAGATCACGATTCATGGCCTCAAGCGCCTCTCCGCAGCTACCTGGATTGAAAGATAAATAGACTTGTACATCATCTGCATACAGATGGAATTTGCAAGATGAGATACAGTCGGCAATGTCGGCACTGTAAATTATGAACAAAAGAGGACCCAAAATGGATCCTTGGGGCACTCCTCTAAATACAGGCTTTGAGGCAGATACCAGCTTTGAGCCGTCTGTCCTATCAATGACCACTTGCTGATTACGTGAGGTAAGATAGCTGTTAAACCAGGCAACTGCAGATGGACCGAATCCATAATACGAGAGCTTAGATAGAAGGAGTGTAACATTCAAGGTATCGAACGCACGACTAAAATCTAACAAAGTAAGAATACTACTTTTACCACTATCCATAGCTGCTAGGAGATTATCAACAACGTCCAGCAGAGCCGTATTGGTACCACGCCCTTTTCTAAAACCCGACTATACGACGATATAAACCTTACAATAAGATCACAGGGTCACCAAATTGCAGTATTGCAGGCGTTCCCAACTATTGATTACTACAGTTTCCCTGGGAAAAGACGGATATGGACTGGAACATTGTAGTTTATTTTTAATATCGCTTCTAGTCCAACATGGAAGTAGGTAAATAGACGTTTATCACGCCTTTATCCCTAATAGGGTAGGCAGACCGCAAACGACCCCCAAACAAAGGTCGTTCCGCCATGTCTGACAAAGTTTTGATTATTATTCAAGAAAGATTTGTAGGTGTACTGCTGTAGTGATAAGTCAGCCTATCGTATAAATTGCAATATACTGAAACCCTCGAACCCCTTAGCTGGTTTTTACAGCATGCCCGGGGTGAAATGCAGCTGGCACATTCTATATCTTTCTCTCGCTCCCAGGCCAGCATGGAAGAAATTATTTACAAAAGATAGAGAAATATTCGTATCTGCGTAAACCTCCTATATGAACAGGTTTTTTTACATGCGACTTTGATTTATTACAGGAACGCACTCAACACGGAACTCACAGTGCGAGTGACAATGTAAATAAAATTGATAGCACTTAGCCATTTAGGTGTTTTTGGCTGTTTTTGGCTTTACCCATAGGTAGAAAAGGGATTTTAGTAGAATCGAATACATACATACATACATACATAAATCACGCCTTTATCCCTTACGGGGTAGGCAGAGCGTTTAACGCCTCGTAAAAGGCGCTTTCGCCACGTCTGACAAAAATTGAGGGCAATTTTAGATTGTAATATGTATTGCTATAGTGACAGGTTGTCAGCCCATCGCCTAAATTAGAATACACTGTAACCCTCGAGTCCCTTTTGCTGACTTCAACAGCATGCCCGGGAGGAAGGGCAGCTGGAACATTCTATGTTTTTCTATCTCTCCCAGTCCAGCATGGAAGAATCGAATCATCTTTGAAACTACCTCGATCACAACTAGTCTATAGAGTAAAGTTTAATTTAACCACCACAGCAAAAAAAAAACACTTTAAACGTACACCACTGCTTTTTTTTTGAATACCTAATAAAAAATAAAAAGTCTAATTGCCAGATTTATTTAGAATTTGTACTCTGTCATTACATGACGAATGTCAGCAACTCCACAATTCAAATATAGCCTAGAATCTAGGCCCAGGATACACTTTTTTAGCTGATTGTGAACCGATAAATAGGCTTTTACAAATTGACCGTTACTTTTTGAGGTAGATACATAGGTCTATCTTAGATACCTCTATTATAGAGACAAATGGTTGGAACGAATAATATATCGACGCAATCAAATTCGAATCAAGTTAAAGTGTTAAGGGCGAGCTGATGACCGCTCTTAGTAAAATGACCTACATTGTGGTTTACAACGTTGTTAGTGTTCTTACAAGTTACTTACAGCTACATCATCATCTCCATAGCCTTATCCCATATCTCATGGGGTCGGCTACCTAATCCAGGGGATTGAACGAGGGTACTGGTTTTTACACAGAGCTACTGCCACATATACCGTTCAATGATACACTTTATCTACTTACTTCCTGAGCAGCATTTCATCAGCTTCTTCTTTGAATAAAATATATCTACACTCTGCGCATATAGTTTGACACCTTTGATGAATTTTAAAATAAATTTTCATGTGTCAATTTTCTGTGATTTTGATATTCAAATTATTATGATAGATTCCTCCCAAGTTTTATTTTCTTATTTGTCAATTGTTAATGTACCGTGTGATATCCATTGACCTAACGCTTCAATATTTCTTCTCGCTGGTGTCGATTACAACAAATTAATTTAATTTAATGTAATGGGTATTAACTTCCATGCTGGACTGGGAGCGAGAGAAAAACATAGAATGTGCCAGCTGCATTTCCTCCCGGGCATGCTGTAAAAACCAGCTAAGGGATCCGAGGGTTTCAGTATATTGTAGTTAGGGCGATGGGCTGACAACCTATCACTACAGCAATATACCTACAAATCTATCTTAAAATAACCCTCAAATCTTTGTCAGACGTGGCGGAACGACCTTTGTTTAGATCATTCACGCTCTGCCTACCCCAATATGGATAAAGGCGTGATTATATGTATGTATGTAATGGGTATTAACCCGGAAACATAATTCAGGGAACGGACGTATTCACTCCTTGTAAATGAAAAACATGCACTATGGTTCTCTTGTTCTCGTTACCTAGATAAAATAGCGGCGAAAAGTCCTAAACCTAACCTACAGGTAGTTTGTGAACTGAAAATACATACGTTGTATTCGTGTTGTTTGAATGTGTGCGACTGGCGACAGCGGTTTTCATAGATTTTCATACAAAGTTGGACTTGACAGCCTATATATTAGAGAGCGGTAGTGACTTCTCAAATCAGTGGGTAAAACATAAACAAAACAATATAAGCATTCCAATGTGGTATGTTAATTTAATTTCCAAGTTGGAAAATTCTGTACTTAAAAAACCATTTGATTTCAGCTGGACCTTTTAAGCACCCAAACTGTATTATATTAAACGTCTTAGGTAAATATCGTTTGTAACAGAACACTTCATGGTCAAGATATGGTAGCCCACAGGGCAAGGTCTCGCCTTGCGCCCTATAAAAATAATGGCGTTCACATGTCCTCTGGAACGAGCGAAATAGATGAAGGCTGTTAATCCTTGTCCTCTTTACATTTATCCCGGACATTACCTGCCAAAGGTTAGTCCAAGGGTTTTACATGAAAATTTATTAGAATTTCTGTTTTAGGTGTCTATAGCACGGGTTGTGTTTTTATTTTGGCAAAAGAGCCGACCGAATTTTACAAGGTAAGATACTGGTGGCGCATTTGTATTTAAGTTTAGCAGAATAGAGAGAAGAAAAAACTTAACTCTGAAGTTGATCTGGTTCATTCTAACATTTTCTAGAATTCAATCTTAGGGTCATAATTTATTAAACCAAATAATAAGCTTGCATAGCCAGCCATGGGTCAGAAAGCTAATAGACACCATTTCTTGCAAACCCACCAAAATTAGGAAACTTTTTTTAACTTATTATAAATAAGCTCGGACCACTAGAATACGAAGACATTGTGATATAAGCAAGCGTTGCACAAAACTTCATCACTCCAAAATCATATTACAAGGTATTACCATGTTAAAAGATTTTCACTTCAGAGAATTAGATTGGATCCCTGAAGAACCCTTAAGCCCTTAAGGCTCAACGACCAGCCATATTTGTTAATAGCCATGTACTTTTTCCTCATGGATCCCTTCATGTTGATGTAAATTGTTATTATATGTGTGTCACTTGTAGATAAGAAGAAAATGGTATTAGGACGCCTTCAGAAATGTGGTTTTACATTACTACTAGTACTTCATGGATATTTTTGGTATGTATCCATTTAAAATTACTTCCTACCTACTACATTCTAAATTTATGGATCATACTTATGTGTCTTTGAATTAAACATCGTTTCCTCTTGTTTTGATCAATATTTTGCATAAAAAGTTGTTTAGTTTGAAATTTAACCTCCAAACATAAAGTGGAGGTTAAATTTAACCTCACAGGATTAAGAAAACTTTGTAGTTACTTTAGGACATAGGGCAACACAAAGTCATCTGGCATTCCGGATGAAAATAGCATCTTTTTCAACTGTTCAAAAGACTTACACTAAAATTATATGAAATAGAATTATATTTACTTAATAATTATGAGTAAAAAAATACCCTACTTACAACAACCCTCGGTGAAGGCTTCAGTTGATTGTACGTATATTTCTGTGCAGTTGCTTGTTGTTGATGTTCATCTTCTTTCTGAGTTTCAGCGAAGTACACCGCCCACAATATACTTGCAGATATGAATATGAATATCACAGATAAAAACACTAGCATCATTTTCGCTTTGAGCGAAAATTTCATCGCCATTTTGAATCACTAGTGTACACTTCACTTGTTTTTAATTACAGATTAGTCACTATGATTTTGTTGGGCACTGTTTTTTGTTATTTTGGTAGTTTATTTTTTACTTTTAGTTAATTGCTGCGTTATTGGATACGAACCGTTTATAGAGCAGTGCAAAAACGCCCTTTATTTTAACTTTCTTCTTTTACTGCAGTTTAGGGTCAGATCTACAGATGGTAAAAACATTAAATGAATATCATAGCATGTCCATTCCCTATCGGAAGTATTATAATACTTAATTAAATAAGTATTTTTTAGGTTAGCCAGTTAAAAAGTAATTTGAACTTGGCAAAGTGGATTGCTTAAAAAAATGATTAGTTAGGAACCATACAAAAAATAAAACAAGTAAGTATTTTGCTTGGTTACATTTTACTAGCAAGTACAAACACAGTTCACGACAAATATGTGAAAAACTAGTTCGTATTGAAACCCTCTTTGATACACTAAAACCTCCTACGTTTCGACTAGCTAACGGAAAAAGGAAAAAAAGCCCTCCAAAGTAAAGTTGATCCCTCTTACTGATGGTTTGGTATGTTTAAAGGAAACGCTCTTAAAATTGGATTTTTATTTTATTTGGAGAGCTTACAGCATCATTTACAAATTATTCAAGTACACATATATAAAAAAAAACCTAATTACAAGCTTCCAAATATATAATAAACAGTGCCTGTTGTATCTGAATTCCTCATGTAATTATTCTGTGTGTGTTCATGTGAACAATAAACTGTTAAATAAATAAAATGCTGTACTAAAATCTCACTGAAATCCTTTTAGTCTAGCCTTTTCCCGGTCTCAGTTGTTCCTGATCTCATTGTGTGCAGTTTTTTAAAATAAGCAATCGCTAAAAGTCAAACCAACATTAATGAAAGTAGCACCAAAAGGAAACGAAACAATGAAACGACCGCACCTATAATACTGAAAAGCACGGAACAGACCGTTGAAAAGCATTCTCATACAACGATGAAGCACAGCAAGCTGCTATCAAAGGAGCCATGCGGCCCTACATGGAAACTGTCACAGCACAGCTTTACATAAATACATATAATCACGCTTTTATCCCTTATGGGGTAAGCAGAGCGTAAAATGCCTCAACAAAGGTCGTTCCGCCACGTGTGACAAAGTTTTGAGGGCTATTTAAAATAGATTTGTAGGTATACTGCTGTAATGAATGTCAGGTTGACAGCCCATCGCCTTTATTACAATAAATTAAATCCGTCGGATCCCTTAGCTGGTTTTTACAGCATGTCCGGGAGGAAATGGCACATTTTATGTTTTTTCTCGCTCCCAGGCCAGCATGGAAGCAAGCTTTACAACCATTTGGAAACGGAACCCTAAAACGGTGCTCTTTACTAGGAGACTCCATAAAGCATCATTCAGAGCTGACTGCCTCTCACAGTGACTGCACCTGGTTGCTATGGCAACGCTGTGCTCTATAGCGGTTGAAAATGTAGCTACAGGGATTCGAAAAAGGATTAAAAACAGCATTCTTTATAGGAGTCCGGGAAACTTCGCAGTCAAAGGATTTTCAGTAAATTATAATTGGAGGTGTCTCTTCTCGTTAAAACATCGAAGCCTTTTGATATTGATCAAAAAGGAAACAAAAATATTTGTGTAGTGTAGATATCGTTTCACCATTTTCTTTTTGTTTTTGTTACGAAATGGTACATAAGTCATATTCATGACTTGATGTATCTATCTGAAAAATACTGATATCTGTTTTTTACTGAAAAGTGAAGACGCTAAGCAAATCAGCTAAGATTTATTTAAAAAGTTTATATTTCCATAGGTCTACATAAATCTAAAGCAAAAACTAGGTTAATCCAGTTTGTCTCTAAATTCCAAACTTTCTAGCAGCCAATTAGCTACAATTAAAAGTCTTGAATTGGTTGTTCTAAGCAATTTAATTCATTTGCTTAGTTTAAGCGGCTCGTTTCATTTGTGAATACAAGCGCCTGTTAAAATGTAAAGAGAAACAGAAAGTTTGTACTTGGTGACTATAAGATGTCTAAAGTTCAGGCGCTTATGCAAAGCACTTACCTACTTTTTAATTTATTACTATTCATAATCACATGTTTCACAGACGTATTCCTATAAAAATTTAATATAAGTGTATTATCATTATCATGTTAATAAAATTAAGGTGTAGGAACACAAAATACACTAAGTACTTCTAAATACTTTCTTTCGACTTGGTATAGTTTTCGCGACGCAAATAATATAAGTAATATATAGCTCGAAAAAACTTACAACATACTTAAATCAGACATTACGAATGTAATCTTTAGGCAAATTGTGTGTGACCACGGATGTGATTAAGGTACGCATGGTCACAGTAACATGAGAGAGCCCGATGGTGTAGTGGATAGGACCGCTGCCTCCTGAGCGGGAGGTCGTGGTTCGAATCCCACCACGTACCAATGTGTTTTTCGGTTTTCGAATTTCATATGTACGTTTATTCGGTGCTTTTTTCCGTGCTTCGGAAGGCACGTTAAGCCGTTGGTCCCGGTTAATATCGTTTAATACCGTTGATATTAGTCGTTAAGCCATATCAGAGGCCAGTGCTAAGCATTGGCGGCTTGAAAACTCTGACCTAATCTAGGATTGGGTCTGGTTTCCCTTCTAGGTTGCAGAGGTCAGATGGCAGTCGCTCTGTGTAAAAACCAGTACCCTCGTTCAATCCCCTAGATTAGAAAGCCGACCCCGTGAGATACGGGATGAGGCTAGGGAGATGATGGTCACAGTAACATGAGGGGTTGCGGTTTTGTCACAAACTTTAGCTTTGTCATAGGAAATGGGGATAGCCCAGGTACTTTATTTTCAATCATCAAACCATCATGGAATGGACTAATAATTGTTTGATTTCGGAACATGATGATAACATTTATATGTTATAATAACATTTACATAAACAACATATAAATGTTATTATATTATTTATCTTCTATGCTGGACTGGGAGTGAGAGAAAAACATAGAATGTGCCAGCTGTATTTCCTCCCGAGCATGCTGTAAAAACCAGCTAAGGGATCTGAGGGTTTCAGTATATTGTAATTTAGGCGATGGGCTGACAACCTACCTCACTACAGCAATATACGTAAAAATCTTTCTTGAAGACCTCAAGACTTTGTCAGACGTGGCGGAACGGCATTTGTTCAGGTCGTTTAGGCGTGATTATTTGTATGTATGTATGTATATTATTTATATGATCATTAAATTAAGGTGTAGGAACAAAACAATACACTAAGTACTTCCAAATAATTCCTACTTTCTTTCGACGTGGTTTGGTTTTCGCGACGCAAATAATATAAAGTACGAAAAAAATACTGAAGACCTACATCAGACATTACGAATGTCATTTCAGTCAGATCGTGTGTGACCACAGATGTGATTAAGGTACGCACGGTCACAGTAACATGAGGGGTTGCGGTTTCGGCCTGTCTAATCTAGAGAGCTCTTGTCCGCACAAACTTTAGCTTTGTCATGTAAGAAGGGGATAGCCCAGGTACTTTATTTTCAATCATCAAACTATCATGAAATGGACAAATAATTGTTTGATTTCGGAACTACCGGAAACTGTAGGCTCTTCATAATACATACAAAATTACAACAGTTAAACAGTCACATCAAACAGCACCATTCAATTGTGGCCACTCCTAGTGGCAACCTTTAGCTTTGTCATTCGAAACAATGATGCTTTACAACATAATAAAAACTGTCCGTTCGACTTTTGGTGACTTCAGCCATCTGCGCAGGACTAGTTTTTAGTGCCTAAGTGTTTGCGTTACACACAGGTGCAGTCTACATTCCTTCAATCTCTTATTCTGATGGGACAGAACCAGAGTGACTGACACAACCAGAGATAAATTAGACGCAGGACCGACTATTTACATGCCCATCCGACAGCATCATCTTACTTTTCGAACAATCAGGTAATTAGTTTGCAATATCCTAACCAAACTAGAAACAACAACATTGTCCCCCGCCGGGGATCCAATCTGGGACCTACATATCGAGAGCCCACAGCTCAGACCGCTGGACCATGGAGGCAGTTGACATGTTTTACAACATAGAGATGTACAGCACAGCTTCTAGAGAAAAGGTTTCCTTTGAGGTGACTATTTTTATGGAATTTAACCATTTCCCTCAAGGGACGAAGAATTTTGATTTTCGTTATTACGACCAGTTTTTGAATAGAATTGTTTGATTTCAGAAATTAATCAAAACAAACTACAGCTCGTATTTATGAAGTGATATCAAATTTGAGAGCAATATTAAGTATGGATTTGACAGGCCAGTTTGTACTGAAATGACATTTCTGATACGAACTCAACTCGCTGTCACTCATGAAAGCTGAATCATACAAAGAAACCATTCCCATCAGGCAACACAATTCAATTCTGGCCACATTGAGTGTGACCAGACCACAGAAGTGATTAACCCACGGTAACATGAGGGCCTGCGGTTTCGGCCTGTCTAATCTAGTGGCCTCTTGTCCGCACAAACCTTCGCATTGTCATTCGAAACAATGATGCATTGCACTCATGAATTGAAGCATAGATGTGACAAATACAGTTTACAACAATTGAAGGTGCTCATTTTCAAGGGTCTAAACCATTTTCTTCAACAACCTAACAGAAGCTTTTTCCACAATATTGTGGACATAAGGTCATCCCTAATGGTAAAAAGATTTGAAAACACTCACAGGGACACAATGGGATTCTAGATACCACCGGCTAAAACTTAATCAATACATAATATAATAAATCTCTAGAAGGGTCGTGTCTGTACCTTAAATATTAAAAAAAAAAAAAAATTGCAGCAGGCATTATTAACGACATAAAGATCGAAACGATTTTTTTTTGTCTGTCTGTCTGTATGTTACCACATCACGCCAAAACTACTGGATCGATTTCGATGGGTTTTTTTTTTATTCAACTGTGTGTTACCCGGATTGCAACTTAAGACACCTAAAATCACGCTACCTGACTTAAGGGGTAGGCAGGAAATTAAAATTTTGCTCTCTCTTAACCGATTTTTATGGATCTTTTTTTATTCGACTGAGCATTATTTAAAATCAAAGTTACGATACAAATAATCAAGCCTCATGACTTAGGAGGTAGGTAAAAAATTGTATTTCAATGGATTTGAACCGATTTTGATGGAACTTTTTTTGTTTGACTGTGCATTCTTTTTTTTTTATAAATGTGTTTGCTCATGACTCCAGTTTAGGTCGGGAACGACTGAGACGGAGTCGACATTACTTAAACTCAAAGTTATGCTACAAATAATCACGCCACCTGACTTAGAGGGTAGGAAATTGAACTCTGATCGTTTTACCGATCTTAAAGGGAATTTTTATTTGCCTGAGTTTTTTTAATTACCTGGTGTTCAGCCTAGGTTAGAAATAATCACGCAAACCATCCTAATATTGAGTAAGTATCCCAGATTATATGGAAAACACGCAGTGTCTAACATACTGAAAACGCTTCCCCGCGCGTAGGAGCGGGATCTGCTAGCTCGCGCGCGGAATCGACGATAAAAATTATAGATAACGCTTAGAACCACCGATTATAAATCAGAAACCGGAGAGAATAGATCTCCTGTCCTTTTCCAATGTGTGTAATCTGAAAGTAATAAATATATTTTAATTTTAGTTTTAGCTAGCAAATCTAGAAGCGAGCCCACTGCTGCTCATTCCCAGAAATTTATCCTTCACCCGTTGCAAGACGGATGTGGTGATGCAATTAAAAACGGATATGCAAGGATCTCTATGTAAATAACAAAAATCTACCAAGTGACAAACAAAAGCCAGTTATGTCTAACGGCACTGATTAGGTTACTGGTACTAAGGACTCAGTAATATGATGGGTTTCGACCAGCCTACTTCTGGTCTCTATGTATAATAGCTTTGCCATTGAAGACAATGAATCATTGGTCTCTACTTGAATAGCAAAAATCTACCAAGTTACAAAAAGAGGTCAGTTATGTCCGACGGCACTGATTAGGCTACTGGTACGGACTCGGTAATACGATGATGGGTTTCGACCAGCCTGCTTCTGGTCTCTATGTATAATAGCTTTGTCATTGGAGACAATGAGGCATTGGTCTCTACTTGAATAACAAAAATCTACCAAGTTACAAAAGAGGCCAGTTCTGTCTGACGGCACTGATTAGGTAACTGGTACGGACGCAGTAATATGCTGGGTTTAGAACAGCCTACTTCTGTTCTCTATGTATAATAGCTTTGCCATTGAAGACAATGAGGCATTGGTCTCTACTTGAATAACAAAAATCTATCAAGTTACAAACAGAAGCCAGTTCTGTCTGACGGCACTGATTAGGCTACTGGTACGGACGCAGTAATATGATGGGTTTAGACCAGCCTGCTTCTGGTCTCTATGTATAATAGCTTTGCCATTAGAGACAATGAGGCATTGGTCTCTACTTGAATAACAAAAATCTACCAAGTTACAAAAAGAGGTCAGTTATGTCCGACGGCACTGATTAGGCTACTGGTACGGACGCAGTAATATGATGGCTTTCGACCAGCCTGCCTCTGGTCTCTATAATAGCTTTGTCATTGGAGACAATGAGAAATTGCGGGCATGTCAGAGTAGATGAGACAGCACATGTTACATGTAAGTATTTGTGAAGTACTTTACTAATACTGATTTTCATAGACACCAGATATTTTGAATTTGAGAATTGATTGCTCATCTAATCTCTTTTCTCTTCTGCTTCTTAAAAAAATATGTAATTTTGTTCGCAAATCTATCGTATATATATATATATAGTCGCGCCTGTATAAGGATATAGGCGTGATGATATGTATGTATGTAATTTAGGTGATGGGCTGACAACCTGTCATTACAGCAATCTACCTACAAATCTTAAATAACCCTCAAAACTTTGTCAGACGGGGCGGAACAACCTTTGTTAAGGTCGTTTACGCTCTGCCTACCCCATTAGGGATAAAGGCATGATTATATGTATGTATGTACAATGAGGTATTGCAGGCATATCTAGATGAGATATCACATGTTACATGTAAGTATTTGTGAGGTACCTACTTTGCCACAACATTTTATAGAAACCAGATATTAACAATTTGAGAATTAATTGCTCATCTAATCTCTCTTCTCTTCTGCTTCTTTAAAATGTATGCAATTTTATTGGCAAGTTTATTGTATATCTATAGATATAGGTTGCACACACAAGTCGCGCCTGTATGTATAATACAGCAACTTGTATTTTATTTGTTTCTTCCGTGCTGGAATGGGAGCGAGAGAAAAACGTAGAATGTGCCAGGTACTTTCCTCCCGGGCATGCTGTATTAACCATCTAAGGGATCAGAGGGTTTCATTATATTGTAATTAAGGCGATGGGCTGACAACCTGCACTACAGCAATATACCTACAAAGCTATCTAATATCCGTCTATCTTTAATAACCCTTAAACTTTGTCAGACGTGGCGGATCGACCTTTGTTTAGGTCGTTTACGCTTTGCCTACCCCATTAGGGATAAAGGAATAAAAGGAATAAAATAAATGAATTTTGTTTCATGTGTTAACACATTTGTAACCGTGAAGTATAACTGCCTCCGTGGTCTAGTGGTTAGAGCCTTGGGCTTACGATCCGGAGGTCCTGGGTTCGATTCCCAGAGGAAACACAAAGTTGATATTTGAAAATTTATCACTTTGAGAATTTTTCCCCAGTTTGGGTAGGACATTGCAGGCTGAATCACCTGATTGTCCGAAAAGAAAAAGATTTCGTGCTTCGGAGGGCACGTTAAGCCGTCGGTCCCGGTCGCTGTCTTTGATAGTGGTCGTTACATAAAACCATGTCAGAGGCCTGATAGTTGTGCTACTAGGCGGTTTAAAAACTCTGACACCAGGGTTCATCGGGTCCATAGACTCGATACCCACTCGACAGAAGAAGAAGAAGTTAAGTCGTGATTTTTGCAACTACGAATTGCTACCATTATTGTGTTACCATACTGTGTTGGAGAGCCCGATGGTGTAGTGGATAGGGCCGCTGCCTCCTGAGCGGGAGGTCGTGGTTCGAATCCCACCACGTACCAATGTGTTTTTCGATTTTCGAATTTCATATGTACGTTTATTCGGCGCTTTTTCCGTGCTTCGGAAGGCACGTAAAGCCGATGGTCCCGGTTAATATCGTTTAATACCGTAGATATTAGTCGTTAAGCCATATCAGAGGCCAGTGCTAAGCATTGGCGGCTTGAAAACTCTGACCTAATCTAGGATTGGGTCTGGTTTTCCCTTCTGGGTTGCGGAGGTCAGATGGCAGTCGCTCTGTGTAAAAACCAGTACCCTCGTTCAATCCCCTAGATTAGGTAGCCGACCCCGTGAGATACGGGATAAGGCTAGGAAGATGATGACTGTGTTGGTGTCTCATAGTAAAGGAAATGGAGCACTTGCAAGAAATGAGATCAGCGCTATATTTTGAGAGGTTCTGAGTATTTCTATATCATCCTATATTACCTTATTTCGTTTCTATGTAGTTACAACTGCATCTGTTCCGTAGTAACCGTAGATAACCTATTGTTTCCAATGACAAAGGCAAGGTTTGTGTGGAGAGGCGGCTAGATTAACTAGACAGGAAGATACTACAAGCAGTCTTGTTAGCTTTAAGGTGGTTGTGGAGCGTAGGTGGCGCCCTCAATAGTAATCTTGTCTTGTCTTGTCTAGCCGTTAATGTCCCACTGCTAGGCAAAGGCCTCTCTCCGGTCTCTCCACGACTCTCTATCCTGTGCTTCCTCCGGCCACTCCTCGAGGAAGGAGTCGAGCTCATCTCGCCAACGGCATCTGGGTCGGCCACGCCGCCGTCTGTCTCTTCTAGCCATCCACTCGGTGGTAATTTTGGCCCATAATTCATCTGGCATACGACAGACGTGACCTCCCAGTTTTATGATAGTTGTGCTACTAGGCGGTTTAAAAACTTTAAACCGCCTAGTAGCACAACTATCAGGCCTCTGACATGGTTTTATGTAACGACCACTATCAAAGACAGCGACCGGGACCGACGGCTTAACGTGCCCTCCGAAGCACGAAATCTTTTTCTTTTCGGACAATCAGGTGATACAGCCTGCAATGTCCTGCCCAAACTGGGGAAAAATTCACAAAGTGATAAATTTTCAAATATCAACTTTATGTTTACCCCTCTGGGAATCGAACCCAGGACCTCGACGACTTAACTAATATAAGTCTATACCTGTCATTTACTATCATGAGAGAATAGAAAAAGACGGCAAATGTTTTAGTTAAGATTTAGTTAAGCTGTGCTCTCTACGAATCGATAGCAGTATAGCATACATACATATAGTCACACCTCGATCCCTAATGGGGTAGGCAGAGCGCAAACGACCCAAACAAAGGTCGTTCCGTCACGTCTTACAAAGTTCTGAGGGTTATTTAAGATAGATTTGTACAGCATAACATGTATGTATCACGTATCGCGATATTTTAACACGATATAACATTTTTTTTTAATTTTGTTCATATTTTCTATCTATTAAATCTGTAGAAAAGTAAAAAGGGCGACTCAGTGATTATATTGGCTATGTTTTTGCCAATAAGAGAATCTTAATAAGTTTGTAAAAGTACGCATGTACCCTACTATTTAAAAATGCCAAAAACAGTTAACAAATTGGTCAAGAAAGTAATTGTAGGTTAGGTTAGTTAGGCTAAGTTTATGAACAGTTTTAATTACCCGCACGCACTTCTTACGCAATCAGATCACGGCACTGTATCCATAACCCTCAGCATAGCACACTGCACAAAGTATTTTCAAACTACCTAAAGGCGTCAACAACACGTAAGTAAAGTAGGTACCAACCATTTTTTAAACCAAAAACCACTACAATAGCACTAGAAACTTCTTAAAGAATGCCTGTTTCGCACATTCCCGCGCGTTTGGCACGCGTCGCTGGCGGTTGTGGTACTGAAACCAGCCTCCATGCTCCATACAGCATCAGCTGTTGAAACGTCGATATCTGCGGCGCCGGACAGTCTGCCGACCCCGATCTGAACCCGCCTTAGCAGTATATCGAGAAAAATAGGGGGTCATAGATCTTCGAAGAACACACATAAGTACATATGAAGTCACGCTTTTATCCTTAATGGAGTAGGCACAGCGTCAAAGACGTCAATAACGTTGCCACAAGTTTTGAGGGTTACTTCAATTTTGATAGATCTGTCTGTATAATATTGCAGTTACATGTTGTTTATGATTTGACTAGCATTACAGATTACTTATAAGCGCGGCGGGAGCTGTATGCCCTGGAGCAAGAAGCATCTGGCACATTCTGTATTTCTTTCGCTCCCAGTCCAGCGTGGAAGATTTTTTGCTCAAAGTCGAGCATGGGAGATAGCAGTAGATTGAGAAAAATAGGACGATCACAGATCTACGAGAAAATCTGTATGAAACCGGCAGAAAATCTTGAAAAATCCGTCTGTATGACAACGATTCGGAGACCGGCTTTAGGTATTCGCTTCGGGAGGATTTCGATTCCTTGGGATAGAAACGAAGCCACGTTTATATTGGAAATGCACGGAATATTTAGATGTAGCGTAACGCTCGCGCTAAAGGTACTTTATTTAGGAAGCAGAGAAAGAAACATCAATTCTATTTTATTTTTTACTTATTACTTATTCGGGAGGCCTTTGCCCAGCAGTGGGATGATGTGGGCTAAATAAGATAAGATACTTATTCGTAGTATTTTTTAGACTACTCTTTTCCCAAAAAGAGTCCTTAAAAAGTTTAATATTTTTTCGTAAATAAAAGAAAATTATTTATTTAAGTAGTAGCTCTTGTCGGTGATTAATGTAAATGCGAATTCTAAAGTTAGGAAAGCTTTTGTAGGAATCTTTTTAATATGGTATGTAAAGTTTTCCTTAGTAAGTGTAGTCACACTACTCAAAGGCGCCATCTTGTCTGGCTGTATCTGACCCCGTTATTTTCAATGCCACAAAGATTGATTGGAAAACGATCGAGATGTGTCTGATGTGAGCTAAAACAGTCCTTCGATGTCGATAATTGCCTCTGTGGTCTAGTGGTCAGAGCCATGGACTTACGACCCGGAGGTCCTGGATTCGATTACCAGGGGGGAGGGGGGGGAGGCCAAGGTTGATATTTGTCTATTTATCACTTTGTGAGGTTTTCCCCAATTTGTTTAGGACACTGCAGGCTGAATCACCTGATTGTCCAAAAATAAAGAGGATTCCGTGCTTCGGAGGGCACGATAAGTCCCGATCGCTGTCTTTGATACTGGTCGTTATTCAAACCATGTCAGAGGTCTAAATAGCTGTGCTACTAGGCGGTTTGTAAAGTCTGACACCAGAGTTGATCGGGTCTTTCGACTCGAGAATAACATAAAGAATGTCGATACAGACGACGTGAACGGAATATGTAGCAAGTACATTTGAGAAAATAAACTCCAGAAAGTTAAAATCTCTGAAAAAGTTGAAAAGTGCAAGCGAGAGCTGAAAATTACAAGAGGCTTCTTAAAATCATTGATAAGGAAGGTCAAAGTCTATTTTGAAAAAATTCATACATACATACATATAATCACGTCTTTATCCCTAATGAGGTAGGCAGAGCGTAAACGACCTAAACAAAGGTCGTTCCGCCACGTCTGACAAAGTTTTGAGGGTTATTTAAGATAGATTTGTAGGTTATATTGCTGCAGTGACAGGTTATCAACCCATCGCCTAAATTACAATATTCTAAAACCCTCGGATCCCTTAGCTGGTTTTTACAGCATGCTTGGGAGGAAAAGCAGCTGGCACATTCTATGTTTTTCTCTACCTCCCAGGCCAGCATGGAAGGATTAAAATAAACTAAATTCGGAACTAAGTCTGCCATTCTGTAAAATTATCGTGAAAGAGTGCGCCTGCGCCACAGGTTTTGCTACAAAGGGGTCGATGGTGTTTGTATCTGGTGCAAAAAGAACCACACTGATTGAGAAAATCTCATGTCTTATTATACGGGGTGTAAGGGACACAAACTGATAGGGGCTGCTCAGTCAACGACACTGACAACTTACACCAGGAAATTCTTTCAGGAAGTAAATAAAAATGGCTATTCCATACAAATTATCTGATCGAGGTTGACATTATGTATGTAAAAGCCAATTATTATTTTCACTTTCTGAAAGAATTTCTTAGTGGAAGTTGTTCGGTATCGTTAACTGAGCAACACCTATCACTTCCATGCTGGACTGGGAGCAAGAGAAAAACATAGTATGTGCCAGCTGCATTTCCTCCCGGGCATGCTGTAAAAACCAGCTAAGAGATCCGAGGGTTTCTGTATATTGCAATTTAGGCGACAGGCTGACAACCTGTCACTATAGCAATATACCTTCAAATCTACCCTAAATAACTCTCAAAACTTTGTCAGACGTGGCGGAACAACCTTTGTTTAGATCTTTTCCGCTCTGCCTACCCCATTAGGGATAAAGGCGTGATTATATGTATGTATGTATGTACCTATCAGTTTGCGGGACGCTGTCCCTTACACCCGGTATACCTACTACCTACTTCTTCTTAGCGAGTGGATTCTCGAGTCACACGATGGTATGAACGATGAACAAAACTACCTACTGAAAAAAATAAAAGCTGTCTTATTGTGGCTATGTTCAGCTTTTTCTAATAAGTGGGACTCTATTGTTTTTAATCAGAAAACATTTCTACTTACTTGCTTACGTACTTCCATGCTGGTCTGGGAGCGAGAGAAAAACATAGAATGTGCCAGCTGCATTTATTCCGGGGCATGCTGTAAGATCCAGCTAAGGGATCCGAGGGTTTCAGTATATTGTAATTTAGGCGATGGGCTGACAACCTGTCAATACAGCAATATACCTAGAATCCTATCTTAAATAACCCTCAAAACTATGTCAGACGTGGCGGAACGACCTTTGTTTAGGTCGTTTACGCTCTGCCTACCCCATTAGGCATAAAGGCGTGATTATATGTATGTAGAAAACATTTCTTATATTATTTCGCTGTGTTTATAAAAGCACAGGTCACTTTGAATCTTAAATCATAACAGTTGAAGAAAACTTAAAGAATAAGAAAGGAACATTATTTGGTATTCTTAAAGAAGTGTGACAGAGGAATTTATTTCCTATTGGATATAATTTGAGCCCGATGGTGTAGTGGATAGGGCCGCTGCCTCCTGAGCGGGAGGTCGTGGTTCGAACCCCACCACGTACCAATGTGTTTTTCGGTTTTCGAATTTCATATGTACGTTTATTCGGTGCTTTTTCCGTGCTTCGGAAGGCACGTTAAGCCGTTGGTTCCGGTTAATATCGTTTAATACCGTAGATATTAGTCGTTAAGCCCTTACAGAGGCCAGTGCTAAGCATTGGCGGCTTGAAAACTCTGACCTAATCTAGGATTGGGTCTGGTTTCCCTTCTAGGTTGCGGAGGTCAGATGGCAGTCGCTCTGTGTAAAAACCAGTACCCTCGTTCAATCCCCTAGATTAGGAAGCCGACCCCGTGAGATACGGGACAAGGCTAGGGAGATGATGGATATACTTTAAACGTATAAATAGAGCCACAAAATAGAATAGAGTAGTAAAAGTAGTACAAGTTTTTTTTTATGGACTTATTTGTACCATACTTCTTCTTCTTTGCGTGTCACGGCGAATCAAATTTTCTGAGCCCAAAAAGTTGCCACACAAATAGCGTTTGGAGTGGCTGCCCAGTTTGTACCATACTACAAAGTGAATATTATGCGTCACTGGACTAAAGGCGGGGAAATCACTAGTACTTACTTTCATGCTGGACTGGGAGCGAGAGAAAAACATAGAATATGCCAGCTGCATTTCCTCCCGGGCATCCTGTAAAAACCAGCTTACCGAGGGTTTCTGTATATTGCAATTCAGGCGATGGGCTGACAATCTGTCACTACAGTAATATACCTACAAATCTAACCTTAAAATTTTGACAGACGTGGCGGAACGACCTTTGTTTATATCGTTTACGGTCTGCCTACCCTATTAGGGATAAAGACGTGATCATATGTATGTATGTATGTAAGGTATATTCTATGTCTATACATTTTCGAAGTTTGAACACTTCAGTTCCAGCACCTCTAGCACAAGACAATGGGTTCAGAGGCAGCTAACATTCTGCTCTCGTAAGTGGCGCCACACAGTGGGCTGAAATTAGCGTTTCATAGACATTCAATATATATTTTTTAAGTGACGCTTTTTTTGCTTGTAAACGATTGAGGATACCTACTATATGCCTTATATAATGAACTTTCAGGTTTATAATTGTAAACAGCGCACTCAGAATTTTTTTCTAAAAAAATTGTATGGAGTCGGCATAATAAATGATGATATCTCCATTATCGCACAATTGCGCGTTATATCCTCTTAGGTTATTAATAAGTGAATTATTTTGGATTTTTTGACATACTCCATGTTGAGGCCAAACTTGCGCCTTTTTTTAAAAAAATCTTTCAAAGGTTTTTTTTTTTTCATTTTAAACTAATATTAAGCTTAACATGGATGTATGTATACAGATTAGCGCCTTTAAAAAAAAACTTTTCCAAAAATACATACATACATACATATAATCACGCCTTTATCCCTAATGGGGTAGGCAGAGCGCAAACGACCCAAACGAAGGTCGTCCCGCCACGTCTGACAAAGTTTTGAGGGTTATTTAAGATAGAATTTTAGGTATATTGCTGTAGTGACAGGTTGTCAGCCCATCGCCTAAATTACAATATACTGAAACCCTCGGATCCCTTAGCTGGATTTTACAGCATGCCCGGGAGGAAATGCAGCTGGCACATTCTATGTTTTTCTCTCGCTCCCAGACCAGCATGGAAGTACCATTTTTCCAAAAATACCATTTTTTTTTTTATGTTTTGTTTTTAACTAATATTAAAGCTTAACATGGATTTACATAGACTGGATATTTACGAAAATTAATTGTGTGCCATATTAGATAGTGAAAATTGCTTAAAAACTCATTAGCTGTAATTAAAAATAGTAATTATCTAATTATTCTCAAAATCCCCGACAACATTAAGGAAACTATTGTTTGTTTATGACATTTTAACTATCTACTGATTTATTGAATAGGCACCAATATCTATTATGTAATTGGGTTCTCATTTGTTAGCAATTAAGAGGGTAGTTAGTAAATTAGTTGTTCGGGCACATACATTAAATTCGATCGCCATAAATAGGAACGTACTGAAAGAAAATTATTTAGTAATCTTCAATCATTGAAAGTACAAACATCATGGCAAGCTTTGTAACAAACTTGGATTTGTTCGTTATTCTGGAAAACGCTAAAAAACTAAGTGACTACAATTTTTTGTTTGAAACCATGCTATCTCGTTTAAACAACAGTGTATCTGAAGAAGATTGTGTGACTTTAAAAGAATTTTGCCGGAGATTCACCAGGGCTGCACAGAAACGATATGAATTGTCACATCGGAAATTTGAGAGGTTCCGAACTAATTACGAAAGTTGGCTTGAGGCTGATGTTGATTGGCCTAGTTGCTTAAAAGAAAATATAAAATCAATTACTCAGCATGAGGGAAGCCCTATAGTGCTACTTTCGGAGCCATCATCAAGCGCTACTGCTTCTCTTTTGGAGCCATCTACATCATCAATTGGAACTATGACGAAAAGAAAATTCTCAAATCGTAAACCTTTTGAAGACTTGGCAACAAAGCAGAAAAAGAGGCGAAGTGGAGACCTAACAACGGACAGAGATTCCAGTGAGCTCGTATTTGCAACTATTTCTAAGTTGAAAGATGAAGGCCAAAACAACATTGCTTCTGTGATTGAATATATGGTGAAGCACCCAGAATCAGTCGAAAATCTTCGAGATTTAATTACAAAACCAACCAGTAAAGAAACGTTTTCACCCCAAAAAGCACTTGGTTTACTGATATCTCTGAAATTATCAAAGTGGCAATATATAACTTTGCGAGAATCAGCAATTCGAGAAGGCCCTAAGCACTTGTACCCTTCGTATTACCACGTGCAAAAAGAGAAGAATGTGTGCTTTCCACCTGAACCAAAAAAAACAATTACGGTGACAGATTCTTCAGCAAAAATTTCACTGCAAGCATTGCTAGATCTGACAGCAAATAGAATAATTAAATCTTTGCCAGAAAGTATACAAAATAAAGAACTCATTTTAATATCAAAATACGGTTTCGACGGAGCATCCAGTCAAAGCAGATACAAACAGAAGATGGATTCTATACAAGATGACTCTAGTATCTTCATGACTTCGTTATCACCACTGAAAATGACATGTGAAGACATCACAGTTTGGGAGAACCCGAAACCGTGCTCAGCAGCGTATTGTCGTCCAGAACAGTTTACCTTTGTTAAAGAAAGTGAAACAGTGGTGAAGGTAGAAAATGAAAGAGTCAAAGCTGAGATATCAGCTCTCCAACCATCTGATTGTGATAGCAATATGGTGAGTCATAAACTGATGCTCACCATGGTTGATGCTAAAATAAAAACATACCTTTCTCCTAACGTAAGATCAAATGCAGTGTGCTACATTTGTATGGCGAAGCCCACGGAGATGAACAACTTGGAAGAAGTTAAAAAGAAATCAACAGAAGATGACTTGATGGAGCTCGGACTTTCTTCACTACATGCGCGCATAAACATGATGGAATGTCTCTTGCATATAGCATATAAATTAGATATTAAGACGTGGTCTGCTAGAGGGGAAAGTGACAAAGCCGCAGAGGATGCAAGAAAGAAAGCTATCCAAGCCAGGTTCAAAACGGAGCTCAACCTATTAATCGATATTGTAAAACAAGGTCATGGCACAACTAACAACGGCAACACTGCACGACGATTCTTTGAATTTCCTGAAAAGACTGCGGCTATCACTGGACTAGATGAAGATCTGATCCGAAGATTTGCTGTAATTTTGCAAGCCATAACTTCAGGTGAACCCATCAATGTTTCAAAATTTAAAGAATATGCGTACATAACTGCTGAGAAGTATGTTGAATTGTACAACTGGTACTACATGTCAGCAACAGTGCACACGATACTGCTTCATGGGACCGAAATTATCGCTTTTAACGCAATAGTACCGATTGGAAGTTTATCTGAAGAGGCTTCAGAAGCAAGGAACAAGGACTTCAGAAGTTTCAGAGAACATCACTCACGTAAGAAGAGCAGAGTGAATTCCAATGAAGATATTTTCAATTTCCTTCTGCTTTCGTCTGATCCGCTTATATCAGCAGAAAGACCAACGATGGATGCAAAGAAAAAGAAACCTTTCTTTTATGAAACATTGGATCTGCTGAATCTTCAAAAACCTGAATTCGAGTTTAGGGATATTGCTCAAATAAACTCTGACTCTGAGTTCGACTCTGAAGATAGTGATTCAGAATAAGCAATATTTTTAATTAATATATTTATTGTTTTATTTCATTTTATAACATAAATTTATATTGTATTCATTTTAATATATTTTTTACCTTTATATTCATTTTTTTTTATTTTAATGGGATCATTTATTTTTACGATTATTTGAATTGAAAAACTACTAAAATTTAGTTTTTAGGGCATTTCTACAACTTCTGTACATCTGCCACCAACTAATAATCACAAAATGCATTTTATGTATGATTTTTTAAATTTAAATATTTGACAAGTATTACCAATGTATAATTAAAAGCTAGTATAAATTTAAAAGTCAGTAGATAGTTAGTTTATTGTTAAATATTTTACTTAATTAGGAATGTTGAGAGTCGCAAAATAATTACTTTATTAGTTCACCACTTACTTCTTAGTTCACTACTTAGTTGTTCATTAAATTTAAGTCGTTGTGTGTAAATGTTTCTATGATATAAATATAAAGAATAAAGATAATAAGCCGTTTGTATTGGTTTTTAAATAATTTCATTTTCAACAATTAATTTTCGTAAATGACCAGTCTATGTAAATCCATTTTAAGCTTTAATATTAGTTAAAAACAAAAACATAAACAAAAAAAAATGGTAATTTTGGAAAAGATTTTTTTTAAAGGCGCTAGTCTGTATACATACATCCATGTTAAGCTTAATATTAGTTTAAAATGAAAAAAAAAATAACAAAAAAAAAATATTTTAAAGATTTTTTTAAAAAAAGGCGCAAGTTTGGCCTCAACATGGAGTATGTCAAAAAATCCAAAATAATTCACTTATTGATAACCTAAGAGGATATAACGCGCAATTGTGCGATAATGGAGATATCATCATTTATTATGCCGACTCCATACAATTTTTTTAGAAAAAAATTCTGAGTGCGCTGTTTACAATTATAAACCTGAAAGTTCATTATATAAGGCATATAGTAGGTATCCTCAATCGTTTACAAGCAAAAAAAGCGTCACTTAAAAAATATATATTGAATGTCTATGAAACGCTAATTTCAGCCCACTGTGCGCCATCTAGCGTAGTTTAAGCTAATATAACTTGCAGTAACCGCCACCTGTGGCACATGTTGAATGGCGCCAATAACAGACGTGAACTGTCTGTAATATACATTCAAATAGTGTTCGAACTCGGATAATAGGAGATATTGATACTGGAGAGGAAGTGCTTCTGTTCAAGACGAAGAATATTGTATGCGTCTGATTCAGTGTGTGTTCAATAAGTGATTGAAGAGTTGCAGCGAACTTAGCCTAAGAGTTTAGATTTGACTTTTTGTCAGGAGAATTAAATAAAAACTAGGGTGGTCATTAAAACATCACAATAGTTGAAATTACCCCCGATCGTATTCCAGAAGTTGCGTATTTCTTCGCGGGGGTTACATTGTATTGTAATTTAGGCGATGGGCTGACAACCTGTCACTAAAGCAATACATATTACAATCTAAAATTGCCCTCAATTTTTGTCAGACGAGGCGTTAAACGCTCTGCCTACCCCGTAAGGGATAAAGGCGTGACTTATGTATGTATGTATGTCTACATATTTATACTACGTATATACGGGGTATAAGGGACAGCATCCCGCAAACTGATAGGGGTTGCTCAGTCACCGGAACTGAAAATCATCAGTAGGTTTTTTTACAGGAAGTTAAAAGCAATATTTATTTTCCATACAAATTGTCTGATCGAGGAATTTCAATGAGTATGGGAAGTTCATATTTTTTTTTATCTCCTGAAAGAATTTCCTGGTGATAGTTGTTCAGTTTCGTTGACTGAGCAACCCCTATCAGTTTGCGGGACGCTGCCCCTTACACCCGGTATTACGTATAAAAGTGATGAAAATGACTTTGGGTTTGAAATCTTTACTTATTAAAGAAACTGATAGACTTATATTGTAGAAAAATTGCGAGAAATTGTGATGTAAAATCCTCGCATCACAAATTCACAATACGAGCTCGTATCTTTGTTCTGACAACCCTGCTACCGAGTTTCCAGATTTAGCAGAAAGTATTTGTGATGTTGCGGTCTGATCAAAAGTGTTTCGTTATTAATTTTATATTCTGCTAGCATTTATATTTAAGTCATTAAGGCAATATAGAGTGCATTTACCGAAATTCCGAATTAAAATTGTTATTTTGAACGGGCTATTACCATAATAATGTTTATTTTCATTAATATTTTATTTATATTCTTTTCATTAACTTGATATTTCAAAACGGTTGCACGTTCCATGTTCCACGTTCTAATGGACTCTATTGCGTAGGTTGTATACAAGACACCACAAAATTTATAGGTTATCTGATTTAAATTTTAGTATTTTTTATTTTTGTTTATATGGATATCATAATGAGAGATTGCAGTCAGGTAGTTTCGAGATATACATACATACATAAATCACGCCTTTATCCCTTACGGGGTAGGCAGAGCATTTAACGCCTCGTAAAAGGCGCTTTCGCCACGTCTGACAAAAATTGAGGGCAATTTTAGATTGCAATATGTATTGCTATAGTGACAGGTTGTCAGCCCATCGCCTAAATTACAATACACTGTAACCCTCGAGTCCCTTTTGCTGACTTCAACAGCATGCCCGGGAGGAAGGGCAGCTGGAACATTCTATGTTTTTCTGTCTCTCCCAGTCCAGCATGGAAGTAACCCACTATTTTTGATTAATTTTGTGTCTACGGAAATACGAAATACTCTGTAACCTTAACTACATTTATCATTCTCATCACGTATCTATGCTGTCATTTATTCTGAAATCATCAAAAGGGTAAAGAGAAGACCCTTGAATTAATAACGAGATGGTTCTTGAGAAAAAGTGGTGCTACGTACTTAGGATCTTGTTAGTTTGACTGTCTATTTGGTATATTGGTCTGCACCTTGAGATCTTCATCCAAATTTTGTGGGTTCAAATCCCATAGAAGATTGATATCCAAGGTTTAGAGGGTACGCTAGCCAGTACTTGTCTTTGATATTCAATAAAATCTTTTTCAAATATCTATGAATTTTATCTTAGTACATTTTTTGGATAATTTGGCTCTACAAACTTCATTGTACGAAGTGACAAGTAATAAAATATTTCTATAATTTTAATATTTTTACCCTAAAAAAGTAAGTTGAATATTGTAGGACCTATATCGCTTCTTGAGGAGAATATTTAAGTTTACAAGAATATAAACAACAGGAGTAACGCTACATGAAACTTAATATATTCCGATCCGAGGGTAGTCCCGAAAATAGCTATCATTGTTTTCAAACAACGAAAATATAACCGTCACTCGAACCCATGTAAACGTCAAACCCTCATGGAAAACTTGAACACTTCAAAGTCCCGCAATAATCCCGATATTACGCGGCAACTGTCACCCTCGCGACGTGTCACATAAAGTCACTTTGACAGCTGACATATGTCAACGTCAATACCACTTCTGCGCCGAAACGTGCACGCGGCGGTAGAGTCCGATCTAGACTGAAATTGAAATGTAGCCTATTTCCACAACTTCCCTCACTAAACTAAGAAAATAAACTAGTGGAATGAAAGTGCCATTGTATAGAAAACAGAGAAATATATCATGAGAGTATTACGGTAGGGTGCAGATGACTTTGCTGGGGTGCTTAGTGCTTATTTACGTCTTCGTAGGATATAAAACAGTACTAGCGTGGGCTGGAGTAGTCTATGAGTATGCTAACCTAGTTTTCTCTAGTATTTACTAATACTTTGCGAATTTCCTTAGGTCTGAGTGACTTTTGTTTGAAAATGTATCATTCAGCTGATACGTATTTTCGTGTTTCGAAGAATGATGTCAGTAAATATTTAGGTACCTACTAGCTCTTGGCCCGTTACTTGGTTTGGTGTGTTATATTAAACTTAAACTTTACTGAATTTGAAAGTTATGAATAATGCAGATAACGTTTAACAAGCAGTACTTATGTCTTGGCGAAGACTATAGAGCAAGTGCTTATTGCAAACTTAAATTTTCTAATGTTGTCCATAGTCTCATGAAACTGCGCGACCACAGTATAAATAAAACTCAGTAAAACAATCGACCGAAACTGGCTTTATATAGACTTCACTAAGATTCAAGGCAGGTAAAACGAGGGTAAAATACAGTATATTTTGATCGCTTGTATAATGAGTTTCTACCACGATAGTTCCTATTATGCTGGGTTCGGAACAGTAGATATAACTAGCTGTTTTTTTTATCACCAAACAAACTTACTTTCAGTCAATAGCTAAAGGAATCTAAAGACAAAACTGTTTGTTGGAATTAAAGCGATGGACTGACAAACTGTCACTACAACAATAGTTACTTACTCACCCTTATCCTTACCTGAAATACAGCCGCAACTTAGACGTGACATAAAATCCTTTAGACGATTTTTTTACACCATGTATACGCCAGACGGAATAGAAGCCTGACTGTATGAATTTATGAATAGAGACATTTTACTGTTCCTTTCCACTACTGTGCAGCAAGGCTTTGTCTTTTCAATAAGTATCTCGTGACTAACTTTGTTCTGCTACTAGTTTTATTTAGCTATAAGTAGCAGAGTCGAATGAGACTGAGAACAATAAGAACTTTAGCTCTAACTATTAGACTGTTCGTCGAATGAAGCACAAAGTGAAACAGGATTGATAACTGTCTCATAGAAATATTTATTGGAAATGCGCTCAAATAATTGCAGGAAAGCAGAAGTTCCACCATCTTTATTTAACACCTGAAATATATTCCGGGCGCAATTGGCCTGGGATGGGTCTTACCGGATGTTGATGAAAACAGTTAGATCACGGCAGGCTTATTGCCCACACATTATATACAATTTACAGACCTAGCACTACATACATATGATCACGCCTTTACCCCTAATGGGATAGGCAAAGCGTAAACGACCTAAATAAAGGTCGTTCCGCCACGTCTGAAAAAGTTTTGAGGGTAAGATAGATTTGTAGGAATATTGCTTTAGTAAAAGGTTGTCAGCTCATCGCCTAAATTGCAGTATACAGAAACTCTCGGATCTCGTAGCTGTTTTTACAGCATCCCGGGAGGATATATTCAATTAACAAATCACAAAAAAAAATAACAGACTGACGGCTAAGTTTTATAGCGCTGCTAGTGCTGCCACAGCCTCTTTATGACTCTCAAACTGTAATGATTCAAGAATAAGAAGACGAAGTGCACAAAACCCCAACGAAACTACCAGGCGCTGTCTTTCATCAGTCCAGGGCATCACAGACATTCAGGCTTCATGGGCTCTTAAGGAGGTCCTCGGTTCGATTTCCAGGGTACTCACACAAAGTTGATATTTGTCAATTTATCACTATGTAAGGTTTTCCAAAGTTTGATTAGGACATTAAAGATTGAATTCCGTGTTTCGGAGGGCACGCTAAGCCGTCCGTCTCGGTCGCTGTCTATGATAGTGGTCGTTACTCAAACCATGTCAGAGGCCTAATAGCTGTGCTACTTGGCGGCATTACAATTCTGATGCCAGGGCTCATCGGTTCGTCGTTTGACTCGAAAACCCGCTCGCTAAGAAGAAGAAGGCATCAGTGACTCTGTGTCAGTCTTCTCCTGCCTAGACTGGACTAAAGAGCAAATCCATCGCAAATAGGCAAATACATAAAAACTGTCACAAAGATGATATTTGTCAATTTATCACTTTGTAAGGTTTTCCCCAGTCTGGTAAGGACATTGCAGGCTGAATTCCGTGCTTCGGAGATCACGCTAAGCCGTCGGTCCCGGTCTCTGTCTTTGATAGTGGTCATTACTCAAACCATGTCAGTGGCCTAAATACTTAGCTATGCTACTAGGCGGTTTCACAACTCTGACGCTAGGGCTCATCGGTTCGTCGTTCGACTTGAAAACCCACTCGCTAAGAAGACGAAAGCATCAGTGACTCTGTGTCAGTCTTCTCCTGCCTAGACTGGAGTAAAGAGCAAATCCATCGCAAATAGGCAAATAAATAAAAACTTTCCGGGAACAATTTGCTAGAAAACAATAAACATTTAAACAAAGCTACAACAATACTGTCCTCTAGTGTACACAGCACAATGCTGAAGATGCAAATAAATAAAAAAACTTTAACACAGGAAATCACTCAGTGAAAGGTTATTTACTGTGATCATGATCAATATCACTAAAACAATCGTAGTGACTCCCAAGGCCTTTTTAACACATTGTTTAACACTGTCGTGAGATAATATATACATACATACATACATGCATATAATCACGCCTTTATCCTTAATACAAACGACAAAGACAAAGATTTGAGGGTTGATTAAGATATATTTGTATGTATATTGGTGTAGTGACAGGTTGTCAGCCCATCGCCTAAATAACAATATACTGAAACCATCGGATCCCTTTGCTGGTTTTTACAGCATTCCGAGGAAGAAATGCAGCTGGCACATTCTATATTTTTCTCTTGCTCCCAGGCCAGCATGGGAGTTATGATATGAGAGATAGAATATGATATGATTATTGCTTGTATTTGTATGAAACGTAACATGCTACCTACTGGCATTTATTCTTCTAAAAAAATCGATCCAAACCAATATTTAATTATGTTAATATTCATATTGGTGCACTGAGATTTTAAATTAGCATCACTGAAAAAACTATGCATCACTAAATATTGGTACCAAATTATAGTTGCAAAAATCACAACTTATTTAATATAGTGTACTAAACTAATACATGTCATTTTCTGTCATGAGAAAACAGAATGAGATGCCAATAATTTTAGTCAAGACTTAGTTAAATTGTGCGCTTAACGAATCGATAGTATAAGAACAGAAAGATTGTAGTGTGCGAGTTTAATTTTAAGTTTTTGATAAAATGCAAAAGTTGTATCGTTAAATATAATGAGCGAAATTATTTAACTTTCATAATAATTAAGTATCCCATTCATAAAAGGCACAATAAGTAATAATTTAAAAGTTGATACTAATTAAATTATTATGAATTAAATCGAGTCAGTAGCATAGAAATGAATTTTGGGTTTGCTACATATTTTGAATGTAGCATTTTTAACATCACTTTAACGATTTTTATGAACGACTTTGAAAACTGACAAAATTATATTACAGCCTGTTTTATTATATATAATTCCATTTCAACATTGAACCGCCCTTTAAAAACTCTTGTATTAAATCGGTAAAGTAAGACACAACAAAAGTCTAGGTGGTAATTGGGTAGACTGCGTGATTCTACCTATTCAGCCTTTACTCAGCCCTTAGAATTAAACGGAAACTTCTAATGAGACGGGGTTACTAGCTGTGTTACTGAAGATACTTGTAACTCACTTGTTTTTCTTCCAAGTAGGTATGTCTTGCTACGAAGTTCTGTTGTTTGTATGGTTACCATAATAGAAGAGAACAATTGGGACTCAGAAGACTCCAGATATGTCAATATTTTATGTGTATTTTAAAATTATCGTGAAGAAGGAATGGGTATAAAGAAACGATTTACAATGCCGTATGTGAGCATTGAGAGCACATCATGACTACACTTTGCTGTCGAATTACACGTCGTGCGGTATACAAGATTTAAATAAGAAAAAATTGTGAAGACTTCTTTCTGATATCCTCTGATCAAAAAACAACTTTCCTATTGTCAGCCCGGCAATAAGTAGTATATAGCAATCACCTCAAGATGTGGTCATCCCAGCTAGCTAAACCGGGGCCAGTTGGCACTTAAGTTTGGACAGCGGACAAAATTAATCGTGGCGCGCGAGGTGAACCTGAGCAAGCTAACATTGAAGTTTGGCCCGCGATTATACTACGACAAAATTATGTCGTGGCTCGCGTTTAAGTTTTGCTAAATACATGGTCACCTCAGCTAGGTGAACCGGGCCAAGTTAGCACCGAGGTTCGGACCGCGGTTATACTACGACAAAATTGTATCGTGGCGCGCACTTTAGGCCTGCTAAAGATATGGTCACCTTAGCTAGGCGAATTTGGCCAAGTAAGCACCGAGGTTCAGATCGCGGTTATACTGCGATAAAACTATGTCGCGGCGCACGTTTTAGTCCTGCTAAAGACATGGTCACCTCAGTTAGGTGATCCGGGCCAAGTTAGCACCGACGTTCGGACCGCGGTTATACTATAAAAAAATATGTCTTGGCGCGCATTATAGTACTGCTAAAGATTATGGTCACCCCAGCTAAGTGAATCGGGCCAAGTTTAGAGTTTGCATATCAAGCCGGGTTCGTAACCGCTAAACTGCACGAATAAGTTCCACGAAGCAAACTCTTATGACTCCGGCTTGAAATAGCTGCTAATGGATTTAATGAGATGAAAATTTTAGATAAAAGTAGTTTAATCCAGGTTATGTAGAAGAAAGGACTGACCAAGGTTTATCAAATCACAGTTGCTGATAACCAAAAAAATACAGATTTTAATAAATAAAAAGGGAAATCAGTCAACTTTCCCATTCATCAAAAATGTGCATCTTTTATTCTTATTGTCATTCCAGAAATAAAATGATTTTATGTGATTTTTTTAAACTATGGTCATTATGGTTACCTTAGCTAGGTGAACAGGGGCAAGTTTAGAGTTTGCATATCAAGCCGGGTTCGTAACCGCTAAACTGCACGAATAAGTTCCACGAAGCAAACTCTTATGGCTCCGGCTTGAAATAGCTGCTAATGGATTTAAAATGGAAGCCAAATTGAATTGGCTTGTTGGAGGATTTAGCTGTTATTATTGGTGGAGGAAATATTTTCATATTGAAAAGGGATGCAAATTGTTACGAAGAGTGTAATATAAAATAACCATGTAAAAGTTGATTCCTTATTATAACAGTAGATTGCGTAGAATGTACCTACGAAATAACCTATGCAAGCTGCAGAGCCCAAATGCATAATATAGATCATTATAGCTATTTGCTATCGATTCGCACATCTTAACTAAATCTCGCAAGAAACAAAGCCATACGATAAATAATAACTAAATATTGACTAAAATTATTGCCGTCTCTATTTGGTGTCTCTAATAGAAAATGACAGATAAATACTTGTATTAGTTAAGTCGTTTGACTCGAGAATCCACTCGCTAAGAAGTAGAAGTTGAGTCGTGTTTTTTCAACAACGAATTGTTACCATTGACTTACAAAATAGGTATTAACATGTTCTTTATAGATAAAATAAAATTGTCTGTAAAGATATATGATGCGTAGTATTTTTTTGACTAATTAAGGTTTTGATATTGTTTGCAGATAAGTTGAAAACATTGTTAAAAACCCAATATCCAACAATGAAAATCACAAAGGACGCCAAGAAAATTACAACCGATATACAGCAAAATTGAACAATCAGGCAGAAAATACGCATAGTAATAAAATAAATATAATGTGATCACACATAACTTGAACCAGATAAACGTAGGACACAATGAAACGAGCACGTAAGTAATTACATTGTAAACCTCGACAACAATACGGTGAAATATTTTGGAGAGCACCGAGGAATTCGTATCAAAAAATAATTCCGTACTACGCCTGTTACATGTACACACACGGGCCGAAATATTTGGGGCCGTATACACACCATATGTACCGGTATTTCGACACAAGACCTTCACGGGGAGGAAAGACTTACAGTTGCAAAGAACAGGCAACTACAGATAGATAGATAACGCGCGTTTTTTTATTGAGTACAAATTGGGGAAAGAGGACTACCCATGGCGAGTCCTTTTGTCTGTTTATATATGTTGCTATTGAAGGTGAAATAGTTTTGTTCGAGGCATACCGAAATTGTACGCTCCAACTCGACCATTTTTTGTGGTTCTAATTTTGACTCTATTAACAATTCACTTATCGCACTTGTACATTGATCAATTGGAATACTCGGAAAAAGGTTTTTCGCATCGAATGATACTAAGATGGCTTCCTTTGGGATTGTGTGGTTTTTTATTTTGTTTATAAGATCAATGCTGTTCTTAACCGTATGTTGTAGTTCTGTACTGACCACTTCCTTTAAAATTCTGTTCGCCTTTTTGGCAGGATTATATGCTGGGGCTCCAGTGTAGCTGACTACTGGTCTTATAGGTGTGTCCTCTTTATGCAACTTGTAGTACCCCTGAAGTCTAGGTACAAAAGGGTTCATCGGTTTCAGAAATCTATCTTTTTCAGTAAAGATGCTAATAGCCGATAGTATGGTCTCACTTACAGTCTTATTGTATTTCAAGGTGGGGTCTTTTTTCAAGGTCTCGAAACTATCTCCCAAAAGGAACTTATTGACTTTTTCATTGTACTCCAGTTGGGAAGTGACAACTACGGTATTGCCTTTGTTGGCTTTGGTTATTATCAGATCTTTATCCATAATCTTCTTTTTTATGTTCTTTATCGTTATTGCTTCAGTATTTTTATCTCTGTTTATAGATGATTTTTTGATGTCTTCTCTTATAGTCTTAGTACATAAGTGCTTGTTAGCCGTCTCCGTGATAGCAACCTCCAAATCTACTACCAAGTTATCCAAGTCTTTGGTTGTGTTGGTTAGATTTGGTGCGTACTTTAGGCCCTTTTCCAGAAGATCCGTTTCATTTTTACTGAAAGCAATATTTGTTGTATTTATTAGCCTGGGGTAAAACTTTTCATTGTTAATATGGGTATGACGTTGGAATGATATCTCCTTGTGGTTTTTCAGCTTGGTAAGTTTTTTCACATGTGTGTTGTGGATTGCCGCTGTAATAGTTTTTGCCTCAATGTGTGCATTGCTTAAAACCGTTAACAAACATTATAAATATGGAGTTTCACCAAGTGCCGACAATCGCAAGTATAAATTAAAAATGTTAGGATTTGCATAATGTCTAAAAATAAAATACTACATGATTTTGTCTTGGTAAACAAAACCTATGGCAAGCTCTTGGAATAAATCGTAAACTTTTCAAAGAATTAGAATTTTGAAACAAAATATTACAACGTTTAAAACTGCAAGAAAGATTGTGATAATGTCCATAAACTTCCCAAGTGTAGGAAAGTTTTTAGAAGTTCTGATTAAGTATCACAGTTACGAAACTACATGATAACTTCTTTAGCGAACTACTTAAGCATAATTGAGAATGTTTTAGAAAATTTTGCTGTTTTGTGGCAAACATACAATGCCTACCTAGATTTGCCTATCAGATACATAACTCTAAAACAGTAGGACAACTTAATTTATATCTAACACAATGTTTTATGTATGTAAGAAATAGAAGAGTCAGAATTGTTTTCTTATTTTAATGAATACTTAATTACTAAATAAGTTGTCTTTATTCTATATTTTATATTGTGTACAAAAAGTTTATAATAAAAAAAGTTAAATTTAGTTCCCAATGGTGAGCTTATCTCTATAAAGATATATCTTCCAGTCAATCTGTAAAACTGAATATGAGATAATAATATATTCGGGGACAAGACTAGCACACGCAATAGATTTCTATATATACACATAACCTATAACCTACATAAACATACATAAATATTACTTAAATAAATTGCCCTGTGGTAGAGCTTGCTCTATAATAATATTTAGTAATAATAATAATGAGTGTGATCGTGTTCGTGTTTTTGATATCTCTATTACCTCTGGCCTAGACTAAAGTCAAGAACAAACTATAAATTTAATATAAACCATTTGACCAATTAATTAACGACTTTACAAAAACAAAACTCTTTAAGGTTTCTTGGTAACCCCGCTCTGCCTCGGTCAGTATGTACTTGACTAGTCTAGACTAGTAAGAGTCAAGAACTTTTTACATAATCATAAAAAAGTAAGCAGCCAGCAAGACGCAAGTGCCATGACAGGCATCTCCTGGGTGAGCTCGCTCCATCGTCGACCGCGTCAGTATCATCCCTGACTGATGTCTAGAGCCAAGCAATAAAAATAATACTCAGATTTTGCAACAACAGTGAGTATCCTCCACGCTGTTAGACCCGAACCTTCACGACAGAATTTTGTTTATCTGTCTCAGTTAAAAGGCTTTGTCTACAGAGGCATGCGATAACCGGGTCTCACGTTCCGCCACCCTTAACATAACGGGTCTCAAAATTCTCAAATAAAGGCATATTCCAAGGCATATTCGCAATACCAGAAACAAGTGATTGATGGTTATTATACCTTCCTATAGTTTGTCTTGTCTAATCTGGTTGTTCTGTTTAATTTGTGGGATAATGTGTTGTTTTGTAAGAGATAATAATGGTTGTTAAGGCGGGTTAACATTACATTAAATGTATGTACCATTAAATGGTGAGGCTTGTTTTCATAACCATTTGTAATTTGACTGAAATACAAAGTTATAGAAGTACTAATAGTTTGTCGTCCTCGTAGGAGCACAAACAATTTAGGTCATAAATGTTTTAATATTCATTTTATTATTATCTTATTTGAGGTTACCTGTCGATTAAAAAACAATGTCAAAAACATCCAGGAATAACAAAACTCTCATACTTGCATGTTTATTTTTCTGTTTATGTTTTCATTGAAGAGTGAATCTGTTGGTAGAGTAACCATAAAAAAATATATATTTTTAAACAACAATTCAGCACAAAGTTTATTCGAAAATAATATTTATCATATTTTAAAATGTACATTCACTGCCTCCGTGGTCTAGTGGCTAGTGCCATGGACTCTCGATCCGGAGGTCCTGGGTTCGATTCCCGGGGGGAAACACAAAGTTGATATTTGAGAATTTATCACTTTGTGAATTTTTCCCCAGTTTGGTTAGGACATTGCAGGCTGAATCACCTGATTGTCCGAAAAGAAAAAGATTTCGTGCTTCGGAGGGCACGTCAAGCCGTCGGTCCCGGTCGCTGTCTTTGATAGTGCTCGTTACTCAAACCATGTCAGAGGCCTGATAGTTGTGCTACTAGGCGGTTTTCAAAACTCTGACACCAGGGTTCATCGGGTCCATAGACTCGATACCCACTCGACAGAAGAAGAAGACTGGAATGTAAGTTTTTCTGATTGTTGAATAAAAAAAAAATGAGATCCTATAGGTATAAGTGCTAATCTAGATAGTTATTAAGAACACACAATACTGTTTTCCTAAAAGGTCGATAAATTGTCAGCTGAACAAATAACAGTTTCTTAATACTAATGGTTATTAGAAACGCTCTTAATTGTTATTGCTAGTGAAAACAAGCAATAACAGTTATCATAAATCAAAGTGATTACAAAAATTTACGAGACAGTCAAAATTATTGTTATTTAAGAACAGATTGAATTTCTTTTTAAGTATGGAAACGTAATAAAGTCTCATGAATTTTGGAATAAATACAGCATAACGCAACGTGTACCAAAAAGTGTATGCATGCACCCTGAAGTATGTGAGTGTGTCCACAAACTGAACAACTATTCCCAAGAAACATATAATATAATGTAGACAAAATAACGAATAAAAATACCCCCCATGCAAAAGGTATCAGCCAATATCAAATTTTGTATGGAGAGTCAATTCGTTTTTTTTTCTTTTTTCTTCATAGAATGGCTTCCATCATTTTTATACGATGATTGTGCCAATGTCACGGTACAAAAAATACACTGGTATTAAAAAAAACATTGTATAAAACAAATGACGATTACCAGTGGTTTGAGAGTAAATTCTTTTAGAACTAGTAAGTTCTTTAGAAAAAGTTGGTCTGTTTCATGGGCAGATTCAATTTCATATTTCACATTATTCAGGATGCTTTTACCTCTTTTGTTACACCCTGTATAATAAAGTGTAGTAAGCAAACTATGCTAATACTCACATGAAAAGCTCCTCTTATCAAAGGCCCCGCTTGCCCGACATAGAGCGTCGACGCCGAGTCGAAAACCAGCTCCAAAGGGTTCCTCCTCACAGCAACGGTATCAAACTCGTGGCAATTCAAAAACAAGGTCACATTATCCACTGTCACCCTCAAAGCGAACCGGCTCCATTTCTTCGCAAACGACGGCACTACAAACGACGCAATCGTCTGAGACAACGCGTATATATTTGCATCGGTATACAGTAGAGATATATTCGTCAGACCGGGTCCTGAAGGAATTAATTGGACGCCCAATTGGACTACTGTTTCTAACGGGTTTACTACTGAGAATAAAAAGCCGCCATCTTTATTCGCCGGTCTGACAGTCGCTGTTATGGAAAATTCTGAGTATAGTTTTTCGGGCATGAAGAGGCGGTAAGGGGATTTGATATCGGAGCCAGGTTTTAGCCCGTAGGCTGGGAAGCCGTCAAGGCCCTCGTCAAAGTACTGAGTCTTCGGGTTGCTGAAGGGAACACCGATAGCGTGCAGAAGATCATATTCGGGAACATCTGGAACACAAAAGGCAACACTTGATATCTAATTAAACGTTGATAAGATCATACTACATACATGCAATCACGCCTTCATCCCTATCGGGGTAGGCAGAGCATAAGCAACCTAAACAGAAGTTCTACCACGTCTGACAAAGTTTTGAGGGTTATTTAAGATAGATTTGCACGTATATTGCTGTAGTGACAGGTTGTCGGCCCATCGCCTGAATTGCAATATACTGAAACCCGAGAGGAAATGCATCTGGCACATTCTAAGTTTTTTCTCTCGCTCCCAGTCTAGCATGGAAGTAATCTTTGTTGTTTGCATGTTGTATGAAACTAAAGTGGAATTGTTTATTTATTCTAGCGTAAATAGCTAAAGGCGTGATTATATGCATGTATGTAAACAACAAAGGCTTTACGAGCTTAATAATGTCACATTACAAAACTATCCGGCAACTCGAGAGCGTGACTATTATTTCCTCACTTTAACCCGGGGAGGATAAAACGCGAAATTAAAATAGAGGGCCATTGTGACGACGTCTCTTTCATACGTACAGTGCCACAGATCAACACTAGTGTAGATACCGCAACTAAACCATTCGACAACTTTAGAGCGTGACGATTATTGGGAGGATAACACGCGAAATTAAAATAGAGGGCCATTGTGACGACGTCTCTTTCATACGTACAGTGCCACAGATCAACACTAGTGTAGATAACGCAACTAAACCATCCGACAACTTTTGAGCGTGACGATTATGGGGAGGATAAAACGCGAAATTAAAATAGAGGGCCATTGTGACGACGTCTCTTTCATACGTACAGTGCCACAGATCAACACTAGTGTAGATAACGCAACTAAACCATTCGACAACTTTAGAGCGTGACGATTATTGGGAGGATAACACGCGAAATCAAAATAGAGGTACATTGTGACGACGTCTCTTTCATACGTACAGTGCCACAGATCAACACTAGTGTAGATAACGCAACTAAACCATCCGACAACTTTTGAGCGTGACGATTATGGGGAGGATAAAACGCGAAATTAAAATAGAGGGCCATTGTGACGACGTCTCTTTCATACAAACAGTGCCATAGATCAACACTAGTGTAGATAACGCAACTAAACCATCCGACAACTTTTGAGCGTGACGATTATGGGGAGGATAAAACGCGAAATTAAAATAGAGGGCCATTGTGACGACGTCTCTTTCATACGTACAGTGCCACAGATCAACACTAGTGTAGATAACGCAACTAAACCATTCGACAACTTTAGAGCGTGACGATTATTGGGAGGATAACACGCGAAATCAAAATAGAGGTACATTGTGACGACGTCTCTTTCATACGTACAGTGCCACAGATCAACACTAGTGTAGATAACGCAACTAAACCATCCGACAACTTTTGAGCGTGACGATTATGGGGAGGATAAAACGCGAAATTAAAATAGAGGGCCATTGTGACGACGTCTCTTTCATACAAACAGTGCCATAGATCAACACTAGTGTAGATAACGCAACTAAACCATCCGACAACTTTTGAGCGTGACGATTATGGGGAGGATAAAACGCGAAATTAAAATAGAGGGCCATTGTGACGACGTCTCTTTCATACAAACAGTGCCATAGATCAACACTAGTGTAGCTAACGCAACTAAACCATCCGACAACTTTAGAGCGTGATGATTATGGGGAGGATAAAACGCGAAATTAAAATAGAGGGCCATGGTAACGACGTCTCTTTCATACGTTCAGTGCCACAAATCAACACTAGTGTAGATAACGCAACTAAACTATCCGGCAACTCTATAGCGTGACGATTATTTCCTCACTTAAATCTGGGGAGGATAAAATACGAAATTAAATTAGAGGGCCATTGGACAACATATCTTTCATACGTACAGTGCCACAGATCAACACTAGTGTAGATAACGCAACTAAACTATCCGGCAACTCTAGAGCGTGACGATTATTTCCTCACTTAAATTTGGGGAGGATAAAATACGAAATTAAATTAGAGGGCCATTGTGACAACATCTCTTTCATACGTACAGTTTCACAGATCAACACTAATGTAGATAAAACAACTAAATTATCCGGAAACTCAAAAGCGTGACGATTATTTCCTATCCGGGGAGGATAAAACGCTAAATTAAAGTATAGAGCCATTGTGACAACGTCTCTTTCATACGAAATGTGCCACAGATTAACACTAGTGTAGATAACGCAACTAAACCACCCGACAACTTTAGAACGTGACGATTATTTCCTCAACCAAAGCGGGGGAGGATAAAACGCGAAATTAAAATAGAGGACCATTGTGACGACGTCTCTTTAATACGGACTGTGCCACAGACCAACACAAGCGGAGACCATGCGCTATCTCTGTACAGGCGGTAAATAGTGCACAACGACTCTCGGATAGTTGCGATAATTTTTTTTCCTCAAATCCATTCGTATTAATTTGCAGCATCACTTAAAAGCATACTAATCTGACTAGCTTTAGCTGGCTGAAATAAAAAATGAATATAACTGAAGTTTTTGAATCACTTAGGTTGCATGAGTACTCGTCGTCAAGTGGTTAGTGCTTATTAATTCCGATAACGAATGCCAAGCAACCATCGCCTTGGTCAGGCCATGGATGGGTAACAAGTAGTGGTAGCGTTTCTGGACTTTGTCACGTTAAACTGTTGATTCCGATTAATATTGTTTGATATTAGTCATTAAGCCATGTCAGAGGCCATTGCAAAACATTGGTGGTTAGAAGACTTTAAAAGCTGGGTTGGCCACTTAAATGGCCAAAGCCTCATCTAAGATTGGGTCTGGTTTCCCTTCTAGGTTCCGGAAGTCGGATTGCAGTCGCTTTATATACATAACAGTACCCTAGTTCTATCCCCTAAATAAGATATGCGATTCCTTGAGATAAGGCTAGGGATATGATAAACTTCAGAATCTACTCCAATCTAGATCTGTGGACAATACACATCACAGAGAGTGCTATTATCGCAACGCGCAGACAAGCTTTGTGCGCTTCTTCTTCTGTCGAGTGGGTATCGAGTCTATGGACCCGATGAACCCTGGTGTCCGAGTTTTTAAACCGCCTAGTAGCACAACTATCAGGCCTCTGACATGGTTTGAGTAACGACCACTATCAAAGACAGTGGCCAGGACCGACGGCTTAACGTGCCCTCCGAAGCACAAAAATCTTTTTCTTTTCGGACAATCAGGTGATTCAGCCTGCAATGTCCTAACCAAACTGGGGAAAAATTCACAAAGTGATTTATTCTCAAATATCAACTTGGTGTTTTCCCCCTGGGAATCGAACCCAGGACCTCCGGATCGGGATTCCATGGCACTAGCCACTAGACCACGGAGGCAGGTTTTTTTTTGTAAACGCATGTTGCGGTATCTATTTTAAAGAAATTGGTAAACTACACACACAACACCCCATTCCAGTGACCAAAGACTGGCATACCTAAATAATTACGTATAGATTACCAGAGATTTTGTACACGCATGTTGCGGTACCTACAAATCTATCTTAAATAACCCTCAAAACTTTGTAAGACGTGGAGTAACGACCTTTGTTTAGGTCGTTTACGCTCTGCCTACCCCTCTATTGATAAAGGAGTGAATATTTGTATGTATTTATGATCCGGTATCTACTCTAATCTAGGTCTGTGGAAATCACAGAGAGAGCGCTATTAACGCAACGTTGTCTGTGCTTTGTGCGCTAAATAGCGCTGTAACAGCTGCGGTCGGATACCAGTGGTAATGTCGTACTTTTCGCATATGCCGCCAAATTAGCTCTTAATGTGTGAGGTTTTGTTCCGAAAAAGAGAATTGAGGGATGTTTTATTAAAATGTTTCATGATAAAGTTGTGAAGCGCAAAATTGATTGAATGACGTATGGTAATAAAACTATTTTTACATTAAACAGTGACAACCAAACATACGGCTGCCTGATAGTAAGCACATTCCATAATCATCATCATAATCGTCTAGGGTATCTCTAAACTAGGTATAGTTTAGACATACCGGGTGTAAGGGACAGCGTCCCGCAAACTGATAGGGGTTGCTCAGTAAACGAAACTGAACAACTATCAGCAGGATTTTTTTTATAATTTAGATTTATTTTAGATTTGATTTTTATTAAAGAAGTGAAAAATAAATTTTGCTTTTTCAAACAAATTGCCTGATCGAGATGGTCATGTTGTATTGGACAATCATTTTTTTTTGTCTCCTGTAAGAATTTCCTAGTGACCGTTGTTCAGTTTCGTGGACTGAGCAACCCCTGTCCCTTACACCCAGTATACCAGGTTAGTGGCCAACCCAGCTGTCAAAGTTTCGAAAAAAATTACAACTTACTATAACAAATAATTGTTTGATACTATTTCTTGGATCATTCTTCTGTGGTAGTCCCACACAGATTGTGCATACTCATGCGTGTTTACGATGTTTAACATTGTAGTGTATCTATGTATAATCTTTTACTGTGTGCATACATACATATAATCACGTCTTTATCCCTAATGGAGTAGGCCTACCTAAACATAGGTCGTTCCGCCACGTCTGACAAAGTTTGAGGATTATTTGAAATGGATTTGTACGTATATTGCTGAAGTGACAGGTTGTCAGCCCATTGCCTAAATTACAATATACTTCTTCTTCTTTCTTCTTCTTTTCGATTCGAGGCAAACTCAATTTAAATTCTTGAGGACCAGAACTCCGCCACTATGACGGCGTTGGCTGTGGCATTACAGAGGTCCTCCACAGTGCAACTCTTTGGACATGCAGGGCAGTTCAACTGGTGCGCCATAGTCTGTGGTGACTGTCCGCACTCGCATTCGTCATCCACACCGCCGCCGGAGAAACCCCACCTGCACAGATTGTCCTTGCTGCGGCCGACCTGAGTCCGGAGCCGGATTAAGGACTTCTAGGTCGCCCATGGCAAATCATGCCCAGGGGGTGAGTCTCCAATCAAAAGTCTGCAATATACTAAAACCCTCGAATCCCTTAGCCGGTTTTTACAGCATGCTCGGAAGGAAATGCATCTGGCACATTTTATGTTTTTCTCTCGCTCCCAGTCCAGCATGCTTAACTCACTATGTCAATCTTCGATACAATTTCTTGGATCATTCTTGTGTGGTAGGCCCACACAGATTGTGCATACTCATGAGTGTTTACGATGTTTAACATTGTAACGTATCTAAGTATAATCTTTTACTGTGTACATACATACATATAATTACGCTTTTATGCCTAATTGAGTAGGCAGAGCCTAAACGACCTAAACAAAGGACGTTCCGCCACGTCTGATAAAGTTTCGAGGGTTATTTAAGATGGATTTTTACGTATATTGCTGTAGTGACAGGTTGTCATCTCATCGCCTTAATTACAATATACTGAAACCCTCGGATCCTTAAGCTGGTTTTTGCAGCATTCTCGGAAGGATTTCATCTGGCACATTCTATGTTTTTCTCTCGCTCCCAGTCCAGCATGCTTAACTTACTTTGTCAATTATCGATACTATTCCTTGGATCATTCTTGTGTGGTAGGCCCCACACAGATAGTGCATACTCATGCGTGTTTACGATGTTTAACATTGTAACGTATCTAAGTATAATCTTTTACTGTGTACTTGCTAAAAGTGTCATGCGCCAGATTGCCCCGCACTTGAAACAGAATTACAGTAAGACGCGGATCTAAATGAACTTGATGACGACCAATCTCCTAAAGATCGGCCTACTGCGCGGGACTTGTTTTTAGTGCCCAAGTGTTTGCGCAATACACAGATGCACTCTCTTTCCTGCAATCTCTTATTCTGATGGGACGGATTGACTCAGATGCAGGACTGACTATTTACATGCCCATCAGACTGCATGGATCATCTCACTTTTTGGACAATCAGGTGATCAACCTACAATGTCTTAAACAAACTAGAAATAACAGCACAAATCCATTGTCCTCTCCGGGTATCAAACCCGGGACGTCCGGGTCGTGAGACAATGGCTCAGACCACTAGACCACGGAGGCAGTTACGGCTGCAGCAAAAGAGAAACTGTCAAACTAATGTCAAATCTCAAGATGGCGTTAGTTCCTTTTTTTGCCACGTTCATTTAAAGCGCGGTCGCATTGTACTTTGCATTGCAGTGGTTTTGAAAGTGTCTAGGCAAGGTTAGACCATTCACTTAAGGTGGCGATACTAGCCAAGTGGCGACCCCCCTTAATAGAAAAAACATATTTCAGTAATAATGCGGTGAATCGAAATACCGGTCCAACAGAATCAATTTATAGTAGTTAAGATAATTTAGATCATAATAAATAATTCTTCCATGCTGGATTGGGAGCGAGAGAATAACATAGAATGTGCCAGCTGCGTTTCCTCCCGGGCATGCTGAATAAACCAGCTAAGGGATCTGAGGGTTCAAGTATATTGTAATTTAGGCGATGGGCTGGCAACCTGTCACTACAGAAATATACCTACAAGTCTATCTTAAATAACCTTCACAACTTTGTCAGACGTGGCGAAGCGATCTTTGTTTAGGTCGTTTACGCTCTGCCTACCCCATTAGGGATAAAGGCGTGATTATATGTATGTATGTATAAATAAGCGATTCATAGTTCGTTGTAGTAACAAGAAGAAAAATTGCAAATAACGGCCACCAACGGCAACTTTTCTTCCTGTTCCTACAACGAGCTATGAATCGCTTATTTATAAGGTTCTAAATTATTGTAATTAGAGATAGAGAGATAGAGATAGAGATAAATTTATTAATAATTGTAAATTACAAGTCAAGAAATTATAGGCACTTAAGTATATCACATTAATAATCATTTAAATTGTATTGCTTTTATTATCATTAAAATTAATAAAATCATTATAACTATAGAATGCCTGTTCTTACATTACTATAACTTGATTCTGTAAGACCGGTGTTTCCATTCGATGCGCTGTACTAATGGGGGCGCCACTTGGCTAGTATCGTCACCTTAAAATAGACACTCAATATCTCAGGCCTAGTAATTTGACACATTACCTTTGACCTAAATATGAAAATTTATTGTAATTTTCACTTAGCGGGTAACAAAATAATACGTTGGCCGGCTGGCAGCAAGGAGAATAATAAAATAACCTATGGAGTTAGCATGCGGGGGCAAATGCACTTTTTAAAATTAGAAATGGGTTTGCTCTTGACTCTAGACACTGCATGACCGTAACAGAGTCGACAATAAAGCGAGCTCACCCAGAAGATGCCTGTTATGGAACCGACAATTTCAAGCACCGACGGAACATAGCATGCTGTTTAGTGCCGGATAACGGTGAGAGGGTGGTCGCGAGCCAGGTGGCCCCTTGTGGATTTTGTTGGTTATGACTATGTTTCTGTCAGTATACTAACACACTGGTTGGCTAATTAATCAGTTGCATAACGTCATGATTGCGTCAGACAATATCCGACAGAAAAGTTTCCTCCCCCCGCGACATAAGGTGTTTTTTAAAATAATTAAACCCACCTCCAAAGGGAGTTTATTGAATAAACTCTTAAAAATACGATACAGACTTTGGTAAAGTTGGCCCGGACAGGTCCTCGCTAATGACTGGTTTTCGTTCCAGTTCCATTAGCCATAAGGTGGTGAGTTGTCTTTCGAACAAAAAAGTAAATACTCACTCCATAGGTTAAGTGCTCCTTGGCTGGCAGCATTTATGATAGCGATTTCCATGCATTATGCGAACTATCCATTTAGAGAAACCACGGGTATCTTAATCCGATGCTTTATGGATTAAATCTTGACAAACAGCGCAAGATCTGAGCACTTATTTCTCATCATTTAGAATTTAGTTTTAATACGATGGTAAAATGGCTTCCTTATGGGTAAGGTAAGTATACCAGAAAGCTGGAAGTAGGTGACCATAACAAATCCAGCACACAAGCTGATCTTTTTATACAGGGTGTTAATTTAATTGGGTGCCATAGCTTTGGGGGTGTTTCAGTAACGTAAAAGTAGCCTATAATAAAAACGACTACAGTAAAAAAAAACAACAGTCAGTAGGCATTTACAATGACTCCCAGAATTTCTTCTGGCAGCACCGCTATAATCGATACCGCGTGACGCGCGATAAGGCGCGTGAGTCGCTTTCGATCAGTGATAGCGACCAGAGATGTGAAGCGGTAAAATTACCCCGGTAAAATACGGTAAGATTCAGTAAAAACGTATTACAGGACTACTTGAAAAATATGGCAGCAGCATTGTTTTCACATAGATACATACTCTGGGTATTATACCTAGTGACTACGTTAACAGTCATTTTGATTTTTTTAATTTTATAAACTAAGCCAAAAATCTTAGGTATCTATACTTATCTTACTTCCATGCTGGACTGGGAGCAAGAGAGAAACATAGAATGTGCCAGCTGCATTTCCTCCCGGGCATGCTGTAAAAACCAGCTGAGGGATCAGAGGGTTTCAGCATATTGCAATTTAGGCGATAGGCTGACAACCTGTCACTATGACAATATGACTACAAATCTATCATAAATAACCCTTAAAACCTTGTCAGACGTGGCGAAACGACCTTTGTTTAGGTCGTTTACGCTCTGCCTACCCCATTAGGGATAAAGGCGTGATTATATGTATGTATGTATGTATGACTACGTTAAACTGAACGACTTTTCTAAACACTGAACAGTTTTTCTCTCAATAATTGATTTTTTTCTTCAAAAAAGTTCGTCTTAGAACGTCACAAGTTACAGGTCATTTTACCGTAATCTACCAGGTGTAAGGGACAGCGTTTTTTCAGTAAGTGAAAAAAATGCCTTTTCCATACAAATTGTCTGATCGAGGTGAACATTTTGTATGGAAAAGCCAATTTTTTTATTTTACCCAAACGCCTTTTCTTCATTCCCGTATTATACCGGCGTATTCGGTAAAATTACGTAATATTGCATCCGTAGTAGCGACGGTTATAGCCGTGCGGCCAATCGCAGCTCTTGGAATCATAACATACCGGCTATTGACTTATTTATTGTTGAGTTGTTTTTCTTTTGTTTTTTTTTGAGGGTTTCTTTTACGTCACTGAAACATCCTTTAAGCTATGTCACGCAAATAAATTATCACCCTGTATAAGTGCTTTTTTGTTCCTCCTATGAAGGTAATTTCTAATGTATTTGACTTCTTATTTTGTGTCTCCAATAAAGATTTAGATTTTTTTACTTTAATAACCCTCAAAACTTTGTCCGACGTAGCGGAACGACCTTTGTTTAAGTCCTTTACGCCCTGCCTATCCCATTAGGGTTAAAGGCGTGATTATATGTATGTATATGCAATAAAAACATTCGTAGCTGAAATAAAAATCTAAGACGTCAAATTGTCAGACATCGTGAGTCAAATTATAGGCCTACAAGTATTACAGTATCTTGGTGACGTAATGACACCTTTATGCACTACACTTATCCAGAAAAGGAACATTCGACCCACGTAAAACTTAATCACTGTTGATCGCTAACTGAGTGCAAAGACCTAACGAACTTTATGAACAACTACCTTCTTGTACGCGGTGTCATCTTCCTGTGGGAATGGTCTACTTACCCGCGGTAAAAAGTAGCCTATCTTACTCAAGGTGAAACTAGCTTTCTAAAAATTAAAGAAGTTTTGAAATCGAACCAGTAGTTAACAAAATATTTTTAAAATCGATCCCGTAGTTTTTGCGTTTATTTGTTACATATATATAAAAAATCACCCACTGCATAATACATGTGGGAATGGTCTACTTACCCGCGGTAAAAAGTAGCCTATGTTACTCGGGGTGAAGGTAGCTTTCTAAAGATGAAAGAATTTTCAAAATCAAACCTGTAGTTTTTCAGTTTATTTGTTACATATATATAAAAAAAAAACCACCCGCTGCATAATAAATGTGGGAATGGTCTACTTACCCGCGGTAAAAAGTAGCCTATGTTACTCGGGGGGGAGGTAGCTTTCTAAAGATGAAAGATTTTTTTAAATCCAAATAGTAGTTTTTCAGTTTATTCGTTACTTAAACATAAAAAATAAAACAAATATACAAATCTTTCCTCTTTGTTATTAGTATACGAGTAGATGTTTTTTTTTTGTATTATTGGCCTGTGTTACTAATATTTTCATAAACATGAATTTATTGAAACTAAAACCATTTCCAAATTCCGTGAAGTTTTCGCGTTCTATACAATTTTAAGTAATGTTTTGGAACTGTTTCTCGCATTATCATTCTCTCTATCTCTGTTTTCATTTGCATAGTCAGGAAAAAGCAAATTTAACCAACTGGCGAAACTTAATTTCTTACCAACCTAGGAACATTATTTGGACATAGTCCAATTTTCTTTATTGGCCTGATGTTTGTATTATTGGTCTGTATCACTAATATTTTCATAAACATGAATTTATTGAAACTAAAACCATTTCTAAGGCTCGTATTTATAAAGCGATCTCAAGACTGAGAGCGATATTAAGTATGGATTTGACAGGTAATTTTGTACTGAAATGACATTTCGATACGGACTCAAACTCGCTGTCACTCATGACATGAGAGCTGATTATAAATACGTCCCTAAATTCCGTGAAGTTTTCGCGTTCTATACAATTTTAAGTAATGTTTTGGAACTGTTTCTCGCATTATCATTCTCTATATCACTGTTTTCATTTGCATAGTCAGGAAAAAGCAAATTTAACTAACTGGCGAAACTTAATTTCTTACCAACCTAGGAACATTATTTGGACATAGTCCAATTTTCTTTATTGGCCTGATGTTTGTATTATTGGCCTGTGTTACTAATACCTTCATAAACATGAATTTATTGAAACTAAAACCATTTCCAAATTCCGTGAAGTTTTCGGGTTCTATACAATTTTAAGTAATGTTTTGGAACTGTTTATCGCATTATCATTCTCTCTATCTCTGTTTTCATTTGCATAGTCAGGAAAAAACAAATTTAACTAACTGGCGAAACTTATTTTTTTACCAGCCTAGGAACATTATTTGGACATAGTCCAATTTTCTTTACTATGCTAAAGACATAATTTGCATTTAAAACTGCGCTGGCCTTTCTTTCCTTTCCATTTGCAAAATTTATTGATATTAGTTCTTCTGTGAGTGCAGCAAAGTGAATGGTACAACGATTATTACGTATCGCTGTTTTTGATGATGGTTACAAATTTTTCAAACGAAATGCGATAGAGTGACATATTATATACATAATAATCACGCCTTTATCCCTAATGGGGTAGGCAGAGTGTAAACGTCTGACAAAGTTTTGAGGGTTATTTAGGTAAGATAAATTTGTAGGTATTTTGCTGTAGTTAGTTGTCAGCCCATCGCCTAAATTAATATATACGTACTGATCCCTGAGCTGGTTTGTACAGCACGCCGGGGAAGAAATGCAGCTGGCACATTTCATGTTTTTTTCTCGCTCCCAGTAAGTAGTGTTACAAAGTTTTAAAAGTCTCGTAAAGATATTGGATAGTTCATTTCATAGCTGTACTTTTTTGTATTACCATTTGATATTTTTACTACTAATCTTAATATTACATACATAATTATATACATATAATAACGACTTTACCCCTAATGGGGTAGGCAGAGCGTAAACAACCTAAACTAAGGACGTTCCGCCACGTCTGATAAGGTTTTGAGGGAATTTCAAGATAGATTGGTTGGTATATTGCTGCAGTGACAGGTTGTCAACCCATAGCCTAAATTGCAATATACTGAAACCCTCGGATCCTTTAGCTGGTTTTTACAGCCTGCCCGAGAGAAAATGCAATTGGTACATTCTATGTTTTTCGTTCGCTCCCAGTCCAGCATGGAAGCAATCTTAATATACGTGACTTTTATTACGCATAGGTACACTGCATAGCAAAGCTGATACTATGTTAATTCTGTGGCTGAGGCATAGAACGCAGTAGTCTTTAAAGCGCGCGTAAAATTATTGTAGTCTATTTTTCATGTTTTAAACATGTAATAGCTCTGAGTTTAATGAAATTACAAAGGGTTGATGAAGAAATAAACTATCCTAGATCCAAAGCAAATATGAATCCCGAAACTCACCATTTTGATATTTCGAAGATCCGTAAAATCCTTCGTTAGCCAGGCACACGGAAGCGAAGAGCAAAATCAGGAGCCATTGATACCTGCAACGGAAAAATCCAGTTGAGTTCGAAATTCAAATCGGGTTATAGGCAATAAGCCAATCAGATCAATGCGTCAATAATTAAAATGCAGTTGCTGCCAAAAGCAGTTACAAACTTAGTAAACAAGGTTTGTAATGAACGTAGGCAAGGGCGTTTTTTCTCGTCGTCTGGGTTTTGCGTCAATTGACCCGATGAACCAAACATAACTTTTTTAACCGCCTAATAGTTCAGCTAATAGGTCTCTGACATGGTTTGTGTAACGACCACTATCAAAGACAGCGACCGGGACCGACGCCTTAAAGTGCACTCTAAAGCACGGACTCTTTTTTCTTCCAGACAATCCGGTGATTCAGCCTGCATTGTCCTATACAAAACTGTGAAAAATTTCATAAACACAGGCATCATCTGGGTTAGCTCGCTACATCGTCGACTCTGCCACGGTCATCCCTGAAGTTGCGTCTAGAGTCAAGAGCAAACCCATTTCTAAAAAAGAAGTTCTGTTTTTAGCTTGTTCATTTAAAGCGTTGTCGTACTTTAGGCTCTTCAGGCGTTGAATCCCCAATTACTTCCATTTCAGATGTACATTGGAAGGAAGAAAAAGGAAAAGTGCTGATTTGCAAGTCTGGTCGCATTTAAAACTGCTAGGGTGGAGAGGAGCTTAATTGATACGAATATTGACAAATTTGTAGTGCTGTTAGTTAAGGGATTCATTTGTTTGTATAATAAAATAAAAATTACTGTGCCTGCATGATATTTTAGGAGCTCAAGTTCCCGCATTTCCTAAAAAAAATTATCCAAATTCATGGAGAACTACACTGTCTATTTTTTTAGGTATTAAATCAGGGTTCAATTAATGAACAGACTTAATAACTTGTTATTTTGTTATAAATCATCAAAGACCCTACTCTAAACATTTACTTAAAAAGATATAGCCTGTTGTTTACCCAACCGCCATAAAAAGATATTCTCTGAAGGCAGCAAAGAAATTCCTTCATTACTTATAGTTTCAGTTCCCGATAATACAAAGTAAAAGCTTTCATCTGCTCCGCAAATTTTTCTGAGATATAAAAGCTAGGCTCTATTTGACGTCTGATGTTAGAAATGGAATTCTCAAGGACTTGGATTGCGTAGTTTCGAAGATACAGCTAAATATAAAGAAACATGCGCAGAAAGTTCTGCCACTGACAAAACTTTCAGTGGGTAAAATATTAATAACTGGCTTTTTATGCCGCAATTTCATCCGCGGCTTAGTAAGATTTCCCGTGGGAATTATACATTTTCCCGCAGTAAAACGTAACTTTTGTTAGTTGAAGTGAACGTGGCTTTCTATTGTTGAAAGATTTTTTTAAATCGCTCTAATAGTTTTGAGTTTATTCGCTACAAACATACATACACACACACTCACGAAAAATTAATTAATAGAAATCTTTCCTCTTTATAATATTAGTAGGTATAAGTAGGTTGAAAAGACCGAGACGTAGAAAAATACCAGGTAGTATGGATATTATAGATTATCGCGGGGTCGTACCATACTCAGCTTTAACTAACGAAATTACCTTTAAAACATGTCATTAAAATTACTTATACCGAGGTTATTGGCATTCTGCTTACCCCGTGAGATACAAGCGTGACTATGTTGTATGTGTGTAAGTAAACGTGGATCATTGGTTACCCTTATCATACCAAGAAAATGAATAAACTGAAAACTACGAGTATGTTCCAAAAAGTATATAAAACAAATTGTAATCTTATTTCATATTCAACTGAAACATCTTAATGCAGCTAGCCCATGTCAATTTATTTCCTTGTACGAATTTAATTAAAAATAATCGAGGATATTCGTATACACGACACAAATAAATACCCAACTAACTTTACTCGGAAAATGGAATTTCTCGACAACAGGACCTACGCAAATGGGTTTCCGTTGTTGTTCCAAAATACGAGTAGCATCCAAAAAACATTTAACTAAAAAAGTAAGGACATAAAATTGAGGCTTTGCAAATCGTTCCTGCTTCTGTATTGAAATTGATAGACTAGTGTAAGTAATGGCACTAGTTTTTTCTGTTGTGCAGTAGTCTGAGTCTATGTCGTGGGTTCGATTTCCATGGAGGGAACTCAAACTTAATAAATGGTCACTTTGTTTGGTTGTGTAAAAGATAAATATACCTACAGAATGTCGTTTTATGATCAGAATTTGTGTCAAAGATATAACAGAAAAGGGTTCAAATAATGATTGAATCATTCATTGGGCATTTTATTTAAATTTATGTGTATCATATTCAAAGGCAAAATACAATTCTTTCATGTCCCAACACTTGCACGCAAGTGGATCTGCCGTTAAGGACGGCAGACGCTACGGTATAATTTCTCATGTTCCATCGATATGCTAATAAGAAGTCTTTCATAAAAAGAAAAACTTACACGCGTCTCCATTAGACGCGGTTCCCAATAAGCTGGCCGCATACTAATATACAGTCAACAGGATACCGTGAAAATTACAATAATTAAAATTTAATTCTTACTTCAGCCAATTAAAATACCTAATTTAACATGATCATAATGATCATTTTATGATCACAAAATTACACGTAATTTTATATGAATTCTACGTAAACCGTACCAAATAGGATGTTACCTATTCGCAGTACTTAGTAATTAATAATGGTAGCAATTAATGAAAATCTCGTTAAACAGGCTTGGTCTTGACTTGTAGAAGTTACTGTAAGTATTTATACCAGTTTATACCATAGAGTATTATGAAATCGATTGATATGACTATTGTTTATCTTTCAATCATACGTAAATCACGTATTTATCCTTAATTATGGGGTAGGCAGAGCAATGACCTAAACAAAGGTCATTCCGCCATGTCTGACAAGTCTTGAGGGTCATTTTAGATAAACATTGCAAACATATTGCTGTAGTGATAAGTTATCAGCCCATTGCCTAAATTACAATTCACTTAAACCCTCGAATACCTTAGCTGGATTTCACAGCATGCCCTGGAGAAGATGCAGCTGGCAAATTCTATGTTTTTTTTCACTTCCAATCCAGCATGGAAGCAACCATGTACTAAGTTAAAATTAAATAAACATAAAAGTTATTTTCCTTTACCATACGAAAAGTTTAAACACAGATTATATATAGTACTAAGTAAAACGAAGTTTAACAATATTAGTAATACCTTTATACCGTTAGTATAATATGTTAATACAACATCATTACCAGTCAAAGACATTCTTTGACTTGTTCACTAATATAACTTGCAAGTAAAATAAATCTAACTTGGACTATAAACAATTGCCCATAAACATCTTGTTTGAATTTGTAGCTCGATTGAATCTGACAAGGCGTACAACTACTGCCATTTACAAGATGTATCGGTCATTGAAATGTCATAGGGATACGTGTGTTATTCTATCTACTTACCATGGGTCCGTTTTAGAATAATATTCCAAGTACTTCATTGCGTATTGCGTAGGTGGTAAGTGTATTACAGTTCCTTGTTGTATCCAAGAGGATTTCTTTCTGCGCAATATTGAATTTCACTTAGTGATTTTCTAACAGATTCTTCCACTCCTAGTGCTATTTTATTTCTGAAAATGTTAAAGTTAGCAAATCAAAAATTAGGCCGCTGCGAAATGTGAACCCGCGCGTCTTTGGAAAACCGGCCCAACTCTCAAAACCGCTAAGCTACAGCAGCCATGTCTCTCGAGCGACGAATTAGTGATCTGCTATTTATTACTCGTCATGAGTGGACGCTGATGTTGGACGCTTAAAAAAAGGACTTATTTGCAAAAGATTTTGAGAACAAAAATGGGGAGGTTCGCAATTCGTCTATGTATGATTGTTTTCTTCATGAGAATCTGATGATGGCATCTATGAGGAATTAAGGGAAATCCTAAAATTTTATAGGTACGCATACATAGTGATTTTGATATTTTAAGTAATATCTCAAGCATTCACAATCAAAATACCTATACAATTTAGTGAAGTGGGGCTGAGGAAATGAATCACGCAGCATCCAACAGAACTAACAAGAGATGCTTACGAAGAAGCTACTTTAGCAAAGAATATTTAGTGCTATTATATTTAGTACTATTAGTACTTACTGCTGATATAAAATATTTGAAGACTTGGAGTACCTAACGTGGAGCCTTTAATGTCCCAAAGATACACAGTGGCCGTGAAAACATATTCAGCTTGACAAGCACTTTTTGATGTAATACCGGGTGTAGGGGACAGCGTCCCGCAAACTGATAGGAGTTGCTCGGTCAACAAAACTGAACAACTACCAGCAGGAATAATCTTACGGAAGTGAAAATGTAATTTGCCTTCTCAAAAAAAATTACCTCCTCGATCAGACAATTTTTATGGAAAACCATAAAAAATTTTCGCGTCCTGAAAAAAAATCCTGCTGACAGTTCTTCAGTTTCATTGACTGAGCAACCCCTATCAGTTTGCGGGACGCTGTCCTTGTATAAAAATTAAAGGTCTGGAGTACCCAAGCTCTAATCTGTTAACGATCAGCAAAAGTCGCGATAATTAATTATACTTAGTTTGACGAGCACTTTTTCAAAAACAATTGGTCTGAAAAATTCTTTGTTTATTTGAAAGAGTGGGAAGGCATCTTCCCAGCTAGTCCCACGAGCATCTCGTTACGATCTAATGATGAAATCAAAGAGGAATTATGGGAGCTTAAATTCTATGGCAATTTTGATATTTTTATTAGTAAAATGACAAGCATTTTCATTCAAAATCATGTAATTTGGTGAAGGCACTTTCTGAAAGGTATAAATACATTTTAAGATCTGATGCCTGATGTAATGCCTCTAAGAGCTAATTAACAGAGTTCGCAGAGTTAATTGAAGATATTCAGTGTGATGAGCAATTTCTGTGGTATGTAAAATTTATGGTCTGGAGTGCCTGGGGAACCCTACGAATTCAGATAAACTAGGAGAGGCTTCGAGTTACCAACTTTGTAAGTGTCGCTCAACCTGTTGATAAGATAACAATGAAAGTGGAATAATCGTATAGATTAGGGTAAGTCATAGGTATATGGTATCAATAGTATTCATTGAAATTAAGTTGATTAGGCAATCTTGCCCTCCTCATTAAAATAAAAATTATAGTCATTTTATAGAGTCATTTGCGAGACAGACGGACCATTTGAGATTGTCCTACCTGGGGTACCTAAAGATTATGTAGTAAATTCCTTCTTTTCTATATCTTTTTAGTGGGAGAGGTTTCTTTGTGTGGTAAATAAGAAATGAAATGAAAAAATGAAAATGAAAATGATTTATTGATAACTTATGGCTAAATACAAAGTTTCGCTAGACCTCGCACTAAGATTCCCTGTATCGCGAGGGCTAGTACCTTCCACAGTGTTACAATATTATGTTAATAAAAAAACATGTAAAACTTGTACCCCTAAATCTAAATATTTTATATTACATAAGTATGAAAATAAAAATTAAGTTAAATGTAATATACTTATTCATAGTAAATATTTTGATAATATATCAAATTATGTATGGTTCTATATTTGAGTTTTAATAAGTATAGGTGTATATATGTGTATTAATATTAGGTTAAGTAATGGATGTAATTTGTAAGTATGGTTTTGATTCATTCAATGGGCGTAAGGAGGTCCTCAGTGTCTTTGTAATTGAGTGATAGAAGCCAAATCTTGATTGTCTTTTTACTGGTAAATTTTGACAGAAGCAATATATTGAGTTTATTATTAGCTTTTTCGTATATATATGGTCCAAAAAAGTAAAAAAAATCTTCTAGCGAACTTGGTACGCAGAAGAGAAATTGACCATCTGTGACATCGTGAGGATCGTGAAGATGATCTGACGGTATCCAGAGCAATTTTATGATATCGAAGTACAGCAGACAGAATAAAAAGTTGTCTCACACGCAATACCTTAATAGTATTGTAGAGGTCATCTGTAGGATACCGATATGGTTTATTAAACGCAACTTTTAAAACAGCCCTTTGTGCACGTTCGAGCTTCCTTAAGTTAGTTTTATCAGCTGATCCCCAAGAAAGGTTTCCATATCGCAATAAAGATTGACATAGCGCTGTATACACAAGTCTAATGGACTCCTCGTCAGCTATATCTCTCAATCGCCTAAATATATAAATCAGTTTTCGTATTCGGCCAGTCAAAACCTCAATCTGCCGAGACCAATTCAGATGCTCATCGATGACTACATACATACATACATATAATCACGCCTTTATCCCTAATGGGGTAGGCAGAGCGTAAACGACCTAAGCAAAGGTAGTTCCGCCACGTCTGACAAATTTTGAGGGTTATTACAGATGATCATGACGTATATTGCTATAGTGACAGGTTGTCAGCCCATCGCCTAAAATTGTAATATACTATAACCCTCGAATCCATTAGCTGGTTTTTACAGCATGCTCTGGAGGTGATGCAGCTGGCACATTCTATGTTTTTCTTTCACTCCCAGTCCAGCATGGAAGAAACTATCGATGACTACACCAAGATATTTTAAATTATTAGCCTTTTCGAGCTGAAGACAGGTGCCATCGCATCTCAGTCGATATATGCAAGTATGTAGGGTAAAATTAATTTCGGTTGGGGGTGCAGTTCTCTCTGAGATGGAGAAAGTGATTACTTTTGTTTTAAGAGTATTTAAGGTAAGAAGGTTATTTTGCAGCCACGTTGCAACCCGCTGTACACCTGTTTCTACGGACTGTTTTACCGCTTCCCAACCTTTGCCATTAAATATTAGGGCTGTGTCATCTGAAAAATATTCACTAAAAAGTAATAAAAAAATAAAATGAAATAATGACTACCTTCCATGTAAAATTTCTTATAACGTTATTGTATTTTAAGGTAAGACAAGTAGATTAATATTATTTGTTACCTTTTAGTGCGTCTTTCCAGTTCTATGAAAGCATTGGAAGGCGGTCATTTATTTATTTTAAAATTATAGTTTACTAGTGGGTCCGTTGTACTGCCAGAGCTGCAGCCTGTTTTTATGTTTTCCCGTGGTAAGAAGTATCCATTGTCTCTCTCCTGCTTCTATACCTTGCCTATCGATTTTCAGCAAAATTGGTTTAAGATAAGATAAGATATAGGATAAGAGTAGGCATTTCGGCACGTTACGACTATTGTAATTTCGTCATGGATAGTCCTAGGCTTGACGTTATTATGCAGGACGTAATTTTTTGCGTTGCTTAGGTTCGTATTTATAATGAGCTCTCATGAGTAACAGTGAGTTTGTGTTCGTATCGGAAATGTAATTTCAGTACAAACTGGCCTGTCAAATCCATACTTAATATTGCTCTCAAGTTTGATATCGCTTTATAAATGCGAGCCTATGTTGCTCATAATCTTCGACTGCAATGAATGAATCTTGTATGTTAAATATACAAGTGAGTAGTCATTAATTTATCAGTATGAATAACACTTGTTCGTCATTCAGTGATAAAATATAACAATCATATTAAAATAAATTCCTGCTAACATTTAAGATGCATACTCTGCAGACGAACCGGAAATGACTGTTCACTCTAAAACACCTGTGCTACAATTTTTGCACACCGCCAAATTAACATGCATTGGTATTGATTTGGCGTTGCACACATCTTACTTAACTAAAATAACCATATCTTTTATTTTCCTACAATAAAGGACAGAAAGAAACGGCACTATAGACGGACATAACACGAGACGGAATAAATTTAAATTTTGTCGGTCAGAAAATCTTCAAAATTTTTTAACTTGACAGGATCTAAATAAACACTGCACTCGAGCTCTTCTGTTATTTTGTATAATGATCATTCTAGACACATAATTATAGAAATAGAGACTTATTTTATTTATGTCGTGTGCCAAATCGACGCCAAATGTTTGCTTACCACCAAAATATATTTTCGCCGAAAAAGGTTCGTGCTGAACGAGTGATGGAATTAGATACACCTAGCTACTTAAATAACTGCAAATAATTTGCAATTAAAATTTCATATTTGTCCGCCAACTAACTAAACTAGTTGTACCGGGGTTTACCCGTGGGTATAAGATATTATCTTAGGGCAAACAAGTGGTTGAAAGCAAACCTCTGCTTAAATAGAAGTTCCTTAGACGAGATGCTTTAGACATACACACAAACACGTACATTCAGAAAATATATGCCCGACTGGGAATCAAACCTAGAACCCTCTGTGCATAGAGGAAATATTAGGAATTACCAAATATGTACGTTATGTGGTTTGTCGTCATAATTTTAAGGTAATTACTGAGTATCTATTATAAACAATGTCGTCCATACATAACCGAAATCAAAGCATTTTGCCACCTGATTTCTCCAAACTTTCGTCAGAGCACTTGCGTCCTTCTACTATAGCATTAACTTGTTGATCTTGACCAATTCTATATATATATACTTTATATGTAACATACAGACAATCATACAGCACAGCCATACGCCTGCCTAATATTATTATCAAATTGGTCATACCTTCAACTGAAACAAGAAGTAGATAGTATTTATTTTTAATTTCCAAAAACAAAGACCTCTTTAACATATCTTTACCATAACTAATAGATAGCACAGACCGGATTCCTATATAAATGGAAGTAGATATTTTCTTAACCATATTGGGATCTGTAGTGCAGCAGATATCAACATGAAGCAAGTATTGTTCCTGGTTGTGTCGACGTTGGCAGTAGCCCTTGGTAAGTGCCTTGGTAGAGAAGTCCATCGGCTGGCCGCTAAAATTTTCTCAGCTTTTCGAAATTTTGCTTCTCTACGTCAATACTCTCTTCATCTGTGAAACTCCAACCAGGTTATTGAGCGGAATTCAGTCTTATTTTTGAATCAATCATTTGTTGCCAGCTGCACCCGCAAACTACATTTATATATCAAGATGGCTTCATGTTTCTTCATGACTAGCTTTCCGGTATCCGGTTTCAGCAGTGCAAAATATTAAGGAAAAGACAAAACAGAAAATCTCCTTCCATAATTCGGCCTAAAAATATCAAATTATTTTGTAGCCTTTGAAAATTCTAGACGATGCCCTCATGGTACTAGATACACCTAAGATTATGATACCTAGATTTTGTATCATAGTGTTCAAACTGTTTCTATTGATACATACGTTCAGAATAAATTCTAATAATCATCTTTTCTAATTAAACCATCTTTTTATTTCACAGGATGGGATGCCGGATTCAAAGGTAAGAATCAAATCACGTAAGATACACATTCTTCTTGACGTTCCCAACTTACCAGCATGTACTCACTTAATGTTGTTTTCAGTTCGGTTTGGTCTCACCGGCATCGGCAAAGAACACTACATTTCAATGCCAACGAATGTCTCCGAGGCAAGGCAACAATCTTGGACTCAGGAACAGCGCGCCGACAAAGTGTTGCCAAGTTTGACCATGCTCTGCCACCCCGAAAAAATCATCTGTGTGTTATACGATGACACCGAATACGCTGCTGGAATCCAAGTTGCTGTAGGTTTCTTTATTTCCAATTTGGACTAACCACTTCCAAAAATCTGTCATTCATAATGCGCATAGCAAAATAGTGGAACTCTACTACCTGCGTCTATGTTTCCCAATCAATACAACCGCCAATACTTCAAAGTTGGAGCGAATAGGTAATTTATTTCTGGAAAGGCTCGGTCTATCGTCAACAACGTCTCTGTTTCCCCTAATCGGAATAAGGAGCATACCCAATATATACATATTTAAGTAGATTTGAAATTGATCTACTTTTAATGTCAAATCCTTTTAAATCACTATAACGTTCTATTTGTTATGCATGCAGCTCCCTCTAGACCAGTTCCAAGATGATATCTGGGACTGGAACATACAAGGCTACATCAAGTGGACCCCCAGCAACGGCAAGAGCTACTACACCAAACAGCAATACTTCGTCAACGAAGGTAGGTACCATTACATAAAATTTCTGCTGGAGCAACCCAGTAGACAGTACAGCTCAAAATTGAAATCATTCCCTTACTTATGTTTTTATTGTCAGATTACTTGGCCACCAGTGCCGCTCAGCGCAAAGCCAACCGCAACCCTAAGTCGCTGTTGTCTGCTGGAAGCGTGTGGGTTAGCGGTAATCGAGGAGAACTCTTTGAGATAAACCAAAAACCAGACAACTTGGCCTCCAATGGATTTACCGAACAAGGCTGTCTTCCTGGAATGGGTAAGGTCACAAAACGTATTAGCCCTTATTTTAATAAATTTTGTGCTCAAGCATGTGCTGATACCTAAATATAGTGACAATATTAATCAAAACTTCATTTCGTGGCATCGCTGAGGACAAAAAACGGAAGGGAACGGAATATCTGAAGTATACACATTTTCATTTTCTTGTAGCTTTGTGAACTGTTACATCATTAACTCTAGTTGTGAACTCTACAAATAAATTACGTAATATTTGGGTCTTTTCCAGGACACCACTTCTGGCGTCTGAACCAGCAGACCAAGTGCGACTCCGAGATGTTCCCATTCTTCGTCCTATATGACAACAGCAACGATCTGGTTGGTACCGGCATGGCTATCGCCGGAAAGCTCCCGGAGCTGAAGAAAGACTGGTTCGAGAGGCCCCCTCCGCTAGCCGTCAAGGTAAGGAACTCATACATACAATATTATGACACAATTTTTATGATGTTTTTATAAAGTAAGAGGCAGCGCGATTTATATCACCAAAATTTTTTTGGTGTTCTTGCCGAGAAATATGCAAAATATTAATGTACGAAACCACCGCCGAGAAATATGCAAATATTAATGTACGAAACCACCCAATCATTCCTTTTCTGATTCTTTGTCTGCCACACGCACGCGAAAGAATTGTAAAAAAAACTAGTAACCAAATTAATTAAAAATACTTATTATGACTATCTTTCGAATTTCTGGTAATGATATATGTTTATTTTTAGATCATCGTGCCCCGTGGTCCTCAGTGCTTATACGACGTGTCTCACAACCCTGGATTTGTCACCATCCACATCTTCTACGTGGAGAGCCCCTGGCTCAACGTCTGTATGCCTAAACTGCCCAATATCTTCGGATAATGACCTACCTGATCCTTTCGAACTGAATATGATTGATCCGTTTTATTCATTACAATACTGTCCTTAGCAACAACCACTTGTGTTTATTACAACCACCAATCCAAGATATACAGCATAAATTTTACAAAAAAATTACTTCCTTTGAAACCAAATGACATACAGCAGGGTTCTTTCACCCAATTATTCGTAGAATAAAGTCCAGCTTTAATGTATGGTATTTGGAGGTACCCCCGGGTAGGAAAGCAATCCGTGGTGCTCGAAGATCTTAAACGGAACTCTTAAAAAAATATTATGAAGCTGAAAGATCGGATCTGCCTCGTTGAAGTCGCTAATGTAGCCAAGTTTTGGATCATTAGACTTGTTGTCTTGATCAGTTTCTATTACACATAATCCTGTGAAAACCTGTAATTGGCTTTCTGTCTTGTATTAATTTTAAGTATTCTTATATTGATAGCTGTTGGTTTTCCTTAAAATACAAAATAAAATAATCACGACGGTCTAATGATGAAGCCGACGGATTGCCATCGGAACTGCCTTGTAAAAGTGCTAAGGTAGGTGTTTGAGCTCATTTGATTTGTTGACTCAAACAAATTATTTTACACATGATAACGAGGTTCTAATGATGAAGCCGACTGATATCCATCGGAACTGCCTCATCAAAGATCCTAAGATATCCAAGTCTGGGTTCATTAGATTTCGACTTTTGCGTATTCCATCAAGAGAACTTCATCCCTTTTGCACTGTTGTTTCTTTGCTCTGCTTAGGATTTATTTTAATCTTGTAAAAATGAAAAGGAATGACATTATTATCTTTTTTCTAAAGTTATCTTATCAGTTACTAGCGACCCGCCCCGCCCCGGCTTCGCACGGAAATTATCAGTGTTTCTCTACTATATTATGCATGTAATATACATTTTAACCTTTCTCTTGAATCAATCTATCCATTCAAAGAAACCGCATCAAAATCCGTTGCGTAGTTTTAAAGATTTATGCGGAAATAGGGATATAGGGACAGAGAAAGCAACTTTGTTTTATACTATGTAGTGATGATAATATCATTCGACTTGGACAGAGTGATCATTCGACTTCCACCAAGAACGGTCGCGTCGTTCTCGTTCTTGTACTAGTTTAATGCTAGGGTAATGTGCTAACGCAGCAGTCCTCGAGGTTGCCGCGACGACCCTACTGGGTCATCAAAAGTGAAAACCTAAGTGGCGCTCCCATCAGTGAAAAATCATAATTCACTCAAGAACACAATGTAATGAAAACCCGGTCCAACAGACTTTAGTAATTGTTAAAAAGAAAACTTAGAAAAGTTGCGACGGCCACCAACGGCTAATTTTGTACCTGTTATTACAACGAACTATGAATCGCTAATTTATAAGGTTATTAATGATCTTATGGCGGAACAACCTTTGTTTAAGTCGTTTTCGTTCTGCTTACCCCATATGACAAGGGCGTGATTTTGTGTGTGTGAAAATACATACATACATACATATAATCACGCCTTTTTCCCTTATGGGGTAGGCAGAGCGTAAACTACATATAAAAAGATCGTTCCGCCACGTCTGACAAAGTTTTGAGGGTAAGATAGATTTGTAGGTATATTGCTTTAGTGACCGGTTGTCAGCGTATCGCCTTAATTGCAATATACAGAAACCCTTTGATCCCTTAGCTGGTTTTTACAGCATACCCGGGAGGAAATGCAGCTGGCACATTCTAAGTTTTTCTTTCGCTCCCAGGTCAGCATGGAAGTAAGGATGTGTGTGTGTGTGTAAATTATCTTAATTACTATTTTTTGGAACTGTTGGACCGGTTTTTGGATTCACTGCGTGTTTAGTGAGTTATGAAAAACTACGAGTATATCTCAAAAAGTATATAGGTATTTAATTTATTATGTAGAGAGTATTCCCTGGATATCGAAAGCTTTTTAAGTAGCATTGAAAAGCTTTTCCTCGACGATTCCTAGGATAGTTAAATTAATAAAGTCCGCCTGATTTATCGATTTATCCTTGATATTTTTCTTCTGTCGATTAGGTTATAAAACCGTCTTATAGCCACTACTGACATAGTTTTTTAGTGATACAATACAGCTTTTAATAGTTGTCCTCTGAAGCACCCGAGCAATTTTCTTATTTGTCATTTAATCAGGGGATTCAGCCTGCATTGTCCAAAAATGTCAAAGATTCTTCCGTATCTATGATTTCGTAATCGTAGATATGCCATTACTGATATGTAAGTGCAGCAACACATAGGCGTCACTTACCTGCACGTATGGTTGCGTTCATCACGCTGTTAATGATTTTTGCATTAGCTACAACACACATGCGTCACTTTACGCAGTACGCGCGCATGGCGAGTAACTCTACGTCGGCGCACCCCTTTACTAGTAGCGCTTAAGATGTTGCATGTGTGTTGTAGGCAATGCAAAAAGAATTGACAGCGTGTTGAGCGCAACCTTGCACCCAGTAAGGCTCGTATTTTAGAAGCGATCTCTAACTTGAGAGCAATATTAAGTATGGATTTGAAAGGCCAGTTTGTGCTAATAATGATATTTCTGATACGAACTCAAATTCGCTGTCACTCTTCAGAGATGAATATAAATACGGCCCTAAGTGTCGCCTGTGTGTTTCTGCTCTTACTTTTTTAATTTATAAAAGTGTACCTAGATTTCCACCCGCAGGAGTCTAAACATTAGGTATATTTACCACGACCTGATATCCCATTTTGTACGATAAGGATACTCCGATATATGAGTAGAATGGGGTCATGGGGAGCTAAATTAATTATCTGCAGAACAAACGCTGGAAGCAATGATCCATCAGCTTTTGAGGACGGTTGGACAGTTATTTGGGCTTTCGCTAAATTGCACTTGTCGTCCCTTGTTCTCGTTACAGATATGGCATTATATCTATGTTGTTTGCGTTTATATGTAAGGGATAATCTTTGGTAGTTTGTAAAGGGAAATCCAACTATTTTGCGTGTAAGAGTAACTGTAATATAATAATAAATTACCTAGGTATACACCATGCTTCCATGCTGGACAGGGAGCGAGAAAAACATAGAATGTGACAGCTGCATTTCCTCCTGCGCAGGCACTCGACGTCCAGGTAGACCATAAGAACGATGGGTGGACGAAATTAAGAGGATAGCTGGAGACAAATGGACTGAAGTAGCACAAGACCATTTTTCTTTCACCCAAAGGCTGCCTGGAAGAAATTGCTACCTTAGCAATAAGGCCGCCTATGTTGTACTTGTCTTTTGATGTTACCTGTTGTGTTGTATGATTTGGATTTGCAATTACGTGCAATAAAGTATTTTTATGTTATGTATGTTATGTTAAGACCGGATAAAATGGAACAGCTTGGAGGAGGCCTATACCCTGAAAAGGGGTTCATAATTAACTGAGTGAATGAATTTTGGAATGCATGTACGAATTTTGTATCACTAAACTTATTATTATTTAATGAAATGTTTTATAATACTGATGTAATTTTAATTATGAAATAAATGGCTTTATTATTTACACCATGCTTCCATGCGAGACTGGGAGCGAGAGAGAAACATAAAATGTGACAGCTGCATTTCCTCCTTGGTATGCTGTAAAAACCGGCTAAGGGATCCGAGGGTTCAGTATATTGCAATTTAGGCGATGGGCTGACAACCTGTCAATACAGCAATATACCTACAAATCCACGGATTACATACACCATACAGATACACGGATTATTTAGGATATAGGCAAAATCTGTAAGTCTTCTTTAGGTATGTCATATTTTTTGGTCTAACTTGGTTGGTTCTTATTAACCTGTACCCTTATACCTTCTAATGACTAATATGGAAAGTCCGAAGGAAAGGCATTATTATTATTCTGCCTTAAGAGTGAGCAGGTAATTCTAAGTTCAAATAAGCATTCTGAGAAACAATCTGAGATCACGACTTTCGCTTCTATTTTTAGTTCTTGTGTCTATTTACAAAATAAACTCATCTATGCTTAGTGATCAAAGCATTAATTATTTATAACTGCCTCCGTGGTCTTGTTGCTAGTGCCATGGACTCCTGATCCGGAGGTCCTGGGTTCGATTGCCAGGGGGGAAACATAAAGTTGATATTTGAGAATTTATCACTTTGTAAATTTTTCCCCAGTTTAGTTAGGACATTGCAGGCTGAATCACCTGATTGTCCGAAAAGACAAAAAGATTTTGTGCTTTGGAGGGCACGTTAAGCCGTCGCTCCCGGTCGCTGTCTTTGATAGTGGTTGTTACTCGAACCATGTCAGAGGCCTGATAGTTGTGCTACTAGGCGGTTTAAAAACTCTGACAGGCCAGGGTTCATCGGGTCGATAGATTCGATACCCACTCGACAGAAAAAGAAGATTTATTACAGGCCCTACAACATCAATTCATTAGAATTAAGTATTTGAACGTCACTTTACTTTTACTAATTAGGAGCGTTCAGTAATAAGTGACTGTTAGGCCACTTCGTTTGATTTTACTTCAATTGGTTGTTTTTAAAAGCAGTAAGCTCTCCTTAATGAATCATTGGAAAATTCTACAAAAATAAACATCTAAGCAATAAGTTCAAGGCCTGCAATTGAATTAAAAAATATATTCTAGTTGCCGCAGTTATCAGTAAATTTGATATTCCTTATAAATCATTATAAGGAGCGCTTTCACGGTTGGGAAAAATATCCGTTTTATGATTATTTAAAAATGCGAAATAGTTTTTTTTTATCCAACTCGTTTTTTTATAGAATTAGCTTTTTAGTGCTCTTTTCGCACCTTTTTCATCCGGACACGGACCTAACCGCCACGCCGTAGCGCGCGCTGTTTTGAACGATATTCTAAGGTATTACGGGTGATGGTTGCATATTTAAAAATCTACCTGCTCATCTGCCATTGGGATACACCTTGAGAAATTAATTTCTTGCCGTTTTAAATTGTTGCATAGGTACAAGGAAAAATTATTTCGTTAAAAGAAAAACTTGGGGGAGATGGGCCTCCTTAGCATTGGTTTGCAACTCATCTAGGAGAAGGAAAATTCCAAAATCAAACCCGGGAATTCAACCCGTAAGGCCAATCTGAAGCTATTGGAAAGTATCACCCTCTAAAGGTTCAGTTGGTATCATTGGCTTCAAGACAGGATGTCAATTAGAGTGGTGTCGGATGCATGCCTAGTGCAGCAACGGCGGCGCTCACAGGCCTAGTACTGGCTTACTGTCTACCTGCCAACCCGCATCGGACAGGCGTGGTGGGTTAATTGTCCAAACCTCTCCAAAACCAACATGGACTCTCCCAACAACGACAGGCCCCAAGTGCCCGGCGTCTCCGGCGGTGGCTCCGTCGATGACGGTAGGCAGAGTGACCCCGGAGCATGGGGTGCGAAGAATCTCCGGGTGGCAAACCCTCCCCGTCAAACGACTTCAGCTAAATCTAAAACGGACACCGAGCTTCACATCTTGACATACAATGTTAGAACTTTAAGCACGGAAGAACGCTTGTTGGAACTGGAAAATGCCTTAAAAACAATAAAGTGGGATATCGTGGGCCTTGCTGAAGTTCGCAGAGAAGGCGAAGACACCTTGGAGCGAGAAGACAATATCTTTTATTACTACGGAATATCTGGCGGACTCTACGGAGTGGGTTTCCTTGTACATAAACGATGTAAAGCCAACATACAAGAGTTTGTATCCTACTCCGAGAGAATAGCCTTACTTAAATTCCGTATATCAGAAAAGGAGACAGTTACCATCGCTCAGGTGTATGCGCCTACAACTAACCACTCTGATGATGAAGTCGAAGAGTTCTACGATACATTGAACAGGGCCCTAGATAAACACCGTGGTACATGGAATCTGGTCTTAGGCGACTTCAATGCAAAGGTCGGCTTAAGGCAAGATTTGGATGACATTCGCGTGATCGGACCTCATGGCTTAGGCAACAGGAACGACCGCGGAGACTTCTTCAGTTTGCCTTTGGACAGCAACTTAGCCTGGGAAACAGTTTCTATTACAAAAAATCTCACAGAAGGTGGACGTGGGTTTCACCAAATGGAAAAACTAAAAATGAAATTGATTTCGTTCTTTCATCCAACCTATCTATCATTAAACACGTTGAAGTGCTCAACAAAATTAAATTTAGTTCAGACCATAGACCAGTTCGCAGCAAGTTGTTCTTCAATCGCAAAATTCACAGAGAAAAAACGTTTAAAAATAAATTAAAACGCATTAGTAAAGACAATCTTATTGCAAACAAAGATCAATTAATTGTTGAATTACGAAATTCATTTCACCTTTTTAAAACCGACCAAGATCTCGAAAAAGAGGCCGATGTTCAGGTCCAATATGAAAACATCGAGAAATGTATAAGAACAGCAAGTGCGAAGATTAAACAAACGAAGAAGAAAAATCGTAAGTTATCTCACAAGACATTTAATTTATTAGAAGATAGGGAAAAGTTTAGGGACAATGTAACTAGTATAGAATTTAGAGGAATAGATAAAACAGTGAAACGTAGCATCAGGAATGATATCCGGAAATATAATAAGAAATTTATAGAAACAGGTTTGGAACGCAATCTATGCCTAAGAACAGCCAGACAGGGAATGACAAAAGGACGATCATGGATAACCTGCCTGAAAGACGGTGAAGGTATAAAACAGGGAAACAGAGACAAAATAAGTAACATTAGCACTGACTTTTACAAAAAAATGTATTCAGACGTCCCCGGTGAAGCGAATTGTGCCCGACCTGTAGAATATCAGTACAATGACACCATCCCATTGATATCCGACTTAGAAGTCCATCGAGCTCTACACAAAATGAAATATAGTAAAAGTCCAGGCGAAGATGGTATCACTTCGGAGTCTTTAAAAATAGGCGAGCCAGCGCTTCTACCGTAGTTGACGAACTTATTTAATTCAATTTTAAAATCAGGAAAATTGCCATCTAACTTTTGCCATTCGAACGTCATATTACTACACAAAAAAGGAGACAAAAGCGATATTAATAATTATCGCCCCATTAGCTTGATTTCGCACGTATATAAAACTTTTATTAAAGTTATAGAAAACCGCATTGCAGGAAAACTGGACCTTCACCAACCGCCCGAACAGGCAGGCTTCAGACCCGGCCTTTCCACTACAGACCACCTACAATCTCTCAACCAGCTAATAGAAAAACACGTTGAATTCAACCTCCCCTTATATCTAGCCTCTGTCGATTACTCCAAGGCGTTTGACAGCTTAAAACATGAGTTCCTGTTTGATGCCTTACACAGCCAAGAAATAGACCCAGTTTACACAAATCTTCTGAAACTAATATATAAAAATAGTACAGCTGCTATAAAACTAGAGTCAACAGGCCCATCATTTAACATAGAAAGAGGCGTCAAACAGGGAGACCCGCTGTCCCCTAAATTATTCACATGCGCTTTGGAGGAAATCTTCAGGAAAATAGGGCACACGTGGAATGAAAAGGGCGTAGACGTTGGCGGAAGGAAGCTTACCAACCTTCGTTTCGCCGATGATATCGTCTTATTCTCGTCGTCAGCAATTGAACTAGAATTAATGCTCCAAGACCTCAGCACAACAAGCCACGAAGCTGGACTAATGATGAACATGTCAAAAACCAAGCTTATGACGAACAGCTCGAAGAGGGTAGTGACGTTAGATGGTGGGAGAATGGAATATGTCCACGAGTATATTTATCTCGGCCAAATAGTCTCTTTCCAGGCACGACAAGACAAAGAAGTTGCTCGACGCACCGAAAATGCCTGGAAGAGCTATTGGTCGATGAAAGAACACATGAAAGGTGACTTGCCTTTGTCTTTAAAACGTAAACTCGTGGACGTATGCATTCTCCCAGTATTTACCTACGGAGCTCAGACTTGGTCTTTGACGGAAGCTCAGAGGTCCAGACTCGCGGTTTGCCAGAGAGCCATGGAGCGCAGTATGTTGGGTCTAAAACGAATCGACAGGGTCCGGAACACTGTACTGCGCTCTAAAACCCAAATTGCTGATGTGACCCACGCATCTGCTAAGCTGAAGTATGATTGGGCCAGCCACGTCTGCCGCATGCCGGATGAATTGTGGACAAAAATCACTACACATTGGAAGCCACCGACTGACAGAAGGCGACGCGGCAGACCGAGACGACGATGGCGAGACGAGCTGGACGCCTTCAGCAAGTCATGGCCGGAAGAGGCGCAAAATAGGGAGGCATGGAGGGAGAGGAGAGAGGCCTTTGCCCAGCAGTGGGACACATAACGGCTACATAAGATAAGAAAAGAAAAACTGTCGGATGGGCATGTAAATAATTGATCCTGCGCCCGATTTCTCTCTGGTCGTGTCATTCAATCTGTCCCATCAGAATATGAGATTGAAGAAATGGAGAGTGCACCTGTGTGTAACGCAAACACTTGGGCACTAAAAACTGGTCCTGCGCAGTTAGCCCATCTCTGGATGATTGGCCGCTGTCACCGACAACCGGTAGAAGGACCTTTATTATTATTAGTATAGTTATACTTCAAAATAATCAAACCATTACATAAATTGTATTTAAAACGACGATGATGTTGAATATAAATATAAATAAACTAAATGACTACCAGATACATAAATATTTAAGACAAAACAAGCAAAGGTAAAGTGTTATGTTAACGAAGTCTCTATGTAAAGCCCTCAATCCTAAAGTTCAAATGTTAGACTGCGTTTACTTGAAGTAATTACTATTTCCATACAAAGGCAGAAATACTTGTATTGGATTTCACAATTGCGAGTTTTACATCTAAGCAAGAAAATAAATACATAACTATCATAAGTAAGAGCCCGATGGTGTAGTGGATAGGGCCGCTGCCTCCTGAGCTGAGGTCGTGGTTCGAATCCCACCATGTGATTTTCAGTTTTCGAATTTCATATGTACGTTTATTCGGTGCTTTTTCCGTGCTTCGGAAGGCACGTTAAGCCGTTGGTCCCGGTTAATATCATAACATAACAGAAAAATACTTTATTGCACTTAATAATACAACATACAACACAAAAGATAACAAAAAACAAGTACAACATAGGCGGCCTTATTGCTAAGGTAGCAATTTCTTCCAGGCAACCTTTGGGTGAAAGAAAAAAAGTGTAGCGGTAAGCGGGACAGTGCAAACCTAGTCAAATAGGTATCCTAAATACATTACATAACATATAATACATAAATTAAGTACAAGCTACTACATAGATATTTGTAAAATAAACTAATACATAAACTAATGGAAGATAGGATAATGCAAACTACAATCAGAACTAGTCGAAGGAAATGACAGCAACAGTATCTACAGCACAGGATAAAAGTGAAGGAAACTAAAGATCAGACAGTAATTATTTGTTCCTAGAAACGTTTTTTAATTCGGCTCTTAAAAGTCTCAAGAGACGGTGCACGTCGAATGTCTTCGGGCAATTCATTCCACAGCTTGATAGCTCGCACTGTGAAAGACTTTGCATAGAAGTCAGTCTTGTGAGAAGGCAGGTTAAGCGTCAATTTAGAGCTGGCTCGCAAATTGCGGGCCAGGGTGGCCGAATGACAAATATACCGATCTTTAAGATAAGGAGGGGTGTTAGGGTGGGAAAGAATGGAGTAAAGGAGGGAGAGGATGTGACAGTCCCTTCTGCGGGTAATAGGCAGCTATTGAAGTTGGGACCTATAAGAAGAGACATGGTCATACTTACGCAGGCCAAAAATAAATCTTATACAGAGATTTTGCAGACGTTCGAGCTTGTTTAATAGTTGAACAGATAAGTCAGGATAACAAACGTCTCCATAATCCAGTATAGGAAGAAGAAGCGAATGTGCCAGGCTGATTTTTGTTTTGGTCGGTAAAAGATTTTTAAGTCGCTTAAGAGACCCGTACACGGCAAACACCTTCCTGCTTACCTCTGATACCTGGTGATTCCACAAGAGACAGTCATCAAACATAACACTCAGGTTATTGACTTTGCGGCTGTAGGGAATTGGAGTTCCATCAAACATGATCTGGGGTAACAGTTCATGCTTAATTCGTGCAATATCCCAATGGCTACCAATTATAATGGTTTGTGTTTTAGCTGGATTAACTTTTTAGCCAAAGGAACGACTACACTCAGCAATACTGATGAGGTCTCGTTGGTTGTCTCAATAGCGACTGAGATATCAGAAAGTGGAGCTTGTGTATAAATTTGGAGATCGTCTGCATACAAATGATAGGAAGAAGTGAGAGGAAGTGTGATAGAATTTATGAAAATAGAAAACAGAAGAGGTGACAGGACGCCACCCTGCGGAACGCCGGCAGAAGTATCACACCACGCAGAGAAGGTATCTTCAATGCGTATGCGCTGTCGGCGCCCATACAGGTAACTATGAAACCAGTTAATCACCGTTGGAGATATGTTATGAGAACGCAAGATAGAGAGTAGAATATCAAAATCTACTGTATTGTTATTAATATCGTTTAATACCGTAGATATTAATCTTTAAGCCATATGAGAGGCCAGAGCTAAGCATTGGCGGCTTGAAAACTCTGACCTAATCTAGGATTGGGTCTGGTTTCCCTTCTAGGTTGCGGAGGTCAGATGGCAGTCGCTCTGTGTAAAAACCAGTACCCTCGTTCAATTTTCTAGATTAGGAAGCCGAACCCGTGAGATACGGGATAAGGCTAGGGAGATGATGATCATCATAAGTAAGAGGGATGTGATAATGAAGATTAAAATAGTTTGATCGTGTTTTAGCCTGTTAAGAGTAAAAGGCTCCATGGCCTTTCTGATGAATGGCGAAGAGAAGAAGAGAGGGTGAAGCGCAACGGTTCCCTGTCCACCAGTTTCGCCTTCAATTCGACTCATCAGATGCGGAAGTGTCTGCATGAGATTTGGTTTGCAAGTGCTTTGCTCTTGTGAGCTTAGAGTTGGATTCCGTTCCGATCCAAACAAGCTAAGCTCACAATAGCTAAGCACATGCAAACCTTACGACGACCTTTTGACGACCCGTGCAGCCTAGTTGGCAGTGTACCTGCCTGCTACGCAGAGGGTCCCGGGTTCAATTCTCGGCCAGGGCAGACATTTGAATGATGAGTTTAAATGTCTGTTTCTGGGTCTGGGTGTTCTTTGTGGTTGTTTCTGTGTATGTCCATGGCACCCCGATACAGGGAATCCTAGTGGGGGCTATGAGTGTGATCGTGTTTTTTTTTTCTTTTTTTTTTATGCTTGTTTTTTTATTTTTATTTAATCATTGAAGGAAAAGTATTTTTTCTTAGGATAACTGCAAAAAATAGTGAAAATACTAGAGAGTTTCGGAGAAGGGCCGATGGCTCATTATTATAGCGAAAATATATTTTAAGAATCCGTGTAATATTAATATGCCTAAGTGTCATTTTAATTCGACACCTTTATTAAATTCTGATGTGAAATACCCTGACTAGCTTGAAGAGTAGTTTTTCTACACTTTAAATAGAAGTGGTTCCATGTCAGAGAGTAAACCTCACCACAACACTACAGTTCGATTAAAATCCCTGACACAATATTAGTACCTATTTATCTAGATGCTTGTTAACGTGCTTATTATTATTATCCGATTCTGCTTGACAATAATCAGCCAATTAACACTAAATTGGGCAACCAGTGTTGTGGGTTTTTGAGATTATCTGCGAAGCGGCTGTCGAAGCCTATTTTAGCTTTTGAATGTGCCAATAGTTTCTACCATTTGGAAAACTTTAAGAAGTATTTTGCTTTCAAATACTAAGGCCCGTATTTATAATCAATTCTCAAGAATGCCAGCGAGTTTTAGTTTGTATGAGAAATGTCATTTCAGTATAAAGCGGTCTGTCAAACCCATACTTAATATTACTCTCAATCTTGAGTATGTAGTACTATTATATATTCTGTATCTTGAGATTGATTTATAAATACGAGCCTTAAAACTGAACGTACTAGTACTAATTCGGCGGCAGGCGGTACTATCTGCGGACAGTGCCAGCAACACCGCATTTTGTAAATAATAAAATAAGATAAAATTCGGTAAAAATATTATTGTGATGGGGGTGTGGTACTATCTGAATGCTTATATTCCGATGATTGGTGAAAAATTATTCAGGATCGCGAGAGAAAAATATAAAATGTACCAGCTGCATATCCTCCCGGGCATGCTGTAAAAACCAGCTAAGGGGTCCGAAGGTTTCAGTCTATTGTAATTTAGGCCTTGTGCTGACAACCTGACAAATCTATTTTAAATAACCCTCAAAAATTTGTCAGACGTGGCGAAACGACCTTTGGTTGGATCGTTTACATTTTGCCTATCACATTAGGGATAAAAGCGTGATTATATGTATGTATGTATGTTTCCCTAGCTTTCCGAAGGTGCACTTAATACAAAATACATACGTATACTTGACCAAACGCACGTAAACACAATTACTATCAAATTGATAGCACTTCAGCATGAATAGTATATCAGTTCATTCTGGTAAGCCCCCAAATCCACTTTGTAGTAAAGTCAACAATCTATTATTCAGAATCACGTATATTTGCGGTCTGATTTCACCCCGATTTTATGTAGTTACATGAGGTAATGTAAAGGTTATAGGTGCGATCATACATTTGTGGTTTTGTGGTCTGATATATAGGATTTCGAGTAGGAGATCATCGATCGGTGCAATTCCACCAAGGAACCCAGAGTTGATATCAATGTGCTAGATTGGTTTTAGTGCGGTAAGGACAATGCTGGATGAAGCACAAGACTGAATAATTTATTAAAAAAAACAGAAACAAAACCCAACCTATATTATCTGAATACTCTATCAACGTCTAAGTTCTCCTAAACATAATTCCTTCGCCGCTAAAATCCAAAATTCAGTCTCCAATAATAATAATAATAATTTAGTAATCCAATAGTATTTTTTTACACTTTTTGATTATTTCACTTATATAATTTGCGTATTAAAATTTATCTCTCTCCGGAATATATACATACATTTTAATCGTGCATTTATCCCTAAAGGGGTAGGCAGAAACTTAAATAAAGGTCCTTCCGCCACGTCTGACAAAGTTTTGACGGTTTTTTAAGATAGATTTGTAGGTATATTCTTGTGACAGGTTGTCAGCCTATCGCCTAAATTACAATATACAGAAACTCTCAGATCCCTTAACTTGTTTTTACAGCATGCCCGGGACATAATGCAGCTGGCACATTCTATGTTTTTCTTTCGCTCCCAGTCCACTATCCTGAATTGCAGCGATATTAGCCTTATACAGAAAAGCTTTTCTAGCTAGAAAACATTAACGTGACAAACAAACCCTACATCCAGATTTCAAATTGGTCAATTCTGAGTATTAAGGCCCGTAATTATAATCAGCTCTTGAGACTGACAGCAAGTTTGAGTTTGTATCAGAAATGTCTTTTCAGTACAAAACGAACTGTTAAATCTACACTCAAGATTGCTCTCAATCTAGAGATCGCTTTATAAATTCGACCCTTTGTTCTCCTATGAGCTTTTCATACGAGTGTATAAATCTGTTTTTTTGGTATATTTTTTAGATTGGATTTGTAGGAATCTATTTCTGAGGGAATGTTATTCATTGAATTAATGATTACGTGTACTTTTTCCTGTTCTATTTAATTTCATAAAATATATGTTATCCTGCCTTCTTTGACAAATATTTACACATTAATACGGTTCAAGGAATGCTTGTTGTTTTTTTTTATTGGCCTCGTTTTTTTTGTCAACGAAATCTGGAACTAACAAATAATAAACGATCATAATAGTATACATACATAAATCATTCCTTTACACCAAATGGGGTAGGCAGAGCGTCTACGATCCAAACAAAGGTGGTTCCGCCAAGTCTGACAAGTCTGGATCGTTTAAGATAGATCTAATGTATGTTGCTGTAGTGACTGGTTGTCAGCCCATCGCCTAAATTACAATACCTAAACACTCAAATCCCTTAGTTGGTTTTTACAGCATGCCGGGGAGGAGATACAGCCGGCACAATATTTGTTTTTCTATCGCTCCCTGTCCAGCATGGTAGAATAATAATATATTAGGCTTTTAAATATTTATCTATCTTTTTTTATTTTCATACATTTTGATGTTTATGTGTTTGATCTCATAGGCGTAGCCAGGCTTCAGTTTTAGGGGGGAGGGGGTTCAATGCATACGTTCAAAAGCACCGTGAGAGAAGCGAGTGGTTTTATTTTTGTTGCTTATAGACTTAGTACTACCGAAATCCCATTTGTAAATGCGCTTCAGAAGACGATTATAGAAATATATCATGAGCGTAGCGAGCGCGTTTTTTTTTATAAATATATCAAGTATTAGTTACCAAAACTCCTTGCGCAAACAAGAAAAAGTATATAACGAAACGAGCGCGAAATTATTGTATTTAAAGAAATCAAGTACCTATAGAAACTTCGTTCGTAATCTGCGCTAATGAGTTTGTCAAGTTTGTGGATTGATTTCGGGGGAGGTTTGAATGTAGTATTCTGTGACGCTAGTCTTAGTCAAGGTGATAAAAATAATATAACGTGAAACAGAACAAACTCACCTAGTAGATGCCTATATTTACTCTGTTTGTTTTTCAATCAAACTCATACTTTATTTACTTACAAAATTTGTTTAAAGAAAATTTAAGAATATATATTCTACTATCTGACTCATTTAAAAGTTGTTGTAATTAATAGTGCTACCTATTTTAAGATCTTTTGTATACTGTTCTATGATTATGTTGCGTTTTGTACTGTGAACTGGAGTATGAAGTGTTTTCTATTCTATTATTTTTCTAATAGTTTCGCTTTGTATCTTACAAGTCTTCGAAGAAGGTGTCTGGCATCAACATCATTATAAAATTACCTATTGTGATATGTTATTTATGCTATCAAGACCGTTATGAACATTGTGCAGTGACCGTAATTTCTTCTCACCTTTGACACCTATGCAATCAAGAATGGTCATAAAGAAATACGGCATTCGACACGTACCGGATTAAATTTCGAATAATAATATAACACCAATGTAAGTATTTAAAGTATAGTTATATATTATGCGAATGATACTGTACAATAATTAATTTGAATGAAAATTAGGTTGTATTTTTTATTCAATATTGATTTTTGTACTCTTCATAATATAGCAACGCCTCCATCTTTTTTGGGGTTTGCGGTTGGACTTTGCTTGTATTTATAAAAAAGAACTGTAATATGACTGCACTTTTTTAAAATAAATTAGTCTTCTTCTTCTTCTGTCGAGTAAGTCTATCGACCCGATGAAACCTAGTAGCACAACTATCAGGCCTCTGACATGGTTTGAGTAACGACAACTATCAAAGACAGCAACCGGGACCGCCGGCTTAACATGCCCTCCGAAGCACGAAATCTTTTCTTTTTCGGACAATCAGGTGATTCAGCCTGCATTGTCCTAACCAAACTGGGGAAAAATTCACAAAGTGATAAATTCTAAAATATCAACTTTGTGTTTCCCCCCTGGAACATTGTGAACACAAAGTGATAAATTCTAAAATATCAACTTTGTGTTTCCCCACATCGAACCCGGAACCTCCAGATCAGGAGTCCATGGTACTAGCCACTAGACCACGGAGGTAGTTATAAAATAGTTATCATTTGTCTTTGACATCTTTACATAATATAGTGTTTGGATGTCCGTTTGTCTATCTACGCAATGGATTTTGATGCTGTTGTTTTCAATAGATAGAGTGGTTCAAAACTAAGGTTTATATGTATAAAACATGTTCATTAATAGCAGAAAAACACTTATTAACCGTGTGAAGCCGGGTCGGGTTGCTAGTAAAGCGTTGAGCAGAGTTTTAAGTTAAGACATGTAACAATGTTCCAAAAAAATACACATGCTGGGTTTGAACCTGTAATTTGAAAATAAATTGACCAGTCGAAAGTTTTATTTTGTGCTTCAATCATAATATAGTACTAATACTTTATGTACAGAGTAATATTCTGTATTTGTCACTCAGCCAATCTCCTTATATCAACCAGAAGGCAATTTTGATAGTGCACATGCATAGTTAATTTTCTTTATGATTCTAATATATCTCACAAATAGCTTCATATATCGCTTGTGATCTCCAAGAAATCCTCTACTATTTATTATACTCATTTATCTAATTAGAGCATGACTTTAGTTTTATTTTAGTTGAGCTGGAGTTAGTTATTTGCATCTGTCGGAGGAGGCCAGGTTTGCTGGACAATTGTATCCTTTTGTTCATTAATAAGCTTACATTGTACTATGAAGCTTATGCACATTTTTTTCATATACATACATACATATAATCACGCCATTATCTCTAATGGGGTAGTCAGAGCGGACACGACCTAAATAAAGGTCGTTCCGCCATGTCTGACGAAGTTTTGAGAGTTATTTAAGATATATTTGTAAGTATATTGCTGTGGTGACAGGTTGTCAGCCCATCGCCTAAATTACAATATACTGAAACCCTCGGATCCCTTAGCTGGTTTTTACAGCATGCCGGGGAGGAAATGCAGCTGGCACATTCTATGTTTTTCTTTCGCTTCCAAGCTAGCATGGAATAATCCATGGTTTTTTTCAGATACATGTTGGACTGGGAGGGAGAGAAAAACATAGAATGTTCCAGCTGCCCTTCCTCCCGGGCATGCTGTAGAAGTCAGCAAAAGGGACTCGAGGGTTACAGTGTATCGTAATTTAGGCGATGGGCTGACAACCTGTCACTATAGCAATACACTTTTCAATCTAAAATTGCCTTCAATTTTTGTCAGACGTGGCGAAACCACCTTTTACGAGGCGTTTATCGCTCTGCCTACCCCGTAAGGGATAAAGGCGTGATTTTATGTATGTATGTATTTTTTCAGATATAGCCTAAAAACAAGACTAGAGAACCTCACAAAGCAAGTCGTAGTAGACTGGTCTGATGTCTAAGATTTACTCTGACAGAAATGCGACAGGATGACCACACGCACATTGACTTGTGCTCTTCTGCAAAAAGACCAGTGACGCGCCAGTTTATGACCTCCGTTAATACGTGTTAATACGTGGTTAGAAAAAAAACCCAAAGAAACCACTTCACTACATTGTATATAACAAAGTCGCTTTCTTTGTCCCTATATCCCTATGTATGCTTAAATCTTTAAAATTACGCAACGGATTTTGATGCGGTTTCTTTTATTGGATAGAGTGATTCAAGAGGAAGGTTTATATGTATAATACATGCATAATATAGTAGAGAAACACTGATGATTTCCGTGCGAAGCCGGGGAGGATCGCTAGTTGTAAATAAAACTGAAATTTTCACTCCCTCATGTATAACCATATCTGTATGGTGGTCTGTATGTAGTAGTGTGTAGATCACAGTGCGGTTATATGAAGCTTTCGTTGTGAATGTCATTGCACTTGCGCTGTATGTCACCCATTCTGGCCAGCCGTGTCCGTGGTAGACGGAAACATGCGCACAGAATTCACAATGTTTTAAATTCGGTGTAATAAACCTATAGGTACATTTTACCTATAGGTTTCTTGCATGCTGGACTGGGAGCAAGAGGAAAACATAGAATGTGCTAGCTGCATTTCCTCCCGAGCATGCTGTAAAAACCAGCTAAGGGATCCGAGGGTATCAGTATATTGCAATTTAGACAATGGACTGACAACCTGTCACTAAAGCAATATACCTACAAATCTATCACAAATAACCCTGTAAACTTTGTCAGACGTGGCGGAACAACATTTGTTTAGTTCGTTTATGCTCTACCTGTAAAGGCGTGATTATATATATGTGTGTATGCACTTTTTTTGTTGAAATTCACTTCTAGCAGTTTCGACTAAATAGGCTTGCTTTTCTGTGTCCTAGATCTTTGATAGTATTTTATTTATGTCTATGATATGTAGGTTATAAAGATTCAACCCGTAGTTACACTCTGACAGGTCTTGTATTGGTAACCAGCGATAAATACCAAGTGTAAGGGACAGCGTCCCGCAAACTGATAGTGGTTGCTCAGTCAATAATACTGAACTACTTCCACCAGGATAATTTTTCAGGAAATGAAAAAAATCTATAGATTTTCCATAAAAAATGTTCACCTTCATGGGTCAATTTATATGGAAAAGCCATATGTTTTATCACTTCCTGTATAAAGTTCTGGTGGAAGTTGTTTAGTGTCTTTAACTGAGCAACCCAACGTCCCAGAAATCAGTTTGTGGGACGCTGTCCCTTACATCCGGAATGTTTATTCTCCAAAGCATGGTTCATCAAAGTAGGTTGCCTAGCAAACATAAAAAATATTTTCAAATTATTTTCGAGTTTGTCTCAAATTATTACAGCAGCATTGTCGTTACCCCAAAATAAATGATGATGAGAATAAGCAAAAATACCTCGAAAGAAACGCCAGTATTAGATATACCTAGCTAATTCTCTAACATTTGAGAAATCAAATCGCACAACGAGAGAGAAATATTCTCAAAAGTTTTAGCAGGCTACCTACATTCAAATATCAAGTATGTTCTTCATAATATATATGAAGATCCTAATCCAGGGGATTGAACGAGGGTACTGGTTTTTACACAGAGCGACTGCCATCTGACCTCCGCAACCCAGAAGGGAAACCAGACCCAATCCTAGATTAGGTCAGAGTTTTCAAGCCGCCAATGCTTAGCACTGGCCTCTGATATGGCTTAACGACTAATATCTACGGTGTTAAACGATATTAACCGGGAGCAACAGCTTAACGTGCCTTCCGAAGCACGGAAAAAGCGCCGAATAAACGTACATATGAAATTCGAAAACCGAAAAACACATTGGTACATGGTGGGATTCGAACCACGACTTCCCGCTCAGGAGGCAGCGGAACTATCCACTACAGCATCGGGCTCTCTATAATATATATGAAGTATGTACTTCAAAAATTAACTATAATCTCCAATTACTACAATGCAAGAATGAAACCGTAAAGTCATTCGCACGCGCTCTCGTCGACTATTCCGACGAAACGTATGGAGACAGATGTGCGAATGTGCACAGAATTTGCAGCAGGGCAATGCATTCTGATTTCTTGAATTAGATATCATTTTGTGGAAGTAAAACTTATCGCGTCGTCAATCTTTATGCTAAACGGACGGGTGTTTGTAGAATGCTAATTTTGTGGCGCCGATACAAAATTTCTACTGAATATAAGGGTTTATTTAATGAAAAGAAGTTTGCTGTGTTCCGTCATTGTGTGGGATGATACTCAAGTACCCATGCCTTCAAGTTGTGCTTGGGGCAGCTTTATTATCTATATTCGGTTCTATCTTGATTATATCTGGCCTAAACTAGATCCTCAAGAAAACCAATCGAAAACAGAAGGAAACTTTGTCATTGTTTCATAGATTTGTAGTAGAACTGAATCACCTGATTGTCCGAAAAAGAAAATGATTTCGTGCTTCGGAGGGCACGTTAAGCCGTCGGTCCCGGTCGCTGTCTTTGATAGTGGTCGTTACTCAAACCATGTCAGAGGCGTGATAGTTGTGCTACTAGGCGGTTTAAAAACTTTGACACTAGGGTTTATCGAGTCCATAGACTCGATACCCATTCGACAGAAGAAGAAGTAGAACTAACTTTGCGCTAACAAAGGTTCAGTAAAACATGACCATAGGGTAGGTACTCGTAGTTCTGTTTTTTCACTTAGCATTTGGTTCTGAATATTTAATAACCAGCTTAAATCTAACAACAGTTGACGTGCAACATGCTTTACAACATTGTTTCTTTTATCGAAAATTCTCTGCGACATTTGACTAGTATTTCGTCTACTAGACCATGTAAATCATTATTAAGTATCTATTGTCTTTCCACAGACATAATGTCTCTAAAAAGGTCAATGACTTCATAGTATGCATAGCCCATAAATTTCACAAAATATAATTTACAATCACTTTAAATGAAATACAATACTCCTTTGATTTTCCTATTATTTGTGAAGGTTTCCTGCTTAACTTAACATTTAAGTACATTGCTGTATAATTTATTGTCCACGTTTCGATTGGCACAACTAGTGAGGCAAGGTACTAATATATTATCTTCAATTAGCAAAGGATTGATAGCATTCGTTAAAAGATGCCAGTGGTGTTGCCAATCAGATAAATTCGTCAGGTGGCCGCGACTGACATACAGCTAGGGTTCCCAGTTCATCAGAAAATATTTTACATGGAATACATACATACATATAATCACGCCTTTATCCCTAATGGGGTAGTCAGAGCTTAAAACAAAGGTCGTTCCGCCACGACTGACAAAGGTACATGATAATTTGGTTTATTTATTTATCTATTCAAAACTGGTGCCCCTGATTACAGGTTTCAAATGGCAAAACAGCCTCTGATAGAAAGCATACTATTTTTCCAAGATCAGACCGATTTTTACATTGATTAGATCGCCCTTAAGAATCCTGATTTAACTAGAGACAGAATCAACATACATAAATACATAAAATCCCCCTTTATCCTTTACGGGGTAGGCAGAGCAAAAACGACCTAAACATAGGTCGTTCCGCCACGTCTGACATGTTTTGAGTGTTGACAGATGATTATGTATTTAACTTCCATGCTGGCCTGGAAGAGAAAAAAAAAACATAGAATGTGCCAGTTGCATTTCCTCCCGGGCATGCTGTAGAAACCAGCTAAGGGATCCGAGGGTTTCAGTGTATTGTAATTTAGGCGATGGGCTGACAACCTGTCACTACAGCAATATACCTACAAATCTATCTTAAATACCCTCAAAACTTTGTCAGACGTGGCGGAACGACCTTTGTTTAGGTCGTTTACGCTCTGCCTACCCCATTAGGGATAAAAGCGTGACTATATGTATGTATGTATGTATTATGTATATTGCTATAGTGACGGGTTGTCAGCCCATCGCCTTAATTGCAATACACTGAAGCTCTCGAGAATCAACAGTCGCGGATAAATCAGCTTTTTTTTCATGAAGTTGCAACTTTAACTTTGCAATTTCTTTGATAAAGATACGTAAGCTTCCTATTTCAAATCGACAACCCTTAATGTGCACTGAATATATAAAATAAATATCGCTAATTGTTGCCCTTTCAATCTATTTTGTTCGAGTGTACTATGTCAAGGTTTGATCAGTCTTATTTAGATCTCAACAAGTACCCTTTACTACCTCTGGAACGAGGGTCGACAACATTTTTCTCCGTACACCGTTTTAAGTTAAAATAATTGGCTGTTGAATAGGGTTCATTAGACATTCATTTTCTGAATACGGTATTTGAATAGAACTAATTGAATATTGAATTTGATTGAATAGTTTCTGTTTATTGATTTAAATTCCGGGATAATATAAAAAAAAGTTCCGGGATTATCAAAGCTTTAAGAAAATAAATCAAATAAGAATATAGGATCAGAGATTTTACTTTTACTATCGAATTTTACATCTATCTGCGGAACAAAAAAAAAAATGCTTTTTTAATAACCAAAGCTGCAAAATATCTGGAAGGACAGGGAAAGACGTGTGAAAAACAAGACAACTGACATGAATGTCTATCTATAATGCAACATTTTCCTCGCCTGTAATCCCCTGTGTCAAAATATCACCATCATAAAAAAGCGAAGCCTTCAACGATCCACTATTATCACCCCTAACATTACTTCTGCCTGCGTATTGACACCTTCATGAATTATTAATGTCACTGAATTTCCCACTTGCCCCACAAAAGAAAGGGAAATGTCGCCTCTTTCGTTAGTCCCCAAGGGGGCTATACAAAACGCGAGTACACTTTCACACTTTTGCATAAACTAACACTCGTTCATAAAAAACGCGTAATTCGATAGGCCCTCCAGGCTTCCCGGTGTCACGTAAGCTGAAAAAGATTTCTGAGTCGTCGAAATCTTTGCAAAGTAACGCTTTCAGAAGAGTCGATACACTTAGGTCGACCAACAATAGAGCGATTCACGATTGACCGACAAATCTGTAGGTCGAATCACTTCATACCAATTTCATGTTAGAGTGAAAAGGGAAAGATCTACAATCGTTTAATCAAATTATTTTTTCATATTACCTTTGTTTTTAGGGAAAATTGTTCATTTTCATGAGTCGTTCGTTTATCATTTCTTTTACCATATCTAACGTTTGTTGAAATTATGTCGCTATAATATACATTATGTCGATCAATGATGTTGATCATATTTTTTTCGCTCTTTAAATGAATTCTCTATCAAGTGATTCGATACCGTTCTTTCGGTCAACCGTGAATCGCTCTGTTGTTGGTCGACTATCCACCTACCTATCGCACTCCTTTCAGAAAATAGGGTACGAATTCAATTCGATGTTCATGTACAATTTGTAAATGGAACAGAAAGCTCTGAGCCGTTTAGAAAAATAACCAACAAAGGGTTTGGAATTAATTCAATTGTGGCTGTGGAGAAACAATACTCTGGAATCTGAAACACTGTTGAGCTAAATTTGATTTAGGTACATCATTGTTTCATGTGATTTTTTTTTTTATGTGTCTGGCTGTTTAATCAAAATGTCAAAGCGCTTAGCTACTCCCACTCAGTCACTCTGTGAAATACAGTTACTATTAAAATAACAAAAACAAAAACGTTATCCAGACTCTCCTGCGTAATGAGTCCGATCTAACTTTGTGAAATATAGCTTTGCAAATAATGTCCTTTGAAGCGGAATTTACCAAGATTTACTGTCACAAAGAAATGGAGTGTAACGCACCACAAACGATGCACAAAGTAGAATTCAGTGCAATCTTGCGTCGCATGGCTGGCCACAGAATGGGCTTTGTAATTTTCTAGACTGGAAGCGTTAAAAAACAGAATAGTCCATACAGCTGTTTCTCTTCTCGGGGATACTATAGAAATCAGTAGAAAGGGGACCGGCTTAGGTGACAACCAATCAATAGAACGATAGTGTTGTTCATCAGGCGTGCGTAAGTAAAGCTCCCTTTATTTACTGGGCTGTCACGCGTTACCTTCGTGGACCATTAGAACATACCCTTATGCTCTGCTTAATCCATGGGGGATAGAGGCGTGACTGGGATTTCACTGCAATCTTAGATCACAAGGCTTGCCGCAGAATTAGCTTTCTTAATGTGTGGATTCCAAACTATTGCTTTTCCTGTCTCGTGGAGGATACAGGCTTGATTTAGTGCAATTTTGTGTCGCATGGCAGGCCGCAGAATAGGCTTTTTAATTTGCGTGGTTTCCATGCTAATGCTAGGCGAAACCCTACTACTCTGCCTATCCCTTGTGCGATAGAGGCGTGATCCAACAGCAATGCAATCTTGCGTCGCATGGCTGGCCGCAGAATGGGCTTTAAAATTTGCGTGGTTTCCATGCTAATGCTGGTCGAAGCGCTGGTGTGGTTTCAATGAGCTAAGTCGATGATGTTTTATGTGTACGCCATCTATATTGTTAGTGGTATAGACTGTGCATTTTGATTTCATTGGGGATGAAAAGCTGTGGTGAATCTGTTGAATAATTTGAATTATGTTATTTTAGACTTGTTTTTCTGAAAAAATCTGGCTGAACTGAACTAAGGCTCGTATTTATAAAGCGATCTCAAGATTGAGACCAATATTAAGTGTAGATTTAACAGGCCTAAATGTACTGAAATAGCATTTCTGATACTAGCTCAAACTAGCTGTCAGTCTCGAGTGTTGTTAATCAATACGGGCCTAAGTATCTCAAAAAAGCGTTGGTAGGCTCCTAAAAAGGTTTTTGATTATTCTCCTACCGCAGTCAAGCACCAATCAGTTTCATAATGGTCCGTTAGTGGATAAGCTCGATCCATCGTCAACTCAGTCTTTACTACAACTAAGGTGAAATTCAGTACAAAAAAAAATTTAGTTTTATGTTACAAGTTTTTTTTAATCACGAGTAAGTTTGCTGTTTTATTCATCTCGTATTTGTAATTCTTACAACCCTACTGACATAGAGCTGAGTAACCAATCGCCGCAAGGGGTTACGACTCCTACGCTTTGAGCTTGATACTTAAATATTACAGTAATTTTTAGGTCTAAGTATACAAAACTATAACAAAATACCTGACCATATATTAAATTTGTCAGAAAATCAATTTAAAGATACTATTAAAAACACATTACGTTAGCAAGCCTATTATAAGTTAGATGACTATACTAATGACAAAGATGTATGGAGCTCTGTTATTTAAGTGAAGTCTAAGAAATTGGCACACATTGCGGTCACAAACCCTATTTTGAACAATAGGAAGGACAAAAGTAAGAATAAGACAAAACGAAGGAAGTGCGTAGTGTACTAGTGTACAGAAGGCAGCATGTCAAGTTTTCTTCACGTAATATTTTTATTTGAAACTTCCCCAGTTTCAACAAACAAAGTGATAAATTAACAAATATTAACTTTGTGCTCCTCCCAAGGAATCAAACCGAGGACCTCTGGATCGAGAGCCCATGGCTTATACCACTAGACCACGGACGCAGTTAGTATTCACGTAGCATGAGGCATGTTTATTTTACGAGTTGCTGCTCACTGCGCCTTACGCTGTACGCCAAATTCAGTTTCATAGTTGCATTTATGTTACGAGCCCAAAACACGCTTTGAGATGACGTTAATGTGGCTTAGATCGAACATGAAATGCTGAATACATACATACATATAATCACGCCTTTATCCCTAATGGGGTAGGCAGAGCGTAAACGACTTAAAAAAAGGTCGTTCCGACACATCTGACAATGTTTTCAAGGTTATTTAGATAGATTTGTAAGTATATAGGTTAAAGTTTCTTTAAATGTATATTGCTTTAGTGTTTAAACATACAAAATAACAAAAAGTAAATTACCAATTGAATTAACAAAAAAGTAACTGAATCACAGAACTTAAAAATTGAGTTATTTTCTAAAATAGAATATTAATAGAATCGGAATAGGTATATTATAAACGTAGTAAAAGTCAATTCCTGGCTACGTTTACATAATTTAAATGCAACAATAACCCATACTACTCAACGATTATGAGAAATAATAATGGCAAAGCGATATTAAATGCTGTTAATTTTTGTTTCCACAATTAGGTCGAAAAATAAACAGACTGGTTGAATAAGGGCTAGGCCAATTGGTAGAGAAAAGAAAAATATTCCTTCGACTCACTTAAACATTTTGAATTTCTATTTATTGTAAATGATTTCTCTTTTTCTATGCTGGCCTGGGAGCGAGAGAAAAACATAGAATGTGCCAGCTGCCTTTCCTCCCGGGCATGCTGTAAAAACCAGCTAATGGATCCGAGGGTTTCTGTATATTACAATTAAGAACCTGTCTCTACAGCAATCTACCTACAAATCTATCTTAAATACCTAACCCTCAAAACTTTGATAGACGTGGCGGAACGAGTAGTGAATAGAATAATATTCCTACAACGAAGTTTAAAATTTTCTGATTTTTAGTAATTGTAAATCATCTCCCTAGCCTTATCCCGTATATCACGGGGTCGGCCACCTAATATAGGGGATTGAATAAGGGTACTGGTTTTTTACACAAAGCGACTGCCATCTGACCTCCGCAACCCAGAAGGGAAACCAGACCCAATCCTAGATTAGATCAGAGTTTTCAAGCCGCCAATGCTTAGCACTGGCCTCTGATATGATTCCGAAGCACGAAAAAACTGCCAAATAAACGTACATATGAAATTCGGAAACCGAAAAACACATTGGTACATGGTGGGATTCGAACCACGACCTCCCTGCTCAAGAGGCAGCGGCCCCATCCGCTACACCATCGGGTTTTTTTGAAGTGAACGAACAACCAACCATCTGAATAATTTATTCCACAAATAATCAATACTACTCAACGATTATCAGTATTATTCAGTTTGATAATGACAAAGCGATGTCAAATGCGCGGGTGTCCACAATTAGCCTCCTGTTTAATTATTTCAATGCTTCCGTACCAGTTGATGAACTTTATTGGGTTAATCCGAATGCGAAACGCATTTTGTATTCATCCTTAATACATTGTGACAACTGAACCGTTCGTTTTTTTTTATAATAATTTAATTAAAGTGTTTTATTTGTACCAATGTTTCCTTGATGAATTTACAAAGTGTTCTAAACCAACTTGCTCTAAAATGTTAAGCTATCATATGATGGTATTTACGAGTATCTGTGCAAAACTGAAAATATCTGTAAATTTATTGCTTTTTACTGTGGGTGAAAAAGTAAATGAATAATAAATTTATTGGAAATACCGGGTGTAAGGGACAGCTTAAAAATTCTGGCACCAGGGTTCATCAGGTCGATAGACTCGATATCCACTCGACATAAGAATAAGAAGGGACAGCGTCCCGCAAAGTGATAGGGGTTGTTCAGTCAACGATACTAAACAACTTCCACTAAGAAATTCTTTCAGGAAGTGGAAATAAAAATTGGCTTTTCCATACAAAATGTCCACCTCGATCAGACAATTTGTATGGAAAGCCAAAATCTTTTTTCACTTCCTGAATGAATTTCCTGATGGACGTTGTTCAGTGTCGTTGGCTGAGCAACCCTATCAGTTTGTGGGACGCTGACTCTTACACCCCGTAAACCGTAGAAATTAGAAATACTTAACTAAGAAATTGTCGATTCAAAACAATCAATATTTTATCTACTCATCGATAATCAATCAGTAATGAATGATTAATTATGACAAAGCGATGTCGGATGCGCGGATGTCCACAATTAGTCTCCTGTTTAATTATTTCAATGCTTCCGTACCCGTTGATGAACTTTATTGGGTTATTCCGAATGCGAAACGTATTATATATTCGGGATGAGCTGCAGAGCATCCATAATACATTGTGAGAAATGACACGTTTTTTTTACGGTAATTTAAAGAGGTGTTCGTGAAAGTTTTTGAATAATATAATATTTTTGTCATTTACCGCATTACTAACGAGTTTTTTGTATTTTATCTCAAAATAAGGGTTAAATATTTGATGGATGTGTGAATTAAATGAAGAATACAATATTTAAAACTCAAAATATATACACACAAAAACACACGATCACACTCATAGCCCCTACTAGAGCATGCATGGACATACACAGAAACAACCACAAATAACACCCAGAAACAGACATTTAAACTCATCCTTCAAATGTCAGCCCCGGCCGAGAATCGAACCCGGGACCCTCTGCGTAGCAGGCAGGAACACAGCCAACTACGCTGCGCGGGTCGTCAACTTCATGATTTATTTAAATTATAAATGATTAAATAGTAAAGTTATTATTTACTTTAATAAATATAATACTGTAGTTATTTTCTTTTACCGCTGTTAACGTTGTTATTATGATTTTATTGTTTTGGATTTACCAAAGAGATTTTTGCGGAATGACTATTTCATGACTTAGACTACCACATACATAATAAAGGAAAATGTGAACAAAATTCCAACAAATTGGCCTCAACAATTTTGATTTCACAGAATTTTATATTCAAGCAGCGTACAAAAGAATTTTAATAATCGTTTTCGAAAAACAATTTTTCTTTTACAGTGTATCGTGTTTCACAGAACGAAAGTTCGTAAAATGGGAACATTGTTTTTATAATTCTGCCTCATTTTTTATGCACGCGCCTCTTGCATACAAATACTTATTACAAAATGAAAAAGGCCTATAGAAATGCATTGTGGTCGGACTTATTGGTCGTCTTGATTTCTTGCTCGGAATATTGTTTACAATGGCATACAATAATAGTGCATCATCTGCGTACAAATTACTTGCAGTGGGTTTTGTTTCAAGAGTAATCAAAATAAAGTAACAGTTTCGGTTGAAAATGGTTATTATAATATTTTGAAAAACGATAATTTGGAGTCGGCAATCTAGCAATCCAACATTGCATTTGAACTGTGATTTGAATTACTTGATTGCTGTCTTATTTAGTTAAAATTTGCAATGCACAAAACAGCCTCCTTTGAAGATTTCTGTATTTTATTAGTATAAATAAGAAGCTGCAAGACTCCTCTATACTGGAACATGATCCCACTCTATCGTCAACTCTGTCTAAGGCCCGTATGTATAAACAACACTTGAGACTGACAGCGAGTTTCAGTTCGTACCAGAAATGCCATTCAAGTACAAAATGAACTGTCAAATCCATACTCAATATTGCTCTAAATCTTGAGATTACTTTATTAATACGAGCCTATGTCACCACTGGCCCAGTCTAGAAATCAAGAGCAAACATATCTCTAAAAACTTTAACTTGAAATGATTTAAAGTGTTTAAATTATTTCATTACTGTCTGAATTTAATGGCAGATATATAAAAGTCACAAAATTATCATATTTAAACGTGTTCGTATTATAGTAACAGATTCTGAAATAAATTAAATAACTGGTGTCGGTAATGAATGACACGTCACTCTACATAAAATTATTTATTATTATGGGAATTTTCTGGAATTATTCAGTCTGATTTATCTTCAGGGAAGCTTGTCAATGCTTGATGGACAAGGTCTGCATCATCATTGGCCTTATAAATACGCCTATAATAGACGATTCAATCAATTACTTTTTTCGTAGGCACAATATGTACTACGTATACAATATTGTAGAGCTACATTTGTTTTATAGGCTCGTATTTATAACGCAATCTCAAGATTAAGAGCAATATTAAGTATGGATTTGACAGGTCATTTTGTACTGAAATGTCATTTTTGATACGAACTTAAACCGATGTCACTCTTGAGAGCTGATTATAAATAAGGGCCTTAAAGTCTTGTTACTGCGACGAGCAAATTATATTTCATCATTGTGTTTTGCGCTCGTCTATTTATACTATTTCGCAATTCGACCCTAACTTCGTTGAGCTTCTCTTAGCTTCGGAAGTTACATGGTAGCATGTGATTATTTTCAGAAAATTCTACATTATTGATAGAAAGAAATTCTCAAGTACATGTTTAGCGTTCCAAAGTGTAAATATATGTCGTCTTCAATTCAGTCACGTAAAATCAACAAACAACTGACACGCCGCCGAAACAATATTTCTGTGGAACACCCACTTTGCCAGACCAACACCACAGTATAAGTAAACAATTATAAAAAGTACCTTCCATACTAGACTGGGAGAGAAAGATAGAATGTTCCAGTTGCTTTTTCTCCCGAGCATGCTGTAGAAGTCAGCAAAGGGATTCGAGGGTTACAGTGTATTGTAATTTAGGCGATGGGCTGACAACCTGTCACTACAGCAATACACACTACGATTGCCCTCATTTTTTGTCAGACGTGGCGAAAGCACCTTTTAGGAGGCGTTTTACGCTCTGCCTACCCCGTAAGGAATAAACGTGATTTTATGTATGTATGTATGTACCTTAAGATGTACCGGATAATAAAATACCGGGTGTAAGGGACAGCATCCCGCAAACTGATAGGGGTCGCTAAGTCAACAATACTGAACCATTTCCACCAAGAAGTTCTATCAGGAAGTGAAAATAAAAATTGGCTTTTCTATTAATTTGTATGAAAAAGCCATTTTCCTTACTTTCTGAAAAAAATACCGGGCGAAAATTGTTCAAAGTCGTGGACCGAGCAACCCCTATCAGTTTGTGGGACGCTGGTCCCTTCAAACCCCGTATGTATAATGGCACTGAGGGAAGTTAAAAACTACACAACCTTTTTCATGAAACATAAAGTCGAAATATGATTGAATTTGACATACATACATACTATCACGCCTGTATCCCTAATGGGTTAGGCAGAGCGTGAACAACCCAAACAAAGGTCGTTCCGCCACGTCTGACAAGTTTTGAGAGTTGTTTAAAATATAACTGGATATTGCTGTAGAGACAGGTTGTCAGCCCATCGCATAAATTACAATATACCCTCGAATCCCTTAGTTGGTTTTTACAGCATGCCCGGGAGGAATTGCAGCTGGCACATTCTATGAATTTTTCTCACTCCCAGTCTAGCATGGAAGAAGACAAATCATTTACAATCACTAGAAAATATGATTATGAGTATATATTACTGTTCTTTACTTATACTGTCCCAAAACAGCCACATAAATCCTTCCAAGGAAAGCCGACGATTTTTAACCCGACCGCCGCCGCAGCCAAACTACTGACAGTTACTAGAACCGAACGATTATCCGTTGACGTGGGCCACAAAGCACGTTCCAAACATAGAAAGCAGTGGTAATTGGCCACCTAGTTACCGAATGATTTTCAACGAACCTTGCAATGGGTTTGTGTAGGAAAATTTCTAAGGTTTTCACTTACACTGTGTACAGGGACAACTTGGTCGTGTTGCATATTACCAGCTGTTTCGTGTCAGTACTCAACCAAATCCTCATGAGAGTTGGATTATGGCCTGGATATGGCAAATTTTTCATGTCAAAATCATTGACGTTCTTTGATCTTAAACCGTGATCCAAATACGTTAAAACTATTTAAAGCTTTTGATTGGTTCAAAACATATTTTTTTTGCACTAAATGGATAGATGTAAAGTTTCCATATGAATTGTAGACTTTGATTGTTGATTTTAGTCCGCTAAACCAAAAAAACCTAGAGAAGTTTTTTTTTAATGATGTGTAAATCTATGATTTTCATAAAATAGAATTCATCAATGATATTTATTTTCTCAGAACCAATAAGTCATATAATATGCTAATACAATGCGTAATTGGTTCTTGTAATCAATTTAAATACCATCGAGTTATGTTCGAGGAAATCATAAATTGCTAGGAGTGCTCCTACTCATATAAATTAGGTCTCTCTAGTATTATCCTGGAAGTCTGTACTCTAGGTTTCTTTGAAAACAACAATAGGAACTTTGCTGCTGATGTAGTATTGCCAAAATTTACAGTGTTAATTATTACAAAATGTTTATGACATAATCTAGTTTCAAAAGTTTCGTAAAAAGAATTTGGACCTTAATGGAGACCCAGAGCATTCCAGAGAGACAAATAATAAACAATATTTTTCATCTTATTCAAAAAAACGGAAACAAAGTTTGGGCAAAGTGGAATCTAGGCCGGGAAATACTAGGCAGAAAAACATTATTAAAGCAGCAATTTAGTAAAAAATCAAGTGACAATGTATTGCACTATTTGCAATCGACCCCAGCTAATAAGTAACACGGGTGCTTGTTACACTTCCACGCTTCTCTGTAACCACACTAAAAGGCAACTTAGTTACTAACACTGATTACTTTCCCAGTTGAAACTTTTAACTATAAAAGTTGCTTCACGTAACTTTGTCTCCGGGCATTTAAGTCCACCTACGGCAGCTAATTGTCCCATTGTGATGGATAGAGCCAACTTTATCTTTGTATTCAACACCAGAGTAACCTGACCTTCGGATAACTATCAATAAATTCTTGGATGTTGAAGCATTGTTGCGGCAGTGGAGTTCAGGTTAGGCTGGTGGATCTCTCCCGTCTGCAGTCACGTAATAATGTTGTCAGTGTAAACATTTGGGCAGGTGAGCGAAATTGTGCCTAATTTCCGTGTGCGATGTATGGGACACATTCGTTACGGAGCTATCTGGTACTGATGGTAAATTACTTTGTTACGTCGTGGTTTGTGTCAGTGAGGGATTAATTCGGTGGTAATTCAGTTTAGGGATATCGGTTTTGACTTTTCACGTATATCCAGGATTGGTATGCCCATATTGTGTATTGCGTTGGATTGGAGTTTAAACATGCTGCAATCATTCTTCTATCGAGTCGATGACAAGACGGCGCCTATTAGTGTTAAAAGTGATGTTCAAAAGATTCCATGATCAATAAGTATTCGGCGTGATTGACCACGAAAAGTTGCATCGCGTGTATCGTAAAAACATGGAAGGTTACATATGGAGAATTTTCTTTCAGAAACGTTTAGTAACAGCCTGCGTGGGTTTTTATCACTATGTAGATTTTGTGACTGATGATGATGACAGAAAATTCAGCCACTGCAAGATCCACGCATAATTTTCTGCTGGTGTCCCACGGCCCTTAAATTTAATCGTTTTTGGCCATTGCCCTTTGCAATTGTCTCATGACTATGCAGGTTGTCTGCCCCATTGTGTGGTGAGTACAAAACAATCGGGGATTATGCTCGGGTGTTTTGTTTGAGTACTGCCCGCGGTGGTATTAAAATATATTTGTGTACAACTGTACAAGTGTTTGTTTGATCGTTGTAATCCCTCTGATTGGAATTTGAACAATGAGTGGAGTTAGTGGGAGGATTATAAATTTCGTGATATTAGTTTGAATGAAGGTGCTCTTGATTCCATTAAGCTTTGTTTAGTTTAATTTGACTTATTTTCTATTTTCTTTATGCTTTGTTTTATTTAATTAAATTGTCTCCTAATTTTACAATTTACTTCTTGGAATTAAAAGCTAATACTTCCTTACTTGATGTCATTCACAATTTAAGTCTGATATTTACATACATACATACATACATACATACATACATAAATCACGCCTTTATCCCTTACGGGGTAGGCAGAGCGTTTAACGCCTCGTAAAAGGCGCTTTCGCCACGTCTGACAAAAATTGAGGGCAATTTTAGATGGTAATATGTATTGCTTTAGTGACAGGTTGTCAGCCCATCGCCTAAATTACAATACACTGTAACCCTCGAGTCCTTTTTGCTGACTTCAAAAGCATGCCCGGGAGGAAGTGCAGCTGGAACATTCTATGTTTTTCTATCTCTCCCAGTCCAGCATGGAAGACGACCTAAATAAAGTTCGTTCCGCCACGTCTGACAATGTTTTGAGGGCTAGTTAAGATAGATTTGTAGGTATTTTGATATTTAACTCATTTTTTAAATTTTGTCTTATCTGTAATTTCAGATTCTTTGCTTCCTTTAACATCACAATCTTATCTAAACCTTTACAGTATCGCAGACTTACAATAAAAAGGTTTGCAGCACAATCCCAATAAATTGGCTCATTGTAAAAGAAGACAGGATAGATAGTGCAATCCCGGTGGTCGATTGTAAAAAGAAGATGGCGGATAGAGGAAAGATCGTTAGCTAACAAGCTTAAAAGGACGTTTGAATACAAAGAAGAGCCTAGTGTGAATCTGAGTCTGGTTTGAAACTAGAAAATGCATTTTCCCATTTCGAATTTGCGTTTTGAATTTCGAATTCTGAGTTCTGATTTCTATAAAGTATGTATCTACTGGCCAGTAACACTGCCATAATGATTGGCAATAGGATTGACTGTTTAGATAGTAGATTAGAAAATTTCGTTATTTTTATTTTGCTCACTACGTTTTATTGGCTTATTTTCTTAAATTAGAATCTTCTATTAGATTTCTTTCATGCTGGCCTGGGAGCGAGAGGAAAACATAGAATGTGCTAGCTGCATTTCCTCCCGGGCATGCTGTTAAAACCAGCTAAGGGAATTCAGTAAATTGTGATTTAGGCGATGGGCTGACAACCTGTCACTACAGCAATATACCTACAAATCAATTTTAAAACACTTTGTCAGACGTGGCGTAACGACCTTTGTTTGGGTCATTTACGCTCTGCCAACTCCATTAGGGATAAAAGCGTGATTATACGTATGTATGTATGTTTTATTAGCAGAATCTCTTTCTACCATCTAAGTCGACAAGTTTGAACAGAAGGTTCTGAAACAAAGACTCAAATTAATATTATTCATACAAGGTGTTAATGAACTTGTCGCTTCTGTAAGCCATTACAAATTGCGCTCCCTCGAATGGTATCAGTGTGAATACGAACCAAGTGTAAACGCAGATGAATTAATAGCAACTGAGTACCAAGTGCATAATCAAGAACATGTGTGTTGCTGTATTGAATCTTAGAATTTCGTACACTGTAATGCATAAATTATGAGATATCCTAAAATTTAGATTGATTTCAAAAACCGAAAACCACCACCACCGTGTTGATGGTTTTTTTTTTTATAACTTAAAGGACACCTAGAGCTGGTGGTTAACTCTAAAATTCACAATTTAAACGCAAATGGAGGTAGAGTTATGAAAATCAGTACGAATCATGTTTAGGCTTTATTAATCGAAATGATTTTCATAACTCTACCCGCCTATGCGGCTAAGTTAGGCGTACCGCGAGGGATACACAGTCACAACCAAGCAATTTGTAAGTGCCGCTACTCTATTTTTCGTTGTAGCCCTTTTCCCATCCAGCAATTAATATTTCTGAAAATATTAGAAAATAACAAATAAAAATTTAAACCGCTGGCGGGATTCGAACCTGAGTGTCTTTGGAAAAGCGGCCCAACGCAACAGTAAAATAACACTGTGAGTTCAAAAAACTTTTAAAAAATTAGGTGCCTTTGAAATTACTAAAATAGTTATTAGAATCTCAACAATTCAACAGATTACATAGGTACGTAGCCTGCTTGGGTCGTTATAATTTTTACAGATTGTAGTTTTTTTTTATCATGCTTTACAAGAGCGAAACATGTTCTAAGCATTTAGTTATTTGTAGAAACATACGGGGTGTAAGGGACAGCGTCCCACAAACTGATATAGGTTGCTCAGTCAGCGGAACTGAGCAACTATCAGCAGGATTATTTTTCGGGAAGTGAAAAAAATATTTTCTTCTTCCATACAAATTATCAAGAAAGTTCAAATTATTTTTTCAACTCCTGAATGAAATTCCTGGTGATAATTGTTCAGTTTCGTTGACTGAGCAACTCCTATTAGTTTGCGGAACGCTGTCCCTTACATCCGGTATGGGTACGTACCTAAGCCAATAGTACCTACACTTTACTCCCTCGCAGTAGAAAGTGCTAAGTGCTAACTCGCGGAGTGTAGACGTCGACAAATTGATGGCGCCTACGTACTCGCACTCTGATTGGTGCAAGTGCATTCGGGTTTACGATGTGTGGTTGGTTTATTGGTTCGTTTTGTGTGATTATTTTTAAACGGCACAAGAATTTTTGCAAGGAAGTTTTTCATAAAACTGGCCAGTTTTGTACTTTGGTACTTTGCCGTAAAGAAAACTATCTACTCTAGGTAGATTTTGAAATTTATATACCAATTATATTCCATGTGAGCCCGACGGTGTATTGGATAGGGTCGCTGCCTCCTGAGCGTCGAGCGGGAGGTCGTGGTTCGAATCATATCACGTGTTTTTCGAATTTCATAGGTACGTTTATTCGGTGCATTTTCCGTGCTTGTAGATATTAGTCGTTAAGTCATGTCAGAGGACAGTGCTAAGCATTGGCGGCTTGAAAACTCGGATCTAATCTAGGATTAGGTCTGGTTTTCCTTCTGGGTTGCGGAGGTCAGATGGCAGTCGCTCTGTGTAAAAACAAGTACCCTCGTTTAATCATCTAGATTAGGTAGCCAACCTTGAAATATACAAGTTATGGCTAGGGAGCTGATGATGATCCCATAGATATATTCATAAACAGCGGCTTAAAACAATACTAACGCTTCATTGCTAAAAAAAGTATAGACACACTATAATTAACCCTATTTCTGATGGATTATGCTGTTATCCATTTCATTCTTTCTCCTTTCTTTTTTTTGTTCAATCATTACGGTTTGTCTACAAAAAAAACAATAAATAAACAGTCCTCCCAACTGATTTTCGGTGACGGCGGCCAATCTCAAAGAGATAAACCAACTGCGCAGGAATCGTTTTGCGTTCCTAAATGTTTGCGCAACACACAGGTGCACTTTATATTCTTTCAACCTCTTATTATGATGGGACATACTGACTGAGACTGACACGACCAGAGAGAAATTTCGGGCAGGACCGACTATTGACATCCGACAGCATGGATCTTACTGTTCGGACAATCAGGTGATCAGCCTGCAATGTCCTAACCAAACTAGAAACAACAACACAAAGTCATTGTCCCCCGCCGGGATTCGACCCCGGGACCTCTGCGGCGTGAGCCCATGGCTTTGACCACTTGACTATAGAGGTAGTTTGTTTGTCTACACAATAGCTACTATCACCTTCAGAATAGAAATTCTGCGATCTAAGCGTTTGGGAAAATGTTTGATAATTATTCCTGTGTAGTACTCTAAAATTTACAATTAAAATGTTTCATAATAACCAAGTAATAGTATATAATGACCTCACTATTACGTATATAATATATAATTATATACATATTAACATAATTTATATACCACATAAATACATTTGTATATATTAATTTATTTTATTATATTTATATGTGTATTTGTATTACTAAATCCTAAATAATACTAATTGTATCTGTTTCCGTGAGTTTCCCATCTTTTATCCCCATTAGATTATCTGGAAAAGATCTCTTATAAGTTCGCCTATTGTTTCAATTTTAAGTTAAACTGTGTTTTTAATTCTTAAAACAATAAAGAATATTACTTCCATGGTGGCCTGGGAGCGAGAGAAAAACATAGAATGTTTCAGCTGCATTTCTTCCCGGGCATGCTGTAAGAACCAGCTAAGGGATCCGAGGGTTTTAGTATATTGTAATTTAGGCGATGGGCTGTCAACCTGTCACTACAGCTATATACCCACAAATATGTCTTAAATAACCCTCAAAACCTTGTTTTCGTTTAGGTTGTTTGCGCTCTGACTACCCCATTAGGAATAAAAGCGTGATTAAATGTATGTAAGTATGTATAAAGTACTCTCACTGAAACTGCAGAGCATTTTACAAATTAGCACCAGCTGTAAACCAGTTCTCGAGCTCATTAAGATTAACAGCGTGCGAGTGTTACGGATTGCCCGCTAATTATTGCGTGTAACCTTATACTTGACAAGGGAGTGTGTTTTTTCGCGATTTGTATTTTTTTGGGGGTCTGAATGCAAAACATGAACATTTACTTCATACATACATATACATATAATCACGCCTTTATCCCAAATGGGGTAGGCAGAGCGCAAACAACCTAAACAAAGGTCGTTTCACAAAGTTTTGAGGGTTATTTAAGATAGATTTGTATGTATGTTGCTGTAGTGACAGGTTGTCAGCCTATCGCCTAAATAACAATATACTGAAATCCTCGGATCCCTTAGCTAGTTTTTACAGTATGCCCGGGAGGAAATGCAGCTGGCACATTCTATGTTTTTCTCTTGCTCCCAGGCCAGCATGGAAGCATATTATTAAACATTTATTAGCCGTGCGATTGCAGGTCATGACTTCCTGTGGATATCGTAAAAGTCGGTTAGAGGATAAATAGCGTACCCGTTAATATGATTCTTCCATACTGGACTGGGAGAGAGGGTTAGTAGAGGGTTATTTAAGATAGATTTGTATATTGCTGTAGTGAACGGTTGTCAGCCTATCGCCTAAATTGCAATATACAGAAACCCTCAGATCCCTTAGCTGGTTTTTACAGCATGCCCGGGCGGGAAATGCAGCTGGCACATTCTGTGTTTTTTTCTCGCTCCCAGGCCAGCATGGAAGATTAATAGTTAGCCAAGCAATAAATTATCCGTAAATATGACTGCGCTTGCCAATCCACCTGTACGTCAGAGGGGAGGGTCTATGTTGAGCAGAAGACTGTAGCTTAAAAGATGTTACTCTCATCATCTCCCTAGCCTTATCCCGTATCTTACGGGGTCGGCTACCTAATCTAGGGGATTGAACGAGGGTACTGATTTTTACACAGAGCGACTGCCATCTGACCTCCGCAACCCAGAAGGGAAACCAGACCCAATCCTAGATTAGGTCAGAGTTTTCAATCCGCCAATGCTTAACATTGGCCTCTGATATGGCTTAACGACTAATATCTACGGTATTAAACGATATTAACCGGGACCAACGGCTTAACGTGCCTTCCGAAGCACGGAAAAAGCGCCCAATAAACGTACATATGAAATTCGAAAACCGAAAACACATTGGTACGTGGTGGGATTCGAACCACGACCTCCCGCTCAGGAGGCAGCGGCCCTATCCACTACACCATCGGGCTCTCAAAAATAATGCTCTTAAAAGTAGTAGTTACTCTATCCTCATCAAGTCAATAGAAGAAACCCGAGAACTTCGGTGTATTGCAACTTGGATATCGTGTTGACAATACAATATACTTTATTGCACAAAAACACAGAAATTACAAATCGCTAAACAGAAAAGAAGTACAATTGGCGGCCTTATTGCTAATGTAGCAATATCTTCCAGGCAACCAGACAATAGGAAACAGAGGAATAAAATAAATTGAGGAGGGTCAGTGCAACAAACATGTTAATAAATTAAAAAATATTTATACTCACATAATATATACAGAAGCATAAACAATATATAATAAAGAAAACAATATTCCTACATACTATACATACATACATGCAATACTTTCATACACAAATGAATAGAAAGAAGTTTAGTTCGACGAAATTATAAAGCGTACCCACACTCAACCCGTTGCTACAGCAATCTATTACAAACCTATCTGAGATGCCCTTTAAAATTGTAGGGTAACTGAAAATGTTAAGACTGACAATAGATAATTCGTTCTAGTAGATCTAATATATTGCTTCCATGCTAGACTGGGAGATTAGGAAAAACATAGAATGTGCCATTTGCATCTCCTCCGGGCATGCTGTCTTCTTCTTCTGTCGAGTGGGTATCGAGTCTATGGACCCGATTAACCCTGGTGTCAGAGTTTTTAAACCGCCTAGTAGGACAACTATCAGGCCTCTGACATGGTTTTGTGTAACAACCACTATCAAAGACAGCGACCGGGACCGACGGCTTAACGTGCCCTCCGAAGCACGAAATCTTTTTCTTTTCGGACAATCAGGTGATTCAGCCATGCATGATTCGGGCATGCTGTAAAAACCAGTTAAAGGATTCGAGGATTTCAGTGTATTGTAACTACGCGATTATGGGCTGAGAATGCTATCGATTCGTCGAGCACACACAACTTAACTAAATCTTAACTTATAATAGAAAATTACGTTTAGTCGTGATTTTTCAACTCCGAATTGCTACCAATCTGTCACTACTACTGATTTTGTCTGTATATTTATAATTATTGTTAAGTAAGTTACATAATACCGACAGCCTTTTAAAGCAGTTGAATCCAACTCGCTCTTAGTCGGTTATTTGGATCTTGATGGATTGAGTCATACGCTATTTCGAGTGAGTGAAGTTCAATGTTAAGCAGTTCATTCGCCTGCAGTCTGCAAGGCGCATGGCATGAGTAATTGCATTGTGTTGCCAACCCTTCAAATAAAGCTGTACACGTCTGCGCAAGATTGATCGCGATGAAGCGTATTATTAGGAATAATGACTGTGAAATTTCTAAATTTTCGACAGTTTTCAACCTTAAGTTAGTTGTAGGTTAGTGAAGTAAGAATAAGATAAATCGAAGGGATGGGCGCAAAGTGCGAGTTTCTCATGATTCTTCCTCATTGTGATATAGTTTTATTTTATTTTATGACACAGATATAATTTTCTTTGTAATAGACTCGCTTCTGACTTTCCCAAAGTGTTCTTTGGAATCTATTTGTAAATAAATGATTTGACTTTGACTTTGTCCGTTAAAAAAATATAAATTTGTAAGTTATACGGCGTGTAAGGGACAGCGTCCCGCAAACTCAAGGGGTTGCTTAGTTAACGAAACTGAACACCTATCAGCAGGATTTTTTTTTTTGTCTGATCGAGGTTGTCATTTTCTATGGAAAGGCAAATATTTTTTTCATCGCTTGAAAGAACATCCCGGTGAAAGTTGTTCAGTTTCGTTGACGGAGCTGTCCACACCGTCTGAAATGCTCTCTTTCTCATTATGAAGTGGGATTTCAAGTCGACATACGACAAAATGAATTCTGGTGTCAGGGTTTTTAAATTGCTGAATAGCAATGGTCTGATCTGTTGACCCTACAAGGGATAAAGGCGTGATTTATTTTAGTATATACCTAAACGATACTCATGTAATAAATATGCATAAGCGGTATTTATATACCATATACCTTTTATCATCAAAAGGTTAATTGTTAACTACCAGTAAACTTTAAAACAGTGCTGCTTGAAGTCTTTATAAACTACAAAACATCGTTCATATAGCGACAAAATAACAGCCACTTAGCAAGTGTGGCACCAGCCTACTAAAGATTCTATCATGAATGGTGACATGCGAAGTAATTTATGTCTCCAGATAGCCCAGGCCATACTGACCACAAATCATTATTGTATCCTCTGTGCTGATAAGATAGCGTAGGTCTAAATAGAAACTCCTTGTTTAGGTGCTGCTTCTAACAGAAAGCTGGCTATTTACAACAGAAAGCAATACGTTGGTCATATATTAAAAACAATACGTATTAACATTTAAAAAGTCACACCACCTTTCCTCATACGTTTGGTACAGCAAAGCCATTTGACCAGCCATTCTGACAATTTTGAAGGGTATTTCAGATTATGATTTTTCGACTGCTGAAAGCAAAAACTGCTATCACATCTCCGATATGTTTTATTAATTTGATATGTTTAACATGTGGCGCGTTAGCAGTTTTCGCTTTCCAGTGTTGAATTTACTGTAGGATGTTTAAACAGTATTTATTCTACAGGTATCTTTTTATCAGTAAACCATTTACACTTTTTTTTTCTTCCAGCGTGGACTGGGAACGATAGAAAAACATAGAATGTTCCAACTGCCTCTCCTACCGGGCATGCTGTAAAAAATAGCTAAGGGATTCGAAGGTTTCAGTATATTGCAATTACGGCGATAAGCTGTCACTACAGAAATATACAGATCTATCTTAAACTACCCTCAAAACAGTGTCTTTGTTTAGGTCGTTTACGCTCTGCCTACCCTATTAGGAATAAAGGCGTGAGTATATTTATGTTTGTATTTACATTTCATTGGTAATTTATACGAAAATTCACCATTACTACTACCTTACAAACAAATTGAAAGGACCACCCACAAAAGAACTAAGTCACCTTGCAGGGAAACAATGTAAATCAGAACCTGCAACCTTCCACCGTAGTATTGTAATGTTACTATTTCAATCTGCCCGCGCGGGTCTTTCTGGCTTTGGAACTGTGGAGATAAGATCAGGAAAAGGAGCGAGTGTGATAAAATGTATTATTGGTCTGATTGGTTAAAGTTTTTGGTCAGTTTTTTTATTCATTATAGATTTTCTCCTGATCATGACTCTTATCTGGGTCAGAGACGACATAGGCAGAGTCGACGATGGAGCAAGCTCTATCTCTGTTCACTCTAACTTTGAGAGCTGACTCCACTCTTTAGCTGAGTGCATTATGAATTATGATTGCTTGGTCATTTTGGACTCCAGTCCGGTTAGTCCGTTTCCATTGATTGTGTTGATTTATTAATATCAAACATTCCGTCAAATATGTTTTTATCTAAACAGAACAATCAGTTTAATAACTAAGCGCAGAAGAAATTCCCTAATATCTTAAATTTATCTGACGACTATATTAATTAGCATAGATGACGGAACTTCGTGCAAAGCGATTTACTGATTGTATGAGCGAAGAACATTGACTGTTTCCCTGTGGTGTACTTTAAAAATTCATTGCTGCTCGACCTCTAGAACTGAAACAAACACGTCAAACAAAAAGGGTATTGGATGTAGGCCGAGTCGAAGGTGGAAGTCGTATATTAGTTGTATAATACAGGGCCATTGGACGTTAAAATGCATTCCAGACGTTGTGTATGCGTATCTTCGAATTGATGGAGTGCAAAATTAATAGATGGGCGGGACTGGTCAAGAACCCTGACTGTTTAATCATGTAAGCATTCATTAGCGAAAGTGGGATTGATGTATTATTTTGCTGTAATTTCTTGCATGGTTAGGTATGAATGAAGAACTCCTGTCCTGACACTAAAAGGGCCCAAGACTTTTGTTTTGACAAACTCTGTTTTGGAAAACAATGTCTATGTGTGTTTACTATCATTTTTCTTTTGCAGCCAGGTTGCTTTTGACTTTAGTTCTGAGCCAGATAGAAACAGAATCTCAGACGAGGTGAGCTAGTTCTGAAACAACAAAATGGCTGTACCTGCTTGACACTGGATTCTGGCCGGGGCGTGACTAATTTTAAAGCCGGTGAATTTTACTTTAACAAGTCTTAAAAAACAGAGGAAGATTCCCAATTCCCACCTATCTTTTCTTGCTCCAGGACGGTATTATGTAAAGTGTCGCCTTTCTTCGTATAGGTATAAAATTTTTCCTCCTGCCTCTCAAGAGGTTCACCCAGGCTGAGTTTGTAGAAAGGAATTGTAAATGTACAATCCGCAAAAGTATTCCGTATTGAAATGGGTTTTGTACTGGATCTAGTAGGAAAGTGGTCGTTCGATGAAGGAATTCCAAATGGGTTTTTAGATTCAAATGGAATCAGTTTAAAATGAGTTTTCTTGGAGTGTTTTTAATCTTTCATATTTCATTAAAATATGTCTGTTGCTTTTTCATGATAAAACTTCTGGACGTTTTGTATTACTGTGACTTTTTAATTCCTACGTATATAGATTTTCTCTTAATATTAGTTTAGATCTGCATGGTTGCCTGGAAGAAATTGCTATCTAAATAATAAGGCTGCCTTCTGTACACATCTGTTTTTTTTTATGATTTGTATGTTTCCTGTGTACAATAAAGTATATTTGAATTAAATTATATCATGATGACGTAGTACTCAACTTACATTCCTTTAGGTATGACCCTTAATAGGTAAAGTTTTCTACACACACGAAGCGTTGTAGCTGTGAAACTTTCTACACCACTCAGTGTTTGACCTGGACTTTAAAGGAAAACTAAGTTTAAGCCTGCACCACATTTAGACCTGAATTCACCGAATACCGGGCAATTGTATAAGTGGACTAGCTTGGTAGCTTAGTGGTTAGTGACACTGCCTTTTATAGGTACTACAAGTTGTGGGTTCAGTCTTTGCATCATAGAAATGTACTGTTTTGACAAATATCATTGATATTTACCTATGAAGTAACTACGACCTAACATATATTTGACTATGCTTTATCTTTGCTTGTTGTCTCTTTGAAAACCAATTCTACCCAAAGTACTTATTAAATTCTATTAAAGACACGAACATACAAATGACATTTGAGATGACCCTTACATTCATACCAACAGAACCCATAGTTACACCAATAGTTACAATACAAACCATCTATCACTTAGAACAACGGCTCCCAATCCCCTGTACCAATGTTTTCAATATGAATCATTACCAAACGATATATTTGTATATTGTGGACCCGTATCCATTGTCGTGTTTGATGGGCCGTAGTAATGGGCTGTCAGCTGCACGTATCCATTGTTTTGCCTTCACAGGCTTACACCCTGGAGATCGATTTGGATATCGCTATGTAATTCAGTAATGCGACTTTGTCATGAGTTATTCTTTAAAGTACGGGAAATACATATAATCACGCCTTTATCACTAATGGGGTAGGCAGAGCGTAAATTACCTTAGCAAAGGTCGTTCCGCCACGTCTGACAAAGATTCGAGGATTATTTAAGATTATTTGCAGGTATATTGCTGTAGTGACAGGTTGTCGGCCCATCGCTTTAATTGCAATATACTGAAACCCTCGGATCGGATCCCTTAGCTGGTTTTTACAGCAAGCCCGGGAGGAAATGCACATTCTACGTTTTTCTTTGGCTTCCAGTCCAGCATGAAATAAGTACTGGAAATGCTGTAATTTTAAACGTAATTGTGGAATACTTGTGTATAGCACTGTAATGCAACTAGGTATACATTTGTCATAGGTGGTAAGGTTTTATTCAAAGAACCCTGAGTTCATTCCTAAGCACTATATTTTCTTTTTGCTATTATGTATTCCTGCCCGGAAAAGACGACGAGAAACTTCCACATCAAGAGATAAATACCTCAAAGTTGGTCGAAAAGATGGCCAAATGCACCTTAATTATTACTTTTTTCAAAATATGGAATATTGGGTTGTTTACGCTCTGCCTGCCCCATTAGGGATGAAGGCGTGATTATATGTATGTATGTGGAATAATTTCGCCTCGGGTCGGGTTTGCATCTGTAACCTTAGAGTAGTTTCCCGATGCTCTCTACTAACTTAGGCTAGGATCTTAGATATCTTATTAAAAACGTCACTTTTAAATTGGACATTGATTAGTACATCTGAAGTTAGTGAAGAGAGTTCAAAGCTTCGTTTGTTTTAAACTCACTATAGTATGAGAAAAAGGCGAGAAGTGTAAGTCATAGTGTTTACGCAGACAGGGATTGAGTAAAATAATATTCGTACTGTGTCAAGATTCTAGAGAATTATGACAAGAAAAGTACGAATACAATTACGTCAAAGTTCAAGTTCAGAAGCTGCATTTTTGAACCGCTCGAATCGAATTCGAATACGAATGTTAATTCGTATGTCAAATTGTATGAAAATCGCATGCGAAAGTTACACTTTCTTATGCGCATTAGCTTTCGAGCGGTTCAAAAATACGGCTCCAGATAATGTCAAAATAATTAACTACCAACGAAATATTTTTCATTTTATGTTTATAAAATTTGATAACAATTTCTAATGTCACTTCAGTAAAATGTAATGGATCTATGTAAAGGGAAGTTTCAGACATTTAAGTAAATAAAAGCATGAGATTATTTTTATTCTTACAGTGATTGAATTCATCTTGTGACAAATTTAAGAAATTTATCTAGACACACATAATACGCACGTGTTTCAATATTGAGTATGGAAATAACCGAATGGATGTTGCATACTAATTAAGCAGAATTTCAAAAGGTTCGGAGATGAAAGATGCTTCCATAAATAGCAGCCTGTTAAGAAAAGTTGTTTTGACTGTTTCAGAATAGTGGTTCGCGTATTTACTCCTATAAATCGTGAAGTGAATATTGTTAGTTTGGTCTATTTAGGGGCTTAAGGAAGTTAGAATAGACAGGAAATGTAGAGTAAACCAACATGAAAAGATGCTTCTATTTTATTGATATTGTTATAGTTATTGTTCCTCGAAAGTTTCATCTTAATTTGCTTGGAATTTTAGATCGGTGGTTGAGAAATTTTTGATGCTCAGTAAACATAATAAAAACATTTGTTTTATTATACCGATGCAAGTAGATCCTTCCATGCTGGCCTGGGAGCGAGAGAAAAATATATAATGTGCCAGCTGAATTTAAAACCAGCTAAGGGATCCGAGGGTTTCAGTATATTGCCATTTAGGTGATGGACTGACAACCTGTCACTACAGCAATATACATACAAATCTATCTTAAATAACCCCTTAAAATTTTGTCAGACGTGGCAAAACAACCTTTGTTTAGGTCGTTTACGCCCTGTCTAGTATAAAGGCGTGATTCTATGTATGGAGTTTTTTTATGCAAGTAGATCATCATCATTCTTCTGCCCTTATCCCATTCATTTGGGATCGGCGTAGTATGTTTTCTTCTTCCATTCTTCCCTGTAACCCTTCAAATCAACCCTCACACCTGTTCTAGACATAATAATATCATCTTTCACACATTTCATCCATCTCACCAATCTCGGTGCTTACACGCCGGCCGCTCGAGCAGTACGCGCGATGAATTCTATCGTTCAGGAAAATCCACAATTGGATATTTACACGTGTTCGTGGACGGAATTCACAAAAGCAACCGTGTCGTATTTTTGTAAATTATAATTTGACTAGTGTAACACCCTTTCCCTAATTAAATAATAATCTTATAAAATTAATATGGCCAAAGATAAATAAATATGTGATCGTCTAAAAACTGATTTTTATGTCAAATTAAAAGACCCATACGTTGTGTATTCAAATAGAAAATTGAAATAAATCTAAGTTAAGTTTGAATAGGGTAATTGAAATGATGACATAAGTAAATAAATTATTTGTAAAAAAGTTCATAATCAAATTCAGCTGAAAAATAACAGAGAATGACAAGAAATAAAATATAAATGAGTAATATAAAACATGCGACTCACATAAAATATTCAGCTGAAATGCAGGAATCAGGAATCTCCATCTTCTTTCTTCTTGCGCATAACTAACCCAAATAAAATAAACCAAACATACTTAATATTAAATCTCCCGGCTAATTTAGCATGCTGAAAGGTACAAAGACTCAATAACCAGGGAAGGGAATTTGAATAAAGATCTTTAAGATCTTAGAATTAAGATACCTAGGCAAATGAAATGGCCCTCCCTTCCAACCTACAGACCATGCCAACGCGCGAAAACCTTGCACAGACTAACACTAAACCCTAGTCTTATCTAACTTGCAAACCTTCCATCAAACATTTCGATCATCTTAATTCATTCACAAACTTCTTTCATACTACCAATCATTCATCAAACTCATACAAGTTACCTATTAACTGCAGTTTTGGTCACCTGTGACGGTGTACTAATGTTCAAACCTTTTAATAATCAATTTCTCTGTTCAGTTTGCAATATGGTATAATTTTCAAGGACTGCTGTACCAAAATCACATGATATGCGCTAAGAAGTCAGTTCAAATGATAGAGACTGTGTCAAGAAATTATCACCTTTATAGCTCGCTACGTCAGCTGAGAAATAGACCATTAGAGGTTTGTATGAATACCTATTCGAATGAATTCTCGAGAGGGATTATGGGCCAGCTACTCTCGGAGCCCATAAGCCTTGTCGATGTGTATTTAATGTATGTAAAGTGTTATCCTGAATATAAAAATAATTAAATATTTCATAATACAAGTAATTGATTTTAACCACTAATATCTTTAAAACACCGTGTTTTGTTTTAACGTGTAACACTGTATCTTAAAGACATATCAAAATATTCCTATTAGTTTTTATTGCATTTATTCATCCTCACACTCTCGCACACTGATATTTTACACATAACACACACCTACTATTTCCTATTCTAATAACACATTTCCCTACGATTATCATTGAATGATGTTTGAAAACTCGCAACGCTGCAGGAACAGAATGCTGAAACTATCACTTTATTACGAAATCGTCTATCTGTAAGGTTAAGAAACACTTACAGTAATAATCACAACGATGGACTTCGAATTAAAACACAACGCCGAAAATAAACAACACATGATGCTCCGCATCGCCAATTTCCGCGTTAGAACATCGTCCCGGCCCGTCAGCAACTGCCAACCCCCACTGCATGCCCGCTGTTCCTCTGTTTTTTTTAATCTTCCAAGTTCTATGCTATATTAATACAAAGTAAAATATCTTTTGTAACATTCAAAATTTAACTCTATTTCTAAGAAACAAGTATGGGTATTTATGCATTTGATACTCTTGTTTAAATGCTGGGTCATATCAGGTAAAGATGTCTCAATTTTTGAACGAAAAATCTAAATGCTATTTGTTTAAGTGTTGGGTTGATTTTATAAATTAATTATTCTATATGTAATGATAAACGATCGTTACAGACGCCCCTTTGTTTGTGAGCCATTTTGATATTTGTCAAAATAGATAAAATTGCAAATAAACAATAATAGGTCTAAACTGACTTTTTTTTTGTAACTGAACTTAATTTGTCTGTACTATAGAGACAAGCCATTTTTTTAATTGTCTAATCTAAATATCTTATCTTATCTTATCTAGCCGTTAGTGTCCCACTGCTGGGCAAATTTCTTCCTCCGGCCTCTCTCATATCTAAAAACTAGTCACAAATAAATAACTGAAATCTTTAAAGTATCAACATCTTTTATTTTCTCATCTGTCTATTGTCTTAATTATCTTTCTAACTTATTTTAATTTAAGTAACACTGTAAGAAGTATTAATTTACGCTCCTTTTCTAATAATAACTATCGATTTATTAAACTAAACTAACCAATTGCTTATCATTATCACTGCTGAACATAAAACCTATTAATTGACCATGCTATTCACCTTTATTATAATCTTCCCTTTCTATTAATAGTTATCAGTCAATACTCGCTTCAAACTTAAACAATAACTGTTAACACTAAAATGCGCCCCTAAAACGTTTAATAACATTATCATTTATTATTATCATTATCATCTAATGTTTCATAATTATCCTTATTAACTATTACTTCCATACTGGGCTGATAGCGAAGAGAAAAACATAGAACGTGCCACTCCCGGGCAAGCTGTGAAATCCAGCTGAGTAATGCGAGGGTTTGTGATTACAATATATTGAAATATTGTAATTAAGGCGATGGGTAGACAAACTATGACCTCAGCAATATCAACAAGTCTATCCCAAACAACACACAAAACTTTGTCAGACGTAGCGGAACGACTCTTGTCCAGGTCGTTCAAACTCTGCTCACCCCACCAGGGATAAAAGCTTTATTAAATGTATGTATGTAATTATTTCTACGCCCCTACGTTTTAATCTCTCAAGTTCCGATAAAATATCCTTGTTTCAAAATCTATTCAATAGTTTTTGATTTCATCTTACTCTTTATTTACCATAGCACTATGGTAAAGTTACTCAATTCCATTAAAATCAAAATAATGATTTTACATAACAAAAAGGTCTAAGAGTAATTTGTTTATGTTTATGACTAAAGAAACCACTTATAATTTGAAATATCATATTTCAATTTACGTAGTTCTTTCCCAGAACTTTATCTCAACTTTAATGGTTTGTATAACTAAAGTGTCAAAAGTGACTAACTTAATTGAGGTGAGAAACAACACTTCTCAAAACGAAAACCCATAAACTACGATTATAAAGGCTCTTTTTTATATATTTCATAAGAAAACTACTCTTGAGCCAGTCAAAGTTTCAAAATTAATCACCCTTAAACAAAAAACAGGACTCAAATTTCATAGAACCAAAATCGTTATCGGAACTCAAGGCGTACCCACTTGAAGTACCAAAGCTGTATTCTCAACTTCATCTACTTTTGCAAGAAATAGTTAACAAAAACTTATCTCTATTCAAAAGCGATAAATGTACCACGCTGTCCCAAACACGTGTGCAAGCGTCCTAAAACAAATGCTCTGGCTTATTCTTTTTTTGTAACCTAGCTGTATTGTTTTATTAACCTACGTACTTCAAGGGCTGACAATGCATACCTAAGTAAAGATTTTGAACCCATCCAATTTGTTTGTAAATTAGACAAACATACATATAAAATCACGCCTGTTTTCCTGTCAGAGTAAACAGGGTATCATGGGTTACTAAAAAAATGCATAATCAACTTTAGCTTTAAAATTTTAACTAATCCTGAAGGATAACTTATAAAAATAATGTATTGTTAAAATTCAATTAAATGTTTGAATCATGTGAATAGTCATGTGGTTTGAAAACTCTAATTAATGTTAACATTTTATAAATAACTAGCGATCCGCTCCTAAAATTCTTAATTAATTATAAGTGTTAACCGTTAAGTGGGAATAAAGTACTTAACTCTTAAAGTAAATAAGTAATATAAATCATCCTTATATTAAAATCCGTTCAGTAGTTTTTACGAAAACAAACGTTCACAAATCTATAATTTTCTCGCCCCTACCTTAATAAATCCATCAGTTTTCTTTCTCTCGAAATTTAAACTTTTTGACTGCAATCAACACTAGTAAAAGTATATTGCACAAATGTCTTCGAACGCTTAACCGTATCTTTGACACATTTCTATTCCAGCCCTTTTTTAAAGTAGCGTCGCTATTGTGCAAAGCCGTCCCTTTTTTTCTGTTTGTTTCAAACTTGTCAAAGCTTGTTTACTTTGAAATAAAAATTATTTTAAAATATCGCTACAATTTAGATAATGAAATATTAAAAACGAACTATCAGTCTGACGTACTTTGTATTATAAAATACACTACTCACCTATTTAATGAACTAATGTAATGACCTACGAATAAATAAAGCCCTATCGTAATAATAACAGTAACCCAAATAATTTATACTTCGTGTACGAATGAAAATAATTAAACAATCATTCGTCCTTTAATGACGAAGCATCCTGGTCACGGCACCAATGTAACACCCTTTCCCTAATTAAATAATAATCTTATAAAATTAATATGGCCAAAGATAAATAAATATGTGATCGTCTAAAAACTGATTTTTATGTCAAATTAAAAGACCCATACGTTGTGTATTCAAATAGAAAATTGAAATAAATCTAAGTTAAGTTTGAATAGGGTAATTGAAATGATGACATAAGTAAATAAATTATTTGTAAAAAAGTTCATAATCAAATTCAGCTGAAAAATAACAGAGAATGACAAGAAATAAAATATAAATGAGTAATATAAAACATGCGACTCACATAAAATATTCAGCTGAAATGCAGGAATCAGGAATCTCCATCTTCTTTCTTCTTGCGCATAACTAACCCAAATAAAATAAACCAAACATACTTAATATTAAATCTCCCGGCTAATTTAGCATGCTGAAAGGTACAAAGACTCAATAACCAGGGAAGGGAATTTGAATAAAGATCTTTAAGATCTTAGAATTAGGATACCTAGGCAAATGAAATGGCCCTCCCTTCCAACCTACAGACCATGCCAACGCGCGAAAACCTTGCACAGACTAACACTAAACCCTAGTCTTATCTAACTTGCAAACCTTCCATCAAACATTCCGATCATCTTAATTCATTCACAAACTTCTTTCATACTACCAATCATTCATCAAACTCATACAAGTTACCTATTAACTGCAGTTTTGGTCACCTGTGACGGTGTACTAATGTTCAAACCTTTTAATAATCAATTTCTCTGTTCAGTTTGCAATATGGTATAATTTTCAAGGACTGCTGTACCAAAATCACATGATATGCGCTAAGAAGTCAGTTCAAATGATAGAGACTGTGTCAAGAAATTATCACCTTTATAGCTCGCTACGTCAGCTGAGAAATAGACCATTAGAGGTTTGTATGAATACCTATTCGAATGAATTCTCGAGAGGGATTATGGGCCAGCTACTCTCGGAGCCCATAAGCCTTGTCGATGTGTATTTAATGTATGTAAAGTGTTATCCTGAATATAAAAATAATTAAATATTTCATAATACAAGTAATTGATTTTAACCACTAATATCTTTAAAACACCGTGTTTTGTTTTAACGTGTAACACTGTATCTTAAAGACATATCAAAATATTCCTATTAGTTTTTATTGCATTTATTCATCCTCACACTCTCGCACACTGATATTTTACACATAACACACACCTACTATTTCCTATTCTAATAACACATTTCCCTACGATTATCATTGAATGATGTTTGAAAACTCGCAACGCTGCAGGAACAGAATGCTGAAACTATCACTTTATTACGAAATCGTCTATCTGTAAGGTTAAGAAACACTTACAGTAATAATCACAACGATGGACTTCGAATTAAAACACAACGCCGAAAATAAACAACACATGATGCTCCGCATCGCCAATTTCCGCGTTAGAACATCGTCCCGGCCCGTCAGCAACTGCCAACCCCCACTGCATGCCCGCTGTTCCTCTGTTTTTTTTAATCTTCCAAGTTCTATGCTATATTAATACAAAGTAAAATATCTTTTGTAACATTCAAAATTTAACTCTATTTCTAAGAAACAAGTATGGGTATTTATGCATTTGATACTCTTGTTTAAATGCTGGGTCATATCAGGTAAAGATGTCTCAATTTTTGAACGAAAAATCTAAATGCTATTTGTTTAAGTGTTGGGTTGATTTTATAAATTAATTATTCTATATGTAATGATAAACGATCGTTACACTAGCTGTGCCCGCGACTCCGTACGCGTGGTGGTTATGATTTTAAACAGCGATGTATTTTTTTGTTTTAAATTTTACATAATTAGGATATAATACAGCCGTACATTACACATAAGCGAGCATAGTACAATATAGTAGGTATTCTATGTACCTGTCTACTTAAATATGGAAGGAAATTGTGTTACCTAACGGTTGTTTCTTTGTTTCCATTTATTTTTGTTTTGAGATCAATTAATTATATACAAATCATGATACAAATTTTTCGTTGAATTTGTCATTGAACAATTGAATATTTAAAATTATTTACAACTTACGTTTTTTAATAGACAAAAAGTTAACTTATGTATGATGTATAGCTGTGCCCGCGACTTCGTACTTGCAGGGAAAACTTGCAGTGTCGAACATACTGAAAACACTACGCGCGGAAAAGCGTGTTTTCCATACAGACAGGGGTACTTACTCAATATAGAATGGTTTGCGTGATTATTTCAAACCTAGGCTGGACACCAGGTAATTAAAAAAACTCAGTCAAATTAAAAGTCCATTTAAAATCAGTTAAAACGATCAAAGTTCAATTTCCTGCCTACCCCCTAAGTCAGGTGGCGTTATTATTTGTATCGTAACTTTGAGTTTAAGTAATGCATAGTCAAACAAAAAAGTTCCATAAAAATCGGTTAAAAACGACCGGAATTCAATTTCCCACCTATCTCCTAAGTCATGAGGCGTGATTATTTGTATCGTAACTTACTTACTCAATATTAGAATGGTTTGCGTGATTATTTCTAACCTAGGCTGGACACCAGGGATTTAAAAAACTCAGTCAAATAAAAAGTCCCTTTGAGATCGCTTAAAAACGATCAGAGTTCAATTTACTGCCTACCCCCTAAGTCAAGTGGCGTGATTATTTGTATTGTTACTTTGAGTTTAAGTAATGATCAGTCAAACAAAAAAAGTTCCATCAAAATTGGTTAAAAACGACCGGAATTCAATTTTCTACCTACCTCCTAAGAAGCTCCTAAGTCATGAGGCGTGATTATTTGTAACGTTGCTTTGATTTTAAATAATGCTTAGTCGAATAAAAAAGTTCCATAATAATCGGTTAAGAAACAGAAAAAATTTAATATCCTGCCCCCTAGGTCAGGTAGCGTGATTTTAGGTATCCTAAGTTGCAATCCGGATAACACACAGTTGAATAAAAAAAGTCCTATCGAAATCGGTTCAGTAGTTTTGGCATGATGTGGTGACATACAGACAGACAGGCAGACAGACAGACAAAAATTCTTTAAAAAAATCGTTTTGATCTTTACATCGTTAATAATGCCTGCTGCAATTTTTTTTTTTGTAAAAATATTCCATGTACAGACACGACCCTTCTAGTGATTTATTATACGTATAGATTGCGTATATAGTTACCTTGGGCATGCCTGTAATGACTATATATTTTTTGAAATAAATAATAAATAAATAAATCTTTACTAATGCAACTAGATATAAATATTTATTTATTTCTGGATGGTGGTGTTTCTTCCGTTGTGAGGACAGTTGGGTGTAATGACAACCCAATAAACCTTGGTGGCAAGTGTTGTTTTTACACGTAGGTTTCTACAGTGGTTCTTTAAATGATAGCCAAGAAGATCGACGGCTTCGCGTACCCTCCATAGTCTGTAGGTAGTACGTACTACACTTAAAGTACTTACTATAAATAAACCACAGGGAATAATGTGTCATTATCGCTCTACCTTAAGAGTCGGCCAGAGGTACTAAATCCCATAGAAATGTAGGTTTGTTCTCATTTTTGAACAGTATTACCAAACTTTGTACAAGTATTCAAATCCAACTTATCTATGCTAATAATTAATTACTTTTGGTATCAAAATTTTAACAAAATAAGAGAGAAAATTCAATTTCAGAATTTCAGGCCATTTCCACGCAAAATCGTATGTCCGCCATTATTTTGTTTGTAATTGATATTTTGCAACAGAACCTAATTATACGCATAGATATGTTGCGTTTAATTATGTGTACAAAGTTTGATGAAATTTGGTCTAACCATTTAAAAAATTGTAACTAAAGTTTGTATGGGATTCGATTTCCAAGGCAGCCTTAAGTACCTGATTTCTTAGGAAGTGAGATGTCGTGAGATAAATCAAGCGTTGATGGTCTCATCATTATCATTATCGCAGGTTAGTAGGTAACTGTGATTATGTCTTCATATAGGTAAGTACTAAGCTTTATGATCTAACAGAAATTGCTTAGTGTGTGTTGATTTCAGAAGATAAAGTTCGATGGTTAGATTTAAGAGCACATTTTTGCATTTCAATTTTAAATGTGTACACAAACATAGTTTGGCTGACGAGCAGGATACGCTGAACGAATAAGGTATTTGAATTCGGTTCACGTTTAAGATAATTTTAAAGTCACGATGCCAGAGGACTATATAAATGTGTCATATTATGTGGTATTAAAACTCTGTCACTTGGTTTTATTTTATCTTTTTGTTGACACGAGAGTGTCACAAAAAATATCACAATTTGGAGTAGTAAAAACCATTTTCTATTTGATATTTACTTAAACCTGCAAGGGAACTTCTAGTGTCGTAAGAGCATTTTATTACAATTGCTTTAGGAAACTGTAAAAGTGAAAGGACTTTATGTTTGTTTATGTGTCTAATTAGAAATGCATAATAAAATTGCAATTACACTTGCTGTAAACGTTTCTATTTGGATAGCAGAGAAATTAAATGTTAAGTCTTGTTTGCGTATTGAGGTTAATCTAGTTCCATAGTAGAACATTGATATTTACTAAAAAGAGTAGACAAATAGAAACTATAGAGTATTGTAAAAAAATAAGCAATTCAGAATGCTTTGAAGTATGTGGGTTGCGAGATATGGAAACAAGTTTAAACTTGTGTTGTGTTTACCAAAACAATAGTAATTTTGACTTGTTTTTAGAGAAATTCGAATTACTGTTGCAGCACTTTTTTAAAAAGGACTGCATGATATGCGGTGACTTCAATGTAGATGTTTTAAAAGTAACTGATTCAAATACATTGAGATTTTTGAATTTATTAAAATCCTACAATTTTAGACACCTAGTAGATGCTGTTATAACTTTCGAACGCAATGGATCACAATCGTGCATAGACAATGTAATTACTAACATTCATGAGGGAGTTAAAAATGTAAATGTAGACCGAAATGGACTTTCTGATGGGCACAGTGCAATTCTTGCAACGGTTGCGTTAGAATCCAAGAGTAAATATAAATACAATGAAGGTAGAGAACAAGTTATTTTCATAAAAAGGAGAATATTTAACAAGAAAAATACTTGTATTTTTAGACAAAAAATACAAAAGGAGAACTGGAATCAGCTTGGAATAAATGGGTTCTTAAAGAGTTTTAATAGAATTTTTACCTTGAGCTTTAAAAAAACAACAAGGAAAATTAACCTTAAAAAGTGTTCAAACTTGAAGTGGGTAACTAAGGGACTCAAAGTTTCTAGCAAAATGAAAAGAGTTCTATGCACTTTAGATAAAACTCATAATGATGAATCTTTGTTCAATTACCGCACATTGTATATTAGATGTTTTAAAAGGGTTTTAAGAAGTTCAAGGTCGAGAACTGTACAAAAAAGCATAGAAAAAGCAAAAAATTCAGTTAGGGAAATTTGGAGCGTCGTTAATATGAATACGAATAAGAAACGAAATAAAGTAAAGGAAAAGTTTATATTGAAATTAGATAATAAAGTAATTACAGATCCCGTTGAGGTAGCTAATGTTTTTAGTAGCACTTTTGATCTCGCAAATGTAAGTAACACTGGAGATGCTCTACAAGCTACGAGTATACTCAGAAGTAGCACAAGTAGGGTCGAAACTGAAATGGAGTTACGCCCCACTAATAGGGCTGAAGTTAGAAAGGTAGTAGATGGCATGACGATGAAAAAATCATCAGGTTTTGATGAAGTGCCTATACAAGTCATAAAAGATAATATTGACATTTTGGCTGAACCTTTGTCATATTTCTTTAATTTATGTTTAAGTGAGAGTGTATTTCCAGATCAGTTAAAAATAGCAAAAGTAGTACCCGTATTTAAGAAGAGTTGTAAATTAGACCCGAATAACTACAGACCTATTTCATTGATTCCAACTCTATCTAAAATCTTTGAGAAACTATTAAAATCGAGATTACTAAGTCATTTGTACACCAATGCCATACTACATCCAAGACAGTTCGGTTACCAGAAAGGAATTGGGACAGGTATGGCAATAGATACTCTCATTCATGATACGGTCGAACAACTGAATACTAAGGAAAAAGTTGCTGGTGTGTTTCTTGACCTGAGTTCTGCATTTGACACTGTTGACCACGAGATCTTGATCAGTAAACTGGAGCACTATGGTATCCGACATCAAGCCTTAGACTTATTCAAATCTTACCTTCATAATAGGCAACAGTTTGTTGAGATAACCGAGCTTGTAGATGAAACTCAGACACAGTGTCAATTCAATTCTAATATTGTGAAAGTATGTAGAGGTGTACCACAGGGCTCAATTCTGGGGCCAATCTTCTTTATAATATTTATAAATGACATGTTAAATTTTATTTCGAATCAAATACCTGGCATTAAAATAGTAGTATTTGCCGACGACACTAACGCTATACTATCGAGTAAAACCATAACTGAGCTCAATGAAAAAGTGAGTCAAGCTATTCGTGGTTTTAATGATTGGTTTCAATGTAACAACCTAAACATAAATGCGAAAAAAACAAATATTTTACTTTTTAAGACCACTACTAGAAATAGAGATACGCTCGATGTTACATTAAATGGAGAAGCCATAAGCATTGTAAACGCAGTAAAATTTTTAGGTGTTCATATAGACCAGTTCTTGAACTGGAAACCCGAACTCGATGCTCTCGATAGCTCAATAAGTTCTGCATGCTTTGCATTGCGCAACTTAAGAGATGAGCTAACTACTGTACAGTTAAAAATGGTCTACTATGCCCTAGTTGAATCAAAGCTTAGATATAGCATTAAGCTGTGGGGAAACAGTTATTGCTACAATATGCAAAAAGCTTTCATTGCTCAGAAAAGGGCAATACGTGCAATAGTTCGCATCCCTCCGTGGGAAACGTGCAGGGAACATTTTAAGACTTTGGGTATTTTGACAGTACCAAGCTTATATATCTTAGTGTTACTGACTGATATTATTAAACACAGATACAACTTTGAGTCCGATCTTGAAATGGAGTTACGAACCTCTACTAGGCGAAAAGATTTGAATACTTGTATCCAACCTACCTTGAATATAGTGAAACATTGCGCTCGATATCAGGCAGTCTGTTTATTTAATAAATTGCCCACTGCTTTCAAAACTATTACGAAAGTAAATATTTTTAAACAGAAATTGAAGACATACCTTTTAGAAAAGTGTTGTTACTGTATTGATGAATTCTGACAAAATTATTGTATTTAAATAATATTAATTTTATTATTGATTCTTTATTTTATTCTGAGACATTTTAAATTGTTGAATTTAATGTATTGATGAATTCTGACGAAATTGTTGTATTTAATTAATATTAATTTTATTATTGATTCTTTATTTTATTCTGTGACATTTTAAATTGTTGAATTTAATGTTTTTACATTTTTAATTGTATTTTAATTTATATTGATATTAAGTTTGACATTTTAATTTTTATTTTTTGACTATTTAAATTATTTGAATGTAATTGATTTATATAATAAGATGTTGCTTATTTTATGTTATTTCGAACACAATGTATATTGTTCACGAATAAATTGAATTGAATTGAATTGAATCCTATTACTGAATTGATCTGGTTCTATTAATAACTGCTATTTTAAAACCAGGCATTTGCTGGTGATATCTAGCAACATTCCTAAGAACCATAGGTCGAATATATATATGGAAAATATGGAAATAACTACTTCATAGAATCAGTAGTTTGAAAGTTTTCAAAAACGAAATAAGAAAGCGAAATGTACTAAAATATTTAGTTGAACTAAGAATTTGACATTAAAATTAAATTCTGCTGTAGGTATTTAGTTTGCATTTAGCCTGGGAACATTCATCTGAATACCCAATTTCTTTCAATCTAATAAGTAATTTCTGAACTCAAAACCAACCGACTTAAACATTTCCAATATCTATTAGAATAATATGGGCTCTTCAACAATTGGGTCTTTGTTTACCCTGATAGAAGGTCGCCGGAAACTCAGCAGAAGTGTTTGTTCTCAAAAGATAAAGAGTGCTTTCCCAAGAGCTCCAAATTTGTTGCAAATGAAAATACTGTCTGCCACTTCTTTTTGGGGACAAACGTCTGTGTTTCGAAGTATCGAATGACTCTTCAGACATTTAATAAAGCGCTTCGGTGGAACATAAAAGATATTTTTATCTCTAATGAAAAACAATCTCAAAAATATTCTTGTCGAAGTTTTATATTTATTTTATCGGAGTAGTATCGTATTTTGAAGCCTTTAATTAATTTTAACATCAATGGGCTCAATTCTAGTTTGCCGATTAAAACTCTAAAGTTTAAATCTGCTTGTCATTTTCAGACTAAAAGCGTTGGAAAAGGACAAGAGATCTATTCTCTCCGGTTTCTGATTTGTAGTCGGTGGTTTTATGCGTTATCTGTCATTTTTTTCCGCTGTCATATGATATGGCGTATAAAATTGACAGTAATACTAGGGAAACGTGCAAAACCGCGTTAAAGTCTAGCGACCAAAGTGTAAAACTATAGAGTACAAATCCCCTGTCCTTTTTTAATTTTATAATTTTGGAAGGGACAGATATATTTTAATTTTAGTTTTAGTCAGTGGTATCAAAAATCGAGCCCAATTTCTTCTATATCGTATTAGCTTGCAATCTAGTCTATGATATTTACTGGAATTCCTACTCCACCTGCCGTACGCGCGTATTCAATTAGGTAGGTGCGGTGACTGCAATTTGTACTGATTCCTCAAATCCGCTTCCTGCGCTTAATTCTAGAGACTGACTCCTACACATCCAATTTAGACTGAGCTTGGCTTAATTAGTTCAGAAATAGATTACTTCTTTGATATAGCATGTACTTACTACCGATTAATATAATTTTAAGTCTTAATTTAGTGTCATTCTTCATTAATAAGACCGAAATCAGATTTCCTGTGAAAAGAAGATGTTTTTATGCGTGAAAATAAACATACATACATACATATAATCACGCCTTTATCCCTAATGGGGTAGGCAAAGCGTAAACGACCTAAGCAAAGGTCGTTCCGCCACGTCTGACAAGTTTTGAGGGATATTACAGATGATCATGACGTATATTGCTATACTGACAGGTTGTCAGCCCATCGCCTAAAATTGTAATATACTATAACCCTCGAATCCATTAGCTGGTTTTTACAGCATGCTCTGGAGGTGATGCAGCTGGCACATTCTATGTTTTTCTATCACTTCCAGTCCAGCATGGAAGTAAATCCATGTTTTATTCAAGTAAAAGTTTATCTGTAGAGTGGAGACCAACATCAAAGTGGGTCAAAGAGTAATAGGTATCAAAGAGTTGTTTAAGCATGATATAATAAGGTACGAATAATTTATATTTCTAATTATGATGATAGATTCGTAAAGATGTCAAATTAATTCAATTATTAATATGCAATTGACAGAAAATAGTTTTTTTCCGATAGATGTCGCAGACTTTAATTTATCCTTGCCATCCTCGGAATAAAAACTCCTTAAAGATCCTGCTAGCCCTAGCCGAAAGGTTTTTCAAATTGTATAATGCAGTGCAAGGAGGTTTTTATTCAGACAGTTAAATATTGTTGTTTTGTAAATTAATCAGTAAACCAACTTAGTTTTTTAAATGAATTTAAAGCAGAGACATCTATTGAGGTTAAGAGAACTATAATTTTGGCTGTCATAAAAAAAAAACGCTTATTATTTCCTAGACCACTGTAAAAGTGGCACTTGAGAAGAACCCTTCTGGAGTGCTAAGTCCATGCGCTAGTTACATTTCAAAGTTGGCAACTTTCTGAATAGACTTGCCGGCTAATTTGATCGCAAATAGACCTGGAGTCGGGTAAGTGAATAATAGTAGAACAATGCTAGCTTTGTTACAGTTAATGATTTTTATGTTCGAACAAGGCATATAAGTAATATTCATATATCATATAACGGGAGAAACACATAGAATGTGCCAGCTGCATTTTCTTCCAGGCATGTTGTAAAAACCAGCTAAGGGATCCGAGGGTTTAAGTATATTGTTATTTAGGCGATGGGCTGACAACCTGTCACTACAGCAATATATGTACCTACAAATATATCTTAACCCTCAAAACTTTGTCAGACGTGGCGGAATGACCTTTGTTTAGGTCGTTTACGCTCTGTCTACCCCACTAAAGGGATAAAGGCGTGATTGTATGTATGTATGTATGTAGATACATATATATATATATATCTACATACCATACCTGTATCTAAAGACTGATATATATATTTCTTCCATGCTGGACTGGGAGAGATAGAAAAACATAGAATGTTCCAGCTGCCCTTCCTCCCGGGCATGCTGTTGAAGTCAGCAAAAGGGACTCGAGGGTTACAGTGTATCGTAATTTAGGCGATGGGCTGACAACCTGTCACTATAGCAATACATATAACAATCTAAAATTGCCCTCAATTTTTGTCAGACGTGGCGTAAGCGCCTTTTACGAGGTGTTAAACGCTCTGCCTACCCCGTAAGGGATAAAGGCGTGATTTATGTATGTATGTATGTAGATGCAGGCAGGCAGACAATTGTAAATAATTTATTATATTTTTTACCCATCTTAAATTATTATTTATCTTGATATCTGTCGTCTAGGTAAGGACACCCTCTCATAATCTACTGATCTCTTACAGATATCATGACGTAATTATTTTTACGTAATAAGGTAAAATGATATTCTAGGTAAAATGGAAAATATGGGCAATTTTTTACATCAGGGCACAAAACTTGTAGTAAATATTCTCAAGAGAATATTGTTTTAGATAATAGAATGTTCTCTATACCGCGTGTGAGACACAGCGTCCCGCAAACTGATAGGGGTTGCTCCACGGAAGAGCGGTAGAGACTTCTTAATCAGTGGATTGATCAGTAAACGATACTGAACAACTTCCACTAAGTGATTATTTTAAGGGAAGCAAATAAAAAAATACTTTTCCATACAAAATGTCCACCTCGATCAGACAATTTATATGGAAATGCCTTTTTTTTCTCTTCCTGAAATAATTTCCTGGTGGAAGTTGTTCAGTTTTGTTAACTGAGCAACCCATATCAGTTTGCGGGACGCTGTTCCTTACACCCTGTATAGAATCCAATTTTACGGAGTACTGAATTTACCATTACGCGTCTGATGTAAACATTTAGAATATTCGATTGCTTTTAGACTATCTAAGCAAATTCCATTAGAACTTGAACTGTAACCTATTAAAATAACTGCAAATGAAATGGTTAATAATGTTGACACTGATTAGAATATGAACGCATTCGATTTTATACTTAGAAAGATTTATAAAATGTATGTAAATTGGTTAGATGATAAGTAGAGGCTCGTATTAATAATTATCTCTTAGTTACGATATGACTTCAAATTTAAGTTTTTCATAAATTTGGAATATCACATACTTAAAAATACTTTCAGCGAAATCTTTACATAGAAGAAAGATTTATTAAACCAAAACTAAGTAGTATATAGGTACGTATTGTAATTTAGGCGATGGGCTGACAACCTATCACTATAGCAATACACATTACAATCTAAAATTGCCCCAATTTATGTCAGACGTGGCGAAAGCGCCTTTTACGAGGCGTTTAGCGCTCTGCCTACCCCATAAGGGATAAAGGCGTGATTTTATGTATGTATGTATGTATGTATGTATGTATATACGTACTCCCATTGAAAAGGTAGTGTATTGGCATATGCACAGATAGTTCGGCGTTTAAGTTATTATTTAAATTTAAATTTGCAGCATTACACAAAACATGGTGTAACATTCCGCTGATGTGTCATTAAGGTGCTAGAATTGGTAAAATGGTATTTTTTGAATAAACATTCCTCTTCACAATGACTATTTTTAACATTGATTTAAGATGTAGGTATATTTTACTTAAATTCTTTACATAGCGGCACTTGGGCATAGAATTTTTAATAAATAAGTATTTTGATATAATTAGTACTTAACGTGAAACTGTCTTCTAAGATTTTTCATCCAAAACTAAGTAAATGTCATGACAACTAAATCAAGATTATTAATGCAAACATATCTAAATTCACATAATAGAGTATTCCTTGGAGTAGTTTTTTAAAAAGAGTTTATGGACGTATAACGTAAATACATGATTTATTTACAAATATAAACTAAGCGCCTACAATTCTTAAGATGCAAGAAAAGGACAGAGTGCGCGTTCTGCCGTTGGTTGGCAAGGGACAACTGTGCTATCATCTCGTCGCTTTAAGTTACTTAAAAATCACTGAGAACGTATTCACACAAAGCTCCGTGCGTTTTAAGCATAAGGTGCAACCACGGTGCAACAGTAATAAACCCATTAAGCTCTAAAAAGTCATTTAAAGCGATACACCCACAATGCACATTCTATTTTTAAATTTAAACTTTAATGCCGCAGCGAACTAAAAAAACGTAATAGAAACGTCTGTCAATTAAAAAGTAATAAATCACAAAGCGCACGCGCTCAAAGATTAGATCGAGACGCTAATGGTTCCATCTAATTGCATGCAGTATAAAACTATTTTAGAATTAATGCAATACGTGCATTCCAGCTTGCATGTATTTCGTAAGAGACTGCTGATTTCCTGTGTAGACTTCACGGCTAAAAATTGGTCAGAGTAATCGGTGCCTAAAATATATTTTTGCTTTCAAAAAGTTTTGCATCTGAGTAGTTGTGTTGAAGTGTGCATATTTCTTAAACCATAATTATGCTATTTATTTGTCGTATTGAATATTATTATTTTAGCCGATTTGACATGCCTACAAGTCATAATGACAAATTTACTCAAATTTCATTTACTCCAAATATTGCAATGTATAACTTAAGCACTTAATTCTTCTGTCGTGTGGGTTTTGAGTCGATCGAAAATCAGGTGCTAAATAACAAAACTGACACATAACGTGAGCCAGAATTTGATCAAACTAAAAATGAACAGGTGAAAAGGGTCAATGACGAACCTATTCCTTTCATTAATATTTTAACCAAATCTTCGCAGTTTCTTTGTTCATCCACAGATTCATCATTATCTCGTAATTATCTTATAATCTAATTATATCTCCTCCTATTAATTTGCTGTCAGCTAACAAGCATTGGGTATTATAACTACACATTACTAAGCAACAAAATTAGTCAAACAGTGACTAATTATCTACATTATAGCCACTTAGGGAGTGTCCAATGGCACATTATACTTGTCGACTAACTTTATGCCCTACGGTTTCATTCGCAAATAAATATTTGAGGGTTGGTATACCATTTTTTACATAAAAAAATCGTATTTATTGAAATTATGCACGGAAAAGAAACACTGTGCGAATGAGTTATTTTGCCGTGGTAAAAAGTAGCTTATGTTCGTCCGCCGAGTAATATCTATCATCCTGCCCAATTTTATTGGAATCCGTTAAGCCATTTTGGCTTGAAAGAGACAGGCAGTCAGACATTCAGAATTACTTTCTCATCTTTATTATTAGGTATATGTACCTATATTAGTATGGATTGTAGTGTAGTGACGTCATCGTGTCGATTGTACAACTAATTCCAAGTCAATTACGACCATGTAGAGGTTAATAGCGACGGTAACAGTCATCCATCAAGCATTATCTACGGATACTGTAACATGACTCCTCTGGTATAAACTACTGGAGTAAAGGCCTTTACATACATTCAACGCCGCAGCGGCGAGTTGTATCCATTGTAAAGCAAGGTAGGTTTAAAATAAAAATCTTCACACTCACTCTCACACACTCCTTAGAGACCTAAATTCCGATAGTTGACGAGAAACACAATGATGATTCTTGAGTATTCTTCAAATCAGGATAATAATTATGTGTTTTAGCAGTTATCTATCTTGCTTATTGCTAGTTGCGGTTTCCTTATAACTGCAGTTTGTTTAATTCTGTTAAGTACTGTTTAACTAATCTTTATTACATTTTCTTAATCAAATTTTAGGATGTACTACTTCTATTTATGTTTAGTCAGACATAATAAGCTTTCAAGAATTAGATTTCATTACATAGGCGACAAAACGTCTTAATTATCGTATAAGATTTACAATGTTTCGACTGAAAATTACTCAACCCAGTATTGGTATTCCCAGAAATCATAATTTTGTCTGAAATTGGGATACATAATTTAAACGTGACACCGTCAGCATTGGCTGTAAAGTTGTCAGTTCATACAAATACAGTGACGTTATAAGCAAAAACAGCGTAAGTGCACTAAATCGTGTTTGAATTTACGCCGTTTTTGCTCGAGAAACTTGTGCCTGTCTCCCATTTATCTTTAGTTGACAACATTACCCAAGCAACTGAGCGTATTAAACATAAGCCTGCAATTTTGTACAGCTTTTGTACAACGATTCCCGCGGTTCAAACCCTTATATCTTTCTTGGTAAGGTTATATTGACGTGAACAAATGTAAAGAGAATTTAGTCTGTGCGATAAATCTAAGATGTCTCCAGCGTGTAGTAAACTCTGCGAGATCCAGCTGGGAGGATAAATCAATCTGGTATAACAGTTAGTGCATTAAGGGACCTCATTCTCAAGGGGTTAGAGATTTAGAACGGATCTTTTTGGAAATCAAGTAACCGCTTGTCTTCTAATTCACCAATAGAATTTTCAACATGTCCGAGAACTAATTGAGCGAGTTACACAGAAAAGTAACCATAGAGACGATAAGATAATAAAGGTAGAGAAGTTTTGAAGGAACGTGCACCTCGAGAAGAGATAGAACGTGCACCTAGATCTTTTACCAAGAAGAAAATAGCAAGAATAGCAAAAGCCCATCTTTATTATCTTATCGTCTCTATGGTTACTTTTCTGTGTTACTCGCTTAATTAGTTACCTTTATTATCTTATCGTTTCTATGGTGTAAAGGACACAGAAACACACAGAAAAGTAACCATAGAGAGGATAAGATAATAAAGGTTGGACGTTTACACTTGGAAGTGTAACAGAAGAACCTTTATAAAATCAAAAGTTCTGAATACATTTTAATTTATAGCCTACGTTTTGAAAAAAAAATAGGTGTCACGTTTTATCATTATCAAAAACAAAAAAAAATACTAAAAAGAGTCTTACTAATTCAATTCCCATTACTAAAAGCAAGCGGAGAATCCCTGCCCATTGCCAGCTAGTCATTCGACAAAACGCAAGTTTTAATCCGTCGAAAATCTCAGCACACAAAAGGCCAATAAAATCCCCGGCTGTAACCAGACAAAGATCTTTTATCTACAGACACAGCTTTACGTAGGTACAAAAAGGAATATTAAGTATTTTATAAGGATTTTTAGTACTCACAATGCTATTTTTATTTAATATAATATGGACGGACGTGTGCATAAGAAAGACTATGATAAATTCGTCATTCCCGCTACCGTTTCTGTGGCTCAGTTGGTAGAGTGACGGACCGGCATTCCAGAGACGCAGGTTCGGGTCCTACCGGAAGCGAATTTACTATTTTCTTTCTTTCGTATTACAGGAATATTAAGGTAGAGCATCTCTCTGTTTTGTAGTTAGTAGCTTTGGAAGAATCAGCTAGGGCATAAAGATAATCATCAAAGAAGTTCTTGTGCCACATCACATTTTTTTGTAAATATTCTCCATAAAAAAATATAAAAACAATAACTATACAAATTAATGTAAAATTGTGTTTGCTTGTTCTTTATTTTGCACATCGATAATGTATGAATTGGTTATCGTTGTAGAGCTGGAATGTAATATAATATGTAGAGTAAGATCCAATTGTACGAAATACTTCTAAACCATAGGACGAGAGCCAAAAAGCTAGTCTGTAACTACTTTTTAAAGACTCAGTAATAAAAAAACTAAATTGAAACTCCATTAGCATCTATTATTTGTGTATAAATGCTGCGTCTAAAGATCAAACGTCTTAGCCTGTAACCAGGCACGTAGCGCAGAAACAATAGCGACTCGGGAGCCAGATGTTTTCACTTGAGCTTCGCGGAGTTAATACGCGCCGTACGAAGAAGAGCTGAGAATAGGGGTGCAATTTCAACTTTGTGCTTCAATTGCCTGCGTCAAAGGGAATTAGGACCGTGTAGCTGTAATATAACTTTCTAAAGGCAAGTTAGTTACTAAAATTTCATACTTTCTCGATGACTTTCTGCAATAATTTACGTGCCATTAGAAGAAGGGATGAGTATAGGGAAGCAATATTGGCTTTGTGCTTCAGTTGCGTGCTTCAAAGATAATAAGGAACGTAAAGCTGTAATATAACTTTCTAAAGGCAAGTTTGTAACAAAAAAACATACTTTCTTCAATAATGGTTATTTAATCCGCACCGTACGAAGAAGAGCTGAGAATAGGGGTGCAATTTCAACTTTGTGCTTCAATTGCGTGCGTCAAAGGGAATAAGGACCATGAACCTGTAACTTTCTAAAGGCATTGTAACATTTTTTTTATACTTTTTCTTTGACGGTGTTTAGTTAATACGCGTCATAGATAGAGGCGATGAGATTAGGGGTAAAATTTCATCTTTGAAATGGAGTATGAATCGTGTTGATGTAATACAACTTTCTAAAAGCTTTTGTATCTCTCGAAGAAATTCTTTGACAATGCTTGGTAAAGAAGAATTTACTGATTTAGATTTGGATCAGCGTCCTATATATTGTCCAATCAGAATTAATATAATCTAAAAAACTCTGCAATAGAATAAGTCACAATACGAAAATCTTTTTTTTTTCCTCTTCCTGTACCTAAAGTTTACCAGATCTATCCGGAATTCCTTGAAATTGTTGGAATATTTTGGCCATTTTGCCCAAAATGCGCTATCATTTCGGCGAATGCTGTCGAGTATAGTAAGCTTCTCTCCAAAGCACTGTTTCTATCTGCATCGTTTGTAAAAAGTTAGCAACTGAATTGTCATTGGACCGCTGGTGCAGTACAATTGCTAGAAAGAGGCGTAAGTTTGGTCCAAAATCTTAATCCAGGACATTAGCTTTGGATTAGGTTTTTGTCTCCACCGTATGTTTTATTTCTTGTTAGACACTGATCTACTTTTGATAGACTACTGTACCTAAATAAAAGGTGAGAGTGAATAAGTAAAAAATAAAATAATATAAATAGTCTGAAATGCTGAGAATGTTCAACCAAAATGTGCCACAGCTTAGCGAATGCCGAGTTTAGTAAGCGCTGTGTCTATCTGCATTATTTGTAAAAAGATAGCAACTGAATTGTCATTGGAGCGACTGCAGCACAACTTTTTGAAAAGGAATTAGAGGGTTTTGGCTCTTTCGTGTGTTTTATTTCATTGAGACATTTTTTGGAAATTGATTTAAGTAGGTACTTTTCATACGTCAGGTACTTAAATAAAATGTGAAAAGGAGAGCAAATACAGTTGAAAGAAATCGACTACCCATTTGTATTCAATATATTTATTATATTTTTTTATACATTGTTATTACATTCTTCCTTGTTGGACTGGGAGCAAGAGAAAAACATAGATTGTCTTAGCTGCATTTCTTCCCGGGCCCACTGTAAAAAACAACTAAGGGATCCGAGGGTTTCTATTTATTGCAATTTTGGCGATGGGCTGACAAACTGTCTCTACAATATACCTACAAATCTATCTTAAATAACCCTCAAAACTTGTCAGAAGTGGCATGTATTTATGTTTATAAACATATTCTCTGACATATACTGGAATACAGTACCTACCGAAAATTTCCTAACATTGCAGCAAATCCCGAGTTTAGTAAGCACTGTGTCTATCTGCATTGTTTGTAAAAAGTTAGCAACTGAATTGTCATTGCACCGACTGCAGCAAAACTTTTTGAATGAGTCTCGAGCCCGGACGCGGAATTAAGTTTGGATTAGGTTTTTGTCGTTCCTACGTTATAGTGTTTACTTTTTTCGGGTGTTGATTTAGAGACGTAAATAGAAAGTTAGAATTATGCAGGAACAACATGTTTAATCAGCCTTATCTGAGTTTATCTCTATGACAAAGTCATTTGTATTACGAAATCAAAATTTAAATGTAAGCAGCATTTTATCCTGAGAAAATATTTTATTTCCAATAGTTCATATAAGTTCGATCACCTAGATTAGGTAGCCGACCCCGTGAGATACGGGATTAGGTTAGGAGGCTGAATTCATATAAGCCGTAGCTAAAAAAATAGCAAAATATATCTAAGCAAAATGAGCTTTCTATGTTTACACTTTTTGCACGATTTATAGATTGAGAACAATATTAAGTATGGATTTGACAGGCAATTTTGTATTGAAATGACATTTCTGATTCGAACTTAAACTCACTGTTAGTCTCAAGTACTGTTTATTAATACGGACCTCAGATTCTCCCATTGATTTGACTTTGTATAGTTTGTATCTTCTCTTGAGTGGGCGTCTGTGGGTCGGTATTTATTGAACTTTATAAGCTTTAAAGCGTTGTTAATTTGTTATGAATTACGTTTCAATGCACACAATAAAAATAAACCAGTCGGTCAAATGCGTTGGCACGCAATGACCACTGTTGTGTTCATTCATAAAAAGTGGTCTGTGACGTTGAGAATTTATTTTTGATAGCATTACATACCTATTACCTATATTTTGGTAATATGTAGGTGTAGAATATTTTATGTTCGGCACGCAATGAACCACTGTTGTGTTCATTCTTAAAAAGTGGTCTGTGACGTTGAGAATTTCTTTTTGATAGCATTACATACCTATTACCTTTATGTTGGTAATATGTAGGCGATGAATATTTTATGTTTACTTAGCCATAAAAGCAATTTAAGTTGCCATCCAATCTTTTCCAAATAACCTTTACAAAAATATTTTCTTATAGATTACGCTCTGCCTACCCCATTAGGGATAAAGGCGTTATATGTTATATGTATGTATGTTTTAAGTCTGATCTTGAATGAAGTCTAGGCTAAAGGCAAGCTAGAATACGCTATTTTCCTACTAGTCAAATCACCAAAGTTTTATGAAATGTCAAGAACGCTTTTTAAATGAAAATAGTGGGTTATGACGTCACTCACCAGTAAATATTGCCTACTTAGATCAATAACTTCTATATTTTTAACTCGATTATTAAATCTAAATGTGTTTTTTTTAATGATGAATGAGATCCATAGTATTTTTAGTCCTCAGTTATAAGTATAAACGTATTGTTTTTTTTTAGAATCCTAGTCAACATGCCTATTGACAGATAGTGATCCCCCCTTAACTTAATCAACCTTAGTTTAATCTGATTAAGGTTCACTCTTCATAGGTACATTAATAATGATAAATTGGAATGAACACAGTCTAAATGACATCCAGTTTCCGTTTCTTTATCTACCTAGTGGTTTGTGTCTTATAAAAATAAAGCTATACAATTTGTTAGACGCGTAAAATATATTGTTAACTTTATGGACTCTTTACTGTTCGAGTTATTTTTATATTTTACGAGACGCGGATCCTAAATTTTTTATGATTATGATAATTCGGTTATCAGAATCATGAAGCTTATATTGTTATTTTATCGTAAAATAGTATAGACGCAGTGCATTTCATTATTATTATTTTTACCTACATGGGTTTTATTATGAGAGGAGATGGTTTCTATGTGCAATAAGAATGCTTATTAATGTAGCTATTGTAGATACAAAATCTAAGAAATGTGGAAAGCCAAAGGTGATTTTGAATTTAACATGAATGTTTTATCTTTGTCTTGTAGCGTCTGATGAAATTTTAGATGGATAACGTTCTAGCGATATAAGCAAGCGTGTTTAACATTCTTTCACGGTTCAAAATTTGAGAAAACCATGTTAAAAGTAATTATCAAAAACAATATACTGGGTGTCCCAATGAGGGCGGAACTTTTAATTTGGAAATAAAAATACTAGTTTTTGAGAAAGTTGAGTTTTTTTTATTGGATTACAAAGAACACACATTCCCATTTTGTATGAAATTAAATATGCGTCAAAAATCTTTTATGACTCTGCGGACAGGCCTTTCATATTTTATTTAAAAAATCCATATTTTTTCACGGAGTCCCACAGATGTCGCAATGGATCTCGAATTTGAACTTAAGAATTGTTATAAAAATACAATAAAAAAATCCTAAATATCTCAATTAATGCAATTTTTATTTAAAGTTAAAAGTTCTGTTGTTATTGGGAACTCCTTTAATTCCTTTATTTAACAGAAATGACTATTACCTTTATTAACTAAACATTTTCTTGGAATTTGTTGTAAACCTATTCAACCAGTGTTAGTTCATTATTACAGATTACAGTAAATTAGATTCGACAAAGATGGTAAGATAAACTATTTTAACTTGACTTTATTGGTATTTTGCATCTAAAGTGGCTAGGTTAAAATGTTATAATCTTGATTAAATAACCTGAACGGTATATTTTACAAGTAACTTGGAATGTTTGAACATCTGTAAGCATATTAAATTACATAATAGTAAAACAAATCTGTCAGCTTAGTAGGAAACCCAATATTAATAAATATAAAAAAAAAATACAACTCATTTTTTAAAATTAGTGTTTGCTCTTGACTCCAGACACTAGTTCAGGAATGGCCCTGACAGAGATGACCATGGATCGAGCTCACTCTGAAGATGTCTGTTATGGCACTGGTAATCTCATACATCGACGTTGCTGTGTTCGCAAGCTGTTTGGCTCCGGACTCCGGTGAGAGGGCTCCGCAAGGGGCCAACTGGTTCTACCAACGGTTGGTAGGCTCCGCAAGGGGCCGACTGGCTCTACCAACGGTTGGTAGGCTGCGCAAGGGGCCAACTGGCTCGTTCAGCCGGACTTATTCACACGCAAGTCTGTGTTGCCGTTGCCCGGGGTTGACCACCTTGAGATAGATCCCATCCTCTTTTCTAATTTGACGTGCGAGTATAGAATATATAAAATGTATGAAGGCAAATTAGTTGGATCAAAAAAGTACTAATATTTCAAGTAATGGATAGCAATCAAAACAATTAATAATAATTTATCAATGATTTGTCACATTTACGTAAGTTGACATTCCTAAACTTCAAAACGAGACTTGACGACTTGACTGATTTGATAAATAAAACGTGTTTAGTATTTGAAATAAGAACCTCTATTTGAAACAAATTTGATATTATCAGGAGATTAAGTGCGATTTAAATGTTTTTAAGAAAACATCGATCGATTCAGATTTTGTTTGTGGATACGGTCTCTAGATAGTAAAGTTATCTAAGAGCCCGATGGTGTAGTGGATAAGGCCGCTGCCTCATGAGCGGGGAGGTCGTGGTGGGTCTGATTTCCCTTCTGGGTTGCGGAGGTCAAAACCAGTACCCACATTCAATCCCCTAAATTAGGTAGCCGACCCCACGAGATACGGGATAAGGCTAGGGGGATGATGATGATAAGGTATCTAAATAGATTCGAAGCAAACATCTCCTAACCACTTAGCTAAGGTAATTTAATCATGATTATCAGGATGATTACCCATTATTAAACGCTAACTGCTATAACCGACACCGCGTTAATCAATAGTGTAATATTGCCTTAACAGACAACCAGACCACAATTGTAATGTACTCACTTCCGGTTACATGTATTAAGTACCTACATTATATATTACATACATATAATCACGCCTTTATCCCTAATGGTATAGGCAGAGCATAAACGACCCAAACAAAGGTCGTTCTGCCACGTCTGTCAAAGGTTTGAGAGTTATGTAAGATAGATTTCTAGGTATATTGCTGTATGGAATGACTATATGTATGTATGTTTGTATGATTACTCGAAAAGCAAAGGTTTCTATCACTCTGACCGACTGAGGTTCGGTGGTGTTAAAGGAAACAGCTGAAACACTTTCATACGGTTTATTGTGTTCTGAAGCACGTTTTTACAAAAAATACATCAGAGGGCTAACAAATCTCAAAAACAGTAGACCTCAGACTACAATTACATTGTTACTTTGAAAGCTATTATAAAAGCCACTATTATATTTATTGTTACTGTCTTATATTTGTTATCTACTCGTGACCATGGAGTTTGAAACAGCTCCGAAATATCGAGGTAACATAAATATGATCGTGGTAATAATTCCGTTCAAAATAACAACCTAATTATAGTCAACAACCGCGGAAATCTCAAAACACAGATCAGACTAGATAAACATGGTGTTGCCAACATAGACAAAACATTATTTATTTGTTCGGTTACATGCATATTGAATTCCGGTTGGAGACATTTTTTGTTAAATACGTATGTATTTAACTATATCTAAATCTATTATAATTGTTCACGCCTTATCTGCCTCACTTATGCACTCTCACTACCGTAGGTCAGCTGGAAGAGATTTCTTTTTAGATATAAGCTGTACCTGTTGTGCTATTGTTTTTTATGTTTGTGTCCTATGTATGTTTTTGTGTGCAATAAATTGTTAAATAATAATAATAATAATACATACATGTAATCACGCCTTTATCCTTAATGGGGTAGTAAACGATCTAAACTAAGGTCGTTCCACCACGTCTAACAAAGTTTTGAGGGTTATTTAAGATGGAATTATAGGTATATTGCTGTAGTGACAGGTTGTCAGCCCATCGCCTAAATTGCAATATTCTGAAACCCTCGGATTCCTAAGCTGGTTTTTACAGCATGCCCGGGAGGAAATGCAACTGGCATATTCTACGTTTTTCTGTCGCTCCCTGTTCAGGAAAAATTTTTTTTGGTGGTGAAAAATAATAATAATATGGCAAGTGATCTTGCACGACGCATAACTAATATCACTTCACTACTATTATAATATTCTATGTCACTACTACGTGAACACAAACACTGGTGCAGTAAGTATACTCCCAGTTCGCTAAAATCAATTTCTCCATACTACTCACTCTCAGCAGCGCCCCAAGTGATTTGGGCGTGAATTAATAAGCCGAAACGGGAAGTAGCTGTGAATTTCAAGGGTAGTTCCGCTGTGCTCCGTAAGTTATACCTGTGTAAAATTTTAAGAATACCATTTCTTTTCCAAAAATGATATGGCGGTCCAGGAGTGTCCTAGAAGCCGTCTTAATGATATTATCCAAGACACGAACATTAGCGTTCGCCGTAAATACTTAAAACATTTTGCATCGCGTTTGCCAATCTGCGTGCTAAATAAGTGGATTGTGGTAATTGAGTACCCCTCATGATTGTGGAAAGCCCAACAGTAAACTGTATAGATTCAGGTAAAAAAAAGGAAACTGTTTCGCTAACTTGTTTTTCAAGCGCAGTGCTACTAATTTTGTTCTTGGGTCAGTTGAATTAAATGCCTACAAAATTTCCATTTCTAAGAACAAAGTTTCAGACCCCTGTGGAATTACACAATTTTAGTCAGCCTTGTCTACATAGTGGGTTATTAATAATGCAGGGCGGCGCAACCAACGTGTCCCATCTATTTAGGCCCTAAAATTAGTCCAGCGCGACTGACTAAAATGTTTATGGACTTTCAAAGTGATTTATTCAGGTAAAACGGAAGTTGCGAGCTTTACGTCAGTTTCATTTATAGAAAAAAAAAAGTAAAATATATACAAAAGATCATACTTCAAGTTTCCGTATATCCGTTCTTAATTTGTATTTTTACAGCAATATTTCAAAATTATTTATTTAAATAAATTACAGTTCACTTACAAACTAAGGGATGGAGTCTCCCAGTAAGCAAACATTTGCCTGTGTTGGGAGGCACCGCTCTTCCTTAACTAATAATATCAAACTATTTACTAAATTTAAACTTTTATTATTATTGTTACTTTTGTGTATTTATAAATATTGACTCTACCTTTAGTTGACGCGTTGTAGCAGCATTCTATTCTTTTCACTTATATCCCAAAAACTTACCTGTAAATAAAAAAAGAGTTAAATTAAACACATAAGTAAATCTACGTTAAATTAAAACTTCGAATGTATGAAAAGATATCTACCAAATTAATGTCGTCCAATTAATTTAAAATAAATAACTGACTCAGTGGTCGAGTGGTCAAAGCCATGAGCTTACGATCCGGAGGTCCCAGGGGGGAAACACAAAGTTAATATTTATCACTTTGTGAGGTTTCTCTAGTTTGGCTAGGACATTGCAGGCTGAATCACCTGATTGTACGAAAAGTAAAATGATTCCGTGCTTCGGAGGGCAAGTTAAACCATCGGTCCCGGTTCTTGTCGCTGTCTTTGATGGTGCTCGTCACATTCACATCACGTCACACATTATCTGTGCTATAAGGCGGTTTAAGAACTCTGACACTAGGGTTCATAGGGTCGATAGACTCGATACCCACTCGACAAAAAGAAGATAAATGTCGTCCAATTTCCTACTAAGTAATCAACGTTTACATACATACGTACACATTATCACGACTTTATGCCTAATGGGGTAGGCAGAGCGTAAACGTTCCGCTACGTCTGAAAAAGTTTTGGGGGTTATTTAAGGTTATCACCCTATCGCCTAAATTGCAATATACAGAAACCCTCGGATCCCTTAGCTGGTTTTTACAGCATGTCCGGGAATAAATTAAGCTGGCACGCTCTATGTTTTTCTTTCGCTCCCAGTCCAGCATGGAAGAAACTTCGACGTTTACCGAGTACATAATTCCTAAAAAAGTTTAAGTCCATAAAGGATGCCAGCTGTTTCCCATCGGCATATGATGTCAGCCGACTGCTCCGATTGGGTAACAGGCAGATGCGCCGGCGTTTTTTATAGTGTGGCCAGCTACAAAGCTAATAGTCACTTTTTTACTCGTAAATTAGGTTAGTTTGTAAAATTCTATGTGTCGAAATGGCATTAGTGGCCAGTGTTAATCGTGGTTCCTGGCAATCATGATATTGGTGGAATGAATATGTAGTTGATTCTCTGCATTCATTTGGATTCAGAACCTGTTATAAGTTCCTATACATAGTCATCATTCCCTTGCCTTATCCCGTATCTGACGGGGTCGGCAACTTAATCTAGAGATCGACTGCCATCTGACCTCTGCAACCCAGAAGGGAAACCAGACCCAATTCTTGATTAGGTCAGAGTTTTCAAGCCGCCAATGCTTAGCACTGGCCTCTGACATGGCTAAACGATATTAACTAGGAACAACGGCTTAACGTGCCTTCCGATGCTCGGTAAAAGCGCCAAATAAACGTACATATGAAATTCGAAAACCGAAAAACACATTGGTACGTGGTGGGATTCGAACCAAGACCAGCTCAGGAGGCAGCAGCCGTATCCACTATACGATTGGGCTCCTGCACATAGTATGACGTTTTTTTCCTACACTTATTTAATATTATAATGACGTCTGTATTTCTTACGGGTAGACAAAGCGTTAACGGTATACTTTAAATCGATTCCACAACGTCAAAAATATAAGTTTTGGGGTAAATAAAAAAACATAAGATCAATTTACTTGTATTAAATTTGACATGTTATTTGATTGTCAAATTGATCTGTGATTAAAATAATAGACGTACCTTTTCGTATAGCCTGACTGGTAACCAAAAATACCTGTCATAGAGATACCATCAAAAAGGGCTTTTTATAGGAAGTGCACAAATCCGTCTCTTATTTTTTCTCTGTTTTTCACTCTTCAGGTCATTTTTGTTAGTGGATATGCTATACCATGTCATACATACATATAATCACGCCTTCATCCCCATTGGGGTAGGCAGAGTGTCTAAACGAAGGTCGTTTCCACGTCTGACAAAGTTATGAGGATAATCTTTGGATTCCTTAGCTGTTTTTACAGCATGCTCAGGAGGAAATGCGGCTGGTACATTTTATGTTTGTCTCTTACTCCCAGTCCAGCATGGAAGAGCATGATAAGACATAGATATTGAAAATCGCAAGTTATGCGTCTCAGATCTGAGTCAGTCTCAGGTTCAACAATAGATTTCCGATATAAGTAGGGTCGCTATCACGTGTTGAGCTCACACTGAGCCGTGAGTGAGGTCTTTCTCGTTTTGTAAACAATTTTACTAGTAAAAAGATTTTGTATTATGATTCCTCTGAGTGGTATTTGGTTTGTAAGTGGCGCCCCCATCATCAAAAATATCATAACTCAGTAAAAACACAATGAATCAAAAACCGGTCCAACAGACTCAAACAATAGTAATTGAGATAATTTAGAATCTTATAAATTAGCGATTCATAGTTTCTTGCAGTAGTTACAAGAAGAAAAATTGCAAATAACGGCTACCAATAGCAATTTTTCTACTTGTTACTACAAATAACCTGGAATTGCTCATTTATAAGGGTCTACATACATACATACATAAATCACGCCTTTATCCCTTACGGGGTAGGCAGAGCGTTTAACGCCTCGTAAAAGGCGCTTTCGCCACGTGACAAAAATTGAGGGCAATTTTAGATTGTAATATGTATTGCTATAGTGACAGGTTGTCAGCCCATCGCCTAAATTACAATACACTGTAACCCTCGAGTCCCTTTTGCTGACTTCAACAGCATGCCCGGGAGGAAGGGCAGCTGGAACATTCTATGTTTTTCTATCTCTCCCAGTCCAGCATGGAAGAAAGTCTAAATTATCTTTATAACTATTACTTGAGTCTGTTGGACCCGATTTTCGATTCAGTATGTTTTTAGTGAGTTATGATTTTTTTACTGATGGGGGCGCCACTTAGGTTCCATAGTCACATTAAAGCAAATAAGTACGCCATTTCCCTACTAGTCAAATCAGCAACTTTTAATGAAATGTCAAAAACGCTTTTTGTATGAAAAAAGTGAGTTATGACGTCACTCCTCCTGTAAATATTCATCATCATCGTATGGCGTTTCCAAAAATGCCACTTTAAAATTTGATGTCGGAGTTAGCAAATATTGACTACTCAAATCAATAACTTCTGTATTTTCACCTCGATTATTAAATCCAAAAGTGCATTTTTTTAAATAGAGAATGAGAGAATAACTTCCATGATGGACTAAGGGCGAGAGAAAATATAGAATGTGCCAGCTGCATTTCCTCCGGGCATACTGTTAAAACCAGCCAAGGGATCTTAGAGTTTTTGTACATTGCTATTTGGGCGAAGGGCTCACAACCTGTCACTACAGCAATGTACCTGCGAATCTGTCTTGGATAAAGAGAGACTTTGTCAGACGTGGCGGAGTGACCTTTGTTTGGGTCGATTGCGGTCTGCCTACTCCATTAGGAATGGAGGCGTGATTATATGTATGATTTATGGTGTGTTATTTGTACGACAGAACTTATAAATTCCATATGTGAAATATCAGTATAATCACATTCCTCGTGTATAGTACCTACCCACCTAACAACCAATGATTTTTTAGCTGTAGATCCTTGCCTGATATCTCTTTACTTTGCTATTCCTATATCAACAGAATGTTATTGAAGTATCAAAGTCGATTCCTACGTAAAGATGTGTTCAAACAGAATTATATTCAGTAATTTTTTTAGTTATTTACCATTGATATCTTATTTTCTATTTATTTAAGATAACTGTGTCCTTTCTAGTATTTGAGTGGGTGTGATTGAAGCTCTCATATTTTTATTTACTTAAGTAAATAGGTAGAATTACAGACTACAAGTAGAACTAGATAAATCTTGTAATGTAATAATCTAGTTATATAATTATTATGATGTCCTAGTACAATACAACCTTTGACCAAACACCAAGCATTTAAGTAAGTAACAATTAACGAAGTAGGTGTGAAAAAAACCTAATTACGTGGGACACTCAGAAAGTTTTGCGACACTAAAAAAAATTGTTCTACAGGTACATATATTTTTATTAAATCTTTTCAAAGTACTCTCCACCAGCCTCTATACAAAGATTCATGCGTCTGAACCAGTTTTCAAAACACTTTTTCCAGTCCGCCGTAGACACCTCGTTTACAGCCTGCTCGAACGCAGCCAGCGCATCTTCCGGCGACGAAAATTGTATCCCCTTGAGCTGATTTTTTATTTTTGGAAATAAAAAGAAGTCACACGGTGCTAGATCAAGGCTGTAAGGAGGGTGACCCAGGAGTTTGACTGGTGTGCTGTCCAGGAAGTCCCTCGTTTTGAGCCCGGTGTGTGCAGGCGCATTGTCGTGGTGGAGCAGTAGTCCGCGGAGCCCTGTGTTTGGTCGCTTGTTGCTTACAACAGAAAAAACTTCTGGTAAACATTTGGTAGTATACCATTCGGCGTTAATGCTTCTTTGATCTCGTAAGGGAATTGAGGCCAAGTGGCCAGTCAAATTAAAAAAGCTGGCGATCAAAATCTTCCTCCCGCTTCGAGATCGCTTCACTTTGGAAGGCGTTGGTTCATTTTGAAACACCCAAACTGTCGACTGGCGCTTGGTTTCTGGATTGTATTAATAAATCCAGGACTCATCACCTGTTACGATGTCGTAAACACGCCAAGACGAGCCTGCTTCAAATTTGTTCAGCATATCACGGCACCATTCCACCCGGGCCTGCTTCTGAGCGTCGGTGAGGTAGTGCGGCACCCAGCGCGATACTATCCTCCTCACGCGAAGATGCCCGTGTAGAATCTCGTGAACGCTTCCCGATCCAATCTTTAATATGTGCTGAATCTCCTGATATGTAATTCGCCTATTATCTTGGATTAAATTTTTCACTGCTAGCACGTTTTCTTCCGCAATAGCCGTCAAAGGGCGACCGCTTCTTTCTTCATCCCCCAAGGTTGGTCGACCGCGCCTAAATTCGTTATACCAACGATACACGGTTGCCTTGGAGGGGCTTTCATCCATAAATGCCATTTGAAGTCTATCGAACGATTCATCCGGTTTCAGGCGACACTTGAAATCGTAAAAAATCATAGCTCTAAAATGTTCCCGGCGCAGATCCATTTTTCAGTAAGACACGATACTTTGAATTGGCTCGCAAAAAATGTGGAGGGAAATTTTGAAAATGGAACACACATATTTTTACTTACAAGTAATCATATTTTCAAAAAAGATTCTAACCGGCCAGTCTGCCATATATAAAAACTATTTATCGCAATACTTTCTGAGTGGCCTGGTATATCTTTATTATCGATAACATTTACAAAGGGTCAGTACAATTCACTTATTACAAATAGAAAATTTCATCCAAGACGTAAAAATCTAATTTGTCTTTAAACATTTCAATGCAAAAAACATTGGGCTCGATTCTAGATTCGTCGGCTAAAACTAAAAAAAATACATGTTACTATTTGTCACTTTCAGACTTAAAACATTGGAAAAGGAAAGGAGATTTATTCTCTCCGGTGTTGGACTTATATAGGTGGTTAAATGCGTTATCTGTCATTTTTATCCGTCGTCATATGATGTGGCGAAATCTAGCAGACAAAGTGAAAAACTATAGAATATAAATCGCCTGTCCTTTTTCATTTTTATTATTTTGAAAGTGACAGATTTTAATCTTAGTTTTAGCCAGTGGAATCTAGAATCGAGCCCATTATCCAACAAATGTTCTTCTATGCTGGCCTGGGAGCGAGAGAAAAACATAGAATGTGCCAGTTGCATTTCCTTCCGGGCATGCTGTAAAAGTCAGCTAAAGGGATCCGAGGGTTTCAGTATATTGCAGTTTAGGCTATGGGCTGACAACCTGTCACTACAGCAATATACCTACAAATATATCTTGAATAACCCTCAAAACTTTGTTAGACGTGGCGGAACGACCTTTATTTAGGTCGTTAACGCTCTGCCTACCCCATTAGAGATAAAGGCGTGATTATATGTATGTATGTATGTATGTATCCAACAAAACATGTGAGTAGACACAGGTTGATATCTGTTTGTTCATTGATTTTCTACAAAAGCTTTTAAGCCAAATAGAGACACTTTATTTCAATACTTTTTTGTTGAATCGAATGATTTATAACCTGTTTCCTATGTGGTAATCGATATCGAATGCATCGGTGAATGCAGATGAGTTTATATAAATAAAGTGTCGATAAAATCAATGAATGGGAGGAGTGGGCGGCATTGTAATGGTAATAACATGAATTGTTTATATTTGCTTTGCCATAGGTTAACTTTCGATAGATCCACATTCTGTGATATAAATAAACTATCCTATCAAATTGTTTGTTACAGAGTTTATTTCAAGTAAGTAGTTAGTATTTCATATTATGAGGTTTATTTGTTAATTGATTTTAAAGTTTACAATCTTTGCAGGCTGAATCACCTGATTGTCCGAAATGGATTCCGTGCTTCGGAGGGCATGTTAAGCCCTCGGTCCCGGTCGCTGTCTTTAATAGTGATCGTTACTCCAACTATGTCAGAGGCCTAATAGCTACGCGGTTTGAAAACTCTGACACCAGGGTTTATCGGGTCAATCGACTCAATACCCACATGACAGAAGAAGAATCTTTGGTATATATTTTCCATGATCGCTACGCTTGCAAGCAGATTCGTGAATGTAGAGCGCAAGAACGTTACTTTCTATTCCCTGAATGTACAAAATCTATTGAATCTTAAGTATGCGTATTTTTAATCTAACTACAAATACCATAATATAGGTAGGTATTTATATCTGAATATTGGAACTGGTAGATTTAATTACTGCGAGTTTCCTTAAACTTTCCAATGTACTTTATTTAACAGTGAACATTTAAGTCGAAGGCAAAATCTTCTTCTTCTGTCGTGTGGGTATCGAGTCAGTCTATCCGATAAGCCCTGGTGTCAGAGTTTTTATAACGACCACTATCACTAACGATCAACGGCTTAACGAAGCACGGAATCCTTTTTCTTTTCGGACAACCAGGTCTGCAAGCCTGCAATGTCCTAACCAAACTGAGGAAAATTTCACAAAGTGATAAATTAACAAATATCATTGCGTTCCCCCTGGGAATCTAACCCAGGACGAGAGCCCATGGCTCAGACCACTAGACCACGGAGGCAGTAGCTTACAGTACCTCCATGAAATCTCGACCAAACACTTCCAACTTGATCTTTCCTGAAGATACTTCAATTTTATTACATTGTGTAGTCACACAGTTTATTTTCTCACAATTTCCCGGCCAATACTTTACGATACGTCGTACAGATAGCAACAGGAAGGCTTTCGAATATTTTACATTTTAAAGGAAGCTGGTACCAAAAATTATGGCACGATCTTGGCCAGTAATGTACTGTTTCCTTTGTAGATGGGCTTTAACACGTCTGCTGCAGAGTATTTGTTAAGAAGGTTACTTAGTTATGATTTTATGAGGCACAGTAGCCTCTTGGGCCGAGAGCTATCCTATAAAAAAAAATATTTTTGAAAAATTAATGTTTTCTATGTTGGAAGAAAAATAAATCAAGTAAGGTGCATGGCATACTCGAAAAATAGCGTGCGAATAAAGCGGCATCGTCGAGGCGACAGCATACAGATTTTGTATAGAAAACCTGAATACAGCGCAGCTTCAAATTTGCAGTTGTGCCGGTGACATTAATATCTTATAGAAAATCTGACAAAAGCGACGGCTCGGCTCTTCCAGTATGCCGTGTACCTAAATGAGAAGTGAGTTTTGATAAATGGTTCTCTTGGTTTGTAATCATTAATCCTTAAAATTATGGACACGAGAGTCGCACTCTAAGCAGCGAATGCATTAAAATGCTGCAGGAAAATCTCGGCTGAAAAGAAATGCCGAAGCTCTTGATCCGAAAGTAAGCTGCTGAGAGCGAGCCAAGGATCGGGAACGGTTATAAATACTTATGGCCGCCATTTATAATAATGGAAAAATTATATTTTTCTGCTGAATACGGAATCAGTTTGAAATTCCATTTGCAATGTGGTACAGAAGTTTGCAAAAGTTTTTACTTAATTGGATATCCTGTGACTTACCCATTTAAATGAATTATATTAACGCAGTAAAAAATATATACATACATACATATAATCACGCCTTTATCCCTAATGGGGTAGGCAGAGCGTAAACGACCTAAACAAAGGTCGTTCCGCCACGTTTGACAAAGTTCTGAGGGTTATTTAAGATAGATTTGTAGGTATATTGCTGTAGTGACAGGTTGTTAGCCCATCGCCTAAATTATATTTATAAAAAAATATATTTCATGTTATAATTATATTACAGTTAATTTAATTAATTATGTACTCAATTTCATACAAATTTGTTAAGTTGTTTCAGCGTGAATTAGTTGCAAACAAACACATGCAATGTGCAACTTTCAGATTTCATTTTTTAACAAATGTCTGTAAGAATATTAATTTCGACCCACTAGCACAGAATATATAATAGTACTAGCGTACAGAAGGCTCACTCCCTAAGAAACAGCAAGTTTAGGTATGATTAGATACCTACACTTCCCAGCGCCGCTTGCCTGCAAGCTAAATTGTACCTTATGTCAGCGCGCGAACTGTGAACGTTGTTTGCGCGCCGCAGTTCAAGGACGTTGCCTCCGGCGATCGCAAAGGTTGTCACTTGCGAACTTTTTGAATCTTATTCATAAATGCGATTTTGATTTTTAACTAAGATATTATTATGTGTAACTAAGAAAACTACGAATCATTAAATTATTTAGCATAATAAATACACCACGAATCCATAACCTAGCCTTATTATGAATACGAATAAGTAGGTACAGTGGGCAGCAGGTCGAGTTATCTACTTGGCGGACCAATATATACTGGTTGTATCTACCTGGTTATACTGTATAACCAGTATTAATTTCCTTAAGTAATTTGTGAAACTATAATTATTATTATTATTAGTTCGGATTCCTTGGTCTTTCTTTTATTTAGACATCCGTAAACACAACAATACCTTTTATACAGATTACTATAACTTTTAGCTTTGGTTTTATTATTAGATGCCATATTGCTTGTTGATTTTAGCAGCAAAATCACGAAAAAGAAATTGACGCAACGCGACTAGCGTGCGAACTGCGAGCCGCGCGGCAGCCCACTGACATTAGCCGCTCAAAGCGGCAGTTCGGCCGAACCTACCTAAACTCGCGAGTGAACCAGGCCTGCCACTAGCAATAGAATTCCTGTCTCATACAAACTTCACCAAGAGAAAAAAATCTATCGTCAAAAAGGTTTAAGGGTTTCCCGGAGCGACGATTTCCCATACAAACGTAGTTTCGCTTTCATTCTCAAACTGTAGGACCAATCGGTCTAATTTTGTTTATGTTTAATATTTGTACACCAAAACTAATTAGACATATAGATATTTAGCATTTGATTATGTGTACAATATTGGATAAGTTTGGTTTTACCGTTTTAAAATGAAAACGTAACTACGTTTGTATGGGATTTTGCCGCTTTGGCAGACCCTTGATTAAAATCAAAGGAGACGTCCAATAAAACGTAAGATACCTGCAAGATCTAGACTAGTTCTAAGATCCCAATGTAAAAATAAATTAAATTAATACACTCCGGAAGTTCTCCTGCGCTCACATTACCGTGCAGCTCTCCACTCGATTGCATCGTCTCGATTCCAACTCGAACTAAACTCGAACAAAAAGTAGTCGCATCGCTTCACATCGCAATATTGTTATTGCGAAAGTTTCACTGCTACCCAAGTTTTGGCGACTTTTTTATTTTTTACTCCGGCCAGTACCAAATTAATTTGAAAAGTTCGCGGACGCCAGCGCTGGCCCAAAATACTTAAAATATGTGTGGGTTTTAAAAGCTTGCTCTATGTTGTGGAATATTTAGAGCAAGAGTAATTATGATATAGTTCACTTTGTAAAATATTTCATGGAAATAAAAAGTGCGAATTGACTTCGTATATCTACAGTATTTCCCACTCAGTTTTAGAATAAACTTTCGTGTCTTTTTATTCAAAAACGCATTTCAAAAATAAATGATATGTCTTGGCAAATCAGTTACATTACTAACTACTATTTCATTATGTTTCATATCTAATAGCTGAAATTTATTTTAGAAACAAGATCTTCGATCACAGACCGTGAGATTATTTCCTTTCAAGTCCAAAAAAACATTTTGTCTATGAAAATCACATATTTATCTACGTATTATGGGGGAGTAGTTCATCAATTGCCTAGTAAAATTAATTGAATCGCCGTTTTCAGCAGAGCACTCTGCGATTTAATAGCTTGAACTAGCTTACACATGTTTTTTTTCTTTATTATAGCCCTGCCAGGAATTAAAAACCTGTCACAGGGAAAGAATAAGAGAAAGACTAATGCACTTCCTGTAAGTTCACAGTTTTTTTCAATTCCTGGCAATAAAGCTACTGTGTCTGTTTGTATTTTCAAGTAAATACTGTCACAAATTCTACTGTATGACGACAGTAATGTTGCTAATTTCTCACAACTTTTCCACTTAACTCCTAAGGTACACTTAAAGAACGTCATGCAAAATTCTTTAAAGGCTGCGCGGTTACAAAATACGCTAAGTGCGCTGTGAGCATGCACCAAAGGAAAACCCAGGAAACTGCATACTACGTAACCTCAAAATTTAGTAGCCTTGTTCACGAGAGGTTTTGTGCCGAGGCTAGAGACGGCAAAAACCGAGCTATCGTCCTATTCAACAGATTTGAATAAAAACTAACGAAGTTCTGGTTCTCAGCCAGGTAGTCTAGTCTTACGTTTTAGTCTATACTCACCTTACTTTACTTGGCCTTACGCATATTCTTGTTGACGGTATGAGATAAGATAGCCAATTCATTCAAACAATGTCATTTCTATACACCACGAAACACATCTGGATATTTTCGTCACTTGATTCCTATGGAAGAGTGGTGGCAAGCTAAAAAGCCCCTTTCAAATCTTATAACTGCGATCGTTCAGCCAAACCTTTACTTGCGATAGTTCAGGCAAAGCTGCGGTCCTATATGGGTCACAAGGAGGTAGACCCCATACCACCCAATGGGCGTTTTTCCACTAGACGACACGGCGACGGCACGGCACCTGATAACGTCCACCTAGTTCCAATTTGAGATAACACACACACGCGCATGCTTCGTACGAATACAAAACACGTGCAGTTAGGCAAGCTGGCGACGGAACTGGTGGGAATCAATGCCGTGCCGTTGCCGTGCCGGCAAGTGGAAAAGCGTGCCATATAATTTCATTGATTTTCATAGAGATAACTCTTCCACGGTGCTGTTGACCGTGGCATGCCGTCGCCGTGGCTGTCACCGTGCCGTCTAGTCGAAAAACGCCTATTTCTTCTTTCTTGGTTATGGGATCCACCAACAATTCAGGTTTGAAACTATCTAGTCAAGGGCACTTAGATACACTACGTTCTTGTATCAAGTACATTCGAACTCCGGAACCAACAGGAGATTGCTTCGCTTATCTTATTGGTACAGAAATATTTTCCAGACGAAATCTTCGGGCAAGGAGGATCGGCAAGAGAAATTATGTTACCTAACCGCGGCTTCCATTTTGTTATTTTTGCGCAACGGAAAGACGCGAGTTTGTGGAGAAAAGTTGGTACACTGCACCTTTTGAAAAAGGTTATCGATTTAATCTTTTCCTTTAATACCAATAGTATAGTATTACTTTAATAAAATTTATATGTAGTATCTACCTTTCTAATGTATAAAATGTTATATTAGGTAAAGAAAAAGAATGTGTTTTAGTACCGACACAAAATTTACCGATCAGCTGATGTAAGTATAGAACTACGATGAAAAGATATGGACAAAATATAAATAAAAAAAGAAAACATAAATGTATATCGACAAAGTAAGTTCTGCCTAATAATCTTCAAACAGCACCTCTTCAAATATTTCTCACATTACTGCAATACAAATTGTTTGTCATTAAAACTTAGAAGTGGTATACTTCCGTGTCTCCTTTCACGACCAGCAAATTCTTAAGCCCAGCGAGCCCATTCCTATGTTACAATGCGTTTAAAGTGATTGCGTTTGCACATAAACGCAAAGGCGTCAATAGTTCATTACAATGTGAATAGTCCCCAAAACAAGCGTTTACTTTGGATTATGTAATACCGTGGGATATGTCAAGTCAAAAAATACCAACATGAAAAGTATTTCTTTGGTTATGGTTAACCCCATTTCTTCTATTCTGGTCTAGAAGCGAGAGAAAAACATAGAATGTGCCAGCTGCATTTCCTCCAAAACCAGCTAAGGGATCCGAGGGTTTTAGTATATTGTAATTTGGTGTTACGTTGACGTACAAATCTATCTTAAATGACCCTCAAAACTTTATCAGACGTTGCGGAACGACCTTTGTTTAGGTCGTTTACGCTCTACCTATCCCATTAGGGATAAAGGCAATATTGTTTGTATGTATGTATGCTTAACCCCGGTCTGTAGGAGTATTGAAATCCCATATGAACGTTGTATTTGTACGTACGTTTTTATTCCTAGACAGTAAAAGCAAACTTAACCAAACCTCGTGCACATGAACAAATGCATAATATCTATGCTTGTAATTATCTGTGGTTTAAAAATATTAAGCATAAACAAAATAAGACCAAAAATACGATTTTGTGTGAAAATAGACTAAAATTAAATTTGGTTTCTATTTTTGTACTTGGTTAATATTTTCAAACCAAACCTTATTAAACAGCATAGATAATGATCCATTTGGTCATGTGTACGGAGTTTGGTTAAGTTTGGTTTTACTAGCGAAACTGAGTTTGTATGCGATTTCTCTACTCCGGCAGACTCTTAGGAACGTATTTATAATCAGCTCTCATGAGTGACAGCGAGTTTGAGTTCGTATCAAAAATGTCATTACAGTTTAAACTGGCCAGCCAAATACATACTTAATATTTTTCTCAAGTTTGAGATAGCTTCATAAATAAGAGACTTAAGTATTGCATTTATATTTGATCGAATTTGGGACAGTCACAGTTGGTTTTAGCGTTACGTGTTCATTCGAATACTTCCTGTAGTCACTTTGTGTTTACGAATATCTTGACTCAGTCATGGCTCTTATTTGAGCTATAATCCTTAGGAATCACTCTCTCATCGGCATGTTTTGGAGACTGATATTGCACATGGTTTTATTTTACGACTTTTTTTCTTTTAAATTTTTCTTTTTTACGTAAAAAAATGGTGTGTGACGATCTTTTTCGTACATATAAACATATAATCACGCCTTTATCCCTTATAGGGTAGGTAGAGCGTAAACGACCTAAAAAAAGGTCGTGTCGCCACGTCTGACAAAGTTGTGAGGGTCATTTAAGGTAGGTTTCTAGGTATATTGCTGTAGTGACAGGTTATCAGCCCATCGCCTAAGTTGCATAAACAAAAACCCTCAGATCCTTTAGCTGGTTTCAACAGGCACATTATATGTTTTTCTCTCGCTCCCAGTCCAGCATGGAAGTGTAGTTTTTCTTCGTCTTTTCCAATATAAAGTTGGGGTAAGCTGTCCTTATTTTCCTTCTCCAGATATCGTTCTGGTTCATCAAAGGGATTATCGTTATCAGAAATAGGATTAACATGATAAGCGAAATGTTTCCCTATACTTATCTACAGTTTTCTGCAACCAGTAGTTTTAACAAATGTTTGTCATGTTCCCAGAGTTTGTTTACCGACGCCATGATGAAACTGGCAACTGTTGCATAAAACTAACACGCCGTGCTTATCATGAGCACATACGATTGTATAAACAGCAAATATACGAAATGATTCGATGAATACGATTAAAGGTAAATTGTCATTTTGGCTTTCCGTTTGTAATTCGAAAACCAAAATGTTTGTTTGTAATTCGGATGATGATGACAAATATTCTAATTTGTACGCGTTTTGTGGAGATTAAAGTAATCATGAGAGGTTTAGTCTGAATTATTATTCTAGTTACATACCTAAAACTCCTGACTGCCCAAAATTACTTTTTTTGAAATTACGATAAATTATTTAAGTTGGACGAAACACAACTTTGTAGTCATTCTTACACTCATACAAAATACTTCAAATGTATTTCAATTTTTACTTGAATTGCTACAAAAATGCAGAGGAAAAGGCGATTTCTACTTAGAGCAATCTCTAGTGGCACACTTTCGCAATTTCGACCAATTTTACCTTGTTAGACACTTGTGGTATGGCAAAGCAACACCTATCCAAATAAAATGGACAGACATTTTAGTATTGACAAAATTTTTCAATAATTTTCGTAAGTTTGTAAAATTTTTGCAAGTTTTTGACATAGTTTAAGATAGCAATATTATATTTGCAGTGTTTGCTGTTTTTTAAGGTCAGTGTTTTTAACCTTGCGTTATAGATACCAACGTGTTTTGCGGTCCATAAACTGCTTTTTCTTTGTAACTTAGCAGAGGTTTAAATTTTGGATCCACATACGATAACCTTATTACAAAGATATGTTTTGCTATCTTTAAAGTTGTTAAGCAATAACAGGCCGCAAAACAAGTTGGTGTTGATTACGCAACGTTAAAAACAAGGGCCTTAGTGGAAAGCTTGTACTATCGAAAAACTTATTACTTTTAACCTCAAGTGAGTAACACCTATGATAACTTATAAAACGTACAGTAGGTACCTGGGTAGCACTACCTTCCTAACCTGGCAGTTTCTTAGTAAACATACCACGTCCTGATTGTTTAAGGGGCTCCCTTGGGCTAAGTGGTGCCTTCATCACTCAAAAAAACATAATTCACTGAAAACACAATCAATAAAAATCCGGTAGATCAGATTGAGTTTAAAACATTGAAGGTCATTGAGAACCTCATAAACCTGCAACTTATAGTTAGTTATAGTTGCAGATAGACAATTTTCGAAAAACGGCAAATTTTAGCACTTGCTATCTGTAACTGCTATGAACACTGTATTATTTGTTTATAATGCTTAAAATAAACTTCAGTACCTATACTTCAATCTGATCTACAGGATTTTCGATTTATTGCGTTTAAGTGATTTTTAAATTGACGAGGGCGCTGGCGTGCACCGGCCCTTAAATGGTTTGTTACGCCCCAGAGGATTTTATATTATTCAAAATTAGTGGAGTGATGAAAATAATGCAGCTTGAAAACTCTTAAAAAAGGGGTCGGTTGGGGTCCTAAAACACACCATCTCAATAAGAAAATTACTATACCTAATGAAGTGTTTACAACTTTACTACCGCAACTGGGAATCCGAAAGTAATTTAGCTCTCACTATTACGCCTTAAGCAGTTTAAGCAAACAGACATTAAATCACGTCAATATTTGCCGGTGTCCAACCGTCAGTGAGCTGTGATTACGTTATAAACTACCCAAGAAACTACCTAAGCACAGAATATATAATAGTACTACATACAGAATGGACATTCACCTCCCTTCCCCAGTCCGACATACGTCACACTCCGCGCCGGATTGTGGGCAACATTGAGCGTACGCTTAGCGGGCATGCCGCGCGCAGGTTTCCCAGTGTAACGGAAATAATAAAATTTTGTGTTCTAAAGATGGTTAGATACTGTTCCGTGTACTGATTGATGTCTTTCTACCACAAGATATGACTCCAATAGGAACTTTTTTAGATTCCACAGTGATGAGAGACGGTAAGTAAATTCATACAAAATATGCAACTTAATCTATTGTAACTATTCAGTTACAGTGAACTACATTAAAACGTTGGTTTAATCAAGAACCAGATTGCTCAAGATTGATCAAGATCATGCAGATTGATCAAGATCATGCAGATTGATCAAGAACAAGTGATGATTATGATCGGTATAACAAATTTTGTCAACCCTTATAACACGCACACAAACACATGCCAAGTGCAACATGGCGTCTGTCGATTTGTAAAAAAAAAGACATGATAGTTAGGAGTGTTCGAGCTGTGACCTAAGTGTGACAACCACCTAATGTTGGCATTGTGGACAGTAGTTGCCTCAGAAATGTTAGTATGATTGACTTGATTGACAAAATGCAAAACACTTGGTACAAAACTGCGATGTGATGTGTTTCGAATAAGTAACACAGAAACCAGCGATGCAAATTCGTGCGGCTAAGCAGACGCAGATCCTGTGTCCACGATTCGGGTGATATTATTGTAACATCGGATTGTGTGATGCACATCTATTCGTAAGTTCTTGCAATGCGTCGTGCGAGCTCGCAGGATTTGTGCGATGCGACGTCTCATCGCAGTTTTGTAAACAGGGCTATACGTATACAACGTGTAACAGCTCATGAAACTGAACAACTTTCCCAAAGTAACTTAGATTAATAAAAGAAAAAAAAGTTTGACCTTCCATGCAAAATGCATCAGCTGATAGCGTGTGTGGTATGGGGAGTCAAACTTCTTTTTCGACCTATGTTCATTTGGGAAATTTGTTAAGTTTCATGGGCTGGTTCATATCCTTTCAGGTGCAAATACCCTTTCTGTTACACGTCGTATTTAAGCCACAGACAGTTTTGTTTCCGGAATTTCCAGGTAGGTAACATAATCCTTCTTTATTTTTTCTCCGACAAAATACTAAGGCATTAAAATAAAAAGTAGTTCAATAAAACTGTACTTCAATATATTTTTGTATGGCAGCTAGACTTCAGAAAGAAAATTCTTTAATAAGTATGCCCTCTACGATTTCCTCGAAGTTCTAAATCGGATTCCACACTCACTTCTTGGGAGAATACCAAGGCAAGTATGCAGTAGGAGAAATCAATACCTAGGATCTACGGTTTAGATCTATTTTAGTATTTTCCGATAAATTGGATTTTAGCGTCAACGACGTTGTTGGCTCTTGACGTTGTCGGTGCGTAGTCTAAACGTTGCTCACTTATACGATTGTGGTAGTTGATGTTTGAACGGGGTTGGTATCGAGTCGATTTATAAAGGGCAGAAGTTTGAAAGCACTAATTAGAGAGAAACCATCAATATGTTGCACTTTACTGTAATTAAATAGTTATGAAATTAATAAAATTTGTTTATAAATTAAATTTTAAGTTTTACTAAAAGTATCCAGACTAAAATAATTTTAAGTTTAGCTAAAAGCTATGAATGTTTTCCGAAATTAAATAAACTTTAATCACTTCAATCAATTAAAATAATTAAACTAAGTGAGAGTGTACCAGCATCTTCTGGGTTAGATCGCTCCATCGTCGACTCCGTCTCTGTCGCTCCCAACCTAGACTGGAGTCAAGGGTAAACTCATTTTCAATCATCATTCCCTTGCCCTAATCCCATTATTTGGATTCGGTGCAGTATGTTTTCGTTTTAACCCAATTCTGATAATATTAAAAAACTAGCTGTTCCCGCGACTTCGTACGCCCTGTTTGTATGGTAAACACGCTGTGTTGAACATACTGAAAACGCTTCTCTGCGCGTAGGAGCGGGATCTGCTAACCCGCGCGCAGAAGCGAGTTTCGCATTGTCTGATCTTTGTTTTTGTATTAAAAACACGATTCCGCGCGCGAGCTATCAGATCCATACAATTTTTTCCATAGAAACTGGGGTACTTACTCAATAATAGAATGGTTTGCGAGATTATTTCTAACCTATACAGGACACCAGGTAACTCTAAACTCTCTCACATAAAAACTCGCTCAAATAAAAAGTCCCTTTAAGATCGGTTAAAACGATCAAAGTTCAATTTCCTGCCTCTAAGTCAGGTGGCGTGATTATTTGTATCGTTACTTTGAGTTTAAGTAATGCTGAGTCGATCAAAAAAAGTTAAATTAAAATCGGCTAAAAACGACTAAAACTTAATTTCCTACCTACCTTCTAAGTCATGAGGCGTGATTATTTGTATCGTAACTTTAATTTTAAATATGCTCAGTATGATAAAAAAAGTTCCATAAAAATCGGTTAAGAAACAGCCAAATTTCAATTTCCTGCCTACCCCCTATATAAGGTATCGTGAATTTAGGTATCCTTAGTTGCAAACCGGGTAACACACAGTTGAATAAAAAAAGTCCCATCAAAATCGAATCACTAGTTTTGGCGTGATGTAACATACAGACAGACCGACAGACAGACAGACAGAAGACAGACAAAAATAAAGTTAATAATGTCTGCTACAATATTTTTTTTGTAATAATATTCGATGTACAGACACGAGACCTTCTAGAGATTTATTATGTGTATAGATTGATAAAAAAAAACTTAGAATGGGGAAAAGTTGCAGCCATTATGCAAATTTTAGTTCTGTTCTTAATTTATGAGATTGAAACTTGGACTTTCGATCGGCGATTGAGGAGTGGCATCGAGACTTAACCACTAAACGGATCTACCGAATAATGCTGTTAATTTTCTTTGGTGCTGGCTCAAACCAGCTAGGATTGGCAGTAGCAATGAGGCAGTTTGCGTTTCATAATGCTACTTAAATTTTATGATGTCGGCTGATTGAATCCTTGTGAAATAGCTTGTTCAGTTCTATTAATGTTCCTGTAGAAACTTTAGAGCGTACGTAATATCGACATTGGATAAATTTATTTGTTCTTTGGCCTCTGGTTTTGACCAGAAGTGATTGCGATAAGAGTCGACGATGGAGCGAGCTCATCTTAAATAAACTGGAATGCCGTAGTGCTACGCAAGCTGCTTGGGTCCCAGACGACCGTTTATGTCGTTTCTGGTGACGTCAATTCCATGTATTCCACATAATATTACCTTGGTTTGGCTTTAAATAGTCGTTTTTATTACCTTACTTTTAAGATATATATAAGAACTTCCATGCTGGACTGGGAGCGAAAGAAAAACAAAGAATTTGCCAGCTGCAATTATTCCGAGCATGCTGTAGAAACCAGCAATGGGATCTAAAGGTTTCTGTATATTGCAATTTATGCATTCTAGTGATGTATTCCATTTAATATTACCTTGATTTGACTTCGTAAAGTCTTTTTTAGTCCCTTACTTTTAAGATATATATAATAACTTCCATGCTGGGCTGGGAGCGAAAGAAAAACAAAGAATGTGCCAGCTGCTATTCTTCCCGGGCATGCTGTAAAAAACAGATAAGGGATCCGAGGGTAATATACTAATATTGCAATTAAGGCGATGGGCTGACATCGTATCACTACAGCAATATACCTACAAATAGATCTTAAATAACCCTCAAAACTAACTAACTGCCTCCGTGGTCTAGTGGCTAGTGCCATGGTTTCCTGATCCGGAGGTCCTGGGTTCGATTCCCAGGGGGGAAACACAAAGTTGATATTTGAGAATTTATCGCTTTGTGAATATTTCGCCAGTTTGGTTAGGACATTGCTGGCTGAATCACCTGATTGTTCGAAAAAGAAAAAGATTTCGTGCTTCGGAGGGCACGTTAAGCCGTCGGTCCCGTTTGCTGTCTTTGATAGTGGTCGTTACTCAAACCATGTCAGAGGCCTGATAGTTGTGCTACTAGGCGGTTTAAAAACTCTGACACCAGGGTTCATCGGGTCGATAGACTCGATACCCACTCGACAGAAGAAGACCCTCAAAACTTTGTGGCGGAACGACCTTCGTTTGGGTCGTTTACGCTCTGCCTACCCCATTAGGGATAAAGGCGTGATTATATGTATGTTTGTTAATATTTTTGATTAAGACTTTAAGGCTCGTATTTGTAAGGCTATCTCAAGATTGAGAGCAATATTAAGTATGGATTTGACAAGCCATTTTCTACTGAAATGATAATTCTGATACAATCTCAAACTGGCTGTCAGTCTCAAGTGCTGATTATATATACGGGCCCTAGTAGTTTAATTTTATTGCTCTAACAATAGTTTGCTGACCTAAAATGCAATGGATGTAAAGTAGTAAGTCTAGACATTGAATATTTACACTGACACTTCCATTTATTTACATCTCTGGTCGCTGCTTCTATTATTGAAAGCAACTAAATGTTAAAGCTCAGTTTAAATGCAGACAGCGCACATCTTTATCTTTGTAGTATCCTCTGAGGTACAAATTGTCTACGCATAGAATGCCTATGCTTATTTCAGGAATGGTCGAAATGCCTTATTCTGTTTAACGGTTATTTTATAACCGGTAAGTATGAAACAAAGAATCTTTATTTGTTTTTTTCGTTGAAATAGATGTAAAAAAAATTGACTTTCCCCTAAAAATTACTACCTCGATTAGACAATTTCTATGGGAAAGCTTAAAACTTTTTAATTACTTGGGGTTTTTTTTTATAAAATTAATTTCTTTGGCCAAGCAATCTTCTTTCAGTTTTCGGTACGCTGTTCCATACAACCCGTACAGTCATATCATCAGTCATCACTAATCTTGACTAAATTTGTGAGCAATTCATTCACAAAAAAAGCTGTACAATATGACGTACATATAATCACGCCTTTATCCCTTATGGGGTGGGTAGAGCGTGAAAGACCTAAACAAAGTTCATTCCGCCACGTCTGTCATAATTTTGAAAGATATTTACAATAGATTTGTACGTACATTGCTGTAGTGACAGGTTGTCAGCCCATCGCCTAAATTGAAATACACAGAAAGCCTCAGATCCCTTTGCTTGTTTTTACAGCATGCCCGGGAGGAAATGCAGCTGGGACATTCTATGTTTTTCTTTCGCTCCCAGTCCAGCATGCGAGCAAAGTACAATAAGACAATCATGAAAATACATTTTTTTTATAAAAAACGATGAAACCGGTATTTTTAACCGATATTTTATTCCATTTTCAATCCTTATTCCTGTCTTGTGTAGACTCAATGAGTACAAATATGAATAGATAGAACACGTTCAAGGTTTAGCACGATTCTGGTGTAATGCATTTGAGATAATGACATAATCTGTGTAGTTATTCGGGTTATCGAATTTGAGGTGAGATGGTATGGGAAAATGGAGTTTGACTCTCTCTAGATGGGTTATTCACAAACACAATTACAAACATAATTTCTGTCTCGCAGTTTCACCAGCGGTAAGTACTAAGGGCCGTATTTGTAATCAGGTCTCATGAGTGACAGCGAGTTTGAGTTCGTATCAGAATTGTCATTTTAGTACAAACTGGCCTGTCAAATCCATACTTAATATTGCTCTCAAGTTTGATATCGCTTCATAAATACGAGCCTAAGTTTGTTAACTTTTCCTGGAGGACAAGTGTTTTTGCTCACGGTAAAAAAAGCTCACGTATTCCTTGGTAGACGATTGTATTTATCACTCTCTAGAAATAAAAATACATTGGAGAGGAACTGACTAAAATTATACCTACGGTCAGTATCTTAACTTATAATCAGTAGCTTTATTCCTTTTGCAATTTATTTAATTCGCTTAATTTTTATCCGCCATCATAATATGGCAGATAAAATTGTCAGAAATACTGGGGAAACGTGCAAAACCTCCTCAAAATATAGCAAACAAAGTGTTAAACTATAGAGTACAAATCGCCTGTACTTTAAAAAAAAAATGTTTAAAGTTACAGATAGAATTAAATTTTAGTTTTAGCCGTTGGTATCTAGAATCGAGCCCTCTGCATTTTTTGTTAGAATTTTCAGACGCATAATATACGACGTTGAGCAGAAACTATGTCGGATGTTTGCTATCAATCAATTAGTTATATCATCGCCGCAACAGAAAGTCAAATTTGGGAAATCAAGTTTACATATCAAGAATGTTAAACAAGCACTCACCGAAGACCCGCAAAATGTATTGTTTTACTATTTTCTTATTCATAAATAGGGTTTTCAACACTGCGTTCGTAGTTAGTTATAAAGCCCGATGAAACAGATTTTAATAATTAATAGCACTAAAATAAAGATTAACATAAAATTTATTATTTTCAGTCAACTTACTAATTTAACTGCAAAGAGTGAATAAATAAATTGTACCCTCGTGGACTTGGAGCGATAGAAAAACATAGAATATTTTAGCTGCTCTTTCTACCGGGTACGCTGTAGAAGTCAGCAATCAGCAAGAGGGATTTTGAGGGTTACAGTGTTACAATATATCTAGGCGATAGGCTGACAACCTGAACATAAAATGGTTTTGAGTATTCACAATGGTTTGTGTTATGCCTCATTAAAATCATCTTAAAATTGTAAAATCATGAACCAGCTAAGCCCCTGCTCATAATCTAGCTCCTGACCTGGTCGCTGTAGACAAAATTGCCTAGGAAGAACATCAAAAGGAATTATTTTATCCCGCCGCCAAACAAATTCTGAACTCATTAGTAGTAACTTTTTTTTTCAAGACTCATCTAGACTAAACGCTGTTGGTTGAAAGCCCTAACAATATCTGGTGTAAAGAGCACACCTCAAAAACTCATCAACAAACACTCCTCCCCGGCCGTTGCCGAAAAACTCCACAGTAAATATTTAACCACGCTATACATCGTAAAGCGGAAGCTTTAAGAATTGATAAAATTCCCGAAAGACCCTGTTTAATCATAGCATTAAAACCTTTTACTGTCCTTTAACGAGCAGTAAAGAATTCACAACAAGCCGACCTATTTGCTCCGCTTGGAGGGCCACCACAGACTACAAAAGGAAAGATTCAATTGACCTTTTTTAGCAGCAGTGTTGTGAGCTTTCTTTGTGGTGACTGTGGTTAACTGATTTGTTTTGCTCAAGAGCTTTGGAATATCAATGTGGACTGATAGTGCACAAATCTGACAAGAGCTAAGCTACCCATTTGGGATAAAGGCGTGATTATAAATATTTATGTATGAAAGTGTAAATAAAAGGGAAGCAATGGTACATAACTTCAATTTGAAAAAATATTGATCCCATAACGAATAATGAATTTCGGGCACTACATCGACTGTTTTTTTTATTATTTCCTTTGATACATACATACACGCCTTTATACCTAATGGTGAAGGCAGAGCATAAACGACCTAAACAAAGGTCGTTTCGCCATGTCTGACAAAGTTTTAAGGGATATTTAAGATAGATTTGTAATTATATTGCTGTAGTGACAGGTTGTCAGCCCATCGCCTAAATTTCAATATACAAAAACCCTCGGATCCCTTAGATGGTTTCTACATCATGCCCGGGAGGTAATGCAGCTGGCACATTGTATGTTTTTCTCTTGCTCCGAGTCCAGCATGGACCCTTGAATTGATTTGATATTTCCTTTGAATTTTTATTAAAACCGAGTCTCTTTTATGAATAGTCTGTGGAGAGCACAAGCTTTATTTACATAAACTTAACTTTTATGACTGTCTCTGTCTTTGTTGTTGCTGTTTTCATTTCGTTGTTCGTGATTAGATGTGACGTCATAGGTTACACTAATTTAATCATCATAATAAAAATCAATCACAAAGTAATGTTTGATGAATCAGTTTATCAAATCAAGGCTTCTTACAAAAATATAAATTAATAAATTGGTGCAAATCCCATGACGATACTAAAATTTATTTTTTATCTTTCATGCTTTGATAGGTAATTTAGCTGATTATTTAAGCTAAACTGTCACTATTTTAACATACATATAATCACGTGTTTATTCCTCATGGGGTAGACAGTGCGTAAACGACCTAAATAAAGGCCATTCCGCCCCGTCTGACAAAGTTCTGAGGGTTATTTAAGATAAAGATTTGTTCGTAAACTGCTGTAGTGACAGGTTGACAGCCCATCGCCTAAATTGAAATATACTGAAACCCTCGGTTCCCTTAGCTGTACAGCATGCTCGGGAGGGAATGCAGCTGGCACATTGTATGTTTTTCTTTCACTCCCAGTCCAGCATGGAATGTATTTCAAATTTTTTGCCCATATTATGCATACAAACATATATGCAGATAGTTACTGACTCAAACCTATTATTGTTTTACTATCTAGTATCTATGTAGAAGACAGCAGCGTCAAAATGTCTACGATATAATTAGCCGAGTTAGTAACCGTGCAGTTGCTAGACATGTGATGTAAATGGAGTCTTCTTATTGGTCTGTTTTTGAATTTAAAACGGAACTGATTCGATACTGACTCATCATGCGCTAATTAAGGTGTGCTGGCAAATGAGCAGGTAGATTTTAAAATATGCAACCATTGCTCATAATGGCCTTAGAATATCGTTCAAATCAGCGCGCGCTACTGTGTGGCGGTGACGTCCGTGGCTGCGTCAAAAATATGCGAAAAACGCATAAAAAAGCGAATTCCATTAAAACTACCAATCAGAATAAAAAAAAGCTATGTTGCGTATTTAGATAATCACAATACGGATAATTTCCTGAAGGAACCGTGAAAGCGCTTCTAATAGTTTAGAAGGAATATCAAATTTATTGATAAAAAACAGCTTTACTTCCAGATTTTTTTAACATACTTATTTGTGAACTAGAATATTTTTAAATGTTGCAATTGCAGGCCATGAACAATTTTCTTAGACGTATTTTTTTAAAGATTTTTTCAATGATTCGTTTAGGAGAAATAAGCTCTTAAAAACAACCATTAGGGATCACCTTAAAGTGCAACTTCTTCTGCTCTTTCTTATTCTGTGTTTAGTGTGACAGAGACGGTTTCAAATTTGTTGTAATATGTGGAACTGGATCACTTTTAGAGTGATAAATAATAAAGGGTTTAAAATCCAGTTGATGGACGCAACTCGGATGTAAATTAAAAGCTGAAGTAAAATGTAACCATGAACGGAAGGCCTTAGTGCTCTCAGTTCATATACCAGGCCGATTTCGGCTACGGTGACTGCTATTAATCCGTAACGGAGGGTCCATGGTGGTTTGCCCTATCATGTGCCCTTATATGGATAAAAAAGCCAATTTTATTGCTAAACGTGCGCAAACACTGGCAACACGTAAGGACACCGTCCACATAAAGGTAAAGGATGGCCGCCGGTGGTAGGCTTTTAGAGCATCTCGTTTCGCGTCAAGTTTCAGTCCGCTCACTACTCTCTATTACTCAATATGATACCTACCTACTTAGGACCTTATGTACCACAAAATTTGACGGTCATGGTAACCATGGATTTTACACAGTTGATATTCTACCTATACCAGTCTAAAAAGACGGAGAAAAATTTAAACAATATATCTTTTTGTTTGCAAAAGAGCAAAGTGATAAAATTGATATAATTTAAATTGCACAAAAGGGCTGATAATATTCAGCAAAAGGTCAGAGCAGAGATAGCGTTTTCTTACGGTGAGAAAATAATTTAAGAAAGTTTTTGAAAAATTGTATCCGCTGCTACCGTCATAAATTTAACGTTATCTGGTCCTTTAATGTGTCTAGGTATTGTTAAGATACCCTTACAATGGCTTTTCTTAGAGGCCAAAAGTCATTTAATTAAAATCTGCTCTTGAAAACCACAGAATGTCTCTGTTTTGTAATCCAGGGTGGAAAAGAGGATAGTATAGGATTTTGAAATAGATTTTTAAGACGTATGGTGCCAGATATGAATAGTATCATCTTATCTCTGCCCGTAGGAATGAGGGTGTTAGCAGCAGCATCCCTGAAAAAAAACGAATAAAAAAGTACTTTATTGTACACAGGAGAAAACAAACGTCACATTTTGTAGGTACTGCCAATCCGCATGTCAAACGTTGTTAGTAGGTATGACAAAACGATCCGGACGACGCTGAGTTTCACTGCATTACCGAATTGAATCGCTTTGTCCAATCATTGCGTGCCACCTGGCAGCTAATTGTATTTAAAAAAGATTGCACATATATCAAAAGATTGTACGAAGCTTTTAAATAAAGGAAATTTATGAGACACAAAGAAGAGCTACCAACTTTCCCACTTAGTAATGCGAATGACAGATTTAAGCCAGCGGACATTTTATTGCTCTTACACTCTCTTACTCGTATTTTTGTTTCAAAATAACGACTCATTTGTCACAAGTCTAAAAAAGTTAAGCAGACTTATTCCAGAGCTTGGAAGTTAATAATATAAAATCATTTTATGGTCTGGAGCCGCGACAGGTTTAACAATATATTACTGTAAAGGTTAGACTGCATTAGGACGTAGCTGCAACAGAGCGGCGCGGCGCGGCACTGCGCGACAAATAATTATTTGTATGAAAATGTATGAGATGTACCGCACTGAAGTAACATTGGAACTGCAGCGGAGCGGCAATGTTAGTTCATATATTTTGCTAGATTTTGTCGCGCTACTGTAGTGCCGTGCCGCACCGCGCCGCTCCGCTGCATCTACGCCATAGTGCGGTCTAACCTTTAGAACACAAATCATTTTGAGTGTCTGTATAATTGACTTAAGAGGCCGGATATTTTAGTATTTAAATAAAGAGAGTAAAAGTGAGTTTTTTTAAGGGCCAATGACCGATGTTTTGGAAGACACAATATAACAAATACGGTATTCAAAATACCTAATGAATTTTATTGTTTGAAGGTTTACATTTACATATTGAATGTCTGAGTGCTTAAGTGCTTTTACATGACAACATCGAATTAGCAGGTATTAATTTACATACATTCTCAAATACACAACAACAAAAAACATATTTCAGTCAACACATTCACCAAAAACCAAACACAGTTTTTGTAAACATGATAAATATTTTTGAGGATTTTTAGTACTCACAATGCTATTTGATTTCATTTTATTCAACTTCCACGCTGGACTGGAAGCGAGAGAAAAACGTAGAATGTCCCAGCTGCATTTCCTCCTGGGCATGCTGTACAAACCAACTTAGTGATCCGCGGGTTTCTGTATATTGCAATTTAGGCGATCGGCTGATAACCTGTAACTACAGCAATATACCAATAATTTCTTTCACTTTTTTCATATATATTTTTTTCTTATATGTGAAATATTTATTACAAGGTTTGAAGTTACATCCAATAGCTTTGAGTCATTGTAATGAATTTAATTTGACATAATAGAGACTAAAATACTATTATTTTTATATAGTCTAGTTTGACTTATTTAATTAAAATTGACAAAAAATTTCGACATGCGTGAAGTTATTTACAATTTTCCGGCGGGTATGAGATATTTTATGTAGTCATGTTGATTTAAGATAAAATATTGTAGCTTATGATAACTCATTTCGTTAATTCAATTATATATATTTTTTGGACTACACCTCTCTATTTAGCCTATGCTGACTTGAAGATTTTTGTGTATGGAAACTTTTTAGTGACCCAGTAAAATTTGTGTACCAGATGGTTTATTAGTATTCAGGGTTCAGTGGCCATTCCAGGTAACAGGTGTAGTTTATTGTTGTTCTAAATAACGATTCGTGACTTGGAGATAGTTTTTATTTTGTAGTATAAAATGTTGAAATATAATTTGGTCATTTAAAGCTTCCTTTTAACATATTACAAAGGAGCCCGATGGTGTAGTGGATAGGGCTGCCTCCTGAGCTGCAGGTCGTGGTTCGAATCCTACCATGTACCAATGTGTTTGTAGGTTTTCGAATTACGTTTAATCTACGCTTTTTTCATGCTTCGGAAGGCACGTCAAGTCGTTGGTCCTGGTTAATGTTGTTTAATACCTTAGATATCAGTTCTTAAGCCATTTCAGAGGCTAGTGCTAAGAATTGGCGGCTTAAAAACTCTGACCTAATCTAGGATTGGATCTGGTTTCCCTTCTGGGTTGCGGAGGTCAGATGGCAGTCGCTATGTGTAAAAACCAGTACCCTCATTCCCTAGATTAGGTAGCTGACCCAGTGGGATACGAGATAAGGCTAGGGAGATGATGATTTTAAAATATTCCAGCATAAGAATTTTTAACGTTCTATATAGTTAAACAATTGTCCCATAGACATCCTCAGCTACCTTAAAATTCTTACTTTTCAGACATCCTTAAAGCTTAGAAAAATACTGATTGTTATTATAATTTCTTTTTGTATTCCTTTTCTCTTCTTAAGACAAATAAACACAAAGGTTATTTGAAATAGAATGTGCCAGCTACATTTTCTCCATGCCGACATGCTGTAAAAACTAGCTAAGGGATCCGAGGGTTTTAGTATATTGCAATTTTGGTGATGTGCTGACAACTTGTCACTACAGCGATATACCTAGTAATCTATCTTAAATAACCCTATTTTTTTTGACGTGGCGAAACGATCTTTGTTTAAATTGTTTACAGTCTGCCTACCCCATTAGGGATATGGGCGTGATTGTCTTTTCACAAACGAAACCATACACAAAGAGTGAATAATCCGTACACAAAGAATGAAAGAAAATAGATATACACTTATTGCTTAAACATCCAGCTATCTTCAAACACTTATTCTTCAGACATCCTTAGCCTTAGCGTTTCCCATTCAGCGACATGGCTTATCGACCGGCCGTACTGAATTATTTATACTTTATGTACCTACTGATGCTTGCACAACCGACTGTCTCTAGTATTTTGAACCTTAATGGACAGAAAATAAATTGAAGATATCTAAATCTAGATGCAAGTAAATAATGTTACATTTTATCTTGTCTTCAGTCTTACCTAGAAGTTATCGAGTTAAAGTCGATGGTGGTAGAGCCATATCATTTAGAAAACTAATAAAGGAATACTTCCACGCTCGACTGGGAGCGAGAGAAAATCATAGAATGTGCCAGCTGCATTTTCTCCCGGGCATGCTGTAAAAATCAGCTAAGAGATCCGAGGGTTTCAGTATATTGAAATTTAGGCGATGGGCTGACAACCTACTAAAACAGCAATATACCTACAAATCTATCTTAAATAACCCTCCAAACTTTGTTAGACGTGGCGGGACGACCTTTGTTTAGATCGTTTACGCTCTGCCTACCCCATGAGGGATAAAGGCGTGACTATATGTATGTATGTATGTTTATTTTAGTAGACATTCTGTATTGAAATTTTATTATAGTCTTCAATTAGTATAAGGACTTTTATTGCGGGTTGACACATGTATTACCGATTTTATTATAAAGTTCCTCTTCTACTTCCATGCTGGACTGGGAGAGATAGAAAAACATAGAATGTTCCAGCTGCCCTTCCTCCCAGGCATGCTGTTGAAGTCAGCAAAATGGACTCTAGGGTTACAGTGTATTGTAATTTAGGCGATGGGCTGACATCCTGTCACTATAGCAATACATATTACAATCTAAAATTACCCTCAATATTTGTCAGACGTGGCGAAAGCGCCTTTAACGAGGCGTTAAAAGCTCTGCCTACCCCGTAAGGGATAAAGGCGTGATTTATGTATGTATGTATGTATTTTAAGGTTTGAGAATGTTTCTTTTTTCCTTTACCGTGCCATCTTTATGTGAATAATATAAAGAGTGCATGTTGCAAAATAAAATGCATCTGAAATAAACTGCGCGGGTCTAATTTATCATGTGCAACGCTGCACAAATGCTGCACTTTTAAAAACATTGTCTCTATTTTAGTTTACACTTTTTCACTAAGCCACCCAGAGAGTAATTAAAAGACTACCTCGGTATTTCTTTCAAACCGCTATTATAAAACTCTAAATTTATGCAGAAACAAAGTTTATGCGCAAAATCGCAAGCGAGCGCGCTTAAAGGAAAAACATTTAAGAATTTTCTAGCAGCTAAACTCTCTAAATTAAAAACCCATTTTAACCGATGGTTACGCAAACAAAAACTATTAAATTCACGTTAAATGAACTTGTGCACTATTCATGTAAATTAAGGTGGGAGACGCCACACTTTAACCGCAGTAAAACAGAGTTTAGTACCACGTCGTAACTCTTTTTTTCTTGGTTAAACTATTTATTTTTCTTCCATGCTGGTCTTAGAGCGGGAAAAAACATGGAATGTGCCAGCTGCATTTCCTCCCGGGCATGGTGTTAAAACCAGCTAAGGGATCCGAGGGTTTCAGTATATTGTAATTTAGGCGATGGGCTGACAGCCTGTCACTACACTAATATACCTACAAATTTATCTAAAATAACCCTCAAAACTTTGTCAGACGTGGCGAAACGACCTTTGTCTGGGTCATTTACGCTCTGCCTACCCCATTAGGGATATTGGCTAGATTATATGTATGTATGTTTGTATTTATTTTTAATTTGGGTGTAATCTAATTAGGCCCCAGTGGATAATGTCGGTTAGCTTTCTATACAGAAATTTTAAGTTTCTTAGTATTAAACATGACACAACTCTACAAACTAAGGGTATCGAATTGGACAATAATAATGAAATATTGGGGCAATTAGGTCCCACTTTTACGTTTTTCATTTAAATACAAAGTTCCATCACCTGTTTAACCCCCTTAGGCGTGAAAAATCCAAAAATCTTTTATTACTTACTAGAAGGTTATGTTAAAAAATAAATCTGCTGTTCAAATTTCATGATTCTAGCTTTAGTAGTTTAGGCTTTGGGTATAAGACTCTATCAATCACTCAGTCAGTAATTAAATTCCTTTGAAATTATTGTTCATATTTCTTCCAACATATAATTTTAAGTATTAGTCCAAGAAGAAATATTTATACTAGTTTAGAATCATATAAGCTTGTGCCTAAAACGCAAACCATTTTCAATATATACGGACCTAATTGACGCCGCAACTATTACTTTGAGTATCAGATACTAGCTAGCAAGTAAATTGAAAAATAAAAGATTATTTTCTATCCTCTGCATAGTAGTAATCTATTTCAATGACGCCCTAACGCCTAGAAGACGCTTCGAACAAAAGCTTTTGTGCGGATTTTATGAACTTAGTATGGAATAATGAAAACGTGGGGGAAGATCGACGCGGTTCGGCAAAAAAAGACCGCAAGAAAATTGCTTTATACATAGAACTAGAAATATGCCGTATAGATGGGGTTTTTTGTTTATGTGGCAATGAAAATATGCATATAGTTTTGCTTCCATGTTGGACTAGGAACTGACGAAAAACAAAGAATTTTCTAAAGCTTCTGTTTACGGGCGTACTGTAGAAGTCAGTTGGGGGAATCCCCAACAATTATTTGACTTGTTTGCCAACTAACGAGGTTCTAATCGTAGGTTGGCAAACAAGTCAAATACAATTCGCGCATTTATGTAGTCGTTGACGTTCTGCCTACCCAGATAGGGATACTGGCATGACAAATGCGTACATGTACGTAATAACACGGAGCGGTTAAAAAAGACCGCGAGCAAATTGCTTATACTTTATAGAACGGGAAATTGCAGTTTGGTGAAATGGAGAATTTTAATTTAATTGATTTTATATGTGGTAATGAAAGAAGTAATAATTAAAGTAATGCTTTCATGCTAGACATGTAACGATAGAAAAACATAGAATATTCCAGCTTCTTCTGTTCATACTGTAGAAAATGTAGGGGTTTTACAGTTTGAAAATATCGCAATTTATGCGATACGCTGACAACCGAGCCCAACACAAACCGCGCTTTTTTGTAGTCATTGGCGTTCTGCCGACCCCATAACGGATACAGGCGTGACGATATGTAGATGTATAAGATCGACTCGTTGCGGCAAAAAAAGACCGCAAGAAAATTGCTTATACATTATAGAACCGGGAAATTGCGGTTTGGAGTATTAGATGGGAAAAAGAAACAGGAATACGGGTCGCCGGTGCGGCGGGATTTTTATTTGTATTCCTTTTACGTGGTAATGAAATGTAAATTAAATGCTTAAAGTTTAAGGCCGGATGCAGTTTGTTCCGCGGGTATCTTTCTTCTCTAAATGGCGGGAACTCTTGAATATGCGTAAGGAACTCGGCCATTTTGGGGTGAAATGCAGATGTGTTATTAGAGTTTGTTGTGTAAACAAATCGCTGCTTTAACAAATTTATATTTTGTACAAACAAAAAGCAATTTGGTACTTCTTTTGTATTGCGAGCAATTGCCTGTAAATGAGTATGCGCGGGCGAATCCTCATTACAAGAGCAGTATTATTGAATCGCTCGAATCGTAATTCGCATACGAAACAGTACCATTCGCATGCGCATTTCGATTCGAGTGATTCAAAAAGGCGAATGCTCGCAATGAAGAGCACCTTACTCTAAACGGATATGTTAATTGTCTTTTTTTAAACAATAACTACGTTGACTTCTTTACAAACTAACAGTTAACAACAAACACCTCACTTAAAAGGTAGATAAAATTTTACAAATTTACATAAAGAGTTAATCTTTCGTTCATGCCTGATTACCTACTTCCCTCCATATCTAGATAAAGCGCACGATCCACACTTTTTGCAATCTAGCCAGACAGCTTTTCAGACCTAGAACGAAGCCTAGAACCTTATTAGGCTAAGTACGTCTCCCTCACCGTTTATAGCACCATAAACGGATTCCACGTTTACATTGAAACGTCTAGAGCTGCACGACTAGTGTTGATTGGTTTACTACTCATCAATGTATACATACATACATATAATCACGCCTTTAACGCTAATTATATTCTATATTGCTTCAAAAATTAAAAATACAGTTCAACTTAAAAAATTAAATAACAGGCGATCTTATCTCTGTAAGAGATCTCTTCCAGCCAACCTAATGGGGATAAAAGATGGGAGATTCACGGGAACAGATACAGTTAGTATAATTTAATTACAAATTGGTAATGAGGTAGGCAGAGCGTAAACGATCTAAACAAAGGTCGTTCTGCCACGTCTGACAAAGTTTTGAGGGTTATTTAAGTTAGATTTGTAGATATACTGTTGTAGTGACAGGTTGTCAGCCCTTCGCCTAAATTACAATATACTGAAACCTTAACTGGTTTTTACAGCATGCCCAGGAGGAAATGGAGCTACCACAATCTATGTTTTCCTCTCGCTCCCAGACCAGTATGGCAAGAATTAAGAGATATTTTTTATTAGTAGAAATAAATCACTATTAGAGTCAACAGGCATCTTCTAGGTGAGCTTGCTCCTTCGTCGACTCCGTCCTGTCATTTCCTACCGAGAATAAAGTCAAAAGCAAATCCATTTGTAATAAAAAATCTGCAAGAGAAAACCACGGTTGAAAAAGCTAGTTTATCTATCACAATAATTTTACACCGGTTAACATGACAAAGCTCAAAGTTGTTAGCATTCACAGCCATATTTAGTAATCGTGTTGGATGATGTTTTATTACCATTGATTTGTTCGTAATTTATTATAAATTTATTCTTGGTATTAATGTCGTCTTTCATTTAATAATTACGAATAATGTTTATTTGAAAAATATGAAATTATAATTATGAAACCAAGTGCGTAGTGTGTTTATGTTCTTTGTAAGTTTCTGTGTGTTTTGTAATTTACTTTTACTCTACCCTTTTACTCTTTACCGATAATTAATATTATTTTATTATGCAGCAATTTAAAAGTAAATAAATAAAAATGCATTTTCAAAACTGGTTGTCATATTTGGAATTGTGTGCAAACCGCAGTTTATTTTATCACTAAAGAACGAATAAGTGAAAAAGAAACGTTGCTGCTTAACACTTGCGTTAAACAAACAAACAAGTAAGTAGTCGTTGATTTAACTGAATTTTAATAAAATATCATACATAGATAAAATTACGTTTTAATCCCTTACGGGGTAGGCAGAGCGTTAAACGCCTCGTAAAAGGCGCTTCAGCCACGTCTGACAAAAATTGAGGGCAATTTTAGATTGTAATTTGTATTGCTATAGTGACAGGATGTCAGCCCATCGCCTAAATTACAATACACTGTAACCCGCGAGTCCCTTTTGCTGACTTCTACAGCATACCCGGGAGGAAGGGCAGCTGGAACATTCTATGTTTTTCTATCTCTCCCAGTCCAGCATGGAAGAAGAAAATAAAATATCATACGTCCAAATACTTCTTACAAGTCATAATACGTTTAAAATAAATATACAAAGAGTAGCTCGAATTTGTCCCACAAACGCCTGCATTAACTACAAACCCGATACAGTAAACGATTGATTACACCAGATACCAAACTGAACCAAGTCACGCATCAATAAAATCGTCTGGCCAACACATTAGAAGTGTTTCTTTAGTGTAGTTGTATGAATCTTGGGCTCTCGAGCTCAAGACCATTTATGTTTGACTCCCAAAGGGAAAATACATAGTGACGTTGTGTCATTTTTCTGGTTTAGTTGAGGGCAATGTCTCCTCATTTACCTGACTGTCTGTCGAGAAATAGTCAATATTTCATACTTTATTTATATTCAGCCGTTGGTTCCAGTCGCCGCCGTCTTAGTAAGTGGTCATAGTCTAAGAGAATTAAAAATTAAATACCAGAGGTCGTTCGTGTAACCGGTGACCTATTCGGTAAAAGAAGACCAGATAATGCAGACATCTGACCCAACTGAACTGACCCAAGTCGGTCATTAATGAAACTGTCTGGCTCTCGAATTAGAAGTGTTCCTTCTAGTGTGTCACTAAGTTAGCTCCAATCAATATGGTTTTCTATTTGGCTATTGGCCAAGTCAAGATTCAAGTCCTAATAGGAAGATACTCCCATTCAAGGTTATTGAGAATGTAAGGGCGACTGACAAGATAATAAATAATGACAAACTTAAATACTACTTTTGAACTGTTAAGATTACAAAATAAAAGCCCCACAAAAAAAAAATAACATTTTTAAGCGTTAATTACTGTTCAGTATGTAAGTATTGCATTCTTCATCGTTTGTAAATTATACTAAAAGTTTAAATATTACGTTTTAACAGAAAAAAACAAGCACAGTGAAATAACCTATATAACAACCTATAGATAAATCAACGACTACTCACTTGTTTCAGTCTGAGATCACACACGGCGCGGCGGGTGTGTGATTTTATCTCTCCATGAAGAACACTTTCATAAAGAGTTGAAAATTTGAGGTTAAACACACAAGTCTTCTTCTTTTCTTCTTCTTAGCGAATGGATTCTCGAGCCGAACAACGACCTGAAGAACCCTGGTATCAGAATTTTCAAACCGCCTAGTAGCACAGCTATTAGGCCTCTAATATAGTTTAAGTAATACACAAGTGAGTACTCTAGTCGTTGATTTATTAGAATTTTCACATTAAATTATACCTACGTCCTACCTAAAACCATATTGATTGGAGCTAACTTAGTGACACATAGAGGGAACATTTCTCATTCGAGAGCCAGACAGTTTCATTAATGAGCGACTAGGTTCAGACGTCAGTTCAGTTGGGTCAGATGTCTGCATTGTCTGGTCTTCTTTTACCGAATGGGTCATCGATTACACGAACGACCTCTTGTATTTAATTCTACTATAATTTACTACTACCTGACCTACGAATACGTACCAATATCTTCTTGACTGCAGTGAAAGAAACCAGTTGGCTGGAAGCCAAGCCAAGCCCTCCTTTGGCCTAATCAGATTTATTACACGGTGAAATAATGCAGAAGGTGGAAAATTCTTACCATTTCTCTAAAAAAAAGTTTGAATACGGTAAAAATAATGGACTTCTATGAAATGTGTGTCAGTTGATAGAGTCAGTTTGTAATGAGAGAACCATATTCCTTGTTCAGTAGACGAGTAAAGTAAACAAACAGTGGTACAGTGAAGCACCTATAAATAGCAGCATCTGATAGTATCACACACAGTTCGACAAGACACACTTTTTTCCATGCTGGACTGGGAGAGATAGAAAAACATGGAATGTTTCAGCTGCCCTTCCTCCCGGGCATGCCCTAGAAGCCAGCAAAAGAGACTCGAGGGTTAGTGTATTGTCATTTAGGCGATGGGCTGAAAACCTGTCACTATAGCAATACGCATTACAATCTAAAAGTGCCCTCAATTTATGTCAGACGTGGCGAAATCGCCTTTTAAAGTAAGGAATAAAAGCGTGATTTTATGTATGTATGTAGTTCGACAAGACTCTTAATGAACGCAGCGAAAATAGCAAATAAGTAGGCGACAAAGGAAAATAAGGATACCATTTCAAAGCCACTGCTACATTACACCCCCAATATTTGTTTAAAGGTGATTACAGCTACGCCAAGGATTTGAGGATTTATTTTCCTATTTTCGCCACTTTCATTGTGCTGTGATTGAAAATAGTTTCCAAGTATCACTGTCGACCCAACTTGTATTTACACTTAAGAGAAATGGTAACATCAACGCTTTAGAAGTGTTGGACCGTTTAGTATGTCACTAAGTTAACCCCAATCAATATCGGGCGGTCATGCGTCTTCCTTGGTTCGCCGAAAGAAACCTGTTGGCTGGTAGCCAAACACAGATCTAAGTTGAAGTAGATACCGCAAGCAGTAACCCCCATAATGGGATTTTTAAATCCAGTCTGATAAGACTTTATTTTACGTTTATTTTATTATGTTTTCTAATAGTAGACGCTGGTTTAATATGCTTAGTTATTGCATCAGTGTTATTTATATCTAACTACTAGAGCTAAGCAGCAATGAATGTCCTGTTTGCCTCTGTTACGCAAATACGTGCATGTCGATGATTATGTTTGTCCAATATTCAACTTCCAAAAGCTGCAATTACAAATTGTATGACAAAATATTTTATATTTGTTTTGACAGAAGATAGAAAAAGTTTCTCCAAATTAGAGGAGACCCGATTTCAGCATTGCAGTGCTTGGATTGTTGCGGCCAACTAAAAAAAAAGTTATCGTTTACTTTTAAGCAGTTTGCGTGATCTACTGCAATCTAGGTACTGTGTGGCCAAGTGAATGAGGTGCGACCAAGTGTGGGGAACGTGGATTGCGTCCGGTAGAATCCAATGATATTTATTTGAAAGTGTATTTGCTTTACTTTGCTTTTAATTTTATTAAAACTAGTAAAGCTTACGACAGGTTAACCTTTACCCTTTATTTGCACAGTAGCTGTAGTAATTTCACCTCATACTCTTGTGCTTATAGTTTTATACTAATAAGATAAGGTACATGGACTTACAGTGCCTGCAAATGCAGAGGCGTCAACTATGCATACCTACATTACCTACATAAATATACTTAAACACAAGAGAGAGCCCGATGGTGTAGTGGATAGGGCCGTTGCCTCCTGAGCGGGAGGTCGTGGTTCGAATCCCACCACGTACCAATGTGTTTTTCGGTTATCGAATTTCATATGTACGTTTATTCGGCGCTTTTTCCGTGCTTCGGAAGGCACGTTAAGCCGTTGGTCCCGGTTTATATCGTTTAATATCATAGATATTAGTCGTTAAACCATGACAGAAGCCAATGCTAAGCATTGGCGGCTTGAAAAACTCTGACCTAATCTAGGATTGGGTCTGGTTTCCCTTCTGGGTTGCGGAGGTCAGATGGCAGTCGCTCTGTGTAAAAACCAGTACCCTCGTTCAATCCCCTAGATTAGGTAGCCAACCCCGTGAGATACGGGATAAGGCTAGGGATATGATGATATACTTAAACACAAATGTGTAACAAAATAAACATCAAAGTTTGAGAAGCCCTTAGAAAAAGAAAAATGTTTAATCTTACTAAAAACTACTTAAAGCAAGGAACTAACATGTTACAAACTTATCAAAGAGTGTTTATTTTTATCTCTAAAGTAAAATATCACATCATGTGGCAGCCATATACTTCACGCCTTTAAGACAAGTCAATAAGTCATGTCGACATTTTATTTCTTCCTAATAACTTATCCGACCATACATACATACATATAATCACGCCATTATACCTAATGATAATGGGGTAGGCAGAGTGTAAGCGACCTAAACAAAGGTCGTTCCGTCACGTCTGACAAATGTGGTTTTGTGGGTTATTTGAGATAGATTTGTAAGTATATTGCTGTAGTGACAGGTTGTCGCCTAAATTGCAATGTATAAAAACTCTCGGATCCCTTAGCTGGTTTATGAAGCATATCCGGAAGGAAATGCAGCTGGCACATTCTATGTTATTCTCTCGCTCCCAGTCGAGCATGGAACAAATCTGCTAATAATAATAAAGATTTTTATCATCAAGTAACCAGGATTTTTATTCTAATAAGTTATACAATAAAACTTTGAAAACTTATTAAAGATTCTTTATGAAATTTACAAAGCATACATTAAAAATGAAATATCACAGCATGTGGCAGATAATACTTAACGCCTTTAAGACAAGTCAATAAGTCATTAAGCATTTTATTTCTTCCCAATAACTTATCAGACCACCCACTCGTTTTCCAATCAAAGAAGATATAAAACTGTTTGATTATGCAGAGAAAACGTTTTAATGGCATTTATGCACATTAGCAGCCTATAGAACACGGTAAAAGATTATAATGCCGGCAGGGAGTGGAACTCCCTGCCGGCGGATCTGTTTCCGGAACAATATAACCTGGGCCTTTTCAAGGCGAGAGTGAATAGGCACTACATAGGTGAGTATGTTTCAACATAGTCCGCATCGTCACTTTCCACCAGGTGAGATGGCGGACAAATGCTCGCCTATTTATATAAAAAAAAAAAAATAAAAAAAATAATATAAATATTCGCTGTATAATTAAACAAGATAAATGATAGCGTAAAAAGTAAAAAAAAAAATGTTAGGAGCAAATTAAAGACCTTTGGGCTAAATAAATAATTCATAATTTTTGCCCAACGTTCTCTAAATATGGAATTCATGTTGTAAATATATGACATATGAGTGTGACACCTTCTTACCAAATTAGCCTTATATAGAGTTTTATAATGTTGCCTAAATAATTAATTGATGGAGTTTTATAATGTTGCCTAAATAATTAATTGGTGCAATAAAAACGAATTCCTGATTTTTTATTATTACACTTTTGATCTACTAGGATTTCTACTGTTAACCCAAATATTTACATTTCGTTTATGACTATGACAAATAAGGCCTTAATTAAATGAGGATTTAGAATGATTTACGAAATAGAAGTTAAAAACTTAATACTCATCGGCTACTCTGATAGTCTGTTATATAAACAAGATAAAATTAAATAGTTTCTCCATAAACATATATATATATAATCAAGTTTTTATCCCTATTAGGGTAGACAGAGCGTAAACAACCTAAATAATGATCGTTCCGCCACGTCTCGTAAAGTTTTGAGGGTTCTTTAAGATATATTTGTAGGTATATTGTTGTAGCGCCTAAAGTACAATAAACCGAAACACTCGGATCTCTTAGACGGTTTTTACAGAATGCCCAGGAGGAAATGCAGCTCGCACATTCTATGTTATTCTGTCGCTACCGGGTCAGCCTGGAACTCTATAAAAGTGGTATTTTTTCTCTGTATTACTCGTACGTATTTATAGTACCACAACACGCTCTTATTCTACTCCAAACACTTTAAGCACATTAAAGCTTTTAATTACGACTCTATTAATTACAGGGTAACTGAATCCTCAACAGCCTAGTATTTTATCAATATAACCTAATTGTTTGAAATTAAAAGAAAATTGTATGTTAATCTATGTTAATATATATTTTTCATGTAATATTAGTTAAGTTTATTTTGTTTTTAATGTAAGCGGATAATGACATCGAGCCAAACTTTATTAAGGTTTACCGATGTTATTTAACTTGTTAAATTGTGTTAAGTAAATGATAATAATAAATAAAAAAAATAAAAAAATAAAAGCAAATCAACCCACCCTCTATCAGCATTACGTAAAATTGCTATTGATTTTGACGGACCCGTTCACTTTCTTCCGTATTTTTGAACAGCCGAGAGCAATAAACCCAAACTCTCAATGATCCGTTGTAACTCACGATCGTCCAAAAATAACATGATCGACTCGCGTCCAACGTAAATAGATCGTGCGATCCCAATGACACACTTCACTCGCCCGTCAGTTTTGTTGGTCTAGCTTAGGGGTGATGCAATAAGAACCAGGAAGAAAAAATGTAAAGCTTCAAGGTTCGCTTCAATTTTATGTGTTATGGCTTTTACTTTTAAATTACCGATTACTAACGTAAATAGATCGTGCGATCCCAATGACACACTTCACTCGCCCGTCAGTTTTGTTGGTCTAGCGTAGGGGTGATGCAATAAGAACCAGGAAGAAAAAATGTGAAGCTTCAAGGTTCGCTTAAATTTTGTGTGTTATGGCTTTTACTTCTAAATTACCGATTACTAACGTAAATTGATCGTTTCAATCCCAATGACACACTTCACTCGCCCGTCAGTTTTGTTGGTCTAGCTTAGGGGTGATGCAATAAGAACCAGGAAGAAAAAATGTAAAGCTTCAAGGTGCGCTTCATAAGCTGCTTCAGTTTTGTGTGTTATGGCTTTTACTTCTAAATTACCGATTACTAACGTAAATAGATCGTGCGATCCCAATGACACACTTCTCTCGCCCGTCAGTTTTGTTGGTCTAGCTTAGGGGTGATGCAATGAGAACCAGGAAGAAAAAAATGTGAAGCATCAAGGTGCGCTTCATAAGCTGCTTCAATTTTGTGTGTTATGGCTTTTACTTCTAAATTACCGATTACTAACGTAAATAGATCGTGCGATCCCAATGACACACTTCACTCGCCCGTCAGTTATGTTGGTCTAGCGTCATCGAATCATTAAACTCGTACCCCTGTGATACAATATCGAGACGAGTTTAAGAACGAGGAAAAAATATCTATAAATGAGTGCACTGCAAGATACGGGGTATCCCCAATTATTATGTATTAGTCTATTGTACCTCTTCGTATTTATGTAACTAGTAAGTACTTTGTCTATGTATTCTATTTAAATTTATAACAATAGTAACTGCACTATTCCGCATAATATAAGAAAACTACTCCTTTACCCAAAGGTTGCCTGGCAGAAATTGCTACCCTAGCAATAAGGCCGCCTAATTGTGCTGTTTGTTTTGTAATGTTTGTTTCTGTACACTGTGTTGTTTATGTGCAATAAAGAATATTTGTATTGTATTGTAATTTGCCACAGTTTTCAAGCTTGGAAGGCGATTGGCGAGAGCGTTTAACCCGACAACCTCATGACAGAAGAATTGAAATCATAAATTTTGGATTTATCTTTTTCTAATCTTTTACGATTCCCATGGTGATAAAGAGATGGAAAGGTTATTCTTATCCGGTAAGAACCACACGATTTCACCTTTATCAGCATGTAGTTAAATCCTAAATAGTTGTATGTTTGCTGAAAAAGCAAACAATTTTGTTTATTATTAATGTTGGTGAATTGTGTAAATGTAAGTGATTTTACTTTTGAGAGAAAATGGTTCCAGATATAAATAAAAATGAAAGGAAATATTTCCTGATGCAACATGCACAAATGCACATCGCGTATAAACAAAGGACGCTCAGGAAGAGACAATAGGCCATAAAGAGTTCAAAAGCCATTGACGGATTAAATAATGGAAGTTTTTTAATGATAATAATTGACCCAATAAAGAAGAAAAAAATTGAATAAGTTGCTGCAATATTTGATGCTATAAATATGAGGAAACACAAAATAAACACTTTACTCACGTCATGTCATTTGAGATGATGCGAAGATAATTATGTATTTAGTGACAAGCTTGTCAGGGAGCTAGAAGAGACAATTAGCCAAGACAACAGGAAAAAACCTTCGAAGTGTTTCGGTACTTAAATTTATGATTAATGTATGGTTTGACGAGACGTGACACACCCTTTAAAAATCAGACAGTAGTAATTTGTAGCTTATGACAAATATTGTCTGAAATAATGCAGTGCTGTTAGGTAAGCTTAATACCAGGCAAGGTGGAGTAAACGAAGCTGGAAAGCATGCCAAAGTACTAAGTAAAAGAAGTATAAAAAAAATACTTATTGAAGTATTAGGACATAAAGATAAGGCAGCCTTAAGCAAAATCGAAAAAAAGAAACTCAATTTGCAGAGACTGCACGTTCTCGATTACAGCGAAGTGTTCATTTACAATCAAGAAACGATCTTTTAATTAACTTTTACCATGACACAGTTGCGTTTGCGCAGATTGAGTCACCCATCCATTTTAAATAGTCACGACAAGACACCGTTTTCACTGCTGGACATGAGCCTTTCCAAAATTAGAGGGTATTTCTAGTACCATGCTAGATAAGTAGTTATGTTATTCTAACCGGGCATCAAATGGGCAGTGCTACATCTTTAATACTGCTGATGAACTTCAGCATACATACATACATATAATCACGCCTTTATCCCTAATGGGGTAGGCAGAGCGTAAACGACCTAAACAAAGGTCGTTCCGCCACGTCTGACAAAGTTTTGAGGGTTATTTAAGATGGATTTGTAGGTATATTGCTGTAGTGACAGGTTGTCAGCCCATCGCCTAAATTGCAATATACTGAAACCCTCAGATCCCTTAGCTGGTTTTTACAGCATGCCCGGGAGGAAATGCAGCTGGCACATTCTATGTTTTTATTTCGCTTCCAGTCCAGAATGGAAGAAACACGAACATGAACTTCAGACCAAATAAGAATACCTAAACGGAAACTCTCAAGTCACCTACAGACTTACAGTATGGTCGAGAAGAGACACAGCTGATATTTTGGTATTTCATCATAATCCAACCCGCTCAGCACAACAGTGAAGATTCACAGCTGACTCACAGTTGTAAATACCCAACTCAACATCTCATTTCACCGGTGATGACATCCCTATCCTAACTTTGCGTCTATTCTTCGAAATCCCGCAACGGGTGGTCGACTTCTGACATTTGCTCTATAGTGGACGTTTAAAAATAGCTTGAAGCTTGAATCTACGCTAGCCAAGCTGATTGCAACTAATTTATTGAAGCCGATATTTTATCGCTCCGATTTATCGAGTATTTTAATTAAATCGAACGGAGGTGATTCATTTATCTCTTCAGCAGCGTTCTAATGTTGAGATTCGTAACGTTCTCTTCTTTTTTGTTTTCGAACGTCCGATAAAGACGTCGTTATTTGAGATCAGATCTATTGGGAGCGAATATTTTACTGGAGATTTACTACAGAAGCAATTAAGTTAATGAAAAAATCTAGCTTGTTTGAATATTCCGATAGTTTACTATGCACAAAATTCAGCAAAAACAAAGAAAACTTTATGTTCCGAGTATGTTTTAGTATTTTAATACAGTTCTATTCCGTAGTTCAATGGTTTAAGTCTGAGGCTCTCAGTCTGGAGGTTGTGGGTTCGATTACCAACAAGAGACTTTGTGTAGTTATTTCTTATTCAGCTATATTATTGATCATCGCCTGAGTGATCTAAGAGTGAGAAAATCATAATAATAATAAATTTCTTTATTTTTTACATGTTCAAAGTCTTTTAATCAATAGTAACCCTCAAGACTGTGGTAGTATACACTGTGTCACAGACTTCAGTAATTCCTCAACTCATATACAAAAAGTTGTACTTAAATTAATTATACAATATAAAAAGGGAAATCTAAATCTAAAGACTCCGTACTTATGTGTGTGTGTTAGTAATAAAATTAATAAATGGTAAGTGACAGAAATCTAGAATTATGTTAAGAAGGTAAATAATTTCTCAGTTGCCTCATAGTCCAACTCGCTAAGCCAATTGTTCATATACTGTTTAACTTTATAATGATTGTATGGTCTTATACAGTAGTTTTTGCTTGCTCTGTTGTATAAACGTGGTGCATTATGTAAGTAGTGTCTTTTGGAAAATTTGGTTTTAAAGTTAGGTAGATGTAGTGTATTCAGTCTTTTTCTATTTGCTTTCGGGATTAATGGCGCAAAATCACGATGAAGCCTGCAGATACATTGTAGGATATACATATAATTTCCTAACCGTAAGCAATTTTAACTCCTTATACAATGCAGACGTAGGATAACGATAGGATAATCGTTTAAATACTTTGAGAAGAGCCCGCTATGCACTACCTCCTGCTACCACCTGCTCTACCTCCAACATGTGTGATTAAGCAGCACCTCCCCAAGAAGTCATACAGTACGTAAACGCACATTCAGCTAGGGCTTTTTAAATGCGTATAAGCATGTCTTGACTTAAAACGTCCCGAAGATTTTTAACACACATAAATAAGTTTCCTAATACGAGTAGCAATAGAACTTATTTGCGGTTTCCAGGATAAGTTATTATCAACTACTACCCCTAGGTACCTAATCATGTCTACACGCTCCAATATGGGACACTCACATCCAAAGTCCACGTTTATATGTCTATTGATGATCGATACCTTCATGGGGTGTGTATATAGTCGGTTTTTTGTCTGATTTTTCTCTGGTTCTGTTCAGTCTGGAGTGCGTCACGTCAAAATAAGATAGATATTAACAAAAAAATATATACTGATGTGTTGTGCAAACACTCTGACAGTATAAAAACAAGCTCCACGCTGATGTTTAATCTCAATAAGATTAGCTACCGTATCGACGACGATGTCGTATCACCGAAAATCTGTTTCGAAGATCTGCTTATAATCATTATTATAAAACAGTTATAAAGACACATTTATCATTTGTATCCTTGACAAGTGCCGATCAAGTGATAGACGATCAATTCTATATTGTTAATATAACCATGACGGCACAATTAACGCAAGTGTATTATAGCCTGCTTGCATACAATCTCAAGTGGTCAATTCCAGTGTCAATGTAATCTATGCGATTGACCGGCGCAAATATTACAGGTCTAGTGTGTCAATAGGATCAATGATGATTGATCAAGTCATTGCTGGGGAATACTTATGTTTGCTGTAAACCTAGTCACCATGAAGAAAATCATTCACTTTATAAACTCAAATTATGACTGAAGTCAATAGAAATTGAATAAATATGATAATTGAATTATGATAATAAATCATCATCATCTCCCTAGCCTTATCCCGTATCTCACGGGGTCGGCTTCCTAATATAGGGGATTGAACGAGGGTACTGGTTTTTACACAGAGCGACTGCCATCTGACCTCTGCAACCTAGAAGGGAAACCAGACCCAATCCTAGATTAGGTCAGAGTTTTCAAGCCGCCAATGCTTAGCACTGGCCTCTGATGTGGCTTAACGACTAATATCTACGGTATTAAACGACATTAACCGGGACCAACGGCTTAACGTGCCTTCCGAAGCACGGAAAAAGCGCCGAATAAACGTACATATGAAATTCGAAAACCGAAAAACACATTGGTACGTGGTGGGATTCGAACCACGACCTCCCGCTCAGGAGGCAGCGGCCCTATCCACTACACCATCGGGCTCTCAATTATGATAATAAATAAATTTTAAAAATAAAATATCCAAACCTGTTCTTTGTTTTCGACTCAGGAACCCTGCGTCTCACTTCTTCTATTACTTTTTACTATAACATCGTCAATACAAAGTCCCAATTCTAAGAATTCGTGCAGTTTTAAGGGATAAGGTTTTATTTTTGTAAAGCTGCAAGTATGTTATCGGTCAATATTTCTGTTTAGGTCTTTTACGCTCTGCCGACCCCATTAAGGATAACGGCGTGATTATATGTATGTATGGATATTTTGTTTTCCTTATCAGAAACTATGCAGATTCTCGTTGTTAAACGTAGGTATTACAATTTTGTGATTAGAATTAATTTACAACTAATTAATCAAATGAGTGATATCAAACAATTAGGGTCAATATAATTTGTAGTCTTCTATCGGACTTATCGGTGAAGTCACTGGCCTTCGTATTATGTAATTGTTGATCAAAACAGACCTTTTGCATTCCTAGTATTGACTCGTTTTGATCTTAATGCCAATAGTATTTACCTTCATTTGTATATATATATATATATTTAAATTGTTTTAGAAACGTAAAAGAAATTTGACATACCTTCCTTACCTTTCTCTACAAAACAGTGTTATAATACCTCCATGTTTACGTAAGTGAATTTATTTCTTCCATGCTGGGCTGGGAGCGAGAGAAAAACATAGAATGTGACACGGTCCTCCCGGGCATGCTGTAAAAACCAGCTAAGGGAACCGAGGGTTTTAGTATATTGCAATTTAGGCGAAGGCTGACAACCTGTCACTACAGCAATATACCTACAAATCATACATACATACATATAATCCCGCCTTTATCCCTAATGGGGTAAGCAGAGCGTAAACGACCTCGCGGCATGACCTTTGTTTAGGTCGTTCACGCTCTGCCTACCCCATTGAGGGTTATTTATGATAAATTTGTAGGTCACTACAAATTATTATAACCCTCAAAACTTTGTCAGACGTGGCGGAACGACCTTTGTTTAAGTCGTTAACAATCTGCCTACCCCATTAGGGATAAAAGCGTGATTATATTTATGTATGTATGAATTTATTCGACTACCTTGTTATTTTTTTACGAAGCAGTACCTTTTATTTATGATAGGAAAATGATGACGATGATAAAATATAAAACGTTCGTAAAATGGATATAAACCGGCCAATGACAAGCTGCCAGTCACCAAAAATAATTTGTTTTTGGAGAGAGAAGAGCTTCGATTTTCAGAAGCTTCATAAACTGACTACGCTCGCTCAGCACTCTTTGTCACTGAATACGCTATCCGAGGACGCCATTTTGTTGAAATATTTTTGTCGACGAGGATATAACATTTCAAAAGCTTAGAATAACCCACCTATCTACCTATTTACTTCTTAGAACACTACATTATAATGTAGAGTTTAAAACGAGTAGCTTTAAAAATCTTTCATACATACGGGGTGTAGGGGAAAGCGTCCCGAAAACTGATTGGGGTTGCTCAGTCAAATAAACTGGACAACTATCACCAAGAACTTATTTGAGGAACGAAAAAGAAGTTGACTTTCCCATACAACATGACCACCTCGATCAGAAAATTTGTATGGAAAACCCGATTTCTAAATTTATTGAGAGAATTTTCCAGTGATAGTTCAGTTTCGTTGACTGAGCAGCCCCTATCCTGGGCTGAGACGCGGTCCCTTACACCAAGTATATTTATATTGAAGGGACATTATTTTTATTTCTGACGATGCAATATATTATTTTATTTTTTTACTTTAAATGGATTTGCTCTTGACTCTAGACACAAGGCCAGGGATGACCGTGACAGTCGACGATGGAGCGAGCTCACTCAGAAGATGCCTGTTACGGCACTGGCAATCTCACGCACCGACGGAACACAGCAAACTGTTTGGCTCCGGACTCCGGTAAGAGGGTGGTTTTAAATAATAATAAAATGTAGATAACTTGCAAAAGCAATTTTAATTTGGAGCTGACGTGCACTTATACGCATGCTCTACATAATGTCTACGCTTTAACTAGATTTCATTTCCAAGTTTATTTACTAGTATCTTTTAGCATAAAATATCAACTTCTCTGCTAAACCGTATCCAGTGTTGAGAGACCCCTTGTGGCCTATACTTGGTATGAAAAGAGAGATCTGTGAGTGGTTCCGTGTGTCAGCGGTAACCAGTGTTAAGAGATCCCTTGTTGCCTACGATTGGTATGGTAGAAGGGTCTTCAAGTGCTTGTGGTATGTCGGCACATGCCGCAGCCGCAAAAAGCGCCGGACCTCACCAACGCGCCTGAGGCTTTATTTACATAAAGTGGAATAATTAATAGCGACTTAAAAGACAAAGAACGACCGCTTCGCTATTCATGTAAATTAGGTCTAGTCTAGTCACTATTTTTGCAAAATAAACTCGGTATAAATTTTGCTCTGGAAAACTGGGTAATGTGTCTTTGAAACCATTCGATGAATTTTAATTAACTTTTTTAGAAGACTGTTTTTGAAGAGCAAAATGACGAACTCTTATTATGAACACAGGATAACGTTCTACGTCGTTACGTAAGTAGGTATATTTTTTGGACATGGACCTTTCTCGGAAAAAAATATAATTATATACATACATATAATCACTCCTTTATTCCTAATGGGGTAGGCAGACCGTAATCGACCTAAACAAATGACGTTCCGCCAAGACTGACAAAGTTTTGAGGGTTATTTAAGATATATTTGTGGTATATTGCTGTATTGACAGGTTGTCAGCCCATCGTATTAATTGCAATGTACTAAATATATATATTATATTACATCTATATCTAGTGTTCTCCTCTCACCTAATGTGCTGTGTCCAATAGCGTCCATGTTGTATTTCTAATATATATTATTTGTATATTATAATATACTTTATGGATGTAATAAATATATCAGTTTTGAAATTTCCGTACTCCTTATGCTTATCAGACAGATTTCCTGATTGCAATTTATTAAGAAAAAAATATCGCCAAGTGACGCGTATTTTCTGTATTTATCTCATAGTTGGCTTCTACGAAATCCGTTGAAAATTAGAAGTATCAGTTCTATTGAAATATTAGTTCTATGAAATGTGATGAATATTTCAATTCTAAATTCAACCATGTAGTTTTTAATAAAAAAAAGTTTTAGGTCTAAGTTTTCTTCTCGCTCCCAGTCCAGCATGGAAGAACCCAGGCAAGCATGAAATAATTATTAGAATCATTTAGCATTTTACAAGCACATTAATGCCTAGCAAATTGTGGAAACTTAATAGTCATCATCCTATTTGAATGTATAATAAGGAAAATGACAGAAGCTGTAGTTGTTCATACGTAGACGGACTACTTTACATAATTCATAATAAGCTTGCATATGTAAATATTAATATAATTACTGTAATGTCGTTATAAGACATACATACATATAATCACGCCCTTACCCCTAATGGGGCAGGTAGAGCGCAAACGACCCAAACAAAGGTCGCTCCGCCACATCTGACAATGTTTTGAGGGTTATTTAGACAGACTTGTAGGTATAATGCTGTAGTGACAGGTTGTCAGCCCATCGCCATAATTATATAGAAACTCTCGGATCCCATAGCTGGCTTTTACAGCATGCCCGGGAGGAAATGCAGCTGGCACATTCTATGTTTTTCTTTCGCTCCCAGTCCAGCATGGAAGTAATCGTTATCAGAGCTTTAATATTTTTGTTTTACTGCTACTCGTTTATTTAGTTGAAATTATATTTCTTTTTATTTCATTCTACATAATGTAGTCTTAGGCCCGTCATTATAATCAGCACTTGAGAATGACAGCTAGTGTGAGTTTGAATCACAAATGTCATTTCAGTACAAAATGATCTGTCGAATCCATACTTAATATTGCTCTCAATCTTGAGATAGCTTTATAAATACGGCCCTTAGTGTTGCCTATGAGCTTTAGAAACGCGCAGTATTTTTTTTAATAGAGTGAAAGTAGATCAAATCTTCATTTATTTTATATAAACAGGTAAGACCAAATAAAAAAATATCACGTTAAATTATTTGGCAGTTAGAAAACACGCTAGCAATTTTAACAGTTAGGAATTTAACTTTATTTTTTAAGTTAAGGGAGGAACGCCTTCTTATTCGTAGGAGCAAGGTGATTTGGAGTTTTATTTTTAACCTCCTGTTCATGAGTCATGATATCAGGCTAATGGTTTGAGAATAGTCGGATGTTAGTTTCTATTTGTTTAGTACTTATTTCAACAGAACAACCGCTTAAAATTATTTCCAATAACTCAGAACATAACTAAATAGAAGAACTAATCAATAACAGACTTGACTTACTAGTTCTAACCATTATTTACTTAGCAGAACTATTTGGCAAACACAAGCTTGAAATTCCTCAAATCCTTAACAAAATGTAATTAAGCAAAGCATCCGTTTACAAGATACGTTACAGACAGACAAACAATAATTTGTCTTGTCATTCAAACAGTCATCATCGTAAGGTAACTAATTTGAATTTGTAATGAAACCACGATTACAGCTTAAATACGTATACGTTTGGTGTACATATACAGGGTTTAAAAGTCACAATCATGTCAGGGAAGTACATAAAATGTCCTGATGAAACTGAACCAAAAGAATTTTGATGAAAAATCAACAGAGGAAAATCGTATGCCCAGACAATATTGAAGAGCAGCAGAACTGACATGCAAATTAGGTCATAATTTTGCCGCCGAATTATCTCAAACGTTGCATACTCAGCGTGCTACAGAGCATACTGCACATCTAAATTATAGCTCTAATAGCCTAACATTTTCCATTGAAAAGTGGGCTACGTACAAAATAAAATGTCGTGGCTTACCTATCTACTCAGTAATCGAGGATCTTATAGGTCTTGCTGCGCATTAGGTACATTAACAACTTTTTTGGCATCCAGTCCACATTGTATTTTTTTAAGAACCTTTAATCCTTTTAGGTTACTTCAAAGAGCTTCATTTAGTACTTTTGTTAAGACTCTGTATATCTTGTAATGTGGAGAGGACAGATGATCCGGGCCAATGCACAAGATTAACCATTAGCCTGAGGATAGTGTGCCAAGTATTAAATTGGAATATTACGAGACCAAATCATTACTTATGGAGGTTATATTAATTGCTCGAGTGTTCTGACAAATTATCTTTATTGGATTTATTTTCGTACCGATTAAAATGTACACCCTCAAATATAAATTTCCTCGTCGAGATATTATTATTGATAATTGTATGGTTTGGCTAAGCATCATAACTTGTTTTAGCAATATGATAATTATTTATTTGTTATTTCAACATCTTGATACTTTGTGCGTATGTTAAATTAGAATTATTTAAAATTTGTTTATACCTACTTGGAGTTTTAAGATAAGTACGTATATACGTTATATACGTACTTATCTTAAAACTCCAAGTTCTTCTTATGTAAATTACCTCAGTATTTACATACATACATACATACATAAATCACGCCTTTATCCCTTACGGGGTAGGCAGAGCGTTTAACGCCTCGTAAAAAGCTCTTTCGCCACGTCTGACAAAAATTTATGGCAATTTTAGATTGTAATATGTATTGCTATAGTGACAGGTTGTCAGCCCATCGCCTAAACTACAATACACTGTACCTCCAGTCCCTTTTGCTGAGTTCAACAGCATGCCCGGGAGGAAGCAGCTGGAACATTATATGTTTTTCTATCTCTCCCAGTCCAGCATGGAAGTAATTATAGTATTTACAACCACTTTTAAAATTTTCTATCAAGCATCTCTATTTTAAAATAATTTATGGTAGCGGTTGTGTCATGATAAATTGATACTCAATAAAGTACTATTGGAATTATTTCTCACCGAACAAACTAGTTAGTGTTACGAAAGACTTCACACCAAAAATTGCCTATTATGCAGACCACTTTTATAATTCTACTTTAAACCCCAAGGATTTTTGGTGTAACTGTTATTAGCACTTTATCTTCAAAAGCAATTAGCAAAGTTCTAACTGCAAGCCCGTTACCGTTAAAAATAAACTAGTGTTCACAGTTTGTGAAACTGTAAATGAAACGGCTAGAATTTGTAAACCAATTCCGGCTAAAATTCTGAGCCTGAAGTTCCTTCAGATAATTAGCCCCTCATTTCGTCTTGGAACTAGGTGGGAATTGTTACGCTCCCTCTGTTGTGGTTTTTGTTTGCCTTGTAACATGGATTCGAGAACTTAATTAGCAAGTTTTGGGGCTCGGGCAAGGAAAATAGGAGTTTGCAAGAATACCCGTTCGTTTATTGGTCCATCAAAGGCTTCGTCGCGTTTATAGTATGCTCTAAACAACCGCAGTCGTCGGTTTGCTGAAACGCCCCCCTTTGTGACTCAAAATTGGTATTGGCGTTTTATTGCTGGATGCTTTCATCAGAGCGGCATTCTTCCTCGTTGCATTTGACGGAAAGTTTACGCTTCATAGAATTTAATCTATAAGAAATTGGCTAATGAAAGTTTATTTCTTTTAAATTAAACATCTGTCATACGTGTTTAAAGCTGGACTAGGAATTATATTAAAATATAGAGATTTGATGGTGCAGTCAGTCTATTGTAGTTTTGGCACTGAGCTGACAACCAGTCACTGCAATTATTTAAAACACCCCTTTAAGGATAAAAGCTCAAATGTATGTAGGTATGTACAAGTAGGAAATGAATATCGGTAATAAATCTTTTAAAAACACGTTCTTTGAACACCAAACACATTTTAAAATTCCCTTTGAAACACACTAGTATCTCCAAGTAACCTTTCACCTTTCTCGTATGATGAATTCTCGTTATCTCGAAAACACTTTCCCAGAGATGCTAATTACTCCAAACATGGTCCGTAGTTCAACAATCTGGTGAATCTCGAGAATCTCGTCTTGCCTTGGTATAGGCCTTTATCATTTAACTTTAGCGAATTCTCGGCCGGTTAAAGGCGATGTCCTTTTTTGTATGTTGCAGGATATTGTGTCTTGTGTTATTTATAGTACGAGTTACATTTTTATTCATGCAAATTGGTGTGAATATTTTTACAAGGGTAATTAAGCATTCTGGTATTTTGGATATGTCAATTCATGTAAAAGATACCTTAAATTATTATTCCTTTTTCTCACCAAATCATTCTCATCCCAAAAAATGTCTTTTAATATTACTTTGACGGCACTTTTGGTTGTTTCGAAGCAAATAAACAATATTTTTATGATTATTGCTCATATCTCAATATAATCGTGTCAATTGAACACTTACTATGATTAATTAGTACAAGATGTCGTAATAAACATTAATTGATATTTACGAGTGGACGATTTTTTATTACTCTTATTCACTTTTACTATGTCACTGATAATAATGAAAACAGTATGAGGTCGCAGGTCGTAAAATTATAGTTTATCTGAGGGCCTGAGGCCAACAGAGGCAAAGAGCTTCCTGTTCTCTGATTTCATTTGTTTCACGAGTACTATAATCGCCATCATGGAAATCAGATTTTTTTTACGCTCAACCGTATTGAACACATTTATGCAGACATTATTTTTTTTTTCACATTTTAGTACGATACCGAAGTAAACAAACAGGCGAAAATTATTGCACTTTCATTTGGAAAATGGATGACATTGCTTTTTCAAATGAGTATTCATAATCTTACTGCATGTTTATGTTACAGTTTAACTATTTAGTTATTTTCTTCCATGCTAGTCTGGGAGCGAAAGAAAAACATAGAAAGTGCCTGCTGCATTTTCTCCCGGGCATGCTGTAAAAACTAGCTAAGGGATCCGAGGGTTTCGGTATATTACAATTTACAACCTGTCACTACATCATTATACCAACAAATCTCTCAAAACCTTGTCAGACGTGGCGGAACGACCTTTGTTTAGGTCATTTACGCTCTGCCACCCCATTAGGGATATAGGCGTGATTATGTGTATGTATGTATTTTGTTTTTGACCATCGATCAGTTACACTAGCAATAATTAGATATTTTACATTCACATTAGGCTCATCTATTTCTTCATCAGTAAAAGAAAATGTCTTAATATCTTGTTTCTTCCTACGCATTTCTTCGGTCTGTCTCAAATTATGATATATCGCTAATGTGAACTAATTAATTATTCTTGTAACTATTCATTTTCGACATTAAGTGATTAGATCGTGTGGGTTGTCCCTTAATCTATTGTTTTATGTCCCTAATTGATGAAATAAATATGTGATACATCAATTTTCTTCATCATTGCGTAAGCAGTTTTAGGTCTAATCTACTTGACTACTAGTTATAGGTCTATTGCATTGAATTTAATCATAGAGCTTTTCATTAAACTTAACTTTCTGTGCAGACGTTCACAATTTATCTCCTTAAATATTAAATCACACAAAAATGGCTTCTTCGAAATTAGTTTTAATATATATTTTTTTGTACTATCATGTTGTTTTTCAGCTAAAAATAATCTACCTACATCATAATTTCATCACAGAATTACGTGTTTTCGCAGACCATAAAATGTACTGGCACCTGCCTGGGGTCATGAACTCTGTCGGCAAGCAATAAATTTCTGGAAAACAGACTGGGGGCAATGACCTATTAGTTGGTGATTAAAACTGAAATCCATGACGTCACAAAACATCTGCATGCGTTTGGCAATCACCGTTTTCGTTATTTATTGGCTAGTAAAATTGGTATTCTGGATACAAGATAAGCAAAAATATTGGTTAAACCATTCATATTCTAATAGTGTTTTCTCTCAAAGGTAGTAGAGGCCGACCCTTAAAGACTTTACTAGACTAACTATAAAATAATTTAGCGAAGTAAGTCTGAAGATTCTTCCATGCAGAGCGAGTGAAAAACATGGAATATGCCAACTGAATTTCCTCCCAGGCATGCTGTAAAAACTAGCTAAGGGATCCGAGGGTTTCAGTATATTGTAATTTAGGCGATGGGCTGACAACCTGTCACTACAGCAAAATACCTACAAGTCTATCTTAAATGACCCTCGAAACTTTGTCAGACGTGGCGAAACGACATTTGAATGGGTCATTTACGCTCTGCCTGCCCAATTAGGGATAGAGGCGTGATTATATGTATGTATGTTACCAGCATCCTCTTAAATTTGCAATGCACTGAAACTTGCAGATCTCTTTGCACGTTTTAAAAAAAAAAACGCGGGAAGAGAAACAGCTGATACAGCAGACGTAGCAGATAACGTTGTTACGTGGAATAAAATATTTTTGGCTTTTAAGTCTGAAGCTCATCCATGTTCGTGTGCAGCAATTTACCTTTATCCTGTCGTTACCTAATATAGTAAATAAACATACATACATATAATCACGCCTGAGAGAGCCTGATGGTGTAGTGGATAGGGCCACTGCCTCCTGAGCGGGAGGTCGTGGTACGAATCCCACCACGTACCAATGTGTTTTTTGGTATTCGAATTTCATATGTACGTTTATTCGGAGCTTATTCCGTGCTTCGGAAGGCACGTTAAGCCGTTGGTCCCGGTTAATATTGTTTAATACCGTAAATATTAGTCGTTAAGCCAAGTCAGAGGCCAGTGCTAAGCATTGGTGGCTTGGAAACTCTGACCTAATCTAGGATTGGGTCTGGTTTCCCTTCAGGATAGCGGAAGTCAGATGGCAGTCGCTTTGTGTAAAAACCAGTACCCTCGTTCAATCGCCTAGATTAGGTAGCCGACCCCGAGAGATACGAGATAAGGCTAGGGAGATGATGACAAATAATCACGCCTTTATCCCTAATGGGGTAGGCAGAGCGTAAACGACCTAAGTAAAGGTGGTTCCGCCACGTCTGAAAAAGTTTTTAGGGTTATTTAAAATAGATTTGTAGGTATATTGCTTTAGTGACAGGTTGTCAGCCCATCACCTAAATTGTAATATACTGAAAGCCTCGGATCACCTAACTGCTTTTACAGCATGCCCGGGAGGAAATGCAGCTGGCACATTCAATATTTTTCTCTCACCTGGCCTGGGACCAGCATGCAAGAAATTAAGAATTAAGAGAATAATTATAAGTTAGTATTAAATAATTTTACATTTACACATTCAATAAAGCCATAAAACTATACAGGTCAATAACACATGAATATTTTTCTCAAAACCGTTTCAGTGTAATTACATGGTTTTTACGCACCATAAAATCTAGCTCGGTAATGAACGCATTGTTTATCTTAAAGTGCAAAATCCTCTCGTCTTCTGAGAAACACAGACGACTCGCCAATTGGCAAGTGCTAACTGCTCTGTGATTGGCCAGATGAATGAATGTATTGTTTGAATGGTTTTGACGAGCTCATTTGAATTATTTTCTTAAGTTCACTTTAGAAGGAAATCGTTTTGTATGGGAATGGAATGTTTTCTTCCATGCTGGACTGGCAGTGAGAGAAAAACATAGAATGAGCCAGCTGCATTCGAGGGTTTCAGTATATTTCAATTTAGGCGATAGGCTGACAACATATCAGTACAGCAATATACCTACAAATGTATCTTAAATAACCCTGAAAACTTTTTCAGACGTGGCGGAACGATCTTTATTTAGGTAGTTTACGCTCTGCCTACCCCATTAAGAACAAAGGCGTGATTATATGTATGTATATATGTATGGGAATAGAATATCACAAAAAGTGCAAAATTTGTTCATGTCAGGAAAATGGATCATACGTGGGACACTCAGAAAGTTTTGCGACACTAAAAAAAATTGTTCTACAGGTACATATATTTTTATTAAATCTTTTCAAAGTACTCTCCACCAGCCTCTATACAAAGATTCATGCGTCTGAACCAGTTTTCAAAACACTTTTTCCAGTCCGCCGTAGACACCTCGTTTACAGCCTGCTCGAATGCAGCCAGCGCATCTTCCGGCGACGAAAATTGTATCCCCTTGAGCTGATTTTTTATTTTTGGAAATAAAAAAAAGTCACACGGTGCTAGATCAGGGCTGTAAGGAGGGTGACCCAGGAGTTTGACTGGTGTGCTGTCCAGGAAGTCCCTCGTTTTGAGCGCGGTGTGTGCAGGCGCATTGTCGTGGTGGAGCAGTAGTCCGCGGAGCCCTGTGTTTGGTCGCTTGTTGCTCACAACATAAAAAACTTCTGGTAAACATTTGGTAGTATACCATTCGGCGTTAATGCTTCTTTGATCTCGTAAGGGAATTGAGGCCAAGTGGCCAGTCAAATTAAAAAAGCTGGCGATCAAAATCTTCCCCCCGCTTCGAGATCGCTTCACTTTGGTAGGCGTTGGTTCATTTTGAAACACCCAAACTGTCGACTGGCGCTTGGTTTCTGGATCGTATTGATAAATCCAGGACTCATCACCTGTTATGATGTCGTAAACACGCCGAGACGAGCCTGCTTCAAATTTGTTCAGCATATCACGGCACCATTCCACCCGGGCCTGCTTCTGAGCGTCGGTGAGGTAGTACGGCACCCAGCGCGATACTATCCTCCTCACGCGAAGATGCCCGTGTAGAATCTGGTGAACGCTTCCCGATCCAATCTTTAATAAGTGCTGAATCTCCTGATATGTAATTCGCCTATTATCTTGGATTAAATTTTTCATTGCTAGCACGTTTTCTTCCGTAATAGCCGTCAAAGGGCGACCGCTTCTTTCTTCATCCCCCAAGGTTGGTCGACCGCGCCTAAATTCGTTATACCAACGATACACGGTTGCCTTGGAGGGGCTTACATCCATAAATGCCATTTGAAGTCTATCGAACGATTCATCCGGTTTCAGGCGACACTTGAAATCGTAAAAAATCATAGCTCTAAAATGTTCCCGGCGCAGATCCATTTTTCAGTAAGACACGATACTTTGAATTGGCTCGCAAAAAATGTGGAGGGAAATTTTGAAAATGGAACACACATATGTTTACTTACAAGTAATCATATTTTCAAAAAAGATTCTAACCGGCCAGTCTGCCATATATAAAAACTATTTATCGCAATACTTTCTGAGTGGCCTGGTATATATTTTATCATTCTATGCATTTACAGAAATTGCAAAACACTTCCTCCAGTACGCCAAATCGGGGCAAAGTACCACTATGTTCAGATGGTCACGCCTTCATTACTTATGGGGTAAGGATAGCGTCAAGAACTGCATGAAAAGACGTAAGTATTCCTATAGTATTCCGATTCTTTTACTAGCTTTAAAATAATACTTGTTACAAGAAGTAAGAGTAGGCAGTAAACTAAGGGCCGTATTTGCAATCAGCTCTCATCTGTGACAGCGAGTTTGAGTTCGTATCAGAAATGCCATTTTAGTACAAACTGGCCTGTCAAATCCATACTTAATATTGCTCTCAAATTTGATATCGTTTCATAAATACGACCCCTAGTACCTAGTCTCGTTTTTAAATTTGCTTCAGATAAGCACAGAATAATTTAAAAAATTGACTTCCAGCCAGCCTATTATCTTCTTTGATGATGCGAGCGTGGATAACTTTCAAATAATACTTGTATCTACCGGGTGTAAGGGACAGCGTCCCGTAAACTGATAGGGGTTACTCAGACAACGACACTAAACAACTTCCACCAGGTTTTTTTTATTCACGAAGTAAAAAATAAAATTGTCTTTTCCATACAAAATGACCATCTCGATCAGACAATTTGTATGGAAAACCCTGTTTTTTACTTCCTGAAACAATTTCCTGGTGCAAGTTGCTCAGTGTCGTTGACTGAGCAACCCCTATCAGTATGCGGGACGCTGTCCCTTACACTCCGTATTATTATATTGATAGTAATTTCACAGAAACAATCCAACAAAAGCCCTAGAAAACAGTTCGCAGATGCCAAAGTTCGTAAAACCCATAGTTCGTACAAACCAATTAATAGCCAAGGAAATATAATAATATAAATAGAATAACAGGAAATGTATTGCACTCGAAATATACCAGGAGGAAACGCAACGGAAACTCTCAAGATATTTCACTAACATAGATTCCCTTCTGGTTGCGTTGTAGTAATTCGGTTTGAAATATAGGTCATACGAAACCTTCCATTTATTACGATATGGATACTTTCGCTGCTACTTTCCATATATAAATCACTTTGTAACTTGATATGCGTACTAGAGTTACAAAATTCCGACGTTACGTTCGGAGACAAATAGGCGCCTTATAATTATTATGACCTATTCTCATAAAATTGAATATATTTTTACCCAACTGCGCAACGCAAAGGAGGGTGATGTGTTTATCAGCTAATGTATGTATGTAAGTACCAGGCCACTCAGAAAGTATTGCGATAAATAGTTTTTATATATGGCAGACTGTCCGGTTAGAATCTTTTTTGGAAAATATGATTACTTGTAAGTAAAAATATGTGTGTTCCATTTTCAAAATTTCCCTCCACATTTTTTGCGAGCCAATTCAAAGTATCGTGTCTTACTGAAAAATGGATCTGCGCCGGGAACATTTTAGAGCTATGATTTTTTACGATTTCAAGTGTCGCCTGAAACCGGATGAATAGTTCGATAGACTTCAAATGGCATTTATGGATGAAAGCCCCTCCAAGGCAACCGTGTATCGTTGGTATAACGAATTTAGGCGCGGTCGACCAACCTTGGGGGATGAAGAAAGAAGCGGTCGCCCTTTGACGGCTATTACGGAAGAAAACGTGCTAGCAGTGAAAAATTTAATCCAAGATAATTGGCGAATTACATATCAGGAGATTCAGCACATATTAAAGATTGGATCGGGAAGCGTTCACGAGATTCTACAAGGGCGTCTTCGCGTGAGGAGGATAGTATCGCGCTGGGTGCCGCACTACCTCACCGACGCTCAGAAGCAGGCCCGGGTGGAATGGTGCCGTGATATGCTGAACAAATTTGAAGCAGGCTCGTCTCGGCGTGTTTACGACATCGTAACAGGTGATGGATGGATTTATTAATACGATCCAGAAACCAAGCGCCAGTCGACAGTTTGGGTGTTTCAAAATGAACCAACGCCTACCAAAGTGAAGCGATCTCGAAGCGGGGGGAAGATTTTGATCGCCAGCTTTTTTAATTTGACTGGCCACTTGGCCTCAATTCCCTTACGGGATCAAAGAAGCATTAACGCCGAATGGTATACTACCAAATGTTTCCCAGAATTTTTTTCTGTTGTGAGCAACAAGCGACCAAACACAGGGCTCCGCGGACTACTGCTCCACCACGACAATGCGCCTGCACACACCGCGCTCAAAACGAGGGACTTCCTGGACAGCACACCAGTCAAACTCCTGGGTCACCCTCCTTACAGCCCTGATCTAGCACCGTGTGACTTCTTTTTATTTCCAAAAATAAATAATCAGCTCAAGGGGATACAATTTTCGTCGCCGGAAGATGCGCTGGCTGCGTTCGAGCAGGCTGTAAACGAGGTGTCTACGGCGGACTGGAAAAAGTGTTTTGAAAACTGGTTCAGAAGCATGAATCTTTGTATAGAGGCTGGTGGAGAGTACTTTGAAAAGATTTAATAAAAATATACGTACCTGTAGAACAATTTTTTTTAGTGTCGCAAAACTTTCTGAGTGTCCCACGTACATATTATTGATGAGGATCGCATTTTTGATGTTATTAATAGTTATTGGATAACACTTAATTAATCTTAATAAAAATTGACAATTAAATTTGGTTTTTGTTTCAGCAAAATTTCTGAGCCTACCGAAAACTTCTTTTTAAAGTCCCCAACTAGTCTATCCAACCTCAAAATTTGCATTTTGAGATAACAAAGGGCGTCCAAACTAATCAAGATCAGAAGTTTCCCACTTATCCTCATTAATATGCACATCTCCTGTCTTCTTATAGGGTTAATATCTCACGAGATATCGCATGATTGCTAACGGGTGTCGTTTACCCCTTCCACACCGTTACAGTACGACCACGCTTTAAAAAACCGCGGCCATAAAAGGAACTAAAGCCGCCAACTTGGGATTTTACATTAATTTGACAGTTCTCCTTAGACTGCAGCGCCCTTACGCACGTTCATTGAGAAGCGCGTCGTACAGTAACTTTGCTTGTTATAACTTTATATGACTCGGGGGTGTACGGAATTTAAATTAACTCAATTGCTAGGTTATAAAACTTATCAACGTCAAAGATTTATGTGCACGCGCTCTAATGTTTGCCAGGAAGTTGTGAATTACAAATTTGGGCGCAAAGGTTAATGGCGTAAGCAGTTTATTGTAGTGTGCTGAAAAGGAATACTATTATATTAACCTTTCTTTATGGAACCTGGCATATTGCGCATGGTGATATTTTTGTCAAACCTTCAGCATTTCTCTGTAAATATACTTGTTTAAATACGAGCACATAAAGTAATGTGTTTATGACAATAATGTTAAAAAATTAATGAATCAAGTTACTTGATAACATCTACCAAGTTCCTATTAATCTCAATCAACAGAATAATTGATCTTAACATTAACTTTATTGTCTCAATTATATTACTTAAAGTGCTCGTATGTTAACAAATTCCTCCATCAATTTAACCATTTTTTTTTTCAGTGTTGATTTTAGTGTGAAAGCCAAAAAATTGAATTGCTTCATAAATTTATATTTCAAGCTAGATGATAATGAATAACAAAAATGTTTTGAATCAAAAATTGAAAATCCGGAAGTGCTGAAAGAGCATAATGAATAAAATTTATGAAAAATAAACTCGGTATAAATTTATTTCAACCACAAGACGCCCACCTCGTTGATAACCTTTAAAAAGGGTAACTCACTTAAACGTTTTGGCATCACGTTTGCCTCATTTTCCTGTACACCCATTATAACGAGAAAGATCAATGTACTTGCAAAGTGTGTTTTTAAAAGCTAAGCAAATAACGCCCCACAATTTCGGCGCTAAGGGCCGCTTTACAAATTCATGAAAAGTCTCGGAAATATAAGAGGCTTGTTCGACTACATTCTGGTCACGTGCCCAGTAAACCATCTGACTCATCCTGTAGGGGCCGTACGTATAGTACGACAAGGCTTCAAATGAACGTGCTGAAAAAAGAAACTAGCGCTGCCGCCTTGAGATTTGACAGTTCTCCTGATACAGCAGCGCCCTCGCCTGCATTGATTTAAAACCTTGTCGCACTGTACGATGAATTTGAATTCTCTAAGACGACTCCGGCTATCCTTGTTAAGCTCAGCAGCTATGTCAACGACGTTGTCCATTGCTGATTTTATACATACATACATACAATCACGCCTTTATCCCTAATGGGGTAGGCAGAGCGTAAACGACCCAAACATCGGTCATTCCGCCACGTCTGACAATTTTTTGAGGGTTATTAAGGATAGATTTTGTAGGTATATTGCTGTAGTGACCGGTTGTCAGCCTATCGCCTAAATTGCAATGTACAGAAACCCTCGGATCCCTTAGCTAGTTTTTACAGCATGCCCGGGAGGAAATGCAGCTGGCACATTCTATGTTTTTCTCTCGCTCCCAGGCCAGCATGGAAGACATTGCTTTTATATGTTATTGTTTTTATAGATTCTATAGCTATGAGACAATGTATACCAAATATTATCGTAATGACAGTTTCCCAAAATGTCAAACAAGATAATCTATTCCTGGAATTCGTAAGCTCCTTGATGATTCGTTCGTGTTCAATGTTTAACTTTTAGCGGTGTTTACTTTTTCTAGAAACAAGGTTATTTTTATTTGTTTCTGTATTGCTTTGTAATTGATGTTTTGTTGACTGCTGCTAGAAAAACGTTAACGACACGATAGAAATAATAATTTTTCATTAGAGACTTTTTGTTTTGAAGTATCTACAATTTTTTAATGACATTTTGCGCTTCATATTTACAAGGATGATACTTCGACGATACTTAGGGCCGTATTTGTAATCAGCCCTCATGAGTGGCAGCGAGTTTGAGTTCGTATCAGAAATGTCATTTCAGTACAAACTGGCCTGTCAAATCCATACTTAATATCACTCTCAAGTTTGATATAGCTTCATAAATACGAGCCTTAATGTTACTACTGAAAAAAAATATTTGATTGAAAAATTTATAACGGAACTTGTTTACATACGAGCACATCGAGTCATATGATTGAAATAATAAAGTTAATGTTTTACGAAATTATTAGGAACTTGGAAGAGGTTATCAAGTAACTTGAATTTTTAATATTAAAATGTAATATACCTACAAATCTATCTTAAATAACCCTCAAAACTTTGTCAGACGTGGCGGAACGACCTTTGTTTAGGTTGTTTACGCTCTGCCTACCCCATCAGGAATAAGGGCGTGATTATATGTATGTATTTCTTCCATGCTGGCCTGGGAGCGAGAGAAAAACATAGAATGTGCCAGCTGCATTTCCTCCCGGGCATGCTGTAAAAACCAGCTAAGGGATCCGAGGGTTTCAGTATATTGTAATTTAGGCGATGGGCTGACAACCTGTCACTACAGCAATATACTTACAAATCTATCATAAATAACCCTCAAAACTTTGTCAGACGTGGCGGAACGACCTTTGTTTGGGTCGTTTACGCTCTGCCTACCCCATTAGGGATAAAGGCGTGATTATATGTATGTATGTATTATATGTATGTATGTTCATTCATTTAGTTTTAATCATTCTTGTCATAAACCCATTACTTTATGTACTCGTTTTTAAACACATATTCTTTCACTGTAAATAATTATGTGTAGAGACATAACTTTGCAAGGTATAGATAAGAGGATACAACAACTCCGAAGGAAACTAATAAAACTAACTATCCCGAGAAATATACAAAGAAAAAATGGGCTCTCCATAATATGGCTAACAATCAGTGGATTGGAAGTTTTGTACGGACTAAGGATGTACCTTTAATCTTCGTATTACAATTTCTTGTAGGAAGTTATTACATATATACATACATATTATCACGCCTTTATCCCTAATGGGGTAGGCAGAGCGTAATCGACCTAAACAAAGGTTGTTCCGCCACATCTGACAAAGTTTTGAGGGTTATGTAAGATAGATTTGTAGGTATATTGCTGTAGTGTCAGGTTGTCAGCCCATCGAATAAATTGCAATATACAAAAACCCTCAGATCCCTTGTCCGGAAGGAAATGCAGCTGGCACATTCTATGTTTTTCTCTCGCCCCCAGTCCAGCATGGAAGAAAGGAAGTTATTTGACTGCATTAACCTCCTTCAGGTTATACCTTTCCTGTTATACCTGGTACAATATCGTTAAATAAAACAAATTGGACATACCCCTTGCTCATAAAACGCACATTATCGCAGAAGCATAAAACTATGTCACATTTCACGCAAAATTTTAATGGTTTAGTGTACGTTGCCAACAAGGTTAGTGCACTGACCACTTTTGATACTTAACAGTACTATTTCATAGATCGTAAAGTCGTTATTGAAAATAGTTAAAGATAACTTCAAAACTAATAATAAAACCTAATAAATTCAATTCATAAAACTATGTCTTTACCTAGGGAGAATAAAACCTATAACTTTCGCATCAAGGGTATCAAGTCATTAAAGCTCAGAGGCGTAATGGGCTCGATTCTTAATTCCATCAGCTAAACCTAAAATTTTAATTTATCCGTCACTTTCAAAATAATAAAATTGAAAAAGGACAGGCGATTTATACTTTATAGTTTTACATTTTATCCGCTAGATTTTGACGCGCTTTCAAAAGCAAGGTTTCCCCAGTATTTCTGTAAATTTTTTTCGCCATATCATATGACAGCGGATAAAAATGTCAGAACGCATAAAACTACCGACTGATAAAAACCGGTGAGAATAGATCTCCTGTCCTTTTTTAATGTTTTTAGTCTGAAAGTGACAAATATATTTTAAGTTTAGTTTTAGCCGGCAAATCTAGAATCAAGCCCATTGTAGCTTATAACGAAGCTTTGTCATAAATTCTTTACCCTAGTGCAGCCACTTTAGGCCTAGGCTAGGGTCAAAAATTTATATTCATACTCAAGAGTAACTATCCTTTTTGACACTCCGTATTCATAAACGTATTTTTATGAAACAAAATATTATTCTTTTTCACGTAAAAAGTAGGTACTTACCCTTTACCTTCAGCACCTTTTACCCTCTCAAAAGGGTTAGGCTATCCATCTAAAATATTGACAGGCTATACCTCTAAGGCGCTACATAACATAACTACATAAACTACGATACTGTATGTGATATTGCAAGTTCAAAACCAGGAGAATTTATTTCTTATGTTTGTTTTTTTTTTTTCAATATCATAATACAAGTTTAAATCAAAAATATTGATATTTAAATTTGACAGCTAATGTTTTTGTCATATAATTTGAGCGTTTGTCAAATTTCTCCTAAAATGTATTCTACAATGTATACCTACTTAAAATATAATAAAAAATACTATGTCACATTGTTAATGTACCTATTGTTTATCAATATGCTAATTGTTTTTTTTTAATGTAAGTGTTAATATTTGTAGTACTTGACCAATGACATTATCAGTCTCACGCTTACCATCTTCAAGGTTGTAACACCATACAGGATCAGGAGAGGGTCAATAATTTATTCATATTTCGAACTTTGTTTCTTGGGGACTTCTCTTTCATGCTGGACTAGGAGAGATAGAAAAACATAGCATGTTCCAGCTGCCCTTCCTCCCGGGCATGCTGTAGAAGTCAGCAAAGGGGACTCGAGGGTTACAGTGTATTGTAATTTAGGCGATGGGCTGACAACCTGTCACTATAGCAATACACTTTTCAATCTAAAACTGCCCTCAATTGTTGTCAGACGTGGCGAAAGCGCCTTTTACGTGGCGTTTATCGCTCTGCCTACCCCGTAAGGGATAAAGGCGTGATTTATGTATGTATGTATGTATGTATGTATGTTTCTTGGGGAATGTTGTTCAGTTTCATGGCGATCTACTTTTTTACACCTGGCATAAATCGCAATCAAAACAAGGTTCACACTTTATCCGAAACATACCAAAAACGTATTTTGAATAATGTCCTTTACCCCAACCAGCCCAAACGTCAAACTAGGTAGTGTTACCCTTGTCAAATTGGTACATTAGGTGCTATACGGGGCTCGCCGCAAAATTACATGATTTGTTTCAGTTCACACACAAAAGGACCGACGGAGGGTAGATTGATAATATGCAATAGGAAAGAGTTGTACTTGGTATAAAATTGTACCCTGTAAAAACTAAATAGATCCAATCATCTCTGATGAATTACTCGCACTATTTTCAAAAATAACTTCAAAATCAAATTCTTGTCATTAAGTCGTGGTGTAGACACTCCGTTATGGTGACTAGCTGCTTCCAGAATGCGCCGCGGGGAGACTTTATGCAAAATCAAATTTGTACCTTGTGATTGATAGAAATATACAGCTAGATTTGAAAACGACGAGCTATTGAGTACACATAAAAAATACTTCCATGCTGGTCTGGGAGCGAGAGAAAAACATAGAATGTGCCAGCTGCATTTCCTCCCGGGCATGCTGTAAAATCCAGCTAAGGGATCCGAGAGTTTCAGTATATTATAATTTAGGCGATGGGCTGACGACCTGTCACTACAGCAATATACCTAGAATTCTATCTTAAATAACCCTCAAAACTTTGTCAGACGTGGCGGGACGACCTTTGTTTGGGTCGTTTGCGCTCTGCCTACCCCATTAGGGATAAAGGCGTGATTATATGTATGTATAGAAATGGCAAAAAGCTCGTAAGTTTTTGTTCACTATCATATAAATATTTAAGATCCCAAGCCTTTGATCAGAAAACCTCCAGGGAAATTTATTTCCCATGAAAAATGGGTTTCTTTAACGGAAATGTATCCCCATCTTATAGGTATACCTACAGAGGAAAAAATTGGAAATATTTGAAAGAATTTGTCAAATTATCACGGTTTAAAAGTAAGCACTTAGGGACGCTGATAATTTGACAAATTCTTTTAAAAATAAAATACTTGTTTACTATATGTGTAATTCCGGATCTTACATTTTTCGAACGTAGAGTAATAAATCTTTTTCCGCGAGTGAAATTGAGCTGCTTCGTATATGCTAAAGATTATCTATAGGTATATTTCTTCCATGCTGAACTGGGAAAGAGAGAGAAACATAGAATGTGCCAGCTGAATATCCTCCCGGGCATGCTGTAAAAACCAGCTAAGAGATCTGAGGGTTTCTATATATTGCAGTTTAGGCGATGGGCTGACAACCTGTCACTACAGCAATATACCTACAAATCTATCTTAAATAACCCTCAAAACTTTTTCAGACATGGCGGAACGAAATTGGTTTAGGTCGTTTACACTCTGCCTACCCCATTAGGGATGAATTCGTGATTGTATGTAGGTATATGAATAAACAACTCTGAGTTGGCAAATATCAACAAAACCTCATACTTAAATGTCCCCACGTGTGTGGCACGATCAATAGTCAAGCGTTTCACCGAAAGGAAAGTCTGCAATAATCATAGAAGACTCGACGTCCGATCGACATTCAGACATAAATGCGGTTCAAATGAGGGACATCGCCCTCAAGACTTGATAGCAGGCAGACATGGCTATTAATAAACCACAGGTCGGCAAATCCTTCAATAAAGAATGGTTGTCCTTACTCTCTCGAGTCGAAGAACAAACCGATCAACCCGAGGCACAGAGTTTTTTAAACGATCTACTCAGCTAAAAGGCTGACATGGTTTGTGTAACGACCATTATTAGAGTGACCAGAACAGACTCCGAAGTACGGAATCATTTTTCTTGATGTGACTGAGCCAGCATTTTGAACCAACTGAGAAAATATAAAAATTAAAGGAATAATGCAGTGGGACACCACAGACTCATCTCCCTAGCCTTATCCCGTATCTCAAGGGGTCGGCTACCTCATCTAGGGGATTGAACGAGGGTACCTACTGGTTTTAACACAGAGCGAGGCTCTCTCTACTCATAAATAATATAAAATTATCTTGACATTAATCCAGTATGTAATCCCTTGTTCTAAATAAAATGTACAACTCAGCCTAAAGCTAAAAAGCTCAGACCGCTAGACCACGTTGACAGTTCAATAAAGAATGCTAAACCTGTCAACTATATTTAGAACTATTGTGGTTTGTGATTCAGCATATTCATGTACCCGTCCAAATGTTCTGAATTTGGTTGAAGGGAAAATAGTTAATTTTCATAAAGTCAGTTTATAATAGTTTCGAAGTATTTTCTGAACTTTGCGATTCCTTTTATAGGCCGTGTGTTGACAAGCTTGGTCACAGTTTGATAAGTCAATGATTGAGTACTTCCTCCTCTTTAATTGTCGTTTGTAGTCTATCTGTTTGCTACTCTAGTGTATACATACATACATATAATCACGCCTATATCCCTAATGGGTAAGGAGAGCGTGAACAATCTAAACAAAGGTCATCCCGCCACGTCTGACAGGGTTCTTTTGAGGGTTATTTAAGATAGATTTGTGGGTATATTTCTGTAGTAACACCTACCTAAATTGCAGTTTACTGAAACCTTTGGATCCCTTAGCTGGTTTTGACAGCATGTACGGGAGGAAATGCAGCTGGTACATTCTATGTTTTTCTTTCACTCCCAGTCTAGCATGGAATGTACTCTAGTGAATTTTGCACGGAAAAGCAGAAATCTATCCAAAATATTAATTCGACAAAATGTGTCTTAGTTTTTGTATCCATTAAATTCAGATAAGAATGATTTTATTGAAAAATATCAAATTAAGAGAATGTTGAAATGCGTGACTTCTACTAATTTTAGTACGACGAAAACAACAAAAAACAATGTCGTTACAAAAAAACATCGAAAAGGAATTGGCAATGATTATAATAAAGATTGAAAGAATTTGTTTCCTGCTTTCATTATTACAAAAAAGCCAATAGGCTATATTGAGACCATTTTTGAAATGAGAGTCCGTAATAACGAAACGCAAAGATAAATCATTTTCTGCTAGAAAATTCTCGAATATTGACAAGGAAGGATAGAGAAAATATCAGAACAAATGAAATAAAAACATAAAGACAAAATGATTTTCATCCACTATCTAATGATGACAAAATTTCCTTATCTGTCTATATTAGTCAAAATATTTCTCCCTTAATTAATTACCCATTAAAACTTTGGTATACTTAGCCAACATGGGGGAAAATTCGCGTAACTGTCATTAATTATTCCTTGTACTTACACATTATTACTCACACATAGACTTAAGAATACCTAGACATACATAGTAGGTACCTATAGGCCGTTGACTTAAAACTGGGCATGCGCAGTGCTGTCATTATTCATAAACAATGAAGTTAATACGTTGGAGCGCCCTGTCTCCCTTTCATTAGCTTCTAAAGTTCAATATATGAGTACAAAGTCATATAAATTTGGTCATATCAATATAGAATGATAATTAAAAAGTAGATAGAGCAACAAGTAAATAAAGGTGGTAGATAGGGTCACTCTTTGTACATAATTAAGAATGTAATTTTGTAATAACTTGATGTTCCAATAAATAAACAAATTTAACACGTAAATGTCAATAAACATGAAAAATAACTTGGCTAAGAAAAATAAATCGATAATGCAAACAAAAGATAAAACGTTATCAAAATTACATCAAATAAATAGAGCTTTTAGCAAAACAAATGATCCTAAAAGCTTATGAAAAGTCTTATCACTACAAACAAGCTTTACTGAACGTAAATAAACAAAACGAACGTATTTAATCAAATAAATGTAATCAAAGATAGTGATTTAATAAAAAGACTTACCGAAAGCATTCATAGATACAAAAAGCCATCGTAATCATCCTTCGGCGGCCGGCGAGCTCAAAAAAACATGATACCAAACTTTTATCAACAAACTATTATCAGCAACACTCTCACTCTGTCATCCCGATAAAGCACCCGGCATCCAAGTGTCAAAATCACGTGGCACCACACTCACTCGCGCATACGCGAAAAACACTACGCGAAATATACGCGTGCGCGCCAGAACGCATGGCTCTTGCGTAGCATATTATTCATGTAGCAGACTAGCCTCCTACACTGTTGGTGAAGAACTAAGCGGGTAAACGCAAGTTGTGCACGTGGGTTATTCGACCGCCCTACCAGAGAGACAGTATCTATACGATATTCAACTTTCTCCCTTCGTCTGACGATGTATATTCGGTTGCGACACGTTGTCTGACTGAGAGATGAGCCCAGAATATGGAACGCTATCCACCGCGTATTTCCGTAACGTTTCGAGTATGCGTATGGCGCGTACGGTGCGTGCGGTTATACAAAAATGCATTTTTGATAAGATTAGCCTTAATTAGCCTAATTAAAAATACTTTTGGAAGTCGTAAAATTTTTCACTTGCCATGAATTGGGCATTAAAACAGGCCACACTGAAACTTATTTGAGCCATGCATAGCTGAAATAATGAACAGAAAGTGTATTAGTAAAATTATTAAATGTTTCATGTATTTGGAGCTATTTAAATTTTGTGAGACCATTTTTTTCGTAATTGTACTAAGGCATCGAAACGTAACTCCTTAGTTTTTAGATACTTAATCAAATTGTTTCTATAGAAAGACCTGACTGTTCTTATGTGATTAATCTTTATCACAAAAATTATCATCAAAATGATAACGTAGAAAACTTAATTTTCATTTGAATATATTTCCGACCTTTGCAGTGTTACAATTTTATCGTATCTATGCGATATCATTTATATATCCTACACCCGTTTTAAAGGATAAAGTAATATGAATGGATATAGCCTCACACAGTCTGAAGCAGCGATCCTACTCTGGGATATTGAAAAACTTGAAGTAACGACCGCTCCTTTTGTCTTGTTTTTCAAGGATTATTTCAAAACTTAGTCCCGTTTAATCTCCCGGCTTTGTTGGTAACATGATTCGGATTTTTATAGAAACTTTTATACGAAGGAAGTCGATTTTTAATCCTTTAGATACGGAGGAGCCGATTATGAGAAGTTTAAAACGTGTAATGCGATACTAAAATAAAACTTTGTAGGATTATAAAGTTACATTTCATCTAGCTTCAAATATAACTTAGATTATTTATCAATATTTTTTCCTAGTAATAAAACGCAAAACAGAAAATAAATAACATCGATAGACACGTAGTCAGTTTCAAAACGTTTTTTCCCAGCATCGGTTATTAAAAACGCAACAGAGCAAAGAATTATTACACCACGATAATGTCATTTCAAAAAAAAAAAAAACATTATTTTTATATGATAACCCTTGCCAGACAGTCTCGTCCTAGTGATAAAAAGCAAAACATCAAACGCAAGAGCAATGAAATATTTCACCATGGTATTGTGAACTTCAAATTATCTTGTTTTTTCTTTAACACCATTGGTTACCCTAGCCAGACAGTCCCAGTGACAAAACGCAAAACACCAAACATACATACATATAATCACGCCTTTATCCCTAATGGGGTAGGCAGAGCGTAAACGACCTAAACAAAGGTCGTTGCGCCACGTCTGAGAAAGTTTTGAGGGTTATTTAAGATAGATTTGTAGGTATATTGCTGTAGTGATAGGTTGTCAGCCCATCGCCTAAATTACAATATACTGAAACCCTCAGATCCCTTAGCTGGTTTTTTACAGCATTGCCGGGAGGAAATGCAGCTGGCACATTCTATGTTTTCTTCTTGCTCCCGGGCCAGCATGGAAGAATCACCAAACGCAAAGGCCAATAAATATTACACTCCAAAATTTTGACAAATTATAAGTTTTTTTTTTATTATTGTCATGGTTACCCCACCATACAGTAAGTTTGACAGTAAAAGTAAAAAAAAATACAGTACTAAAATTATGAAACTTAAATTCAAAATAATCTTCTTTCTTAAAACCAATCAGCATGGCTTACCATAGACTTACCCTAGTCAGACAGTTCTGTGTCATCAAACGCAACAGAGAAAATCTGGACACACTCTAGCGTGTACAAGCCAAGTTCGAGCCAATCGAAGAGAACTGGCTCTAGATTTGGCTCCCTGTTTAGATATCACAACCTTGTGTGCGATTCAAGCACCAAGACCACCCACCATGAACTTGGCTTTCACTTTTACATTTATGTGTTTGGTGGGATAAATAGTACCTACACCACGATACTATCAACTTCAAAATAATTTTTCTTTTTATAGCACCATTGGTTACCCTATCCAGAAAGTCCCAGTGATAAAACGCAAAACACCAAACGCAAGAGCAAAGAAATATTTCACCGAGAGAAACGACACAGGCTTTTATCTCTCATCGCTAGCAGTGAGGTTTAGCAAGCAAATTATTTCTGGGAGGCGCCAATCTGATGCTATAAAATAGACACGGAGAAATTCCAACTTGTAAGGGTTTAACTTTAAAGGTAATGCTCTATCCTCACAATTTGTTTGCTTCTTTTGTGTTTATTTTACACAAGACTAGAGCGATAAACAACATTGGATACCAGCTAAAAGTTTATCACGTCTCATTTCCATTTATATTTTCACCTGAAAATTTATTGATACAAGATATAACAATACTTCAAGTCACATCTTAAAACTAAAAATAACTATCTAATTGAATTTGACAATCTATTTGAATTTTGTGACATAAAAAAAATAATTATTTTTTTAGAATTTTGTTTGCCTGGTTATAAATTATCGTCTTGAGTCAGTGAGGTACGTAAAGTTAAATAAAATATCTATTTTTTGTAACTACGAATATTTATGATTAACATTATTTTTGACATAATGCTACATCATTGCAGACTTCAATCACGTACCAGCATCTTATGTTACTTGTATCAAATATCTTTGAATGTCGAAATTTCTATGTTTGTAACACTTTTTGTGAAGTCAACCGCACGTTCGACACAAAACAAAATTTTCGCTTTCGATTTAGGTATACGGGGTGTAAGGGACAGCGTCCCGCAAACTGACGGGTTGCTCAGTCAACGAAACTCAACAACTATCAGTAGGTTTTTCAGGAAGTGAAATAATAATTTGTTTGTTCTGTTTTATAAATTGTGCTTTCCAAAAATAAAAATAAAAGTTAAAAACTTTGGAAAAAGAAAACAGTACTGGTCAAGCAAAGGAATCAAAAAGAGCTGTAAAACAAAACGAATGTTACGCTTACAGTACTATTCGAATAGGTCAACGGTAAATAAAACCAACTTCTTGACATATTCCAAAATCCTAAAATCAATTATTTTTAAATGCAGGAAAAAAGAAAATATTAAATATATATCTAACAGTAAAAATAAATGCCTTGCCTCTTGGACAGTTATAAATAACGAAATTAATACATCTAAACTATTTATTGATAATATCAAAGAAATTAAAATTAATGACATTCTCGTATCGAATCCTATTGACATTGCCACCTCATTCAACAACTATTTTATTAACACAACTAATATTAAACCTAATCAAATACCCCATGACATTTCAAACACTCGTAGAGTTACAAAAACTATGTTTCTAATTCCCATGTCTGAAGCTGAAGTCAGAATATCGGTCATATCTTTAAAAAGTACAAATTCTGAAGGTTATGATGAAATAAATACAAAAATTATCAAATCCTCTGTTGACGTGATTTTGCCAATATTAACGCATCTCATAAATCTTTCTTTTGTTTCGGGAACTTTTCCTGAAACTCTTAAATTATCTATCGTGAAACCACTGCATAAAAAAGGAAATAAGAGTGACATGGCTAACTATAGGCCAATAACCTTGATTCCAGTCTGGTCCAAGGTGTTTGAAAAATGTATGTTTATCAGACTTACAGGATATCTAAATAAATTTAAAGTTATAAATCGTGACCAATTCGGATTTCAAAAAAATAAATCGACAACTCTTGCAATGTTTTCTCTGATGCAATCCATTGTGACTAATTTGAATGCTAATAAATATGTAACAGGAATATTTATTGATTTGACAAAAGCTTTTGATTTCGTTTGTCATGACTTCTTACTAAATAAACTAGAGTCAGTTGGAATAAGAGGCCCTACCTTAAATTGGATCTCTACATACCTGAAAAACCGAAAACAATATGTTACAATCTCAAGGATAGATGAAAATAGAGATCTAAAAAACTACGCATCGGAGCCTAATTTTAACAGATACGGTGTACCCCAAGGAAGCGTCCTTGGGCCGATTCTCTTCCTACTTTACATAAACAATATAACTGACATTATAAATCACAAATGTATTTTGTTCGCTGATGACATTGCCATAATAGTAACGACCGATAAAAAAAAGAATAGTGTTAAGTATCATGAGACTGAAATAAATAATACAATTAATTTAATTATTGACTGGCTGGATACTAATAATCTTAAAATTAATCTTTCTAAAACTAATTATATACAATTTAATAAATGTTATAATCCTATTTTTAATTTTATTTTGGACATAAATTATGATTCTTCCAGGTTAAAAGAAGTAGCACAAACTAAATTCCTTGGTGTTACACTGGACGAGCACTTAGATTGGAAAGTACACGTAGAAAATGTGACCAGCAGAATAAATAAATTTGTTTATGCACTAAAGCACGTTAGAAAAGTGACAAACATAAACACTGCAATGATTGCATATCACGCGTATGTAGAGTCAATATTGCGTTACGGTCTGATAATTTGGGGATACAGTACAGACCGACAAAAAGTCTTTATTGCCCAAAAAAAATGCATAAGAGCAATCGTAGGTATCCCGTCTGTTGAATCATGTAAACCATTTTTTAAAACACTTGGTATATTGCCTCTTCCTTCGCTTTACATTTTCGAAATGGGAATGTTTATAAAAAAAAATATGTCTTTATTTCAAAAGTCATGCGATAGAAATCCGAGAGCTGTACGACATCCTGATTTACTTGTATTTCAAAATACTCCACGAGTCATGAAATATGACAAAAGTTGCATAGCCTTGGGGGTCAGGATCTTCAATAAAATACCGAACACTTTCAAATGTTTAAATAGTAGATTATTTAGAATTAAATTATATGAATGGCTTAGTGAAAAATGCTACTATGACATAAATGAATTGATAAATAATTAATTTAGTGACTCAGGTATATTAGCTTATGATAGATATGACGTGACATAAAAGAATGATTATTATATTTGTAATTTTGTTAACTTCTTAATATTTTCACAAGAAATTTGCATGCTAATTATAAGTTAGCTAAACATGTAAGCACTACTCAAAAATGTACATCTTTATATACCATGTTTATGCAAATAAAGAATTATTGATTGATTGAATAATAATATTGATTTTCTATACAAATTTTCTGATCAAGGTGGTAATTTTGTATGGGATGTATAATTGTTTTTTTATTTATATGGCAAATATGAAACATGTCAAATTCATAATTCCCTTCGGCCGTGTATGATACCAGTAATTGGTAACCAGTATCATACGAAGAAAAAAATGATCGTCGTAGGATACTGGTATCCAAGTGATAGGGATTTTTCGTTTTATGTAACCGAGTATCAGCTCTTCCATGCTGGCCTGGGAGCGAGAGAAAAACATAGAATGTGCCAGCTGCATTTCCTCCCGGGCATGCTGTAAAAACCAGCTAAGGGATCCGAGGGTTTCAGTATATAATTTATAAGTGAAACAAGTACAAGTGTTTTTAATAACAACATTATACGTTTCAGTATATTGTAATTTAGGCGATGGGCTGACAACCTGTCACTACAGCAATATACTTACAAATCTATCTCAAATAATCCTCAAAACTTTGTCAGACGTGGCGGAACGACCTTTGTTTGGGTCGTTTACGCTCTGCCTACCCCATTAGGGATAAAGGTGTGATTATATGTATGTATGTATGAGTATCAGCTCAGGAAAATATCAAATAATTACAAGTGAGTACTTAATATTTCCTCGTATGTAACTGATAAGCATATCATGTGCAAATTTTGTGTCTAGGCTTCTCAACCAATCATTTGCGCCATTTGAAACATTTATGAAATCATGCAGGTTCCTAGGAAAAAAATCCTGCTGATAGTTGTTCACCCCTATCAGTTTGCGGAACGCTGTCCCTTACACCCGGTATACTCTTGTATATCTTTTGTAAACATTGACTCAACGTGTCAATGTGTGAATACTCTAATAGCGTAAACATTCGAAAAACTCGACCCACGGGTTAGTGAGTCAAGTTTGATACGACTCTTAGGAAGTAAATGCAAACAAGAGAGAGTATTTATGGTGTTTTGTGTGAACTTATTGCCTACTGAGTAGATGGAGCGAAATATTTTTAAGGATTTATAGCACTAACAATACTATTTTTATTTCATACAATATGATAGAAAGAAATAATAAATTCGATTCTGACAGGACTCGAACCTGCGTCTCTGAAATACTGGTCCATCACTCTACCAACTGAGCTACAGAAACGGTAGCGGGAATGACGAATTTATCACAGTCTTTCTTATGCATGCGTCATAGCGACGTTAGCAACATCTAGCCGTGTGGTTAAAGAACTACGTGGGGCTAAATAGGTAATAGGTTGAGCGAAATAGCCTTGTGTAAAATTGAGTTCCAAAAACTAAAACCCGACTACTGAAAAGTATGAAACAAGAAAATATTGTTATCTGAATTGATATTTAAAACTTTGAAGATATGTTCAGATAATGGCCCTAAGCCCCCCTCAACCTCCCGGTCTCAATGTCTGAATATATGTGTTACTCTCAAACTGGATTGTTACTTTTCTTTTTCTATGATTCAAAGTACCTAGAAATATAATTTGCTCCAAGAAACATAATCATAGGTTCAAGCAACATGATCATAGCTCAAGAAGTATGATCATTGTTTCAAGTATTTTGTTAACCCCAGGCAGAACAAAGAAATCCGGTAATGTATCGCGAGCGAAGCGAGCGCGAATCTATATATTGTATGTAGTCAATACAAGAAATGGGTATTGAAAGCGAAGAGAGCGCATAATTGTAAATTTCAAGAAGACTTAAATCTAACGTGCATTGAGAGCGAAGCGAGTTTGATATTTCACCATGGATACACTTAGGCAATATACCTGCAAATCTATCTTAAATAGCGCTCAAAACTTTGTCAGACATGGTGGAATGACCTTTGTTTTGGTCATTTACGCTCTGACTACCCCATTAGGGATAAAATTGTGATGGTATGTGTGTATATATGTATGATACACTTAGGCTAATTAGTTACTTCCGGCACACTCCCGGTGGGTCCTGCTACCTGACTGACGACCTAAGCTAGGACTTGCGTGAGCCCCCCTGTCCCAGCTTACACCTGGTTTAGAGCCCATAGGGGGCTCGCGCAGCTTTAGGCCTGGCTGACAATATCTACCATATATGGTCATTGGCCAGTCTGACCTGTTGAGTGATTTTAGAAAATATTTTCATTTATCGAGTAAACGCAAACAAAGCCGCGGGCAAAAGTTAGCTATATAATATATTTTTGAAATGTATAAATTAGGCCCTTTCACTCGGCATTATAAAAAAGTTTTTTTTTTTACTTAATTACTTGATGTCCCCTAGAGGGCACCACATGCAATTTAAAGTGACGTCACCTAACCTTTAACCAGCGGACAGTTGAGATGCTTCTTACGATACCTTAAATGTAAACTTCTGATGAGTAGTTTAGATGTTATGAGGGAACAGATAAACATACATACCCACATACAAACATACATACTTACCGGTCAAAATCATAGCCCTCCTTTTTGCTTTGCCGTAGTCGGGAAAAAAGGAGTTTCATCGCGTTTGACAAAATGTTGATTTCTACAATATTTCCAGGGAAAGAAGTAGCTGAAATATGTATTGTTATGTTTATCAACACTAAAAAGGTGTATATATCGAAAAATACAACGCACGCTCCTTCTCGGTAATACGGCATAATTTCCCTTACACACACGTTTTATGTATCACTGGCTTAAATGGATAAGTATATGCGATGCACATGCGAGGTAGTTTCTACCGTGGTAGTCTAAAATTTCTGAACTAGGCGTCTAAAGGATTATCCTTTAAGGTATTTCTGGCGAAAAGTGTTTACACCCATCACAAGTAAAAACTTGTACCTATTCCGTTTGAAAAGTAATTCTTTATAAGTATACTATCAAACACACTTTTCACAAACAAAACTCAATCTAACGAGACGCCGCCACTAAAAAAAGCAAATCCCTCTCTCAACAGCAGTATCTAATCATAGAGACAAGAATAAACAAGTTCCGACAGCCGAGTAACTTCCTATTGGGCAAGAGTCTCTTATTGATGGTTAAATCAAACACTATCATTACATCTATCGAGTTTCCAAAACCCTTTTGGTCGACCGCTATGACTTGCAGGTTTGACATCCGATGCAATTTTGTTTTAATGACATCAATGACAACGAACAATAGCTTTCATACCAGGTGTAAGGGACAGCGTCCCGCAAACTGATAGGGGTTGCTCAGTCAACGACACTGTACAACTATCAGCAGGTTTTTTTTCAGGAAGTAAATAAAAAATACAAATCGTTTGATCGAGGTGTACATTTTGTATGGAAAAGCCATTTAAATCTGCTGATATTTTTTCAGTGACGTTGACAGAGCAACCCCTATCAGTCTGTGGGACGCTGTCTCCTAAACCTGGTATAAATGTTTCAATGGTAAAGTGGTACGTACTGTTCATCGTATTTATTCACGTCTGATGTGATCATATGACACAAGAAGGGCCTCATAATTAATTATAATGACCACTAAAACTCAAACCGAAACGTTCAAGGCAATGAAAAATTTTCGTGACTAAGCGCCATCTATAATTATTTCACCTGTCAACAGCCTAGCAAGAGGCCATTTCATAAAACATCTATTTTCAAATTTATAATACTTTTTGATGTACATTGCGTGTACTAGCGTAGTCTATTCATCTTCTTTCTATTTTAAAGGCTTATCTGCTGCGTAATGAATAACAAATTCGTAAATTGTATTTTATAATAAGGGTCCTAGAAGTGAAAGGACATTAATTGGACGAAATGGTTATGAACGTGATTATTATGTAATTAAATCAATCAACATTAGGTAAAATCAGAATTGTGACTGTTTCAATTATACACCTGTATTCAATTTGGGTTAGTAAGTACCGAGGTACAACATCGGATTAAAGAAAAATGCCATTAGTTTTTATGTTTTTACGTTCGAGAAGGTACTTTCTAATCCCCTCTCTAGTAGTTTGTAACCCTTGACAAAACCGAAACTTTATAAATCTAATCTTTGACAAAAATCTACTTTATGGTCATTCAAATTACTTTACGTTTTTGAATTTTACAGTCAATCTTTACCACCAAGTCCTTCAATTTAGTATACAATTAAAACGTATTTGCTATATTGCATGTATATTAACTTCAGAAATCGATACGCAGCGGTAAACAGATAATCAGTAACACAAATAATTTAATGTGCATTGGCATTAAACGATTGACCAATCACAGGTATTCAAACATCTACAGCAACAATACCACAAATCAGAATTAGCATTCCCGATGTGCAAACGACGGTTCAATTAACTGTTAAATTAGCGACCGCAACGAAACGCAAAACCTATCACCAATCACAAAGCGGGAAATGTGGGCTTCTAATTTCAAATTTCTGATTAGTGAGTTTGCTCGCGTAAATCGTAGTGGTGTAGCTGGAAATGAATATCAGTTGCTTACCAGGATAATTAAATATTAAATAAAAAAATCAGTATGTAATTAAAGACGATAATCTAATTAAGTAATTCAAGTATTTGATAACAAAATAAATTCTACTTTTTAAAATTTTATTAAGTAAATTTATTATATTCATGTATTAATAAATTTTGAACAGCAGTTTCATTATCTCAGATTAATGCAAATTTTGAAATTATAAAAATAAAAATATTACATCGATAAATAAAGACAATTTATGAGTATATTCATTACGTAGATGTTTTTTCCTAAGCTACTCTACTTTACTAATGGAAGAGCAATATTAATAAATTTCCTTTTATTAATGCGTAACTTGATCTTCATGCAAGCACCCATCTTAGTATTGCATCCTTACAACCTCTGACTATAGAAATAAACGCCATTCAATACGTCGTGTAGGTGTTGTAAAATCCTATAGCAAAGACCCTATTCACTTAACTACATTCGCACAAATTGAACCTGGCTCCTTTGGCAACAAACCAATAGCAAATTTACAAAGCAACCCCTATTTCCCATGACATGACGTGTCGTAACCAACCGGACCTCTGTCAAAGCCTATTCTCAATTAGCCGAAATACGCAAAACAAAAGGCGTATTGCCAATACGGAGTGGTTCACAGGATGTTTCTGTAGCCTCTTCCAGGAAATTATGGATGGATACAAGAAGAATTAGACGAGATTATTCAGGATCAGGTTTACCAGGAAGGCCTTTGAGATCAAATACTGTGATTTGTTATAATTATCTTCTTCTTCTGTCGAGTGGGTATCGAGTCTATCAACCATAACCTCGACTCGACTCGACCCCTATTAATTATAACTAAAACCAAACTGTTCTGTGAAGAGTTTGGTTGGTGCCAACCAAGTATCTTAACATTTTAATGGTGGCAATTCTTAGTTGCAAAAATCACTACTTAACAAATATAAGTCCACACCTGTCATTATCTATCATGAGAGAACAAAAACGGACAATGGAGAAATAAATATAGTCAAGATTTAGTTAAATCGTGCCTTTTTAATTTTTTGTCTTTCAACTGTCTGAATCGCTTCAATATTGCTTCTTTCTCAGTTACCATTTGAGAAAACTATTTGGTTTCGAAGATAAACCAAACACTTTCTTACCTACGTCTAAATCATACTAGAAATTGGCGTGACCTGCAAGATAATTGGTTACATCGTCAGACCAGCCCTTTAAATTACAATATTAAGCAGACCCTTACCTTACATACCTTGTTTTCCGAACCCGTATGTGCCAAAGACCTCCACAAACAACCTCCACCTGGCAAGTGGCAAAGGGTGGGGGAGATTCTGGAAGTTCAATTAATTGTAGAATATTTTTCAGTCACCATTTAAGAAATCAAAGTAAAAGTTTTTTTAGTTTCTTAACATGATTCCCAGAATTTTGGTGCGATCCGTAAGTGAACTGCTATGAAGCTACAGAATTCCTTGTTTTCCAAACCCGTACGTGCTAGAACCTCAACAAACAACCACCATGTATACAGCTCTCATGTGGTGAATGGCAAAGGGTAGGGAAGGTTTTGGGTAAGCTCTAATCATTTTAGAATATTTCTCACTCACCATTCAGGAAATCAAAGCAAAAGCTGTTTTTGTTCCTTCACATGATAACCAGAATTTTGGTGCGATCCGTAACTGAACTGCTTTGAAGCTACAGACTTCCTTATTTTTCAAACCTGTACGTGCTAAATCCTCAACAAACACCCACCATGTATACAGCTCTCATGTGGTAAATGGCAAAGGGTAGGTGAGGTTTTGTTTAAGCTCTATTCATTGTAGAATCTTCCACACTCACCATTCAGGAAATCAAAACAAAAGCTTTTTTAGTTTCTTAACATGATAACCAGAATTTTGGTGCGATCTGTAAGTGAATTGCTTTGAAGCTACAGAATTCCTTGTTTTTTAAACCCGTACGTGCTTTAACCTCAACAAATAACCACCATGTATACAGCTCTCATGTGGTGAATGGCAAAGGATAGGGGAGGTTTTCGGTAAGCTCTATTCATTGTAGAATCTTTCTCACTCACCATTCAGGAAATCAAAGCAAAAGCTTTTTAGTTTTAACATGGTAACCAGAATTTTGGTGCGATCCGTAAGTAATTTTCTTTAAAGAATTCCTTGTTTTTTCAAACCCGTACGTGCTAAAACCTCAACAAACAACCACCATGTATATAGCTCTCATGTGGTAAATGGCAAAGGGTAGGGGAGGTTTTGGGTAAGCTCTATTCATTGTAGAATCTTTCTCACTCACCATTCAGGAAATCAAAGCCAAAGCTTTTTAGTCTTAACATGGTAACCAGAATTTTGGTGCGATCCGTAAGTGAATTGCTTTGTTTTTTTTAAATCCGTACGTGCAAATACCTCAACAAACAACCACCATGTATACAGCTCTCATGTGACGAGAGGCAAAGGGTGGGGGTGGTTCGCCTCATTCGCCCGTGACACGTTTCAACGTGGCCGCGGCAATCAAAGTTGTAATTAGCAGCTAGTGAAACAGCAAATTAAACGTCCTTTCATGTGACAAATTTACGGTGAGGTCGCCGGCTGCGGCCGTCAGCCGTACATGGAGCGTTCTATTGGAGTGAGATAATGGTGGAAAATCTGGAAGATATTTTATTTTTTTAAGTTGATCAGGCACCATTTTTATGACTTTTACTCAAAGTTAAATATCTTTGAACAACACTAACTCAATCCAAAGCGTTTAGGTACTTACACAATAACTATACAGGGTGATAAAAAAAAGTACTGCTTTCCTTTAAACCACGTAATGTATTAGTTATACAAAACAAAACACACATTAAATAAAATAAATAAAAATATATTATTTTAATTATTGTTAAATAAAGGAATTGCTGTCACAGAGCACTCGTTTTAGTCCCCAACCACCGTTGCAAAAATAAATCGCCGTTCACGTATTTTTAAACTTCATCTACTCATCCGTCAGAAAAATTTCAATTTTCGTCCAGTGTTATGCCCCGACCAATTTGGTGTCTCTTGAAACAAAGGAACAAATCTATGACCTTCTGCAAACGTAAATAGATTCAATAAAAAAACAGGATATTGTTATTTTGTTGGGAGACTTCAACGCAAAAATGGGATCTGCCAATAAAGACCGGGAACATTTCATGGGAGGGCATGGGGCACGTGGCAATATAAATGAAAATGGTGAACTATTCGGTGATCTGTGCTCTTCAAACTCACTCGTCATTGGAGGCACACTTTTCATTCACAAAGAATGTCACAAGGTAACATGGAAATCCCCTGATGGTGTTACCCTCAATCAGATAGATCACATTGCTATCAGCAAATCCTGGAGATCGTCGCTTCTAGACGTTCGCAATAGACCCGGTGCTGATGTAGATACTGACCATCATCTCGTCGTGGCAGAAATTAGATTAAAAATTGCAGCTACACAGAAAAGAGTAAATAAAGTATCCAAAAAGTTTGACATCCAAAAACTCAAGGTCCTTGACGGTAAACATGCATTCAGTTTAAGCTTGAAAAACCAGTTTGAACTGTTAGAAGAGCTCGAAGATGAGCAGCTGGATGAAACTTGGGTCCGTGTGCGTACTGCCTTTATTAAAGCTGGAGAGGAAACGCTGGGTTATGCCACAATCACCAGAAAGCCATGGATGTCGCCTGAGCTCTGGCACGCAATTGGATGTAGGCAGCAAGTAAACATCAAGTTATCATCTGCGTCAGATGACACTGCACAGAAAGACAGTTTGAAAGACCAGTACAGCGCCCTACGTACCACAATAAGGAAACTAGCCCAGCGTGATAAACGTCAAATGTCGGATGAACTTGCACAGCGTGCCACAGCTGCAGCTCAGAGAAAAGACATGAGAGAGTTATATAACACTACATCTAGACTTAGCGGTAGGCGAACAGCTGTAGCCAAGAAACCACTTAAAGCTAAGAACGGACAGCTCTTGTGTACATCTGAAGAACAGCTAGGCAGGTGGCATGAGCACTTTAGTGGACTGCTAACTCGTGTGGTCAGCGAAGACGACAGTAACATCAACATGTCGCCTGAGAAGCTGCTAGACATATCAGTTACCGCTCCAACTGTGGACGAGGTTGTAAAAGCCATTGCCAAACTCAAATCTGGCAAATCCTCTGGCATCGAGAATATTACTGTGGAGCTCCTCAAGGATGCAGTTCGGTCAGCAGACTTGCTACATCCCTTAATAGCACGTATCTGGGAATGTGAACAAATACCCTTGGAATGGAAGGACGGACTATTGGTAAAAGTTCCAAAGAAAGACGATTTATCGCAATGTGACAACTGGGTCGGCATAACATTACTCCCTTCTGCTGCAAAGGTTCTAGCGAAGATACTGCTTAATCGGATGTCTCCCCATATAGAGCGAACCTTGCGCGAGGAACAAGCTGGTTTCCGTTCTGGACGTTCCTGTACAGATCAAATAAAAACACTCCGTGTTCTCATAGAACAATGTGCCGAATTACAGTTTGAAGTATACGTTACCTTCGTAGATTTCGAAAAGGCATTTGACACCGAGAAATGGAGTGCAATGTGGTCTACACTGCGGAAACGAGGCATACCAGAAAAGATTGTAAATATCATAAAATCTTTTTATCAAGGTATCACCTTGACTTGACTTGACGTGCACAACTCTGCAGTTGTGCACGAGCAGTCGCTAGGGATGCCCATAGAAATAACAGCGGGAGTTAAGCAAGGCTGTCTCCTATCTCCGCTGCTCTTTATCATTCTGCTCGACGATATCATGAGGGAAGTAGTACTAATACCCAGAGGATTACAATGGGGAAGAGGTACACTCGAGGACCTGGATTACGCTGACGACATAGCATTGATATCGCACACTGCAAAAGAAATGCAAGCTAAGCTTGAAGCTTTGCAACGTGCTGCACTGAAAATGAGCTTGCGTATCAATGCTCGTAAAACCGTCGACATGCGCGTGTGTTGTGAGAACCTAGAGCCTATACTTCTGGACAACAATCCTTTACTATCCGTCGCAAACTTTTCTTACCTAGGTAGCACCATAACCAACAAAGGAGGCTCGGATAAGGACGTCGACAGTAGGATCAGGAAAGTTAAGGGAGTGTTTGCACAGTTAAGACCTATCTGAAAGTCAAATATTCTCACACGACGAATTAAAATCGCACTATTCGACTCCCTCGTAAAATCAGTGTTGCTGTACGGTTGCGAGTCGTGGAAAGTAACAAAAAGCTTGACAAATAAAATCCAAGTTTTTGTCAATACGTCGTTACGTTCCATACTCCGAATATACTGGCCGAACACCATTCGAAACGAGGATCTTTGGTCCATTTGCCAGCAGACCCCAATTGCAAAGGAAGTCGCAAATCGTAAATGGAGTTGGATAGGGCACGTCTTGAGGAGGAGACAATAATCTAGCCAAAACCGCATTCGAGTGGGAGCCAATCGGCAGAAGACTTCGAGGCAGACCTGTGATGACCTGGAAACGTACAGTAGAAACTGAGCTGAAGGCAGTCAATTTAACCTGGCGTCAAGCGAAGATCGCAGCGCTAAACAGGGAAGAGTGGAAGAAAGTGTCAAGGGCCCTCTGTACCAGCGGGGTACCATAGGACGACAACAACAACAACACTCATCCGTTAGTGTTGCCATTTTGATTCCGAACCGCTTGTATTAAACTACTTGTCAATCAGACTACCCGATGTCGGACAAACCACCTGACAAATCAAGGAAGGACAGGCCGTAGACAAATATCCAACAAAAAGGTTATTATACTGGCAACACTATTTACAACTGTCAACATTGTTTACAAAGCCAACTGTCAAATGTGTTTACCAATAATTGTGAAAGTATTTTGATTTTACGCAAAGTGTAATGTACAATTTAAAATACATACATATAATCACGCCTTTATCCCTAATGGGGTAGGCAGTGCGGAAACGACCTAAACAAAGGTCGTTTCACCACGTCTTACAAAGTTTTGAGGGTTATTTAAGATAGATTTGTAGATATATTGCTGTAGTGATAGACTGTATCGCCTAAATTACAATATACTGAAACCCTCGGATCCCTTAGCTGGTTTTTACAGCATGCTCGGGAGGAAATGCAGCTGGCACATTCTATGTTTTTCCCTTGCTCCCAGGCCAGCATGGAAAAATTTACAATTTAATATTTCACAAAGTGTAAATTTTTGACTAACACTCGGCCTTTCCTGATAAACTAAATTACGTCCTCGTAATAATTATCACAAAATTATGTAAACGATAAATCAAAAAATATCTAAAACAACGAAATAAAGTAACAGAGGCGTTAGTCACAATTTCAATAACAAGAAAGTATTATACAATACTGGCGACAATCATAAAGAAAATCAGAACAGACAATTACATCACAACCTGATCGGCCTTTACTGGCAGTATTTTGGCCTCGAGATATTAAGCATATTATTTTCATAATTTATATACAGAAATATTATATACATACAACTCATGTTATTAAAACTGGTTACATTTCTTAATCAATATTCAAAATTCACTTATTTATCGCTTATACACCTAACCTGTTCTTAGTGTGGAAAATACCTATTATAATTTTGAGATATAACTATTATGAATGTGGGATACACCCGACATAGTTGTGGGACACACCCGTTATAATTGTGGGACTCACCCGTTATAGTTGTGGGACACACCCGTTATAGTTGTGGGACACACCCTTTATAGTTTTGGGATACACCCGTTATAGTTGTGGGACACACCGTTTATAGTTGTGGGACACATCCGTCATAATTGTGGGACATACCCGTTATAGTTGTGGGACACACCCGTTTTAATTGTGAGACACACTTGTTATAGTGTGGGACACACCCTTTATAATTATGGGACAAACCCATTGTTGTTGTGGGACACACATATTTATAATAAATTTAACTGAAATGTACAAATTAACATTATGGAGTATTGTATACAATTTTACGTGTAACAAATGATACAATTATATTTAATCAGTGTACAATTATAAACATATAAGATATCTACAATTTTCCTACTGTTATATATTTCTTAAGTTATTAAGTAAAACAAAAGAAAAATCTAACATTACTTATTTCCATTTTATTCTTCATCATCACTACTAATCGTTCAAACTACAAAATATTTCATTTTATCCGCAGCTATAACGTTATTATATTTCCTACCGCGCTTGTTCAAAGACGAAACCCTGTATCTATCATTATAGTGCACCTTAACTACTTTATAAGGCCCCGCGTATTTGTCGACAAGTTTATCACTCGTTAACCCTTTTTTAATGATACGTCCTTGAACTTGCACTAAATCTCCTACTATGTATTTAATGCTATTTACCCTATTCTTATCATATATTTCTTTTTCCTTTTTAGCGGTAATGACAGTATTTTGCTGGGCTTGAGCTCGCTGCTGAGTTATTTTTGGAATCATTTGTTGGGTTTTAGGCAAATCAATCTCAAAACGCGGTTTGCAGCCGTACAGTAACTCGTATGGAGATTTATTTGTGGTGCTATTGTATGTACTGTTAATACCTCTTTCTACTTGTGGTATAAACTTTTCCCAGACACTATCATTTTCGCCAGTATATGCGATCAGAGATAGTAAATTGGTGCGATTTGACCTTTCGACTTGCCCGTTTGCACGGGGGCAAGCCACAGCATTCAAGATATGTTGAATCTGTTTCTCTACGCAAAATTCTTCGAAATCGTGACTGGTAAAGGATTTACCCAAAAACACGAATGACAAAAAATCATTGTTGTAATGACATGTTTCGCATTGGGCACGGGCTGTAACCAAACAAATTTGCTAAAAGCATCTATGACAACCAACAAAAAAGAATTTATCATTAGTGGGTACGAAAAATGGGCCTAGATGATATAAATGCCATGTATGCCATGGGACATTTCCCTTCTCGATAGGATTTAGATAGCCGCGTTGCTTACCTGTTGGTTTTTAAGCAAACTGAAAAGAGATGCATCCCCTAACGTACTTAGTGACAAACCGTCTGAGTTTTTCACACCAATATTCTCTTTGTATAAGTTTAATTACGAGTACCTTGTCTTCACTTATTTGTCCATATCATCATGATACATTTTAGTAACTCTTCACCGTAGTGCTTTCGGTGTGTTAGTGTTAATTATTTTACACAGTATGTTATCTTAAATTGTAAATAAGTGTTTATATTCAGGATTTTAAATGTTCGCAATGATGTTTTGTATTTTCGGATCGTCATTCTGTACCGCAACAATCCAATTTTCTTGTGTAATGGGTTTAACGTCCGCATGCTGCATTCGGTCGCTTGGTCTGTATTCCACAGTAAAATCATAACTTTGTAATTCCGGCCACCAGCGGCCTTTTCTGGGCAACATGTATTTTTTAGTCCATGTAGTACTTAAAGCCTGGCAATCTGTGACTACCAAAAATGGTCGTCCTAATAAATTAAGACGAAATTGTTTATGCTCAATACCACAGCCATTGCTTCGAGTTCATAAGAATAGTACTTTTGTTCTGTGTTGGTGGTTTGTTTGCTGAAATACGCAACTGGTTTTAAGTTACCATCTAACTGTTTTTGGATCAAGATTCCACCAACACCATGACCAACCACCCGACAAATCAAGGAAGGACAGACCATAGACAAATATCCAACGGAAAGGTTATTATACTGGCAACACTATTTACAACTGTCAACATTGTTTACAAAATCAAATGTCCAATGTGTTTACCAATTATTGTGAAAGTATTTTGATTTTACGCAAAGTGTAATGTACAATTTAACAATGTGCTAACTCCGTGACATTTAATACGTAATTCAAAAATGAGTTAGGCAACACTGCGGTGAGGCGCGCACGCACACTATGACATCTGTCACAGTTACACTGTCACCACCGCGCTCCGCGCCCCGCGCTTGCCCGGCCTCGCTTCCGCGCCTTAGTGTGCGTGCCTCTGTGATAGGGCTACTTGTTTCTGTTTGATGAATGTAATAAATAATAAACTATTTTATTTAACGTATGCTTTGTGTTGTATATCACTACTATATTATACATGGTTTAAAAGAACGCGGTACTTTTTTACACCCTGTATTTATTATTTAAATTATACGTTCACTCATTACGACTCCACTATTGCTTTTTCTTATTAATTACGCAGATACTTAGACACCTTAAGAAAATCAAGTAAGTTTTAGCAAAATTAACAGCTCTTGTACTAGATTTATCTAAATAAACAAAACCAATGTCTTGATGTTCTCAATTGCATGTTTTGAATCGAGGCATGCGCTAAACACCAAAAATCCATCTAAATGATTCCGTTTTCAATTTATCTCCATGTGAAAGGGGTCATTGATTGAATAGAGAGCATCGTTTAGACAAACACTAATTCCACTTTATGCTTTTATTCTCGACTTAGCTAGATGTCTCTTTTTTTTATTTGAAAGGATTTGTTAAGAGCTTTATTGGATTGGGCAGAATTTGTTTATGTACTCTCATGCATGTTTGGCCTATTTGTATTTCGTGTAAATTTTTCTTCATTGATACTGCCTCCGTGGTCTAGTGGTCTGAACCATGGGCTCCCGATCGAGAGATACAAAGTAGGCTGAATCACCCAATTGTCTTAAAGAAAAAAGATACCGTGCTTCGGATAGCACGTTAAGCTCTCAATAATGGTTGTTACAAAAACCATTACATTACTTCCATGCTGGCTTGGGAGCTAAAGAAAAACATAGAATTTGCCAGCTGCTTTTCCTCTCGGGCATGCTGTAAAAACCAGCTAAGAGATCCGAGGGTTTCAGTGTATTGTAATTTAGGCGATGGACTGACAACCTGTCACTACAGCAATGTACCTACAAGTTATCTTCAATAACCCTCAAAACTTTGTCAGACGTGGCGGAACGGCCTTTGTTTAGGTCGTTTACGCTCTGCCTACCCCATTAGGGATAAAAGCGTGATTATATGTATGTATGTATATACAAAAACCATGCTAGAGACCTATTAGCTATGCTAATAGGCGGTTTTAACATTCTGACACATTCATCTGGTCGATTAACTCGTAACCCACGCAAAAAGAAGATAGATACATGATTTGATGAGGCTATTTTGTGTTTTATGTAATTTCACTTCATAGATACGCGATAGCTTCCATGCTGGACTGGGAGAGATAGAAAAACATATAATGTTCCAGCTGCCCTTCCTCCCGGGCATGCTGTGGAAGTCAGCAAAAGGGACTGGAGGGTTACAGTTTATTGTACTTTAGGCGATAGGCTGACAACTTGTCACTATAGCAATACACATTGCAATCTTAAATTGCCCTCAATTTTTGTCAGACGTGGCGATAGCGCCTTTTACGAGGCGTTTAACGCTCTGCCTACCCCGTAAGAGATAAAGGCGTGATTATATGTATGTATGTAGATACGCGATCAAAATTATATCTGAAACTGAAGGATTGAAATAGGTTTGCAGAAAAGGAAAGGGGAAGTTTTAATGAGTCAATAAATTTTAATAGCAATTAGAAAGCAATTTGAGAATGTTCCAAAAGAATGTTTCAACAGCTCCAAATTTAAATAAAAATTCATTTAAAATTATTATAAACTGCGATTTCCTTTATGTCCTGTTAAGCATTAAATATATTTGGCAAGAGGATTCAGATCTATTGTCAAATTAATTTGAAACAGGAGGAAACTTGTCCAGTCAACTGATAAAAAAAAAAAAAATATCTTTTCATGGAACTAGAGTATAAGGAAGTTACTATGACCTTGCAGTACAAATACATCTGAAGTGGTAAGTCACGTGTATTGGAAGTTTCACGTGCAATTAAGTACTAGATTTTGTAGAATGTTTAGTTCATACGTTGTTTAATCTTATTTAAAAAGTAAGAAAAAAAGCAGTATAGGCGCAAATTTATTTGTTATTTAGGGATAAAGGCGTGATATTATGTATGTATTATTTGTTATTTAGTTTTTCTATGCCTTATGTAAAACAAGAATAAAACAAAGCAAAAACTGTCTCATATTAAAAGCTTAAACTATTTAAAACTGTAAAATCCATATCCATTCTAAATATAATTTAATATAATTTCTTCCATGATGAACTGGGAGCGAGAGAAAAACATAGAATTGCCAGCTGCATTCCTGGGCATGCTGTAAAAACCAGATAAGGGATCCAAAGGGTTTCAGTATATTGCAATTTATTCGATGGGCTGACAACCTGTCACTATAGCAATATATCTACATATCTTTCTTAAATAACCCTCAAAACTTTGTCAGACGTGGGGGAATGATCATTGTTTAGCTCTGCCTACCATATTAGGGAAAAAGGCGTGATTATATGTGTGTATTCTTAATATTATAAATGCGAAAGTAACTATGTCTGTTTGTTGCTCTTTTCGGCTGCACGGGTTTTCATGTTTCGGTGATAGATGGAAACCTGAAAACGGACAAAGGCTACTTTTTACCATCATCTCCCTAGCCTTATCCCGTATCTCACGGGGTCGGCTACCTAATCTAGGGAATTGAACGAGAGTACTGGTTTTTACACAGAGCGACTGCCATCTGACCTCCGCTACCCAGAAGGGAAACCAGACCCAAACCTAGATTAGGTCAGAGTTTTCAAGCCGCCAATGCTTAGCACTGGCGTCCGATATGGCTTAACGACTAATATATACGGTATGAAACGATATTAACCGGGACCAACGGCTTAACGTGCCTTTCGAAGCACGGAAAAAGCGCCAAATAAACGTACATATGAAATTCGAAAATCGAAAAACACATTGGTTCGTGGTGGGGTTCGAACCACGACCTCCCGCTCAGGAGGCAGCGGCCCTATCCACTACACCATCGGGCTCCTCAACTCGGGGTACAAAGGCTACTTTTTACCGCGGGATTATAATAATATTTTTACACTGTATTTCGACGAGGAGGTTACAAACAATATTCGAATTTACTTTCAGTTGTTAAGCATTGAAAATATTTGTCAAGGGGATTCAGTGTCATAAATACGGACTAACATGAATTTATTTCACTAAGCCCACTTAAAATGCACAAACGCAAAATGTTAATGCAGCAGTGTCAAGATTAAGCGTCTCATTGTTGTGATTCTATAATTTCTTATTTATATAATTCAAAGGCTAACGGTGTTTACCTTTCGTAAGTCTGAAATTTAAAACCTAAATGGGACAGATAATTATAGCATACGTTCAAAGAAAAATTTTAACGCAAAGCCAATGACACTTTACAAACATACATATAATCATGCCTTTATCCCTAATGGTGTGGATAGAGCAAAAATGACCTAAACAAAGGTCTGACAAAGTTTTGAGGGTTATTTAAGACAGATTTGTACGTATATTGCTGTAGTGATAGGTTGTCAGCTCATCTCCTCAATCGAAATATACTGAAACCCTCGGATTACTGGTTTAACAGCATGCTCGGGAGGAAATGCAACTAGCACATTCTATGTTTTTCTCCCACTCACAACATGGAAGAAATTACACCTAAACTCCTATTATATATCCTCGAAAGTACAGCAATATCTCTATGTTAAAGAACCCTCAAAACTTGTCATATGTGGTGAAATGGCCTTTGGGTCTTTGATGCTCTATCTACCCCTTACAGGCGTGATGGTATGTTTTTTTACTTGCTAGACGGTTTTTTGAATCGAAGTATTATCTTGGGAATATGAACGACACATTTTTCACACATTTGTTGCAGTATAAAAAATTCAACATTTTAAATTCTTGAACTGTTCTGATAACGGCTTCATTATGAAAGCATGCAAAAAAAACAAAACAGAATCTTAGTTAGTAGTAACAAAAGTGTTCGAGGAACTAATTTTAAGATTTTTTTTTAAACTTGTGTCAGGATTCCCCGCTCTTCCATAAGGATTAAACAAAACTAAGTATTGTGGTTTAAAACGATACAATATAAGTTATAGTTATAAAAAATAAATTATTTAACTAACGATTTAAAATTATTGGAAACAAAATATAAAAGGTGCGTGTGTGTGTGTGTGCGTACGTGTAAAACTTAATCATACGAGTGTGCTGTATGTAATGTAGTACATATTACTTAGTGTTTTTATGTGATTATCTGTAAAATGGATTCAGTGTCTTCGAAAGATTTGTCTAGGAGATATTGTTTTGTGACTTTTTGCATTCGTTGTAAGTTTTTGGGTATATCTGTAAGGTTTTATTTATGCTATAGTAAAGGTGTGCGGATTGTCTGTTAAACTGTTTTCCCGCGAAGGTGGTCCTAACTGGGTCGGCATTGACCACTCTATGACTTTTCCTTCTATTCAAGATATCAGGCTCAAATACAAGTGTTTTATGAACCTTTAACACTGATGACAAAAAATATAGAGTTGTCTTACTGAGAGCAGTCTACACATCTCGAAAAGGGCAGAAGTAGGGAAGCGATACGGTTTAAAGTAGGTCTAGATACTTGGTGTTGGTAACTTTATTCAAGGATGGGCAGTCGCATGGCATAGCATTTCTGTCATTACAAGAGTGGATCCTGACACGAAAATTTTGACTGAATCTGAATCAAAGATTGAGAAGCAAATATAATTAGACTTAGAAACATTTAGAGTCAGAAAGTTAGATTTAAGCCATTGTGCGATCACATTAATTGTGAATGGCCTCCCACGATTCGCCATGGAACACTATAGCAGTATCGTCCGCGTAGGAAATTATATTACCGTTAGTGACCCACCCTCAAGTAGCATAGTTCATTTATATATATTAGTAATAATGTTGGACCAAGTACGCTGCCCTGAGGGACACCGTAGTAAACATCAATTTCGCTACTCATATATTATACTGTCCAATCTTAACCTGCTGTTTACGATTTTTGAGATAGTCTCTGAACAAGGCCAATAGCATCCCTCTTATTATTATAGCTTCTAATTTTTGGCAAGAATAGAGACAGAGACTGTGTTGAAAGCTTTCTTAAGATCTAGAAAGACCGCCAAACACTTATTACCGCCGTCAAATTTTTTGACAATGTGAGAAAAAAGGGCAGAAATGGCATCTTTAGTGGATAAGCCTTTACGAAATCCATATTGAGTTGGAGCCAGAATAAAAGAAAAAAAGAAAAAAAAAGTAATCGAGATAATTCAGTAATCGAGTGTTAAGCAATCTCTCCACAATCTAAGATATAGATGGCAGTTCCGAAATTGGGCGATAATTATTGACATCGTCTCTGTGTCTATTCTTAAACAACGGCGTAAAAACTGCCTTTTTAAGGGCATTTGGAAAAGTACCACTTTGAAAACAAAGGTTTGCCAAGTGACTTATAATAGGAACAGTAATACATTTCGATATTTTAAAAACTTTGTGGGTATGGGATTCCAACCAGGTGCACTGTTCGAGTCAAGGTTCATTATTATTCGCTCTACCTCGGATGGATCGGTATCAAGAAGAACAAATGAAGACGATTGAATATTATCTGGGACAATGTATGTATGTAAATTTATACCGTCAGTCAGAATATGTTCTGCTAAGGTTTGGCCAACACTTACAAAGAAGACATTAACTTCATTTGCAGAAATTACAGGGTCAGAACAGATATTTAGAAGGTTGGTATTAACAGTTTTTTTTGTTTATATTCTACAACTTCATATATAGCTACACACAAAGCTTTATTATTTGATGTTGATTTGGCTAGTTTTTTACAATCATAATTGCGTTTAGACTTTCTTATAATATTAGTGCAGTAATTTCGGTTGCATTAGACCGTGATGAGTGGAAAACCGCGGGGAGGCCTTTGCCCAGCAGTGGGATCTAATAGGCTAGCCATAATAATAATTTCGGTATCTGCGATAAGTGAGTTTTAGAATTTTATTGTTTGGATCGTTTTTTAGAACCATTTGCATGTTATTTCGATTATTGATACATCTAAGAATACCTTCAGTAATCCAAGGCTTTAGTTTACATCTTGAAATAGGAAGTATTTTAGTGTGCTAAAGTATAGAATCTATGAACTTTTTTAAAAGCAAATCAGTAAAAATGTTTGCGTTATTATATAAGAAGAGTTCGTGCAAGTTCGTTTATTTAAACGACTCTATTGCCATGTCAAAATTATCAATTTTCTTAGTTTTAGGGTGTGCTAGGTTTTTAGATTTATTGAATAATGAAATACTCAGTAAGATCAGCTTATGATCCATAGTCGTCGTGTTTAGAACTGCAACGAAGACCTCTCGCCTTAATGTTTAATTTGAAAAAAAATGGTCGAGGCAATTGTTGTCTCTAGTAGGAAAGTTATATGCAGACAGTAGGCCGTGACTAGACATACCGTCAAGATAATACTCACGAATACTCCGGTCATAACAAGAATCATTGTCTCTTTTTATTAATGTAATATTAATATCCCCAGTTAGAATTATGTTTTTGTGTTTTTTTTTTGTAGGTGGGTATGAATAGAGTCTAAAACTTCATCCGCTTTCAGATTGGAAGTAGAGGGGTAAATACCTAGTATTATTGGATTTGACGTGACAACTTGCAGACACGAAGCATGGCGTAAAATTATCTCTGTTTGCATCTACCAATCAAACGCCAAAAAACCATTTTGATGGTAGTTTATAACGAAATATTCAAAATCAATTAATACTGTGTTACACATTATACGGTAAAAATCAAGAAACAGATTGATTAAAGAAATTCTTTTCCAGGTAAAATAAAATAGAGTAAATAATTTTATTCAAATCAACACGTTATATTTCTGCTTCAAATGTAGTAATTTTATAATAGGTATTCAACGCTTTTTTTTAAACGCTAGTTTATGATTATTACAAGAACTTGTGAGCAATTTCAAGCTCAATCTTATAACGTGCTGTTACCAACCGTCGTCTTATAAATTCCCTGTACAATTTTAACTCGTATCACGGTCGTAGTTACGTCAGTTTTCGCAATTGTTCAAAGTAATTTCGCAGCGAGCTACGATTTCATGAAGGCATACGAAATTAGCACGAACATCAAAACTATTTTCTTTGCTATTATTTTTAATTATACTGCAGTGAACTCAAGGAGTCTGAAATCATTGTTTTGCTTTGTTTTGGCTCTCGTTCAAGATGGAACACATTTCTTGTGATTTTTGACTCATCATCTTCCTAGCCTTTTTCCGTATCTCTCCGGGTTGGCTACCTAATCTAGCTGATTGAACGGGGGTACTTGTTTTACACAGAGCGACTGCCATCTGACCTGTGCAACCCAAAAGGGAAACCAGACCCTAAATCCTAAATCAGGTCAAAGTTTTCAAGCCGCCAATGCTTAGCACTGCCCTCTGTCATAGCTTAACGACTAATATATACGGTATTAAACGATATTAACCAGGACAACGGCTTAAGGTGCCTTCCGAAGCACGGACAAAGCGCCGAATAGACGTACATATAAAATTCAAAAACCAAAAAACACATTAGTACGTGGTGGGATTCGAACCACGGCCACCCTGGAGAACTCAGTAGGCAGCGGCCCTATACACTACACCATCGGACTCTTTAACTAGGAGCAGGAATTTGTTTGTGTTTTGTGTGTACACAAAAAGGTATTAGGTACAAAGAGAAATGATTTTCAGTTTTTTTTATTTATCAAATCATATTAAGAAACATTGGACCAATTTTCAATATCTTTACCATTAGAAAAATATATTTTAGAAGCCTAGCTCACAATAAGAAAATTCACGTGTCAGAATGAATATTGATTAAGGCCAAAAAGATCTAAATCTACTGAAGGAAGAACAAACGCTCCGTTTTACGTCGAGAGAAAAAAAACTGTAAATATAGAGTAAAATGGAAAGACATAATGGGAACACAAATTTGATATTTGACAATTTATAAGTTTGTGAAGTTTTCCCTAATTTGGTTAGGACAAAGCAGGCTGAATTCATCTGATTGTCTGGAGAAAACAGATTTCTTGCTTCGGAGGGCACGTTAAACCGTCGGTCTCGGTCACTGTTTCTAATAGTGGTCGTTACAGGTCGATTTGCTCGACGTCCGTAGGAACTACCTTAAAAACCCTACACGTGACCCCGGGCGGTGCTAAGAGTGCAATAATACCGGCTGCTGCACTGTCCTCTGAACCTCGCAGCAAATAAATGCCATACGATAAATAATAAATATCTAATACCTATTTACTTGTGGTTTCAATTATCCAGAAATGAAGATATACCTCGAATGTACCCAATAATGGTACGCATAATAATATTATATGCTTGGTCGTTATTAATGTTTACCGTGAGCAAAGAGAAAGCCAAGTCAATCTAATAATCTGCTTATTCTACTATGAGCTAATAATTCCCAAGGATGAGAAATGGAAACATGCTTTAATTAAGGTATTCAATAAGAATTAACTTATCGTGAACGTAGATGTCAGCTTTCTGATAAAAAATTAATTTAAAATGGTTCAATAGGATTTGAGGTTATTGCAAACAGACATAAAAAACTGATGTCCTATTTTTGATACATCCATATAATCACGCCCCTATTCCTAATGGGGTAGGCAGAGCGTAAACGACCTAAACAAAGGTCGTTCCGCTACGACTGTCAAAGTTTTGAAGGTTATTTTAGATAGATATTTAGCTATAGTGCTGAAGTGCCTGGTTGACAGCCCATCGCCTATATAACAATACACTAAAATCCTTAGCTGGTTTTCATAGCATGCCCGGGAGGAAATGCAACTGGCTCATTCTATGTTTTTCTCTCGCTCCCAAGCCAGCATGGAGGACATGTTTTAGTTTTATAAAGGTTCATAACCTTCAAATGGATTAATCCTATAAAAAAATAGATTGCCTCAAACATAAATGCTTCACAGAAAGAATCAATTAGAAGTGAATTTCGAATCTCTTTTACTACAAAGTTCAGTCAACGAGAAAGTTGACCTCGAAAACAATGATTGTTACTGATATTTTTCAGGGTGACTTTTAAACCCTGTACATATACCGGATGTAAGCTTTCCGTAAACTATAAAAAAAGTGGCTTTTGCTATACAAAATGTCCACCTCGATCAGACAATTTGTACGAAAAAGCCATTTATTTCACTTCTTGAAAGAATTTCCTGGCGAAAGTTGTTCAGTGTCGTTGACTGAGCAACCCTCATCAGTTTACGGAACGCTGTCCCTTACACCCGGTATATTTAAGAAAACTGTCCATATTGTATACTTTCGAACCGTATCTCGCTCATATTTTGGAGACGAAAACATTTTTTACGGGGCCCTATTTATGAAAAAAAAAACTTCATCGTCCCAATTCTTGAGCTATCCGTGTCAGTCTGTCAATTACAGTACTCAGAGTGACAGTGAACAAGTCTTCCATTATCGCTATCACATGAATTTTCCAAGAGTTCCGACTTAGTACTTGCTTTAAAAGTTTATTTTTGTTGATTTGGTGGGTGGGATGCAAAATATTTAGATTTGATTCTACTTCAGGCTTAGTTTTAAGTAAGATAAACAAATGGAATGGCAGGTACATAATGTTCCTAATCTTAATAAAAAAATACATATAAACTTAAGTTGATGAAATGACATCAAACTAGAGTATTTTTAATACTTTAGTATTTCTAACTCATTTCAAAACTAAATGTTACGTGTTTGCAAATTAGTTAAATTACTAACACTACTATTTCATTATGTTGTCATATCTAACAGCTAAAACTTATTTTAGACAAAAAGGTCTTTAATTAAAAGACATTAAACTTTGTTTACATTTATTCTAAAACTGAGTTAGAAATACAATAGTAATAGTTGACATATAGGAAAGAGTTAACGAAATATAATTTCAACTGATTTGTCAAATTATTTGTAGTCAAATTGGCTGAAATAATTTATCACAAGGTTTAGTTAGGTTTGAAATACAACTGACTTCCTAGTATTTTATTATATGGACGGCCCTTTGCAGCCATAAAATTTTGTAACCCAACAACATTGTTGTCTAATTGTTATGGGAACAGTAAGTACTGAGTTCTGACACAGTTCTTCTATAGTATAGAGGATGTCACGTCTAACCAGTTTAATTCAGATCGTAAATTTTATTTGCCTTGCCTCTTGCTTCCGTAAGCGTCATGTACATTTGGCGGTATAATAAACAGTTGATACTGTAGTAGGGATAGAAACGTGCTTAAAATTGATACCCCATTTTATGCAAGGTGTAAAGATAATATCGTTATTATTATGGTATAAGTCAGTATCAATTTAACCTTAAAAGTAAAATATATAATTATTAAGAACTAACTGCCGCCATGGTCTAGCGGTCTAAGCCATGGGTTTTCGACCCGGAGGTCCCGGGTTTGATTCCCGACGGGGGACAATGAATTTGTATTGTTGTTTCTAGTTTGGTTAGGACATTGCAGGGTGATCACCTGATTGTCTGAAAAGTATGATCCATGCTGTCGGATGGGCATATAAATAGTCGGTCTTGCGATTGATTTCTCTCTGGTCGTGTCAGTCATAAGAGATTGAAGGCGTAGAGTGTGCACCTGTGTGTAGCGCAAACACTTGGGTACTAAAAACTAATAAATTTAATTAGTAAATGTCTTTATCAATGAATTTAACGTATAACATTCTTGACATAGTCGAAGAACATATTATCTTAGAATACTACAATTCACCGGCGACATTGCCTTCTGGAAGAGATGTAAATAATAGTATACAGAAATATAACATTCACTCCTAAAATAAAGTCGTGAAACTAAAAATATGCAAGTTTTGTTAAACTGCATTTTTGGCACATAGTATAAAACAAAGTCGCTTTATCTGTCCCTATATCCCTATTTAAGCATACATCTTTAAAACTACGCAACGGATTTTAATGCATACATACATACAATCACGCCTCCATCCCCAATGGGGTAGGCAGAGCGGAAACGACCCAAACAAAGGTCGCTCCGCCACGTCTGACAAAGTTTTGAGAGTTACTTAGGGTAGATTTGAAGGTATATTAATGCGGTGATTTTAATGCGGTTTCTTTAAATGTATAGAGTGATTCAAGAGGAAGGTTTATATGTATTATACATGCATAATATAGTACAGAAACACTGATAATTTCCGTGCGAAGCCGGGGCGGGTCGCTAGTTAATAATATTTTATCAATTTAATTTCCTACAATTTTGGAATGATCGATGTCTATAGAGAAATTACATTTTTTTTTTTTTTTATATTTGATAGGCAATCATTACTGACGAAGTAAGGTAGTTACACAAAAAGTTGTGGCCGTACTGGTACTTCGAACAATAGATCGCCGCGCGTCTAGTCGACTGCTGCTCCGTCATCGTCATCAGAGCGGTCAAGCAGGTAGTGATGGGATAGGATGTTTTATATGTATCGATAAATTTAAATCGTAAGTCTTTATATCGTATTTTACCAATTATGGATTTAAGATTATTTTTATAATTTTTATTAGTGTGCAAATAGAATTTTCGTGTTAGTTTGAAAATGAATTCTTGAAGAGTAGGGAGTAATTTGTTGTGAAGAACCTTAAGATTTGTACGAAAAGGGGTATTGTATGAAATTTTGATGGCTTTATTTTGTATGACTTGGAGTTTGTTATAATTAGTTTGACATGAGCTGTTCCAGTATTTGACTGGTGAAGCGTATGTTATACAGGGATGAACTAAGGTAGTGTATACTTTTAATTTAGTTTTAGCGGTAAGATTACTTTTCCTATCGAAGATAGGACTGAGAGCGGAGATGGCTGATCTCTGGGAGATTGGCCGCCACCACCAAAAAATCCGAAAATAGGTGGGAGGACTTTTAGTTATTTATATTTCTGTATGTGATACTTCTAAAAGAGAGCCCGATGGTGTAGTGGATAGGGCTGCTGCCTCCTGAGCGGGAGGTCGTGGTTGGAATCCCACCATGTACCAATGTGTTTTTCGATTTACGAATTTCATATGTACGTTTATTCGGCGCTTTTTCCGTGCTTCGGAAGGCACGTCAAGCCGTTGGTCCCGGTTAATATCGATTAATACCGTAGATATTAGTCGTTCAGCCATGTCAGAGGCCAGTGATAAGCATTGGCGGCTTGAAAACTCTGACCTAATCTAGGATTGGGTCTGGTCTCCCTTCTGGGTTGCGGAGGTCAGATGGCAGTCGCTCTGTGTAAAAACCAGTACCCTCGTTCAATCCCCTAGATTAGGTAGCCGACCCCGTGACATACGGGATAAGGCTAGGGAGATGATGAGATGATGATGTGATACTTCTAAAAATTGGACCTGGGGCACAATATACTTTATAATAGCTGGGGACAAAATATGTTTCAAAATCAGAAACGTGTGCGTATGTGTGTGTGTGTGTGTAACATGTTACGATAAACGGAAACCCTTGGTAAAACATCCGAAATTTTACACTTAAAATGCTTGGGCAGATTTTGAACCTGAAATGTTGAAATGCCGTATATTTTTTACCTGACTACCATAAAACAAAAAGGAGGGGATTTTTTTCGCGTTTTTGTACTTCTTTGGTCTGCCTGTGGTAAAAAAAATCTTGAAGCTATGACCATACTTCTTGGAGCTATCGTCATATTTCTTGGAACTATGGTCCTGTTTCTTGGAGCTATGATAATATTTCTGGGAACAATGAATCATCATTTCTGGAAAAATAAATAAAATAAAGCTTTCAGACATCGACACCAAGGACTTGAGCGGGACTTGCCCCTCTACCAGAAATAGAAAAATAATGACCGGTTGGAAAAGGCGACCGCATTCAAACATCGAGACCGGGGGTTGAGGAAGCCCTCACAGAAATAGAAATGTAACGACTGGTTAAAGTAGCAACTGCATGCAAACAACGAGACCAGGGGTTGAGGAAGCCCTCACAGAAATAGAAATGTAACGACTGGTTAAAGTAGCGACTGCATGCAAACAACGAGACCAGGGGTTGAGGAAGCCCTCACAGAAATAGAAATGTAACGACTGGTTAAAGTAGCGACTGCATGCAAACATCGAGACCGGGGGCGTAAGGCGTTTGGGGTCAACTGGTGATAGTTGACCTAACAGGCTTTGCATCAAGCTTTTAAACACTGTATAAACTTAACCCCTAAATTACTTAAATAAAAAATAAGTTCATAAACTAAAACCCGCTGACTACAAAGTATGAAAGAAAATATTCTCATCTGAATTGGTATTTAATACATTATTGTGAAGTTCAGAGGATGAACGTATGCCATCTATCAAATTTATAATTAATGCATTCTAACCACAAAATAGGTTTTAACAGCGGAAAGCGATCATTTTATTGAACGAGTAGACCATAGGTGGCATACGACCACGGTTATCCTCTGAACATAACTATACATACACATACATACATACATACATAAAATCACGCCTTTATCCCTTACGATATGCAGAGCGTAAAACGCCTCCTAAATAAAAGGCGCTTTCGCCACGTCTGACATAAATTGAGGGCAATTTTAGATTGTAATGTGTATTGCTGTAGTGACAGGTTGTCAGCCCATCGCCTAAATTACAATACACTGTAACCCTCGAATCCCTTTTGCTGACTTTTACAGCATGCCCGGGAGGAAGGGCAACTGGAACATTCTATGTTTTTCTTTCTCTCCCAGTCCAGTATGGAAGAAAGAAGTATACATACACACACATATAATCACGACTTTATCCCAAATGGGGTAGGCAGAGCGTAAAAAACCTAAACAAAGGCCGTTCCACAACGTCTGACAAAGTTTTGAAGGTTATTAAAGATAACTTGTAGGTTCATTACAGTATACTGAAAAACCCTCGGATCTCTTAGCTGGTTTTTACAGCATACCCAAGAGGAAAAGCTGCTGGCAAATTATGTTTTTCTGTCGCTCCCAGGCCAGCATGGAAGTAGTACATACATACATACATAACGTCACGCCTCTTTCCCGGAGGGGTAGGCAGAGATCACATCCTTCCATTTGCTATGATCCTTGCAAACATTACTATAATGTATTAAATACAAATACAAATGAGAATATTATCTTATTTCATACTTTTCAGTAGGCGGGTTATAGTTTATGAACTTATTTTTTATTAAAGTTTATTTTATCCATCTTCTAAACGAAGATGCAATTCTCGCATCCCAAGGACAGTTTCAATAATTTTCTGGTCATTCCAGCCGAGAATGCGATGATAAAATTAACGAAGACTTATTTAATAGAGACAATTTATCATGGGCGGGCCGTTAGGCAGCGTAAAATGTTGATTGATCGCTTTGGAGATGTCACGGAGCAATCGTAAAATAGGGCAGATTGGGACTTGTCTGGATGTCTAGATCGATTAAAATCTCCTGTTTTCTCAATTGCTAACGTAGTTGATGCTATCTGCATTAATATAAAGCTAAAATAACAAAATTTTAATTGCTTTTTTGCATGTAAATTTGATTTTAGCTCTGTTTTCATGCCCTTTTTTTTTAGTGGTTTGTGATTTTTTATGGGTAAAATACATACGAATACATTACTTAAGTTATTTTCTCTTACTTACTTAATGTCATTAAAACCTACACGAAAAGGTCTATATTCTCGGCAACTCCTGCGCTGCCCAATTCTATGATTTGACGACGACTGAGAGATGACATGGTCATTGTATGTGACCTGTATTAGTAAGCATAAAATGTACGATCAATGATTCACTGATATCAACTCTACAATCTAGTTGCACTGAACTTGTTTTACATACGTACATATAATCACGCATCTAACCCTAATGGGGTAGGCAGAGTGTAAACGACCTAAACAAAGGTCGTTCCTCCACGTCTGACAGTTTTGAGGGTTATTTAAGATAGATTTGTAGGTATATTTCTGTAGTCCCAGGTTGTCAGCCCATCGCCTAAATTGCAATATACTGTAACACTCCGATCCTTCAGCTGGTTTTTACATCATGCCCGGGAGGAAATACAGCTAGCACATTCTATGTTTTTCTTTCGCTCCCAGTCTAGCATAGAAGAAACTCGTTTTACCATCGGATAAAGTAAGCAAAGATTAAATAACGTAAATAGTGTACCTAAAGAGTTCTACAATTTACAAAACAAATGATATTGCTTGTATATAGGGCACGGCTGATTTGGATAACAAAACCTAGCATCTTGCAAGCGTGGAAACTAAAGTGTTTTATTGATGTAAAATCACCTTCCATTTTTACATCTACCTGTCGGTGACCTTTTCTTCTTATTACATGCAAACATACATGTAATCACGCCTTTATCCCTAATGGGGTAGTCAGAGCGTAAACGACCTAAACAAAGGTCGTTTCGCCACGTCTAACAAAGTTATGAGGGTTATATAAGATAGATTTATAGGTATATTGCTGCAGTGACAGGTTGTCAGCCCATCGCCTAAATTACAATATACTGAAACCATCGCATCCTTTAGCTGGTTTTTACAGCATGCTCAGGAGAAAATGCAGCTGGCACATTTTATGTTTTTCTCTCGCTCTTAGTCCAGCGTGGATGTATATTTTTATCACTATCGGGATTATCCTTAAAAAGCCTGTTTTCACTCGCACTTTTAAGAGTTTTCTTAGTCAAAGATAAATAGATAGTATTAAATAAAAGTATAAAATAAAGGTATGCTTAATACTATTAAGTATATCTTTGAATTTTATTCAGGTAAATGTCGATCATAATTATCTTCATTCTTATTTTTTATGAGCCCGATGGTGTAGTGGATAGGGCCGCTGCCTCCTGAGCGGGAGGTCGTGGTTCGAATCCCACCACGTACCAATGTGTTTTTCGGTTTTCGAATTTCATATGTTCGTTTATTCGGCGCTTTTTCCGTGCTTCGGAAGGCACGTTAAGCCGTTGGTCCCGGTTAATATCGTTTAATACCTTAGATATTAGTTGTTAAGCCATATCAGAGGCCAGTGCTAAGCATCCCCTAGATTAGTAGCCGCACCGTGAGATACGGGATAAGGCTAGGAAGAAGAAGAATTATCTTCATTTATTGTAGCCATAAGGCTAATGCTAGAGTTAGAAAATTAGTAGTCACAATAAATGGATTGATAAAATCTAAACGTTTTGAACTATAAAGCTTATTATGCGTCATGAACGAGTCATCGTGTATTTAATTGCAGTTATATGCTTTGAATACTGAATTAGATCTGTTTTATTATGCAATTTGACGTCCTTGTTTAATTTATGTCCTTTTAATTCGGTTTAACGGTTTATTTTACTGTTAATAGAAAATCGTGAGAACGTACACTGGGATAGTGAGAAAATAATTGATGACGAAATCGGTTCCATTTAGAATTACTTAGATATGGCATAAAATGTTTCTATAAAACTTGCAATTTAAACTAGTAGGGTTTATTTCGGGCAGATAGGCCTCTTTAGCATTGGTCTGCAACTTATCTAGTAGAAGGAAAACTCCAAAATTAAACCCTAGCTTGAATGCTTGAGGCTCAAGGAATGGAATCCGAACGAGGTTCAGGTGTTACAATCAATATCAGGGCGGGATATTGGTTTTAGGCGGTGACGGAAGAATTTTAATTCTAACGGCGGCGTCTAAAGGCCGAGTACAGGCTAACTGTCCACCTGCCAACGTGCAAAGGGCAAGCATGACAGGTTAAAAGCCCAAACCTCTCCTTAAGAACCATGATTCACGACACATTACAAAGGCCCCTAGTGCCCGGCGACTCCGGCGGCGTTTGCTGCGACGGGATGCCGACGGCTGCTGGAGTCAATCGGAGTGCGAAGAATCCCCGGGCGTCATCTCCCCGCCGTCAAACGAACAAGGCACGAAAATTGGACTCCGATTATAAGCTAAACATAATTTCTTATAACATTAAAACTTTAAGCTCAGAAGAGCGCCTTGCAGAACTAGAAAATGCCCTTAAAGATATCAGTTGGGATATTGTAGGTTTGTCCGAAGTGAGACGAGAAGGAGAAGAATCTTTAGAACGTGGGAACAACGTTTTCTACTATTCAGATACCTTTGGGTACGCTGATGACAGCACGGTTGTTGACAGATATCTGTCCAGTGCAAGGGCCAACAGTGAAACAATCCAGTCTTGTCGGGAGTCCATGGTGGATCGTCTGAACTCATCGCTAAGGGTGATATCCGAGTGGGGCGATGCCAATCTCGTCAAGTTCAACGCATCCAAAACCCAGGCGTGTCTATTCTCGACAAAACGGAGTCCTTTTAACCTGGCTCCAACTTTCCGGGATGTATCCGTACCGATTTCTGACCATCTTGAGCTTCTTGGTATGAGCCTTACGTCCGACTTGAACTTTGGACGTTACATTGAGTCTCTGGCCACAACAGCTGCCAAAAAACTTGGTATCCTCTCGAAGGTGAGGCGATACTTCACACCGGGACAGCTATTGCAGTTGTACACAGCTCAAGTCCGATCGTGTATGGAGTACTGCTGCCACCTTTGGGACGGTTCAGCTAAATACCAGCTGGCTGCCTTAGACTCAATCGAGAAACGCGCTAAGAAGCTCATTGGAGACTCAGCACTGGTTGAGGCAAAACTACAGAACCTTGAGCACCGTCGCAGAGTGGCGTGCATGTCGGTATTTTACAGGATACATTTCGGGGAGTGCGCGTTAGCACTTCATGACCTTATACCCCCCTCCCCTTTCCATCTCCGGAGCACGAGGCGTGGACAGGGGTTCCACCCTTATGTCGTGGATATACCACAAATTCGCACGAAGCGGTTCGCTTCCACATTCTTAATGCGAACGGCTAAGGAGTGGAACTCCCTGCCGGCGGATCTGTTTCCGGAACAATATAAGCTGGGCCTTTTCAAGGCGAGAGTGAATAGGCACTACATAGGTGAGTATGTTTCAACATAGTCCGCATCGTCACTTTCCACCAGGTGAGATGGCGGACAAATGCTCGCCTATATATATAAAAAAAAAAAAAAAAAAACAGGGAAAGCTGGTGGACAGTCAGGAGTAGGATTCTTAATATCTAAACGTTGGATCAACAATATACTGGATTGCCGTGTTTATTTCCTACTCTGACAGGATTGCCGTGCTCAAATTCCGGATTAGTGAAAACCAAATTTTAACAATTGTTCAAGTCTACGGCTCCAACATCATCGCATCCCGATGCCGAAATCGAAGAATTTTACGATATCTTGGACAAGGCATGCGATGAACAGCGCGGAACATGGACCATCGTAATTGGCGACTTTAATGCGAAAGTCGGACCAAGGCTGAGCACGGATAACGGACTTATCATGAGACATCATGGTCTTGGTGTTCGTAATGAGCGAGGTACGCGATTGCTCCAATTTGCCTTTGGTCAAAACTTATGCGTAGCTAACAGTCTTTTTTACAAAAAACCTCAAAGAAGATGGACATGGATTTCGCCAAATAACATCACTAAAAACGAAATAGACTCCACATTCACTTCAAACAATACCATAATTCAAAACGTTAACATTATTAATTCGATCAAATTTAGCTCAGATCATCGACCCCTTCGTTCCACTTTAGTATTTAATATTAAAGTACTAAGACAACAAATTTTTAGAAATAGAATTAGAAAGCTGACTAAATACACACTTATTGCTTACAGAGACACTTTTAACTTAGAACTACAAAATAGTTTCAAATTATTAGAAGATATAGACTTTGAGGACGTACAGCAACAATTTATTAATATAGAAAAAAGTATAAAATCAGCAAGCAGAATAATTAAACAAAATAAGAGTAAACTAGAAAAGTTAACATCTCACACTTTAAAATTAATAGATGAAAGACAAATACAAAAAACTAACAGCACAGAATATAGAACACTAGATAAAATAGTTAAGAGAAACATTCGCTCATACAATAAAAAAATAGTCCAAGTTGCATTGGAAAAAAACACCTCATTAAAAATTGCACGTAAAGGTATCAAAAAAGGCAAATCTTGGATAACCAGCATGAAAGTCAAATCCGGCGTCAAACATAGAGACAGAGAAAATATATTAGAGATATGCACCACTTTTTACAAAGATCTGTACTCGAGTCCAACTACCGATAAATCAGAACCAGCTTCGGATTACTCATGCCCTGACGACATTCCTCCCATGACTGGGAATGAGGTTCATTATGCGCTCACTAAAATGAACTACGGAAATTACCAACCTATAAGCCTAATTTCACACCTTTATAAGGTATTTATTAAGGTAATTGAGAGACGCGTATCTGGTCTGCTCGATAAAGCTCAGCCGCCTGAACAGGCAGGTTTCCGTCCAGGTTTGTCAACTACTGACCATCTACACGCCCTTAATCAGATAATTGAAAAGCATCACGAATATAATCAGCCATTGTACTTAGCTTTCGTTTACTACTCAAAGGCGTTTGATAGTCTTATACACAAATCAATATTCACAGCCAAGAAAAACAAAATATTCCAGTCACATACATTAACCTCATTAAAAACATTTATTGCAATAGTACTGCCACTGTAAAACTCCAGACACCAGGACCAGTTTTTCTAATAGAAAGAGGCGTGAAGCAGGGCGACCCACTCTCCCCTAAATTGTTTACGAGCGTTCACGAAGAAGTGTTCCAAAACATTGCTCCAGAATGGGAATAAAAGGGTATCCAAATAGGTCACGCAAAGCTTACCAACCTTCGTTTTGCGGATGATATCGTTCTTTTTTCCTCAACGGCCTCTGAGCTACAACAGATGCTCCAAGATCTCAGCAAGGCGAGCCTTGAGGTTGGATTAAGTATGAACATGTCAAAGACCAAGGTTATGACTAACAGCGCCAAACGAATTGTGGAAGTGGATGGGGAGAAAATAACATATGTTCATGAGTACCTTTACTTAGGCCAAATAGTCTCTTTCCAGGCGAGACAAGACAAGGAAGTCGAAAGACGGACTGAAAACGCCTGGAAGAGCTATTGGGCAATGAAAGACCTTATGAAAGGTGACTTGCCCCTTACCTTAAAGCGTAAACTCATGGATGTGTGCATTCTTCCCATCCTTACCTACGGAGCTCAAACCTGGTCTTTGACCGATGTTCAAAAATTCAGACTCAAGGTTTGCCAACGAAACATCTTCTTCTTATCGTGTCGATGGAACACGTAACTATCACAATGTGGCGGCCCAGAACGTTGCCACTTGAATTGCGGATCGGCTGGCGTTCATTAGATCCGCTTGCGTGCAGGTATTAGGGCACGCAGGACACGATGTCAGATGTGCCATTGTTTGAATTGCACCGCAAACACAGTCGACCTCGGAGTTTCCCGAGAATCCCCACCTGACCATGTTATCTTTGCTGCTGCCGACCTGAGACCGAAGTCTATTTAAAGACTTCCAGATCGGCCACGGCAGTTCATGCCCAGGAGGCAGATTCTCGGAAAGCGGGACAAATTGGGCAGGTAGAGAAACTTTTTCACCTGGCTTGTGCGGGTTCGATGGTAAGCGGAGTGACGCACTTGAAAAAGTTACGGCGGCTCTTCAACCTTTGAGGCACAGGATTGTAGCCGTGCAAGGGGTGTCGTAGGTCACGGTCTGCGTTGGCCATTTCAGTGGAACTAGCCACAGCCCTGCGGACATCTGGCGGTGCTATTCCAGCCAGTGGGTACAGCATTGAAACCGGGGACTTTGAGACAACCAGTAATAATCCGGCAGGTGTCATTTAAAGCTGTATCCACTGACTTGGCATGAGCAGAGCGGCCCCATACAGGGGAGGCGTATTCGCCAGCTGAGAAGGCAAGCGCTAGCCCTGTCGTCCGCAGCACGTGCGGCGTAGCTCCCCATTTGGTGGTAATAAGGCGACGAAGCAAGTTGTTCCTTGTGTGCACTTTTTTTTTGACGTTTTCGCAGTTTTTACTGTAAGTAAGGGATCTATCAAGGGAAACGCCAAGATACTTTGGGAAGTCACCGTGCGATATAGGTACCCCCTGCCACACAATGTTGAGCTTACGTTTTGCTTCTTTGTTGCGCAGGTGGAATGCGCAAGACTCCGTTTTACTAGGGTTTGGCTTCAGTGAGTTCACCTCGTAGTAGCTGCTCAAATCGTTGAGAGCTGCAGTGAGATTAGCCTCGACTTCCTCAAACTTGGAGCCTTGGGACGTTAACGCCAGATCGTCTGCGTATAAGAAGCGGGACGTATTTATGCTCGACGGTTGGTCGTTGGTGTAGATGTTAAATAGGAGCGGCGCCAGAACACTGCCCTGAGGAAGGCCGTTCCTTTGTGACCTCCAATGACTTTTGTCAGAGAGAAGATGCACCTGAAACCGACGGTTATGGAGGAGTTCTCGGAGAACCATGACGAACTTACGATCACCAGTCATGGTGTCCACCTTCCACAACAATCGGTTGAGGTTCACCGTATCGTAAGCTGCAGAAAGGTCTACAAATACGGCGCCTGTTATCATCCCTGACTCAAAACCATCTTCAATATGTTGCGTGAGCTTGAGGACCTGGTTGCAGCATGATTTGACTGGTCTGAAACCTGCTTGCTCTGGGATTAGTTTAGGGTCGATAAAGCCTGTGAGTCGGGACAGCAGCAATCGCTCGAATAGCTTATATGTATGGCACAATAAGGATATTGGCCGAAAGCTTTTGGGATTGTCTGCTGGTTTCCCTGGCTTCAGTATCGCTATGACCTTTGACTTTCTCCAGATGCGTGGTATTTGAGCAGATTCCAGACAGTTGTTGAACAGCTGCAAAAGCCAGGATACAGCAACTGGCCCGAGACGTTTTATTTGCTCCACAGAGATGTTGTCTATTCCCGAGGCTTTACCGCATTTAAGATGTTTAATAGCTACAACAACATCAATTACGTAACATGGAACATGGAACGCAGTATTCTTGGAGTCAAACTGATCGACCGAGTTCGGAACTCAGTGCTGCGTTCCCAAACAAAAATTGTTGACGTAGCTCAGAAGGCTGCCCACTTAAAGTGGGACTGGGCTGGCCACGTCAACCGTATGCCGAATGTTCTATGGGCTAAAATTACCACCGAATGGGAACCAAACGTTAGGCGACGTGGACGACCCCGAAAGAGGTGGCGCGATGAATTGGACGCATATCAAAAAGAATGGCGAGAGCTATCAATGGATCGTGATAAGTGGAAGGAAGGGAGAGAGGCCTTTGCCCTGCAGTGGGACACCACAGGCTCATAAATAAATAAAATAAAAAGGGTTTATTGGGGCAAAAGAGTATCCTACTCCAAGCGTGTCTTGGTATATTCGCCAGAGTTGTCTAGCCATTACGCAAATTATACAACTCATAGTGTTATTTGAGGTCCATATAGTAACATTCTATCTTTTCAAGGCTGCCTATCATAAAATATTCAATGCAATAATCCAGGGATTGGGCAGCAGCGTTCTGTAAGAACACAAAGTCTTCAATTGTAACAGCAAAGTCATAGTCGAATCATTTATTTATAAATGGATTCCTAAGAACACTTTTTTTACAAAGAAAATTATATCCATGTCACAAAATAAAATTATAATATATCACAATGAAGAAGAAGCATGAGGAACTCGCACATTGCCCCCCCCCTCCATCTTTGTTCTGTCTTACTCTTACTTTGAGCTTAACTGAACTTTATTATTTGTTTGACCTTACATCTCAAACCTAACCTACTATTAGGGAGAACCTTTTTCTATTTCTGGTCACGTCGGTCATTAGTTTTTATTATTATTACGATCTCGTAATGTTGCGGTAGGGAAGCATTCTTTTATACTTGTTCTATTTCTCATGATTTTCTCATTAGATGACTTTGCTATCCCGACCAGTATATCAATTTATATCGTTTTATAATTTTTAGGAGGACAATTTGATGCACAAGCAGATAAAAGGATAAATTAGGTATGGAATTGATTAAGGTACTAAAGAATCACCAACATCAGCTTTTATTTCTTGGGATGATTTTCGTTGGACAAAAAAGAGTTAGAGCGTTTTTGCACCGCTCCGTATTCGATTCGTAACCGTAAAAATCCATCTAAAACGGATATTGATGGGTGCTGGTGCACCCATCAATATGCTGTCGTACATTTACTAGAAAGGCCAAATCTGATACGAATTGGATACGAACCGAATACAAAGCAGCGTAAAAACGCCCTTAGGTATTCCTGTAAAATTGCCAAGTGCCTAACTAACTGTTTCTTTTCACCAGTCAACTTAGAATTATCAAAAATTAAAACATTGCTTTTTGTAAGTCGTTGAAACTCTGTTTGCCACAAATTTTTGCTTACAGAACAAATTTATACATACATACGTCTTCATTCCTAATGGGGCAGGCATAGCGTAAACGACCTAAACAAAGGTCGTTCCGAAACGTCTGACAAAGTTTTGAGGGTTATTTAAGATAGATTTGTATGTATATTGGTGTAGTACAGGTTGTCAGCTCATCGCCTACATTGAAATATATACTGAAACCCTCGGATCCCTTAGCAGATTTTTACACCATGCCCGGGAGGAATTGCAGCTAGCACATACTATGTTTTTCTCTCCCTCCCCGTCCGGCATGGAAGACAAAATTTAAATAATATTTGTCACAATCAAGTCTACCTAAGTAAATTCTATAGTTAAGTCACGAGAGATATTCAATAATAAACAGAAACACTTGGCAATATCCATTGCGTGTGTATTTACAAATGGCATTAAGCTATGTCATGTCCGTCGGGGCCTGGGTCGTGATAAGCCATGCATTTTGAATACGTTTGCTTAGGCGTAATGTATTCTTAGTGTCCCTGTCTATGTTGCAGGACTTTGAATAATTTCGCTATTTTAGTAACAAACAAAATAGTAGTTTAGTTTTCAGCAGAGAGAGGTTTCTGCAGCTTGCATGCTGGACTGGGGTCTTCCAAGCTAGACAAGAAGTGATAGAAAAACATAGAAACCAGCTGCATCTCCTCCCGGGCATGCTGTAAAAACCAGCTAAGATATTCGAGGGTTATAGTGTATTGTAATTTTAGGCGATGGGCTGACAACCTTTCACTACAGCAATATACATCATAGTCATCTGTAATAACCATCAAAACTTGTCAGACCTGGCGAAACGACCTTCGTTTAGATCTTTTTCGCTCTACCTACCCCATTAGGGATAAAGGCGTGATTGTGTGTATGTAGAGGTTTTGCAAAGTTTTGCGCAATGTCAAAACTTGTTGCACCTGATGCCCATTGCCCATGCTAGGAAATCCCTCGACTATAAATAGAAAAGCAGAGCATAATAGAATGCATGAAGCCTATCAAACCAAAATGGGGTGCAAAGAAGGCAATCAGTTGATCAGCCTGCAGACAACCTGCTCTGATGGGGGTACGCTAGTAGTGCAAACGCCAGCTGTGAATGTGGAGAACCATTGAAAACCAACTGTCCCGCGTGTCCGACCACCCATTAACGCGAGGACTTGTTTGATAGCAACCAGAGAGCCACTACGGTACAGCAAGATATAGCCTAAATTGTTGCCGACACAAAAATAGAAGCCTGCAGGAAGATACGGAAGAGGGGCATTTGATAAGAATTCTAAATTATTACACTAACTGCTACAAGTAAATACACGTTATAACTTTATATTGAAAATGTTTAGTTAGTCAGACAGAGACAAATGAATGGAACCCATTTGTTACTAAAATCGTGAGCTTATAAAATTTCGTCATAGATAAAGAATTTGTAAGAATTGTACTTCCATTCATACTTTGATCTTGCAATTAAGGCGATGGGCTGACAACCTGTCACTACAGCCATTTACCTAAAAATCTATATTAATTAACCTTTAAAACTTTGTCAGACGTGGCGGGACAACCTTTGGTTAGGTCGCTTAAGCTCTTCCTAACCTATCAGGGATAAAGGCGTGATTATATGTATGTGTATGTATAAAGTAATTTGGGTAACCCAATCCTAGTAAGTAAGTTGTCAGTTCATGCTGGACTGGGACAAACATACAACAAACATGATAAGCCCAATTATAGCTGATTTCCTTTTATTTTATACTAAAAATTAAAAATCAATGTTAATTTATGAAGACACTTTATTTTCTTGATTGATCTCGAAGATATAAATATTTTACTCATTATGTACGTATACAACTAATCTTTTTAAAACACTATTAGTCATCTTGCTTGCAAGGGTAAGCCACCAAACAAGGTATTCATACTCTTCATAATGTATTCAATTAAAATAGTCTTCCCACCGGTTTTTGGTGATGGCGGCCCATCTCCCAGAGATCCGCCAACTACGCAGGACTAGTTTTTAGTGCCCAAGTGTTTGCGCTACACACTGGTGCACTTTCTGCTCCTTCAATCTCTTATTCTGCTGGGACAGATTGACTGACACGACCAGAGAGAAATCAGGCGCAAGACCGACTAGTAACATGCCCATCCGACAGCATGGATCATCTTACGTTTCGAACAATCAGGTGATCAGCCTGCAATGTCCTAACCAAACGAGAAACAACAACACAGTCATTGTCCCCCGCCGGGAACCGAACCCGGGACCTCCGGGTCGAAGGCCCATGGCATGGATTAGTTATATATTTTACTTTCAAGGTTAAATTGATACTGACTTACCATATATACTATTATATCTTTTCACCTTGCATAAAAAGGAGTATCAATTTATAAGCACATTTCTATCCCTACTACAGTGCAAACTTTTTATTATACCGCCAGATGTATATGATGCCTTCGGAGGCAAGAGGGTCGAGAGCCAATAGCTCAGACTGCTAGACCACGGAGGTAGTTATATATTTTACTACACCAGCACCAAACATCACATCACTCAAGGTTTTGTAGTAGATTTGGCAACAGCAGAAGTAGTAGCTTGAGAGGAATCAGCATCAGTTGCAGAAGAAATATTTAAAGGTACAGATGACGTTTTGTCTGGTTTGCTGTCAGGTTTCACAGCATCAGGCGTTTCTGGTGTTCGGTAGAGATTTTCTGCTTGTGATATTGTCTCTGGTAATGGTCTTTTCAGCGTTTCCGGAACAAGGATTAACAAAATAGCTGCTATACATGCCATGCCTCCGAATATGACATACGGCAACCAAAATTTGATTTTTATCTGCAAGTAAGATTTATTTCTGTTATTTATTTATTTTTGTTTATAACCAGAGGAATAAAATTGGGAAGTTTTGATAGAACTCCTGTTTTAAATTCAAAATATATGACTCAAAAATTATACTATTTTACATGTTTAATATGCCGGCCGAACTCTTCTAAAATGACTGGAATCTATTCTATCATGAAGTGAGATAATTTTAGGTGTATTGTCGGGTAGGTGGTTGCATTTTTTTTGTCACTGGTCTTAATTTTGAAAAGTACACCATTGATGCAATAATAGCTACTGGAGGACTGAAGACTAACCAACCAACAATGGAGTTTGCGGAGCCGTGATGGAGCCAACTCGCCCAATCAGAGAACAAGCAGCCATCAAAGAATGTCTAGCATTGGTCGGGAACAGCTCCATAGTGAAAATGTAGATGGACACAAACGCCATACTGATGCAAGATTTCGCGAATAATGTAGGGAACAAATTATAACCTGTTGAAAAATAAATTATTAATAAAAGAGAATACAAAGATACTGGGCTACAAAACTTTGAAAAAACAGAGCCTTGAATTGGTGTAGATTCTATAGAAGAAGAATACAATGAAATCCTTGGATTGTATTTTATCGTTCTGGTAAATGCAATGTAGTTAATTGAACCGTAGTCTTCAGACGAACTGTAGTACTAGACAGTCTTCGAGGTTGTAAAATAGAACAATAAAAGTATAAAACATACCTACTTACTTTTTGGTATGACGGGCATCAAAAAAAGCAAAGCACCACAGGCAAAGTATGCTGACATTATAGAACGTTTGCGGCCAACACGGTCCAACAACAAATTGGCCAGAGCATATCCTGGAATCTCAAACGCAGCTGTTACAACGAAGTTGATGTGCCTATTGCCACTTAGAAATACTGAATTAATAGAAATACCATAGTATACAAACGTTGTAGTCATCCAACAAAATGAACAAATTATTACACGGGTTATCAAAATTCTTGAATGGCACACTCGACGCCACACTGGTGTTGAATCTTCTTCTTTATTGTCTGACTCTTGTGTCATAAAGGCGTTTAGATTATTAATCGTACTTATGGACAAGTGCCTGCCATTAATAGATGCTACTCTTTGTAGAACATGAACAGCTTTCTCGCTTTTCCCTTGACTGATTAACCATCTTACGCTCTCTGACAGGAAAAAGCAGTAAGTTAGAAATATTAAACCGGGTGCGTACAAAATTCGGGTCATTGTTCGCCAGTAGGGCACAGACCATGATAGCAGTGCCAAACACATTAGGCCAACAGAATAGACACTTGCTAAAATACTGCCACACACTACTCTTCTGTGCTTGCCGATCATTTCCACAACTGGAATAAAAAACACAACATTACTTTTTACTTTAACCTTTAATGGAAAATAAATAAGTTACCAATTACAGAAGATTACCCAGAACAAAACTTGTGCTGTAGATTCCACCACAAAATATTGATTCGAGATATTCAAAGACAACGTAATTAATGTATGAAATTGCAAAAGAGCGTGTTAAACCCATTGTAGCTGCACCAACAAGCATACAAATTAAAGTTTTCCGCCGTCCAATACTGAAAAAGATGGATACTGCTTTACCTCGGGTAATTTTATGATACTCGAAAAAATACTGTGTCGTCTGTCAGATGAGCCGTTTTGTTTTTTTTTGGCACATGTAGGTACCTGATGATGGATTTGAGAGAAAGAACATGTTATACGGGGTGTAAGGAAACTGAACTACTATCACCAGGAATTTATTTCAGAAAAAAAAAATACTTTCCCATACAAAAAGGTCACCTCGATCAGACAATTTAAATGGCAAAGCCAATTTTTATTTTCATTTCGTTGATCAGTATCGTTGACTGAGCAACCACTATCAGTTTGCGTGACGCGGTGGCTTACTCCCGGTATCTAGCTTTACAAAGAAAAATCGAAATCTTAAACCTTTATTGTGGACTGTAGTAGGATTCGAGTTCTGTTTTAGGTATGACAATTTAAAAATTACACTTACGTATCAGAGACCATTCCAATAAAAGTATATGCAGTGAAGATGCCCAAACTGTGTATAGTACCAACTGATGTCCTCTTAACTTCGTTACAAGCCAAATTGAACTAAAACAAAGACAACTTTATAATAAAGACAATGTTATTGTACCTAAACAACTAAGATAGACTATTATGTAATAAAACATATTATTCATTTTCTCAAGGAATGTAAAATCCATGGCCAAATCACCAAATCAGATCGAGAAGTGTAAAAAAAAATATGCAGCAATCTGTTTTTTTTTATTTTAAACTTATTACAAAAATCTTACCTCTGCAGCTATAGTGTCATTGCTTTCATAAACCCAAGAATCGCATGGCTGATCTTTACCAGAAAAAGCTGCCGGTTCACATGTTCCACCAATGGGTTTCCGTCGAGTGCAATTTGAATCAGATACCAGAGCCCATTTTTCCCAAACACCTGGCATAAAATTTCCTGGACGCTCCTCGCATTCTGGCACAAAACACCTGCAAGAGAACATCTTGGTTTAAAAATATTCTATTAAATATTATATTTTATCTTATCCTTTCTTTGACGCATGATTGTAGAAATGAATCTAAAAACATCTACTGGTATCGCCTATTTACTTCCCATAAAGCTTTTGAAGAAATTGTCACCCCCATTTATCCATTGTATCGAAGTATGGTTTTAGTATTTTTCTTGATTTAGTTTAAAAATAAGTTAATAAGTAATAAAAAATATATAAAATAAACAATTCGTCCATGATGAACTGGGAGAGATTGAAAAAGGTAGAATGTCCCAGCTGCCCTTCCTCCTAGGCATGCTTGTAGAAGTCAGCAAAAGGGATTCGAGGGTTACAGTTTATTGTAATTTAGGCGATGGTTCTGCCTACCTCGTAAGGGATAAAGACGTGATTTTATGTATGTATGTATATAAAATAATTAAGTTGGTTTCAGACTGCAGGTACGTGGGGCTGCGATGCGAAGGAGCTGGTGCGCTTGAGGGACCAGGGGCAGATCCTCGCCCAATCTTCTTCCTTGCTCAGAGGATCTCTCTTGCTGTGCAGAGAGGAAACTGTGCTAGTGTTATGGGCACATTTGGGGGAGCATTACTGGGCGGTCGGGCGGTTACTGGGAGCGTAAACGACCTAAGCAAGGGTCGTTCCGCTACGTCTTACAAATTTTCAAGGTTATTTAAGATAAAATTGTAGGTTGCTGTAATGAGAAGTAGTCAGTCCATTGCCTAAATTGCAATATACAGAAACCCTCGAATCCCTTAGCTGGTTTTTACAGCGTGCCCGGGAGAAAATTCAGCTGGACCATTCTATGTTTTTCTCTCGCTCCAGGGCCAGCATGGAAGAATATAGTATGAAGAAGTAGGTACGTCCTTTACCTGTAATTAATTCTGGCAGCGTTGAAAACGTACTGAGCATTAGTCATAGCACCGAACATCACGGGGAAACAAAGCATTATGAAGAGGCGAAGTTGGTAGCACCCAAAATGTCCCACCTCAGCCAAAACCGCGTCCATATCAATATGAATATCTTTGTGTTTTGGCATTTTGGTATGCCTGTTTATACAGATCCTTTATGTTATATTAAAAAGTGTGTCTCTTTTTGCAGATTCATCAAATTAATATTCTTTCTTTCAATTTCCATAATTGACTTCACACTGAAGCGAATTATGTAATTAATTAGGAAGCAATATTGTAACCTGGAGATGGTTAGCGTTAGTCTTTGTAGATTATTTAAATTACGCCTTTGTATCTGTATTTATTATCATCTTCTCGAACATGCTATTTTTATAATCATTTGATGAAACCCTCGTAAAACCGAATAATATTTTTCTGTCAAAATATCACTCTATCTTGAAAGCGCCATATAAAAGAAATTGAATTGAGTTGTCACTTGACATAATGTCTTTGTCTTAGTCTAAAAAGATTTTCCACCTTTTCTACTAACATCTGAGGAGACCTTAATTATACCTATCATAAATATCGATAATAATTATAATGTAAATAGAAATAAAAATATATGTTCAGGCTGCAAAGATTATGTATGATTATGTCGTCACTGGAAAAGCAAAATTTCCAAAACGCCAAAAGGCTATTTCGAGATAAAGCCATACAATTCTTTTTAGGTAAAACATTCATGTCTTTACACCTTATCGTCCGATTTTAATAAAATAACTGTTATTAAATCCTTTTTAACATCTTCTATTTTTAACAATATACTGCATAAAGATATGGAAGATAGTTTAGCAAATAAGTGGCGTTTAATAAAAAGTGACCTGATTTTAGAGTAAGGCAAATTTTATGAAGCGTAATCAATCCTTTGCAATTTAATAATACTGAAATTATATACATATAAATATAAATCAATAGTAGTAAGCTAAAAAATCCTTAATCATAAATATATTATATTTTTCTTAATTATTTTCCCAACGCCAGGTGCCACACTTTTCTTTATTCTTCAAACGCAAATGTGAGTTTAACCAACCAAATAAGTTCATACCAATTTCACGTGTTCATTTGTTCCCATACTATATACAAATGGAGCATAGCGGAATAAATATTATCTCACAGATTCGTTCAAAACACTGAATGAAAGTTACGAAAATGCTTTAATAGTTGCTACCAGTGAATGCGTTTAGATATAAAATAATTAAATGATGAGGTCATAATTCTGGTCGATGAACCTTCACGCACCAAAATTGCTGTAAGCATCTCACATCAACCGAATAATTCAATACGTACCTTTACTACAAGTTAAAACAAGTAAGCAATTAAATAAAATACAATTATTATTAACAATACAGAAACTTTTTATTTTTTTGAACAAAGAACGTCATCATCTCCCTAGCCTTATCCCGTATCTCACGGGGTCGGCTTCCTATTCTAGGGGATTGAACGAGGGTACTGGTTTTTACACAGAGCGACTGCCATCTGCCCTCCGCAACCCAGAAGGGAAACCACACCCAATCCTAGATTAGGTCAGAGTTTTCAAGCCGCCAATGCTTAGCACTGGCCTCTGATATGGCTTAACGAGTAATATCTACGGTATTACAACGATATTAACCGGGACCAACGGCTTAATGTGCCTTCCGAAGCACGGAAAAAGCGCCGAAAAAACGTACATATGAAATTCGAAAACCGAAAAACACATTGGTACGTGGTGGGATTCGAACCACGACCTCCCGCTCAGGAGGCAGCGGCCCTATCCACTACACCATCAGGCTCATCCAAATATGAACAAAGAACATATTAATCTTCTTTAAAAATATGAATCCTAACTATTATTTTATAGTATGTAGTACTTTTTTATATAAAATTATATAACAATAGTTTGAACTTACCCTATATACTAAGAAGTTGGTCTCGGTTAAGTCGTTAAGCCATGTCAGAGGCCAGTGCTAAGCATTGGCGACTTAAACCTCTGCTCTAATCTAGGATTGGGTCTGGTTTCCCTTCTGGGTTGCGGAGGTCAGATGGCAGTCGCTCTGTGTAAAAACCAGTACCCTCGTTCAATCAACCTAGATTAGGTAGCCTAGGTAGCGACCTCGTGATATACGGGATAAGGCTAGGGAGATGATGAGTGTCATCGGGCTGTTTTTAAATTAACATCTGAAATATGTGGTTATCTTGATGATAAGAAGCACTTTGCCTTAGATTTCGTAGATTATTGTAAGGCATTTGACACCTTAACACATCCAACCCTAATTAGGAAGCTGGAAAATACAGGAATAAGAGCTCCGCTACTTGAATGGTGTAAAGATTATCTAGAGAGAAGAAATTATGTATGTAATTTCTATTTATCAAATTAATATTGGTTGACATGTTCCTTCAATTTTAATGTAATTTAATTTTTTGGATATGACTGATGTTATGCTATGATTTGATGTAATTTGTATTTTATATGGGCCCCGTAGAAGCGTGAAATTATCTTTTCTTATTTTTTTTATTTATTAATGTGGTTAAGGTAGGCTAACGCTGATAGGCGAATAAGTAGTAGTTATAGAGTAGTAGTTATAGTAGTTATAGAAGGTACGGCTCAAGGATCAGTGCTTTGTCAGACCCACTTTCTTGCATATGTCAATGACATAAAAAACATTGACAAATCCTGCTCTGAATTTTTAAAAACTTGAAACAGGAAACCTCATAGTCTAGAAGTATTTTAAAAACTCCGCATGGCTCTTAAATTGGGATTATTATCCGAGGTTTTCTGTATATTGATATTTAACCTGTCACTATAGCAATATACCGATATTTCTATTTTAAATAACCATCAAAACTCTATCAGACGTGGCGGAAGGTTTGTATATTCTTCTAAAACCTTATATATTAAATAGGTTAAATTTCGATAGTACAACTGTCGACAGTTCAGCAACACTTATTTTCATTTTTGTGTTTTGACCACGCCACTTGAAGTAGCTTGAGAAGAGCGGAGAAGCGGCTTCATATAATTGATTTCATACAATTGCTTGTATTTTCGATTTGTTGCGTCCGTGCCGCTTTTATTGGCGTACGAATATAGTTAGAGCCCTGACTGATAAACTACATGCGAACGTTAAAGACCTACTTATGGAAAATTTATACCCTACAACTAAGAATAATTAAACAAATAGTAACAATAAGTAAATACAAAAATAACTATCATAACCTATTTAAATATTGCAATATTATGCCAATTCGCATTAAACTTCAATACATGTTGGTCAAGAGAACTACAACTCTATTAAAGATTACCCACTACTATATAACAGGATAAGAAGGGCTGTTAAACATTACCTACATATTCCCACAACACTAAATTACTACGGGAAACGAAGACTCCCTCTATCTAATCCCTAAATTATGTAATGACATGCCCAGAGACACATTTCACAACCTCACCGACAAACAATTCAAGAGACAACTTTTCTAGCACTATACGAATATGCCTACATTGCAATTTTAAGCAAAGAACACCCTGTGCCCGTGCGTATCCCTGAACCGGTTTCCGTTGCGGTGACACTCTGGCGAAGTAGCAGTTACTTACGTAAATTCGTTCGCTACCTATGTTGCAGATACATAAAATTACATATGTATTCTTTGCAATGCACGCAGATAATTAACAGCTTGATAAAACTGCTTACGTTTATTTTTTTAAATATTGTCTTTGATAACTTTTATACATATTTTCAAATATGATGGGCTCAATTGTAATTTTCGAGTTTACTATTTAAAAGAAAATATTGTAAAGTATATTGTTTAAGTTAATTTAAGGTCGAATGTGCAGTGACGCAACAAACATTGTTATAATTAGTGACGCGAAGTAGCATTTTTTGTAATATTTTAACAAATAAATAAATCTAATCTACTAAAAATTTATTGCAAAGCAAATATTCTGAAAGCATACAAAGTAGTTCAATAAATAGTACCTAGAAACTACATCAAAAATACCTATACGCCATTCAGTGTACAAAAATAAGATTGCAAACTTTCTAATACGCCATTTACAGAATAAAAATTAGACAGCAAAATTTCTTAGACACCATTAAATCTATTAAAATAAAAAATTAAAATTTCTTATACTCCAAGCCTCATTGTTATTAATATAAGCCAAAGTTACTCATCCCGAGTTATTTTTAAATTCCGAAAAGGTCACAAATACTTATACAACATTATTTTCTAGGCTGTAGGAAGTCAGTTTTACTTAAGGTTCAATTTGTGGTTTTATACATTGAGTCAATATGACATAAGCGACGCTCGTGAAAAAATTACCGAAAAGTACGTCGCATCTGTAAAAGGAAAAAAAAAATATCGTCATTTTACGGGTTTCCGAAACGCCACGAAACTGCTCTGATCGCAATGCTTCCGAGATACATCGACGCAGAAAAATCTGCTGATGCCGAATATAATTATATATAAGTCAACATGCTCAAAATGGCGTTTCGGAAAGTTTGCTTTTCCAATGACGATGTTATGTTCATGATGATAAATCCATGGATAAATCGGTACAGCGAACAGAAGGTAAATCATTTATGCAAAACTCATCTCCAATCTGCAAAGATTAAGTTGTCAACACAGTATTCAAGTAGCGAAAGCTCAGTCTACAAATAACTCAATCAGAGCAAAATTTATAGAGCTGGTTCAATATTTTCGCATCGGAGAGTGCCTATCAAGCGTAATATTTTTTCCTATAAATATAGAGATGATTAATTTTGCTGTCGATGAAATAACAGGTCACTGCTGGTAGTTGTAAGCTTTAACAACTATGTGGTATTTATAGACACATCTCTTATGGCTCAAGCTGTTCCTCGTTTTACTTATAATTTTACCAGTATGAGCAAAATCTGTGTTTATTCTGAGGTTGGGGCATAAAAATACTTAACCAAAATATCGTGCAATTTGCATCGAAGACTGAATATATTTCCAGTGTCTAGAAATTGGAACGGCAAATAAAATGTTTATTGAACAACAAAGCAAAGCAACTTTATCTGTCGTAAACTTTATTTTGTTGCCTTATTTTGTGAAGGAAGTCTCCTTCAGTGTCCATTTTTATTACTTCTAATAAAAGAAAAGGTCAGCTATTGCTCTTTAAATCCAAAGCCAGTGTCTAAATCACTCAAGCGAGCAGGAATATAGCTTTTTTCTTGTCATCACTTAAAAAGTACATTTTTCATTGATTTAAACGATGAGAAAGGAGCTGTCCCATTAAATAGTGGCCCTAATAAATTCATTTTAGCTGCACAGGGTCTTAATAACAAAGCGCCGACAAAAATTGGAGCGACAACAAGTGTTTTATGACTTCCGGAGTCTACACCAATAGGTATTTCGAGGTTATTTCACTCAGCCATTTTTAAATACTTTTCCTAAGTTTTTGAGTTTCATATGAATAAAAACTATCAATAAAAAAAATATTTTTTTATGGAAACGAAATTACAACTGCAAAATATTCTGTTTGTCAAACATTATTACAAATACCAGGAATGTTAACTTTAAAATGAATAATTTTCAATAATGATCATGATAATTTTATTTAATTTAAATTTATTTACATCTTCCATGCTGGACTGGGAGCGAGAGAAAAACTTAGAATGAGCCAGCTGCATTTCCTCCCGGGCATGCTGTAAAAACCAGCTAAGGGATCCGACGGTTTCAGTATATTGTAATTTAGGCGATGGGCTGACAACCTGTCACTACAGCAATAAACCTACAAATCTATCTTGAATAACCCTCAAAACTTTGTCAGACGTGGCGGAGCGACCTTTGTTTTGGTCGTTTGCGCTCTGCCTACCCCATCAGGGAAACAGGCGTGACTATATATATGTATGTATGTATAATTTTATTTATTTAATGTTATGTTTTTCGTTCTTAAATAAATAGTTATCATCTGAATATTTTGTATTGTTGCATTAGATTTCAAGTCCTATAACAGATGACCCATGAGTATCGATTCGGAATAGCGTCTTTTCATCATGGCAGGTTAGAGCCCATGGTAGACCACACCCAGTAATTATATTATTTAGGAAGTATGTGATTAAATACGGGCCAATCGATCTAAGTCGAAGAAATGTTTTCAATATTTGTTTAAGTTTGGAATTCTTGTACACTCTCGGACAAAACTTTGAATTTTTTGTCAAAGTTTTGACAATATTCAAATAATCAACGTAATTTTTATTTCTACGCAAAACCTCGTATGGTTTTGAAGGGCAATTAGTTTAACATGTACTTAACTACGCGTAGCTTTTGCATCAATATTCAGATGCAATTTTATTTATTTATTGCATATAAATTATTAAATAACGGGACAGAAAGAACAAAGACACAACTGTCACTGATTTTTTCTATAAATAATTTCTTACAGCATATAATGCGTACAAAACACGCACAAAATTTGGTTTTATGTATTTTTTTTTCCTCGTCACTCAAATAAAAACCACAGCAATATTTTGTCCCTAAGTGTATGTGTTTATTTAAGGAGCGAAAGATGTAATTTGGTATGATTTATGAGGAAGAGTGTTAGAAGTTTGATGACTGCCCCAATTTCTCGTGTTGATGGGATTAGGAAGTGTAGCCCCAGCTGTATAGATGCTTTCACTTAAATTAGAATCCAAACAAGCGAAATTCGAATCTTTTTCTTGTATTACATATTTTAACTACCTACGATTTGAACTATTGAAAACAATTAATTTGAATACTACTTCTGCTCTGCTTGTAATTATTATTGATAAAGCCGTATCCGTTATCACATAGTATAAAACAAAGTCGCTTTCTCTGTCCCTATATCCCTATGTATGCTTAGATCTTTAAAACTACGCAACGGATTTTGATGCAATTTCTTTTAATATATAGAATGATTCAAGAGGAAGGTTTATATGTATAATACATGCATAATGTAGCAGAGAAACATTGATGATTTCCGTGCGAAGCCGGGGCGGGTCGCTAGTAATAATATATTATGAAAGAAGGAAAAGCAAAAAAATCGTTTCAGGCAGTGCTCGAACCTGTAACCAATAAAATAGCATTGTGAATGCTAAAACTTTTGTCTATGTAACACTTAGTTCAATTAAAAATAAAAATAAAATAAATAAAAAAGTCACATCAAAAACGATTAAAAATCGCTAAATTCAGTTCCCTGCCTACTACCTACCCCCTAAGTAGGTGGCGTGATTATATATAGCCTATGTCCGACTCTATACCAAACTTCATCAAAATTAGTTCAGCTGGTTAGGCGTGAAAGAGCAACAAACAAACAGACAGACAGACAGAGTTATTTTCGCATTTATAATATAACTAGCGACCCGCTCCGGCTTCGCACGGAAATTATCAGTGTTTCTCTACTATGTTATGCATGCATTACACGGATAAACCTTCTTTTTGAATCACGCTATCCATTAAAAGAAAGCGCATCAAAATCCGTTGCTTAGTATTAAAGATTTAAGCATACATAAGAATATAGGGACATAGAAAACGACTTTGTTTTGTACTATGTAGTGATGATATAGTGTATGGTATTTTACATAGTATGGATGAATGAATGTGAATAAAATCGATCATGAAGGCACAATATCGTCCCACATTAACAATTTTTTTTAAAAAGAGCCAAACGGAAACGGAAGGCGATTTGACCAACACCAAATTCGAATGTGAATTGGGGGTAAAAATTGTAAGCATAAATTCCTGAATACCTGTAAGGTGAAAGGAAAAGCCAGTTAGTTATGGATACAAGGCCTCATTGACTTCTAAATTCGAAACATCTACATATCAAAGTATCTTACGACCCAATAAAATTTAATACTCGTGTTTTTGAACCGCTTAATTTGTTGTTGATATGATTTCTATGAAAAAGCAATTAATACCAATTTAAAGAAACTTCTTTTAGTCTGTGAGCATTATGCTAATGCCCAAAGGCTGAAATATAATGTGCTGAAGATCGAAATTATGATATTTAAATCAGGAAAGGGTCCGGAGAGGGTGCCTGAAGTTCAATTGAATGGTTCTGTAGTTCGGGTTGTACAGCGTTTCAAGTATCTAGGACATGTACTCACACATGACCTGAAAGATGATTGTGACATAGAGAGGGAAAGGCACTCTCGATTCGATGCAATATGCTCGCAAGAAGATTCGCCAAATGCAGCACAGGTGTCAAAGCACTGTTATTTAACGCATACTGTCAGTGTTTCTACGTATCCTTATGCATCTGCCGCGTTATTGTAGTGCCTCGACCATGTTCGCGGAAGCGGGAGTGTCCGATTTCTTTGCCATCATCCGGAACCGAATATCTTCCTTTTGGGAGAGACTACGTGGGTCAAATAACACCATCTTGCGGGTCGTGTGTGAGGACATCTCCGGCCCAATATTTAAACACTGGCTTGACGTACACCGGAAACCCAATCGAAAATAGTGACGACTGCGAGCGAATTATTTATTAAATTAATCAATTAATTAATTATATATTTTATTTTATATTTTACTTAATCATTTTTAATTTATTTTGTATGTTATATTGTATTGTGGGTTTATTGCCCGAATAAATAAATATTATTATTATTTTTGTTTTTAGGATATTTCCTTCTCGGCCTCAGACTGCCGGTTTTAGGAATGTTACGGGCCTAAGCCAAGTGAACATCGCTTTGAGTTTGGGGTTCAATAAGGGTTGTTGTATCAACCTGTAGGAATTTTCTCACAATGCGACAAGTGTTGAGTATGACGGCTTTCTGTATACTGATATAAATTGATTCAGGTATATCGAGTGTTCTGAGAGATTGATGTAGCTGTTTTGGTATGACACCGGTTGTGGACAGTACTATCGGTACAATAGTGACTTTTTGAAGATGCCACATGCGCATTATTTCATCTTTGAGATCAATGTACTTGCTCAATTTTTCGGCTAAAGTTGACTGGAGATTGTGTGTGTTGGGTACTGCGATGTCTATAATATTTGCTGTTTTGTTTGTTTTGTCTATTAACGTGATGTCGGGTCTATTGTAGTGTGTGGTCTTATCAGTAAGTATTGCTATTATTATTAAAATATAAAATGTTTATAAAATCTCGGAAAGTGACATCGGACATAATTTCAATTAATGACGTTGTTTGATATGTTTTTTTAATGGTTATACAGCGCACAGACTCTATGTCTGTGATACAGCGTAGTTTTTCGAAATTATTGCACAGAGTTATTTCTAATTCTCTTTATTTTCTAAACTTTCGATTTCATTTTACAGTGCCAAAAAGCTACAAAACCTTTTTGGAACCAGCGGAGTAAGAGGAACAGCCAGTTAGATATGGATGCTAGGCCTCATTAGCTTCCGAGTTCGAAACATCTACATATCAAAGTATCTTATGACCCAATAAACCCTAATGCCCGAGTTTTTGAATTGCTCTTTCGTCGAAGTTGTCAATACGATCGGACGTGCATACTTATCTCCTGTGCATAAGTGTTAAAATTTGCTCGGATAAAAATAATATTTTAACTGTTTCTGTTAGACCAGTGTACGTAGACCTATCGCTTACGGAAAATAACGCAGCCGTCGGTGTCTCGCACGATTGGTCATTGCGTGCGCGCAGTTGTTCATCGATCTATTCTGTGGGTATAACGAAAACGTTGTGTGTTGTTTTCACTGCGAGGACATTACAAACTGGTCGGGTTACCCTACCTTATCAGTGCAATATACTTATCGTGTTGGTGATACTTACCTACTGTGTTTACGTTTTTAATTGTAAATCAGCTGCACCAGTTACATCCTGTTCAAAACAATGGAAGATAAACATAATTAAAACTTGTCTGATCCCGAAATGTCAATATGTGTATCGGAAGAAGACAAACCTACATCGCCGCCGTTTGATTATGTGTCTACACGTCCTCAAAAACAAATTACAACGACTGGATCGATTTGCGAGTCTGGAAATCAACTAAGCGACTTCAAGGAGGAGATGAGAAGGTTGATGACTTATTTCACGGCATCTCAAAAGGACGAATTGTCCTCTATACATACAACTTTGGCAGGTATGCGGGAAACAAATCTAAACATTGAAAATTCAATCAGACTTTTGACAGAACAAAATAACGATTTGAAAACACGAATTTCTGAGCTCGAAAATCAAACTACTGATGATAGACAATACATATTATTCTTGGAAAATAAAATAGAAAGCCTGGAAATTGGCAGCCGCAAGTCAAATTTTGAATTAAAAAATGTCCCTAAAAAAGAAAATGAAACAAAGGAGGATTTGGTCGATATGGTTACTTGTTTATCAAAAACAATAAATGGTGACATTTCAAAACCTGATATCCGAGATATATACAGAGTACGGAGCAAAAAATCTGGGGAAAAAAATACTGCGATTGTCGTGGAAACTACCTCCGCTATTTTAAAAACGGACTTTGTAAAAAAAGCCAAAAGCTTTAACATCAAAAACAAATCTAAGCTCACCGCAAAACATCTAGGCTTTAAAACGCAAGAAGATGTACCTATTTATGTATCAGAGCACCTCACTGCGAAGGCCTCGCGTCTCCACTTCCTAGCCAGAGATGTACAGAAAACAAAGGGATATAAATACTGCTGGACAAGTTATGGGAAAATCTACCTACGTAAAACTGAAACTTCCCGAATTATAGTAGTAAATAACGAAAGCCAGATACACCACCTTATGCTGGAAGAATGACTATCCTTTAACAATAAGTGGAACTCCGATAACCGTCTGTTTTTTGAATTGGATAATTTGTCAATACTATTTTGCATACAAAAATATATAATTTATTCCAAGTTTTATACTTTTGTTTTGTACCTAACTTTACCTTTTTACGTTTGCCATGTAATATTTTTTTTCCGTATTTCATTATTTACATCGAACAAAACACACATACAAATCAATAAAATTACACATACAACCGACACCTTACACACAGCATATAATAACCCAATACACGTTAATCAAATTTATATCTTTTATAAATTTTTACACCAATTCACAACTTTGAATCAACCAAAAATCCAAACAATACTTATATTTTATTACCTACTCTTGCAAAATTATACAGATTTGAATACTTTTTCTCTTGACCTATTTACTCTCAAATATTTAAATTATGTCTGACATAATAAATAACATTAATGAAATAGACCAGTTTGAGATCGCACGATCTTTTAAATGCCAAGTAACCGAACTAAAAGAGTATCTAAAAGTAAATAACGATGATCTAACCATAATATCACAAAACATCAGAAGCATTTACTGCAATTTTAATGATTTTTTATTAAGTATTTCTAGCCTTAATTTTGAAACGGATATTATAATTTTAACTGAATGTAGACTTGACCCCAATAAGCCATTACCCATCCTACCTAATTATTGTTCGTATTGTAGTACCCACCAGCATAACCAAAATGATGGGGTTGTAGTTTATATAAAAAGTAAAATAAAACATAAAATAAAAGAAATAAAATTGTTACAGGCGTCCTGCATTCAGGTAGAAGCCCTAAATAACACCATTTTGTGCATATATAGGTCACCATCGTATCAAAATGCAGAAAATTGTATTGAATCTTTGTCCGCACATCTTGATACATTTAACTCGTCTGTAAAGAACATAATTATTGCAGGAGACATTAATATTAACATAAAACTCAAGCCTGAAGAGCCTGCTCAGGAACGCAAAAACAGAATTAGTTATTTGAATAGACTATCATTATATGGCATTTTAGCTGGTCACATTATACCTACACGAAATTTAAACTGTTTAGACCATATAATGTTATAAATAAATAGGAATAAACATCTTGCTACAATAGCCGTATTTGAAACCACTACAACCGATCATTTCACAACCTTTCTGTCATTGTCTAAAATAAAAAAAATAAAAAACATTAAAGTAACTAAAACCAAAGCCAACATAGATTTTGAAAAAGCATTGAACGACCTAAAAAATAAAAATCTTGCAGAACTTCTCTTTTGTCATGATCCTACTGATGTGCTTAATCATCTCATTTACGTACTAACCACAACCCTGAAAGAAAATACAGTAATTAATAACATACCTTCTAAATATCGTATTATAAAACCGTGGATCACACCTGGACTCCTAAGATGTATAAGAAATCGTAATCAGTTACAAAAACAAGCAAGGGGTGATCCATACAACGAAATTAAAAAAGTTACTTACATCAGGTACAGAAATTATTGCAATAAAATTATAAAGAAAGTTAAACGAAAATATGATAGTGACTTATTAGCTAAAACAGTAAAAAACAATAAATTGCTCTGGAAGAATATTAAAAATATAACTTACACGCAAAAAAGCAAAAACACAAACTCAGTACTGCTTTACTTAAAACCATCCCCTACTGAATCAGCCGAGTGTGTTAACAATTTTTTTTCTAATATTGGCAAAGAACTCGCCCAGCAATCACAACCCACAGCTATCGAACTAAATACATACCTAAAGACGCTATCTTCACATGCCAATTCCTTTGTCCTTTTGCCTACTGACGATGAGGAGGTTAGTTCTATTTTGATGAACCTTAAATCGGACAGTGCCCCTGGTTGGGATAAGGTTCCAACCCTGTTTCTTAAACTTGCTAAAACGGAAGTAGTTCCTATTATAACACACGCTGCGAACCTATGTTTTGAGAAAGGTATTTTCCCATCTGCACTTAAACTATCTGTGATAACTCCTATCTATAAGGATGGAGAGAGAGACGATGTAAGCAACTATCGACCCATTTCTGTCTTAACAACAATTTCTAAAGTAATCGAAAAACTTTTAAATAAAAGACTGCTTAACTAATTAAATCACTTTCATTTGTTATCTGATCAACAGTATGGGTTTCGGCAAGGAAGATCCACTGAAGATGCGATTACTCACCTTACGTCACTCGTTGTTGAAGAGCTAGATACTCATAAAAAATGTATGACAGTGCTGCTAGACTTAAAAAAAGCGTTTGATACAGTCTCTCTCCCCATCCTTATACATAAGTTAGAAAAGTTTGGAATAAGAGGCGTACCATTAAATCTATTTGTTGACTATTTGACGGGCAGAAAGCAAGCAGTTCGGCTGGACAGTGTTATAAGTGGCTATGAGGAGGTTTATTACGGTGTGCCACAGGGTAGCGTTCTTGGCCCAACTTTATTCTTAAGTTATATTAATGACTTATGTGAAATGCGAGCCAAGAACGCTACACTTTTTTCATACGCAGATGACACAGCCGTTGTTTTTGCGGGGGATTCTTGGGAAAGTGTTCAGGCAGACGCTGAACAAGGTCTAAAACATATTAGCCAATGGTTACACAATAATATCCTTACATTAAATATTAAAAAGACTAATTTCATATGCTTCAGTACGTATAATAGTTCACAACCAAATAAAAATTTCAAAGTTCAGATACATAGCTGTCTTAAAACTGCTGATGAGCAAGCGTGTAACTGTCCCTCTATTAATAAAGTATCGCAAGTTAAATACCTAGGTGTCTATCTGGACCAGCGGCTCTCGTGGTATCCACATATTGAACATCTCACTGCGCGAATTAGAAAATTAACATGGATATTTAAAACACTTAGATACGTGGTGCCACGAGTGGTAGCTGGAACGGATAGAGACCTATTAAAAGAGATCTATATATCACTGGTACAATCAATACTTACATATTGCATTTCTGTCTGGGGTGGAGCTGCTAAAACAGTGTTTCTGAATCTTGAACGGGCGCAACGAGGACTGCTAAAGGTCATGTATTTTAAGAAGAGGAGATTTTCTACAGCTAGCCTTTACAACCTGACTAGACTGGCTACTGTTAGGAAACTATATATAACTCATACAGTGTTAAGGCTACATAAAAACTTACCATTTAAACTAAATTTGAATAAGACTAGAAGGCAACAACCCGTGGCTTATTCACCTAAGACAAACTCGATCTTTGCTAAAAGACAGTACTCTAGACGTTCGGCAAATCTTTATAATCTTCTCAATAAAGAAATTAATATATATAAAATGGATTTGTATAATTGTAAAAAGTCTGTGATAAGTTGGTTGTTTCCTAAAACTTACGAAGAAATCGAACAGTTATTAACTACTTAACGCGTCAAGGTGTCGTCATCATATATAGTTATTTATCAATATAACATAATTCTAATTTATATTGTAATTATTAGGTATATTAAAACTTTAAAACTTTTCAAAATTTATTAAAAAAAAAAAAAAAAAAAAAAAACATTTAATTTAATAAATGCACTTGCACACATACGCGCGCGCGCATAAACACACACACACACACACACACACATACACACACTCACAATACCACACCACGCCACACACTCACCACATCACACCACACACCACATCACTCACCACACCACACACACACACATACTACTCACTTTAGTTTGTACGTATAATTTTGTTAAGGCATTGTTAATGTTTATGTTGTTTTACCTACTTACTTAAGCACATATTTTTGTAACCTAGACTAGTACGAAAGAGCGTTGCCTCCAAACACAGGTCTTTTTAAGCCTAAATGGAGGTAACACCCCTATATTTCATATATGTTGTTTAAGTTAATGAAATAAACAAATTTTTTTTTTTATTTTTTTTTATTTTTTTTTTATTGAATCGCTTAATTTGTCTCTTTTTCTTCTGTTTGTTTCTGATTATTATGATTTCTATGAAAAAACAATCAATACCAATTTAAATTGTAATATTTGACGCGTTTTTTAAATGTATTTTTTTATGGTTCTAACTTTATTCAGCGCACCGACTTTAAGTCTCTGATTCAGCTTAGTTTTACGAAATTATTTCACACAATATTTCCTATTTCCATTCGTCATTAGTTGGTTACTTCCAAGCTGGACTGGGAGCGAAAGAAAAACATAGAATGTGCTAGCTGCATTTCCTTCTGGGATGCTGTAAGCTAAGCTAAGGGATCCAAGGGTTTCTGTATATTGCAATTTAGGCGATAATCTGACAACCTGCCACTAACTAAAATAAACCTCAAAATTTTGTCAAACGTGGCGGAACGACCTTTGGTTAGGTGGTTTATGCTCTGCTTACCCCATTAGGGATAACAGCGCGATTACATGTATCTATGGTTAACCTCGAATTTATTTTTACAGTGTCGTAAAGCTATAAAACCTTTTTTTGAAACCAGTGGGGTGAGAGGAAAAGCCAGTTATATGTATATGAATGCTAGGCCTCATAAGCTTCTGAGTTCGAAACATCTACATACTCGTATCAAAGTATCTTACGAACCAATAAACCTTAATTTGTCTTTTATATGATTTCTATGAAAAATCGATCAATACCAATATAAAATATAAAATGCCCATTGAGTAAAATCTCGAAAAGTGACGCCGAAGAAAAATACAATAAATAATGTTACGGCGCTTTTTCCGTGTTTCGGAAAGCACGTTAGTCCGTAGGTCCCGGTTAATATCGTTTATCTATTTCCAATAATGATTAGTTGGTTGGCCTCGGTTTTTTTCTACAGTGCCAAAAAGCTACAAAACCTTTTTTGAAACCAGTGTGGTGAGAATAAATGCCAGTTAGATATGGATGCAAGGCCTCATTAGCTTCCGAGTTCGAAATATCTACATATCAAAGTATCTTAAGACCCAATAAACCTTAATGCCCGACTTTTTGAGCCGCTTAATTTGTCTCTTCTTTTTCGAGATTTTACCAAAGGGCATTTTATATTTGAAATATGTATTGATTATTTGTTTATACAAATCATATCAGAGACAAATAGAAGAAGAGACAAATTAAGTGGCTCAAAAACTCGGGCATTAAGGTTTATTGGGTCGTAAGATAGTTTGATATGTAGATGTTTCGAACTCGGAAGCCGACCCAATAAACCTTATTGCTCGAGTTTTTGAGCCACTTAATTTGTCTCTTTTTCTATTTGTCTCTAAAATTATTAATATAAAAAACAATCAATACCAATTTAAAATATAAAATGTCCATTTAGTAAAATCTCGAAAAGTGACGCCGAACAAAATTACAATATTTGATGTAATTTTTTTAATGTTTTTTTTTAAAATGGTTCTTTCTTTATACAGCGTACAGACATGGCACACACTCTATGTCTGTGACACGTCTGTGTTGCGCAGAATATTTTCTATTTCCATTTATGATTCATTGGTTGGCCTCGGTTTTTTTTTCTACAGTGTTAGATAGATAGATAAACTCTTTATTGCGCATAAATCGTACAATTTGGAAAAACTTAAAAATAACAGTGTGCGCAAAGGTGGCCTTATCGCTTCAAGCGATCTCTTCCAGACAACCCTGCATTTAAAAAATATAAATTATACATAGCAAGTAGCTGCAAAACCTTTTTTGAAACTGGTGGGGTGAGGAAGACCCAGTTAGATATGGATGCAGGGCCTCATTAGCTTCTGAGTTCGAAACATCTACATATCAAAGTAATGCTGGATTCGTTTGAAAATACACTCACTGCTACAATTACGGGAACATGAAAGAGTACAAAGGAGCCTAGACGGAATACATATCTAGTCCATATTGTCTCTACTTTCTGAAGAGCCCGATGGTGTAGTGGATAGGGCCGCTGCCTCCTGAGCGGGAGGTCGTGGTTCGAATCCCACCACGTACCAATGTGTTTTCGGTTTTCGAATTTCATATGTACGTTTATTGGGCGCTTTTTCCGTGCTTCGGAAGGCACGTTAAGCCGTTGGTCCCGGTTAATATCGTTTAATACCGTAGATATTACTCGTTAAGCCATATCAGAGGCCAATGTTAAGCATTGGCGGCTTGAAAACTCTGACCTAATCTAGGATTGGGTCTGGTTTCCCTTCTGGGTTGCGGAGGTCAGATGGCAGTCGCTCTGTGTAAAAATCAGTACCCTCGTTCAATCCCCTAGATTAGGTAGCCGACCCCGTAAGATACGGGATAAGGCTAGGGAGATGGAGATGATTGTCTCAACTTTCTCGTATACCGTAAGGGACAGCGTCCCATAAACTGATATGAGTTGCTCAGCTCGACGACAATGAACAACTTTGAAGAAGTAAAAAGAATGGCTTTTCCATACAAATTGTCTGATCGAGGTGGAGATCTTGTATAGAAGATCTTTATCAATTTTTATTTTTACTTTCTGAAGGAATTTCTTGGTGGAAGTTGTTCAATATCGTTGACTGAGTAATTCCTATCAGTTGGCGGGACGCTGTCCCTTACACCCGGTATTGTCAGTACTCTCTATGTCATTCATAACGACCTCAGTGGTTGAGTATATGCACTATCAAGTATTCAAATTGATGGATACGACTTTATTAACGATAGTTCAAATCTTAGGTAAACTGCCTCCGTAGTCTAGCGGTCAGAGCCATGGGTTCCTGATCCGGAGGTCCTGGGTTCGATTCCTATGGGGGGAACACAAAGTTGATATTTGTCAATATATCTTTTTAACCGAGCAGTTACGCACATAATTAATACAGGGTGGATGGAATGGCGGCAGGTCACGGGAACAACTTGCGACTCCCGAATTCCCCTTAGGCTAAAGGCGAAAATATATAAGAGCACCATAAGACCTGTCGTCATGTATGGATCAGAGTGTTGGGCGATGAAAGTGATGGATGAACGAAAGCTTCATGCTGCTGAGATGCGAATGCTGAGATTGATGTGTGGAGTAACAAGAATGGACAAGATTAGGCATGAGTACCTAAGAGGAAGCTTGAAAGTTGCGCCCATAACAGATAAAATGAGAGGAAATCGGCTTGCGTGGTATGGACATGTAATGCGGAGGTCATATATGTAAATTATGTCATGAAAGTCATATATGTAAAAGGGTATTGAATTTGAATGTGGACGGATATGTTGGGAGAGGACGACGAAAGAAAAGATGGATGAATGGACTATGTGAAAGATGATATGTTGAAAACAGGTGTTAATGTCGAACTGACGGCTGACAGGGATGAATGGAAGAAGAAAACATACTGCGCCGACCCCAAATAATGGGATAAGGGCAAGCGAATGATGATGATCTCTTTGTGAGGTTTTCCTCAGTTTAGTTCAGAAAATGCAAGCTGAATCATATGATTGTCCGGAAAGAAAATGGATTCGGTGATTAGGTGGGCACGTAAAGCTGTCCGTCCCGGTCGCTGTCTTTGATAGTGGTCGTTACTTTAAACCATGTCAGAAGCCTAATAGCTGTGCTGCGGTTTCCAAACTCTGACACCAGCGTTCATTGGGTCATTGTTCGACTCGAAAACCAATTCGCTAAGAAGAATAAGTACTTACTTTCTATATCATAATGTTTCGTATCAAACGAGTTGGATCTTTGGTGACCGAGTTTCTGAACTGCCTGATAGTTGTCTGACATGGTTGGGATAAAGGCACTGTGACCGATATTTTAACATCCCCTTTAAATATAGGCTGATACCTATTTATTAATCAGAGATGCGAATTTAATCAAAATTTCATAAAATTCTTTGTTATTTTCCGCTGAACGAACTATTATTTAGCTCTACCTTTTTCTTTAAGTTCTGCGATTAATAAAAACAATCTATATAAAGAGGTCTTATTACTACATTCTTTATCACGAATGTTAAGAAAACTACTGCAATCATAGCATAATACTGATTACAGGTTTTTACTAAAATAACCTGAACATGATAGTTATTAGCTTATTACATTCTATAAACTTTATACTTATTTCATTTTATTAGTTAGTAAGCGGAGCTGAGCCCTTACCATTTATTTCATGGTGGGTAGGTAGGTTCTGCTAGTGTAGCAAATAATTACAACTAAAAATAATAAGCCTTTTTCTTTTCCTCTCAGTGAATGAAATTTTCTATAAGCAAAATATAGAGCTCTATTTCTGTCCAAAATGCTTTTTACAGCATGTGTTGCTGCCCTAAAATAATCTGATTTGCACTTATATTTACTTGTAAACCTATAAAAATATACCCAAATCGCACGCCTAATCACCACAAATAACCAAAACTATCCCAATAGGAAACACGATAGCGCCCTTAAGAAAAGAATAGCAAGCAGACAACTCGCAAACGAGCACACATGCGGCACCTTATGCTCTATGCACGATGAACTCCACGTCAGCGTATCCCTCAGTCAATACGCGCGCGTACAGCGTAAGGTGACTCATGTGTGTTTTAGGTAATGCATATAGCATTGATAGCGACTTACGCGATTGACGCCTTTGAGTTGCGGCCCTAAAATAATCAGATTTGCACTTATATTTATTAGTAGACCTACAAAAATACACCCAAATCGCTCGCCTAATCACCACCAACAACCCAAACTGCCCAAAAGCGATCACGATAGCGCCTTTCAAAAAAAGAATAGCAAGCAGACAACTCGCAAGCGAGTCGATTGCGTGAACCCGAATCGTAAACCTTTGGTTCCACCGAAGCCCGATTAAGTCGCGTCCGACAGTGTTAAGATGTTATCATTTGATTAAAGCCCTTGTAATAATAGAGTAAGGTTATTTATAGAAGCTCGGGTGGAATTACTTGCACTGGTAAGTCGCTTCCAGATACTGTAATTTTCGTATTAACGAGGTGAGGAAAGTAAAATTGCAGGTGTGAAACAGAACTAGGCAAGAACAAGAGGGATCATTGATCGCGATTATATTTGGAACAATGTTTTGGTGGTAACGTGATTGAACTTGAACTACAGACTGTTCACGGTCATGCCGCCTTTGAGAATGAAAATATTGAGCACAACGATGCCAACTCGTCTGACTTTTGGGAAAATATCTTACAGTAAAATTCACTGAGCTTTGGTCCTTTCACATCACTGCAGCACACTTGTGCATATTGTGTAAACTACTTTGATTTATCTGCTAGTTTAATTGTATGTGTATTTTTATTTTCGAAATGTACATGTGTTTTGTAGAATTATGAATAAAACGCTTTATCTATCTATCTAAAAACCACCCTAAGTGAGTGTTTGGGAAAGCTGTTTAGATTCATACATACATAAATATAATCACTCCTTTATCCTTAATGGGGTATGCAGAGCATAAACGACCCAAACAAAGGTCGTTCCGCCACGTCTGACAAAGTTTTGAGGGTTATTTAAGATATACGTGGGACACTCAGAAAGTTTTGCGACACTAAAAAAAAATGTTCTACAGGTACATATATTTTTATTAAATCTTTTCAAAGTACCTTCCACCAGCCTCTATACAAAGATTCATGCGTCTGAACCAGTTTTCAAAACACTTTTTCCAGTCCGCCGTAGACACCTCGTTTACAGCCTGCTCGAACGCAGCCAGCGCATCTTCCGGCGACGAAAATTGTATCCCCTTGAGCTGATTTTTTATTTTTGGAAATAAAAAGAAGTCACACGGTGCTAGATCAGGGCTGTAAGGAGGGTGACCCAGGAGTTTGACTGGTGTGCTGTCCAGGAAGTCCCTCGTTTTGAGCGCGGTGTGTGCAGGCGCATTGTCGTGGTGGAGCAGTAGTCCGCGGAGCCCTGTGATTGGTCGCTTGTTGTTCACAACAGAAAAAACTTCTGATAAACATTTGGTAGTATACCATTCGGCGTTAATGCTTCTTTAATCTCGTAAGGGAATTGAGGCCAAGTGGCCAGTCAAATTAAAAAAGCTGGCGATCAAAATCTTCCCCCCGCTTCGAGATCGCTTCACTTTGGTAGGCGTTGGTTCATTTTGAAACACCCAAACTGTCGACTGGCGCTTGGTTTCTGGATCGTATTGATAAATCCAGGACTCATCACCTGTTACGATGTCGTAAACACGCCGAGACGAGCGTGCTTCAAATTTGTTCAGCATATCACGGCACCATTCCACCCGGGCCTACTTCTGAGCGTCGGTGAGGTAGTGCGGCACCCAGCGCGATACTATCCTCCTCACGCGAAGATGCCCATGTAGAATCTCGTGAACGCTTCCCGATCCAATCTTTAATATGTGCTGAATCTCCTGATATGTAATTCGCCTATTATCTTGGATTAAATTTTTCACTGCTAGCACGTTTTCTTCCGTAATAGCCGTCAAAGGGCGACCGCTTCTTTCTTCATCCCCCAAGGTTGGTCGACCGCGCCTAAATTCGTTATACCAACGATACACGGTTGCCTTTGATGGGCTTTCATCCATAAATGCCATTTGAAGTCTATTGAACGATTCATCCGGTTTCAGGCGACACTTGAAATCGTAAAAAATCATAGCTCTAAAATGTTCTCGGCGCAGATCCATTTTTCAGTAAGACACGATACTTTGAATTGGCTCGCAAAAAATGTGAAGGGAAATTTTGAAAATGGAACACACATATTTTTACTTACAAGTAATCATATTTTCAATAAAGATTCTAACCGGCCAGTCTGCCATATATAAAAACTATTTATCGCAATACTTTCTGAGTGGCCTGGTATTTGTACATAGCTTCCATGCTGGACTGGGAGAGATAGAAAAACATAGAATGTTCCAGCTGCCCTTCCTCCCGGGCATGCTGTTGAAGTCAGCAAAAGGGACTCGAGGGTTACAGTGTATTGTAATTTAGGCGATGGGTTGACAACCTGTCACTAAAGCAATACATATTACAATCTAAAATTGCTCTCAATTTTTGTCAGACGTGGCGAAAGCGCCTTTTACGAGGCGTTAAACGCTCTGCCTACCCCGTAAGGGATAAAGGCGTGATTTATGTATGTATGTATGTATGTAGCTTCCATGCTGGACTGGGAGCGAGAGAAAAACATAGAATGTGCCAGCTTCATTTCCTCCCCGGCATGCTGTAAAAACCAGCTAAGGGATCCGAGGGTTTCAGTATATTGTGATTTAGGCGATGGGCTGACAACCTGTCACTACAGCAATATATCTACAAATCTATCTTAACCCTCAAAACTTAGTCAGACGTGGCAGAACGACCTTTGTTTAGGTCGTTTACGCTCTGCCTACCCCACTAGGGATAAAGGCGTGACTATATGTATGTATGTATGTAATTTGTACATATATTGCTATAGTGACAGGTTGTCAGCCCATCGCCTAAATTACAATATACTGATACCCTAAGATCCATTAGCTAGTTTTTACAGAATACTCCGGAGGAAACACAGCTGGCACATTCTATGTTTTTCTCTGACTTCCAGTCCAGCATGGAAGATTTCAGATTCATAACTTAAATAATGCAGAATACGAACGATCATGTTAATTTTAAGTTATAGTCTTGTTCTCATGTAAGTGACTTGTAATTAGGTCTTTTATGAGAATAAAGTTTCTTTAAACCTAAATATTTACATGAAATTTACTTATATAAATTTAATAAGCCGAAATAGTCAGTCCCAGATGTGTAGCAAGCGTTTAAAATTACCCCTAACTTAGATATGATTTGTGACCCGTAACTTCACGCTTCGTGCAATCTTTTGACCTGACCACTGATTAGAAAAAAAATCGGACTATGCATCTTCTTCTTAGAAAGTGGATTCTCGAGACAAACAACTACCCGATGAACCCTAGTGTCAGAGTTTACAAACCGACTAGTAGCACAGATATTAGGCCTCTGACAAGGTTTGAGTAACGACCACTATCATTTTTCAGATTCAGCCTGCAATGTCCTAACCAAACTGGGGAAACACCTCACAAAGTGATAAGTGGACTATGCATTAAAAAACTACTTTTAAAGAGTGAGTCAAAACAGCGTTCATTGATAACTTAGGAATACTTACATACATACATATAATCATGCTTTTATCCCTAATTATGTAGGCAGAGGCAGGCCACGTCTGACAAAGTTTTGAGGGTTATTTAAGATAGATTTGTAGGTATATTGCTGTAGTGATAGGTTGTCAGCCCATCTCTTTAACTGCAATATACTAAAACCCTCAAAAAGCTAAGGGATTAGCTTTTTTTAACAGCATGCCCGGAAGGAGGAAATGCAGCTGGCACATTCTATGTTTTTCTTTCGCTCCTAGTCCAGCATGGAAGAATACTTACTACTGGCGAAAATTTAAATTGTGTGATGGCGATTTAGAATACCTAGCTCTAATACCGTTAACGTTGACTTTGGTAAGAAATAATACAAAATAAACTGTTACTACACATTAATAGAATAATTGACTCTGTATTGATCCCATAAAACTGTAATTGCGTCCAAAAAAAATAAAAGTCGAACCTTAATTATTTATTTCAAAAATAGGTTCCTGATGTTACTTTATCCTATTTCCATTTCTGTGCTGTTTGTTCATATTAAATTCATTGCAAAGTCGTTTGGCTTTGTAGTCTATGGTCATTTCCCATAGGAGTCACAAAGACCGTGAAATTACTAATTAAGAGTCACGTGTCGCCGCGCTTGTGACTCTAAACTCGAAACCTTCCCCCAAAGACGTGAATTTCGTAAGAAAAATAAAATTCCAGTTATCTCCAGTCCCAAAAGGAATCTTGGAATTGGATTTGCTTTTCTGGAGTTGTTGTGTTAAGGAAGATTATTTTTTACTGTCGTTTACGGTAACGATACCAGTTAAGTGGCGCTCCGATTAGTAAAAAAAACGTAATTCACAAAATCGTAGTGAATCAAAAAACCGGTACAACAGAATGAAGTTACAGTTATTAAGATTATTTAGAACCTTTTAAATTAGCGATTCATAGTTCGTTGTAGTAACAGGAAGAAAAATTGCGGCCACCAACGACATTTTTTCTTTCTGTTACTACAAAGAGCTATGAATTGTAAATTATAAGGTTTTTTTATCTTATCTTAATAACTTTAATTATCTTAATGACTACAACTTGAGTCTGTTGGACCGGTTTTTTAATTCACTGCGTTTTTAGTGAATTATGTTTTTTTTTCTAATCCGCCACTTGGCTAGTATCGTCATATTCATTAATACTAAAAGGCTGGGTATAATACGATTAGCTTTATAACAACACTTTAGATAACACATTTATATGTTATGGTGTTTTTTCCTTATTTACTAAACTGGTAAAAGGTAAAAATACATTGTGTCGAACTGATGTCTGTGATGTGAACTGTATATTAGGGGCATTCCACGACAGGGGTGTCGAGTACGTTACGTAGTTTTATTCAATAATAACATAACATAAAAATACTTTATCGCACGTAAGTATAAAACATACAACAAAATACAAGTACAACATAGGCGGCCTTATTGCTAAGGTAGAAATTTCTTCCAGGCAACCTTTGGGTGAAAGAATAATGCGTAGCGGTAAGCGGGATAGTGCAAGCTTAGTCAAATAAGTATCCTAAATACATTACATTACATATAATACATAAACTAAGTACAAGCTACTACATAAAAAAATGAAAAATAAACTAATACATAATATATAATAAACTTATACATAAACTAATTGAAAATAGGGAAATGCAAACTACAATCAGAACTAGACGAAGGAAATTACAGCAACAGTATCTACAGCACAGGATAAAAGTGAAGGAAACTAAAAATCAGATCGTAATTACATATTTGTTCCAAGTAATGTTTTTTAATTTGGCTCTTAAAAGTCTCAAGAGACGGTGCACGTCGAATGTCTTCGAGCAATTCATTCCACAGTTTAATCGCTCGCACTGTGAAAGACTTTGCGTAGAAGTCAGTCTTGTGAGGCAGGTTAAGCGTCAATTTAGAGCTGGCACGCAAATTGCAGGCCAAGATTGCCTAATACCAAATTACATACGTACATACATATAATCACGCCTATATCCCTAATGGGTTAAGCAGAGCGTAAACGACCTAAGCAAAGGTCGTTCGTTCCGCCACGTCCGACAAAATTTTGAGGGTTATTTAAGATGGATTTGCACGTATATTGCTGTAGTGACAGGTTGTCAGCCCATCGCCTAAATTGCAATATACTGAAACCTTCTGATCCCTTAGCTGGTTTTTACAGCATGCTCGGGAGGAAATGCAGCTGGCACGTTCTATGTTTTTCTCTCGCTCCAAGCCCAGCATGGAAGTCTTCATCTTCTGTCGAGTGGGCATCGAGTTTTCGTAATACGTATTATAGTAGGCAGACTATTAAAGCGCTACCTATGCGTTAAAAATGCGTAAACCAAAAGCCATATTTCAAAACTTCAACGAAAAAACGGAGTTACGTACCCGACATTTTCGTGAAATGCCCCATTACATGTAATTTAAGGATTTATAAATACAATTAAAATAACTGAATCATGTAAAGTCAACAAACATGTCAGTACAACATAGGCGGCCTTACTGCTAAAGCAGCAATAGCAGTTATTGGTATTGTACTTTGAATAATTTCCTTCATCTATTTGCGTTGTTTTAGATACATTATCGATTTTGTATATAAAGATCATCGCCGGCATTGTCTTTGATAGTGGTCGTTACTCAAACCATGGGTTCATCGGGTCCATAGACTCGATACCCACTCGACAGAAGAAGAAGAATCGCCGGATTTAAACTATTTCATGAATGCATTTTACTGATTCTTTCTTCTTCTGTTGTAAAACTGTATTATTTATCGCTTAATTACAGGTTATCCCAAATCAGATAAAATTTAATTGGTATGAGTATTCGGTATTTGCAATAACTTAATAAAATAAGAAGTAAAAATTAAAACTTCTCTTCTACTTCCATGCTGGACTGGGAGAGATAGAAAAACATAGAATGTTCCAGCTGCCCTTCCTCCCGGGCATGCTGTAGAAGACAGCAAAAGGGACTCGAGGGTTACAGTGTATTGTAATTTAGGCGATGGGCTGACAACCTGTCACTATGGCAATACACATTACAATCTAAAATTACCCTCAATTATTGTCAGACGCGGCGAAAGCGCCTTTTACGAGGCGCTTAACGCTCTGCCTACCCCGAAAGGGATAAAGGCGTGATTTTATGTATGTAAATTAAAACTAAAGGGATTGGTCACTCAAATAATCGCCCCGTGTCGCCCCCGGCACAAAGGTGCCCATAACACTCGCCGCGTTTCCGCGTTGATTTGCGATGGATACTCTTTGGACTAGAAGTGACCTGGACGCGGGGGGTCTTGTCCGCTCTCTCTGAGTCGGTGGCCCAGTTCAGCTATAAACTTCTTAGTATCCTTGCCCCACCAGCCCGGGTTTCCCAAAATAGATATTATCTATTCTCCATACAAAGATAAATCAGTTTTCAATTTACTCCTATCAAACTCTTCAGAAAGTGGTGACATCTTAAATCAGCCAAGCATTGGGTCGGATCTTCGGATCAGTGTTTGCAATAGACTGCTAATCGTCGAACTTTGACGATTAGGTAAAGATAGATTAAAATTAATTGCCCCCAGGGTTGCCCCGGGTAACCCGTTGATTACCCAACTGGGCTTAGCACTTCGCATCTGATAAGATCTCTCGTCTTGCTAGTTTAACTAACCTTTTGACTAGGTGCGATCTTGAACTTTGGGGATAATTTGTGACGTAGGTTTTGAAAAGTTATACGAGAAACTTTAATAGAAATTACAATTACAAATTGTGAAGAGTAAAATATTTATATTTTTGATGAATGAACTACAAATAATTTATTTTATTGTATCGAGCAGAAAATGTGATAATTGCTTTATATCGTAAAATATATAACCGATCCTCTGAGCATCAGAGCTCAAGCATCCGAGGGTTTTTGCACATTGTAATTTAGGCGATAGGCTGACAAGCTGTCAGTACAGCAAAATACCTACTAATCTATCTTAAATAACCCTCAAAACTTTGTCAGACGTGGTGGAAAGACCTGTGTTTAGGTCGATTACGCTCTGCCTACCCTATTAGGGATAAAGGCGTGATAATGTGTATATATGAAGGTTTTTCATACAGATAAAACTAAGGAAATTCTATATAAGTTAGCTAGGTATTGGAGGTTTCTGTCCTTTGTCATTCCCGTTAGAAGTAAATCTCAGATGAGGTTCCAGACTTACAAGAAAATCTTATTTCCTTTATTAGACCTAAACATATTTAGTAATGTTTACACAAAAAGTTCCATATTGTCACACAAGAGCTCTCAGCCGTTTATTATTACAATCACGTCTGGAAAAGAACGTGACATTGAAGGCTTTCCCGCCAAGCAGAAAATAAACAGAGAGACGGAATATCGAATACCGAAAAAAACATGTCTGCTTTCAAGTGATCAGAGATTGTTTCAGTTTAGGTACGAGTCATACCGGCGACAGAAGGACGTAGAAATACATTAATAAATGCATCGAAAAAGTCTACAGTTGCATAATGTAGGTGTAACGAAGTATTCTTCCTTATTGCTAAATCTTCTTCCTATAGTTCTGCCAGAAATTTGATGTACCGAGCAGTAGGTATAGCTTAGCTTTTTTGCTGACTGCCGAGTTAGATTTCCAGGTTTATGAACTTGAGTATCAAACTTTTTTAAGCATTTTCTGCAGTTGGTTTCGAATACGGAACCTTAGTTAATATTTTATGTTCCACAAGCAATTAAAAAAACGCGTATTCAGCTTTGATACATCATGCCACAAAACGCTCTGCTCCTCTGTGTGAATTCTTTTTTACGCAATTCCTTGATGTGAGCAGATTGTAAGAAGCATTTACTTCTGAAAAACCATTAAATTATTACGTGCCTTGTTGACTTTTATTGCTGGAAAACCTTCAGAATGTTGCGTTGAAAATATTCATGTTTACATAATTATTGTTTCAAACAACTCAGCGTTCTTCTTTTGACGTGTGGGTTTTCGAGTCAGCCGACCCGGTGAACTCTGGTGTCAGAGTTCTAAAACCCTGTAATAGCATAGCTAATAGGCCTCTAACATGGTTTGTGTAACGACCACTATCGAAGACAGCGACCGGGACCGACGGCTTAACATGCTCTCCGAAGCACGAAATCCCTTTTTCTTTTCGGACAATCAGGTAATTCAGCCTACAATGTCTTAAACTAACTGGAAAAAATCTCACAAAGTGATTCACAAATAAACCACTCAGAAATTTACAAATATCAATTTTGTATACCATCCCCTGGGAATCAAACCTCAGGATCGTAAGCCCATGGCTCAGACCGCTAGACCACGGAGGCAGGCAGGACGCAGGAGTCACCGTTTATTTTTAAAAATGAAATCAATGAAAAGTTGGTGTATTATTTTGTATCATTACAGGAAAAACTAAGCAATGATCGACAGCAGGAACTGGAAGCGAAGGGCTAAGTCGAGAATCTAATTCAGTAGCACACCTTGGGAGATTTCAGTGTCCCTGTAATTGCGTACACAAAATCCATATTATTTCACAATCAACTTTAAAACCTTAATAAAGTCGCTAAAAAGCACGTAGTGTAAGCAAAATTCATTTATTGCTTAAATATAAATTCAATAAAGAAAAATATTTTTGAAAAAAGAAAGCCGTTTAAGAAGTCGTTCTTTTCAATATCAAAGGAAAACTGTCTCCAAATGAGCAGAGCTTTTAATAAAAATGATTATTACCGACTCACTTTAAATCCCAATTTAATTTGATCTTCAAAAGGAAAAGAACGGAATCGCACTTTGCCCCTGCCTTCATTTGAATGCTTTTTAATTAAACCTGTGCTTATCTTTTACAAAATTGCTTTCCTGAACAAGCGTAAAGGCAAAATAATATTGCTGTTTTAAAACAAAGTTTGCTAATAACATCATGGACACCATTATACGGTACCCAGGTGATCAGAGACGGAACAGGGATGGAATTTAGACCCTAAGATGGAAGCTGCAGCTTTTTTTTGCTACAATTGTTTTGTATGGGGTTTTTCAGACACGAGGTTCATACATATATAATCGCGTCTTTATCCATAATAGGCTGGGCAGAACGTTAACGACCTAACAAAAGTCGTTCCGCCATGTCTTACAAAATTTTGAAGGTTCGTATGGAGAAATTACCAGCCGCTGCGAGTTCGAGCACCGAAAACGTGAAAAAATATGCTTTCTTTTTTTTAAATGATGTATCCATTTCCGAGCAAGTGGGTGAAAATATCGTTAGTCCTCAATTTGACGAACTTTAACCACATATCATGCGTCGAATGGTGTAAAAACAGTAAGAATTTTCAAAGTATTTACAAATGATATTTTTATTTTTGTGTCGTGGATCCAAGATCATTTATTGTCATAATAATTTTATCAAGCGTGAAGTTGTTCTACCGTGTATGACTCTACCATAATTTTTAAATCTTTCTTGAGCTACCTTTCTGAGTTCGCCCCTGTACTACAGTAATGACAACATTAACGTAAATGACAGGCAAAATTAGAAATTTGGCGAAATTTGTGGCCCCTTCGGGTGCCGATCAAAATGAACTTTATAAGTTTTGGAGATTTTAATAAAGTTCCTTTGATATTTATACCTGACCGCGTAGCAGTTGGAAATTAATTAATTCATTTCATTATAAAGTACTGAAACTTGCGTGGTAGGGCGATCGTTCAATTTAAACTAAATGAGGCTTGACGTGAATAAAATATTTATTGCCGTATTTACTGATTATTAATGCTTTCAACCTCATATTTAGTTTTATAGATGTTTGACATGCGATATTATTGTAATATTAATCATTTGTTTTTGTTTCAGAAAAGTCTTCAAACTTGCATCCAAGTATATGAATTTAAAAAAAAACAACCTGCTGATTGTTGTTCAGTTCCGTTGACTGAGCAACCCCTATCAGTTTGCGGGACGCTGCCCGTTACACTCCGTGTTTCTGGAGAAGCATGTTATATTTATTAACAGCTGGTATTTTTTGGTAATAGTATGCATACATACATATAATCACACCTTTATTCTTAATGGGGTAGGCAGACCATAAGCGACCTAAACAAAGGTCGTTCCGCCACGTCTGACAAAGCTTTGAAGGTTTTTTAAGATAGATTTGTAGGTATATTGCAGTAGTGACAGGTCAGCCCATCGCCTAAATTGCAATATACTGAAACCCTCTGATCCCTAAGCTAGTTTTTACAGCATGCTCGGAAGGAACTGCAGCTGGTACATTCATTCTATGTTTTTCTCCCACTCCCAGTCCAGTATGGAAGTAATAGTAGGTATGGTTAGATATAGAAGGTGACTGGACTGCATGTCCATTTGTTACCTTTAAGCGGCTTAACCACAGAGCCAATTTTGGCAATAGTTAGCATTGAGTTAACATACATCTATCTATACTACATTTGCATAGACTATTTCAGCAAAGTATAAATCTCCTTTTTCCTGGAAATCTTATAGAACGTTATGTGCAACATTTTTGTTTTCTTCTATTTGATATTTATTATCTATTACTGAAAATCTTGCAGACACAGCAGAATCACTAGCATTTCGTCTACAACTTTGTGGTTCACATTGCTTATGCAAAATCGGCGACTAAAAGGGGACAGTGTTTTGTTCATTCTGATTTTTAGTTTATCATTCAGATGTAACTCTGAACCAAACGCCATAAATAAAGCCAAAGTTTCAGACAAATTAATACCAGATGTTGCAGTAGTGATGATCAAAATATAAATTAACAATAAAACCCATGACATCGATCCACCAGCCGTACCATACAACCCTAGTGATACGAATAAGTACTAAGCTTTCACATTACATCAAACTTTACCCTGAACAAGTGTTTCCATCGCCAAAAGCAAACAACAAAATCAAACCTCGCACACAATAACAAACCAATAAACTAACAAACTCGGCCAAGCACGAACAATAAAGTTTATACCAGTGTTGTCTTAGAGGAAACTGAACAAATTGGCTAGGTGAAAACCCAAAGGCATCGTAAAGAGTTCGCAGTTGCACAGCTCTTTGAAAATGTGTTACTCTGGAGGACGCGGTCTCTCAAACTATTTCTACGTGTTATGATGCAGTGCAACGCGGTTAAAATGAGAAAATGTTGCCGCTATGAGTTCGGAATCCAAGAAATTGAATTTCTGCAGTTTCGTTTTGATGCGGTTGTACGAGTTAAGTTTGTCGAGTAGATGTGAGTTTTTAATATCCTACCTGTGGGATTAGTGTTTCAGGAAATAATGTTTGTTTCTATTTTATAGATATGTATGATTTTGGGTTAATTAAAAAAGCAGTTTATTGACCTTCTATGAAGTAAAAAAAATATAGATATGACTTGTAGTTATATATGGATATAATAATTGTATAAATTTATTGTGAATTTATTTTATGTTGTTAGTTGTAAGAAAATTGTCATACACAAATATTATTTTGTAATTGATTAAAATAAATTGAATAAATTGCATATTTGGAAAAAAAGTAAGTACCTAACTGCGGCATAGTATTACCTAATTATTAGGTATCCACTTTGAAATTAGTACTAGAAATTCTAACGACTTTTCTTTTTTGACAGGCGACTTAAATTAGACCTTTGACTTATATACATAAACTTCTTCGACAATTCAGCTGGAGGAAACCTCGATGACTTACAACACCTATGGAATGGGCAGGTGTAGTCTACTCTAACATGGATTAAGTACTATTTCAACAGCTAAGCTCACAAAAGCAAAGCACTTGCAAACCAACTGTAATGAGGACACTTCCGCAACCGATGAGTCGAAATTAAGACAAAACAGTGATCAACAAACGACAAACTGATACCTTTCGTTTTCTCTCACAGTCATCACAAAGGCCAAAGTGCCTTTACACTATTCTAACACATATCACTAGACCCCTAAGAACTTCAAACTTACTGGCTGACTAGAAATCTAACGAAAGAGAAAACTTTACTTTTCTGACAGTCAACTTATTAGACCAGTACATAAACTTCTCCGGTAATACTTACGGTACTTATTCCCCTCGCAGTCTATTTTTATAAAATACTAAATACATTGAATAATTAAGTACTATTACAGAAATCTAACAGAGAAAATTTTGACAGACAACTTATAATCGCTGGTCACTGGTCACAAAGCTGCCCCGGCAATTTCGCTGGAGGAATTATTAATGGACCAGCAGAGTCTAGTCCTACATTACATAATGTACTACGTTGACACTCTGCCTACCCCATTAGGGATAAAGGCGTGATTATATGTATGTATGTATGTAACGCACATCACTAGACCCATAAGTATTTCAAACAAACTGGCTGACTTGAAATCTAACGAAAGAGAAAACTTTGCACTTTTGCCAGTCAACTTATTGCACCTATACATAAGCTTCTCCAGCAATTTCTAGAGAAATACCGCGAGGATTTACGGCACTTATTCCTTGCGCAGTCTATTTTTGTAAAAGATTAAATACATTGAATAATTAAGCACTATATCAACCCACAACACCTAGATCACCCAACTAGCTGACTAGAAATCTGACGAAAGATAAACATTTGTATTTACGACAGTCAATATAAGTACGAGTAATACAGCTTACATAAGCTAATTCAAGCATACCGCGATGATTTACGGCACTTACGGAATGGACTAGCATAGTCTACTCCTACATCGTATAAGTACTCTTTTAACACACATTACTAGACCCATAAGAATTTTAAACGAACTGGATGACTAGAAATCTACCGAAAGAGAAAACTGCATTTTTTACCATAAACTTATTTTACCTATACATAAGCTTGTCCAGCAATTTCCAGAGGAATATACCACGATGATTTACGGCACGTATTCCGCGTGCAGTTTTTTTTAATAGACTAATTACATTAAATAATTAGGTACTTTTTCAACCCACAACACCTAGATCACCTAACTAGCTGACTAGAAATCTATCGAAAGAGAAAACTTTGATACTTAACTTATTATAGCTATACACAAAGCTGCCCCAGCAATTTCGCTAAAGAAATTACTAATGGCCCAGCATAGTCTACTCCAACATGGTATAAGTACTATTTCAACACATATCACTAGACCCATAAGAACGTCAAACTAACTGGTGAACTAGAAATCTAACGAAAGAGAAAACTTTGCATTTTTATAGCCAACTTAGTAAACATATACGTACATAAGCCTATCCAGCAACTTCTAGAAGCATACCGCGATGATTTACTGCACTTATGAAGTGGATCAGCAAAGTCTACTCCGACATAATATAAGTACTATTTCAAAACATATAACCAACAAGAACCCATAAGACCCATAAGAATGTCAAACTCACTGGCTGACTGGAAATCTAACGAAAGAGAAAACTTTGCATATTTGACAGTCAACTTATTAAGCCTGAGCCTAAGTACATAAGCTTCTCCAGCAATTTCTACATACTACAATGATTTACGGCACTTATGGAATAGACTTAAATTACAATTTTAATAATTATTTACAATTTTAATTATTATTTACAATTTTAATAATTATTTACAATTTTAATAATTATTTACAATTTTAATAATTATTTACAATTTTAATATTAATTATTTTTAAAATCATACCGTGATTATATACAGCACTTATGAAATGGACCAGCATAGTCTACTCCGACATGGTATAAGTACTATTTCAACACATATCACTAGACCTTAAACTAACTGGCTGACTAGAAATCTAACGAAAGAGAAAACTTTGCATTTTTGACAGTCAACTTATGGCACCTATACATAAACTTCTCCGGCAATTTTGCTGGAGAAATACCACGATGATTTACGGCACTTATGCCCCGCGCAGTCTATTCCGGTAATAGCCGCTAGCGGACCGTGTAAGCGATTCATGAAGTGTTCTTATCTCCTGAATATAACAGTTGTTCTGGGATATCTTGGAGGATGTTCTAGTGTTAGGTGAATAGAATATTGATATATGGAAAGAATTTTACCTAAATATTAAACTTTGATAGATAGATAGACAGATAAACGTTTATTGCATAAAAACAGCACACATGTAAGTGTAGCAAACTAAGGTAAAACAAAGAACATAAAAACATGTGAATGTGAACATAAAAAAGGATAAATATGTAATGGCTACATTTTGTTGCATGTGTGCTGAAGCGATGCAGAGGGTCAGAGCTCAGTATACGATTGCTCATAATGCACAACACTGCATTTCTGTTCTCACCCAAAGGAAGTGACGGTTCAACATTGAGACAGAGTATAACTTGGACACAGCAAAAACGGCTTCTTCCATTAAAGCTCTGCCTACTCTGTAAAAGACACAGTCGTTATATTGTGTATGAGTAGTGAATAAAGGTAATGAGCTCATTCAGTTTGACATGTGCAATATATGCCACTTAATTAGTAGGATATTTGCCAAACGCTTTCCGCTAACAGTGTTGCGAACGAGCCAAAATGTCATCACAAACGATATGATTTAGTATTATGATAGCGATCAGTGATTTGGAATAACGATATTTGAATTTAGAATATTTGTCTATGGCGCGTTATTGCAAAGTGCAGTATACAAATAGTTAGTGCGTAGCCTATAATTTCAACCTGTAGTGACAGGCGACACGCGACAGTGATAGACACATACATTTTCCGTCCTATTGTACTGTAATAGTACATACTTCTTCTTCTCGTCATGTCGATCGTTTAAACGTTTTATATTAATTTCGACCAGTACTCTGCCAAACGCACTGCGATGTCAGTGGCGTTGTACAGGTCTTCTTGCGTGCAAGATGAAGGGCATGTGGGGCAAGACAATAGATGTGCCATTATTTGGGGGAGGCACCTACTACCTTTTTTCTACTTACTTCTACAAACTTAACACAAATAGATACATAAAATCACGCCTTTATCCCTAATGACGTAGGCAGAGCGTAAATAACCTAAACAAAGATCGTCCCACCACGTCTGACAAAGTTATTTAGATAGCGAAAACGCTATTTTCGAACTAAATCGTTAACAAGAAAAGCGTACGCGTACTCTGCCTACTCCGTAAGGTAAGAAATACAGGCGTGACTCTATTTTACGTATTATTTAAATAAAATATTTTGCGAATATGGAAAAGAACGATCTCACACAATCGGATGCCGAAGACCGGGCAAAGTGGAGAAGAGAAAGCCGGAAAGCGGACCCCAGCATCAGGCCGGGAGAACGCTAGGCCAAAAAAAAATCAATGTGCTATCGTTCGTGATGTTTTAGGTTCACATACGCACAAACATAGTGCGGCGTACGTAAAGTCAGTAAAACTTGTTATGCGGCCTATAACCTATTTTGCTTTAAAGAAACAACAACTTAAAAGAAAGTCAACCGCAAAACATATGTTGGTAACAAGGTTATTGTTTGTGGTTCCGAAATTTGAACCTCTGCTAAGTTGCAAAGAAAAAGCAGCTTATGGGCCGCAAAACACGTTGGTATCAATAACGCAACATTAAAAACACGGGCCTTAGAGCACTTGAGGCTTTAAATTCTTATATTATGTCTGGACAAATTAATCTTTATTGTAGTAGGTACAGGGTTTTGCGTTATAATATAACACCTTGTACACAATTATTTAAAGGGCATTTCATAAAACTCATCACTCTAAACAAAAACTAGTTGTTAAATTTTGCTGGCAATTTTCTGTAACATGTGCAAGGAATGCCTCCACCGAATTAGCTTTTTGCCCCACCGCCGCATGGGCGAGTCTGAAACATCGTTTTTGTACAAACTGTTTCGCTTGTACGTGTACTCGTATGTACTTACCTAGCATATCTGGTTCTATGCTTACGGATGGATAGGGCTGGGAACGTTACACAGAAAGATTTTATTGTAATATCCAAGCAAAAATATTTAATCTAAAATTACTATCAAGTCGCACAGCCTTTAGGCTGTAATAGTGAAATCAAATGGTGTGTCAAGTCAATCGTGTTCTCATTAGACGTCTCTTTCATTCAGTAATATCTGCACTTTTATTTAAATTACAATGGTAACTTGGTGATTACGCAGCCCTACTAAATATACCTATTTTGATACCACTGTATTTTCTCATCAAAAAATCACCAGTCTAGAAAAAAAGACGTAAGGTAGGGTGTCATGGAGGGCTCTAGAGGAGAGAGGCCTTTGCCCAGCGGTGGGATACATAACGCCTACATAAGATAAAATAGTGGAGGAAGATGGGTTGTGGGTGAGGAGAGAAGCTTGTTAAGGACCATAGAATTGTGAAAAGGCAAGATGATTGGCCATCTGATACGACATGATGATTTTTTAAGAACCATCATAGTGGGCAAAGTGGAAGGAAATAGAGGGACAGGAAGACCATGACGTAGTTTTTTCGACCAAGTGAAAGAAAAGATAAACGTCAAGTTGTACCAGGAGACCAAAGATTTGGCGTTGGACCGGGGACAATGGCGAATACTCCACCGAAAAGAGCAAAGCTCTTAAATTTAAGAAGAAAAAGATAACATAATCCCCCATTCCCAGTCCGCCTGATGTGGTTAAGGTGGCAAACACCTCTAGATCAGAAGGGAGGGCCACGTTCTGCAGAGGGAATGAGAATAGTAACATAGCACATTTCATTGGCTATCCAACGAGGGAATTCTGCCATTGTAATGGGTACCTTCTCACCAGGTATCCGTAATTATAAAAAGCACTTGAGACTGACAGCTAGTTTGAGTTAAGATGGTTAATCACCATATCAGAAATGTCACAAAAGGACCTGTGAAATCCATACTTAATATTACTCTCAATCTTGAGATACCTTTATAATTACAAGCCTAAGATTGCACTTGTAGTTGTTGTTTTAGTTTTAAGTTAGTCATTTTTACTGTAATTTTTATTTTATGTACTTGACATGTTGATATGAGTAACAGAACTGATAAACTCAGAACTCGTTTCTTCTTATATTTAAGTGCTAAGCACTTGTCGGTGGAGCAATCGCCAACTTTCTCTATCTTCTGGCAACGATTTCACCTCGTGATACGACTTGATATTGCCTTTAAGTAACTACATCCCGGTCCCCTTTCTCTCCTTACTTCCATTTTCCGCTCGATAATGTTTTTCAAAAAAATTGGCATTTCATATCTAGTGGCCAATCATCCTCTCTCTTCTGTTCTCTATTATCGTCATTATATTTCTGCTTTCCTTTAACATATCCAATACCAGATCTCGTTACCTCATCCCTAGTCCCAAACCAGCGGAGCGGTACCCAAGTCATGTATCGTCGTCTCGCGTTGGCGACGGTCGAACTAACGAGAAAACTTTCCTTATAAAATCACCCTATTGAATATTAACATGCTCTTTATTGGCTGTGAAACTCTTTTGATATAATGGGCAACCATGCGGTATTTTATATGAGGACAGGTTTTTTTTTTGTTGGTATCATTTTTCAAGATACTTCTAATCACACTACTTTTAGAATATTTCCATTGGCATTAAATGCATTCGTAACCAGTGGGTGATTTGAATATTTATCTCTTTTAAATTTAATGTTTCAGCAACGTTTATCAGAGTCAGAGTTACTAACCCTGTATTTATTATTCTAATTTGAAGATTATTTATGGCACTCAAATATCTTTTATCAAAATTGTTTCAGAAAAAATACATAAATTTGAATAAATATCTTTTTATGTAATAAAATTGGTTGATGTGTTAACATTTACGTAACGACACCAAGAGCTGTATTTATAATCAGGTCACATGATTGTCAGCGAGTTTGAGTTCATATCTGTAGTTGACTTTGTTTCAGTACAAACTGGCCTGTCAAATCCATACTTAATATTGCTCACAAGTTTGAGATCGCTTTATAATTACGAGCCTTCGAGCTTCATAATTAATTAATGGTAGTATTATACGTTTTTAGAATTAAGTAGTGAGCCTATTTGTTTTATAATTATTGTTTTTATATCATTTTCACGGTAACTCCACATATTTTAATCAAACATTAAAGTTGGCTTATAACAATTTATTTACCTAAACATAAAAGTTACCCTACTGCAATAAATCCAAGCACTTACGACCACAATTACTGATGTCCTAAGTAGAAACATGAAAGGCCCCGCAACCACGAGCATATTAATAGGCGTCCTCTCGGAATGAACCTCCATATTCCTGACATCTTTTGTTAGGAACTTGGTTAGTTAGGAACTATCTTAGTTCATTACTGCCGATATTGGAAAATTGACGAGGAACTCCGTCGAGTAAGAATTTACAGTGTAAGTAATTATTTTGGTCTTGGGAAGTTATTGGAATATAGTAGGACGCTTGTAAAGTTTTCGTGGATTGTGATGTTTCATGATAATTTTGATCAGTTAGGGAACTGATCAATAGCCTTAAATATTCGCTGCAAAACTGCAACGTTTTGTCACAAATGGAAAATCACAATAGGATACATGCAATAAAAAATACACTTATTGTAAATGAACATTTCATCCCGACTTATAACAATACAGTTTTCAGAATTTAATAAATACTGGGTCGCAAAGATATCGTGTTGACTCCATTTTCTCCATACACTGTTAAACATTTTACAGAGTTTTCAGAACTGCTTTTGTGTCTTTACGAAGTGGGGGCTTTATCACTATATTCATAGCAATTTAAATTTTTAAAGACTTTATACCAAATAGAAATAAATTCTTCCATGCTGGCCTGGGAGCAAGAGAAAAATAAAGAATGTGCCAGTTGCATTCCTTCTTTACTCCCGGACATGCTGTAATAACCAGCTAAAGGATCCGAGGAATGAATAAATGTAATTTAGGCGATTGGCTGACAACCTGTCAATACATCAATATACCTACAAATCTTTCTTAAATAACCCTCAAAACTTTGTCAGCCAACAAAGCAACAAACTGTTTCAGTTTAGCGAGATATTTGTGTATGTTTATGTATGTACCTTTTTGTTCAAATAAAAAAAAAAGAAAAAGCCGTGGCGGAACGACCTTTGTTTAGGTTGTTTACTCTCTGCCTACCCCATTTGGGATAAAGGCGTGATTACGTGTGTGTGTGTCTACCTAATAAAAAATTGTTTCAGCAATGAAACAACCTACAAAAACGCTTCCTTTCACTTCTGCAAATCGGGTGGAAATGAGATGCCTACACACTTTTTGGCGCTAAACAATCACTAACCCCAAAAAGCAATTACAGAGATGGATCACTCGGCCATCGACCATCGAACCCCAATTTGTGGAACGATATATTTTAATCCAGATTTACGCGTGTTTCCAATATATTATGCATAAGGGATGCAGGTTACCTCTGTGGGCTTATAGTCTGCGACTCAGGTTACGATCCGGAGGTTGTGGGTTCGATACCCATTGAGGTAACATAGTCATTGTTCGTTTATGATTTTTGTCAAGAATATTTTTTACTGTTAAGAAAGATACTTTGTGTTTCAGGGGGCACGTGGGCAGTCCCTGTCGCTATCTTTGTAGGTTCAATGGGTCTTTCTTTTACTTTATTAGCCACTCATCATCTCCCTAGCCTTATCCTATATCTCACGGGGTCGGCTACCTAATCCAGGGGATTTAACGAGGGTACTGGTTTTTACACAGAGCGACTGCCATCTGACCTCCGCAACCCAGAAGGGAAACCATACCCAATCCTAGATTAGGTCAGAGTTTTCAAGCCGCTAATGATTAGCACTGGCCTCTGATATGGCTAAACGACTAATATCTACGGTATTAAACGATATTGACCGGGACCAACGGCTTAACGTGCCTTCCGAAGCACGGAAAAAGCGCCGAATAAACGTACATATGAAATTCGAAAACCAAAAAACACATTGGTACGTGGTGGGATTCGAACCACGACCTCCCCGCTCAGGAGGCAGCGGCGCACTACATAATCGGGCAATATCCACTACACAATCGGGCTTTATTAGCCACTCGATAGAAGAACTTCCATACTGGACTGGGAGAGAAAGAAAAACATAGAATGTTCCAGTTGCCCTTCCTCCCGGGCATGCTGTAGAAGTCAGCAAAAGGGACTCGAGGGTTACAGTGTATTGTAATTTAGGCGATGGGCTGACACCCTGTCACTACAGCAATACACATTACAATCTAAAATTGCCCCCAATTTATGTCAGACGTGGCGAAAGCGCCTTTTAGGAGGCGTTTTACGCTCTGCCTACCCCGTAAGGGATAAAGGCGTGATTTTATGTATGTATGTCGATAGAAGAAAAATATTTAAAACCAAGTATATGATACACCATAAAAGATCATTGTCTGAAAAAATGTACGGCCCACTCTTTGACTATAATTGCCTTTTAGAATAACAGCGGGAAAATTTCAAAGTGTATTTAAACAAACGTATTTAAAATAGTCTGTTAAATAGTATTTATAGGATCAAAGAGTTACAACAAATTATAATCCATCCAACACCCTTTTAAGAAAAAAGTAAGAAAGTCAGGAGGACTTATAGTACAGTACATTAGTTATGTAAGTGTGAGTAAAAGCTTCCTCACCATTTTCTTTACGAGCACACAATGCGACACTTCTTACGCATAGGCTGAACGTGAGAAGCCTACATCTAGACAGAAACACATTGAATATGTAAGACAGAAATAAAAATATGTTGAGTACTATAAAATACATCATAACGTTGTCTGGTAGCCTTGGACTATACATTTAGAGATAATTTGTTTGATTCCCATCAGAGACAACTTTTACTATAAGTATTTAGTTTGATAAAAAGATGCGAGATACGATTACTCAGCTTCTGATGGCTGTCCAATTTAAATAAAGAATGCAATTTGCTATTTAGATACTTCTACTTACTTCCATGCTGGACTGTGAGCGAGAGAAAAACATAGAATGCGCCAGCTGCATTTCCTCCCGGGCATGCTGTAAAACCAGCTCAGGGATCCGAGGATTTCTGTATATTGCAATTTAGGCGATGGGCTGACAACCTGTCACTAAAGCAATATACCTACAAATCTATCTTAAATAACCCTCAAAACTTTGCCAGACGTGGCGGAACGACCTTTGTTTAGATCGTTTACGCTCTGCCTACCCCATTAGGGAGAAACTTGTTTTATGTTATTGTTTTTTATTTTACTTGTAGGCAATATATATCGCATGATTATGATCAAAACAGTTTTGATCAAATAACTAGGATTTTGATCATATCCCGGACTTTGACAAAGACCTGAAAAATCCAGTAATTCGTTCATAAAACTAGTATTTTGTCAAAGCCCGGGTTTTGATCAATTAGTTTATAGATTTATGATAAAATTAATATCGTTTGCTATTTTTTATTTGACTATAACAATAGAGAAATGATATATTAATATTATTTGAAATGAATGGGCTTTATTATACGTCTTTTTAATATATCTAAATCACATATAAAAGTATATAAAATCAATTGATCGAAACCCGGACTATGTACAAAGTACTAATTTTGAATCAAAAAACTGTATGTCTTAGGACTCTGAGAAACCCTTTTCTCTGAATTATGACCAGTGTTCTGTTAAAGTCCGGTGTTTGATCAAAAACTTAGTGTTTTAATCAAAAAACCAATTTCATCATAATCCTGTGACATATTCAATTGACAACCCGTAATTGGTAGTGGTCGTTACTCAAACCATGTTAGAGCATAGGCGGTTTAAAAACTCAGACACCAGGGCTCATCGGGTCATTCCACTCAAGAATCCACTCGCTAAGAAGAAGAACCAGTAATTTTTTAATCTGATTTTGCAAATGTAATTTTGATTCTTTTTTTCAAATCCATCACTATGATAACACGACTCAAAGGCCTCGTTTGACCGAGGTTATTTAATTCAGCTCTTTTTCTGCATTTCACTCTGCATGACTTATCCCATTCACTTTTCTGGGATCACAAAGCTATGCTGTACAAGCCCGATGGCATCTCATAAAATTATACCCATTCGTAAATCCATGCCCGAGGGTAAAAGCTGTGGACTAAAAGCCTGCAAAAATATTTTATGAAAACCAGGTCTGGGGGTTTCTAGGCCACCAGTCAGAAATAAGCGAGACTTTTTCTCTGACTGTATATATTGCTCAGGTTTGCTAAGTGGTTTTAGTCCTTCCTGCGTATTATTTTTTTAGATGTTGCGGTGATATTGAATTGCATTCTGCTATTTACATAACATAGGTAGGTAAGTATATACCTAGTATACCTGTGCCAGGAATTAAAATACCTGTCATAGAGGTACCATAGAGAAGGGCTTATAGGAAATGCATAATTCTCTCTCTTATTCTGTCTCTGTTTTTTCTCTTTGACAGGTATTTTTTAATTCTGGCAGGGCTATATGTAGGTAGATAGGTAGGTAAATTATACTTTGAAATATAAAATATATGTACGTGTGTGCAGTGGCTTGTTAATGTAATTTAGTAAAGTTTGATATAATTTTCACAAGCACTTCTCCTCCCCATTCTCGATTATGCCGATGTATGTTATCTAGATACCACTGAGGAGCTTCTTAATAAATTTGAGCGCTTACAAAACCTTGCTATTCGATTTATTTTTGGCCTTCGCAAATTCGACCACATTTTCGAGTTTCGCGCTCGACTAAAATGGCTCCCTATCCGACTTCACCGCGATGTGCCTCACCGTCCTTTACAAGATCCTTAATGACCCTACCTCTCCTGAATATCTCCGTTCCCGATTCTGTTTCTTACCTCCTGATCCCCGGTCCAGGCGCGCTTGTATCACAAAGGTGCTTGAGTGTCCTGGTTCCAACACAAAGTTTTTCTTCAATTCTTTTACTGTCCGGGCTGTCCAACTATGGAATAAACTTCCTAAACCACTTCAAGACAGGACTGTCATTCAGTATTCACTTTTAAAAAGAGACTCAAAGAGCATTTCATGGCCTCTCTTTGTATCTATCATAATATACGTATATATCTTTTATATTATTTTGTTATGTATTAGTTTTTTCTATTATTGTTATATATGTATTAGTATAACTATAATTTATCAGATTTTCTAATTTTACTTATTGTATCTGTTCCCGTGTTTTTCCCTTCTTTCATCCCCACTAGGTAGGCTGGAAGAGATCTCTTATAGAGATAAGCTCGCTTGTTGTGTCCTAGTTCTAAGTTCAACTGTATGTGTAAATTTTACATTATTAAATCATTGTACCTATATCATAGGAAGAAAATTTATTCTAGAGGAACAGATAAAGTCAGAGCATTATTTATAGCATAACTAGTTGCCTACCCTAATAAAAACTTGTGACACGAAGATTCGAAACTTGTAGAAACTTCCAATGAACATCTGCGTCCATACTCCATTCGGCGTTGTTTGATCTACTAATTGTTTTGAATAATTTATTTCACTTGACAAGTAATTAAGAAGTTTGTTTAGGACTTCGTTTACGCTAATTTCTTTGGAATTATGCCAGTTTAAAGTACACGATCAGGCGAAAGTTTTAATCCGTTTAACTATGCCTGAATATGTATAGGTTTATTTGTTTGTGTTGTTCATTAGCTATGACATAGATCGAAATTATTTTGAGTTATATTTTGAGAATCAGAAATACAAGAGTTTAAACTAAAGACTATTTAAAAGTAATTTTTAAAAAAATACAAGTTCCACAATGCAGCCCAGGTTCTATTTAAGTTACTTACCGATCTAAAATAACAAATTGGTGGATAGTAAATAAGCACCGTAATTATTATCAAAGCTGTCACTTTATGACATGTATTTTTTAACTGCCTTCATCCTCTCGATCCGGAGGTATCGGGTTCGATTCCCGGTGGGGGACAATGACTTTGTGTTGTTGTTTAGGACATCGCAGACTGATCTAGTTCCGTCAGCACTAAAAATCGGTTCGACGACTATTATTATAATAAAACATATATACATATAATCACGCCTTTATCCCTAATGGGGTAGGCAGAGCGTGATTACGCAACGTCTGACAAAGTTTTGAGGGTTATTTAAGATAGATAGGATAGGAATTAATTAATTTTATTAGGTTGCAGTATCCCAAAGCCGGGTAATGATTTGATGATCGATCTTAAATAACCCACAAAACATTGTCAGACGTGGCGTAATCACGCTCTGCCTACCCCATTAGGGATAAAGGCGTGATTATATGTATGTACGTATGTATTAATTTAATTAGGATGCAATATCCCCAAGCCGGGTAGTGAAGCGTTGGGCTGACAACCTATCACTACAGCAATTACTAGTATATACCTACAATTCTATTTTAAACTTATCCCTCAAAGCTTTGTTTGGAACGACCTTTATTTAGGTGGTTTACGCTCTGTATACCCCATAAGGGATAAAGGCGTGATTATATGTATATATGTACGTATGAATGATGATTTTCATAATGAAGGTAATTACTTATTTTATAAATTTAGCATAATTTATATAACTTCAACATCTACAAAATAATAAGAAACTCATTACGACTAATTTGCCGGAAGCAATTTAAGAAAAGACGAATTTCCTCAAAAGGGTTACAAAAAAAACTAAGAGTCATTCAAATAAGATTATTTTTACGAAGGCCTCGAGAAAGATTTAGAACGAAAGCGACGTATAAAAGCGGTAATCTATTTAAGTAATTTTGTTTTAGATTCGCATAACTGTACTGTCATTGGGCGTTTTTCAACTACACGGCACGGCCACGGCAACGGCAACGGAACGGTATGCTCGACGGTGTCGTTGAAGAGATAATGTATGGAAATCAAAGAAATTATATGACACGCATTTACACTTGCCGGCACGGCGACAGCACGACATTGATTCCCGACGGTATCGTCGCTGGTGCTGGACGGTCTGCCAAATTGCATATGTTTTGTATACGTACGTAGATTGCTCGTGCGTTTGCGCCCATAAGGTGACCTACTGACGTTAACTATATTACCGTCCAGCTTAAAACCGATTATTACTTCCATGCTGGCCTGGGAGCGAGAGAAAAACATAGAATGTGCCAGCTGCATTTCCTCCCGTGTATGCTGTAAAAACCAGCTAAGGGATCCGAGGTTTTCAGTATATTGTAATTTAGGCGATGGGCTGACAACTTGTCACTACAGCAATATACTTACAAATCTATCTTAAATAACCCTCAAAACTTTGTCAGACGTGGCGGAACGACCTTTGTTTGGGTCGTTTACGCTCTGCCTACCCCATTAGGGATAAAGGCGTGATTATATGTATGTATGTATGTAAAACCTGGCCACGGTATTGTAACGATATCGCCATCGTGCCGTTACCGTGCCGTGTAAAAACAGCCATTCTCTGACGGCATACAAATGGTGCGGTGGTGACTTGCCATACTGAAATGATGGATTTTTAAATGCTTGCGACACAGGAAAGGGTAATTTATGGACGCCCTAAAAACGCATTTTACGCTCACCTACAAAAGCCGTTCTTCCATGCTGGACTGGGACCGAGAGAAAAACATAGAATGTGCCAGCTGCATTTCCTCCCGGGCATGCTGTAAAAACCAGCTAAGGGATCCAAGGGTTTCTGTATATTGCAGTTTAGGCGATAGGCTGACAACCTGTCACTACAGCAACAACCCTCAAAAATTTGTCAAACGTGGCGGAACGACCTTTGTTTAGGTCGATTACGCTTTCCCTACCCTATTAGGGATAAAGGCGTGATTATATGAATGTACAAGAGCCGTTCGAGTGTTGCGTTCTAATAAAAAAAATACAAGTCAAGTTTAAAAATAATATTGAAAGCTTGAAAAAACACTGGTCATGAAACATGTCATCCACAAAATCGTTCTTATTTTCAAAATGTTGGTCAAGTTTCCTTTAAAGAATTTTATAAAAAGCAAAAAAAACAGACATTCTTTAAAATGTCATCCACACAAATACCAAAATACTAACTTATTTTACACCCACATTTACAAGAGCGTCCGAGTATTTCGGTTTAATTTGATAACGATAATCTAAAACTGGAAAATACACTTTTTTTTCAATCCTTATTTCACAAAATGTCATCTTCATAAACACCAAAATCAAAATCACAACATAAGAAATAAAGTCGAACCGCTTAAGTTCACCAAAACAAAGTACTTTCGTGAACTTTGCTAAACTCCAGCCCCATAACTCATATCCGTGCGTTTGAAATAATATTTTCCTTATATACTTTTGATGGAGATGAAATGCCTTTGATTTTATTTTCGTCGCGGAACACTGCTTTCTTTTTTATTTCTCAAAACATTCTTTATAGTAATATCAGGGAGTGGTTTCTAGTTTCCATCTTGGTTTTGTATTTATAACGAAGCTAAAGTATGTTTTTTAATGACTGTGTGTCGACTTATATTTTTTCTATTTTGTATTTGTACATACATACATATAATCATGCCTTTATCCCTAATGGGGTAGGCAGAGCGTAAACGACCTAAACAAAGGTCGTTCCGCCACGTCTGACAAAGTTTTGATGGTTATTGTAGGTATATTGCTGTAGTGACAGGTTGTCAGCCCATCGCCTAAAGTACAATTTACTGAAACCCTCACATCCCTTACCTGCTTTTTACATGCATGCCCGGGCGGGAATGCAGCTGGCATATTCTATGTTATTTTCTCGCTACCAAGCCAGTATGGAAGAATTTGTATTTGTAAAGCTATTATTTTACTTTTGGAAGGATAAAATAACAAGGCATGTCTGCTCACGATAACAGGGTTTAACACTTTAACGTTTAAAACATCAATTTTATCTAATAGTTAATCGAGCGCAGGAGCAAAATAAATAAACACAACTAAATACAGATTGAAAATGACAAAGCAATCTGATAATACGGAATCCATATTTCAACCTTGGCTACAATCTTGGCAAATAACGTCACACCTACTTGAGCACGAATATCGTTAGAAACCATTATGTCAAACATTACCGGTACATTATCGGTACATTCTAACGTTTTACCTCACGACTGCCGCTTTGCCAAACTTGTGTGTGTAATCATACTTACACACATTGCCTTAGTGTGCGTGAGTTTTGCATAGTAAACCTGTAGTTACGCATACAAGGGCGCGTGTCTGTACGTACAAACTACAAGTATGGCCGAGCGGCAGACGTGAGATAAAAGTGCTACACTGGTATCACAAAGGGGTTTGCAGCTCGGTATTGTTGCAGGGATTCGAGAACGTGAAAATTAATGGATATGCGCCTTAATACCGCTTTCAAGAGGCAATATCCTCCTGTAACGTGAACAAGTCGATTTTAGGGATGGGGTAAGTAGTATCATAACATAGCAGATACTACCTCTCTTTGTGGCTTAGTACCAGTCTCTGTGGTCTACTGGTTTGAGCCTTCAGCTCTCATTATGGTCGTAGATTCGATTCCTATGGGAAAGCAAAGTAGATTTTTTAATTACCTTTTATTTCCACCAGTTTAGTGTATGATTTTGTGAATATTCTGTAAACGTCTGTCTGTATGATTTCGACCTTCGGTTTCGGCCCAGCCGCTGTCTTTGATACTGGTGGTTTCAAATTTATAGGTGAATTAAAAACTATCACCAGGATTGATATTACAACAATCTTAAATTTAATAAACATTGCTTCAAAAAAGAGAGTTAGTAACCAATAAAATGCACACTATCATGTTTGTGTTGTTGTTCTATGCTTCTAAAATTTTGGGCATTTTGGCTACACCTGTGCTATTTTTTCGTTCTGGCCTGGACCTTTCGTAGTGATCCGGTTTTTCAGCAAAAAATACTGGCCTTTTTTGTTCCGATGCGGCTTTGGTCACGGTTTTTACGGTTATCGGAAAAGAGCGATTGCATCAAAACTTTTGTAAGTTTGCAATGCGTTTAACCATGTTATTTAAATAAAATAACAGAGGTATGAAAATTAAGAATGCTGTCAAAATATTGATTTGGAGAGCAAAAATTACATTACTATTATGTGACTGTTATATAGAACTTGTGTTTCTTGTTGTGTTGCAACAATCGTAACAAACAAAAATCTTACGATGGATAAAAATGACTAACGTATCTTATTTTTTTAATTATCTACCAATTTTTTGCTTGTCCGAGAGTTTTAAGCTCAGTCATAGCAAATTTAGTAATATTTAACAACTAGCATCTCTGCTCTAACAAGTTTAGTAAGATATTAATGGCATCGATTATCAAGTTTAGTACAACGATAAATACATACAACCATGCAGACGCAGTAAAATGCCATTGGAAAAGCGAGAATCTGTTGCGTAACAGCAAAGCGTCAATAAAAATAAAGCTAAAAACGATTTCATAAACTCGCAGGCCGTACATTCAAATTTGGAGCGTAGCACAGACAGTAAAGTTCTATTAAAACGTCATTCGATCAGAGCGCAAAAATCGTGCCATACATTACACAGAACAGTATATTTCCCCGCGTGCACTGAACGTCGTATTTTCAGGCCACAGTGACACAAGGCTTGGCATTGCACCAAATTACTGTGGCACCTGGCCACACCACTTCCAGCCCTATTTTAAAGGTGTAGCAGTTTATGTGCGGTAAGTACACCGCGGGATATTGTTTGACAAACGACCAGAAGGTGAGTTGCAAATTTATCTGGATTTTTTGCATCTCCGCTTCACTTGACAGACTGCTACGATAAATTCATGAGCTGTACGGAATGTTTGGTATTTTTTGATTACCTGCCGCTTATAGTTCGCTCTTTATTTTTATTTGGAACGCTGATGCATGAATAGTTCAATAAATTCCAGATTCATGTAGAGAAATCTGCCGTGTACATCGTTTAATAAACTGACAAGAGCAAAAACTCTTCAAATATTTGGGTATTTTGAATAATATGGGAAAGAATAAATAGTCCTTGTTTGTTAATGATTCATAATTGTATCAAATTAAATATGTGTAGGTAAGTACAGGCTACCTTAACGTCAGAAAATTGTCTTAATCCAACAGGCAGGTAATAAAATGTTGTAATTTTACAAAAAGGTTTATCTCGCCTTTTTACTAGGTTGCGCAAATACTAGAAAAAAAACATTTCACTTTATTGAGATTTTTTTGTTTAGAATCTGGGGTACATTTATGATATTTGTTTGATAATAAATCACTTCTTAATCTAACTAATGTCTATCTTTTACATACATACATATAATCACGCCTTTATCCCTAATTGGGTAAACAGAGCGTAATCGACCTAAACAAAGGTCGTTCCGCCAGGTCTGACAAAGTTTTGAGGGCCATTCAAGATAGATTTGTGGGTATATTACTGTAGTTACAGGTTGTCGTGTGTAGAAATCGAACGACTCTAGGAACGACCTTTGTTTGGGTCTATTACGCTCTGCCTACCCCATTTGGGATAAATGCGTGATTTTATGTATGTATGTATCTTGAGATTGCTTTATAAATACGAGCCTATGCAACTTTTTTTCGTTGGACCTCTATCTAGCTCGTTAGCTATGCTATGGTATCACAGTCTGAAATCAACTCTTACAATTTCCATATAGCTCCATAGACCACACCATGCATACCAAAGCACTTAATTAAAACTAAACACCTTATCTAGATTAAGGAAGGTAGGAAGTGCCAAACTGATGAACTCTGTTAGTTCAGCTACTTTACTAAGGGTGAAATTAACGACTACTCGTCAAACCCTAATCCTGTGTGAAGGGTTCCGTACATATCACCTAATACAATACATTCGTCCCTGCAGTAGATGTTGTAGGAAATAGAAATGGCATTTATATCGGGTTTAAGGGACAGCTTTCTTCCTTGCTGGACTGGGACCAGGAAAAAAGCAGAGTAAAGTGTGCCAGCTGCATTTCCTCCCCGGTATGCTATAAAAACCAGGTAAGAGATTCAAGGATTACAGAATATTGTAATTTAGGCGATAGACTGACAACCTGTCACTACAGCAATATACTCGTACCTACAAATCTATCTTTAAAAACCCTCAAAACTTTGTCAGACGTGGCGGAACGACTTTTGTTAAGGTCGTTTATGGTCTGCCTACCCCATTAGGGATAAAGGCGTGATTATATGTATGTATGTAAGGGACAGCGTTCCGCAAACTGATAGAGGTTACTTTGTGAACGAAACTGAACAACTTTCAACGGGAAATTCGTTGAACCTATTATGTTTCATGCATGATGCACTTTCTAACACATATAGTTTCTTAAGAACATTTTGATTTCAATGTTCACTGTCGCTACCAAACACCTAGAGTGGCCTTTGTATCACGTTTCATTCATTTATTTATAAATTACACATTCAAGTACACAGTCTTAACAGGTTTGCACCTAATTAACTGCTTAACACTAAAATAAATTATCTAAGTACATACTTTAAATTTTACAGGCAATATTAACAGTCAGATATTTTTAAATCGATTATGTCAAACTTATAAAACAATTGTCAGTTATATGAATTAGAATATGGTTACTTTTTAGAAGATTATCCCAATAAGAATAATACACTATTACATAATGATAATTTACATTCACACGTCCGTCCACTACCAGCTTACTGATTCCGTCTGCTACTGATAGCATCTTACATTGCTTTGAGGTAATTGTTTTTGGAATTAAACAACGAGCTCGATTCTAGATACCACCGGCTAAAACTAAAATTAAAATCTATATGTCGCTTTCGAAATTATAAAACTGAAAATGAACAGGCCAATTATACTGTGTGGTTTTACACTTTGTCGGAGAGATTTTGACGCGTTTTTGCACGTTTCTCCAGAATTTCAGTCAATTTTATCCGCCATAACATATGACGGCGGGTAAATATGACAGGTAAGGCATAAAACCATGTAACAACCCCCCCCTCCCCAACAAAAAAACCTAATATAATTGATATGTGAAAGGAAGTGTGAGAGAGGTGTGGAAGAGAGGTAGGAATGTGGAGAGGATTAGAGGAGAGGAAGGGGATAGGAAAGAGGAATAGTGGATGGGAAGAGTGGCTCATGAATGTCTAGAAATAAGGTTACAAATATGGCTCGTGATCGTGATCGTCTAGTTAAAGTTAGGACCGTATGTTGTGTGATAAAATTTGTATAAAGTAACCCAAATCCTTTAAAGTGGTAGTGGGATGTCATAACTTAGCTCTCTTTAGGTTCTTGGGACAACATGGGGACAGTGCGCAGCGGGATAACGGAACCTCCGATTCCAGCTCCAACCATTCGCTGGTAGAGGATTTATGTGCTCGCCAACCATCAACGAATGAGATTTACTTCAATTACCAATTCCCAGACACTAATAAAGACAGTAAATAGCCTAGGAACTTGTCCTTGATGCAAAACCCATCATGCGAGCCCCAGAAAAGGAAAGAGGAGGCACTTATGTGCCCTCCAATTGGTTTTTGTTTTGGCCAAGCCTCAGGCCAGAGATAAGTGACAGCGCACTTAGGAGTTTTGGAACGAGTCCAGATTGATGAACAGCATCATGTAAAATATAATTAATTTGAGCTGATTTATTGGTCAGCCAACCAAGACAGAGCAAGTCATGTCTGATGTAATTTGTAGTAAGTTGTGATGTCCAATTGAGAAACATTGTCCCAACAAAGGTTTTATAAATTGTTGTCCAGCTATGATGGAAGCACCGACTATGAAACTGCACCAGTCATCGATCTCCACTTATAATATGCACATCCAGGAGTCAGTAGAATAGATAGGGATGCCGAAGCTAGTCCCAGATAATATAACAATCATTCACACCGCAAGCCACAGGTTCGTTGTAGATATAGGAGTGATAGGCAAGAGCAAGTAGTGACTGATTGTTAGACTTCTTTAGTGCAAAATAAGCTTCTGTGATCTAAATGCTGTTACAGACATATCGAATGCTAAGATGTAGTATGTGATGGAGGTTTGACCATGGCTGATACCATGTCGCTCAATTGACATCAAGTCAAGTAGTATTTCAGTAGTATAATGGCTTGTCAAAGCCAACCGACCATAAATCAGTCATATAAAATTCACATAAAGTGAATAAATATATAATTTTAATTCCAGACCCGTTCCAGGGTAATTTGAGGTTGTAGGTAGGATTCAGATAACATCATCCCACATTCCATGTTGTATTGGTTTGGTAAGTATAATGAATACTCCCATTAGGTAGTTGGACCATAGTCCCAATAAGTTGCAAGTATAAAACCCACACATTAGTAGGTATATTATCAAAGATAAACTTTGTCAGTCTGTAGAACAGGATCATCAATTGTATAAAACCTACATAGTAGGTATTAGAGGTGAACATTCCCACCAAGTTTGTAGCTGGTGTTCTAGAGTCTAGAACATACATACATATAGGATCATGAATCCAATAAATGTTTCAAAACATTGTCCGTTGAATATATATCACAATAAAGTGAATATAAAATCAATTCAGTATCCACTGCCAGAATAAGCATGTAGGTATGAATGACTCATACATAGGTATTAAATCCACAGTTAAGTGAATATAAATCAGTTCAGTAGTTTATTTGAGAAGAATAGGTAAGTATTTTGTCTCCTCTGCCAGGATAGGTAGGTATGAACAATTCATACATAGATATAGTTATAAAACATAGAATGTATTAAAATAATTTATACATTCCACTGCTGGGCATTTTATGAAACATTAGGATGATGCTTCTCTGCTTAAAGGGAAGGTAAGGCAGGAATTTTGGTAAAGGGAAGGGAGAGAACTACCTACCTAAACACAAACTAGGATCCCAAATAGCTACCCCCACCTACTTTCCTAGATATTGTTCTAATTCTTATTTATTATTACCTAGGTTAACCTATCCATCTAAACCTACCCCTACCTAACCTACTCCTACAATGTACCTAAACTGCCTATTTACCTAACCGCTTAGCTGTGTATAAATTATGTAGTTGCATGCTAAACCGACCTACAATCCTACATATATCTCATTAACCGTACCTATCATATAAGAAATATTGGAAATTATATATATATAAATGAATAGAACGGCCTTTGGCAAGTATGAAATATCATAAAAAAGGATTGTTAATTGAACAGGGAAAAACCTTGTCAATAAACAAAGTCTAAAGTTGTCAAGATAATTAAATAAATGTAGAAATGGTAAAGTAAATAAAACACGATGTAAATTCCTTTAGAATCCTTGTAGGTGGCACTCCACCAGCTCTGCAAGACTCCACTGTCAGCATCCTCCACTTCACCATGTAAAAGAACAGCTGATCGTCAGGTCACCGCCCTCCGTCCTCCACAGGAACAACTGATGGCACCAACATCCCACCAAAGTAGGCCTCATGGTTGCCTCCCGGCTGCATACTCTCCTCTCCTCTTTGATGTGTACACTTTCACTGGTAAAAGTCAACTAAACTTCAAGTAAAACTAAACTTCCACTCAAACTAAAACTCCAGGTCGACTAAACTTCTCCCTGCTCGGTCCCAGCCGCTATTTTCTTCCACGGCGTCCTTCTCCATCTCTCGTCGCCCCCGTCTCTCTCAAGTTCCAGCAGAATCCCCCCTCTCGAGCCCCCCGACTGTTTTATCTTCCCTCTTCTCGACCATTTTCGAGTTTTCGAGAGCCTTCATTCCTACTTCTCTTGATAGTTCTCCCATTCTCCTCCAGATGGCACCGCGTGTCCTTACTTCAAATTGAAGTAATTTCAGTTCGATCTGGCTATAATATTAGTTCTCCACTCAATCAACACTAGATTGGCATTAGTTTCTCGTTTATAGTGATTCTCCTACCAATCTGATAGATGGCGTTATTTGTATTTTAAAACAATGATTAAGTTTTGAATAGCAGAAGCTAAGTTCATTACAATCGCCCCGATTTTGATGAGAAAAATCGTGTTTTAGATCGAATGGAGTAAAATTTTACAGATATGTTTCAAATACAATAAGATTTCAAACAAATGTCGCCCCCAAAATTCTATGAAATTCGATCAAAACCGATTTTTCGAAGAAAAATCTACTAATAAAATAGAAAATCAGACGTTCCTATGATAATTAAATATGAAAGCTATTGCCCCGCCCCCATAGTAAGTGAATCTTATTACCTAAAGAAAAGAAAACATAAAATATGAAACCTATCCCCATAAATAACTAGGTGTATATACAAAAAAAACACAAATCCTGAAACTAGATCGCCCCCTTGATGAACGAATTGTATTATCTTAAGGATACTAAACACTTCTGATTCTAACCATATCTAAGTTGAAAATTAAGACCCGCCCCCAAAATCTATAAGTTTATAAAACTTTAATTCAAGAATTGTCAAAAAATGTTTCCGTAAATGTCCGGATAAATAGTCTTAAAATTTTAGAGTTAATTAAAATTAAAATTTACATTGGGCATTGTTGATAAACTGTTCATTTGAATTACCTATCAACTCTAGGTAAACAAAAATTATGATAAGATTAATTTTAGATTAGAAATTACTTTGCTAATATCCCTCTCAGTGATCCGAAGTACCAGCCTGCTTTCATAAAACACCCAAATAGGTTAAACATATCTGGCTAAAGCTAAACAATGCAGATATTTAATTGAGAAAATTTAATCAAGCATTTAAGTCAAATTATCATCCCTACTTTACCTATTCCATCCATAGCAAGATACGAGTAGTAAAATTATAATATTACTGATTCTACCAGTTAGTATCAAATCCATGCCATTTGTTGTGTGTAAATAATTTGTAAAGTCTGTAAAGGTACTTTGTCAGAGTAGATGCTTGCAAAGATACCTCGAATAACGATTCTACAAAGATCCATAACTAACCATTGTGCTTAATTAGTCATCTGTCCGCAAAATCGCTACAGAAGTAAACTCAGAGTGTAATGAGGTGATTTGATCCCAAACTATGCCCAACACAATAGTTGAGTCTAAGCAAATAACAACCAAAAATTATAAGATTCCAAAATCTATTTACTACCCATCAAGTGTGGATGGAGTTAATACATATTTTTGTTTGTTTTAATATGTTGTGAAATAGATGAAAACAAGCCAGGCCCCCAAACCATCTTAAAGGCATTGTAGCAAGTTAATAGAGAATGTTTAAAACCTTCTAAAATTTAATATCTAGTTCTCCTCTTTACTTTAACTATTTATTTACGCCAATATGCTAAAACAGCTATTTCGCTAAACTTTACGCCAAAATGCCAAAAGAGCCTTTACGCCAAAATGCTTAGAGACATAACGACAAAATTCCAAACACAACAAACTTACTGGATTTTATTTATTCTGCAATTACGCCAAATGCATAAAAATAATTATGTATCTTTTGAATACGCTATCTGCTTGCCCTAAAAATAAAACTACGCCTAAGCAAAACTATCTAGAAATGCTATGCAAAATCTGCTAACCTAATAACTGTTACACACTAAATTTGAAATACGCCAATGCACAAAAATACCTACATCTTACTAAACAATCTATCAACCAACAAGCCTCCATGAATATCTTTCCCAATACTATTAATATTCTTTTATTTATATCCAGACCTTCACAAACACATTCCTAATAAATATAAAATTATAGTATTAGTCTTCCATACTGGACTGGGAGTGAAAGAAAAACATAGAATGTTCCAGCTGCCCTTCCTCTCGGGCATGCTGTAGAAGTCAGCAAAAGGGATTCGAGGGTTACAGTGTATTGTTATTTAGGCGATAGGCTGACAACCTATCACTACAGCAATACACATTACAATCTAAAATTGCCCTCAATTTATGTCAGACGTGGCGAAAGCGCCTTTTAGGAGGCGTTTTACGGTCTGCCTACCCCGTAAGGGATAAAGGCGTGATTTTATGTATGTATGTATGTATAAAATTATTACTTTAGGTATTGAACATATTAAGGAAAAGGCATAATGACCCTAAACCCTAAGTAGAAAAATTAATCTATAAGGTTTAATTGCTTTTTTTTGTGAAAGAATTTGGACAATAACTTGATAAGTAGTTTTGAATTAATTTATTTTATTAAAAATGTTAATTTATTTAGTAAACTCAAACTCTATAAGTATATCTTAATACTTCACCAAAAAGAAAAGACTAAATGGATTTAAATTATAAAACTAATATTCAAATTAAAACAAAGGCTAACTGTGCTGTTTATACTATCCATAACACCCATTAAATGTACCAGAAAACCCCATTAGAAATACCCCATAACAATTTTAGTTGACCATCTTATAGAAAGTTTTAAATTGTTATGATAAAACCCATTCCGATGATTTAAAACTCTGATACCAATGAAATTTAAAAGGTAAATACTATAAGATTATTCCAACCCATACCAATGATACTTCCGCAAATAATCTAAGTAGTAGTAAATAAAATCAGTTTAAATTTAAGATGAAGCTTTCTTATTTGTTCCGGAATACGATATTACCCAAAGGCCGTTCCCAAATGAAACACAAAATCATATAAAAGCTGTTGAAATCAAAATAAAATATTGCCGCCATTTGCACAGATATATTACCAAAGCCGTCCTATTAAACAATCAAAACAAATTCTATTAATTAAACAAGTATTCTGTTAGCCAAAGTGAAATATGCATTATCCAACAAATTAAGGACGTAATTATAAAGAAATGTTCTATATTTTTGTTCTAGAATGAAGATACTATGTTATTAAATAGAATTGCATACGCAGAATACCTACTTCTAGTTGTCTTTTGAATGAAAACTCAGTTAAACTTGTTGGAAAATGACCTATCATAAAGTACCTGAAAATATTTCAAAACATAGGTAAAGTAATAAAAAACTTTCCTTCTAGCTATAGGCGACTTACGTGACAAAATTTCCTGCGGGGACATGGCACTATCACTATTTAAACACCGCATATAAACACACAAACACACGTAAACTTTTTCCACTTGATTTTTTCACTTGTTGTCCCCGACAAACACTAGGAAACTTGGTGTTTAACTCGGAATGAACGCTCGCGTATTCTAGCGTACAAAATGTACAACAAATATTACGAAAACTACCATAAACTATTGAAAACAACGAAATTAAACTAGCCGAGTAAAATTATTTTCAAAAGAACTGTCAAAAAGTTTTCCTGAACCTCACGTAATTAATTCTGAAAATCAAGACAAGGATAAGTAATCAAATCTACTAAGGAAAACAGTATTTCTATCTCTCTCTGACGTTTTTAGTGGTTGACGTTTCGATCAATCGATTGAAGATCGATTTACGTTCGATGAATTACGTTCAAAATTCAACAATTAATTCGCAAGATTTTCATGTTTATATTATATTTTACCCGTAAAATAGATTAGTAAATGAAACAAACTAAATGATTTATATCAAATATTTGAGTATTGTATAGAAAACAAATATACTAAGTCGAAAACTATTTAAAATGTCAAAATTTTACGTTAATGAAATAAATATCTGGTAGTAGAGCATAGGTTTTGAACGCACCCCAGGTGTCAACATTAGTGTTGGCATAATAAGCGGATTTTCCCTAATTGTGTGGAATTCATGCTGGCCTGGGAACGAGAGAAAAACATAGAATGCGCCAGCCGCACCCCCTCCCGGGCACGCTGCAAAAACCAGCCAAGGGATCCGAGGGCCCCAGCACACCGCAATTCAGGCGACGGGCCGACAACCCGTCACTAAACCTTCAAATCCATCCCAAACAACCCTCAAAGCCCTATCAGAGGCGGCGAAACGACCCCCGCCCAGGCCGTCCACGCTCCGCCCACCCCACCAGAGAAACAGGCGCGACCATATGCACGCATGTATGTATGTGTGGAATTCATAAAGTGTAAGCTAAACAAAGATATCGAATTGCGATACTTTTTTTTAAAATATTAAAAAAAAAACTTAATTAAGTAATTAATCATGCCATTACCAAGTTACTTGAAAAAAGTGAGAAGTTGACTGATAGAATGTTAAACTATATGAAACCTAGCGAAAATTAAAATGGAAGCTATGTACTGATACTGATATTTATTTATGTGCAAAAATGCTATGTTACTTGTTATTTGAGATGAATTACCGAATTATCAAAACATTGTTCTTAAAGTGATAAAATAGATATTGTCTTTTCTCAAGGAATAATAAAAGTTATACTTCCCAATTCTATTTAAAACTAACATAAATTAATAATACCTAGATATTAAGATAACAATTTCCTGTCTTTGTTCTTAGTTACCAATTTAAACTAACTTGTAACTTTTCAAAATAATTTATAAAGGTAATTCTACATTGAAAACTGGCAACACCGATTTTCTAATGTCATATCATATGTTGAATGTTGATAACCCAATCTATTCTCTTTTCAGAGCAAATCCAACCCATTCTAATCCCCAAACCGAAGTCTTAGTGTCCCTATCCTACAGGTTCCTAGCCAGCAAATGCCTGACGCACACACCTCCCGCCGTCACACGACCCAAGAAGTCCCAAGAAGAGAACATCAGAGAGACAACCCACTTTGCAAACCACTCTCCGTTTCAATGAGCAATGGACCAAATTATGATCCTGCGCTCACGGCACCAATTGTAACAACCCCCCCCCTCCCCAACAAAAAAACCTAATATAATTGATATGTGAAAGGAAGTGTGAGAGAGGTGTGGAAGAGAGGTAGGAATGTGGAGAGGATTAGAGGAGAGGAAGGGGATAGGAAAGAGGAATAGTGGATGGGAAGAGTGGCTCATGAATGTCTAGAAATAAGGTTACAAATATGGCTCGTGATCGTGATCGTCTAGTTAAAGTTAGGACCGTATGTTGTGTGATAAAATTTGTATAAAGTAACCCAAATCCTTTAAAGTGGTAGTGGGATGTCATAACTTAGCTCTCTTTAGGTTCTTGGGACAACATGGGGACAGTGCGCAGCGGGATAACGGAACCTCCGATTCCAGCTCCAACCATTCGCTGGTAGAGGATTTATGTGCTCGCCAACCATCAACGAATGAGATTTACTTCAATTACCAATTCCCAGACACTAATAAAGACAGTAAATAGCCTAGGAACTTGTCCTTGATGCAAAACCCATCATGCGAGCCCCAGAAAAGGAAAGAGGAGGCACTTATGTGCCCTCCAATTGGTTTTTGTTTTGGCCAAGCCTCAGGCCAGAGATAAGTGACAGCGCACTTAGGAGTTTTGGAACGAGTCCAGATTGATGAACAGCATCATGTAAAATATAATTAATTTGAGCTGATTTATTGGTCAGCCAACCAAGACAGAGCAAGTCATGTCTGATGTAATTTGTAGTAAGTTGTGATGTCCAATTGAGAAACATTGTCCCAACAAAGGTTTTATAAATTGTTGTCCAGCTATGATGGAAGCACCGACTATGAAACTGCACCAGTCATCGATCTCCACTTATAATATGCACATCCAGGAGTCAGTAGAATAGATAGGGATGCCGAAGCTAGTCCCAGATAATATAACAATCATTCACACCGCAAGCCACAGGTTCGTTGTAGATATAGGAGTGATAGGCAAGAGCAAGTAGTGACTGATTGTTAGACTTCTTTAGTGCAAAATAAGCTTCTGTGATCTAAATGCTGTTACAGACATATCGAATGCTAAGATGTAGTATGTGATGGAGGTTTGACCATGGCTGATACCATGTCGCTCAATTGACATCAAGTCAAGTAGTATTTCAGTAGTATAATGGCTTGTCAAAGCCAACCGACCATAAATCAGTCATATAAAATTCACATAAAGTGAATAAATATATAATTTTAATTCCAGACCCGTTCCAGGGTAATTTGAGGTTGTAGGTAGGATTCAGATAACATCATCCCACATTCCATGTTGTATTGGTTTGGTAAGTATAATGAATACTCCCATTAGGTAGTTGGACCATAGTCCCAATAAGTTGCAAGTATAAAACCCACACATTAGTAGGTATATTATCAAAGATAAACTTTGTCAGTCTGTAGAACAGGATCATCAATTGTATAAAACCTACATAGTAGGTATTAGAGGTGAACGTTCCCACCAAGTTTGTAGCTGGTGTTCTAGAGTCTAGAACATACATACATATAGGATCATGAATCCAATAAATGTTTCAAAACATTGTCCGTTGAATATATATCACAATAAAGTGAATATAAAATCAATTCAGTATCCACTGCCAGAATAAGCATGTAGGTATGAATGACTCATACATAGGTATTAAATCCACAGTTAAGTGAATATAAATCAGTTCAGTAGTTTATTTGAGAAGAATAGGTAAGTATTTTGTCTCCTCTGCCAGGATAGGTAGGTATGAACAATTCATACATAGATATAGTTATAAAACATAGAATGTATTAAAATAATTTATACATTCCACTGCTGGGCATTTTATGAAACATTAGGATGATGCTTCTCTGCTTAAAGGGAAGGTAAGGCAGGAATTTTGGTAAAGGGAAGGGAGAGAACTACCTACCTAAACACAAACTAGGATCCCAAATAGCTACCCCCACCTACTTTCCTAGATATTGTTCTAATTCTTATTTATTATTACCTAGGTTAACCTATCCATCTAAACCTACCCCTACCTAACCTACTCCTACAATGTACCTAAACTGCCTATTTACCTAACCGCTTAGCTGTGTATAAATTATGTAGTTGCATGCTAAACCGACCTACAATCCTACATATATCTCATTAACCGTACCTATCATATAAGAAATATTGGAAATTATATATATATAAATGAATAGAACGGCCTTTGGCAAGTATGAAATATCATAAAAAAGGATTGTTAATTGAACAGGGAAAAACCTTGTCAATAAACAAAGTCTAAAGTTGTCAAGATAATTAAATAAATGTAGAAATGGTAAAGTAAATAAAACACGATGTAAATTCCTTTAGAATCCTTGTAGGTGGCACTCCACCAGCTCTGCAAGACTCCACTGTCAGCATCCTCCACTTCACCATGTAAAAGAACAGCTGATCGTCAGGTCACCGCCCTCCGTCCTCCACAGGAACAACTGATGGCACCAACATCCCACCAAAGTAGGCCTCATGGTTGCCTCCCGGCTGCATACTCTCCTCTCCTCTTTGATGTGTACACTTTCACTGGTAAAAGTCAACTAAACTTCAAGTAAAACTAAACTTCCACTCAAACTAAAACTCCAGGTCGACTAAACTTCTCCCTGCTCGGTCCCAGCCGCTATTTTCTTCCACGGCGTCCTTCTCCATCTCTCGTCGCCCCCGTCTCTCTCAAGTTCCAGCAGAATCCCCCCTCTCGAGCCCCCCGACTGTTTTATCTTCCCTCTTCTCGACCATTTTCGAGTTTTCGAGAGCCTTCATTCCTACTTCTCTTGATAGTTCTCCCATTCTCCTCCAGATGGCACCGCGTGTCCTTACTTCAAATTGAAGTAATTTCAGTTCGATCTGGCTATAATATTAGTTCTCCACTCAATCAACACTAGATTGGCATTAGTTTCTCGTTTATAGTGATTCTCCTACCAATCTGATAGATGGCGTTATTTGTATTTTAAAACAATGATTAAGTTTTAAATAGCAGAAGCTAAGTTCATTACAACCACTGACTATGAATCAAAAACCGTGAAAAATAGATCTCCTGTCTTTTTTCAATGTTTTTAGTCTGAACTAGCTGTGCCCGCGACTTCGTACGTTGAACATACTGACACCGTTTCTTCGAGCGTAGGAACGGGATTTGCTAACCCGCGTGTTTTCCATACAAACTGGGCTACTTACTTAATATTAGAATGGTTTGCGTGATTATTTCTAACCTAGGCTGGACACCACGTAACTCACAAACTCTCTCACATAAAAACTCTCTCAAATAAAAAGTCCCTATCAGATCGGTTAAAAACGGTCAAAGTTTAATTTCGTGCCTACCCCCTAAGTCAGGTGGCGTGATTATTTGTATCGTTAATTTGAATTTAAGTAATGGTTAGTCGAACAAAAAAGTTCCATCAAAATCGGTTAAAAACGACCGAAAGTCAATTTCCTACCTACCTCCTTAAGTCATGAGGCGCGATTATTTGTATCGTAGCTATGGTTTTAAATAATACTCAGTCGAGTAAAAAAAGTTTCATAAAAATCGGAAACAGTTAAATTTCAATTTCCTGCCTACCCCCTAAGTCAGGTAGCGTGATTTTAGGTATCCTGAGTAACTGTAACCCGGGTAACACACAGATGAATAAAAAAAAGTCTTATTGAAATCGGTTCAGTAGTTTTGGCGTGATGTGGTAACATACAGACAGACAGAAAAAAAAAAAAAAATTACGTTTTGGTCTTTATATCGTTAATAATGTTTGCTGCAATTATTTTTTTGTAAAAATATTTAATGTACAGACACGACCCTTCTAGAGATTTATTATATGTATAGAAGTGACAAATATACCAGGCCACTCAGAAAGTATTGCGATAAATGAAGGGCCCAGTTGCAAAAGTCCCTTAGTCCACTTAGGGACTTCTTTACCTGATGCCACCATCGTGTAGAGCACGTCAAAATTAGTAATACCTCTTATTTTTTAATTTTCTATAAGTGCCTAGGTCCAAGATATAAAAAACATTTTTAGTGAAATTATTTGATTTTGGGACCAAAAAGTCCCTTAGACGGTAATAAGTCTCTACGTAACAGGATTTATTGTAAAAAAGTCACTAATTTGCTTAATTTTAAGTTAAGAAGTCACTAAGTCCAACCGAATTGTATTAAGAAAGCAGGAAGTCCTGACAAATTGCGTCAAAAATCCCTTGTATCCAAAGCTTGAAATTCTTTAAAAAAACTATGTTTGATCTAAAAAAATGACAGTTATTCAGTTTTTCTTTTGCAAAAGTTGTTTGAAAGTGTAAAACTTGCTAAAGTTCTCAAGAAACATGCAGAATAAGGAAGAAGACAAGTTGAAAAGGTAAGTTATCGTATATTTATCAGGCATTTTAACTTTCCTTGGCGGTCCTCATGTTTTCGCAGTGTTTAAAAACTTTTCGTTATTTTGTTTCATGTACTACCCATAGACTTATGAAAACAACTGGTTTGTTGCATAGTTCGGACTCTGATCATGATTCTTCTGGATCTGAGTGGTCACCTAGTTCAGAATCCACCAGCAAGCTGGAGAGAACTATGTCGAAAACAGCACTTTCTAACAAAATGAATGTTATTCGGATTTCTGTACCTACTTCAAAAGTTTCGAATAATGCTGCCCAACTATTGCAAAATGAGCCTTCTTGTTCAAGACAAATAAAACATACAACTGTTACTAAAACTAAAGATTCTAAACCTACTGCGAACAGTTCTAATGCCATCAAAATGTGTAGTCGGAACATAAAGATCTTGCCTGATATAAAACTGACGAGGCCTACGCCTAAGTCTAAAACCACATCAAGAACACCATCAGATTTGTCCGTTAAGGCAACCGCCGCCGACGACGGTATCACGAAAAAGTATAAAAATCCAGTTATGATCACAGTGCAGCGAAATAAAGTTTCGTCCCAAGTTAAACAGTTATCCAAGCCTAAATCTCAGCCAAAGACAACAGCTATTAATACACCAAACTTTAAACCACCTACAGAAGTCTTAAATCCTAAAGAACCACCTACTCTAACAAAAAAAGAAAATTATGAAAACTCACTAACATCAGAACACAAAACTGAAAAACATCTTACAGATACTACACTAAATACTGAAAATGGACTTATTGGCGATTCAAAAGAGTTTATTTGTCCTCTTCCGGAACAAAAGTTAGTTAATCTTGATAAGAAAGGTTTGGAAGATAAAACGTCACAACTAGAATTCAAGCGCAATTGCCTGGAAACTGAAAATAAGAGTACATGTGGTATGACTGCTGTAGTATCAACAGAATTCATGTCAAATTCCAAGAATATTTACCAAGATAAGGATAAGGCAGACATTGTGGCTATACCATATCAAGTAGAAATTGATACACCATCCTCTTCGCGAAACAAATCAATTTCTAATGACTCAGGTGCTGAATCTGAATCAATTATTGAAAATTCTCTGGATATAACAATTTCATGTACTGAAAACATACCACCAAATGACGACGATAAATGTGTCCACGAAGATCTAACAGAAAATATTGAATCAGAATCTATTGTGCTTAAGCCTGTAGAGCATGTGGAGCCAGATTTGAATATGATAGTCAACCCAGAAACTGGAATTTTAGAATCCTCAACTGCTAACTATGAAGGAGATCGTAATTTATCCTTGAAACGGAAATTAATTAACCCTGAAACAGGGGCCCTGGAAGATGACTTGGAATATGTACCGAAAAAAATAGAGCAAAAGATAAAACGAAAATGTAGACTACTGAATCCTTTGACTGGAATTTTGGAAGAAATAGAGGATGAAACTGAAGCTTCTGAAGAAAAATGTACTGGTAAGAAAAAAAGAAGAGCGCCAAAATCATGGACTAGACAGAAAGCTCAAGAAGAACGACTAAAAGATCATACAAGGAGAAATATTCCCAACTGCCGATGCAAATGTAGAAACAAGATTTCAGAACTACAAGCTGAAGAGGTCTTTCAAAAGTTTATAAATTTGGATACCCATACCGAACAAAACATTTACTTACAGGGATGTGTAAAAGAAGAAGTGCCCAAACGATTCCGTCCGCGGCAAAAGGGACCACGACCTAGAAGATGTTTTTTGTACACTTTGAAATTAAAGAAAAAAGATGTGACGGTGTGCTGCTCAGCATTTTTAGCAGTGCATGGCATTAAACGCGATCGTTTGAAAAAAAAAGTATTGCAAAAACACAGGGATATTGCAGATGGTAGAGGAAAACATGATAATCATCCTAGAAAGGTGCCTCAGGAATCGATTGAAAGGATCCACTCCTTTATTTCGGGTTTACCAGTCCAAACTTCCCATTATTCTAGGACTGATAATAAACACCGCAAATACCTTTCAGCTGATTTGAACATCGCAGAATTACATAGACAGTTTTTAACAATAAATCCGGATTTGAAAGATGTTGTTAAATATGAAAAGTTTCGAGATGTTTTCAATCTAGATTTTAATATTTCGTTTGGTTCTCCTCGAAAAGATATTTGCAATGTATGTGAGAAATTTAAAGTTGATATTAAATCAGCTGAACTGGCACAGAAAACGGAAGATCTGAAACGACTTAAAGACGAGAGGGAACTGCACCAGAAGAAAGCTGAAATATTCTTTAAGAAACTTACAGAAGCCAGTAAAGACACAGATGATCATACGCTCGCAATTTGTTTTGACTATCAAAAAAATTTACCCTTACCTGTCACAAACGTTCAAGATGAGTACTACCGCAGGCAATTGTGGTTGCATAATTTCGGAGTACATAACATTAAAGAAGGCACCGCTACGATGTATCTCTATACAGAAAATTATGCCCGAAAAGGACCAAACGAGGTGATAACAGCTCTGAACGACTATATACAATGCAACAAAAAGACAGAGCATACACATCTCAAAATATTTTGTGACAACTGCTTTAGTCAAAATAAAAATAAATATTTATATGCTTTTCTTGATCAGTTGTGCAGCAGTGGTCTGTTTGAGAATGTGACAGTAGTTTATCCTATTCCAGGGCATTCGATGATGCCTGTGGACAGAGATTTTGCCCAAATTGAGAAGAGGAGACTGAAGAAACAAACGATCTACTCAGCCGAATATTATGTTGACTTGATTAAAAGCAGTAGAATCTCTCAACCTTTTGATATTGTGTTTATGCAAAGAAATCTCAGAAAAAACGTCGGAGATGAGAAAGTTATTATAGTGAAAGACTATAAAAAACTGTACGAAGAATACGTAAAGTCTGTCCCAGGTATATCTGCTTGTAGAGAGGTGAAATTTAGCAAACTGAATCGACCAGCTTTACGTAGCACAATGAATGGTCCTTTTAAGACATTTACGTTTTATCGTACAGGTATGCAAAGATATATAAGAGGAGAACCTGAAAATGCGTACGATGGTCCTCTTAAGTTGAAGCCTGGAAAAATTAAAGATATAATTCACTTGCTTCAGTTTGTACCTGAAGAAGAGATATATTTTTACTCAGACGTACTGACTACTAACGAGGCTAATGGTTCAGCACAAATGGTAGTAGATTCTGAGGACGACAATGAGTAAACTTCGTGTTTAAACTTTAGATTTTATAAACTGATTTAATTTTTTTCTAATTACTTTAGCAGAAGTCTTGAAGTCCATTCAGTTTTGTTACTTTAGTCATAAGTCCAATAAATACTACGTTAAAAGTTCTTTACTTACAAAAAATATTGTATAAAGAGGCTAAGTCCCTCTGTTAGGACCTAAGTCCATGACATTAAAAGTGATTTTACTCGTAATTTTTAGTGTGTAAACGCAATCTTTTTTAATCTAGATTATACTTTGATACATCCTTAACACATTGGCGTTTCTTTTTTTCACTATAACCTGGTAGAATAGTTTCCAAACCATTTTACAGTACTTTCTCCTCCTTCCTGTAAAACTTATTTTTGGGAGTTAGGGACTTTTGCAACTGGGCCCTTCAAATAGTTTTTATATATGGCAGACTGGCCGGTTAGAATCTTTTTTGAAAATATGATTACTTGTAAGTAAAAATATGTGTGTTCCATTTTCAAAATTTCCCTCCACATTTTTTGCGAGCCAATTCAAAGTATCGTGTCTTACTGAAAAATGGACCTGCGCCGGGAACATTTTAGAGCTATGATTTTTTACGATTTCAAGTGTCGCCTGAAACCGGATGAATCGTTCGATAGACTTCAAATGGCATTTATGGATGAAAGCCCCTCCAAGGCAACTGTGTATCGTTAGTATAACGAATTTAGGCGCGGTCGACCAACCTTGGGGGATGAAGAAAGAAGCGGTCGCCCTTTGACGGCTATTACGGAAGAAAACGTGCTAGCAGTGAAAAATTTAATCCAAGATAATAGGCGAATTACATATCAGGAGATTCAGCACATATTAAAGATTGGATCGGGAAGCGTTCACGAGATTCTACATCTTCGCGTGAGGAGGATAGTATCGCGCTGGGGTGCCGCACTACCTCACCGACGCTCAGAAGCAGGCCCGGGTGGAATGGTGCCGTGATATGCTGAACAAATTTGAAGCAGGCTCGTCTCGGCGTGTTTACGACATCGTAACAGGTGATGAGTCCTGGATTTATCAATACGATCCAGAAACCAAGCGCCAGTCGACAGTTTGGGTGTTTCAAAATGAACCAACGCCTACCAAAGTGAACCCAATACATACATACTTTCCGCAAGTTCTCCTCTTTCTCTTTCAAGGTAGGTAAACTGTCAACGACCTAAATATAAGCCGGCCATTTTTGTCACATTCTGTTATGTGAGAGTAAAATTTAGACTAGATTAAGATGTACTGTGGTAGTAATATCTGGTACTTATCTTTAGTTTGAACATCGAAAAACTTCTAGACTCACTGAGAGAGACTTCAGAGGAAGCAGGAAGTTTGACTTTTGAAGTTTGACTTTGCCAATGACCAACAAAAATAAGGAATATCTATCTCACAAGTCACTCTACTTCTATGCCACTGTATATTAAGCCGGCCCAAGATTATATAACCCTAGAAGGGGCCCAGAGCAATAGAGTGATGGTATTGATTAAATAATCTTGTTTACTTAAGGATCTACGGTTTGGATAGGATGGGTTAGATATTGGATAGGAGGTTTGAAGGTATGTCAATACATATTTACTGTATCTTCGTATGCAATCAGACAAATAATACGGAGTGTAAGGGACAGCGTCCCACAAACTGACAGGAGTTGTTCACTCAGTCAACGAAAGTGAACAACTATCTGTAGGACTTTTACCCATACAATTTGTCTGAACATTATGTATGTTCATATATATCATACATATAATCACGCCTTTATCCCTAATGGGGTAGGCAGAGCGTACACGACCCAAACAAAGGTCGTTCCGCCACGTCTGACAAAGTTTTGAGGGTTATTTAAGATAGATTTGTAAGTATATTGCTGTAGTGACAGGTTGTCAGCCCATCGCCTAAATTACAATATACTGAAACCCTCGGATCCCTTAGCTGGTTTTTACAGCATGCCCGGGAGGAAATGCAGCTGGCACATTCTATGTTTTTATCTCGCTCCCAGGCTAGCATGGAAGAAACTGTCAAAAATTTCTGAAAGAATTTCCTGGTGGATGTTGTTCAGTTTCGTTGACTCCCTATACGCTGTCCCTTACGCCCGGTATATCAACCTTTCCGGAAGAATCTGGCCTTGTAATAAATATCCTATTAACGACGTAAAAAATTTAGTGAAAGAATTAATCATCGGTATCCTTGAAATAGTAACCACGGTTTATGGCTAGTAACTAAGTTTTTGAATAGGTCTGGTAATATTCCATCATTAAGAATTCAAAGAACTTTTGTTTTAGTCATGATTATGAATAATGTCTTCAGTTTTTATTATTAAGGAAAAGGATCTGTTTTGAAGATTTAAGTCACATGAAATGAACCTTATTAAAGAACTCAGAATTACTATAATAAACCCAAGACTTGGTTCCCTTTTTAGATCTCACCACTTTTTGTAAAATTCAATCACCAAGACCGCCAACCATCACCAAGACGAACTTAACTTTCACTTTTACATTTATGTTTTTGGTGGGATCTGTTTTAATAATACAGTAATGATAGACTGTTAATAAAACAGTATCTATAATATAAACTGAGGGGCCATTTTTATGTAGATACAGGTAAGCAAACGCACCTAATCAAATACAGAAACGTCCGTGCAGTTTCCACCGCCACATCTGATTCCATTTTATGCAGATTCTAACATGGAAATTGGACACAAATTTCCACCGGCATACGCGAAAAACGTCACCTGTCAATTCGTTCCCAGTCAAGGATGAATGAATGAACGAGAGCATTGTTCCCTCAAAAAAATGTTAGACCGGGATCAATTGGAAAGCATAGTCCAACTCAGTTTTAGAATAAAGGTAAACAAAGTTTCATATCTTTTCATCAAAGATCTTGTTTCTAAAATAAGTTTTCTCTCTTACTTCCACAGCCCAGAAAGGAAACCAGACCCAATCCTAGATTAGGTCAAAGTTTTCAAGCCGCTAATGCTTAGCACTGGCTTCTGACATGGCCTAACGACTAATATCTATGGTGTTAAACGATATTAATCAAGATCAACGGCTTAACGTGCCTTTCAAAGCACAGAAGTTGTAGTAATTTAACTAATTTGTAAACAGATATAATTTATTATTGAAATGAGTTTTGAAGTAAAAAAACATGAAACTTTGTTTACCTTTATTCTAAAACTGAGATGGAAATAGTATAGTTACTTTGCTTTCTTCCCAGGTATACTATAGACATATGTAGAGGAAAAGAAAGGGTTTCAGTGTATTGCAATTTATGCTATGCTTTGAATACTGTAACGATACTTACACAATATTTCGATCTCAAATTGTAATGAATATTTGACAGACGCTGTCTCTTACTAAGCATTACATTACATGTTTACCTCGTAAGTTCAGCAACAAACAGGGGTCACTTACTGCGCGCAAGGTTGCGCTCAACACGCTGTCAATGCTTTTTGCTTTGCCTATAACACACATGCGTCACCTTACGCACTATGCACGCGTAGCGAGGAACTCTACGTCAGCGCATCCCTCTGCCAGTACGCGCGCGTATTGTGCAGAAAGAAGGTGACGCATCTGTGTTGTGTAGTAAGTAACGCCTGTGTATTGCTACACTAAGGGAAAAACGTGACTTTAAGTACCTAGGCATATTTCTACTGTTACGCCCTACGCGAAAAACGTCACCTGTCAATTCGCTTTCAGCGCAGAATAAATGAATGAACGAAACCATTGTTCCCTCAAATTTTTTAATGTAGCTTTATTTGGCCAGGGTCCGTTACAATGGAAAACTCGTCATGTTCAGCCATTGATCTTGGAAAGCCTGCAAACACTCAAACAATTTCAAAGCCTTTTGTTGCGGTAGGAAACGTTAAAAAATCGCTAATAATGTCGCTGTATAAATGAGGCATATTAAAAAGAAAACAATACCTACTTTAGATTTTTTATGCTTCGGTCTTCCAGTTAATGGGTGTTTTTCCACTAGGCGGCAAGATGACGGCACGGCGACGTTGCCGTCATGATGCTGTGACTCTGATTTTTCATTAGACGGCACGGCATAGACACGGCAACGTCAACGTCATTTAAAAAATATCATTTATTTATTTAAGTATACTATTAAAAAATGCTTTTTTAATAGTAAACTATGGAGTTCCATCAAGAAATAACAACACAAAGTTTAACATACTTATTTATGTATAATAAAGAGTTTATTTTAACACTCAATTCATCATGTTTACTTCCTTTTACTAGTCATACTTTTATTACTAAATTAATCAAATATACCAATTTACTATAATGCCAGTCACAGTTACTAGGTGAAAATAAGTTTTTAGCTCACGCAATATCAAACGGAAGATCGATAGCTTGAATGATGATCAAATAGTGAAACATTTTTCCAAGGCCGCGGACCCTAATGGTTACAACACACCGTAAAGCGACGCGACGCGCTGCGGCACGCACCTTTTAACAGCCGAGCGTTATACAATACATACATACATACATAAATCACGCCTTTATCCCTTACGGGGTAGGCAGAGCGTTTAACGCCTCGTAAAAGGCGCTTTCGCCACGTCTGACAAAAATTGAGAGCAATTTTAGATTGTAATATGTATTGTATTATACAATAAAGACGTAGAACTCTATTTACTATATCTATTTGTTATATATGTATTACTATAATTTATCAGATTTTCTAATTTTACTTATTGTATCTGTTCCCATGTTTTTCCCTTCTTTCATCCCCACTAGGTTGGCTAGAAGAGATCTCTTATAGAGAAAAGCTCGCCTGTTGTGTCCTAGTTTTAAGTTCAACTGTATGTGTATTTTTTTAATACAATAAAGAATATATACTATGCAAAAACATACGGGGTGTAAGTGCAGCAACACAGGCGTCACTTACTGCGCGCAAAGTTGCGCTCAACATGCTGCCAATGCTGCACAAACATGCGTCACCTTACGAACTACGGGCGCATAGCGATGATCTCTACGTCGGTGAATCCCTATGCCAGTAAGCCTGTGTTTTGCTGCACTGCAGGGACAGCATCTCACAAACTGATAGCGGTTGCTCAGTTAACGATACCAAACAACTTTAACCAGGAAATTCTATCAAGAAGCGAAAAAAAATATTCGGCTTTTCCATACAAAATGTCCATCATGATCAGACAAAATGACATTGTACCTATTTATACCTAGTATTTTTTATTTCTTTTGTTTTGAATGTTATTCATGATATTATGTATTCACTTTATAAAATTTTATACCCATTTTATAAATTTTATTTTGTTCCACTGACGAACACTTTGTGAATGCTTATAATATGACATGTAATTTTGAACTTTTATAATGTAATTTTCACTGTGTGATAAATAAAACTAAACTAACTAAACTAAACTAATTATTTGTTTAACTCCACTTCATTCTGTTAAAAAACGCTTGGTTGTTCGACTCGAAAATCCACTCGCTAAGAAGAAGTGCCGTTGACTCACTAACCCCTGTCAGTTGTAGGATGCTGTCCCTTGCACCCGTATACATTTCAAGTACCTACATAACACGAAAATTCCTCGCGCTGTCTCGCTATGCCATGTTATCGCAGCCTATCACTTCGTGGACAAACAAGTATTTTTGCGTCGCGCGTTGCTTCCTAGTGTGAACTGACTCTAAGTGAGTTAGGGCGTGTACACACAGCCCCAAGTATCAATAAATATTGCCTCAAACTATAAATAACTGGAAGTAGCCAGTTTATTGCGGACTTTCAGTCGTTTTCAGAAATTCTGTGTGTTTCACACTTTATAGGCTTTTGTATAAGAATTGCCTTTGTAAGCGGAAGGCCATCAAACCGAATTGGCGTGTAAAAATAAATTTATGGTGTTGTTTTACTCTGATTTCGCCATAATAATATCTATGAACACGTAGTTGGCAGATATTTTTGTTGGATTTGGATAGTGAACGTGAGAAATAATTGAAGATATTGGTCATTTTATTGTATGTATATTGTTTTGTTGTCATTTTATGACTTATGATAGTGAATTTGAATTCCAGCCCTCACGACTTTGCGACAATAAACCACAATTTTGGGATAACTGCCACAAAAGAAAAGTAAAGCACAGTCTTCGTAAGTTTGTCCGCAGCTTAGCCATGTGTGTGTAGGCTGTCGTGGCCGTGTTGCATTGAGCCGGCACACCCAATTCAAGAATTATCCAATCTTTGTGACAATTATCCCCAACTTTGTGATAATTTATCCCCAACATTGTGATTACTATCCCCAACACTAACAAACAAACAGAAAGCATAGACTTTGTCACTTTGTTCGCTGCTTAGCCATGTTCTTGTAGTTTGTCGTCGCCCGTGTCGCACTGAGCTGGCACACCCAATTCAAGAATTATCCAATCTTTGTGACAATTATCCCCAACTTTGTGACAATTATCTACAACTTTATGATAATTATCTCTGACTTGGAGACAAATTATCCCCAATTTTGGAATAATGGATTTAGAAAAAAATGTGGTAAAGCATAGTCTTTGTCACATTGTCCGCACCTTAGTCATGTTCTTATAGGATATCGCCGCCCATGTTTCATTGAGTCATCGCACCCAACTTGAGAATTATCCCATCTTTGTGACAATTATCCCCAACTTTGTGACAATTATCTCCTACTTTGAGACAAATTATTCCCAGCTTTGGAATAATGGCCACAGAAAAAAATGTGGTAAAGCATAGTCTTTGTCACTTTGTCCGCTGCTTAGCCATGTTCTTATAGGTTGTCGCCGCCCGTGTCGCACTGAGCCGTCGCACCCAATTTGCTTATGTAAATACGCAGTTTCCGTTCTGACCTGAATTATTCAACGCTCCAAACGTTTGACTCCCAGTTTTCAAAATCAACACGAAACGGAACGCACACACAAATACAAAGGAATTGAAATTATAAAACTTTCTATGGTTACAATAATATTCTTGGAATTTCCGCGCTGTGTTTGGAACAATTTAATTATTTTGCCGGATAAAAATAACAATTTAAGAAGAAGATACCTACAATGAACATTCTTATAGATAATTAACATAACATAACATAAAAATACTTTATTGCACGTAAGAATACAAATCATACAACACAACAGATAACAACAAAAAACAAGTACAACAGAGGCGGCCTTATTGCTAAGGTACAACATGGTATAAGACAATACTTATTTAAATACTATAAGAACCAAAACAAGTGACTTCTTCTTCTGTCGAGTGGGTATCGAGTCTATCGACCCGATGAACCCTGGTGTCAGAATTTATAAACCGCCTAGTAGCACAACTATTAGGCCTCTGACATGGTTTGAGTAACGAGCACTATCAAAGACAGCGACCGGGACCGACGGCTTAACGTGCCCTCCGGAGCACGAAATATTTTTTTCTTTCCGGACAATCAGGTGATTTAGCCTGCAATGTCCTAACCAAACTGTTGTTGTGTTTCCCCCCTGGGAATCGAACCCAGGACCTCCGGATCGGGTGTCCATGGCACTAGCCACTACACCACGGAGGCAATTACTTATCTCATAGGATGACCACAAGCCAGGCAGCTCAATCAGCTCCTTAAGGTGATTCCTCATGGCAAATGGTTATTTTTAAGTTTATTTCTCCTAAACGAATCATTGGAAAATTCTAACAAAATATACCTAAACCTAAAAAAATAGTTTATGGCGTACAATTGCAACATTTAAAAGTATTATAGTTCGTAATTAATAGGTAAGTAGGCTCAAAAAATCTGGTAGTATAGCTGTTTTTGTCAGTAAATTTGATATTCTTTCTAAACTATTAGGAGCGCATTTACGGTTACTTCGGGAAAATATCCGTTATGATTATCTAAACTCGCAACATAGCTTTTTTAATCCAACTCGTAGTTTTTTTGTGGAATTAGCTTTTTTGTGCGCTTTTCGCACATTTTCGACGCGGCCACGGACGTTACCATACCACGCGTGCTGATTTGAAAGATATTCTAAGGCATTACGGGCGATGGTTGCATATCTTGAAATCTACCTGCTCATATGCAGTTGGGATACACTTTAAATAGTATTTTTATCAGTACGTTGTATTGCATAGTTGCATGGTAACTCACTATGCAATACAAGATCATTTTAAATTACAATAATGTATCATGTTAATAGAAAGAAACTTTTTAAACTGCATTGTTCTGACAAACGAAACAGATAATTCTCGTAAGCCACGACTTTCATAACAAAACAATATTTCAGTCGTAACTGAGATTCGAACCGCCAATATAGTATTGTCCCCATCATTTGCTAAGAACCCGAAATTGAAATCTCACAAACCGAATTTGCATTTCGTATTAAACTTGGCGCAAACTTTTCGTGAATTTGGCAAAATTGGCGGGGAAACAGATTCACAACATCATTCGTTTTGAATATTGAGCTCACGTAGGGGGAGCCCTTAGGGGAAATGGCAATACGCGCTCGCATTCTACAGAAAAGAAGACATGGACACGAGAAAATACCAGGTAGGGTATCAAGTAGAAACTGTTACACAATAATAGGAATACCTACTTGTGAAATACTAAAAATACTTCAATACTTTCAACAGTAAATTATCTAAGGAATTACCTATATAATCACAACACATTTCATTTTGCATATTGAGCTCACGTAGCCCTCGGAAACCCTTAGAGGAAAAGGCAATACGCGCTCGCATTCTACAGAAAATAAGACAGGACACGAGAAAATACCAGTTAGGCATCAAGTTGAAAACTGTTACAGAATCACGGTTTTGTTATACGAGAAACAATTTTATTACTAAATGACGAACAAGTGTTATTCATGCCGATAAATCAACGACTATTCACTTGTTTGGTTAACGGAGTTGTTTGACCTCGACACGGCTAAGATCATATACGGCGGGCGGTGTTGTGTGATTCTTACTCTCCATGAAGAAAATCTCGTAAAAAGTCGAAATGTAGAGGTCTTACACATCCGTTAAAGAAACAAGTGAGTATTCGTTGATTTATCAGTACGGGGAACAATCATTATAAAAATACCTTAACACTTTCAACAGTACGTATGCTTGAAATGGGAGTATCTTTTGCGTAGTATTTCAGAGCGATACAATATCAATACTTTGGTGACAAAAAAATGACCATCACCATTCCTTCTATTCTACTTAAATTATCTTATCAAATTATGTAGATCGATGAGCGAAGATTTTCGAATTTAATCAAATAGATTGTAGGCACTGATATAACAACCTAATACAATGACCAATATCTTAGACTTACATTACTTTTCATGTCAATACTCTATTACTTTCAAACAACTGTAAACAACATAGTCAAAACCCTAGCCTTGACAACTGTCAAGAACATAGTTTGGTATACCTTTATCAACCTATTTCTTAAACTTAAAATAGGTACGCTGCATTAACCGAAACAAATTTGTTATCAACCTAAATATCATACATACATATAATCACGTCTTTATCCCTAATGGGGTAGGCAGAGCGTACACAACCTAAACAAAGGTCGTTTCGCCACGTCTGAGAAAATTTGAGGGTTATATAAGATAGATTTGTAGGTATATTGCTTTAGCGACAGGTTGTCAGCCTATTGCCTAAATTGCAATATACAGAAACCTTCGAATCCCTTAGTTGGTTTTTATGCCTGGGAGAAAATGCAGCTGGGACTTTCTATATTTCACTCTCGCTCTCAGTCCAGTATGGAAGGACCTAAATATCATAAGTAGCTATTACAGTGACCTGTGATTTCTTTGTTCATCGCACCTCACTAGAGTGCAATAAAATCGTAGCCATCGTCTCCTATAATATCCCCAGACGGGCCCAATAAGAACAGGTATCTACTAAATTGGAACTCTAAAAATACCTCTATAAAACGCGTTTGGTTAGAAAATGGTTTATACGAGATTCAATTTCGGGTGGTACATGTATTTGAGCAAATTGTAATAGATTTCAAGAGAAAATGGCTCCATGGCCTTTCTGATAAATGTCGACGAACACGAAACGCATCAGTTCCCTGTCCAACACTGTTGCGTATTCAATTCGATTCATCAGATGCGGAAGTGTCCGCATGACAGTTGGTTTGCAAGTGCTTTGCTTTTGTGAGCTTAGCTTGTGTGGATCGCAACGGAACCCAACCCTTAGGAGCAGCCGTCAGCCATGATCTCCATAGAGTAGTCGTCCCTTCAAGGGGCCCTTTCCCACTTGTATCTCTGTCAAGAGTGAAAGGTTCTATCGCCTTTCAGATGAATGTCGAAGAACACGAAACGCATCTGTTAACTGTAATAGATTTTATTTGATACTATCAAATCACGTGGATTTGGAAATTTCAACATACATGCATACATACAATCACGCCTATATCCCTAATGGGGTAGGCAGAGCTTAAATGACCTAAACAAAGATCGTTCCGCCACGTGTGACAAAGTTTTGAGGGTTATTTAAGGAAATTTCAATTCGTGATCAATTTTTTTTTTCCTTCTGATACAGTCTGAACAAACACCCATATTTCCTATTTGCTATTCTGACAAAGCACAACAAGACAAGTTTGAGAAACAGTTGTTAAAAATCAAAAAACACCTAACTATTATAACAATGTACTGGTCAAATCCAATAAGGTAACCTTAATCCGCTCTCCAACAATAAATACAAAATATTTTCTGTAAAACAGCCATACAATGTAGTCTGTGTTCTAAATCTCGAGTCTCATGAGAACAATAAAATAACGTCTTTAGTATAAAATGTACCTTTCTCTAGAATTTTGCTCTGTCTAGAGAGTTTCTCGAGTGTTCTGTAATACCCAAAGCAATAAACTGGTAGAAAACGTTTCAATTACTTTACTCTTATTCGTAAGTGGTTTGAACTAGTGTGTTTTGGTGGTTTATGGTAAGACTTAGGTTCTGAACTGTCTATGTACATTTATAAAATACCTTTCTTAAATATTCAATCAGGGAGTAGATACCTGCCCACGTAAGTAGGATTCTCCCCACTTTTGGGGTGGTAAAAGAAGGTTTGTTCAGTTCACATATATACCAATTTTCCTGTTATAAAAGTAGCTTTACTATATAAAGATTATGAAAAAACAAAATTTATTCTACCTACCGTTTTCCCAACCTAATGCTGGGGTCCCTTTACCTTTATCTACAATTTAAAATATTTATGAATATTTTAATAATTGTCTGTTTTTTCACAGTTACTAAATAAAAGAATTTGGATGAAATAATAATGATGAAAGCTTGAGAATCAGTCTACTCAAAAGTTTTTAGGTTCTTACTTAAAACTAACCAACATGTCACATTACTTTGTAAGAACTTGTAGTAAATTTTCTGTTTCAATATTTTACCCTCGCCTTTTACAAAACTCCAAAAATTAAGACAGCCTCATTTATGTCCCCCAATTTGCTTATGTAAATAAGATGTCGAAATAATGAATAATACATGTAACAGCAACACCTACCGTGGAAAATCAACACACTGTGTGAATAGTGGATGAAACGACCCTCACCCGCTTCATTTTTCACCCCCCGTGTGAAGCGGAAAATGAAGATTTGTACATTGTTGTGCGTCATTTTGGCAGGCTGTAATCAAGTATTTTGAGAGAGGGGTGAAATTTATTTCGTAGTTCGTGAGCTTTGGTTTCTTGACATTTATTTTTTTACAGAGCGGTTAGAAGACTTCTAGGCTCGTATTTATGAAACGATATTAAACTTGAGAGCAATATTAATTATGGATTTGATAGGCCAGTTTATACTGAAATTACATTTCTGATACGAACTAAAACTCGCTGGCGTTCATGAGAGCTGATTATACATACGGCCCTTAAGAGCTCTAGCTTGATGTACTGAATGTTATTCAGGACACTATAATAATAGTGTATGAAACGACCCCCTTACCCGCTTCATTTTTCATGAAGATAGAGTGTTTAGGGTATATAATTATTTATGTATATATTTGTATATATATATAAATAGCTATACGTATTTATTTATATTTTGTTTATATTTATATCATAGATTTACATTATATAAGTATTGTACAGTATTTTTGTCACTAAACGATAAACAAGTGTTACTCAAATTTATAAAATATTGTTGTTTACGACACACCGTGTACAGAAAACCTACACGCGCGGATAGGTACCTGAGAGCCGACTCACATTATCATCAAGGAACTGCCTCCGTGGTCTAGTAGCAATTCCCAGGGAGGAAACACAAAGTTGATATTTGAGAAATTATCACTTTATGAATTTTTCCCCAGTTTGGTTAAGACATTACAAGCTGAATCACCTGATTGTCCGAAAAGAAAAAGATTTCGTGCCTCGGAGGGCACGTTAAGCCGTCGGTCCCGGTCGCTGTCTTTGATAGTGGTTGTTACTCAAACCATGTCATAGGCCTGATAGTTGAGCTATTAGGTGGTTTAAAAACTCTGACACCAGGATTCATCGGGTCGATAGACTCGATACCCACTCTACAGAAGAAGAAGACCACCAAGGACGTCTCTCTTACCGTGTTCTCTGATAAATAGAACGCTCCGCCTATGTAACGCAGATTGTATAGAGATGGAGCCTAATCATGGAAAGAGGTATTAGAGTTCAATGGGTACAGCTGGAAGCAGAGTTGGCGAATAACAAACTTATTCAAAAATGAGAGTCCGTCGACTGTGGAACGGTGCCTTATTTATATACACATACATACACATATAATCATGCCTTTATCCCTAATAGGGTAGGCTAAGCGTAAACGACCTACACAAAGGTCGTTCCGCCACGTCTGACAAAGTTTTGAGGGTTAATTAAGATAGATTTGTAGGTATACTCCTATAGTGACAGGTTGTCAACCCATCGCCTTAATTACAATATACTGTAACCCTCCAATCCCTTAGCTGGTTTCAACAGCATGCCCGGGAGGAATAGCTGGCAATTTCCATGTCTTTCTCTCGCTCCAAGTCTAGCATGGAAGTTTATTATTATATCCCGTTTTTAAAAGGCTTAACAGACAAGATTGGTTTCTGAATAAGTCGGAAATACAGCATTAGAATTCCTCCGCCCAAACACACAAATTAAGAGTTGGCTAAGGTCGCCGTAAGACAAGGAGCCTCTAAGTGGACTAGGCGTGTACTCAATTCCGTGCGTATGTGGTAAGAGCTACATTGGCGAGACCTAGCGGAATGTCTCTACTAGAGTCACGGAGCATATACGTAGTGTTAAGAACCGTAACACTGTGACTTCAGCGGTAGCAGAACACTCATTGGACTCGGACACGAATCATTACATTCGATACGACAAGACTGTAGTATTAGCCCGAGAAAAGTTTTTCGTTCCCCGTAAAATACGTAAAGTTATCGAAATAAGCCGTCGTCCTAATTTTAACAGAGATTGTGGGTGGTCGTTATCGTCATCGAGGAAACCTGTGCTACGATCAGTGTTGCCTGCGTCCGTAAACTTAGTGAACAATGAAGATAGAGTTAGTGTCGTGTGTTCAAAACTTTCGATAAACGATAGTCCGACTCCAATACAAGAATCAGCCCCAGCACTGACTGCAGCGCCCCCTGACGTGTAGTCGGCGCGGGCGCAGCAAGCAGCGAATGCAGTCGAAAGTCGCACTTAACTCGTGGAGGAGTGTGGCTTTCTTCTCTTCTGAAGGACTTCCTCGTATAGGGTCAAAACGTCGAGATGAATACCTCTATCAAACCCACAAGTGAGTTGCCGAATATTTTATGCATCTTTTATGGAAGTATTATTAAATTTTTTACACGTTTTATCCGCGTATCATTAAAAAAAAACACTTCTGTAGGTCTGCTGAAATAAATTTATTTTTACAAATAAACAGTGCCTGTTGTGTCTCTGTTTTTTACGTCCTGTTGTTTATGACGTTTTTGTGTACAATAACTTCACTACATAGTATAAAAAAAAGTCGCTTTCTCTGTCCTTATATCCCTATGTATGCGTAAATCTTTAAAACTACTCAACGGATTTTGATGCGGTTTCTTTTAATGGATAGAGTGATTCAAGAGGAAGGTTTTCATGTATAATACATGCAAAATATAGTAGAGAAACACTGATAATTTCCGTGCTAAGCCGGGGCGGGTCGCTAGTGTTTAATAAATAAATAAGATTTGTACATAGTCAACGCAATATAATCATGTACGAGTATTTTTGATATTTATTATCATTATACGATGTGCGACGAGGTGCCTATGAGCCTTGATGTCTTTATCATTTGCGCTTAAAATATTTAAAAAAAGTTCTGCTAGTTTTTTGAGCTTATTATAATATGTTTCGAAAGTTAAGACTCTAATTATGTACCTAACTATTTGTAAATATCTTTCACATATCTTCATGTGGAGATTTTTAGGGATGTTACAAACCAGTAAATAGGTAAGAGTTCAAGAAACTACTACTACTTGAAATCATTATTTGTAAAGTCATGAATCAAATGACAAAACTGATTAAATAAATTTATAAATGTAAACACTTTAGTACCCACCCATTCTACAAAAAAATCCAACGCACAATTTCACGATACTATCTCTCTTTACTCTGCCATGTGTCGGGAGTTTCAAACATTAGTCAAACGAAATACTTCGGGAGTTTTGGAATGGTTCCTTCAGTTTGCATGACTGAAATGGATGTACGGGAATCTATTTTTCGGCAGCCTGGTTTATGGCAAAGGGCAAAATGAGCTTAGAGGTCAGGGACGATTCAGTAAATTGGCAGCTCAGGATAAATCTGATCTAAATCCTGTTTGAGTTAACGCTGAAAAGCCACAGTTTTGGTTTGCTTAGGGACAAAGAAAGCGACTTTGTTTTATACAATGTAGTGATAGAACGAAAGTTTTGCTCTTATTTAAAATTTTCTTACTAGGTTTATTCATTTCTAGTGGCCAGATCCCTCCACAGAACTTGACATGACATTGCAGAGAACGAGCATCTGTTTTGAGGTATTTGCCCCAGGCTTTCATTCAACTGCCTCTTCTAGGCAGACGACATACTATTCATTCGTGTGGAGTATGCTGCCCAGTTTTATTTCAATAGGAATGTTGACTGGGTGAATAAAAAAAACAATACGTTTATACTATATACTGATGTGGATATCATTCACCATAAAAAATGCACATTTAGTTTTAATAATCGAGTTAAAAAATATAGAAGCTATTGATTTTAATAGTCAATATTTACTGGCGAGTGATGTCATAACCCACTATCTTCATACAAAAACAGCGTTTTTGACATTTCATATAAAGTTGCTGATTTGACTAGTAGGCAAATAGCGTATTTCAATTTTTGCAATTCTACAAGATACTAAATTATAAATATTAATGAAAAGTCATCTCCCTAGCCTTATCCCGTATCTTACGGGGTCGGTTACCTAATCTAGGGGATTGAACGAGGGTACGGGTTTTTACACAGAGCGACTGCCATCTGACCTCCACAACCCAGAAGGGAAACCGGACCCAATCCTAGATTAGGTTAGGTTAGGCTAGGTTAGGTTACGTATATTTATATGACAGTGGACAGAGCTCAAATCTTAAATTCATCGAATTTATATACTTAGGGTCGTTGATCTCTAACTCTACGAGAAAAAAATTGGAAAGGCTAAAAGTGCCATGACTTCCCTCGATAAAATCTGGAAAGACCGTAATATCCGCCGAGTAACTAAGATGCGTTTGGTTCGTAAGTTAGTTAGTACTTCTTTATCTTCCTGTACGGGGTGTAGAGTTGGTGTCTCAGGAAGAAGGAACGCAAGAAGATCCATGCCTTTGAAATGTGTTGTTGGAGAAAGCTGCTACGCATTCCTTGGACAGCTATGAGAACCAATGTCTCCATCCTCGAAGAGCTGAAGGTAACCAAGCGCCTGCTGACTACGTGCCAGGAAAAGATCCAGAGTTTCTATGGGCACATAATGCGATCCCCATTGCATAGCCTGGAGAAACTCATCATTCTCGGCGAAATGAAAGCGCGCTAGAGGAAGAGCGCCAGCTAGATGGGTGGACCAACTCAAGGAGGTGACTGGAAGCCAGATACAAGAAGCGGTACATCTGACACAGAACCGGACCCAGTGGAGAAGATTGACATACAGTCACGATCCTCAGCATTAAAGGAACGACCAGAATGAAGATTCAAAGTTAAAAATGTCAAATACTTAGATTAAATATAAATCTATATTTTATATCTCTGACTACATACTGGGGAGCCTTATCATAATATGAAAGACTAGCAGCCCGTCCTGGCTTCGCACGGGTAAGTAAATGAAAAAAGTTGTTGTAGTGACATAACTACAATAGTTGGACATATGCTACCGCGGAGTTTATTGTAGACATTATGATGTTCTTCAATATTGTTGTACATTATTTTGTTCTATCGCTAATAGTTTCGGCAGCGCATTCGACGAAAGACATTTTAAGACTCATTTTTCTACACCTTCGGTTACATTGTTCAATTTTACCAAGGATCCCTAATTTTTTTCAAAATGAAATGTAGCCTATGTCAAATTGGAAGAATGTAGCATTCAATTGGTGAAAGATTTTTTTAAATCGGCCCAGTACTTTTTGAGCCTATTCATTACAAACATACAAATATAGGTACAAATCTTTCCTCTTTATAATATTAGTGTAGATTTACCTAATAAACGATTTTTTATGTAACCTAAAAATATACTTAGGACTCGTATTTATGATACCATGGACCATGGATCTTTAAGGAGTCAGTAAGTCTCACTCTATCACAAACCTTAAATCCTTTCAAAGAGGCATGTATCATCTCCAAACTGACCTTAACGAGGTCTGAGCACATACAGATATTCAATAACGGAACATAATGTTATTATGTACAACCCGAAATAAATTCCAGCGGGGAAACATTTTTCAAGTTCCTTGGGCTTTGGTTGGAACATTATTTTTATGTTTTGTGCTCGCGTTTGAATTAAGCAAGCAGTGCATCAAAATTAAATTGCATTGTAGGCATAGACTTAGATTCTAAGATTTAAAGCTGTTTCTAGTTTTTTGTTTTTTTAATATTTCTATAGTTAAAATCGTGTTTTTCTAAAGGAACGAATTCTACGACCACCACTAAAGTACCAAGACTACGAAACATCTAACCGGCCACCAGTTTTAATATTATACCCAGAAAGAAAAACACTGCTAATAAGGGGTGTAAAGGACAGCGACCTGCAAACTGAAATCGAGTTGTTCATTATGTATGGGAAGGTCTTTTTTTCATCTAATGAAAGAATTTCCCTGAGAACGTTTGTATGAGTCACAGTTTGTAGACTCGTTTCCTTTTAGTTAGTTAGTAGTTTGAGTGCACAGTTTAAGTTATAAAGAAAAGATAGGACGTGTTTGCTCACGAACAGTTTATTGTACACTAATTAAAATATCTGAGGGTTTCAGTATATTGCAATTTAGGCGATGGGCTGACAGCCTGTCACTACAGCGATATACTTACAAATCCATCTGGAATAACCCTCAAAACTATGTCAGACGTGGCGGAACGACCTTTGTTTGGGTCGTTTACGCTCTGCCTACCCCATTAGGGATAAAGGCGTGATTATATGTATGTATGTATGTATGTAATTAAAATATAATGAACCACGCGGCGGCCTCAGTCAGGTCGCAGCGTCAGCTTAAAAATAATGTAACGAATGTAGCTCATACATGCTGGGAGGGCGAAAGGAAGGGGATGAAGGTGGGGTAGCTAAGAAATTATGTATAAAAATCTTATAGCTAACAATAATTAACAAGATCCGAAACTAAATCTTCTTTCAGACTTCTTGTTTGGTGGACAGACGTCGCAGCTTCTCTGTTGCGTTTGCATCTCGATGTTTTCGTGCTGCTGCGGCTCTCGGGGCTCTCGGGGCTCCCGGGGCTGTTCACTCGTTGTGTTTGAGTTACTACTCCTTCCTTTGCAGCGCCTTACTGCTAAATATATGCCAGCTATCAATAGTCCTCCCACTAACAAATAAAGTATCGAAAATTGGTGTATGTCGTGGGAGGTCAGGCTGTTCGGCAGTTTCTCATTCTCTTTGAGCTGTTTCAGATTGTTGTCCAAGTCTCGATGGTTACTTTCCAAGCCGTTTTTGCTCAGGGCTGACCTCGCCGTTAAGGCTGTGTGTACAGGAGCATTGTCTTGTAAAATCAGAACACCTTTGCTGAGTTTGCCTCTCCGCTTTTCTTTGATTTGTTCACGAAACTGGTCAAGCAAGTTTGAATAATATTCTGCATTCATTGTTGTATTTTTAGGCAAATAATCTATCATCAAAATCCCTTCGACATCCCAAAATACGGTGGCCATTAGTTTTCCAGCCGACGGCCGAACCTTGAACTTCCTTGGCGGCTTTTCTCCTTTAAATTTCCATTGCATTGACTCTTGTTTGCATTCCGGATCCCACTGGCGAATCCAAGTTTCATCACAGGTCACAATTCGAGAGATAGTCTCTTCTTCTTTACCTTTGACCAGGTCTAGAAATGCCTGACAACATTCTACTCGCCTTTGTTTGACAAAGGCGGTCAACATTCTAGACCCAACGCGCGCTCACCTTGGACATGCCCAAATGTTCGTGAATAATATCATGAACTCGTTCCTTGCTAATGCCCACATCTCTGGCTATCTCCCACTGCTTGATTCGCCGATCTGCAAGAATCAGGTTCTTCACCTTTTCAACATTATCTGCGGTAACAGCAGAAATTGGCCTTCCACTACGTGTGTCGTCTTCCAGGCTCTCACGGCCATGTTTAAATTGCTTCGACCAAAACTTTATGACGAATTCAGAAGGACTTGAATCACCAAACACCTTTAAAATGCGCTCTCTGATCTGCGTAGGCGTATTTCCTTCTTTACTTAGGAATTTAATCACTGCTCGATGCTCAAATTTCATCATTTTGCAATTTTCTTTCGACATGGTGAAATCAAAGCCGCGCCAAAAAAACAAAAGCAAGCGAAAAAAATTAAGCGTCATAATTTTGAAAAAGGAATAAATATAGAATATGATTTTGCAATGGCCAGTTCGATTTTCAAAAGTTTCTTTAACAAAGTAGATTTTATATCACCCGCCCCTCGTATGTAGAGCCACCTATTTTGTTTGTGAAGTTTTATCCGTCTGTCAGCACAAGTATTCAATGTTGTAATACAGTGTAGTTTACTCTGTTGATTAAAAACTTGCACTTCACATGGCCCGTGTTTACTATGCAGGCTAGAGACAGGGAGGATCATGTTGCAAACATAGCGGTCTGTATTCGTTTGAATGCATCGATTTAGATCTTTGTCTTCAAGGGTTATGTATGCATTGTTCTTTAGGTAAACGGCAATGTATGACGAACTCAGTAAAACTGAAGTGTATTTTCCGTTTTCAATGTTCATAGGCAGTCTCGTGTTAATGGTATATGAACTTCCAATAACAAGTAGGCTGAAGTTATGCGTGCTCTCTGATGTTGTCCTCTATTTTGTTGTCTTTGACTGGCAATGATAAGCGTCTTGCTACCTTGGCGGATATCATATGAAGTTGTAGTACCAGCTGTTTTGGCGTGAAGAGATGAACATCAAAGTGCCCGTTGTATAGTTTCGTCATAGTGTTCAGTAGCATGTCTTGCGTTCTTTTTAGGTTGTACAGGATCATTGAAGCAGTTAAAGATGCTGCATTAAAATCGTTCATCGTGGTCATAATCTCTACTCTGTGAGTTATCTACGCGAGGGTGTTGTTACTTCTTTGAATGTATTCATGAAAAGACTGTAGCTGCTGTTTCATGAAGCGTTCATTGTTTTTGATGATGTCGTTTTCTGCTTCCACGATGCTTGTTTGGGTTTTGGTAAGATCCAGTAGGTAGTTTTTGTTTGCTTGTATGTTTTCGATGTCCTGTGCGTATTTGTTAGCAAATTCTTCATCAAGAACACCAAAAAGAGTCCGTGCCAAGTTTCCAATACCGTTGACGTAACCTTTCTTCTTTCTACTGAGATGTGGACTCAAGAGAAGCTCGTTGTAGTCTTCCACTTGTTGTAGTTCGTGCTTCAGTTGTGCACTAACCGGACCACATGGTTGATGCTCCATTCATTAACACAGGTTATCAAGCGCAGATATGTAGTTTGTTATCCGCTTAGTTCCTTGCCAATAGATAGATATGTTGTAATAAATAAGCTAAGTCCACTCATCATGTATCATTTGCAGTTCTCCAATCTCGTCGTAGTATATAGCTCTATTGCCATCAATGGCCGTTAGTTGAAAGTTAGAGATTGGTTGCGCCCACGCAGGAGATAAAGTAAACAGTGCAAGTAGCATAGTAATGACGTAACTACTGAGCGCCATTCGTCGTGAGCGAGTAGATCGTGTTACAGGTCGCGCGACGTCGCATGGTGACGCGGTATTCGGTGACGTTTCATGGTTGTCGCTGTCAGCAGTTCGCTGCATGCTGTATTCGTTTTTGGGAAGGGGAGATAGTTTCGTCACAGGCCGTTTAAAAGTTCTTGTGTGGGTTTTTAAGGAGACGACTCGAACACATCCGTCTTCGCCGGGATGTAAGTCCAGAATGCGTCCCATGGCCCATTTCCCGGGCGGAACATTGTCTTCTTTGACAAGCACCAAATCTCCCTTTTCTAAGTTCGGTTTCGGTTTCATCCACTTGCTTTTGACTTGAAGTTGATGCAGATACTCTTTTGACCAACGATTCCATATATGTTGATTCATTAGTTCAACGATCTTCCATCGATTACGTAGGTCGACGTCGCGTTCAGATATGTTTTCCTGAGGTAGTGACATCATAGGACTTCCAGTCAAAAAGTGTCCCGGAGTTAGGTAGTTTAAGTTCTCAGGGTCTTCTGTTAATGGGCAAAGCGGTCTGCTATTCATGCAGGCTTCTATCTGGGCCAATAAAGTTGTTAGTTGTTCAAAGTCCAACTTCTGGCTGCCCATAACGCGCATTAGATGAAACTTCATCGATTTTACAGCAGCTTCCCAGATGCCAGCTGCCGTTGGCCAGCGAGGCGCAAGAAAGTGCCATTCGATCTTCAGTTCGTTTACAGCGTTGAAGAAGTCAGGTGACGGCATTGTTTTATATTGTTGGAACTCGTCGTGTAGTATTTTAGCGGCGCCTCTGAAGTTTGTTCCGTTATCCGAATAAATATGCTTAGGTGTTCCTCTTCTGGCACATAGTCTTTTGAGGGCTGCTATAAATGCTTGCGAGCTCAGGTCGGACACAAGTTAGATATGGACTGCTTTGCTTACCATACAGATTAATATGGCGATGTATCCTTTATTTGTCTTCACCCCTCTTCCACGGTTTAATTTTACATCCACATTTCCTGTATAATCCACCCCTGTATTGTAGAAGGGACGGGAGGGGTTAACGCGGACCTTTGGAAGATTTCCCATGATTTGTTCACTTTTAGATGATTTTAATCGGTGGCATGTGACACATGAACGTATAACGGACTTTGTAGCTCGATTCCCGCCAATAATCCAATATTCTTGACGTATTTGCGCTAGTGTAACGCGAGCCCCACCGTGTAGTGTTTGCTTGTGTGCGTGTTCAATCACAAGTCGTGTGAGGCGTCCATCATGGGGAAGAATGGCTGGGTGTTTCGTTTCTTCTGGAAGAGAAGACAGATGCAAACGTCCGCCGAGTCTCAATATGCCTTTATTATCTAAGTAAGGCGACAAGTTCAGAATCTTGTTCTTGTTTGTTACGTTTCCCATTTTCTTAATACTTTCGATATCATCGGAAAAGTATTCATCTTGAACGGACTTGATAAGAAGTGCCGTTGCGTCATCCAGTTCGCTCAGTGATAAGTTAGGTCCAACTGGTTTGACTCGATGACGTAGTATGTTCATGCAACGTAGCACCCATGCGAGGCATCGTGTGACGCGCGTGAGGCTACTGCAGCGCTCGATCAGCTGTTTTGTATTTTGTCGCAGTTGTTTTCTAATTTGGAAATATAACATTCAGTCACTCGTTCGTTATTAGTTGAAAATGTTTCTTGTTTTGCTGAGTTTTCTTGCCAAGTTTTGAGCCACTGAGGTCCGTCCCACCACAATTTGAAATCAAGCAGCTGCGATGGCAGGAGGCCTCTTGTTGCGCAGTCAGCAGAATTCTCCTTTGTGTTTACGTAGCGCCACTGTGTTGCCGGGACTGCTGCTGTTATTTGTGTAGTTCTGTTTGTTATATATCGATCCCATTTAGTGTTCGTGCCCTGCAGCCATGCCAACACCACCTGGGAATCTGTCCAGCAGTTGATTTGTAGTTGATAGTCGATTAAAGCAGCCTTTACTTTTTCTAAAAGTTTTGTCAGAAGAAGTGCTCCGCATAGCTCCAACCGAGGTAAAGTTGTTTTCTTTTTCAGTGGTGCCACCTTTGTTTTTGCAGCTAGTAGTGTGATGACGTATTGACCGTCGTCATTCATCGTTCGACTATACACAGTGCAAGCGAAAGCTTTTTCGCTGGCGTCGCAAAAGCCGTGCAACTCAATCGCTTGCGATTGTGACGTCACGTACATCCATCGAGGTAAGTTTATTCTTTTTATGTTAATCAAATCATTTCGCAGGCTCTCCCATTCTTTAGATATTTTTGCAGGAACAGCTTCGTCCCAGCTAATGTTATCGCTCCAGACGTTTTGAAAGAGCAGCTTAGCTTTGATCGTTATAGGTGCAATCCAGCCAAGCGGGTCATATATCTTGCTGATTTCCGATAATAGCAAGCGTTTTGTGTAAGTTGTTTTATCACTCGGTTTTATTGTTAAGTTGAAGCAAAAATAGTCTTCTTTTGTGTTCCAGCCGAGGTTCAATGTTTTTGTAGGCTCATCAGTTTTGAAATTGAACATGTGATCGCATATCTTTTGCTTATCGGCGAGTCCGTCGAGTGTTGCTGGCTCGTTGCTTGCCCACTTGCGTAATGTGAATCCACCCTTTTGAAGTAGGCTATAGATTTGTTTTTGCAATTCCTTTGCGCCTTCAATGGTGTGATGACCCTTTTCCTCTACCAGTTATGACATCATCCATGTAGAATTGGTTTCTAAGTGCAATGTCGGTTTGTGGGTATGCATGTCCCTCGTCGTTGGCCAATTGGCTGGGTGATGCACGCCAAAAGATTTTTTGTAATCTTTGTTGATCTTCATGCAGTAAGATAGCCCGGAACATTTTTGCGATGTCAGCTGTTAACGCGTATTTATAAGTTCGCCATGTTAGGATTAGCGTTAAAATGTCCTTTTGCAGCTTCGGGCCTTTTTCCATGAGATCGTTCAGATTGTACTTTGATGATGTTTTCATGGAGAAATTGAAGACTGTTCTCAATTCAGTGGTCGTTGACCCTTCTCGTAGTACACCATGATGAGGCGTAAAAGCTTCAAGTTTGTTGTTTGCTGACTTGCTGGCTGGTTTCATATGACCGAGTTGTTGGTATTCCTCGATGATTTTTTTGTAAAGTTTAGCGAAGTGTTCTTGGCGGGCCATTTTTCTCTCTAGTTGTAAAAATTGAGAGTAAGCTTGTGGCCTAGTTTCGCCGAGTTTTTCTTCAAGGTCGCTTTTAAATGGTATCTTTACGATATATTGACCTGTAGTCGTTCTCTCCGTCGTTTCCACGTAATGTTGCTCACAAAACTTATCTGCGTCAGTTAGTTCATCCTGGTTGGAGATTTCTTCCGTTTCCCAGAATTTTGATATTGGGTCCAGCTCGTTTATCGTGACGAAACAGTTGAAAGTTTTCTCAGGGCCATGTAGAATACAACCTAGTTTAGTGTTTTATGCTACAGGCGAGTTAGGATCGGCACGGACGAGACCAGCCTCTAGAACCTTGGAATAGACACCACCACCAAGTAAGATGTCGATTGGTCCAGCCACGTTGAAATTGGGATCAACTAGTATCAAGTTTTGTATGTAATCCCATTTTGTTTTTGTTAAAGTTGCATTCGGTAATGTTTTGGTCAATTGTTTCATTACAAGCGCTTTGGTTTCGAATGTAAAGTCCGAGTAGATAGACTTGTATTCCAGTGTAATTCGACCCTTGCAGTTGTTAGGAGTGGCTCCGATGCCAAACACGACGGCGCTTAGTTTTTCACGAGGCAGTCGTAGCCTTTGTGCTGTATTTTCGCTAACCAGCGATACTTGACTGCATTGGTCCAAGAGGGCACGCATAGTTACGTAGTTGCCTTCTATGTTCTTCACCATAATCTGGACAGTTGTTAGTAACATATCCTCGTCATCGACATTCACGCTGTATGTTGCTTTTGGTGAATTAGTTGATCCGTTGGAAATAGTTTTGTAGTTTGTATGTTGTTGTTGTTCAATATGGAGCGTTTTATGATGCGGTTTTTCGCATATTTTGCACTTTTTGCTTGACGTGCACTGCTGGCCGCCGTGACTGAATAAGCAGTTTTTGCATATTTGCAGTTTCGCGACGGCTTCGTTTCTGTCCTTTGCACTCATGTCTAAAAACGTGTTGCAATACATTAGCGCGTGGAATTTCTTGCAGAGTGGACAGTTCTTTACGGTCACATTGTATGACTTCGACCATTTTCCTGAGTTCTTAAAGTTTGTTGACTTCGTTTCGGTTGATTTATAATGAAAACGTTGTTGCTGGTATGAATTTTGCTGTGGCATTATAGGTTTCAGGTAGCTGTTGTTTTGTTTCATAGCTTCGAACGCCATAAACTTTGTTTCCAGAAAATCAATGAACTCTTGCAGGTCAGGAAGTTCCCTCGGGTTTTCAAGGTCGTGAATGTAGTCAGCGTACGTAGCGGCGTCTAGTTTTTGCAGCATAAGATGAACTAATAGCGGGTCCCAGGTTTCTATACCGAGTCCCAAGTTATGTAATCCGTTCAGACCTTCCAATAGGTTGACGTGAAGTTTTTTGATGTTTTGAACGGATGCTTGTTGTATAGTCGGTAAGTTGAGAAGGGTGTTGATGTAGAAAGAAAATAGAAGACGCTTGTTCTCGTAGCGATGTTCAATTATTTTCCAGGCAGAGTCGTAGTTTTCAGCGCTGATGGAGAGGTGCTGAATAAGTTTTTCTGTTTCACCTTTCAGTTTGGTTTTCAGGTGCTGCATCTTCTGCGATTTGGTAAGTAGTGGGTTGTTGTGTATGGTTTCCGTAAATAGGTCACGAAAAGACATTCATTGGTTATAGTTTCCGGCGAAGTCTGGTATTTCCATTTTAGGTGTTGTTTTGTCATAGTGAGCGCTAGACCAAATTTTCTCGTTCAGAGCCTTCTTGATGATGTCATACTGCATCTCATATTGACAATAATCTTTTCGGTATTTGGATCTATCTTCACCAGTCATCTCATAATCTAATTCCCAATGAATTTTGTCTATAGCTTCCCACTTACCCTTAAGGATGTTCAGGTTATCTTCTAATTCCCACTTTTCAGATGGCTTCTCCAGATCAATTTTTGAAATAGCTCGTTCAAATGCGTTAAAGTTTTGTAGTTGTTGCCGCACTAATTTCTTATTTTGTTCTTTTGTTTCAGGTATCTCTTGTTCCTGCTGACGACGTTGGTTTTCTTTAGAGTACTCTCCAGCCTCGGTGTGATTAGAAAAGTTGTCACTTTTTTCAGTTGGAGGCTGCAAAGAACCTTGTACAGATTGTGACAGTAAATCAAGCTTCTTTGACATAATATCGAACTTCGTTTGTTGGTATTTAGTTTGAGTTTGTTGATAAATATTTTCCTTGAAATATTTATCGTTCTTGTTATCACTTTTGCAGAGAACTTCGTGGTTGCTTTTGAATTCCTCCCAAAAAGCGTCGAGCGCCTCAAGACGGTTAGTTAGGTATGGTAAAGTTTTGCTAGAGGGCCCGTCCTTGTTGTAGTTTCTGACAAGCTGCGTGATATTGTCAAAACAATGTTGCTTCTAAAGTTGGTTTTTCTTGTTGTTGTTGATCCGAATATGAGTTTGGGTTCGACATGTTTCTTCGATAGTTTTTTGGTTTGGTAGTTTACCCTAAGCGTTGGTTCGTTAGATTGAAGACTGCAGGTTTCCACAATCCTCGAGTCTGTGGTGAGATCCTTGAAGCAATTGATGACGTAAGGACCAAAAAGGATGTATGAGCCACAGTTTGTAGACTCGTTTCCTTTTAGTTAGTTAGTAGTTTGAGTGCACAGTTTAAGTTATAAAGAAAAGATAGGACGTGTTTGCTCACGAACAGTTTATTGCACACTAATTAAAATATAATGAACCACGCGGCGGCCTCAGTCAGGTCGCAGCGTCAGCTTAAAAATAATGTAACGAGTGTAGCTCGTACAACGTTGTTCGGTTTCGTTAACTGAGCAACCCCTTTCAGTTTGCGGAACGCAGTCTTTTTTTTTTTTTTTTGATAGGCAATCATTTGTCCGCCATCTCACGTGATGGTAAGTGATGATGTAGACTATGATGGAGCATGATTGCCTAGAAAATGTCTGTTCACTCTCGCCTTGAAAAGGCCCAGGTTATAACGTTCCGGAAATAGATCCGCAGGCAGGGAGTTCCACACTTTGGCCGTTCGCATTAAAAATGTAGAAGCGTACCGCTTTGTGCGAAAACTTGGAATGTCGACAACATAAGGGTGGAATCCCAACCGGCGTCTCGTACCCCGGAGATGGAATGGGGAGGGGGGTATCAGGTCATGAAGCGATGCTGCACATTCTCCGAAATGCATCCTGTCCCTTACATCCGGTATACTTATTTTGATGAGTGCGGTTATAGTTAAAGGCGGTTCAAAAACCAGACCCTTCAGATTGTTTATGGATGACCATTAGAAACACAATGCACAGAATACATAAAGTCTGAATAAAGCTACGAAGCGCAGTAGATGGCTACGAGACGACATGCTACGCTGGCTACGGCGTAGGCAATGAGAGACAATAATCCTTAGCAGTGAGGGTCCAACTATGGAAAAGGAGCAGTTCTCTTTCACCATGATTATTAGTAGAACATACATACATATAATCACGCCTTTATCTCTAATGGGGCAGGCAGAACGTACACGACCTTAACAAAGGTCGTTCCGCCACGTCTGACGAAGTTTTGAGGGTTATTTAAGATAGATTTGTACGTATTATGCTGAAGTGACAGGTCAACCCATCGCCTAAAATTGCAATACACTATAACCCTCGAATCCCTGAACTGCATTTTACAGCATCCCTTGGAGGAGCTGCACTCCATGTTGTTCTAACACTCCCAGTCCAGCATGGAGAAAATTGGAAAATCTATTAGTATATCATAAACTATATAATTTGAAAGAAAGAAAATATATTTTCGTTTCTGGCAGGACTCAAACATGTGTCTCTGGAATGCTAATAAAATTAGCATTGTGGGTGCTAAAAATCCTCAAAATATATCACAAACTATTTGAAGCAGATTCAGGTGTTTATATCAACATAGAGCACAGCACAGGTGTAGCCTCCGAAGGTGTACCTACGAGCGAGAGCCACTCGTCATCTGATCGTGATAAAATAATATGGAGTGATAGACAACCTAGTCAAATAGATATATACAACGATTATTGTAAAAATGGCCTTTTAAATATTAATTTTAATTTATGTACTTGTAATAATGATATTTTTACATGCCCTAAATGTAGTGACGACAAGTATGTTATTTGTAATTTTATTGATCGACTCTATAATGATATTGTCAAATATTTACAATTGGCTGCAATAAAAAGTTCTTGTTTGCGTCCTCGCAAGGGAAGAGCTCGACAGCCAGTATCAGGCTGGAACTTTCATGTTAAAGAGAGCCATGAAGTAGCACGTCTTCATTACCAGTGCTGGCTTTTGGCTGGCAAACCATCCACAGGTGACATTTACGATCAAATGATTAATACAAGAAAGATATTCAAAAATAAATTAAAATGGTGTATTCGAAATGAAGATAGAATAAAAATGGACATTTTGGCTATGTATAGAGAACATAAAAATTTTCCTAAGTTTTGGATTGCCACAAAGAAATTGCAACAAAAGCAAAAATTACCTGTGTCTGTGGATGGGTTGCCAGAACCTAAGGAGATAGCTGAACTGTTCGCTTCAAATTTTAAGGTCCAACCCCTGTCAGCTTCGCGATGTCCAGAGAAGGTCAACTTTGGTGACATGCAACCAGTTTTTACAGCAAAGGACGTTGCAAAAGCAGTGCGCGGGATGAAACGGGGTAAATCTCCTGGTCACGACGGTCTGAGCATAGAGCACCTATTGTATGCTGGCGAGACATTGTGGTCCAATCTATGCGTGTTTTACAACATGTGTGTGAAGCACTCATATTTACCGGACTGTCTCATGAAAACTATAGTTGTGCCGATCGTAAAGAACAGAACAGGAGACTTGGGTTCATCAAGCAATTATAGACCTATCTCCTTAGGAACAGTAATAGGAAAAGTATTTGAACGTCTTCTGCAGCCCGAGCTGATGAAACATGTTAGGATTGATGAGGCTCAGTTTGGCTTCCGTCCTGGTGTCTCAACGGATTCAGCAATAGTAAGTCTCAAGCATACTATTGACTATTACGTCAGTCGTGATACGTCAGTATATGCTTGCTTCTTGGATCTGAGTCGCGCTTTTGATCTAGTGAATTATGACATTCTCTGGAGCAAATTGCGCGGCTCAGGTGTATCTGAAAGCATTGTTAGTCTGTTGCGGTACTGGTATGGAGGTCAAACAAACCAAGTGAGATGGGGTGACGCGACTTCTAACGCATATAAGTTAGAATGCGGGGTTCGCCAAGGTGGGTTGACCTCACCGGATCTTTTCAACGTGTATGTTAACGACCTTATCGGTGAGCTGAGAAGCACTGGTATCGGGTGCCACATCAATGGTGTGTGCGTCAACAACCTCAGTTATGCTGATGATATGGTGCTTCTCAGCCCATCGATTAGCGGATTAAGCAAGCTTCTTTCGGTCTGCGAGAATTATGCAAATTCTCACGGACTGAAATATAATGTTGCCAAAACAGAAATGGTTGTTTTCAGGGCGGGAAAGGGTCCGGAGATAATACCAACGGTATATTTAAATGGATCAGCAGTTCGGGTTGTAAGGAAGTTCAAGTACCTCGGGCATATTGTCACGGAAGACCAAAAAGACGATCTTGACGTGGAGCGGGAGAGACGTGCATTGTCGGTTCGGTGCAACATGATCGGGCGCCGATTCAACCAGTGCAGTAAGGAGGTAAAGGATACTCTTTTCAGGGCATTTTGCCAGTGTTTTTACACGAGTCAACTGTGGTACCGGTATAAGAGAGTATCCTTTAGTAGCATGAGGGTGCAGTATAATGATGCATACCGCATCCTCATGAAGTTGCCAAGATACTGCAGCGCATCGAGTATGTTCGCCGAGTCGAGAATGCTCGACTTTTTTGCTATTATTAGAGCTCGTATTTCCTCTTTCTGGGGACGATTGCGTAGCTCTGATAATAGCATCCTACAATTAGTGACACAGGACCTATCTAGTCCTTTAATAAGGCACTGGATTTCAATGCATAGGGACGCAAACAAGAAGTAATTATGAAGACTGTTTTAATTCAATTGCAGTTTTGATTTTATAATTTTTTATAATTTTGATATGATGATTTTAATGTCATGATTTGAATTTTAATTTTGTAATTTTAATTTCAGAATTGTAATTGTTTTATTCTACGTTTATTTTTTATATAATATTATTTCATTTTATTTTTATTATTATACTTTATTTTAATTGATAGCTTAAGTACTATTGTACTTTGTACTGGGTTTTTTGCCTTTAATAAAAACTTTATTATTATTATTATTATACTCCATTAGGTGCTTCATATTTATCGTTTATACGTATTGGGTGTAAAAAAAAGTACTACATTCCTAACAACCACGTAACGTATTTGTGGTATACATCAAAAACCATACATTAAATAAAATAAATAATAATACCTCTACGTACGTACACTATAATTTTCTTATAATATTTTGCACTTACAGTTTGTTTTTTCTAATATTTAAAAAAATAAAATAGCACTATGAGTACAAAAAAACTAGAAGAATATCATAAACTAGTTGCTCCTGAAGTAGATTCAGAGCCAATCACCATAATGCTTGTACACGTGGGCCTAAACTCATTACTCATGCCGCCGCAACGCGCAAACTTCCCGATCCTGAGCATTTGGTATGCAAAACTTACGCCAACTTATCTCGGAAACTGGCTATAATATTGCTTGTTACGTGTTTATACTCCATTAGATGCTTCAGATTTATCGTTCATATTAACAAAATGGTTTTTAAAAAGTCTGTTATTGATTTTGCAGATGCTTACTCGTAGGGTTTCTGTATATTGCTACTTGGGCGATGGGCTGACAACCTGTCACTGCAGTTGTATACCCGATCCTGAGCATTTGGTATGCAAAACTTATCACGGAAACTGGCTATAATATTGCTTGTCACGTGTTTATTACTCCATTAGATGCTTCAGATTTATCGTTCATATTATCAAAGTGGTTTGCAAAAGTCTGCAAATGATTTTGCAGGTATTAAGGCTCGTGTTGATTAACAACACGGCTAGAGACTGACGGCTAGAGCTTGTATCAGAAATGTCATTTCAGTACACTTTTGACTCAAGAATCCACTCGCTAAAATGAAGAAGTACACTTTGACCTGTCAAATCCATACTTAATATTGCTCTCAATCTTGAGATCGCTTTATAAATACGAGCCTTAGTGCAGCAATGCACAGGAGTCTCTTACTGCGCGCAAAGTTGCGCTCAACACGCTGTCAATGCTTCTTGAATTGCTTACAACAAACAAGTATCACTTTTCAGAAAGTGTTTTTTTTTTTCGTTTTTCCATACAAATTGCCTGATTGAGGTGGTCAGTTTGTATGGAAAGAACATTTGTTTTTTCATCTCCCGGAAGAATTTCCCGGTGAAAGTTGTTCAGTTTCGTTGACTGAGCAACCCCTATCAGTTTGCGGGACGCTGTCCCTTACATGGGTGTAGATATGGCGTTTTTCAGTATGCGATGAACTAGAACTGTACTTTATTATTTTTATTTATTTTATTTGGGAAGCTTATAGCCTATTTTACAATATGACTTAGCTATATTAATAAGTATGGGCTAATAACAATCTGGCAAAAAAAAATATAAAAATAAATAACACGAGTATGACACACAATGTTTTGGTTTTCCATACAAATTGTCTGATCGAGGTGATCATTTTGTATGGAAAGGACTTTATTTTTCGTCTCCCGGAATAATTTCCAGGTGAAAGTTGTTCCTACCTATCTATAGGCATGTGAATTGGTTTGTTTTACGACTAATAGACAGTGACCACGACCTACAGAGCAATCAACTTTTATAACAGATAATTAAGTGGTGCGTCCTGCACTGACCTGACCAATGTAGGGAAAATTTCATATAATTGTAAGTAAAACTTCCATGCTGGACTGGGAGCAAGAGGAAAACATAGAATGTACCAGCTGCATGTCCTCCCGGACATGCTGTAAAAGCCAGCTAAGGGATCCGAGAGTTTCAGTATATTGCGTTTTAGGCGATGGGCTGACAACTTATCACTACAAATCTATCCTAAATAACCCTCAAAACTTTGTCAGACGTGGCGGAACGACTATTGTGTAGGTCGTTTACGCTCTGCCTACCCCATTAGGGATAAAGGCGTGATTATATGTATGTATGTATGTATTAGGTAATTTTATTTTCTCTCTTTAGGAATCGAATTCACGACCTCCAGATTGGGAGCCAAAAGTCAGCCCACTAGACCGCAGATGTTAGTTGTGCATTTCTTTATTTTTTGTTCTTACCGTGTCGACGGAACACGAGAAATTACATCGTAGCGGCCCAGAATACTGCCTTTGTTTGAATTGAATTTAACTTGTATTGCGGATCGACTGCCGTCCATTAAATCCGCTGGCGTGCAAGTGTTGGGGCACGCCGGGCACGATGTTAATGATTTGATTGATTGCACTGCACCACATACACAGTCCACAACGGGGCTAGCCGAAAATCCCCAACTGACCATGTTCTCCTTACTTCTGCCAACCTCAGTCCGTTTGCACTTATAATATGCTTACAGAAGGGATAAATCTTTGAGATAAATGTATTCTTAGATCGTGTGAAGAACCTTGTACACTTGTGGTAGATAGAGAGGGTCACGCCCTTTGTTTACAATAGTGTTGGATGTGTAGCAAAGTAAAGTTCCGTCACTTTGAACTCAAAATGCCTGCATGGCAGTAGCAAGGGCAAACATTCACACTTGTAAAATAAAAAATGAAAACGCTTGCGTAGCAAGTGCAAACATTCTACACACACAAAGGGATACTAAGGGATACTAAAAACTATGTATGAGAGTACAAAATTAGTTGGGAAAGGTGTCAGTCGAGTATCATCAGCATATTTACTTACGAACCATTAGATTTTAGTTTTTAAAATGCTTTGACTATTTCATTCATAGGGACTAGATATGTTAAAAAAAACTATTAGTAGAGGTGTAGTAGGGACGCTTCATAGCTTCCATCAAACTATATTAAATTATTAAAAACAAAATCTCATAAGTATTGTATCAAGTAGTAAGTGATCAGACCAGTCCTACTAATCCGTCAGTGAGACCTGGCCTGTCCTTGGCAGACTGGCTTGGCCAGCAGCTTCACGTCGTCGCAGAGATGACAATATACCTATCAATGGATGTGCGGCGTTACGAGATTACATCGCATTCGTAACGAGCCCATTCGTAACTGCCTTGAAGTCCACGCTTTAGCGGATAAGCTACCGTAAAGTTATTTTCAATGGTATGGGCATTTAAGCGTAGACCGCCAGACTACGCCAGAAAAAATGCTTCGACCTTACTGTCCAAGGCCCAAGATCACGCGGCAGACCAAAGAAGCGCTGGCTAGACGTCGTACTAGCGGACATCTTTACATTAGAATGTAACGATCTCACACCAACGGATACTGATAACCGGACAAAGTGGAGTAAAAAAATCCGGAAAGCCGGGAAAATGCTAGGCAGAAGATGAAAGCCTGATAAGTACTTCTGCCATTTAACGTAAATAATCAATTCCAGTTCATTCATTTGCCGTTATATATTAATTAAGGACAGCTTGGAAGCAACTCATTTAAATTTTACACTCTGCTAAATAGAAGAAGTTTCTACATAGGAATACTTGTTCAACTCAAGGTGTGTTTGATTTTGCAATCATTGACTGAGCTACCTGAAGAAGACTGCGTTTCGATTTAATAACCTACGTAAAGTTGAACATGTTAGCTTTGTTTATCAATTAAATTTTGATCAGCAAGGACTCGTGTACAAGCGATGAAACATAATAATACTAATACGATAAATTGTAAGCACGGAAAGAAATTGTTCTGTGGCACAGAATATACATATAAAAGTACTAGGTCTGTGGTTTAAAAATAAGTATAATAATTTTGGCTTTCTATGTAATAATTGTATTTTAAGACAATCCTCATAATTACTGGCTCAAAAGTACCTTTAATATTTCCAACTAAATTTTAGAATAAAAGTTAACCAAATTTAAAATACGTTTATTCAAAAATACATTTCAAAAATAAATTATGTGTGTTGGCAAATTAGTTATATTACTAAAACTACTATTTCATTACGTTTTCATATCTAATAGCTAAAACTTATTTTAGATACAAGATTTTCGATTAAAAGACATGAAACTTTGTTTATCTTTTTTCTATAATTGAGTTGGAAATACAATAAATGTATTTTTTTCCTAGGTTTCACTACTGTAAGCAGCACGCTTTGTTGTTTGAAAGTAAACATAATACCTAATGTTAGTAAGCCCGCTTACTATCAGTTAAATCATGTTTTTTTTCTACCCATATAAAGTATTAAAAATATACAAAAGAAGGTCAATACACTCCTGAAACTGAGGAGTCTTGAGCATGTTGGTCAGTGTTGGCAGCTGACATGGAAAGTAGGTCAGTCGAGTGCAAACGTTGGATAGCTCGGGGCGCGAAGAGTTTGGTAACGACGACTTGTAAGGGCCTTCTGGCGTCGTTCAGCTGGACTGGATCACTGTTTTTTCTCCACACTTGACGTTGTCGCTTCTATTTTGATGACCTTATTTTGGCTGAGAATTGTGAACGAGATTTTTCCTTATGATACTTTTTTCTTAGTCTTCTTCTTCTTAGCGAGTGGATGCTCGAGTCAAACGACCCGTTGAACCTTAGTGGCAGAGTTTTCGAACCACCTATTAGCACAGCTATTAGGCCTTTGACATGGTTTGACTATCAAAGACTGTGACTGGGACCAACGGTTTAACGTGCCCTCCAAAGCACGGAATCCTTTTTCTTTGCGGACAATCAGGTGATTCAGCCTGCAATGTCCTAACCAAACTGGGAAATACCTCACTGGATCGTAAGCCCATGGCTCTGACCACTAGACACTACAGGCAGTTTTTCTTAGTACGAAATTATTATATTTAGCGACAATCATTTGCAAATTTGTTAAAATTTTGTTCTTGTTATAATAAAGAGGCTGAAAGTTTCACTCAGATGGGATTTCAATTCACGACCCTCTGTGAACCGTGCCGCCGCCGCTCTAACCACTGAGCTTACACAGTCGAGGGCAAATGTTAGATAGCTCGGGACGCGAAGAGTTTGGTAATTTTAGGAATCCACAATCACATATCAATGGTTCATATAGTTCCAGTCATCTGTCTGCGTAACATTATAGCGCATTGCGATTTTGAGGGAATAGATACGGAACCATTAGCCTGTTGAAATTCTACGGAACCACTGGCAGAAGTTTCGTTTCACGCTTGGAAAGTAGATAATGTTTCCGTTATCTATGTAACTTATCCATTTCATATCCACAAATTCTTTTAAGGTATTAAATGACAATTTTACTGTACTCTTCTTTATTTTGAATACCAGTCGAAAATTAAACGCGAATGAAACATCTCACTTCCGTAGGTCAGCTGGAAGACATTTCTTAGTAGAAATAAGCTGTACCCGTTGTGTCGTTATTCCTTGTGTATTGTCTTTCTCATGTTACTTGTATACAATAAACAGTAAATAAATAAATAAACATCAACATACGACAAGTCATATAATAGTGCCATAGTTTTATTCATCGCTGATTGGTCGCATAATGGCAAAGTTAGCAACATACATACATAAAATCACGCCTTTATATCTTACGGGGTAGGCAGAGCGTAAAACGCCTCCTAAAAGGCGCTTTCGCCACGTTTGACATAAATTGAGGGCAATTTTAGATTGTAATGTGTATTGCTGTGGTGATAGGTTGTCAGCCTATCGCCTAAATTACAATACACTGTAACCCTCGAATCCCTTTTGCTGACTTCTACAGCATGCCCGGGAGGAAGGGCAACTGGAACATTCTATGTTTTTCTTTCTCTCCCAGTCCAGTATGGAAGATAGTAGTTAGCAACATGTCATGTAAAATCTGTTTAATTTGCTATTATATGACTATTATGCAATATAAATGCGCTATAATATTATTATACGTGTATGTCATATAACTGCTCTATAATTCACCATTACTAAGGCCCGTATTGGGAAACAGCACTTGAGATTGACAGCTAGTTTGAGTAAGCATCAGAAATGTCATTTCAGTACAATTATGACCTGTCAAATCCATGCTTAATATTGCTTTCAATCTTGATATGTATCATCATCATCATTTCAGCCTACATCTACCCACTGCTGAGTATAGGCCTCTTGTTTTGATCGCCACCTACACCGGTCCTGTGCCTAATACGTATATTACGTATGTATAATACGTATATTTTATTTTACTTTATTTTATTTATTTAAGGACAATCAACAATGACACACACTCATACAATTCATGATAAAAAACCAAACTTAAATAATATGCTTAGTGGAGCCTTACTTAAAGATTGCCACAGCATGCACCAAATTACAAAGAAGCGGTCCTATAAAACAACATAATCATATACATATACATAATCACGCCTTTATCCCTAATGGGGTAGGCAGAGCGTAAACGACCTAAACAAAGGTCACTCCGCCACGTCCGACAAAGTTTTGAGGGTTATTTAAGATAAATTTGTAGGTATATTGCTATAGTGACAGGTTGTCAGCCTATCGCCTAAATTGCAATAAAGAAAAACCCTCGGAAAAAAATTTTATAAAACAAAATAGAAATTATTCAAAATTAAAACAAAACTAGAACTAAAATATAAATACGAGCCTTAGCTTTTTTATAATACACTTTTGCGTTTTTTGACAAATAAATTCTCTATTATGTGACATGGCGCCGTAAGTAAAATATTATGTGGATTTTTTCTGACATTAAATTAAAACATGTGATCTAATATTTATATATGAGAGAGCATTGATACCTAAATAATAAACATACATATTATAATAATATACGTATATTCACGCCTTTATTCCTAATGAGGTAGACAGTGATTAAACGATCTAAACAAAGGTCGTACCGCCACGTCTGACAAAGTTTTGAGGGTTATATAAGGTAGATTTGTGGGTATATTGGTGTAGTGCCAGGTTGTGAGCCTATCGCCTAAATTGCAATATACAGAAACCTTCGGATCCCTTAGCTGGCTTTCTCTCGCTCATTGTGTTTTTCTCTCGCTCCCAGTCCACCATGGAAGTAAATAATAAATAAAATACATAAAATTGTTACTCAGCATAACAGCTGCACTAAATGACTTGTAAAACAAGGCCATTCAAATCTAGAATATTAGAGACTAAACAGTCAATAAATCAATACTCTTTTCATCAAATATACCTATATTAATGTATTCAAGTGAGGTTTGAGTAAAAGTAGATATTAGTAAAATGTTATTGTAGGTCACATTTAATAGGTCAGATAATGAAACAAATTTAGTTTTTTTAAGCCATTTTAAATATAATTAAGTACCTTCAATTAGGTATCGTCACATTTGACATTTTATGATAATTAGTATGATAGGATAAGTAGGATAAAAGTATCAAATATATCAAAAAGACAGTTCACATCCTGTAATTAGACGTTATAAATTGATCATTAAAGCGTCTGGTTTATTTAAATCAAAGTAATTTTAGCTATTTCGTCTAGAAACGAATATTAATAAAATATGTGACTCGGTTCATAATTGGGTTTCTATTTATGAACACAATTTCAATATCAAAGGAACACTTAATAGACGCAAAGTGGAAATGAGTTCATTTTTAATTAATATTTGGGTAGCGTTTGACAAGTTTACTTAGCTGAAGGTAAATATTTATTTTAAGGATAGAAGGAACTTGGTTGTTGAAACATTGAATTGTGATCCAATAACTGTAGAAGAAGTTTTCTACTCTGCGCAGTTGTTCGTAAGAAAACAGGCAGAGATTGAATGAGATATTGAATACCGAACAGAATGGCGTGTCATGGTCTGTGTCCAGCTGTAGACTGTTGTAGGTTCATGACGAATCCGCGGTTTCACTTGGGTTCAAATCCGGCATACTGTAAAAACCAGAGTAGAGACAAGAGAATTTCAGTGCATAGAAATTGAGATTATTATTGATTAAATACATACATACATATAATCACACCTTTATCCCCAATGGGGTAGGCAGAGCGTACACTACCTAAAAAAAGGTCGTTCCGCCACGTCTGACAAAGTTTTGAGGGTCATCTAAGATAGATTTGTAGGTATATTACTGTAGTGACAGGTTGTCAGCCCATCGCCTAAATTGCAATATACTGAAATCCTCGGATCCCTTAGCTGATTTTTACAGCATGCTCGGGAGGAAATGCAGCTGGCAAATTCTATGTTTTTCTTTTGCTCCCAGTCCAGCATGGAAAAAATTGATTAAACCTCTTACAAAAAGAGCAGTAGGTACTAATTTCTTTTCCTTACATAATCATCATCTCCCAAGCCTTATCTCGTATCGCACGGGGTCAGATATCTAATCTAGTTGATTGAACGGGGGTAAGTACTGGTTTTTACCCGGAGCTTCTGCCTTTTGACCTTTGCAACCCGGAAAGGAAATCAAACTCAATCCTAAATTAGGCTTTTGCCAGGTTAGCGACCAACCCAGCTGACAGACTTTCCCCTACATAATATGTTATTTAATTACATATCACCCGTAAGGAATAAATTTGACTCAATGTAAGTAATGAAAGTTAACAATAAGAAACAAAACAGTACATTCCCTACCCTTCTGAGGATCCATCGATTTGTATCTCCAAATTCAAATAGACGGGAGACGATGAGTTATGAGGGTCACCAACTTTTATTATCATAGGTCGATGGGCCTCGCATGTGTTGGGCCTCGAAGAGATAGGAAACTTTTATAGCTTGAATGAATCATTTGTGTTTCCGTATTAGTGCAGCAACACACAAGCGTGACTCATCATCATCTCCCTAGCCTTATCACGGGGTCAGCTACCTAATCTAAGGGCACCGTATGGGAACACCTGACGCTGCATATTGAACTTTATGCATTTTATGGAAATGGACACCGGACAACGAAACTAGGTTACACGCGTTGGCAACACGCGCGCAAGCCTGCTGATTTTGCTACCGACGACATGATGCGCATCGATCACGCCATCGAGCCACGAGGTGCTGCGACAGCGCATCAAAGCCCCCGGATATTGGAAAATAAGTAAAAGTAAAAAGTAAAAAAGTCTTTATTGCCAAAAATACACAATAGAAATGAATTATTTTTAAAAGGGTCGAGGGTTACAGAGTATTGTAATTTAGGCGATGGGCTGACAACCTGTCACTATGGCAATACACTACAATCTAAAATTGCCCTCAATTTTTGTCAGACGCGGCGAAAGCGCCTTTTACGAGGCGTTTAACGCTCTGCCTACCCCGTAAGGGATAAAGGCGTGATTTTATGTATGTATGTATGTATTTTTAAAACAACATACAAATTATCTAGCCAAAAAGTAAAAAATAAAACAGTGTTTGGCGTATTTGGCAATGGGTACTAATCTCATCATAATGCCTAGTGCTGACCTTTCGACACTTCGGTACTAGCATCGTCCGTGGTCGGTTCTACGTCATTTTAATTTTACTTTGTAACTTAGGCGTAATAAAACTTTTTTGGAACTTTTGAATAAAGTTGATGTTTCAAATATTTTTGTATTTTTTTGGATTCTCCGGCTGTCGCTTTCGTCACTGGCAGAGCGTAAACGACCTATACAAAGGACGTTTCGCTACGTCTGACAAAGTGTTGAGGGTTATTTAAGATAGATTGGTAGATATATTGCTGTATTGACAGGTTGTCAGCCCATCGCCATACTGAATAGGGTAATTCGGATCCCTTTGTTGGTTTTTATAGCTTGCCCGGGAGGAATTGCAGCCGCCACCTTCTATGTTTTTCTCTCGCTCCCAGGCCAGCATGAGATTTTAAGTCCACAGCGATATCCCAAAACAATTTCACCTACACCCAGAAGGACTGTATGTAAATTTTACTTTTCGGTAGGAAACGTCTTTATCCTATAAATATTTGCAATAAATTATTTTATTGGCCGTTTTTCCACTAGACGTGATAACGATATCGTCACGAAACCCTGGCTTTTTTTATTTACTAGGACGTTGGAAAGGAAAAATGGAGGGAGAAGAGGGAGGCCTTTGCCCAGCAGTGGGATGATTCAGGCTAAATAAGATAAGATCAGATAAGGAGGTTAATATCGTCGATGATACCGTTCGCCTAATTCCACGCATGCATGCTACATACGTATACATAACACTTGCCGTTTCGCAGGCCGGCGACGATACAGGTGGGAATCAATGCCGCACTGTTGTCGTGCCGAAAAGTGGAAGATCGTGCCATAGAATCTCATTGCCTTTCATACATTACCTCTTCTACCGTGCCATTGTCGTTGCCGTGGACGTGCCGTCAAGTGGATAAACGCCCATTCCCTTACCCTCGCGGGTCTCTGAAACATCTTATTAATTCGGGTCCCTAGCAGAGTAACCTAGCCTGGTATTTTGTGTGGTATTTCGTATGTAGGTATTTGGTAGGTATTACGTTTATGAATTCCTTTGTGGTACACGTTGATAGCATTCAGAGCGTAGCTGTGACGTAAATACTGACGGCACTGAATTAATGAAAAATAGATGGGTCTTAAAATTATAATGGCATTAATGCCATGTTAACATGTTATAGCAATATTTCAGAGTAGACAATTATACATACATATTTCAGTCCAAAATGGTTGTCAAAACTTTGCCAGACGTAGCGGATCGACCATTTCTTTGGTATACCCCGTTCGGGATGGAGGCGTGACTATATAAATGTACATACATCCAAAAATAAATTTGACGTTTAGCTAATACATCTGCTAGTAGTTGTAAATATTTGTAAGTGACTGCGAATGTTTTTTTTTACTTCATTACTATGTTTGCCTATTTCAAGAAGAAGTTCGCAAATTGTTACTTTTTTTGGGAAGGTTCAAGTACTTTTTCTTCTTCTAAGTACTATGAACAATCGATAAAAGCTTGTTTCGTTAGGAATGAAATGCCATTTCTATATTTTCATTTCTGTAGGTTAAGCCACAGCGAACACCATGGTTATAAATCTAATTTACCTTGAAACGCTTCAGTGTCAGACATGTAGCGTTTTTAGCAACATTTATATTCATATTTTAACATTTATATTCTATGTTTGACTGAGTTTACCGTATGACAGAATATTATAACATTTTTTCATGTTTTTTTTTTCTGTTAACGATTAGTTTGAACCTATGTTCACAAGAAAGTTCAGCTTCACTCGTAACCTGTCAGTCCGATCAAATGTAAATAAATAACACGAAAATAAAGAAACATTTTGTTGTTCCTTCTATCAGTAAATAATATAAAAAGTAATAAAATATTTTCCAAGCCACACAATACACCGCCATTTCCACTGCAAACGTTACATGCAGTTGCACACCTCGAATCCTCTTCCAAAATGCATTGAAATAAAATTTTACGATTGGCATAAAAGGTTTGTCTAGTCTTTGAATTCAGAAATTCCCTCTGACTTCCCGCTAGAGGGCGCATGAGCGTGAAAAATGCATGAGTCGGTTCTCCCGATGTCGGAATATTCACATTTTACCAATTTTTTTTTACTTCGAAATGTATTTTGATATACACGGTAACATGTTACATGCTCTACCTCTAAAGAACATTCAGTTACTTGTTAAGTATTCTTACGATTTTTTTTTATCAACGTTTCAATTAATTATCATTTCAGGGAATCTTCTCTCAAATACACGTCGGATCCTAGCTTTTACGTAATTTCCTTACAATTCTAAGAGGTTCCAAATAGGTTCTAATACTAATATTGAAAAGACTTTGAAGTTGATCAAACAGTTATATAAGGTAAGCCGCTTGGGTTCTTTGGTAAGATAACAGTTTGTCGCGTCAATTCTAGAATGATTTCAACTGTTATAAATTCGTTGATTTCCAGAACTGTCTTGGTTATTTTGTCTCTATCTTGTCAATTATACTTTTGCGAACCTTGTGCTTCTCACTCTACTATTTATCACATTACGCGTACTTACATTTTGATAAATTAATTTAGACTTTGGTGAACACGGGAATATTCCATGTTAGGAAACAGTTGGTGGAGCGTTAGACCTTGAAAATGCTTGGAAAGCGTGGCCAGGCCTCATAAAACTTTACATTGGCCGATTTTATTTCTCTACCTTGGTATTTTACCAAATTATTGGTGGAAACGTTTTCTTTGCTGAAATTCTTTTATTAAAGCTTGTAAGTTTTTATTATTTTGTGGAATAATATACCTTTTACGAGAAGACGCATATATTTTTTATTTCAGAAAGGATAACACTCGCTCACTAAATGTAAAATCGATCGGCATCCTTATTTTCAGTTGGAAGTACTCATAGGCCCGTATTAATAAACAACACTTGAGACTGACAGCTAGTTTAAGCTCGTATTAAAAAAAGTAATTTCAGTACATTTTGTCCTTTCAAATCCATACTTAATATTGCTCTCAATCTTGAGATCGCTTTATAAATACCAGCCAGTTTTAAAAGAAGTGGTCTCCCTAGCATTAAAAAGCATGTTTTTTATATTATTATTCAACAACTGTACGTACACAATACCAGTTATTGAAACATTTTTTTTTTATTGTGACCTTTTACACAACTGCTCAATTATTAATTTGCCCACGCTGTACTTAAATTGATAGGTTCAGTTTGTTCTGGTAACATATTCAAAAGTCTCAGTAAAGAGTAGGCGGAATCCATAAAACTTTATAATGAAAAAGAAAATATTAAAGAAATGAATTTAAAAGACGCTGTTCCTATAAAGTTATGCGTTTACTAAGCAAAGAAGCCAATAGTATTTTATTTCTTTTCGTGGATCTCACATGCATCATTTTATACTAAGAAATGAAACATCAGATAGATTTCTACTACGTAGTTAATTTTGTAGGGGATTCGAGGCCAGCAAAATAAATGACTAATAGTTCAAATACTTGTATGTCAATTATGATTTTTTTTAGATTAGTGTCTGTTACAAAACACAAATACAAATTCAAATACCAATCACTTTATTTTCACAAAACACATTACATAAAATAAAAACACACAATCAAGAAAAACATAACAAACAGGACAGGTAGGCATATAGATAGAAAAAGGTGCGGACACAGTTTGGCTGATTTTAAGTCCACCCTTCGTCAGATGTACAGAAGAGGATAGAAATGAAATAGTATAGAACAGCTTGAACTACAATTTAACAAATCTTTGTAATGTATATTTTATTAGTAACAATATTAGGCACAGCTAGCGATTATTTATGAGCAATACTAAATATTGAAGTAATTTGAAATGAGAAGAAAAAAACAGTAACAATACTAGGCACATTTTCCAAAAGTAAAGGTAAAGGTAAGAAATTTTAATATTGTATAATATAATACACAAATCTGTTCCTTGCAGGACACCGAATGTCTTCAAAACTATTCGACATACTCGTATGAGCACATAATCATAAGTGAGAGCCCGATGGAGTAGTGGATAGGGCCGCTGCCTCCTGAGCGGGGGTTGTGGTTCAAATCCCACCAGTTACCAATGTGTTTTTCGGCACGTTAAGCAGTTAGTCCCGGTTAACATCGTTTAATACCGTAGATTTTTATCATCATTTTTATTAGTCGTTTAATCATGTCAGAGGCCAGTGCTAAGCATTGGCGGCTTGACAACTCTGACCTTATCTAGGATCGGGTCTGGTTTCCCTTCTGGGTTGCACAGGTCAGATGACAGTCGCTCTGTGTTAAAACCAGTACCCTCGTTCAAACAACTACATTGTGTAACCGACCCCGAGAGAAACGGAATAAGCCTAGTGAGATAATTCTGAGTATCTGTTCGATAATTTTAATATTACTAAACATTTTGTTGGAACCAATAATATTAGTAGGTATATAGGTAAATCGCTTCGATACTATTACCTATACGCATTTCCAAAAACAAAAATGATACAATAATAGTGTATTATGTCAACGCCAAATCAGACTCTATAGTCGCCTAAATGTTCTATTGTCGTGGATACCGTGCCGGTTAGGTGACAAGCTTTCAAATAACTTGGCCATTAGCTTGATTGCAGGCAATTTCCACCATTAACGAACTTGGCCATTGTGCTCAAATAAAACCAGAAGCGCCTACTTTGATACTGTATTATTTACCGAATTCGGGTGTTTGTGGAAGAGACTTCGTTTGTATTACCGATAGGGAATATGCATATCTTGTTTTTAAATATTTTTTAGACAAAAATGTGAAAGATTTATTGCAAAATACTAATTAATTAGTTTACGAGTTATGGTGCTTTAAAGTAGTTGGTTGAAAAGAGATGTCCAAATAAGCATGTGACGTAAGATGACAGGAGCAACATAATACTTAAATATATAAAATGATGTTTCAAAGAAAAAGATAGATAGTCTAGCTTTATAATGGTATGTCTCGGTGATTTCGTAATCAATTTTATTAATAATAATTTTGGATATATTTTTGAAAACATGCTTGAATACCGACGTAAATAAAACTTAAACTTCAAAAATCACATTTTGTAAAGGTGGGAGCTCGAGATTCCCACAAAGTGCAAAGTACATTCATCAGCAGAAATATAATAAAAAGCAACTATTTTGATTATTGTAGAAGAGGCATAGCATATTTTCAGAGAGCACGTTATACCCTCGTTCTCAGTCGCTTTCTTTGATTGGTCATACATATTAGGTTTAAATTCTAGACCTCAGAGGGTTAATCGGATGGGTCGTCGCCTCAAAAACCCACTTCGCTAGTAGAAATACTTTCTTTCGATAATTTATTTTGTTTCTTAAGGGAGGAAAGCGTATTAATCCGCCGGTCGTTAGGTGCGTACGTTATTTCGTTATTTGTCGGATGGCCGACCGTTATTGCCGCCTCAAATAATCTCAGCAGCGTCTAGAGAAAATCCCGCAAAAAGCATTGTTGCCCTTGATGATAAATGTTGGATACAGGGGCGCTATTCTGCAATCGCTTTTATCACTGACCAGCGACCCGCCCCGGCTTTACATGGAAATTATCATTGTTTCTCTTCTATATTATGCATGTATTATACATATAAACCTTCCTCTTGAATTACTTTATCCATTTAAAGAAACCGCATCAAAATCTGTTGAGTAGTTTTAAAGATTTATGCATACATAGGGATACAGAGACAGAGAAAGCGACTTTGTTTTATACTATGTAGTGATTTCCGATACATACATACATATAATCACGACTTTATCCCTATTGGGGTAGGCAGAGCGTAAACGACCTAAACAAAGGCCGTTCCGCCACGTCTGACAAACTCTTGAGGGCCATTCAAGGAAGATTTGTGCGTATATTGCTGTAGTGACAGGTTGTCAGCCCATCGCCTAAATTACAATATACTGAAACCCTCAGGTCCCTTAGCTAGTTTTTACAGCATGCTCGGGAGGAAATGCAGCTGGCACATTCTTCTTATTTCTCCCACTCCCAGTCCAGCATAGAAGAAGATTTGCGAAGATTTGCGATGGGTGAGTTAAAGGTTCTAGCTTTGTCTAGTGCTGATCTAGATAGTAAATTCAACATTTTTATTTACCGTTGATTTTCTATTCACAACAAGCTATTTTGTGCTGCAACAGTTAATGGGCTACCAAATCAGTCATTAGTCCTAGCTTCTAAATAATGTAGGTACAGACTAAAGCGTCAAGTTTAAAATATGGCTGTAAAAGATATGTAGCGCACATAGATGGCGCCACATCAAGATACAACAGTCCTGAAACGCGGTATCGAAGTTTGCTCGGCGATCTGCATATATGCAACTTCCGAACTAATCCAGTCTGATTCCGGTCCCTAAAAATACATAGAAATCGAATTGATTTTGGGTTGTACCTAGTTATCGTTCTCATAGATCAAAGCTTTTAACAGTACGTATAACTACGAGTTCTACCTACAAAAAATTTAAACAAATATTTAAAAAAAATGCAGTAGTTCAAATTTCTTTGTCTTATATCTTCAGTTATAGCAAAATTAATGCCCACGAATTTTCTTTACCTATCGTTGTTAAAGGCTACAAAAAAAACGTTCTTACAATATCTCCATGGGTTTTAAGGTAACTGTAATTTATCTATGAAATTGTTCGAGACACTTTTATCTTTTCTTTTAGGTGAGAGTTTGGACGTTCGGAAAGTGTGTTTTGGACGTTTGTGTGAATTCCAACAGACTGGAAGATATTAGGGTGGATCGGGGATAAAGAATATCTTTTTAAATAAAAAGAAGATTTCTTTGAGAAAAGTAGGTAAAGGTCTTTAGACAATGGGCTCAATCCTAGATTTACCGGCTAAAACTAAAATTAAAATCTATTTGACTAAATAGCTTTTAGACTTTCAGACTAAAAACATTGGGAAAGGACAGGAAATCTTTTCTCTTCTAGCCGTCATAACATGTTATGGCAAAAATTGACAGAAATACTGGAGAAACATGCAAAAGTGCGTCAAAATCTTGCGGATAAAGTGTATAACTATAAAGTATAAATCGCCTGTCCTTTTCAATTGTATTATTTTAAAAATGACTGATAGTTTTTAATTTTAGTTTTAGCCGGTAGTATCTAGAATCGAGCCCAATTACTCACTTGAATGAGTAGTAAGAATTATTAATGCACCTTTTCAAATTGTACCACAGTCTTAGTACAAAAATAATCATAGTTATAGCATCATATTAATTGTATATAATCTGTGTATACCGGTTGTAAGGGACAGCGTCCCACAAACTGATAGGGGTTGCTCAGTCAACGACACTGAAAAACTTTCACCAGGATTATTTTTCAGGAATTGTATAAATAAATTGGCATTTCCATTCAAATTGTATGGAAGAACCATTTTTTTTAAGTCCTGAAAGAACGTCCTAGAGAAACTTCTTTATAGTTGTTGACTGAGCAACCCCTATCAGTTTCCCGGGACACTATCCCTTACATCCAGTATTTTTATGAACTTTAGTTGAGGTTCATGTTATAGAATAATGGCTCTAAGTAAATTTTTGCCTTAACAGCTTATCTTCTTCTTAGCGAGTGGATTCTCGAGTCAAACGACCAGATGAACCCTGGAGTCAGAGTTTTCAAACCACCTTGTAGCACAGCTATTTAGACCTTTGACATGGTTTTGAGTAACGAGCACTATCAAAAACAGCGACCGGGACCGACGGCTCAACGTGCCCTCTGAAGTACGGAATCCTTTTACTTATCGGGTACATACAATAACATAAATTAAAATACAACTATTCTTCACTTCTTTGTGAGCACAAAAAAAGGGTCAAAGAAAGTCTCAAGTACATAACTACATCATTTCATAGACCCGTATTTATAATCGACACTTGAAATAGACAGCTAGTTAGAATTCGTATCAGAAATGTCATTTCAGTATAATATGATATGTCAAACCACAAGTATCGGTTTGACAGACCATATTGTACTGAAATATATCGCTCTCAATCTTGAGATCGCTTTATAAATACGAGCCTTGTTGTACCTACCTCAATCCCGTCCTGATTACAGTGTACGAATCCCCTTGTACTAGGTTCCTATTAAGTTAATCGGTGGCATTTCCTTCCAAATGAGAAGGTACAAATATAGCAGTTAGCAATGAAATCAGACTGAATTAAATGAGTAGAAGTGGTTTCGCCATAGAAATGTTTTATTTATTTCTGACACTGGTCTTCTTCTTCTGCCGAGTGGGTATCGAGTCTATCGACCCGATGAACCCTGGTATCAGAGTTTTCAAACCGCCTATTAGCACAAATATCAGGCCTCTGACATGGTTTGAGTATAGACCACTATCTAATACAGCGACCGGGACGACGGCTTAACGTACCCTCCGAAGCAAGAAATCTTTTTCTTTTTCGGACAATCAGGTGATTCAGCCTGCAATGTCCTAACCAAACTGGAGAAAAATTCACAAAGTGATAAATTATCAAATATCAACTTTGTGTTTCCCCCCTGGGAATCGAACCCAGGACCTCCGGATCAGGAGTCCATGGCAGTAGCCACTAGACCACGGAGGCAGTTTCTGACACTGGTAACCAGTCGCCTTTTATATATACCTACGCGTCTATTTTTACTGCATTTTTAGACAGTAAGATAGACAAAGTTTTTTTTTTATAATAGATAACTGGTCAAGAGCGTTTCATTCATGCTCATATTTAGAGTTTTGGTGTCCATTCATCATCATAAATTTAAGAGCTTTGCTCTTGTCGGTGGAGTAATTTTTCTGGATTCAGCTTTCTCCTTAACTTCTGTATACGACGTGACCTCAATCTTTTCTTTGATTTGGTCCATATAGGTTCTTATAGGTCGGCCTCTTCCTCTTGTCTCTTCAATCTTTCTTTCTAATATAGTCTTTAGTAGTAAATCATGTCTGAACAAGTGTCCTAGCATCTTTCCTCTTAACATATTACTCCTTATTTAGGGAAATTGATTATCCATGTCCATTAATTATGTTAAATTTTTGTAAAGTGGCATGTTTAGAAATAAAATACATTTTGAATTCGCAATCAAAGCTACATTGAACTTAGTCATTAAATTTAAATACATTATTTTTATTAAAAAAGGTTTATTTTTCAAGAGGAGAATACAAACAGTCTTACAAAAATGACCTATTAATGATGGTTAGCAACATCTGGATACAAAAAATCAATCACCTGGCTTAGTGTTACACCATAAGAGAGCCCTTTATCTAGCAGTCGACTGACACATTCTGTTAATGATAAAGGTGATAGAAATGGACACAAATAAATGGTTTTTAGTTTCTTAGGTACAGCACCCTGGAAACGCTTATGATAATATGTCAAAAAAGGTCAGAGTGTGTGGGCTGTCTTGAAAAACTTTCGGATGGCAATTTTGTGCCGGTCAACTTTTTCCGAGTAATATTGTAACTATGCTAAAAATAGACAAAGACTTACCCTTTGTATTGGGTTCTATCCTTACCTTCATTATTTTATAATATTGAAAAAGGTTTGTCTAGTCGTATTTCTGTCTATCAGAATAATTGTAGAAAAAAATTATAAGTCATAGTTATCTATCCATTATTACATTATTGTAATCATTTCAAAAATGGAGCCTGTCTGTCAAATAAATATTATATCCCCTAGTACGTAATTATTACTTCACTTTTACTTGCCAATTCGAGTTTATTGACTGTTCCTATTGACTACAATATTAATATGAAAAAGTTGTTTATACTCTAAAAAAGTTCGTATAGATTATTTTTAAAGTCTATTTAATTAACCCCTTCGAACCGAAGAGGCCCATATACCCTGCATATCATACGCAGCGTTGAATTATCAGTAGGAACTAAAAACTTAACTAAAGTGAATTTTCTGTTTTATGATGACACATCTATCATGACTGTTCTGTTGCCAGAGACCACAGATGCTCTTGTGCATAAAGGTGATTACGATGCATTATTTCACGTTTTGTTCTAACTGACCACGATTAATACAGGTATTGCTTTCCCATCGCTCTACCACTAAGCTACCGAAACGGTAGTGGGAGTGACGAATTTATCATAGCCTTTCTTTATGTACACGTCATAGCAACGTTAGCGACATCTAACCGTGTAGTTTAAGAACTACGTAGGGCTTGACAACTCAAAATTAAAGTTAGAATTCAAGTCAATAATGATGTAGGTTCAAGCCCTGGTCGAAACGAATTTATTATTTTGCTTTTTTTCATATTATATGTGGGTCCTAAAAATCCTTAAAAATAGGTATAGCTTTTTAGTGACGTACCCAAAGCGGCGACAAAGCTAGAGCCTTAGATAAACCGAAGTCTTCATTGCGCATTTTAGGTTCCAGAAAGAGAAAGTCCTGCGGCCTAATAATGGCACATCTATCACGACTGTTCTGTTGCTGAGACCACAGATTCTCTCGTGCATAAAGGTGATTACGATGCATAATTTCACGTTTTGTTCACGGTTCACAACACGTTCACAATTCCTGTTCACGACTTCCCACACAATTGAAGCTTAGGGCGACGCAGCGAGTTTAATAAAGCAATTTTCTAAGTTTAAAATACTGTTATGTTCGGTTCGCTTTTGTTGTTCGTTTCGTTTGCAATTAAATTTATGTAGAATTAATAAGGTTGGCGATCACTGGTTTGGTTATACGAGTACAACTGGAACAAACTGGGTTCTATTTCCTAGGGGAAACACAAAGTTGATATTTATCAAAAGAAAAAGATTTTGTGCTTTGGAGGGCACGTTAGGCCGTCGTTCCCGGTCGCTGTCTTTGATAGTGGTCGTTACTTAAAATTATGTAAGAGGCCTGACAGTTGTGCTACTAGGCGGCTTAAAAACTCTGACACCAGAGTTCATCGGGTCGATAGACTTGATACTCACTCGACAGAAGGAGACTGGAACAAACGCAACAGCATGGTACCTCCTAACTATTTTATACCTGCGGTAAACGTTCTCTGTCACCGAGACTTTTTAATGACGTGGTAATTTTGCAGATGAATTTATTTTGGCCTAGTTACACATAATCACGCCTTCATCCCTAATGGGGTAGGCAGCGCGTTGAAATATACTGAAACCCTCGAATCTCTTAGCTGGTTTTTACAGCATGCCCGGGAGGAAATGCAGCTGGCACATTCTATGTTTTTCTCCAGCATGGAAACTTCATAAAGACTAGATAAAATAAATAAACTAAAAACCCAGAGTCAGAAGTCTACTTCGGTAGTAAAAAATATACACATCATATTCGATCAAACATTTCAATGGTAGTACCAAGTTAAATCACAATTTTTTTAAACATAATGCACGCCCTTATCCCTAATAGGTTAGGCAGAGCGTCGACAACACAAACAAAGGTCGTTCCGCCCCGTATTGAGGGTTATTTCAGATAGATCTGTATATTGCTGTAGTGACAGGTTGTCAGCCCATCGTCAAACAATACACGGAAACCCCCGAATCCCTTAGCTCGTTTTTACAGCATGCCTGAGGGAAGATGCAGCTGGCATATTCTATGTTTTTCTATCGCTCCCAGTCCAGCATGGAAGAAATATACGTACGAGTATATATCACAGAATAAGCAAATAGGTACTCATTAAAATTTATAAAAGATATGAAATTCGGTATCAGGCAAAGGTTCTTTACCGTGGGCGTAAAATAAGGGTTTAACTGATACTTTTCCAATCATTAAAAATTTTCAAGAAACAGAATATTGTAACGTGCCAAACACAAGCACGCTGCCGATACGTCCGGCCAATCAACGCGCGCCGTGGACGCCCAGGCTGCATATTCTTCGCCCAGCTGACCCGAACGCCAGCCCTCACCCCGGGACTATACAACATCACAGAGCTGCTCTGTATGCCCGGCGTGAAGATCGAGGGTTGGCGTGGTACGAGGACGACGGCCCAGTGCCACCGTTGCCAGCTGTTCCGCCACAGTTCCTCGCACTGTCACCGGAAGCTGGCCTGCGTCAAATTCAAATGCGGCGAGCAGCACGTCGCAAAGGACTGTAAGAGGCCGCGCACGGAACCCGCAACGTGCGCAAACTGTGGCGGACCCCACCCCGCCAACAGTCTAGATTGCTCCGTACTCCGCCGCGAAGTGCGGAACAAGAGAGCGGGCACAGCGCCCCTCACGAAGCCCGTCGAGCCGAAAAGGAAGGAGGCGGCACCGCAGGGAGAGTCGAACGCGGCGACCACTCTCATGGCGGCCGCCAACGACCCAGCCGGCGAGACGCAGCGGAAGAGGAGGCCGAGGAGACGGAGAAAGCGAGCCGCTCCTCAAAAAGACGCGGGAAAACCGGACCAGCCACGTCGCAAGCCACCCACGGGCCCACTGGAAGTGGTCGGCGCCCCTCAGGGTATTCCTCAGAGGGAGATGCCGAAACACCAGCGGGCTCCAAGTCAAACGAGCCAACGAGCAGCCGTCCCAGAAAGGGACAGGGTCCTAACAGAGGCGGTTAGGATCCCCACGGAAGTCCTGGTGGCAATCCGCATCGGTGACGATGCCACCAGTGTGATCAAGAGGGGCCTGAAGGTTCTTTCCTCCATGACCGGCCAGCCGGCCGCTCTGGAGGACCTCAGACCCCCACAGATGGCTGCTCAGGGTGGTGCTGCAATGCAGCGCTGACGCGGCCAACAAACTGCCTGCCCACATCCACTACTCCACGTCGAGTAGTCAGGATCGTGGGCCAGACACAAGGATTGACCCCAGGACGAGCGAGCCGCCGTGAGCTTGAGGTCGCTAGCTGGGCCTCCCCCCACGGGGAATCACCCGGCTGGCTCGATCTCGCCACGGCGTGAAACTCTCCTGCGTACCCGGATGTGACCTCAAGCTTTAGGCAATCCAATGACCTGTCTGTAGTAACAGGCAGCGGAACGAGACCACGCCCAGGAGGCCCTGCCTCGATGGCGTCTCCCCGCCGCACAGTGGGCTGAAATTAGTGTTTCATAGACATTCAATAAATATTTTTTAAGTGACGCTTTTTTTGCTTGTAAACGATTGAGGATACCTACTATATGCCTTATATAATGAACTTTCAGGTTTATAATTGTAAACAGCGCACTCAGATTTTTTTTCTAAAAAAATTGTATGGAGTCGGCATAATAAATGATGATATCTCCATTATCGCACAATTGCGCGTTATATCCTCTTAGGTTATTAATAAGTGAATTATTTTGGATTTTTTGACATACTCCATGTTGAGGCCAAACTTGCGCCTTTTTTTAAAAAAATCTTTAAAATATATTTTTTTTTGTTATTTTTTTTTTTATTTTAAACTAATATTAAGCTTAACATGGATGTATGTATACAGACTAGCGCCTTTAAAAAAAATCTTTTCCAAAATTACCATTTTTTTTTATTTATGTTTTTGTTTTTAACTAATATTAAAGCTTAACATGGATTTACATAGACTGGTCATTTACGAAAATTAATTGTTGAAAATTGAAAAACTTTAATGACCTGAAATTGTTTAAAAACCAATACAAACGGCTTATTATCTTTATATTTATATCATAGAAACATTTACACACAACGACTTAAATTTAATGAGTAACTAAGTAGTGAACTAAGAAGTAAGTGGTGAACTAATAAAGTAATTATTTTGCGACTCTCAACATCCCTAATTAAGTAAAATATTTAACAATAAACTAACTATCTACTGACTTTTAAATTTATACTAGCTTTTAATTATACATTGGTAATACTTGTCAAATATTTAAATTTTAAACATCATACATAAAATGCATTTTGTGATTATTAGTTGGTGGCAGATGACCAGAAGTTGTAGAAATGCCCTAAAAACGAAATTTTAGTAGTTTTTCAATACAAATAATCGTAAAAATAAATGATCCCATTAAAATAAAAAAAAAATGATATAAAGGTAAAAAATATATTAAAATGAATACAATATAAATTTATGTTATAAAATTAAATAAAACAATAAATCGTCGGCTTATCGCAAGAAGTCATTAACTAACATCACCCAAATTTTACAGGAGACGCAAATAAAGTTTTTTTTTTCTTTGGTTAATAACTAGATAAGTATGAGTGTTTTCGTAAAAGTAAAAACAGAAATGCATAGAGGAATTTTGAATTTAAATAGCTGCATACACAAGCCAAACCTAAAATCATCAGTTTTTTTTAAAAACATTTTTTTTTGTAGTTAATGATTTCTTCTCTTTACAGAAATCGTCTTCTTTAAAGTTAATGATATTTGAGCACATAAAATGAGATCGTTTTATACTATTTTGAATTTTAAAATGGGCATTAAATAAAACTTATGTAAAGAATATAATAAAAACTACATATAAATTATTAACATGTATTTATTATTTAAAGAGATCAAGTTTCTGCTTATCACAATGTAATTAAGAACTTAAAACTATAATTTTATCACAAAAAATTATCACGTGATAATTAATGTAGCAATTTATATTTCAAAAAATCACTAGGAACTATTTTCAACATTGCTTATTTAAAATACAATTTTTTGTACTTAAAAAAAAAACAAACTAACAATTATTTTAACATTTTTTAACTAAAATAATACTTTCCTTACTTCTAAAGGGTTGAGATAATCATTTCGTAAAATCAAACAAAAAAAAAACAAATAAACAAATCTCTCACTTACAAACTAAAAAATAATGAAAGATTATTAGTAATAAATTATTATTAAAGAAAATGGAATTATGAAACGCACCTATTTACTCTTCAGTATTATCATTATCACTTTCTTCATCTCCTGGAATATAATCTATCCCTTCTTGATCAGGTAAACTTTTATACCAGGGGTGCAGTTCAATAGGTATTATTTTTACAGTGCACATTTTTACTAAATCCTTCTTTTTTGCTTTGGTTATAGGAAGCGTTGAGCTATAAGCCCTTTTGAGATCGTATTGAGTGTATGAAAATTCTTCTTCAATTGGAGCTTTTGAGCGTTTCCTTAGAGACTTTGGCTTCTGCGGTTTTTCCTCTGTCACTTTTAATTCTTTATAGTCTGATTCAAAGTCATATCTAAACATCACAACATCTGGGCGTTGTTTTTCGTACCTGAAACATTTTACTTTCAACCATTCTAGTTTCTGCCCGTCACTTGTTACCAATCGATTTTTCATATTTAGTTTGTTCTTGAGATCCTTCAGGTCTAACATATCTGAAAAAGTCAGCAGCACTGGCTCATAAGGATTTTTCTTTTCAGCTCCCTTTTTCACATTCCTGTTAGAACGCGCAAGTCTAATTATGTTGCTATAATCATTCATCGAAAACACAGGAATATATTTCAGCTGGTTTTCAATAGCACTGTGAATGCTATCAACCTCCATATGGGTATGTCCGGACTCGAGATACTTTTGCTCAATCACTTCAAGATTAGTTGTCTGTACCAAATATAGAAGCAAACACATGAGATACTGGTTTCTATTTTGACCTCCGCAGGTGTCAGTGAAAATTGATATCTCTTTAACAATTTCTGGCAGACGTTTGATCCAAAAATAAAGAACAGTGCCAATTTCATCACTTCCTTTTTTTCCATTCATTTCGTTCCATAGATAGCAGTATCCATCGTTTGGAGATCGTGCTTCGTATATTGTAGCATTATAAACGTTGACTTTACGCAAGTAGTAAAGAAGAGAGACATTGCTGTTCGGCATGTGTAATACCTTCTGTAAGTCCAAGGTAATGGAGTTAAAGGATTTGTCACTGTCGGCACGAGCTTTGTCATCTTCTTTGGCCTTACGACTTTGATCCTTCAGTTTAATATGCATGTCATATTTCGCTTTCCATAGTTCTAAGTCTGATGAATTCTCTGCTTGTGCCGTGTGGTACTTATTACACAAAAGACATTGGTCCTTTTTAGGTTTATAAAAGTCCAAGTTATATTGGTTCGCAATAATTCTTCTATAAACGTTTATAGAAACTGGATCTTTTGCATCTTTATTGCATTTTTCTTTATATAACTCGTACATTTTAGGAATCGACAAATTGCTCTCCAAATAAAGTTTTGATGAAGTTTTCCTGCAATAATGAGATTCCATAGTTGGAAATGATTCAATGTGTTTTTTCACATAGTCTTCATCATCTTGACTAGTTTTGTTTATTGGTGTAGTTTTGCCACGTAGATCTTCCTTTTCATACACTCCTGAATTTCCCAGACCGGAAAATGCTTTGTTGATTGGGCCATTGGAAATGCAAAGGGTTGCCTTAAAAAACTTTTCACATACCCTAACTTTTGTTTCTTCATTTTTTAAGTAATAGACACGTGATGCAGTTCTTGGTCGTTTTGCAGCTACTAAACGCCTTTCTGGAGCATGTGCTTGAACATTACTCAATATGAAATCTTTTTGGCGCTTGAAATATCTCAATCCCCAGTAACTTTTACATATTCTGATCCGATCTTCAGGTTTGACTTTACTAATACAATTAAACCTACATTTACAGTCTATTGGCTTCGGTGCCTTCGGAGGTTGCAGCCGCTTTTTGTAGTCTTTATAAGGTAAGCAATTAGCACGCAACGCTCTCTGTAAATTTCGATGATATTTCTCTTCCTGTCGTTTATGCCATCTTACAGTTTTAATCTTTAACACAGCACACATACAAATGCATGATTTGCAAAGTCATCAATATACTGTATTAATTTTTGATGTTGCTGGTCTACCGTGGTAGTCAAGTAGGCGAAAATCATTATGTAGTTAATATGAGTTTAGCCGATACCATGACAGGTCATTAAGATTCTAGATGATTTTAGTTAAACATCATTAAACTAAACATAATTAGTTTCACTAAAATGATATACTAAAAAAATCAAGTCTTTGACATTAAATGATTTTATACAATACAATTTATATAGAAAATAGAGTTAATGATTTCTTGTGGTTTCGTATCTTCCGAACCTGACATGCTAGGAAAATAATGATTTTTGACCCGTAAAGAGCTCGAAAAGACGATCACGATGCTGTATCTAACGCAGTTAATGACTTCTTGCAGTTAATGACTTCTTGCGATAAGCCGACGAAATATATTAATTAAAAATATTGCTTATTCTGAATCACTATCTTCAGAGTCGAACTCAGAGTCAGAGTTTATTTGAGCAATATCCCTAAACTCGAATTCAGAAGATTCAGCAGATCCAATGTTTCATCAAAGAAAGGTTTCTTTTTCTTTGTATCCATCGTTGGTCTTTCTGCTGATATAAGCGGATCAGACGAAAGCAGAAGGAAATTGAAAATATCTTCATTGGAATTCACTCTGCTCTTCTTACGTGAGTGATGTTCTCTGAAACTTCTGAAGTCCTTGTTCCTTGCTTCTGAAGCCTCTTCAGATAAACTTCCAATAGGTACTATTGCGTTAAAAGCGATAATTTCGGCCCCATGAAGCAGTATCGTGTGCACTGTTGCTGACATGTAGTACCAGTTGTACAATTCAACATACTTCTCAGCAGTTACGTACGCATATTCTTTAAATTTTGAAACATTGATGGGTTCACCTGAAGTTATGGCTTGCAAAATTAAAGCAAATCTTCGGATCAGATCTTCATCTAGTCCAGTGATAGCCGCAGTCTTTTCAGGAAATTCAAAGAATCGTCGTGCAGTGTTGCCGTCGTTAGTTGTGCCATGACCTTGTTTTACAATATCGATTAATAGGTTGAGCTCCGTTTTGAACCTGGCTTGGATAGCTTTCTTTCTTGCATCCACTGCGGCTTTGTCACTTTCCCCTCTAGCAGACCACGTCTTAATATCTAATTTATATGCTATATGCAAGAGACATTCCATCATGTTTATGCGCGCATGTAGTGAAGAAAGTCCGAGCTCCATCAAGTCATCTTCTGTTGATTTCTTTTTAACTTCTTCCAAGTTGTTCATCTCCGTGGGCTTCGCCATACAAATGTAGCACACTGCATTTGATCTTACTTTAGGAGAAAGGTATGTTTTTATTTTAGCATCAACCATGGTGAGCATCAGCTTATGACTCACCATATTGCTATCACAATCAGATGGTTGGAGAGCTGATATCTCAGCTTTGACTCTTTCATTTTCTACCTTCACCACTGTTTCACTTTCTTTAACAAAGGTAAACTGTACTGGACGACAATACGCTGCTGAGCACGGTTTCGGGTTCTCCCAAACTGTGATGTCTTCACATGTCATTTTCAGTGGTGATAACGAAGTCATGAAGATACTAGAGTCATCTTGTATAGAATCCATCTTCTGTTTGTATCTGCTTTGACTGGATGCTCCGTCGAAACCGTATTTTGATATTAAAATGAGTTCTTTATTTTGTATACTTTCTGGCAAAGATTTAATTATTCTATTTGCTGTCAGATCTAGCAATGCTTGCAGTGAAATTTTTGCTGAAGAATCTGTCACCGTAATTGTTTTTTTTGGTTCAGGTGGAAAGCACACATTCTTCTCTTTTTGCACGTGGTAATACGAAGGGTACAAGTGCTTAAGGCCTTCTCGAATTGCTGATTCTCGCAAAGTTATATATTGCCACTTTGATAATTTCAGAGATATCAGTAAACCAAGTGCTTTTTGGGGTGAAAACGTTTCTTTACTGGTTGGTTTTCTAATTAAATCTTGAAGATTTTCGACTGATTCTGGGTACTTCACCATATATTCAATCACAGAAGCAATGTTGTTTTGGCCTTCATCTTTCAACTTAGAAGTTTTTCTGCTTTGTTGCCAAGTCTTCAAAAGGTTTACGATTTGAGAATTTTCTTTTCGTCATAGTTCCAATTGATGATGTAGATGGCTCCAAAAGAGAAGCAGTAGCGCTTGATGATGGCTCCGAAAGTAGCACTATAGGGCTTCCCTCATGCTGAGTAATTGATTTTATATTTTCTTTTAAGCAACTCGGCCAATCAACATCAGCCTCAAGCCAACTTTCGTAATTAGTTCGGAACCTCTCAAATTTCCGATGTGACAATTCATATCGTTTCTGTGCAGCTGTGGTGAATCTCCGGCAAAATTATTTTAAAGTCACACAATCTTCTTCAGATACACTGTTGTTTAAACGAGATAGCATGGTTTCAAACAAAAAATTGTAGTCACTTAGTTTTTTAGCGTTTTCCAGAATAACGAACAAATCCAAGTTTGTTACAAAGCTTGCCATGATGTTTGTACTTTCAATGATTGAAGATTACTAAATAATTTTCTTTCAGTACGTTCCTATTTATGGCGATATCGAATTTAATGTAACTAATTTATTAACTACCCTCTTAATTGCTAACAAATGAGAACCCAATTACTTAATAGATATTGGTACCTATTCAATAAATCAGTAGATAGTTAAAATGTCATAAACAAACAATAGTTTCCTTAATGTTGTCGGGGATTTTGAGAATAATTAGATAATTACTATTTTTAATTACAGCTAATGAGTTTTTAAGCAATTTTCACTATCTGATATTGCACACAATTAATTTTCGTAAATATCCAGTCTATGTAAATCTATGTTAAGCTTTAATATTAGTTAAAAACAAAACATAACCAAAAAACAATGGTAATTTGAGAAAAGATTTTTTTAAAGGCGCTAGTCTGTATACATACATACTTCCATGTTAAGCTTAATATTAGTTTAAAATTAAAAAAAAAAAAACAAAAAAAAAAAACTTTGAAAGATTTTTTTAAAAAAAGGCGCAAGCTTGGCCTCAACATGGAGTATGTCAAAAAATCCAAAATAATTCACTTATTAATAACCTAAGAGGATATAACGCGCAATTGTGCGATAATGGAGATATCATCATTTATTATGCCGACTCCATACATTTTTTTTTGAAAAAAATTCTGAGTGCGCTGTTTACAATTATAAACCTGAAAGTTCATTATATAAGGCATATAGTAGGTATCCTCAATCGTTTACAAGCAAAAAAAGCGTCACTTAAAAAATATATATTGAATGTCTATGAAACGCTAATTTCAGCCCACTGTGCGCCGGCCGCTTCGCGGCCGACGTGAAGGAATCCGAACTGACCACTTCGCACCGCCGCCGCGCTTTCGTAACACGGAACACGATTTCGGACGAACTGAACGCGCTCCCAATAAATACAGTCTATTGGTACGGTGTTCATTCGTAACACGGATTGCATCGGGCTACTACATTGTATTTATCTTTCCTAGCGTGCCTATAGATTTTAGATTTGATTAGGTATTGCTATAGGGTTTGCATCTGTAACACGGATCAAACAAACATAGTAGCTTCTTTCAATATTAGTTAAGCTTGCTTTAGGTTTCGCATCCGTAACACGGATCGAAACCCGCTTTTGCACTCATTTATAGCACTAAATGTTGTTTCACTAATTAATTAATGCTTTAGTCGCTGTGCCATTCTATTTCATGCTTTTGTAAAGCTTTCTCATATTAAAAATAAAACCCAACTCACTTTCATTTTTTTGTTGAGAAGCAGTAGCAAGTTTGCGTACGCCAACCGTTATGTGAATCGGCGCGTGCTTTTATTTATTTATAAGTAGATGAAAACATCTACGGGCTTTGTCTTGCTGTACTACCTCATTAGATTTTGAGAGTGGTTCTTAGTTTAACCTTAGTTAGATTATAGAAGTTTTGAATAAATATTCTTTGTTTAACTGTTTTATCCTGGTCTTGGTCATTTCTCTCCTGTAATAGGTTACCCTCACACACAGTACATTAAGTTCTATTACAATATTAATTATCTAATCCAACGTTTAACTAAAAGTTGCCTGGAGATTTATTTTTGGAAATCACTTTAGTGGGATGAGTTTTTTCGTTTTAATCAGACCACTGTAAAAATATGTTCTTCATTAGATTTATAATGATGAAGGTTTTTGAAATAAATACGAGTACATTAGTGTTTAAACTTGTCTGAAACATACACTTACTCGTACAAAAAACTTTTATTTTTTGTGTACATGACTTTCAAAAATTGATCACCAGTTACCTAAATATTAAAACGGAAAAGCCTTGTAAAGTTTGTTCAATTTATTTTATAATTAGTCTAATTTTTAAGTTAAAAGAGAATCATAATTAGAGCGATCTTAAGAAAAAATGGTCTTACTTGTTTTTGTTCACAATAATTATAACTTCTAAAATAATTATAACTTCTGAACTACTTTTGGAACCTTGTTCAACTTGGTTCAGTAAAACAGCTTCAGTAAAGTATTAAATCAATCAAAATTAAAACATTGTGAGATAGTGTTAAAATGAAAGAGAGTTGTTATTGTACATACATACATATAATCACGTTTTTATCCCTAATGGGGTAGGCAGAGCTTAAACGATCTAAAAAGATCATTCCGCCACATCTGACAAAATTTTGAGGGTTATCTAAGATAGATTTGTAGGTTATTGCTGTAGTGACAGGTTGTCAGCCCATCGCCTTAATTGTAATAAACTGAAACACTGATCCCTTAGCTGGTTTTACAGCATGCCCGGGAGGACATGTAGCTGGCGCATTCTATGTTTTTCTCGCTCCCAGGCCAGCATGTTGTTATTGTACTGACAGAGAAATAGGACTTAACCAGATAGTATGTTTTAAATACATGTCACTATAGCAATACATATTACAAACTAAAATTGCCCTCAATTTTTGTCAGACGTGGCGAAAGCGCTTTTTACGAGGCGTTAAACGCTCTGCCTACCCCGTAAGGGATAAAGGCGTGATTTATGTATGTATGTATGTTTTAAATTGAAAGCTAGTCATTGCAGGTATTCCAGAAAAAAAACATTATCAGAGGGTTTACTGTATCGCTCGTTGACTCAACTTACTCGATAGAAAAATAAGAAAAATGGCATGTTATGTTGATTGGGTGGCTAAAAAATATCAATACGTTTATACTTTAAACTGATGGCTAGAAATACTGTTGATCTTATTCATCATTGTGTATAATAAATTGTTAAATAAATAAATAAATAAAAAAATCATTTTAAAAAAATACACTTAGATTAAATAATCAAGTTAAAAATATATAAATTATTAATTTGAGTAGTCAATATATACTGGCGAGTGTCGTCATAGCCCATTATTTTCATACAAAAATGCTCGTTTCAACATTTCATAAAAAGTTGCTGATTTAATTAGTAGGCAAATAGCGTAATACGCTAAACAAACGATTATTCAGCTCGTTACGTAATTTTCTGGTTACAAAACAAAATGCCAGAAAGAAGTTAATAAAACACCGATCAATACATTTTGCGGGAACTTGAAAAGAATTAAAAAGAGATCCAATTAAATGCATTCGTCCTTTCTGTGTCTGAACAATATAAATGGCCATCGGAATAAGACTCTGCTTTATTTTTCCAATTTTTCCGCGACCGTTCACTATCCACTGGGGTTCTCAAACTTTCAAACACTCGTAATCCTTCAAAACGTCATTTTTATTTTCCATCTTTGGTTTACTTTTTCATTTAGTATAAGCCAGAAATTTTCAAAAGGTGGCTACTTAAGAAATATACAAAAAAAAATTGCAAACTACAAAAAAAAAAATCGGCGATGAATTTCGCAGTTATTTGGTATCTGTTATCTTGTGAAGAAACGGCAAATTTGCTATGGACAGTTTTTGGCTCAATAAATTGTATTAAATATTAAAAATGCACTCAATACGTACGTGTTGTAAAAACACTTTAAAAATTTCGGCTATTACTCGGAAGAGTTTACTAAACTTCTGACTCCCTCAGTTACCTAACATACTCTAACTCTAATTTAAGTAAAATTAGGCTAGGTAAGTAAGAAAGTCAAAAGATATCTTATTCTTTGCCAAAAGATTTTCACAGTGTTTTTACAACACGTTTGGTTTGAGTATTTTTTTTTGATAAATAAAACATGTAATTGTGCCAAAAACTATCCATTTATAACAAATTTGCCGTTTCTTCACTAGATTGCTGATACCAAATAATTCCGAAATTCATCACGCTGGCTCAGGAAAGAAATGGTCGCCAATTTCAAGAGTTTTCGTTTTTTAAAGATAAGTTTTAGTTATTATTTTTGATGATTTAAACAAGTATTTTGAGCCAAAAACTAACCATAACACATTCATCATTTTATTAAATGATAATTGATACCAAACAAAAGTAAAATTCCAAGAACATAACAAATTATATACGTCTTTAAGTGGCCACTATGTAGATAATAGAGTGACCTCAACGTTAAATTTAAATGGCACTGTCCTAATTACGATTGATCCAAACTGTGTGACATCAGACAGCAGTCCTAAGCATGTACTTGAGGACTCTACCGCGCTTTTTTAATGTAAGATTACTTAGATGGACTTATTTATAGTTAAGCAAGTGAGCGCCCTATTACTGGAAAATTGCAAGTTATTTGGCAAAAAGCCTGTTTTACTAGAAAATAAATTAAACCCAAATTGATTTATTATTACAGTCTTTTCTCTGTTTCGCGATGGTTCAGCGATTCCAAATAAAAATAAATACATACATACATAATATAATCACGCATTTTCAGAGCATACCGAAATGACCTAAACAAAAGTCGTTCCGCCTCCTCTGACAAAGTTTTTTGGGTTATTTAAGAAATATTTGTGGGTTTATTGCTGTAGTAACAGGTTGTCAGCCCATCGCCTAAATTGCAGTATACTGAAACTCTCGGATCCCTTAGCTGGTTTTACAGCATGCCCTGGAAGAAATGCAGCTGGTTTATTCTATGTTTTCTCTCACTCCCAGTCCAGTGCGGAAGAAAAAAATAAATGTCACTCAAAATGTAAATAATCATTTTACTTCTTGTGAGGACGACCTTAGATCATTTTCATTACTAAATTTGCCGTTTATACCCGTTATTCGCAATTTTTTCTATCTGTTACTACAACGAACTATGAATCGCCAATTTATAAGGTTCCAAATTATCTTGATTACTATAACTTGAGTCTGTTGGACTGGTTTTCGATTTTCGGTTTCGCTTTTAGTGAGTTATGATATTTATTTACAGATGTGGGCGCCATCTAGATCGTATCGCCACCTTAAGAATCTGACTGCTCATAAGAATCCTCTACATTGTGTACCCCCCAAATCCCAATTTGACAACCCCTGGAATTCACTGAATAGGAAGAACGGTATATAAAATTGCGGTACTTTTTTGCCGCTCTCTCTGTGTTTATTTCAGCTATGAATTTGAAATATAAAAGAGATGGTTTTGAAAATAATAAAATAAAAATACGCGCTCGTAAATGTTTTTAGATTGTGCTTTTGTGTATGTGCTGCAGAGTAGACAGTTAAAATTTACAATTAGCGATGTTGGATTGTTATAGAATAGTAAGTTTAGAACAAAAGATGTTCAAGTTGTTTTAAATTAATACATTTTTTTTAAGTAACATACATACAGAGGAAGTACAGGAGTCTTGGAGAGACCGGATGCAAGCCTTTGCCCAGCAGTGGGACACTAACGGCTAAATAAAATAAGATAAAACATACATACATTTATAGCTATGTATGTTTTATCTTATATATAGTTATTTATATATAGGCATGCCTCTATACGTAACGGGCTGGACAGATAGAGACTGTCTTTGAACACACCTAAACACTGCTAAAGCTGTAACTAGCATAGTTAGCTTAATAAGTTAAATAATTAATTAATTATTAAGGTTATTGAGACTCGTCGATCTATCAGACAAACTGTTCATACAGTTTTAGGGACTATTTATTAGTTCTTAAGATTTATGTAAATGTTTGTAATAATAAATAAACAATAAATAACAACTCTGCTAATTCCTACTGTATGTCCAGAAAGAGAAGCAGCTGAAATTTTCTTTCTGTACCTGCTAACCGCTTATGCTATGTGATATGTTTTAAGGTCATTCATACATACATACATATATTCACGCCTTTATCCCTAATGGGGTAGGCAGAGCGTCAACGACCCAAACAAAGGTCTTTGCGCCACTTCAGACAAGTATTGAGGGACATTTCAGATAGATCTATGTATTGCTGTAGTGACAGGTTGTCAGCCCATCGCCTAAATTAAAATATTCAGTATATTTAGAAACCCTCGAATCCCTTAGATGGTTTTTACAGCATGCCCGGGAGGAGATACAGCTGGCACATTCTATGTTTTTCTATCGCTCCCAGTCCAGCACGGAAGATGATTCCTTACGGCAAATGGTTGTTTTTAAGAACTTATGTCTCCTAAACGGATGATTGTATTTTTTTTTAATATACGTCTAAGAAAATAGTTCTTTGCCTGCAATTACAGAATTTAAAAATATTCTAGTTCATAAATAAGTAGATATGCTAAAAAAACTCAAAATATTTTTTCTATATTATTAGGAGCGCTTTCACGGTTTCTTCGGGAAAATATCAATATTTATCTAAAATCGCAACATGTATTTTTTTAATTCGACTCGTAGTTTTTATGAAATTAGCTTTTTGGTGCGATTTTCGCACATTTTCGACGCGGCCACGGGTGTAACCTATACGCCGTAGCGCGCGCGCTCACGCTGATCTGACTGATATTCTAAAGGATTACGGGCGATGGTTGCATAATATCTTGAAATTTACCTGCTCATCTGCCGTTGGGATACACATTAAAGCAGAGGAGAGATGGTTGTACTCACATATGAGATCGTTACAACGTTACATTTACCAAGAAACTTATCGTATTTCGAAAAAATATAATATGTAAATAAAATTATAAAATATAAATAAAATTCAATTTAGTTTACAATATGATGCAAAAAGACAAACACAGAACCCATAAATTCACCAAATTTTGCAACAAAGGGAATTGAACAAATTACTTCCAAAACCACAGGACGTAAATTCACGCTTCTAAAATGTCATCCGAGAGTTTTAAGACGCGCATTCCCGCGGTAAAATGCCCGGAATCCAGATTCCCCGTAAGTTCCACGGAGGACGGGCTTAATTATTCCATGAAATACCATTGTGTTCCCTCTTAAAGGGATCCCTTAATCTATGGGACGCTTGTAACTAAAAAAAAACAACATTAGTCAAAAGGCAATAAGAAAATAAGACAAAAGGCTGACAACCGATTACTAGAAATACACAGTTCGAACCACGTTCAGATTTTCTGAAATGACTTCCATACCTAATAGACTTACCAAAAATGCCGTTTTATGAGGTCTTTGACGCTCTGCCTGCCTCATAAACGATACAGACATGTCTATAATGTACTATAAATTATCTGTTTGTGCAACGAAGTATTCGCGAAGTTTTCCTTCAATCTGATCTACATCTAACCTAACTAGCTTTCCGCCCGCGGTATTACACATATTAAAAGAGTTTTTGGGGTAGGTATATGATAATTTCCCAAGGTAAAATGTTACCTGTGTTCGTCTCTGGATTTGCCAAATTATATCAAAATCCGTTTAGGCGTGAAAGAGCAACAAACAGACAGAGTTACTTTAATATATCAGTATGGATAATATTTTCATTAGCTGTGGCGCCACTTAGCAAAAGGCGCCCTTAAGGTAAAACAAAGAAAAGGGCTACTTTAGAAGTGGTTTGAAACAAATAATTTCTTGGCGAGCTACCCAATTACATGAAAATTAAAATTTTGATTGTTTAGTTGGAAATAGAAATGGCTTATGAATTTAAATTTGGCTTGAATAGACTAAAAATTAACAATGTTTTCGAGATGTTTCGTTCTTATAATTGTAAGTGTCTTGGTTGTTTTATAAACAATAAGAGAAATAGAAAACCAGCTAAGCGATCTGATGGTTTTTATATATTGCAATGAAGGGCTGACAACCTGTCACTACATCCAAATATGTTTTAAATAACCCTCAAAATTTTGTCAGACATGGTGGAACGACCTCCGTTTAGGTCGATTACGCTCTGCCTACCCCATTAGGGATAAAGGCGTGATTATATGTATGTATGTATAAGAAAATTCATTTTATCTTTGTTCAAGGACTTTAATTATGTAAACCTAAATAACGTACAGAAGTCTCCAAAATTTCATCCATTTTCACACGATGAAAATAAAAATATCAAAAGTATTGTTTAGTCGTAAATAAAAATAGAACTTTATTTTTCAATGCATCGTTTTTCATTTTAAATGAAAATAATACTTCAAAACTTCATTGGAGTGAAACTTTGCGATAGAACTGTATTTCCAGTCTAGTGCGTTCCTCCACTTTCATTATTTTGAGATTTCTAATTTTTATTGCATTATATACGTATATTTTGAATAAACTATTTCAAAACTATTCGCTTTGTTGAAGTCTATGATAATAAAAGTATTTAATATTAAAAAAAAAACTTATTCTGTTTTTCCTACAATACACGAAATTGATTAATAACATATTCTACTTTTTTAAATGTCTCATTTTTATTATTATTACATACATACTTACATGTAGTCACGTCTTTATCCCTAACGGGGTAGGCAGGGCATAAAATGACTTAAACAAAAGTCGTTCCGCCACGTCTGATAAAGTTTTGAAGTTTATTTAAGATAGATTTGCAGGTATATTGCTTTAGTGACAGATACAAAATATTGAAACCCTCGGGTTCCTTAGCAGATTTTACAGCATTCCCGGGAGGAAATGCAGCTAGCACATTCTATATTTTTCTCTCGCTCCCAGTCCAGCAAGTATTTTGCATCATTTAATTTAATCGCTCTGCCTGTCCACTGAGAGATATAATTTTAATTATATAAGTAGGTACCTAAGATATTAAATGATAATATATTGATTTAAATTCAATTAAATCGGTACTTAAGTATTCATGCATTCGTACGTTATTTAATACGCTTTAGGTAACTTATTTCACATCTAAGTGAAATTTATAGCATTTAAGTATGTAAGTAGGCAATAGATATTCATTAAGTAGTTAAAATGGTTCAAAGGAATTTATTCCTAGTACTTGGCAAATTGAAATTAATCCTTTAAATTGGTTATTAGTGGTTTGCTTTTAGAAGTCTCATACGTGTTATGTAGGTACCTATACTTACCTACTATATTTCTAGAAACATCTAAGTACTTTGATACCTGGGGATGATTCGTCATGAATGAGATACCTATTGAATTTATTGTATGTAAAATATATTATATATACAGGGTGTTTTATAACAAGTACTGCGTTCCTTTAAACCACGTAATGTATTAGTGATATACAACACAATACACATATTAAATAAAATAAATATTTTTATTTAATTATTATTCATTCCATCAAACAAAAACAAGTAACCCTTAGTATATGACACGCACACTACGACGTTCGCCGTAGGTACACTGCCGCCGTCGCCCCGCGCCGCGTCCAGCGCTCTATCGGCCGTGCCGCCGCGCCTTAGTGTGCGTGCCGTAGAAATAGGGTTACTTCTATCTGTTTGATGAAATCACTACATAGTATAAAACAAAGTTACTTTATCTGTCCATATATCCCTATGTATGCATAAATCTTTAAAACTACGCAACGGATTTTGATGCGGTTTCTTTTCATGGATTGAGTGATTCAAAAGGAAGGTTTATATGTATAATACATGCATAATATAGTAGAGAAACACTGATAATTTCCGTGCAAAGCCGGGGCAGGCTCGCTAGTTGATAATAAAATCTTCCCCTCTCTGCCCCACAGGGGTATGTTTTGGTGCGCTGGAGTCACGGCTTTATACAATGCGTAGTTAAAAGAAACGCAGTACATTTTTGACAACCTGTATATAACAGATCTGCCACCATAATATAGTAATTCTTGTTGGTATACAACAAAATACTTTTGAAAATACAATCTTACAAAAAAAATCTCTACTACAAAACTTATCTTAAATACTTGCAGTATACTGTTATCTTTTAGGAGCTACATAGAAAAGCTATATCCTATTTCTGTTGTATCTGGGCAGCCATCTTGATACAATCAATATAAATTCTACGAGCAAGCATAACCTATTTAGCTATGCAAACTTCCTATCAGATTAATCGCGATATCCTCTCCTACAATATTGTTATACAGGATGTTGCATTATTATAAATATTTAAACATATTTCACAAAAATACCTAACGACTGATGGGAGTTATATATTTTTTTACCTCACCTTTTTTATTAAATACAATATTTTACGCCAAAGAAGGACTATAAAATATATATTTTATTATTGTAATATAATATATTTATGCGTAACATATTGTATCTATCTATTTATATTTTATCGTAAACATTATTTCTATCCTAAAAAGTAGAAATAGTGTTTACGGTAAAAGATAAAAATATGTTTTTATAGTCCTTCTTTGGTGTAACATATTGTATTTAATAGTGTCATATATTTAATAGCTTCCATGCTGGCCGGGGAGTGAGAGAAAAACATAGAATGTGCCAGCTGCATTTCCTCCCGAGCATGCTGTAAAAACCAGCTACGGGATCTGAGGGTTGTAATTTAGGCGATGGGCTGACAACCTATCACTACAGCAATATACGTATAAATCTATCTTAAAAAACCCTTAAAACTTTGTCACACGTGGCAGTATGACCTTTGTTTAGGTCGTTTACGCTCTGCCTACCCCATTAGGGATAAAGGAGTGATTATATGTATGTATGTATGTAATAGTGTCATTAAATTGAAGCTTGCCGTACCGTGGTTGCAGTCCCGTTTGAGTAACTAAACACTACTCTACCATACCTACTGTCTTTCACGTGGTAAAACCCTTTGACTATCAAGAACAAATGTTCTAGTTTTCTAAGATAATGAAATAAACTGAACTGATTTATTATTATTAGTTTTAAAATTTCATAAGAATTGTCCTTATACTATAATAATATTAAAGCATATTGGACAAAAATACCTAATTGATGACGGGATTTCTTATCTCATCTTTTTATGGTAAAATAATATATTTTTATAATACTTATTTGCTGTGACATATTGCATGTAATAGAGTTATTGAAAGGAAAAGATATTGTATAATTATAATTTAGGCCAAAACTAATGCCACTATGTACAATACAAACTTGCTATAGATATGAATAGTAATTACGAATCCACCACGGATTGACCTATTGGAATTATTATAGTTCATTGGCCTGTATCGTATTATAGTTAAACTAGTAGACTTCCCTTGGGGTTAAGGCGTGATTAGTTGTACAAATTATGTTAAAGAGGCTTAACGCCATTTAAATGCAAAAAGTTTTATTGAGATACGTCTAACAGTTTTTACTTTGATCGGGTACAACAGACAGACGGACAATATTTACAGAAATCTCAGTTTTGGATTCTATTACGCTTATGAAGGCCCCTTAGAGCTATAAAAAATCTAGAAATGTAAAGAATTTACCTCGTTTACAATTTGTATAGAAATATGTATAGAATTTAACCAAAATCTATAACATCCTGTACCACTCATACTTGCTATCCATACTAATAGTAATTACGCATCCGCCACGGATTGACCCATTGGAATTATTTATAGCTCATTCGCCAGTATCGTGTTATAGTTTAACTTGGCTATCTCCGGTGCACGATACTGCAGTATTAACAATCAATTTCCTATGGTAAATCGAGGCCATATTGGATTAAAAAGTTGATTCAAAGTTGTACGTTATGCGTATAAAATCACTGCCCGTGTGAAGCTTGGTTACTGTAGGTGTCGATCAAAGTGACTAAAAGATAAATACAGAGAAAAGCAACAGCTTTTCTTGAAGATAAAATAAAAACAATTACGCTTACCAATTTGGAGATTAATAAATACAAGTATCGCTCAATTTGGGGGTGTCTCGTGCCATATCAAGGATTAAACAAAGACAACAAATAATAAATTGTTGATCTCGTATTAAAAATCTGAACTTACGTAATAATGTTAGGCTCGTATTTGTGAACCTATCTTAAGATTCAGACGAATATTAAGTATGGATTTGACATGCCATTTTGTACTGACATGACATTTCTGATACGAACTCAAACTGGCTGTTAATATCAAGTGCGGATTATAATTACGGGCCTTTATGTCGGTATAATATTTCAATGTGTTTTTTTTTACGGTATTGTCGTAGGCGTACTTTTATCCACATTGTAATTTGTATCGTGACAGCTTAAACTTACTTACCGAACGCGCAAATTGAAAGCTTTATCAAAAACAATTTTGCCAGAGTTCGTACGTAGGAAATAATGGGTGTTCCATCAGAGTGCTACAAACCGGTGTAGAAAATAGTACACCAGCTTTGTGGTCTGAACCTTGGGCTCTCAATCCGGAGGTCATGGGTTTGATTCTTAAGGGAAACATTAAGTTGATATTTCATGATTGTGAGACTTTCTGGAGGTGTTTCACCAGGTTGTCAAACAGTAAAGCAAAAAATACACTGGGCTCCGTGCTACGCGACGAAGCGCGATGATTGTCTAATACTGCCATTGTTTGAACAATGGAACAAAGACAATATCTGCACAAGTGTGTGCACCGCATAAGACCGCGCAATTCGTGCAATATAGAGTCCCTATCTACTATACTTATTTATATTGTACTGGTATCGGTTCTAAGCATTAATGGTATCACAAAATAACTGCATTACAAGCTCTACAACAAAACGTTCAGAACGTTCTAATCCATGCGTTTGCGGTACAAAACTCCATTCACAATCAAACTTTAACAGTTTCGAAGCTAACTCCGTAAACACACCTGTCAGAGTGGTCACGAATTGAAAACCAACTGCCTTTAGACATGCAAAGTGTGTCTATAACATGAGGGTTTGTAAGTGTGAAGCAGAATTTCATTGGCTGAAGAAATAAATATAAACGTTAAGAACTGAATACTTTACCTAGTAATAGGACTAAAACACAACATTACGAATGTAGATCGAACAAATCCACCGCTTTCAGCCATATTGTGATTGTGATAAAAGCGTTGAACGCATATTTTTGATGTGATCCTAAATTGTGAGGTTGACTTCACAGCCAAATTTAAAGAATGCAGTTAAGTTTTAAAATCATCAACCCTGCATATAAGTAAGTTTGAATAGCTACTGTTTCCAAATATTTGTTTCTAAAAGATAAACATAGTACTTAGCCATTTTCTCCATTTGACTCTTTAGTCTAAGTACTTTTTAATCAGTCGATCAGTAAAGGGAATTAATATCGAATCACGTTTATTCACTGTGTGTTGCGGAATTGACACTTCCATAAAAACTTTTCTTTCTGTGAAAATTCACGTGAAAAATTCCAGTACGGAAAATGGTTTTTCGTAAACGTTTGAAAATAGGCTCCGGCATTTTTTCACGCCTACGTTATTGTTGAATTTAAAACTCTGTGCACGATTTACATAACTTTCTTTGAATGTGAATGACTGCGTCGGTATATTGTAACCTTTAATTGCCATGGTTTTTTAAAATTCAATAGAAACGTTTGCGCTCGAACTTTTTCCTTTGCACTTAAATGTATTTTCTAACAGATTCGTGTAGAATAAAAAAAGCAAAAAAATAGTTTTCCATTTTCTAAACTAAACAGGAAATCTACTTAAATGATCATCAGCCTGTATCATTCCACTGTTGGACATAGCCCATGGCACGCCACTCAGCTCGGTCTTTAGATTCTTCATCCAATTCAATTTTGTCTCGTTTTCTCACCAACATCATCGCCCCACCTAGTTTCAGGACGTAGAATTAGGGTGGCAGTAAGCTGGTCACATTATCTCGTAGAACTGAAGGCCGTTAAGGCAGACGATTTCTAGAATGGATACCAAGAATCAGCGAACGTATTGTAGGACGTTTTGGGGGTAGGAGTCTACATGAAATAAAAAGTGGAAGATATAAAATACATCAAGTAACTTAAAGTGGTAATTAATTCTACATACTAACTCTTCAATACCATTTTATAATCTATGATATAATAATTCACACTAAACATTAAAGCTATGTATTGCAAAAGTGCTAAAAGTGGCCTCTTGAATGAACTTTTAGCATTTGTGCAATACATATATTTTATGGTTAGTGTGAATGATTATATTATTATGGATTTTAAAATGGAGAATGAGTTGCGATTGTCGCCAAACGTAAAATATTAATGGCAGGCACAATTTATTCAAAACTCATGGCGCCACTGTCGCAGCTCTAAAACCTTTCTGGGGGTTTATCAACCTGATAGGTTAATCAACCTAAAATATCTATCACATTTTTAACAAAAAATACCTAGAAAGAAACTATAAAATAATATTGAATTTCTTTTTGGACCATCGACAACAATTTAAGCGTTTCTAATTATAACCAACCCACAACCTAACACCTTGTTAGTTTAAATGAGAAAAGCCTATAAAATATAACAGCTTTCTTCGGTTAAAGTCGTAACCATATTTTAGCATTTTTTCCATGAAGTTGTAATTAATACTTTAAAGGTAAATGCAAAAACCACACCTTGTTAAAAAAATAGCGTTATGTTTTATTGTTTAATTAAAAAGTATTTGTAACAAAGAAATGTTTTTTTAGTCAACTGTACTGTACTATAGGTAGGTAGCCGACCTCGTGAGGTACGGGATAAAGCTAGGGAGACTGATGACTACTACAAAGTGTACTGAAATAAAATGCTTCATCGTTCTAGAACTTATTACGAATATGCGTAACCTTATAATATACTTCCATGCTGGACTGGGAGCGAGAAAAAAGCTGCTTTTCTTCCTAGACCTGCTGTAAAAAACACCAAAGGGATTCGAGGGTTTTTGTACATTGCAATTTAGGTGATAAGCTGACAATCTGTTACTACAGCAACATACATACCAATCTATCTTAAATAACCCTCAAAACTTTGTCAGACGTGGCGGAACGACCTTTGTTTAGGTCGTATATATATGTTCTGCCTTCCCGTGCGTGATTATATATATATGTATGTTATAATAAACTTGATGTGGTAAAAACCGCATTCAAAGTTAATTTGTTCTAGATTGCACAACTTCAGTAGCACAGCATCTATGTGAGATCGCTCTGTTATTAGCTAAGGCTCGAGTTTATAAAGCGATCTTAAGATTGGGGGCAATATTAAGAATGGATTTGACTTAGGTAGATTTGACAGGCCATATTGTAGTAGAATAACATTTCTGATACAAACTCAAACTCACAGTTTCAACCACTGATTATCATTACGGGCCTTATATTATACCAATTATTATACTTATGACTAGAGTGAGCAAATTCATAGCAAAAAAAATAACATTATTCCATAATACGAGTACTCCGTTAAAATACAAAACAAAAATAGCAATTTCATTTAGATTCAATCAGAAAATTGCCTTTTTAATATTCGATAGGATTAACTCGATTCGTTTGATAGAATTCAATTTGTCAACCGGCTAAACTTAACAATAATTTGTCACAATTTTTTGGTCCAAACAATGGGAAAGAAAAGGGAGAAACTAAAGGCATTTCCACGGAAGAATTATTTATCTCTCGTTCATTCGAATAGACGCTTACTAAACTGCTAGACGTTAAACCAAGTCCCACAAACTGATAGGGACTGCTCTGTCGACGATACTGAACAACTTCCTCCAAGAAATTCTTTCAGGAAGAAAAAAAAAATGGCTTATCCACAAAATATTCACCTCGATTAGACAATTTGTATGGAAAAGCCTTTTTTTTCAATATCTGAAAGAAAAGTTTGCTGATAGTTGATCAGTGTCGTTGACTGAGCAACCCCTATCAGTTTGGGAGACTGTCCCTTACACCTGGTATTCCAAAAATGTGTCACACCATGTCATAATGTAACAGCTACGACAGTCTTCTGCTGGATGTTTCTCAATCGAAGAGTTATGTATCATACTAACGCAGCACACCATGCTGGTTGGGGAGCGAGAGAAAAACATAGAATGTGCCAGCTGCATTTCCTCCCGGGCATGCTGTAAAAACCAGCTAAGGGAGCCGAAGTTTCCAGTATATTGTAATTTAGGTGATAGGCTGACTGTTGAAATACCTGCAAATCTGTCTTAAATAATCCTCTAAACTTTATCAGTCGTGGCGGAACGACCTTTGTTTAAGTCGTTAACGCTCTGCCTACCCCATTATGGATTAAAGCGTGATTATATGATTGTATGTACTCAGTATACTTGGCAGTTGGATGAGGCAGCGCAGTGAATGACACTGATTCACAGGGAATGCTCCTGCTTTTCTCCAAACTTCATTAAGTTATATTGTTACGTAAACTAGTGTTCACAAATTCATTAGCTTGTGAATACTACTTTACGTAAACACAAATTAAAAATGAAAACCCTTAACTACTGAACCATCAAACCGTGGAATTATGCAAAACTAATATAAATGTTTACGCAATCTGCGGCTGTTGATGCTAACTGACTGTTACATTAAACAACCAATTTCAGCCGAATAAAAGCAATCACAGCCCCGGGGATTGGACAGATAATATTCCATTATGTGGGAGGTTAATAGTCGATTTATTTGGTAGTCACATCCGCAATGGACGTTCGCGCGATTGAAATGACTGTCAGTCTGCGGCACGGACCGGCAAGCGTGAATGAAATGTTGCTCAACTGCTTTTAGTTTTGCGGTTGCTATTGTACTGGAGTCGTATTTTTAAATCACTCGAATCGATATCAAATATGAAAGAATAAAAATAATAAATAAATAAAATAAAAATAGTTTATTTCAGAATCTTAGTTAATATTATCAAAAGTGTTCGAGGAACTCCTTTTAAGTTTTTTAAAAACTTGTGTTAGGAGGGCCCGCTCTTCCATAAAGATTTAACAAAACTAAGTAGTGTGGTTTAGAATGATACAATATAAGTTAAATTTATAAAAATACAATTATTTAATTAAAAATTTAAAATTATTGAAAACAAAATATAAAAGGTATGTGTGTGTACGTGTAATAATACCTAATTATACGAGTGTGCTGTATGTAGGACATAATTTTAGTGTTTTTATGTAATTATCTGTAAAATGGATTCAGTGTCTTCGTAAGATATTATTTCATTTATGACATTTTTGCACTCGTATTAAGTTTTTGGGAATATCTGTAAGGTTTTATTTATGCTATTGTAAAGGTGTGCGGATTGTCTGTCAAACTGTCTTACCGCGAAGGTGCTCCTAACTGGGTCGGCAATGACCACCCTATGACTTTTCCTTCTATTCAAGGTATCTGGCTCAAATACAAGTGTTTTATGAACCTTTAACACTGAGGACAAAATATAGAGCTGTCTAACCGAGAGCAGTCTACACATCTCGAAAAGGGCAGAAGTAGGGAAGCGATAAGGTTTAAAGTAGCTAACTTTCAGTAGTGACCTTTGTGCCCTTTCGATCTGCAGGAACTTCATTTTTGAGGCACCACCCCAGATAGGAATGCAGTACATGAGCACAGATTGTTCGAGGGAAATGTAGACTGTTTTTATCAAATCGTCTTGCGCAATGTGTCTCAAGTTTTTGAATATGAGTTTTCTGACTCTATTAGCAATAGCTTCTGTTTGGGGATGCCATGATAACCTTTGATCTATTATTATACCCAGATACTTGGTGTTAGTAACTTTACTCAGGGATGGGCAGTCGCATGGCATAGCATTTCTGTTATTGCAAGAGTGGATCCTGACACGAAAAATGTGACTAGATTGATAACAATCAAAGATTGAAAAGCAAATATAATTAGACTTAGAAACATTTAGAGTCAGAAGGTTAGATTTAAGCCATTGTGCAATCACATTAAGGCCATCTTCAGCGTGTCTGTGTTCAGCCTCCCACGATTCGCCATGGAACACTATAGCAGTATCATCCGCGTATGATAATATTTTACCGTTGGTGACCCTCAAGTGGCATAGTTCATTTATATATATTAAAAATAATGTTGGACCAAGTACGCTGCCTTGAGGGACACCGTAGGTAACATCAGTTTCGCTAGTCAAATACTGTCCAATCCTAACCTGCTGTTTACGATTTTTGAGAATATCTCTGAACAAGGCCAATGGCATCCCTCTTATTCCTATAGCTTCTTATTTTTGAACCAGAATAGAGACAGAGACTGTGTCGAAAGCTTTCTTATAGAAGAATAACATTCGCATGGTAAATTGTATGAAAATTTCATACGAAAGATGCTCTTTCGTGTGCGCATTGGAGTTCGAGTGATTCAAAAATACGACTCCTGTACTGTAGGTACTGGCTGTTTTTTTAGTGCGAAGTACCTACAATCTTCCCATTTTTAAATCTTTGTTTATAGGCACTTTTCAATGGAAGGTACAACAATGTTTCTTTAAATACTTATTAGACCAAAGCTTGCGTGATTGAAATGATTGTCAATCTGCGGCACGGACCGGCGAGCGTGAATGAAATAGTATTGCGGTTGTTATTGTACTGTACTGTAGGTACTCGTTGTTTTTGCTGCAAACTACCTACAATTTTCCCATTTTTAAATCTTTGTTGATAGGCACTTTTTAATGGAAGGTACAACAATGTTTCTTTAAATACTTATTAGACCAAAGCTTTCGTGATTGAAATGATTGTCAGTCTGCGGCACGGACCGGCGAGTGTGAATGAAATAGTAGTTATTCTAAAAGTGTTCTTAGGAATCTATTTGGAAATAAATGATTTGACTTTGACTTTGAAAAATTGCGGTTGCTATTGTACTGTACTGTAGGCACTCGCTGTTTTTGCTGGAAACTACCTACAATTTTCCCATTTTTAAATCTTTGTTTGTAGGCACATTTTGATGGAAGGGACAACAATTTTTCTTCTTATATTTGACCAAAACTTGTGTGATTGAAATGATTGTCAGTCTGCGGCACGGACCGGCAAGGGCGAGTCAATAGAGCTACAACGCTGCAAGACATATAAAAATAACTTCCCACGAGGTGGACGAGGTACATGATCAGATTCCTAAGGACCCAATATCGTTTACCGACAGTAAAGTGAGCTGGCTACCTAAAGCATGCATTGTCGTCGCACTATGGACCACCAGGCACGAGCAACAGCATGGTAACACCCCCGCAACCGTCCGACCTTATAAATACACCGCGCCACGGTTGACCGCCGACATGTCTTCCAAGATCACCAGTAGACTCTAACTAAATTTTGTATTTGTTTTTAAATAGTCCTAAATTCTGAAAATTTAAAAAACTGAAAATAGAGTTAATTTTTTAGAACGAATATTTAAATCAAAAACCATATCTCCGAATGAAATGTTACTCAATTGCTTTTTGTTCTGCGGTCTCTATTGTACAAAGTATGGTACTGTTTTTCGCAGTGAACTTCAGATAATTTGCCAATTTTCGAAACACTATTTATAAACACATGTTAGTGGAAGGTAAAACAATGTTATTTTTTATATTTAACTGAAACTTGCGTGATTGAAATGACAGTCAGTCTGCGGCACGAACCGGCAAACGCGAATGAAATGTTGCTCAACTGCTTTCCGTTTTGCTGTTGCTATTGTACTGTACTGTAGGCACTGGCTGTTTTTTGGTGCGGGCTACCTACAATCTTCCCATTTTTAAATCTTTGTTTATAGGCATTTTTTAATGGAAGGTACAACAATGTTTCTTCAAATACTTATTAGACCAAAGCTTGCGTGATTGAAATGATTGTCAGTCTGCGGCACGGACCGGCGAGCCTGAATGAAATGTTGCTTAACCGCTTTCAATTTTGCGGTTGCTATTGTACTGTACTGTAGCTATTGGCTATTTTTGGTGTGAACTTCCTTTAATCGGAAATTTTTCAATCTGCAATGTACCTATTTTCTTTTCAGGATAAAGCGATTGAAATGATAGTCTGCGACATAAATTGCTGCGGACGGCAAAAAAATGTTGCTCAACTGTTTTTTAGTTTTGTTGTTGGTAACTGTTTTTTGTACTGTTCTGGATGTTATTTCAGTGTGAATTTCCTATAATATGCCTAATTTTATACCGTTATTTATAGCACATTTTAATGGAAGGTACAACACATTTTGTAAAGCACTGTTTTTTTTCCTTTGTGTGATTGAAATGACTGTCACTCTGAGGCACGGACCGGCGAGCGTGAATGAAATGTTACTCAACTGCTTTTCAGTTTTGCGGTTGCTATTGTATTGAATATTTTTTTTCAGTATTTAACACTGTTTTTTGATTCAATTAGACACATTGTTATTTAAAACAACCAGAAAGTAAATTTTCATATGACTAGATGCACTAGGTATTCTATGTTAGAGCGTTAATAAAATCCGGTAAATTTTCCCGCTTTTATTCTAGTTTCAATTGCGATGGACCATTTTTCAACAGTTTCCATGCCTGTAGGTATATTACTCTAACATTGAACCAAAAATGTTTTAGCTAGATTTACTGCGGGGTTTGTGAATAAATATTTTACCTAGTACGGTATACACTCGTAAAATCCTATCGTGCTCGATAATTTTATAAAATTTATTAACTGTCATTAAGATTAAAGCCAGAAATGCGTTACAAAAAAATATTTATGATAAGGTCCGTAATATTTATTAAACAAGGAGATGACAAACTCGGCTTTTGTCGAACCGTTTCCGCCCTACCTACACCTTAACGAAACAGGCCTCATTTCCCGTATATGTACATACTTATCAGACATTATAGGGTGGTAGACCGAGGTCTGTTTACCTATTAAAATAGTGGGAAGTGGCCTGATTCTGCTAAGGCCCAATTCCACTAAGGACACACATCCGGCCTGAATCCCTCACGGACGCCGGCGACTTCCGGTCGTCCCAACTTATCGCTAAACCTGTAACTTGAATTGGTTTGGGGTCTTTTGGAGTTAAGGAGTTTATTTGGTTGGCAATTTTGTTATCATAATACTTCGATTTAAACCAAAATGTTGAAAACCGAATAGTATATATGGTAGTACAAAAGTAATTAACTTTGAGAGTACAAAAAAGTTTTAGGATGGGTCAGATGATGAGAATTTGAGTTAATGATGGTGTAACAATGAGAATTAAAAGGGATCTTGATATTTTGAGTAAAGGTTAGACCGCACTATGGCGCAGCTGCAGCGGAGCGGAGCAGTGCAGCGCGGCACGATACTGCGCGACAAAATCTGACAAAATGTATGAACCTGACATTACCGCGCTGTGAAGCGTCGTAAAACTCTCGCTGCAGCGACGCTTCAGTGCGGTACCTCTCATACAAAGAATCTTTTGTCGCGCAGTGCCGCGCCGCGACGCACCGCGCCGCTCCCCTGCAGCTACGTCCTAGTGCGGTCTAACCTTAAATCACATCCATCGAACAAAAAAAAAATATTTTAATAGGTACCTAATGTTTTACCTGTAAACCTAAAGTCCACGATGGACTCTTTGACGACATAAAAGAACGCACTCGTAAAATAGACCTGTGAGTCTTACATGCTGGATTGCGAGAGAATAACATAGAATGTGCCAGCTGCATTTCATCCCGGGCATGTTGTAAAAACCAGCAGTTTCAGTATGTTACAATTTAGGCAGAATGATGATAGCATCACACTACAATGGGGAAGAGGTACACTCGAGGACCTGGATTACGCTGACGATATCGCACACTGCAAAAGCAATGCAATCTAAGCTTGAAGCTCTGCAACGTGCTGTACTGAAAATGGGCTTGCGTATCAATGCTCGAAAAACCGTCGACATGCGCGTATGTTGTGAGGACTTAGGGCCTATACTTTTGGACAACAATCCTTTATTATCCGTCGCAAACTTTTCTTACCTAGGTAGCACACCAACCAAGGTGGCTCGGATAAGGACGTCGACAGTAGCATTAGGAAAGCTAAGGGTGTGTTTGCACAGTTAAAACCTACCTGGAAGTCAAATATTCTCATACGACGAATAAAAATTGCACTATTCGACTCCCTTGTAAAATCAGTGTTGCTATATGGCTGCGAGTTGCGTAAAGTAACATAAAGCTTGATAAACAAAATCCAAGTTTTTGTCAATAAGTCGTTACGTTCCATACTCCGAATATACTGGCCGACCACCATTCGAAACGAGGATCTTTGGACCATTTGCCAGCAGACCCCAATTGCAAAGGAAGAAGCACATAGTAAATGGAGTTGGATAGGGAACGTCTTGAGGAGGGGCGACAACAATCTAGCTAAAACCACATTCGAGTGGGAGCCAATCGGTGGAAGACGTCGAGGCAGACCTGTGATGACCTGGAAACGTACAGTAGAAGCTAAGCTGAAGGCAGTCAATTTAATCTGGGGACAAGCGAAGATCGCAGCGCTGAGTAGGGAGGAGCGGAAGAAAATCTCAAGGGCCCTCTATACCAGCGGGGTACCATAGGACGACAACAACAACAACACAATTTAGGCGATGGGCTGACAACCAGTCACTACAGCTATATACCTAAAAATCTATCTTAAATAACCCTCAAAACTTTGACAGATGTGGCAGAACGATCTTTGTTTAGGTCGTTTACGCTCTGCCTACCCCATTAGGGATGAAGGTATGATTATATGTACGTATGTATGTGAGTGCAAAAAACATATCCGTAAATAAATACCGGTATATTTGGAACGGCTTTCATGGCTAGGCCTTTAGGAACCGCAGCCTATTCTCGATTTACACAGTCCGTTGCCGGTGTTTGATTTGATTTCAGCGTTTAGAGTTACGGTTTAGGGGAGGCATATGAAGTAGACCAGTGGAATATGCGAGTAGGTGGCGTGGACAGCTGTCCGTTGGAAATACTTGCCGGGGTTTGCATCATTGCGGTTGGATTCAAACCGACAGGTTCGCATCGGATCCGACGTAATTTTACAATGCGGTAAAATAAATTGTAGTTAGTTACCAGGAATGACAGCTCATTATTACATTCATACATACATAATCACGCTTTCAGAGAGCCCGATGGTGTAGTGGATAGGGCTACTGCCTCCTGAACGGGAGGTCGTGGTTTGAATCCCACCACGTACCAATGTGTTTTTCGGTTTTCGAATTTCATGTGTACGTTTATTCGGAGCTTTTTCCGTGCTTCGGAAGGCACGTTAAGCCGTTGGTCCCGGTTAATATCGTTTAATACCGTAGATACAAGTCGTTAAGCCATATCAGAGGCGGCTTGAAAACTCTGACCTAATCTAGGATTGGGTCTGGTTTCCTTTTTGGTTGCGGAGGACAGATGACAGTCGCTCTGTGTAAAAACCAGTACCCTCGTTCATTTCCCTAGATTAGGTAGCCGCTTTCGTGAGATACGGGATAAGGCTAGGAAGAAGAAGATGCATAATCACGCTCTTATCCTTCATGGGATAGAAGCGTAAACAACGTAAACTAAGGTCATTCTGTCCCTTCTGACCAAGTTTTGAGGGTTATTTAAGAGAGATTTGTAGGTATATTGCTGTACTGACAATTTGACAGCCCATCGCCTAAATCACAATATAATGAAACCCTCGGATCCCTTAGCTGGATTTTACAGCATGCCCGAGAGGAAATGCAGCTGGCACATTCTATGTTTTTCTGTCGATCCCAGTCCAGCATGGAAGCTCATTATTAGCAAGCAATTTATGCTTTTTGACAAGTTGTCACTGTACAGTGCGCTGTGCGACCAACATAACTGTTTAGGCGGCGATATTAGAAATTAAAATTTCGCTTACTTACTTTGACAGCGATTGAGGCAATGACAGCTATATTGGCGACGTGACAGGATAACAGATAGCCTACTGAGCCGTACTGAGTTTTCAAACCAGGCTAATGCAAATAGTTCGGTGTGAATCCTAACTACGGAGGAAAATAAATATTCCAATAAGCTGCGTTGTAGGTTGACTTTATCGTGTGATTGATTCAAGTGGCTAAATGCGAAACTTAAAGGAATTTATAAATTAAATAGCTATTGTGTAACATTTATTTTGAACTTATTAACTTATTTTATTTATTTTTTATTTCAGGCAACTGAGGCCCAAATCAATACAAAAAATATAATAACATAGCACTATTAAAACTATGCTGACTCAGGAGCTGTGCGCCGCGTATTCCCACGGAAACGGCGGAACACTACTCCTTTCGGGCAAAACACCGGCGATGTGAAGACGCCTAGATGTGCAGTCGGGACCCGCACCACGAACGAGTTGAATTTGTTTCTTATGTAAGTTTTATCTGTGGAAATATACAAAACTTAAAAAATACAATATTTATATGCGTAGGTAGAAATAAGCAATATCTACATGCTGTGCTTTGCGTTCAAATAATTTCTAACCATTTTTTCGGGCATCATTCTTAAATCTTACAGATATTTTTCAAGTATTTTACAAAATATTTTCTCTGAAGTACTTCCGCTACTAAGGCATACCGATTTATGATTTACTCCGTCGGATTCTTGACACAGATATGCAAGGAATGTGCTTCTCACGGTGATTTTTGCTATATTGCGAATATAGCAAAGGACATTTTTAAAACTTAACTTGCATGCTGGTCTGGGAGCGAGAGAAAAACATAGAATTGTGCCAGCTGCATTTCCTCGCGGGCATGATGTAAAAACCAGCTAAGGGATCCGAGGGTTTAGGGTATTTGTAATTTAGGCGATGGGCTGACAACCTGTCACTACAGCAATAATTTGTAGGTAACAAATATATCTTAAATAATCCTCAAAACTTTGTCAGACGTGGCGGAACGACCTTTGTCGTTTAAGCTCTGCCTACCCCATTAGGGATAAAGGCGTGATTATATGTATGTATGTATGTACATTTTTAAAAGTTGCACGACTTCTAATTGGTTACTACTTGTGAAGTTGTACTTGTAAAATCTGTGTTGACATTGTTGACGACAACTGAGTCCCTTTTCTTTTGCCATAACTTTTAAGTGCCATTTCTTAGATGTTTCATGTTTAAATATGTTATGGCAATGAACAAATTCTTATTCTATTCATTTATGTGTTTGCCTGCATTATTCTAACCAAGCTTGGGACAGACTCATTACTATCTAATGAACAATAGTAAATAAAAAATAAAATAATATCTCATGTCAAAGAAACCCGGAAAAATCAAACACACGAACTCCGTATAGAGAGGCCGAAGTCTTAACCGGTAGATCTTGGTGGCTCTATAGCCGGCAGTCTCTCTTAGTAAGAAACGGTGCACAAAATTAACCTACAACTAAGCTGGCCCGAAGTCCTATCCCCAGTTCCCTTAGCCCCAAACGGCCAGTAAGGATTTATGGACTTCCCATAAAAAGTAGAAGCGATGTATTTCCCTGAAAGTCCCGTAGGAGCTCACCCCATTTTGTAGAATAAAAATTCTTTTAAGCTGCCTGAACCAGTTGTGCCTAACCGTAATTTTATTAAAATTGGCATATAAAATTCATAAGTTGAAATGGCCTAAAAAATGTTCAAAGTGTGCGGAATAGTAAAACGACGATTCATTTACAAATCATGCCCGGATTAAAATATTCTTTTACACTATTCTTTTTATAAAAGACCCCAGATGGATATTTTATACATGACTCTAATAAGTACCATAATTATTGTATAATCAAGAGTACCCTAAAGATTTTCAATAACAAGTGTGTATCACTATTATTTATCTATGACTTATTACTATAAGACACCACAATGCACATATTTATAAAGCGATCTCAAGATTGAGAGCAATATTAAGTTTGGATTTGACGGGCTGTTTTGTACTGAAATAAAATTTCTCATACAAACTCAAACACGCTGTCACTCTTCAGAGTTGATTAAAATTACGGGAACAAGTATATGGATAGGATTTTTATGGGCCCGAACCGCTACCAATAGTCGAATCCGGGCTTGAAATGCTACCACGCGTTTTGCAGGCTCGCGCACTGTAAACTCAAATTGGATTACCAACTGCTGTCGAAAGGACTAAAATGTTGCCGTCACACAAATTGCTTGTGCAAGGTTAATAGCCGAGAACTAAACAAATAAATAACTACGGGAATTCGAACGTGCAGCATGGATGAATCTAAATATTCGTATTGTAGTTATTTGAAATGTACCTGTCCATACCTACGGGCTTACGAGGATAGAACGTTCCTTGTAGTTCTTATTCTTGTAGTGAAACATGAGCATCTAAAATAAATGACAGTTTTCAAACCATTACCTAAATTGAAAACTCTGGAAATTTAAGATACCTACTCCTCTCTAACTTTTTATAGTAAGATAGTACATAAAGGGCTCGGTTCTAGATACCACCGGCTAAAACATAAAATTAAATTTATCTGTCACTTACAAAAAAATAAAAAATAAAAAGGACAGGCGAATTATACTCTATGGTTTTACGCTTTGTCCGTTAAATTTAGACGCGTTTTAACACGTTTCCAGTATTTCGGTCCGTTTGATCCGCCATAATATCATATGACGGCGGATAAAAATGACAGATAACGCATAAAACCACCGACTATAAATCAAAAACTGGAAGGAAAAAGATCTCCTGTCCTTTTCTAATGTTTTTAGTCTGGAATTGACAAATTGATTTTAATTTTAGTTTAAGCCGGCAAATCTAGAATAGAGAAATATGTGGCTTTGGCGAATGAATTATTATAAAATGTTATATGCTTGCACTCAGAAAGGATGCGCTCCTAAGTTGAGTAAAGAGTACTAAAAGAATGTTGGTATTAACAGCTAAGGTGCCTTACCTGTATGTAGAGTAGAATGTTCCACTGGTTTATGATGATGGTATAAAAGATTTATAACCTAAGTATCTACTATCGCTTTGGGAGTAGTTTTACTCAGTAAAACTGTCCTAATTTGCAGATTTTTTGGTTTGTTTATCATATATTCATATTTATTTATTTATAGTATTAAATAGAGATTTCAAATAGAGTTACATTTATAAGTAATAATTACATTCTATACATATAATAAATCTCTAGAAGGGTCGCGTCTGTACATTGAACATTTTTACAAAAAAATAATTGCAGCAGGCATTATTAACTATATTTATGAAGATCAAAACGATTTTTTTTAGAACATTTGTCTGTCTGTCTGTATGTATGTTACCACATCACGCCAAAAGTACTGAACCGATTTTGATGGGGCTTGTTTTATTCAACTGTGTGTTACCCGGGTTACAACTAAGGATACCTTAAATCACGCCATCTGACTAAGGGGGTAGGCAGAAAATTAAAATTTGGCTGTTTCTTAACTGATCTTTATGGATCTTTTTTTATTCAACTGAACATTATTTAAAATTAAAGTTACGAAACAAACAACAACGCATCATGACTTAAAAGGTAGGTAGAAAATTGAATATGAGTCGTTTTTAACCAATTTCGATGAAACTTTTTTTGTTTGCATTACTTAAACTAAAAGTGACGATACAAATACGAACGCAACCTGACTAAGGGGGTAGGCAGGAAATTGAACTCTAATCTTTTTTACCGATCTTAAAGGGACTTTTTGTTTGACTGAGTTATTTTAATTATCTGGTGTCCAGCCTAAGTTAGAAATAATTACGCAAACCATTCTAATTTTGAGTAAGTACCCCAGTTTGTATGGAAAACACGCATTGTAAAACATACTGAAAACGCTTTTTCGCGCGAAGGAGCGGGATCTGCTATAGTATTTTCCATACAATAACAAAGATCAGACAATGCGAAACAGCAACCGCGCGCGGGCTAGCAGATCCCGCTCCTACGCGCGGAGAAGCGTTTTCAGTATGTTCGACACTGCGCGTTATCCATACAAACCGAGCGTACAAAGTCGCAAACAGCTAGTATTAAATACATTTTAAACTTTTAACCAAAAATTACAAATTATTAAATTAAAATTTCGTACAAAACATAATGGGTATTTGCATTCATTCATCTAGTAAGTCCTTCACAGAGTAATACCTACGTTTATTCTTGTAGGTGTTTCTAATGGTTTATTATGAAAACTTGCATAGGATTTTGATGCTTTTAAGTCTGAGGGTAATTTACTTAGAATCAAGAATCAGTACAGTTCCTTGGTAGTAATTTTTATTCAGATTTACATGGCTTATGAAACACTATGCAGATTTTCAGCTGATGTAGAGGAAACCCCCTCGCAAGAAATTCTCAAGTCCAATGCATTTGTCCAAGTATAGTCCCTGGGGGGACATAAATAGCCTCAGGAAGCTCAGGTTCTTGACCCAAAAAGGATCGTGGGTTTTTTCTCGTAGTGGGTGTGATTATTTATATAAGAAGGGTCAGTTACAATTATAGATCTTTAAAGGTCGCATAGCCTGTTAGGATAAATACGAGTTCTGTTGCAAGTACACACCATGCCATCAAAGTTCCATTTGAATATTTCGTACCATAAAGATTACATTTCAAACATCGTAGCTAAAGTCCGTTCCGTAAAATTTGTACTGTCTAATTCACGGCGTGTTTCATTGTTTATTTTTATTGCCTGGGACCAAATTCACGCTCAAACAAATGTGAAGTAAACCCTTAGGGACGTTAATTAAGTTTTTGGCTTTTACGCTCCCTTTGGCAGTGGTGTTGCCCATAATGAGAATTAGGGGTTTAGAAATTACTCGTATCGGAAATGTTTGTGTGGCTAAAGACTTTTTTTTTCGCTGCAAGTGATGATATTTAGATACAAACGAAACAGATAAATTAAACAATGTTGATTGATGTTTACTAGAGAATTTTTATTTTTGCCTTGGAGGGAGGGCCCTTTGACAAAGGTTTATCAATCAGTAAATTGTCAAAAGGTACAAGTATGCAATTGGGCGTTTTTCATCTAGACGACACGGTGACGGCAACGGCGACGGTCCGGCACCATCGACAGTACCGTTGAAGAGATAATCTACGAAAAGCAAATATAATTATATAGAACGCTTTTCCACTTGCCAGCACGGCAACGGCACGCCATTCATGCCCATTGTCGCCTTCCTGCCAAACTGTATTCGTACGAAGCATGCGCGTGTGTCAAGGCGTGTGTATGTGCGGTCAGATTGGAACTAGGTGGACGTGATTGGAACGTTGCCGTGTCGTTGCCGTGTCGTTGCCGTGTCGTTGCCGTGTCGATGCCGTGTCGTTGCCGTGTCGTTGCCGTGTCGTTGCCGTGTCGTTGCCGTGTAGTTGCCGTGTCGTTGCCGTGTCGTTGCCGTGTCGTTGCCGTGTTTTGCCGTGTCGTTGCCGTGTCGTTGCCGTGTCGTTGCTGTGTCGTTGCCGTGTCGTTGCCGTGTCGTTGCCGTGTCGTTGCCGTGCCGTCTTGGAAAAATAGAGCCATCGTGACGGCGCTGTCGCCGTGCCGTCCTCTTGCCGTCTAGTGGAAAAACGCCCATTATTTGGGGAAACACAACACATCGCAAAGACATTCGCTTCCCAACTTGACTTCAGAATATCCAAGATTCAACAGAAGAGAGGTGCTCCGACAGTGAAATCAGTGATATCGTAGGATAATACTCGTAATCTTTTCCAGAGTCCTATTCGGGAACTTCCGTGCTGGTCTCTGGAAGCGAGAGAAAGAAAACATAGAATGCGCTAGCTGCATTTCCTCCCAGGAATGCTGTAAAAACCGGATAAGGGATCACATGGTTTCGGTATATTGCAATTTAGGCGATGAGCTGACAACCTGTCACTACGGCAATATACCTACATCTATCTCTAACTTAACCTTCAAAACCTTGTCGGACATGGCGGAAGGACCTATTTTTAGGTAGATTACGCTCTGCCTACCCCATGAGGGATAAACGCGTGATTCAGTAAATTTGTATGTATATTCTTCCATGCTGGACTGGGAGAGATAGAAAAACATAGAATGTTCCAGCTGCCCTTCCTCCCGGACATGCTGTAGAAGACAGCAAAAGGGACTCGAGGGTTACAGTGTATTGTAATTTAGGCGACGGGCTGACAACCTGTCACTACACATTAGCAATACACATTACAATCTAAAATTGCCCTCAATTTTTGTCAGACGCGGCGAAAGCGCCTTTTACGAGGTGTTTAACGCTCTGCCTACCCCGTAAGGAATAAAGGCGTGATTTATGTATGTATGTATGTATATTCGGGATTGGTTAGCATCTCCATCACGAGATTATATTTAGTTTAAAAAACTTGACTAAAGTTCTTCCAACCAACAAAACAAAACATAGCATTATCATTAAAAATCAATCAATTACTCCACCACTTCGCCACTCTACCGGCTTAACAAATTGACATCGAACCCGCCTAAGTATACCTACAGTAGTTGCACCTTAATAGGATGCTTGGTCGTGCCCGATCGCATTTATCAAAGTCCTACCCTAAGCAATTTCAGATAATCTAGCCGGCTTCAGTCTAAAGTTATTTACAATCAATTTCCTTGGCTATTAAGGCTGAGGGAAAACAAGTTGATGTTGCTCTATAACGTTTAGAGGCTGTTTGCATAGAAACGTACATACATATAATCACGCCTTTATCCCTAATGGGGTAGGCAGAGCGAAAACAACCTAAACAAAGGTTTTTCCGCCGCGTCTGACAATATTTTGATGGCTATTTAAAATAGGTTTGTGCGTTTATTGCAGTAGTGACAGGTTGTCAGCCCATCGCCTAAATTGCAATAAATTAAAACCCTCGGATCCCTTAGCTGTTTTTTACACCATGCCCGGGAGGAAATGCAGCTGGCACATTCAATGTTTTTCTTTCGCTCCCAGGCCAGCATGGAAGAATGTTTAGTTCTGCTGGTGAAATATGCTTAATTCATTAATTAGAATTCATTTCATCAAGTCGAAAAAATATATCGCCTAGGACCACCCGTTTTGTACCCAGATGTCCGGAACGGGAGCTTATGGCTCAGACCACTAGACCACGGAGGCAGTTATTTTCATGTCCAACGTTCATACTTCCTTTCGTAGTTACGTAAAACAATATATATTGTGATTTTCCACAGAGGAAATTGGTAGAAAATTCTTTCACCCACGCTTCGCTTCAATGGCAAATATTTAACACATTAAATTTACCACATCCGTCTCCATATCCCGTATTTATCGGGGTCTGCTACCTAATCTTGGGGTTTGAAAGAGGATCTTTTTTTTGCCAGGTTAATGGCTAACCCAGCTGTAAGAGTTTTCAAGTGATAAGCAAAATAGCCTCTGACATATCTTAACGACTAATATATACGATATTAACTGGGACTAACGGCTTGACGTGCCTTCCGAAGCACAGACACGCTAGAGTTGTTACACCAGTACTGGTCACCCATCCATGGTCTGGCCAAGGCGATGGTTGCTTAATATAAGTTATCGGAATAAAAAATTGCTAACCACTCGACCACGAACACTCATTCGTAAAAAAATACAGTGTAATTTTCCACAGTGGAAAATTCATTCACCCACGCTTCGCTTCAATGGCAAATATTCGACACCTTTAATTTACCACAGATCCCTATTAATTTCGCCACGGCACGTTCTATTTACATCGTACCATACTCGTTTTAGGTATAAAATTTTCGGACCTTAGTTTTACTTAATTGACAATCTGAGTATTCCCGTGGGAATATGACATTTTCCTGTGGTAATAAGTTGTTTATGTTGCTCCTGGTTCAAGTACTTTTTATATCATGGGCTTTTACACTAAACAGTGCATTATCTTGATAGAGGGACACGTGGTAAAGGGACCCCTTGCGTTGTGGACCACTCAGCAAGGAACATACTTAACGGCTGCTCTTAAAGAGTTGGATTCAATTCCGATCCAAACAAACTAAGCTCACAAGAGCTAAGCACTTGCAAACCAACTATAATGCGGACACTTCCGCAACCTTAATCAGGTCGTTCCGCCACGTATGACAAAGTATTGATGGTTATTTAACATAAATTTGTAGGTATATTGCTGTAGTGACAGGTTGTCAGCCCATTGCCTTAATTGCAATGTACAGAAACCTTCACATCCCATGGCGGTTTTTACAGCATGCCCGGGAGGAAATGCAGCTGGCACATTCTATGTTTTTCTCTCGCTCCTAATCCAACATGGAAGATACGCCAACACGATTTCAGTAGACGGCTGTTATTTTTATAGATACAGTTACGTTCGACCGCGTAACTGTTACGCAGACTGTTATTGCTACGCATAAACTGTTATTATCGTGTGCGTCAGTACAGAAATTTCTGGAGCGAGATTTTGCACTTACTTTAAGTGTTCAATAAACGGAAGGACTTTTGAAGAGGTTATATAAACACAGTTATTTTGTTTGTTCTCGGCCTATAAAGTTCATGTTTTAGCTTTTATTATATTATGACGGGCATTTTATTACAGATCAATTTTCGTAAATCATATTTATATAACCTATTCGTTGCCAAATATGAGCATTGAAATAAAAAATTATAGCATAAGACATTATGGTTTGCAGCAAAAGAATTCACATAAGTACATACAAACTCTCACGTTTTTATCCCTAATTGGGTAGCCAGAGCGTAAACGACCTTAACAAGGGTCGGTCCGCCACGTCTGCCAAAGTTTTGATATATTTTTAGGTATATAGCTCTAGTGGCAGGTTGTCAGTCCATCGTCTAAATTAAAATATACTGAAACCCTCACAATCTGAGCTGGTTTTTACAGCATGCCCAGGAGGCATTTTCTATGTTTTTCTCTCAATTTTTAGGATTATTATCATGACTTTACTCATACAAAAATATGGCTATTCCATAGGTTAGGGATTTGCACCTTACCAATCGCCCTGTATAAATTACCTCAACGGTTCAAGCACCCAAATCGCAGTAAGCTGTATTTACACCGGCGGGTTGTTTTCTCAGCACACCTATTACTCGGCTCCGCGCCGGCACGGCTGTTTGCAGCAGGCTGTTAAACCGTTTACACAGACACGGTTAAGCAAGCGGGGTCATTTGGGAATTCCTGTAAGAAATCTTTTTAAACGTCTTGATATTTATATCTTGAGTGCACAAATTAATATCTTATCAGTCTACGCACATACATACATATAATCACGCCTTTATCCCTAATGGGGTAGGCATAGCGTAAATTACCTTAACAAAGATCGTTCCGCCACGTCTGACAAAGTTTTGAGAGTTATTTAAGATAGATTTGTAGGTATATTGCTGTAGTGACAGGTTGTTAGCCCATCGCATAAATTACAATAATTTGAGACCCCCGGATCCCTTAGCTGGTTTTTTACAGCATGCCCGGGAGAAAATACAGCTGGCACATTGTAAGTTTTTCTTTTGCTCCCAAGTTAGCATGGAAGAAAGACAGTATCAGTCTACCTCTGCGTATTTTTGTTCCTTTGTGGTGCTCTAGATACTAGGTGCATTTATTTATCTATGGGTAAATTTTTAAGTATTCTTCTTCTTCTTGTTTGTATTTGATTTGTAAACAGTACCTATATTGTTAGCACATCAAAGTAAAACTATAGACTGATTTTATGTTTTATTGTTTTTACAAAACCAACCATATCCATCAAATTCACAGAACAAATCAGTGTTGTACTTATTAAATCCATAGGAAGTTATAAAGTTCACACACACAAGCTCTCTCAAGTCTATTAACGTGTGAATTACCTCCCTCAACGAATCGAAGTCCAGAAATAGCTGCGGTATTCTTTATGAAAAACTTAGTAAACTACACCAAAGCGTGAATGACCGACGGTATGACGTCACGAGCTTGCGTGCTAGTCCATAGCGTTGATATGCACATTTTACAACAAAATATAGAGTCCTGCTGAAATGGTGTACAATTTGACGCTGTGTTATTTATATCAAGTAAAAAAATACCATTTACTCTACGCCTCTAATGGAGTTTCTTTCTTAAAAAAATATATTCGTGCAAATTTTTTTTACGGGTTGATGACTAAACAATTTGAAGAATTTTAACAATGAACTTGTATTTGGATTTTAATAATAAATTTTACTAGGTACATTTTATTTAATACTAGCGACCCGCTCCGGCTTCGCACGGAAATTAACAGTGTTTCTCTTCTATATTATGCATGTATTATACATATTAACCTTCCTCTTGAATCAGTCTATCTATTAAAATAAACCGCATCAAAATCTGTTGCGTAGTTTTAAAGATTTATGCATACATAGGGATATAGGGACAGAGTAAGCGACTTTGTTTTATACTATGTAGTGATGAAGGAAAGAAAATAATAAATTCGTTCCTGGCAGGACCCTAACCTACGACTCTGTAATGCGGTCCATCTATATGTTGTCGGCGCGGGCGCAGCGAGCAGCGTACTGCAGTCGAAGATCGCACACGGCGGGCGGTGTTGTGTGATTTTTACTCTCCATGAAGAAGTATCTCGTAACGAGTCGATACGTAGAGATCTAACACCTCCGTTAACCAAACACGTAGTAGTCGTTGATTTATCACTATGAATAACACTTGTTCGTCATTTAGTGATAAAGTAGTGTTCTTGACAATAAATAAAACAAGTTTACATACAAAAACCTTCTTTATTTCCAAAACAATCTGTACTTGTCAAGTACAATAAATTTTACCTAGCGTCTTTTTAACAATGAAAAATTACATAATTTTACACGTACCTTTACATCGATCATTAAATGCATTATATTACAAAGGAAATATACAACTTATATACTTTTCAACCTCGTGCCGGTAAAACACTTTGATATGTAGCAAAGATATTTTTAATCCGAGTGTTAGAAATTAGAATCCTTTAAGGGCATGGATATCCTTGTGATAATAAATAACTTTCTCCGAGATACATGATCCAAAGTGTACCTATACAAGAACTTACTCTTTTATACATACATACATACATACATATAATCACGCCTTTATCCCTAATGGGGTAGGCAGAGCGCAAACGACCTAAACAAAGGTCGTTCCGCCACGTCTGACAAAGTTTTGAGGGTTATTTAAGATAGATTTGTTCTTTCATAGTGTACAAAATTTTAAATCGAGTTCATTAGTGTACCCACTAATATACCTAGATGTTTTTTTCTTTATTGATGATTAGGGCATACACATTAGGATTCTAAAGTTGTAGGTGTATTTTATTTTGAGGTTGATAATACTACAAAATGAAGCAAATTTTCCATTAAATGGCAATAAACTAGTAACGAAATTAATATCACAGTTATTCTGCAGATGACGATATTACGTAGTCAAATATAGTATCAATAGAAAAAAAATACTATTCATATTTTTTTAAATAATTTTGAACGAATTATACTAATAACAATAATAAAATCATATACTTAAATGTTAGTAGGGTGAATACAAAGGATATTCAAATAATTGACTAAGAGTATCAAAAAGATCAATACACAGTTAATTTAAGTTCATATTAAGACCAGGGTATTAGAGAATTTACATTACAAAATTGTACACAATAATACAAGAACTACAGAAAATGGCAGTAGTTTAAATTATTTAGGTAAAACACAATATTTTAGGAATATTTACATTATCATCTTTGGCTATCTACATACACAATGTAAACAAACTCTAAGTATCCACACAGATGGACTGCAATAAAACTATAACGCAACCGCAGTTTAAATTTCATGCTGTTGTCTTCAAGTCATCGGCCAGATAACCATAAGATTATATTACCCATAAGATTTCTGGTAGTCTCTTGACTGGTAAAATAAAATACAATACAAAAACATAGGCTGTAAGTTAAATAAAAAAATTTGCTGATAAAAAAGACTTATGATTTTATTAACGATAAAACTAATTAAATTACTAATTTACAGTCCAGTTTCGGTAAAAAAAAAAACCTTTAAAATCAAAACAAAATTTAATATATATATATTTTATTTCTTTTTTGTTTTGTTTCTCAATTATTCTAGTAAACCATTGTTTTTGTTCAAGTACAAAAAAATGTATTTTGTATGTGTTGTACTGTCTTGAAATAAATGTTTTCTCTCTCTCTCTCTCTCTCTCAAAACCTGCTGAAGTCTGCAGGATTGATGAGACAGATGAGATAGTTCACAGAGCATTCTCGCATAATGGTTAAAAGTCATCTCGCCTATTTTACTTGCCAAAGAATTGCATGAAAATGACAACCGCAAATAGACTCCATTTTGCATTTACCTCGCAGTTCAATTGCAGTCCATTTAAAGTTACTCTTACATTTAACTATAGTTTAGTTATAGACAGAATGCTTAAAAGCCAATTATTTACAGTTCTATGATATTCAAAATGGCTGAATTAATAGTAGGACCGTTTCCAACTGTCAAAATATAATTAACATAATAATGTTATGATACTAATATCGATTTTTTAGGGAAGTTCGTTGTATTGTTTGTAGTAACATTAGAAGTTTAAATGGTTTTAATTTCAAAGAAATTAAAAAAGCACTTTCGTGGGCGATTTAATATTATCAAATAGTAGTAATTTAACGTTTATGATTAGGTTATGGTCATGTAGTCAGCGGGAGCGATAGCCGCTTTTGTAGGTCCATATTGGGCTCAATTCTAGAATTTCCGGCTAAATCTAAAATTAAAATCTATTTGTCACTTTCCGACTAAAAACATTCGAAAAGGACAGGAGATCTATTCTCTCCGGTTTTCGATTTACAGTCAGTGGTTTTATGCGTTATATGTCATTATTCATCCGCCGTCATAATTATATTGCGGATAAAATTGACGGAAATACTGGGGAAACGAGAAAAAGCGCGTCAAAAATTATTGGACTAAGTGTAATTTTGTATGTATCTAGATGTATTGTATATATTTATTTATTATAAATATTTATTAGAATAAGTATGTATTTGTATTCTTGTAATTGTGGTAGGTTAGTATATGTTTAGTGAAAATAAATATATATTTGTGTTGATAAAATATTAAAATTGTGCACGTCTTATCTGCATTACGTTTATCACACTTTTATAAGTCTGCTGTAAGAAATTTCTTTGTAGAAATAAGCAGTGCTTGTTGTTTCTTAATTCCTTATGTAATTGTTCTGTGTATGTTTATGTATACAATAAACTGTTAAATAAATAAAACCATAAAGTATAAACCGCCTGTCCTTTTAAATTTTATTATTTTGACAGTGACAGATCGATTTTAATTTTAATTTTAGCCGGTGCAATCTAGATTCGAACCCATTACACTACAGTGACAAAATGTTGTAACGAATCAATTACATTACGCCACAGCTTTACCTCGTACTGTCAACAATTTCTTTAAGGTGTAATATGGCGAACGATTAAAGCCAAACCCGCTTCTGCTTTCACTGCCACTAGGATCGCAATCGGAGTCTTAAAAAAAATGCTAACACATAAAACTTTATTAATTTTTTTGATAAAAACTTATCTATTTTGATGATCTAGAGGTACTTTAAAAAATAGCATCTAATGTAGTTGAATGCAAGAAAGGATGTACACTGAAAAAAAACTTGGTTAAATTGATCAAGTAACTTGTTTACATACGACATATCAAGTAATATGATTGAGACAATAAAGTTAATGTTAAGATCAACTATTCTGTTGATTAAAATTATTAGGAAATTAATCAAGTTGCTTGACAACCACTACGGTTATCAAGTAACTTGATTTGTTTAATTTTAAACATTATTGTCATAAAAACATTACAATATGTGTCCGTATTTAAACAAGTATTTTTTTCAGTGTACCATAAAAAAAATCATGCATCGCTCAAGAATTCTATTAAATTAAGTTTAAGCCCATTCGAGTTATTCCATTTTATCTGTTACACGTTATATAGAACTTAGTTGGAAAGGTCATAGAATTAAACTTTTTACATTTTACAATTATATTGTCGATATGCTCCACCGGAAATGCTTCAAAACATCGGTTAATACTACATTTATCATAAATTTATTTACAGTCTTCACATTGTTTTTTTTTTTATAATGAAAATATCTAGGAATATGTTTATATCTATAACTTGCCTCTAGTTTCGTTTTGTTGCTCCTCGAAATCTTTTAGGAAGTGAAGTTTATCAGAAAGATACCTGCATGGACGATAAAAGTTTATTGTAGTGAAACAGCGTAATGTAGATTAGAATTTATTATTGTGTATAACGGGTGTAACTGCCTCCGTGGTCTAGTGGCTAGTGGACTCCCGATCCGGAGGTCCTGGGTTCGATTTCCAGGAGGGAACACACAAAGTTGATATTTGAGAATTTATCACTTTGTGATTTTTTTCCCAGTTTGGTTAGGACATTGCAGGCTGAATCACCTGATTGTCCGAAAAGAAAAAAAAAGATTTCATGCTTCGGAGGGCACGTTAAGCTGTCGGTCCCGGTCACTGTCTTTGATAGTGGTCGTTACTCAAACCATGTCAGAAGCCTGATAGTTGTGCTACTAGGCAGTTTAAAAACTCTGACACCAGGGTTCTTCGGGTCGATAGACTCGATACCCACTCGAAATAAGAAGAAGACGGGTGTAAGGGACAGCGTACCAGAAACTGAAAGGGGTTGCTTAGACAATGTAACTGAACAACTTTCACCTGAAAATTATTACAGAAAGTAAAAAGAAAATAACTCTCTAAACAAAATTGACTGTATGGGGTTGTGATTTTGCATGAAAAATTCAAAGATTTTTTCCGGTATTAGTTGTTCAGTTTTTTTGACTGAGCAATCCGAATCAGTTTCTGGTACACTGTCCCTTACACCCATTATGTATATTGATAACAAAGAACAGTCATCCCAACATCCAATGAGTATAATTTGAACCCTCTGTGTGGACAGAGTATTGATATCGTAGCATTTAGCTACGAACGCGCTACAAGGGTACTACGGCGTAGCATAAAAAATCTTGAGATTAAAATTACTATTTAGTGATATTGTACGTATTATGAGCATATTAGGGATATGCATAACATGATTCAAAACCCTACAAATGTTCTAAGTGCAATGGTACCTACTTTAAAATTAAAAATATTCAAACTGTGTATTGTAGCTGATGAGTTTCGTAGATACGAAGCAGATCTATTTTATTCAAATTCCTTCGGTAGTTTTATTCTTGTCTTCGTGTTTTATTCCCACTCCCGATACTCGCTAAAATTGAATTTAGAATCGCTAAGTTGAGTTGGTCTTTAGAAAATACTGAAAGCGTTCACAAAGTGAATCTATTTATGATATAATACTCGTATTCACTTTCAGATCAAATCTTGTTTCAGATTTCTCTGTCACATTCAAAGACCTATTGATATAAGCTGAAAGCTACCAAATCTTATCGAATGAAAAGGTTTCAAAAGCACTAATAATTTACAACCTGTAGATTCAAATTAATAATAAACATAATTAACTAAAAATATTATACAGTTTAAAATTGTATTTTAGGTGTACTAAATTATTTCTGTGTTTTCTTTATTATTTATGTCACATACGCAGACGTTGATTTTAAAAATAATTTATCGTAAATAAACATGAATAAATCTATAGTTACCATCAAGGTTGCCTGGTATTAATTTTAAGTGGGTGTTTTTTTTTATTGGTACTGGTATAAAAAAAACTCGACTGTGAAATTCAATCTGCTCAGCTTTCGCGCCAATTTTCTTTTGAAAGAAATACCTATAGAAAAAAAAACATAGAGACAGGTTATTTTCTATCTAGGTACTCACTTAGATCTCTTTTTTCTCCTTACTGTATCGACTGGAGTGGCTTCAACACAGAGCACTATAAGTCTAGTACTACATGAATATCTGAAACAAAAAAATGTATTATAAACATCCGACTGCGGTAAGGAAATCTTTCCTTGATTAAAATTTTCATCAAATGGGAAGACAAAAATATTATATTAACTGTACTATCTATTATTCAAATTAGTGGTACATCAAACAAATTTAATCAACCATCTTGAGTTAAGGTGTTTAAGCCTCACAGATTTTGACAGCTACAGTAAATTTATACAATTACATCCCCTGTTTCTGCATTTTTCGGGCATGCTGTAAAAAACAGCTAAGGGATCCGAGGGTTTTAATATATTGAAATTTAGGTGATGGTCTGACAACCTGCCACTACAGCAATATACCTCAAAACCTATATATATATATATATATATATAAACCCTCAAAACTTTGTCAAACGTGGCGGAACAACCTTTGTTTAGGTGGTTAGCGCTCTGCCTACCCCATTAGGAATAATGGCGTGATTATGTGGATGTATGTATGTAGAAAAATATTACTGCTATGAATGTGAAGTGTTATTATGAAAACAACTGGTGAAAAAGTTTCCCAAAAACAATTGGTACCCACTTAGTTTAGTGAAGTCGGCTAAAAAAGATAGAACCTCTGCTGCTATACCTAATCGCATTATACAAGCTTTTCGCCGGATCCCAGTGTTGGTTTATTTATCGTACCGCAAGCGCCTATTTCGGATCAGCTCCTTCTATTAGTACTTTCAGCAAACGGAGCGAATTAATAGGAAAAGCCCATGGACAGATATAAAAAGCCCTTATTTATCCGAAATATGTTGTGGGAAGTAGTCTCAACGTGGGAAAATTTTGGACCACCTTTCATACAAGATTGGTCATTGTATTTCAGTTTATCACAAAACAAGTTAGTAAACTGCCCAAAAACAACACCCTATTAGCTTAGTGAAGTCGGCTAAAAAAGGTAGGCTGCTGCTGTACCAAATCGCATTTTACAAGTTTTTCGCCGGATCCCAGTGTTGATTTATTTATGGTACCGCAAGCGCCTATTTCGGATCAGCTCTTTCTATTAGTACTTTCAGCAAACGGAGCGAAAAGAAGCGAATTGATAGGAAAAAGCCCATAGACAGATATAAAAAGCCCTTATTTATCCGTAATGTGTTTCGTTTTTGAGATCAATAATGTCAAGAACACGCTGTAGGTAGTCTCAACTTGGGCAGCATTTGGACCACCTTCCATACAAGATTGGTCATTGTCCTTTGTATTTCAGTTTATCACAAAATAAGTTAAAAAACTGCCCAAAAATAACACCCTATTAGCTTAGTGAAGTCGGCTAAAAAAGGTAGGCTGCTGCTTTACCAAATCGCATTATACAAGTTTTTCGCTGGATACCAGTGTTGATTTATTTATGGTACCGCAAGCGCCTATTTTGGTTCAGCTCTTTCTATTAGTACTTTCAGCAAACGGAGCGAAAAGAACCAAAATAATAGGAAAAATCCCTTATTTATCTGAAATCTGATTTGTTTTTTTTTATGTTTTTCGGCAGTGTTATTATTATATCGGTGTTATTGTGTAGGTCACATCATAATATTTACATATCTCTGGCTTTGTAAGTGGCCATTGCTTCCCTAAAAGCTGGGTTGTTATAGGACTTAAGAACCCTGGCGCGTTAATGACATTTGAAAAAAGAACTGTCATTTCGCTAGACGTCAAAGCTATGTTTTGAAAAGTTAAAAGTCATATTATATTTTTCTTCCATTCTCAGAATATGCGATTTACTCGAATCGAAATCGAATTCCGAAATTCTTCTACATCTAAATAAAACTAAATTGATTTAATTTAAGCCCAGACAAAAAACTCCCTTGCCAATAACATACCTTTATAATAACACACCAATAGAAACCGTAGACTCAGCAACCTTGTTAGGAATTACTTTAGATTCAAATATGGATTGGAAAAAACACATAGACAAACTTTCAAATAAGCTTTCTTGTTTTACATACGCTCTTAGGCATTTAAAACGTGTGACTGATTTTAAAACAGCTCTTACAGCATATTATGCGTACGCCCATTCCAGATTATCTTACGGCGTAATTTTGTGGGGTAACTGTACTGATGCAGAGGATATCTTCATACTACAGAAGAAATGTATCAGGATACTTACTAATATTGATCAAATGCAATCTTGTAAACCTTTTTTCATTGAACACAGAATATTAACACTTACATCTATATACATCCTTGAATCATGTAAATTCATTAGAAATCACCCAAAGTTTTACACCCCGATGACAGGAATTAAACGAAACAATCGAAACCTTAATAAACTAGAAGTTACTTTTTCCAAATTAAAGCTAGTCACTTCCGGATCACATACTATGCTAATTAGAATTTATAATCATATACCAAATGACATAAAAAAAAATATAAAAACATTGCTACTCACTAAATATCTGAAGTCATATCTAATTAAGAAATGCTACTATAATATTACAGTTTTTTTTAATGATACTGACTAATTTAATAAAAGAAAAATAAAGACTGCTACTCTCATGCTGCTCTTAAATAGTTTAAATATAGGTAACTGATTAAGTTAGTGTATTATTATTATTATTAGAATAAGTGAATTTTATATCTTTTTAAGTTTTGAATTGTAATCTTATTTAACTAGGTAACTCTCTCACTAAATTGCTGTGCCCTTGCAGGGCGTCACATGAAACTGAAACTGTTTTTATGTATCTTTAAGATATATTTTTAAGATCCTATGTGTTGTGACTTGCAATAAACGATTGAAATTGAAATTGAAATGTCATTGAATTGTGGAAAATACGAAAATTTGTTTTAAATATCCGGCCAGTATTGTTTGTGTCGCCTTGAATAAGGCGGCAAGAAAAAATAACATTGTAAATTAAATATATATTTTAATCTGTACTTTTTTTAACCTCATAATTGGAGTTCGTTGATTTATTACCCAGTATTTTATTATGAAACATCAAAACATTCACGTAAAAAGTCAGTATGATTTACAAAATGCCTACTGCGAATTAGATAAAGTTTCTTACGCGAATGAAGATCTTTTGTGATTGATGAAATCCTTCATAGTGAGTTGGTTATGCTTACTGGTTCAACCTATTTAAATACTATAATTTTCGTAAAATTTTCCTTTCTTTGAACTCATCTTTCACTCGATATGTAAAGAATAGTACTTACCACGGGTTTAAGCAGCAATTGCATACTCGATCTATGTTTTAGTAACCATTGGTTACAAATGTACTATTATTATATTGAAGAACGTAGGTTTTTTGTAATGCTGAACCTTTAGTAATAACAGGTTTAGAACTCCAATAATCGACGGTTTGGCTATTTCTAGAGTATCGAAGTAAAAATTGGTAATAACTATATAAATTATATGATATTTCTTAAAAAAGAAGCTTGAGCTGAAAGTAAGGTTTGTTTATAGAAATATTTATTTTACTGTAATTAACATACTATATATACGAAAAATTATTATTATGTTATCAAAATGGCGAAATATCTGTTTAAATTTTGACCTTTACAATCTATCTCCAAAGAACATAAAATAAATAAACACAAATACATGCAACGCCCTCAATTATTTTATGATAATACTTACGTTTCTTGATCCAACAGCTTGTTGGACCTCAAAGAAGACGCGAGCCCGAACTTGTCAGGGTTGCTGCTGTGCCACGCGTCGCAGTAAGCATCCATGGCTGGCTCGCCATTGGGACTCGCGCCGTGCCAGACCGCTTTGGTTGGCCTGTGGGCAATGTAAAGCGAAGTCAATGAACGCAAAAAAAATAGTTGGTTATTATTGAGGTAAGTCACAGTAAGCGTCCATGGCTGGTTCAGTATTGGGTCTTGCGGTTTGCCAGACCACTTAAGTCAGTCTGTGGGCAATGTAGACACAGCTAAGCATCATTTTCTTCTTCTTTTGTAGTTTTTCTACCTAGTAATCTGCTCGTACAAAATGTGATATAACTATAAAATAAGTTGTAATCAAGGTTCTAGAGTCTAGGTCTAGTTAGTAATATAAGATACCTTATACCTAGAGCCTGACTTAATCCCTTACCAAATTGCACCAGCGTGTGTAAAAGTAAAGGTAACCAAAGTAGCGGCCATCTTAAAAACTGTCAAAATAACTAACGAAACTGTACTTGACAGCTACATCATTGCCTTTGAACTACGTGTAAAACAGGCCAACTGCATGTTTGCCTAACACTTGTGCTAGTCAAGTAAACTTTAACAAGCGCACCGGCTTATTTGCTCCTAGTTTCGTAGAGTCTGCTTTGAGCACCTAAATCTGCTGCTGACTGAGTCTTAAATTTTAGGAATGGTCCAGGAGCAAGTCCAAAAAAATTACCTAAATGTTTATTTTTATTTTACTGTACTTGATGATAGGTACATTCTGATCTACTATTTTAAATATAACATTTTAAAGTAGTAAAATATTTTATTTAAAGAAAGGGGATCCAATATTTTTGAAGCAAATCTAAAATTATAAGTTTTTAATAGAACTATTGAATCACCGTTTTAATGGAGATTAAATAAAACAATTTTGCCGACGTAATTTTAAATTTGATTCAAAACATATTGATCTCCATAAAATATTTGTAGTTGAGGAGGACGTCTCTTCGAATGATTTCACAGGAATCCCTTATAAAGTATAATGAGCTTACAAGACTCAGTTATAAAGTGGAGGGAGAGCCCTTGCAAACCATGGCGATCCTAACCAACTGTCTCGCGTGTCCGTTCACCTCCTCGCATGAGGGCGCACTTGAGAGTAAACAGAGGGACACTACGGTTGTCGTTTCTGGGGAGGTGAAATTTAGCGCTAGCTCATGCCGACACAGAAGACTACCAATCAAGATCAGTGAGCACATTCTTCTCACTGAAGCTTAAGATCCTGGGCGCGTGGGCGAACAAAGCTACAGAACCATCAAACATCTCGCCCCAGGAGTTGAAGTGATCTCCTTGTTTATACTGTAACATGATCTCAGAAGACTCACCAGCCAGGATCAGTGGGTAATTTCTTCCCGCTGAAGCTGTAGATCATGGTCGCGTGGGCAAACAGAGCTCCTGCACCATAAAACATTTTGCTCCAGGAGTTGAAGATCACATCTTATACAGTTTTATACAGCTTATAACACCATCCAGGACGAACATAAGAGCACATTTTATACAGTTTGTATGCAGTTTATAACACTTACCATCCAGGAAGAACAGTTTTCCCGTAAATTATCCTGGGCGCGTGGGCGGACAGAGCTATTGAACCATCGAACATCTCGCCCCAGGAGTTGATGAGAATATTTTTATACAGATCTTATACAGCTTATAACACTTACCATCCAGGGTCAGTGAGAACATTCTTCCCACTGAAGCTGTAGATCCTGGGTGCGTGGGCGAACAGAGCTCCTGAACCATCGAACATCTCGCCCCAGGAGTTGAAGAGGACATCTCCTCGGATGTTCACGACTGGGATCTCACGGTCCACCCAGCTCACGATCGTGTCTATGTTTTGGACCCTAGGATAAAAAAATACATTTTCGTTAGGTTTCGTTAGTTAGTAGGTTTCCTGTCTAATGATTTTACAGTCAAAATAGACCTGTGCCAATTTAAACTTAAGTAGTTAGGAATATGTTCGTCCGAGCCAACCTTTGAAAATTTGCTGACACAGAGACGCAAAAGGTGCTTTTTCTTATTGATATAAATTAAAAAGGGTTTTCATTGCTAACTATTTTTGACGACTTCTATTGAATCATACCAATTTGATTTACTGAGAAATTTAGTTATTCATTTTATTTGAAATTGGCGTCATGAAACTCACGATGACTAGGCGTGAGTAATATCACTTGTAATATTTTATGATACTCAGAATTTGAAACAAGCTCTATGTAGACATAACGTACACTCTATACCACTCATATATTAACAAATAAACTTCGTCGAATAACATAGTTCGTTTGCTTTCATGATATTGAAAGGAAAATTGATACTTAAATTTAATAATAGACTACGTAAGCCGCTATTTTGAGAATCAATTAGTAAAAAATATTGAAGCTTTTGCCATGTCCGTGTTTTGTAAAATTAATTATCTAGACATTTTTTTTTTAGACATAAGCATTCATTTATTTCTTCCAGTTACAAAAACATTTGTGTCGGAAATTACATCATAGAAATTACATTTTTAAAACTTACAAAGAAAATTTAACTGATTATCTATATCTTATGTTAGCTTAAGCTATTGAGGGAGAAAAAGAAGAGCGAGAAATACGGGATAATTTTGATGAAAACTGGATTTTCCTTGACCGTTGTTACCCTGCCAAACCGATAAAGGATAAAGGAGTAAGTATGACAAGATACCTTCGAAATTCATTTCGGCACTCAACAAGGTCCTCGGTACTTAATTATAATGACGTAATAATACATACTTTGATCTTTTCGTGTTAATGCTGAGTCACTACATAGTAAAAAACAAAGTCGCTATATCCCTATGTATGCATAAATCTTTAAAACTACGCAACGGATTTTGATGCGGTTTCTTTTAATGGATAGAATAATTCAAGAGGAAGGTTTATATTTATAATACATGCATAATATAGTAGAGAAACACGGATAATTTCCGTGCGAAGCCGGGGCGGTCGCTAGTTTTATTATAAAGTAGATATGAGATAATTTTACCATAATATACTATAGTAGATTATACGATAATTGCACAAAACAAGTCACTCCTGTTCGACATTTTAAGCTGCCCGAGCCCTCAAAGCAAGGGCTGATATTAAGTTGAGGACAAAAATGGGTTTGTGCACGTGTAATAAACTCTGCTTTTCACTTCGACTGTAAGGCAAATTGAAGAAATTCTATAAAAATATTGTAAGATAAATAATTTATTTCCGTACCATTTAAATTTTTACGACATGAAATTTTAAGCTTGGGCTAGGAGATCTATACAGCCTACTATTAAATTAATTGTGTAATAATAAATCAAAATACACTATATGACTTGAATTAAAATTATAATATTCTTTTTTATTATAAAAAATCATAAACGTCAAATAATTTGAAGTAAATATTTTAAAGTAACAAGTTCTATCTATTAACTTTTAATTGCGTTTGGCTGTATGGCCTAATTTTCTTTGCCTTAGAAGAGATGCATTTATGAATTTTGGCAATTGTGCACAAAATTAAATTTACCCTGCACAAAATAGTACTTTCAGAAAATCAGAAGTGAAAAGTACCTTGTACGTACGTTAAAAATAGTCAGTTAATTTCAAGCAGTTACAGTAAAATTGGTCGGTATGAATTCTTGGTCCAGGGATTATTCCACTCCAGCCAAGGATCGTTCATCTATCACTCTATTAGCTACCATTCTTTCGAAAATCTATTTTTCGGCGCCATTATTTGTCACCTGTCCTATTCCGCAAACGCTACTTCTATCGGGCGTTTCCCCACTAGACGGCACGTGCAGGGCACGGCAACAGGACGATAATGATATAGGCACGATGCCGTGGCTCTGTTTTTCCACTAAAAAGGTAATTTCGTCCAACTAGTTCCACTCAGTGCACACACACACACACACGCGCGCGCGCAAGTTTCGTACCTATACAAAACACATGCAATTTGATTGATGAAAAACGGGAAATTTACCATGGTTTTCCATTTTTGGGTCAGTGTATATTTCAATGCAGTTTCATGCATCGTCACATGATCATGATCACCCAAAAATGAAATACCACGGTCAAGTTCCCGTTTTTCATGTTGATAAATGTGAGAGATTTCAAAAGAATACACTGGAAAAACTACTTACTTGAATGCGAGCACATTAAAGTGATGTGTTAATGACAATAATGTTAAAAATTAAGGGAGGAAATGCAGCTAGCACATTCTATGTTTTTCTCTCGCTCCCAGTCCAACATGGAAGTAACTTAATAACCACTTCCAATTCTAATTTCAATCAACAGAATAATAGATCTTAGCATTTACTTTATAGTCTCAATCATAATCCTTGGTGTGCTCGTATGTAAACAGGTTCCTTGATCAATTTAACCAGGTTCTTTTTTCAATCTACATGCAATTTATCAAGCTGGCGATGATACCGGTGGGAATCACTGCCGCCGGCAAATGGAAAAGCGTGCCATATAATTTCATTAATTTTCATACATTATCTCTTCCACGATATTGACGACGATACCGTGCCGTTGCCGTGGACGTGCCGTCTAGTGGAAACACGTCCATCCTATTTCGCGAACGCTGCCCCTATCCTTTTGTGGCGAAAGCTGTTCTGTACAATCTCCCAGGTAAGTCAGCCACACTCGCCCAAACCACCCTCGATTTTCTGATCGAATAAAAACGCAATTTCCGGTTCGGTTCAGACGGTGGAGTGACGTCATATCCAGTCTCATATTTTCCAAGTCATATTTTATTGCAATATGCCATTTGATGCGTCAATAATATAGCAATTGCGCTTTCTTTTCTGTTTAGTAACGGTTGATTGCTCTTTGAAATGCAACTTTTATATTCAATAGAGTTTTTATACCTACCTTTGAAAGGTTTTCGATATTGAATATAATTTTTTAACATACATACTCAATGTCACGCTTTTATCCCTTTCGGGGAAGGCAGAGCGTAAAACAAAAATATAAAATAAAGGTCATCGCCTAAATTACAATACCCTCGAATCCCTTTGCTGACTTCTACAGCATGTTCGGGCGGAAAAATAGCTGAAATATTGTATGTTCTTCAATCGCTCCAATTTCAGCATAGAAGATTTTATTACATTTAATTACATTATTTAATTACATTTAATTACAATCTAAAATTGCCCTCATTTTTTGTCAGACGCGGCGAAAGCGCCTTTTACGTTTAACGCTCTACCTACCCCGTAAGGGATAAAGGCGTGAATTTATGTATGTATGTATGTATGTAATTACATTAAAAAAACACAAATCGTAGACTCGTAGCAATAGCTACGCGACGTAGCTGACCACCTACGCCGTAGCCATTTTACAACTTTTGAATCAAACAAAGAATGACTGCATGTTTGTGTTATTCTATTCCACAGCAGCATGAATCAAAGCTTTGACAAAGTTGAAGGCAAGTTCTGGACTTGAATAGGTTGCCTCGCGTTGCAAAACAACAATAGGCGTTTGTATGAAGGTGACAGAGACGCGTGTAGAAAAGTTTTATCAAAGTTTTATCGTAATAAAAACAATACCTGGTGTAAGGGACAGTGTCCTGCAAACTGACAGGGGTTGCTCAGTCAGCTAAACTGAACAATTTGCACCAGAAAATTATTTTAGGAGATGGAAATAAAAATTTAACTTCCCATAAAGAAATACCACCTCGATCAGACAATTTGGATGAAAAATGTTACATGTTTTTTTTTCACTCCCTGGAAAAGAATCCTGCTGATAGTTCTTCAGTTTCGTTGACTGGGCAATCCCTATCAGTTTGCGGGACGCTGTCCCTTGCACCCTGTATAGAATTATACATACATCTTCATAGCACGGTTTAAACTTTTAAGTTATAAGAGAATTATATTTAGCTGATAATGTATAATGTGTAGCTGTCTAATTATCATGTATCGTTTAAGTAAGAATATGTAGTGATATCGTCTTTCTTATCGGTCCCTCAGTACTGAGGATGTTGACCATTAGCAAGATTCCTCCAACTCCAGCGGCAGCTGGCAAAATGGGTTGCGTCTTTAAAGGAGGTATTTGTTGCTTTCTTTATTGCATCCGACCAACGCATGGGCGTTCTGCCTCGAGCTCGCGTACCCTCCACTTGGCCAGTAATTATGAACTTCTTCAGGCTGTGTTGAGGCGATCCCATTATATGCCCGAAGAAAGTATTGGTATTCTAAGCAACTTCTTCCAACACCACATTTCAAATGCGTGAATTTAACCGCATTCCCGGCTTCGTAAGCACCATGTTTCAGTCCCATATATGAAAATCGAGACAACTGGAGTTCTGACCAATCGTATTTTGGTTTGTCGACGGATGCTTCGGTTTTTCCAGACCTTCTCAAGGTTCGTCATAGCGCTTTTAGCCATTGTGGATCTCCGGCGTATCTCTTTGGTAGAGCTGCTTTCAATAGTTATCAAGGACCCAAGATACACCTTTTCGTATTTCTTGACGCTCGGTTTGCGGAAGAATCTCAGCCCTGTCTATCATTATCTTGATTTTAGAATTGTTGATCTTAAGACCAAGCTCAGCGCTCTCTGCTTCAATTTTCTTCAGTAGTACTGCCATTTCTTCCTCGCTCGCTACAATTATAGTGATATCGTCAGCATATCTTAGGTTCGTGATTTTACGGCCACCTATCGTCACGTCACCATTCCAGTTCTCCAGTGCTTTTCGCATGATATTCTCGCCATATAAGTTAAAGAGCTTCGGTGATAAGACAACCCTGTCGCACACCACGTTCCGTATGTAGTGATATTCTATGCACCAATTTATCTGATATATAACATACAGTATCCTGTCTTATGTAGCATATACTATGTATTAGTTTATCATAAGTATATATCAGTATATTTTATTGAGATATTTATTTAATTGTTTGTAAATATTGTCTAATTATTATAGGTAGTAATATGCACTATCCCGCTTTCTGCTTGTACAATTTCTTTACCCAAAGATTACCTGATAAAAATTGCTACTTTAGCAATAACATACATACATACATACGCCTTTATCCCTAATGGGGTAGGCAGAGCGTAAACCACTTAAACAAAGGTCGTTCCGCCACGTGTGACAAAGTTTTGAGGGTTATTTAAGATAGATTTGTAGGTATATTGCTGTAGTGACAGGTTGTCAGCCCATCGCCTAAATTGCAATATACTGAAACCCTCGGATCGGATGCCCGGGAGGAAATGCAGCTGGCACATTCAATGTTTTTCTCTCGCTTCCAGTCCAGCACGGAAGAAAATAATCAATAAGGCCGCCTATATTGTACTGTCACGTTTGTTCCTTTTTATTTCTGTTGTATGTGTCTCTTTGTGCAATAAAGAATTTTGTATTGCATTGTATTATAGATGCGTGGATATTACTTATTTTTTATTGAAGGCATGCATATGCAAGGTTTGGCAAACATTGCTTATAGAGATTTATACTTTATACTCGCGTGATAAGTTAATTTTATGATTACTTTTCCTTTTATTTATTTTTCGATATCGGTATTGCTTTTATTATTTGCTCTTATAATATTTAGTGAAGAGCATGAATTTGTACCTTTAACTATATATAAATACAATTTCCTCTGAAAATCTCGACTCAACATCAAGCCCTATATGTTTTTAAAAAGACTGTTTCTTTTTAATTTAATGAACGAAAAATGCTTGAACATAAACCATGCTGCATCAAAGAAAATATGAAAAAGAAGTCCCGCAAGATATTCAATCCGAAACTTTATTGAATATTGATGCCTTTTGAATATTGGTTCTAGATAATCAAAGTTTACCTTTGCGGCTTGGAGTAATAATACCTTTCAGAGATTTTCTTGCATTCGTAGGTCAGGTCAAATAATGATGGAGTCATAATTAAATTCGTTCTACATTAAGTATAAAATTTCAGACTAGGCAGTGCTCGATGAAACTTTATAGTATTTAAGCTGCTACTGTGAAATAATTGAGTTATTATTGGCTCTAACTAATTGATCTTATATAATTTATCAGGCGTGGCGAATACATATTTGCCTTGACAGTAAATGCTCTGCCTACCCCGTAAGTAAAGAATAAAGGTGCGATCATAGTGTATGTCAAATTAATCGTTATTTTGTATGTTAAAATTCTTACGCAATGCCGAAATGGAAAGTTGAAAGACCCCAGGGATTTGAAGTTCTCTGTTTTTACCTTTAGATTAGACATTGGTGATACTGCTGCATTGCGACAAAAGGTAATCCGCAACCTAATTACGCACTATTAGCAAAATAATTATTGAATAATTTTGATAATAAAAAGGTTTAAATCGTGGTTTTATTGTAGTGTCAATGAGCTAGACATACTCGTAGTGTCATAGAAATGTTACGAATGGATTCAAAGTTTTTATACTTTTGCGCAATTTTTTTTACAAAATATTCATGAATAGATGCAATGCTCTGTGTAAAAACCAGTATCCTCGTTGAATCCCCTAGATTAAGAAGCCGACCCCGTGAGATACGGGATAAGGCTAGGGAGATGATGATGAGATGCAATGAAACACCAAAATAATAACGTGTGAGAAATTCTTTCAGACTATACGAGTATTATGGGAGAAGAAAACCTATACAAAAGAATATTTTAAACAAAAAACAAACAAAAATGACGAATTATCAAAATGTTTCATGTGATATGTTTATCAACTGTCATCGGCTGTTTGGGTGTGTAGATGAAGGTGCTCTCCAGGCCCGCTTTCTGGGCCTGCCTGTGGCACTTGTAGTTGGTACTGTATGTCACCGAGGCTGTAGTTGGTACTGTATGGCATTTGTAGTTGGTACTGCACACTCCATGCATGTCACCAAGCCTCATCTAGTAATGCTAGCCGCAACAACTGATAGCTCAGATGTGTGTGTAGAGTCCTAAAGAGTTACGTACCTGGAAGATATAAACGCGCGGAAGGTGCCCTCCAGGCCCGCTTTCTGGGCCTGCCTGTGGCACTCATAGTTGGTACTGCTCACTCCATGCATATCGCCCGTACGGGGCTCATCCAGTGCTGCTAGCCGCAACTATTGAAAAAAAAACAATTATTAAAAAAAAAACTTCTTATGAACCCACGACCTCCTTAGTATCGTGCTCGACCCACTGAGCTTTTATCTGGAGTATAGGCCATACGACAAATTTATACTGTTTTTCTTAAGTGCGAATGTTTGTGTGTTTGTCGGCCTGTACAAGCAAATGGTCTTTTATATTTACTTCCGAGTATAGAAACCATAATAACTCGTATTTAATTAATTTACCTGACGCAATTAGTAAAATAGTTATAGTAAAAAAATATTAATTAAAAAACTATATCCTGCTTCACGAAAACAAAACCCTAACACCAAAATTACCATAATTTATATTAATTAGTATATATTTATTATTAATGGGTTTGTAAATGGACATATAATATATTTATGTTATGGTAATTAACTGCCTCCGTGGTCTATCTAGTAACTGCCTCCGTGGTCTAGTGGCTAGTGCCATGGAGTCCCGATTCCGGAGGTCATAGGTTCCATTCCCAGGGGGGAAAACACAAAAGTTGATATTTGAGAATTTATTACTTTGTGATTTTTTCCCTAGTTTGGTTAGGACATTGCAGGCTGAATCACCTGATTGTCCGAAAAAGAAAAAGCATTTCGTGCTTCGGAGGGCACGTTAAGGCGTCGGTCCCTGTCGTTGTCTTTGATAGTGGTCGTTACTCAAACCTTGTAAGAGGCCTGATAGTTGTGCTACAAGGCGGTTTAAAAACTCTGACACCATGGTTCATCGGGTCCATAGACTCGATACCCACTCGACAGAAGAAGAATGATAGTAATGTTGTAAGATTGTTTCTAAGGAATATATTTTCTTGCATTTTCGACTCTTCCAAAAGACAATTTTCCATCTACGCCTCGCAGATAACGCAAAACACAACACTGTAATCTGCTTAGAGATATGAATCATGTCAACAAAACTGTCGGTTTTACTACATCTTTTCTGTCTCTTAAAGGAAACCTGCTCCGTACATCACAAAACGGAAATGCACAACATTATAAAGGTGCACAGCAGCGTGACCCTAGGGAACACAAGCTCTTCTGATATCGCAAGATAAATGGTTCCTTAGCTGTCTCCTGAACGTTGAAGACATTTTGTCTTGATAGAGAATAGAGGAAAAACGCGCAACAAAACTGGGAAACACAGCAAAAACTTTGGGATACGACACTGTTTTATTAAATTAGTTAACCGGGATACTACATTGAAACTAGACAGGATATTTTTATACAAATAAAAAAGAAAAGGCTTTTTAGAAATTGGATTTAACTTGCACGCTAAAAACATCAATGAATATACAATACAATACAAAATACTTTAATGCACAAATAAACATAAATACATACAAAAGAAAAGTATAGAACAAAACAGTACAATATAGACGGTCTTATTGCTAAAGCAGCAATTTCTACCAGGCAATCTTTGGGTATTACAATAGTACATAGCAAAGAGCGGAATCATCATCATCATCATCATCATCAGCCTGTATCAGTCCACTGCTGGACATAGGCCTCTCCCATGGCACGCCACTCAGCTCGGTCTTCAGCCATTCTCATCCAATTTCTGCCCGCTTTTTTGCGCAAATCATCGCTCCACCTGGTTTCAGGACGTCCTACACTACGTTTGCCTTGCGGTATCCACTCTAGAACTCGTCTGCTCCAACGGCCGTCAGTTCTACGACAGATGTGACCAGCCCACTGCCACTTCAGCCTACTAATTCTCTGAGCTGTGTCGGTCACTCTGGTTTTATGTCGGATAACTTCGTTTTGTATCCGATCTCTCAGAGAAACACCAAGCATAGCTCTCTCCATAGCTCGCTGTGTGACTTTAAATTTGTGGACCAGTCCCACCGTAAGTGGCCACGTCTCAGCTCCGTAAGTCATTACGGGTAGGACGCACAAGGTAGGAGAGCGGAATAGTTGCATATTATTACGTAATTACGTTAATAAACATAGTGATAACATTCGCACTTTATTGTAGGTGCTTATCGAACTTTGGTAATTAATTGCAATAAAGAAATTTTTCTTTGTGTTTGCATGTCGATGTACCTATGAAATGACTTATGTTATGTATTAATTGATATAATAGGAATAAACTTACCACTGGACCTTCGCCAGCCGGGTTCTTGTGATGGACTAAGCTGGAAGTTTCTAGAATAGTCTGGAACGGAGTTCGCGTTGGGCCATTTGAAGGCGGTGTGTGTATAGCCATGAGGGAACCCATCTGTTACAAAAAAACATATTTGGAGAAAATGTTTATTCAATCGCCAGTATTTATAAACCGCTCTTGAGATTGACAGCCAGTTTCAGTTTGTGTCAGAAATGTCATATCAGTACAGAGTGGCTTGTCAAATCCATGCTTAACATTGCTCTCAATCTTGGGATAGGTTCACAAATACAAGCTTTAGACAATAAAAATCAAAGTTTACCTAACCTGTCCCAAAATACATGTAAAGTGTTTTAGTTTGACTTAATCTAAAAAGAAAATATTAAAATATCATTTCAAATAAGTCTCTGAGTTTTCGCCCAAGGGGTAAAAACGTACCTAAACTCCATTACGAGTTTTAAACAACTTTATACCCAAATAAAAATAATTTACTTTCTATCTTACCGTCACGAAAAAGTCGTTATTTATATTAATAATCATCGTATTTCACAGTTAACTAGATACATTATTTAGCAGTAGAAACATTTTAATTTGCACGATTCTATTTTCAGTAACAATTATATTTATAGCAAGTAGCAGCTCCTATTACTTGCATTAATTATAAAAAACCAGAGTCACCACTCTACTTTATTAGTTGAAGTAGAATGAAATTTATACGTAGCATGACTGAAGTGTAATAATAAAACTAGGTTGGCATGGTTTATGGAAGCTATTTTATCAGAATAGTGGATTTGATGGAAAATATTTATATATAAACGCTCAACTGACATCATAAAATGTATGTCGTCAAAATACTATAGAAAAAGAACATTTTGTAGGCCAATGTAATTTAATCACCATGTTTATGTATTTATGCCTTATCATGGGAAATGTAAGTTTGATAGTAATAAATACAATAGTAAATTATACTTATCATTTTAATTGACTTTAAATGTTTCCAAAAGCACGGTAGTTATATTTTTCTTGTACTATCTCTTGTGAGAAGTCATAATTGGTGCTTGATTTAGTTGAATCGCTTTCACCGTTTTGGAACGTTTAGCCTAAATAGGCTCTGAGTAATTTTTAAGAAAACTATGAACTATGTATGACACACTAACGGAAAGATACGTCACGTTTGACGTAAAGTCATGACATATAATTTGGACATCAAATGTTACGCTTAGGATCCTAGTGATTACTCTTAGTTTTGGACCCTTGTATCTTGTCTACATTTAAGTTTTAAATTACGGTATACAATGCAATATCTTTAACATACCCTGTGAACATACCTTACATGTTTTATTATGCTATTTCGCTTACTATAAAAAAAACAGGCGAGGCGGAACACCGGCGGATACGCTGCCCCGCAGCCGACAAACTCAACCTGATGAAGGGACTCCGAATGTCCCGAAACATGTCGTGAAGTACGCGACTTATTTTCCAAAGTGCGTGCCCGTTATTAAAATCTTTAGGTATTTAGAATGTCTCACTTAAGTTTATATAGTTTTATTTCACTTACCGCTACATACTGCCAGCCATTGTTGACCCGCACTAGCATCGCTTGCTCTTGAATGACGTATGCCACGGTGCCCACCGGGCATATTGTACCCAACTGCAGAACAACGTTTTTGATTTAAAAAAAAACAGTTAAGTATATATCAGGTGTAAGGGACAGCGTCCTGCAAACTTACAGGGGTTGCTGAGTCAACGATACTGAATTACCAAGAAATTCGTTCAGGAAGTGAAATTAAAACTGACTTTTCCAAACAAAATGTACACCTCGATCAGAAAATATGTATGGAAATTCTATACTACAGGAAAGATTTTTCTGGTGGAATTTGTTCAGTGTCGTTGACTGAGCAACCCCTATTAGTATGAGGGACGCTGTCCCTTCAACCCCATACACGTAGTACGAAGAAGAGATCACACGTTCGAAATTATTGGACTTCAAACTGACTCTACATACGTGCCCTAATTGGAGCACTAAGCTCCAAAAAAAATTGTACTGTGTGTTTAGTAGTTTTCGAGATATAGGCCTTTGAAAATGGTATGTACGGCGACACGTCTCTCCAGCGAGCCCATCTGATACACAATAACTACCTAACGTAGAGTCTTCGAAAATAGCTGAAATTAAAGCTTATAATTAGAGCACTAAGCTCTAAATAGAAGAAAGTTCTAGGTCCTACAGATTTCACGCTATAAGCGAAAAACACTTTTGCCGCCAAAAAATTCAAACATAATTAACAACTTTACACGAGCTACATATACGTATATATACAATTTTGGGTATTCTAGATATCCAGCGAACAAATTTCCTCAAAATCATTAGTCCGATTCATGACGAGTATTTCAGTATCTTTCTTTAGAAAAGGAAAATCCTATTCATAAATATACAGAAATAAAACGAGACATCGAATTATTTTCATTATCTGACCTTTTGTGCTAGGTTTTAGGTACACCTATTTTGTTATAACAACAATAATATAACAATATAAGTCAAAAGGTAAGCCTTACAACCGCTTACAGGAAATTTTCTGACAAATGTAATATTTATAGAGAAAATATTGCTCAAAAATAATCTCCTTAGTTATAAGTGAAACGAGTACAATGAAAGAAAGGTACTCGGAACAAATAATAGAATTTACAAAAGCTACTTACCCGTATTAGTGATTGTGTGGTCTTGAAGATTACTGTGCCAACAATAGTCCTCCCATCATCTTCATCTTCAAATTCGGCATTTTCTCCAAGAGGATCTAGCGGATCACGGTAAACTGTTTGTGAAGAATAAACAGCAATTTTAGGAGCATAAATATACGGGGTGTAAGGGACATCATCCCACAAACTGATATGGGTTGCTATTGAACTACAAATCATCAGGTTTTGTTTTTTACAGGAAACGATTTTTTTTTACTTTCCATACAAATTGGCTGATCGAGGTTGTAATTTTGTATAGAAAGGTATTTTTTTGAAGTCCGGGTTTTTTTTTTGTAAAGATGAGCAGTTTTGTTGATTAAGCAACCTCTATCAGTATGCAGGATGCTGTCCCTTACGCTCCTTAGATTTCCCCCCTAAAATTGCTGTTTAATCTTCAGTATAAAAATAAGACTAGGTAAATAATGAAAATACGATAAATATTGATTTGTTTGTTGTGTAGTGGGCTCGATACTAAATTTGCCGGATAAAACTAAAATTAAAATCGATTTGTCACCTTAAGACTAAAAACATTGGAAAATGACAAGATCTAGAAGAATCTATTCTCTCCGGGTTTTGATTTATAGTCGGTGGTTTTATGCGTTATCTGTCTTTTTTATCCGCCGTCATATGATATGGCGGATAGAATTTACAGAAATACTGGGGAAACGTGCAAAAGCGCTTTAAAATCTAGCGGACAAAGTGTTAAACCATAGAGAATAAATCACCTGTCCTTTTTAAATTTTATTATTTTGAAAGTGACAGATGGACTTTAATTTTAGTTTTAGCCGGTGACATCTGGAATCGAACCTAGTGTGTAAGTTGACTTAGTAAAATGGTTCCAAAGTTTGCAAATTATCACCAAAAACATCGTTAAAAATCACCCTACATTTGCAAGCACACATCAATGAGAACGAACTATAGGACAATGGACATCGTGTCCAATCAAACTAAGGGACTTACTAACCATATTTTTTTTACGGACGTACTAGAAAATGTTTACTGTTTTAAAACAATATTAACAAATGCAGTATGAGCCATGTTTACCGCAATTTTGCCGTAGGTAACTTTATTTCTTGGAGAGGGTTCAACATTTTTACGGAGTTTTTAATGTTTATTCAGTTACTTTGTTTACGTACCGTACAGCTCGGGGCGGTACTGAGGATGGTTCAAACTTCGTAGAATTTGCAGCGGATCTCGGTGTTTTCCTGGCAAAGAAAAACATATTTGAGTTCATGTTGAGAAATTTAAAACATCACATCAACGAATAAACAAATATATTTTCTGGACTGCTTCATTGTTGCTAAAACATCCCGTATGATACGGCACGCAATTAAATTAACATCCTGTACATTATATCGTTCAATCATTGTTTTTTTTGTTTTGCTCTTACCTGCGACGGGTTCACGACGATTAATACCAGGGCTATCTGTCAATGTGTCCGTGGCAAACTCGTTGGGGTAAAGTGCAGGGGTCCCTGGGGGGCCCGGGGGGCCCGGGGGCCCTGGCACGGAAATGTATTGGATGTTGGTCGCTGGATTACCGGGGGGTCCCGCGGGGCCCCGTGGTCCTTCCTTGCCTTGTGGGCCAGGTAGGCCGTCATATCCTCTGTCACCTTTGTCTCCTTTTATCTAGAGTTAGGACATTTTAATGTAATATTTTAGTGTAATAATTTAAATTGGAAAAAAGAGAGATCCTAAAATTGAAGAAGACGATGGAATATCGGTGGGTTGGTTGGTTTCCTTTCTTCTCATCATTTGGCTACATAATGTGTTTAGGTACGTAGTGAAATGAAACGTAGTAATGTTTATTATAGTTTGGGTGTAATGAAATAATGTGTTACCTTATCCAAGTTGATAGCACCAATGCCAGGGTCTCCCTTTTCGCCTTTCTGTCCCTGAGGACCTTGTAATCCAGTTGCGCCAGGGGGTCCCTAAAACCATTCATTTTATTAAAATACATTTGAAAAATATTTATTTCCTAAAGCAACATTCAGAATGATACCAAATAGAGAAAATACCAAAGATTTTTTCTGTCGATATGAGAAAATAAAAATATTTTTTTACCTGAGAAAATATTTTATAGAAGCCAAAAAGGCAGAAGCTTAACAATAACGCTTACGCTACGACGCTAAATCCGCATAATTATGTAACCCCATAGTCAGCAATTTATATAAAATAAATATTGTAGCATAAAAACCGAATGTAAGGGCAGTTCTATACAGGAAAGCGACGAGACGCCACACGACGCGCACTTTTTAACAATGATACAACAAAAAAATAGACAAAAAATATACCACTCGAATAATCCTTACTAACTCGCAGTACGCCGTGCTACGCCGCGCGGTGCACCCTGTTACTCCGTTGTACAACGATATACATCTTCACTTCAATAAGAACTGCCTCCGTGGTCTAGTGGCTAGTGCCATAGACTCCTGATCCGGAGGTCCTGGGTTCGATTCCCAGGGGGAAACACGAAGTTGATATTTGAGAATTTATCACTTTGTGAATTTTTCCCAGTTTGTTTAGGACATTGCAGGCTGAATCACCTGATTGTCCGAAAAAGAAAAAAAAATCGTGCTTCGGAGGGCACGTAAAGCCGTCGGTCCCGGTCGCTGTCTTTGATAGTGGTCGTTACTCAAACCATGTCAGAGGCCTGATAGTTGTGCTACTAGGCGGTTTAAAAACTCTGACACCAGGGTTCATCGGGTCGATAGACTCGATACCCACTCGACAGAAGAAGAAGACTTCAATAAGAGCAATAAGATGCATTTTCAAGCAGAATCGTGCCACGTCACGTAGTGTTCGCATCGCCTCGCTTCCCAGTGTGAACTAACCCTGTTTATAAAGATTGTTTATCTTACCGTCCCTCCAGGTAACCCGATATCGCCGGAAAACCCGTTCGTACCGGGTGTGCCGGGTGTGCCTGGTGGACCCGGGGGTCCTCTGGGGCCCTGGGGTCCCGGGTGCCCGCGCTTCCCACGGGGACCCGGCTCACCTTTTTCACCCTAAAAAGGTATCAGTCGTGTAATAATGGGAACGATTCTGGACGTCATCTATTTTTATAAGCTGAATTTAAGGTAGTCATCAAAATAATGTATGAATCGAAGTGTGTGATCGAAGCTTAACCTTAGAGAACCTTTAATCCACAAGTGTCAGAAAATTTTGGATAAAGTTTCTTGGTTTTAAGTGACGCCACTGTGAGGTCTAGAGCGAAAACCAAAATAAATGTGCTACAAACATTTTATAGTATTTTCAAATTAATTATAGTCCCGTATTTATAAACAGTACTTGAGACTGACAGCTAGTTTGAGTCCGTATCAGAAATGTTAAAAATTAAAATGTCCGAATCAGGATCTGTCAAATCCATACTTAATATTGCTCTCAATCGCTTTATAAATACGAGCCTTAGATTAGCATTATGTTATCTTTTTTAGTGTCGATGTGCATTATTTATTTAGGTAGTTCTGTTCCTAAATATTATCCTTTATATTTTCTTTCACATCAAAGTATGATCAGATTCTATCGTGAGCTAATAAATTATTAATGTAACTTATATAAAGCCCTACTAAAGTGTTAGCCCTATAAATATAAATTGAACCTTTTGTATCCCTCTAAGATTATAAATAGTCTGGTAAATGCCTTGGCCTTTTAAACTTAAATAAGCTTAGAATATGTTAGTTGTTAGAGAATAACGTACGACATAATATGATAATATCACGCCTGTTTTTCTAACGTGATGAGCAGAGCATTAATGGCTTTAGTAATATAACTAGCGACCCGCCCCGGCTTCGCACGGAAATTATCAGTGTTTCTCTACTATGTTATGCATGTATTATACATACCTTTCTCTTGAATAACTCTATCCATTAAAATAAACCGCATCCGTTGCGTAGTTTTAAAGATTTATGCATACATAGGGATATAGGGACAGAGAAAGCGACTTTGTTTTATACTATGTAGTGATATGAAAGAAAGAAAATAATAAATTCGTTTCGGGCAGGGCTCACATCTTCGTCTCAGGAATGCAGGTCCATCATATGGTCATGGTTTTCTTTCTTTCATACTATATGAAATAAAATATAATTGTAAGTGTTAAAAATCCTCAAAAATACGCTTTAGTTATGTTTGTCTTTGACGACGTTGTACCTTATTATTTTGATCCCACAAGAGTTGTCCGATAAAGTTTTTTTTTATTACAAATAAAAATACTCAGAGGGACTGATTTTACCAGTCGATTGACCAGTGTTTTTATTTTGACCTGTATCTTGTTTTTTTTTTAAGATATCATAGCCAAAACATAACATGCGTAAAGATAAATATCAATATATATATTTTGTTAAATTTTGTTTAAATAATGTGTAAGTATTCGTTGAACAACTTACCTTTGTCCAAATAGCAGCTTCTTCTCTAGATATCGCAACTGGCCCAGGAGGCCCTGCGTCCCCCTTATCTCCTTTAGGTCCTAAGAGACCAGACACTCCTTGAGTCCCAGGAAGTCCTGAAGGTCCAATATCTCCTCTTTCTCCAGGCTTCCCGTCATTACCTGGGAAACCCTGTGGGCCTTCCATACCCCTCTGCCCTTTTTCGCCCTAAACAAACATTTTTTAAGGGTATATTTCTTTGAATTTACTCTGTGGCAAATACTCCGTGAAAATGAGGTTCTCGAGTTTTTTGAATCTCATTATTATTCATTGGATTATTATTATTCTTGAACTTTATTATTTGAATGTTAATTGCTCTTGTTATTGAACAACACATTGTTTTATATTCAAACTCTTTCATTCATCGAAACAAAAAAAGTTGAAATTTCACAATTTCATGCCAAAATATACAATTTACATGCTTTAGTTGGAACTCGAGTAAAACAATCGTTGTTTTTTATAGAAATCCGGGGTTGAGCTAACATTAAGTAGGTATAGGGTAATTACCTTTTCACCCCTCTCGCCCCTTTCGCCCTTCACCGCCCTTGTGAGCGATACATCCCGGGGCCCTGTGAAAATTACGCAAGGTCATTTATATTCAGAACTCGGTATGAAAAACACGTACAATACAACTTAGGGCTAAAGTACTTTGAACGCATTTGCGTGATGTATAAAGCACTTATGCGTGCTTGCAAGAGTTGTAATTGTGATGGGTGCAGCGCATCGGGGTTTGACGTCATACATACGCCTATAAAGCCTAGTTAGCAGTGTATCTGCCTGCTACGCAGTGGGTCCCGGATTCGAATCCCGGCTGGTGATGATGAATTTAAATGTCTGTTTCTGGGTCTGGGTATTCTTTGGGGTTATTTCTGTGTACGTTCATGGCACCTCGATACAGGGAATCCTAGTGGGGGTTATGGGAGCGATCGAGATTTTTCTAAAAAATAAAAAAGAACGTACAGGATTCATACATTGTTTGCTTAGCCGCTACACATATTTACTATACCAAGTAATTTATGATCATTTATATTGTATGATGAGTAACCTACCATGAAGTTCTGCTATGTTTCGTTTACGCCCTACGTTTAAAAACGTCCCATTATAAAGTATGTTCCTTCTGTTCTTGTACCAAATTTCTTGATCTACACAATTAGCGAATTCACCAGGTAAACCGTACATAGAAGGCACTTTCACAGGAATTATAACACAATTAGTAAAAGTTACCGTTACCTACGGTCGTAGCCAAGTTAGGAACAACATTAATTGCGTTTTGCGACCTCTGGCAAAGTTGGATAACTGTAAATGAATGAACCGATATTCTCACTCACATACCGAATACACAAATAGTTACATACATACATAAAATCAAGCCTCTATCCCTTACGGGGTAGGCAGAGCGTAAAACGCCTCCTAAAAGGCGCTTTCCCCACGTCTGACATAAATTGAGGACAATTTTAGATTGTATTGTGTATTGCTGTAGTGACATGTTGTCAGCCCATCTACTAATCAATACACTGTAACCCTCAAATCCCTTTTGTTGACTTCTACAACATGCTCCGGAGGAAGGGCAACTGGAACATTCTATGTTTTTCTTTCTCTCCCAGTCCAGTATGGAAGAATACAAATAGTTTCTTCAGGTAACTTGAAAGGGTGTTAAAACTTCATGGTTTGCGTTAGAAAATAAAATACCTAAGAAGATGAGATGACACAAAACTCAATTAGGACTATCTATGGAGTGACGTTTTTCCATGCAAGACTGGGAGCGAGAGAATAACATAGAATGTGCCAGCTGCAATTCTTCTCGGACATTGTGTAATATCCAGCTAAGGGATCCGAAGGTTTCTGTATATTGCAATGTAGGCGATGGGCTGACAACTTGTCACTACAGAAATATATCTACAAATCTATCTTAGATAACTCTCAAAACTTAATCAGACAAACAAACATCATCAGACGTGGCGGAACGATGTTTGATTATATGCATGTATGCATAGAGTGACTTGGGTATTCCTGTACCATAATCCCGTACGTAGAGCGTTGAATAAGGTTGATAACATTTTTAAGTACTTTTTATTTATTTATTTCAAATTAAATAATTTCGTAATGAAGTGCTCAAAGTTACAATGTTTAGAATGTTATGAAAATAAAAATAGCGTGATGTATTTTTATCATTAAATATTCCAACAAAACTTATACCCACCGCCAGGGGCTGTAAAAATGGCGTATTTTTTATGGAATATAACTAACATAGCCCGGTTTAAGTGTCCATATTGTTAATGGACAGCCAGTTTTATGTAAGGTAGTGAAAAATTTATAATCATGCAACGTTTTAGTATCTATAAATAACAAAAACAATGCATATTTCACATGTTAATGCTGAAAATCATTTAAAAAATTTACGCTTCAGCAGTGAAATGCAAAATACCTTCTGTTGTAGTGTGTAAATCTTAATACCTACACGTTTAAATATAAAATAAACTGATTCAATCTATAAACATAAATCCAATGTATTAAAATTAAACACAATTTTGTTAACTACTTAATTATTCACCGCGCAAACGAAATATTTATTTTAGTTGGTGAATCTAGGTCACATTGTGTATAAATTATATATCCATATTATTACGCCTTTATCCCTAATGGGGTAGGCAGAGCGTAAACGACCTTAAAAAGCTTCGTTCCGCCACGTCTGACAAAGTTATGAGGGTTATTTAAGATAGATTTGTAGGTATGTTGCTGTTGTGACAGGTTGTCAGCCTATCGCCTGAATTGCAATATACAGAATCCCTCGGATCCCTTAACTGGTATTTACAGCATGCTCGAAAAAAGATACAGCAGACACATTCTTTGGTTTTCTCTCGCTCCCAGTCCTAAACCGTTAGCTTCTCTACATTACCTCTTTCAAATAGGAACTGAAGCCTAAACTCTATTTTAGTCCTTATACGCCAACACTGACGTCATTCGGTAAGTCAAGTTGTAGATCTAATTGGAAACTTCTCTCTAATGTAATTAGATTTCAAACTCCTTTATCCTTTGTTCTGTATTGTTTGTTTGGGAAACAACTAATTTAATTCGGACCGAAGTTTAATAGCTTAATTGTGCCGTCCAAAAATGGTATCTTTAACTCCGCCTTAAAGTCTTGTGAAGATCTTTTAACCAATCGCGATTATTTTAACACATTTTTCAATTTTAACAGGTCAACTCGCGATACGTATTTGGGTAAAACATAGGAATTACGTTTTTATCCCGACGTTTCGACAATGTTTCAATTTGTCGTGGTCGCGCGTGAGCTGTTGAATGAGGAACAATAGAAACATTTCTGAAAATATTTGAAATAAAATAGCGCTGTAAGTGAAAAAAAAAATATAAGAAAATAATAGAAACATTGTCGAAACGTCGGGATAAAAAGGTAATTCCTATGTTTTACCTAAATAAATACGAATAGCGAGTTGACCCGTTAAAATAGTAGAATATTTTAAAGTTGTTTGTGTTATTGTCTTACAAAATGTTTAAAGATATAGTTGGCAAAATTCATATTCGATAGTTCTATAATTTAATAGAAAGTTTTCATATTGTCGAAGCCGGTATTTGAAGCTTTATGTAGGTCACATAATGAATAACCTGTGTATTTTGTTTTCTTACCTGTTCTTGCGATGTCTCCCATGACTGAATTATCAGATACTACAGCTGAACTTGGCGGACCGGGGAGTCCAGGTAAACCTCGAGCACCTATAAAAAATATAAATAAGTAAAAGGGCACAAAAAGGATGAAAATCGGTTTCATAAAGAGCTGTACTCATCAGACCAAAAAAAGCCTCTTAAAGAGTCTAAGAAATCCACAAGCGCAAAAAGTAATCAGTTGATGAATCGGAAATAATCAAAAAACATTTAATGATAATTAAGTTCTCAGAGAATAATGTATTTTGCTGTAGTCACATTCCTCCACTCTCCAGGGAATTTAGCTATTGCATTATATTCTTTATGAATAATATTCTGAGTGCGATTGGCTATTGACCTTCGGCAAACAAAACTCTAAAAGATTCAGATAGGAGTTTGACTACAGAAAAATAAAGGCGCCTGGCCTCGATCGTAAAAAGAAACTAAACTAATAACATAATACGCGCCCCGACCGACGCAGTTGCCCTGAAGGGTCTGGAAGAAATAAAGATTTTCCAAATCGTTACTATGAAGCCCCTAAAATCTTGCAAACGTGTTTCCTGCGCATAAATAAGGGTCATAGTGAAACATAAAATTTGATGGTTGAGTTAGTTCGTTACCTTTTTCGCCCTTCTCGGCTGGGCGTCCGTGCGCGCCCGGCAGCCCGGGTGATCCGTCGCGGCCAGGCTGGCCTCTCTCCCCTTTGGCCCCATGTGGACCCCTAAGACCCACGTTACCCTGTAACACAGTTATAATCTTACGGGTTGAAGGTAACGTGACGTGATGTTACGAGGGTCAAGCCGCCAGTTATTGCGTTAGGCCTGACTTTATTGTGCACATGTGTACTAAATTAGTCACGGGCGAAAAGATTTTATTTTGATTTGCGGCGTTACTGCTGTTTCAACACGCGACTATTGAGATTGATTTGTTAAGGTAGGAAATTGACCTTTCAGGTTATTAACTTTTATAAGAATTGGACGTGAAAGGAGCGAGGTAACAGGTTTGTAACAATAGAGTGCCAATTTCGTAAACACACGTAGCTCTATTTGGCGCAGAGGGTCGAAATAGTCGACAAATAACAAATGTTATCGAAAAGGAATCGGGGCGCGGAAATATCGCAGAAAACTTCCACTTTCACTGGACCATTCACACAGTTTCCTTCGCTATTTGCTGGACATTTTTCCATTAATCATCATTATCGATATCAATCATACGAGTAATAAACTTCTAAAAAGAACACGCATAATCACCATCCATCAAAATGGTGTTTACTTTTCGTGGATATTATAGCAGAATATCCTCATTATAACAAATAGCTCAGCAATTTGTTTTCGTCTGACGAAACCTATACAAAATCCGTCTTGTCTAGATTAGGCTTAGAAATGAGAACATTTCCAACTTGCTTTTCAGCTTGTTGTACGGGTACATTTTACTTTAACAAATAGCTTTTGTGTCCCTTTTTTGCATAGTTTATGTTAAGTTCAACTAAGGAGGCTCTTAAGCTTTACCTCCCTATTTTACCCTTTTGGACAAAATAGATGATCAAGAAAGCAAACTAATTTTCCCTAAATTAAGAACCTACAAAATTAAGTACTCTAAGGCCCTTATTGATAATCAGCACTTGAGACTGACAAATAGTTTGTATTAGAAATTTAATTTCAGTAAAATGTAGCCTGTCACATTCATACTTGATATTGCTGTCAATCTTGAGATCGCTTTATAAATACGAGCCAAATTTTTTTAACAGCTTATTAATCTACATAGCTATTTGAAGGGAGTCAGGATTTGTTCGAGTAGTTTAAGCTACATTTTATATGAAAACGACAAATCACATTTTCAAAAGATACAAACATTTGCAGCGGTAGACATAACCAGAGCTGTGAACTACGCCGCCACTTATGAAGATTAAACTTTAAAAAATACCTTCAGGTTACTGTTTGTAGCTGTATTTTCAATTGTTCACACACTACAGAAATATTTATATCTTCAGCAGTTTATTTCTGCGTTTATTTTATCTGAAATTCAGCGACCCGTGTACAAATTAATGCAGCTGTTCTAATTCTCTGGCCTAAATGCCAACACAACCAACACTCCAATTAAGGCAGAGTATCCCCAACAGTTTGAGGAGCATAATCATATTCAGTTTCTCACCCTTTCTACTACCTCCTCTGAGACACGAGCTGCTCTCGGTCCGGCGGTCGTGGGTTCAAATTATACTAACTTTCAACAACAAAAAAAAGGATCCCGTGGTTTAGAGAGCACGTTAAACTGTCGATCTTAGCCACTGTCTTTGATAGTCGTTGATACACAAACCAAGTCAGATTTCTATTAGCTGTTACTATTAGACGGTTTGAAAACTCTAATATAAGGGTTCATCGGGTCGTAACTCGTACTCGATAAGAAGGAAAATTATCTTTTGCCTAAATACCAACACAACTAATACCCCAATTAAGACAGAGTATCCCCAACAGTTACTGTTTGAGGAGCATAATCATACTCAGTTACTCAATACTCACCCTTTCTACTACTTTTGTGACCAAGTGGCTCGTGAAGTTGTGAGTTCGATAGCCCACTGAACAAAAACATGAACTTTGTTGGAGGGCACGTTAAGCCGTGTTGGTCCCAGTCACTGTGGTGGTTACATAAAAACATGTCAGAGGCCTATTAGCTGAATGCGTTTAGGCAATTTAAAAACTTGAACACCAGGGTTTATCGCGTCGACCCATTAGAAGGAAAACTTAGTCAGAAAAACTTTAATTATTTCTGACCTAAATTCCAACACAACCAACACCCCAATTAAGCCAGAGCATCCCAAACAGTTTGAAGAGCATAATCATATTCAGTTACTCACCCATCTGCCTTTGTAATCCTTGGGCTCGTGTAAACTTCTCTGGCCTTTGCTATCCTGGTATTCTCTCTTATCGAGAGGGTTTTTAGAATCAACGAACACCCGATTAACCTTGGTTTATTTAAACCGCCTCATTGCATATCTAATTATTTGCTATGCTATTAGGTAATAAACCTTTGAGTTGGTTTATGTAAAAAGCACAGAATCATTTATTTACAGACAATATTATGTGAGTCAGCCTACATTGTCCTTATCAAACTAAATAATTTCAACAAGTGCAAAATTGACAAATATGAATATCTTTGAGAGCCCGTGGCTTAGTCGACTAGACCACGGAGGTAGTTAATCATATTTAGTTACTCACCCTTTCCCCTTTATCGCCCTTGGGCCCATGTAATCCTCTTTCGCCTTTACTGCCTTGGTAGCCCCTCTCACCTTGGGGCCCCGGAAGACCCATGACGCCCCGTTCACCTGGAGGGCCCTGGATTGTGGGATTACTTGACCCGTACAATCCTGTTGTTTCCTGGGACGATGGGAAAATTGTAAATTAACGAACCTACTTAGTAAAATTTTAGTCGGTCCTAATATGGGAAAAGGATTGTCTGGGTTAGACAAACGGAACCAGTCCACATTGGAATAGGGGATAGGTTTAATTTAGATTTGACATTTGAAATTTTGACAACCATGAAAATGTTAAAATAGATGATTAAAATATAATGCTCAATGAACCATTTGGTGACGTAAATATAAAAAAATAAAATTTGTGAACTGGTTCCTTTCTGCTACGTGCCATCCAATTTTAAGGAGACATATTAACTAAAAGGCCGTAAATCTCTTACATAAAATATCGAATGAAGAGACACTTAACTGATATTAAACAAATTTAGTTACCATAGGAAAACCCATTTAAGTCGAGGACTTAGGTGGGTACTCGCACTTTATTAAATTAACTTCCATAATCTTGAAAGGGAAAATTCAAGCGGCATTCATATTGATGTCAAATTTCATTTATAATAAAAATATTTTAACCTTTGAAAGATTTAAAAGTTTTGTAAAGTTCTCTCTTATTGGTGATTTCGTACTATTGATTTTACAAATTATTGATATTTATCTAGCAACCATTTACAACAACTATCTGGTTTAACAATGTCATAGAAACACCATCGGTACCTACTTGTACCTTACGAAATAGACATACAATACTCTAGATACCTACCACTCTATCTTGAAACTTAAAGTAAGGCTTACTATGAGTGCTGAAGTGACAGGGCCTGGAGGACCTGGTGGTCCCACGGGTCCCTGAAGACCTGGCGCCCCGTCAGACCCTGGTTCCCCTTTTGGCCCTGGCTGCCCCTCCACACCTGGTATTCCTTGATCACCCCTCTCTCCTCGGTCTCCTTTAGGTCCCAATGGGCCTGGTGGGCCTGGGTCTCCCATTTGACCCTGAGAAATAAAAAAGATTATTATTTACTAGCGGTTTAAATATGGAAGGATTTGTGTTACCTAACAGTTGTTTCTTTGTTTCCATTTCTTTTTGTTTTGGGATCAATGAATTATATACAAATCATGATACAATTTATTCGTTGAATTTGTCATTAAACTGTTGAATATTTAAGATTATTTACAACTTACATATTCTAATAGACAAAAAGTTAACTTATGTATGATGTATAGCTGTGCCCGCGACTTCGTACGCTCGGTTTGTATGAAAAACACGCAGTGTCGAACATACTGAAAACGCTTCTCCGCGCGTAGGAGCGGGATCTGCTAAACCTCGCGCGTAGGCGTGTTCCGCATTGTCTGATCTTTTTTTTGTATGGAAAACACGAGTCCGCGTGCGAGCTAGCAGATCCCGCTCCTACGTGCGGATAAGTGTTTTCAGTATGTTCGACACTGCGTGTTTTCCATACAAACTGGGGTACTTACTCAATATAGAATGGTTTGCGTGATTATTTTTAACCTAGGCTGGACACCAGGTAATTAAAAAAATTTAGTCAAATAAAAAGTCCCTTTAAAATCGGTTAAAAACGATCAGAATTAAATTTCCTGCCTACCTCCTAAGTCAGGCGGCGTTATTATTTGTATCGTAACTTTGAGTTTAAGTAATGCTTAGTTAAACAAAAAAAATCCATAAAACTCGGTAAAAGCGAAAGGAATTCAATTTCCTACCTACCTCCTAAGTCATGTGGCGTAATTATTTGTATCGTAATTTGATTTTAAATAATTCTCAGTCGATTAAAAAAAGTTCCATAAAAATCGGTTAAGAAACAGTCAAATTTCAATTTCCTGCCTACTCCATAAGTTAGATAGCGTGATTTTAGGTATCCTTAATTGCAACCCGGGTAACACACAGTTGAATAAAAAAAGTCCTATCGAAATCGGTTCAGTAGTTTTGGCGTGATGTGGTAACATACAGACAGACAGACAGACAAATGTTAAAAAAAAAATGGTTTGGTCTTTATATCGTTAATAATGCTTGCTGTAATTATTTTGTAAAAATATTCAATGTACAGACACGAGAGAGATTTATTATATGTATAGATTGCACTAATCTCAAGAACGCCGTGTCAAAAACTGAATTGAGTTGCTTGGTCAACAAAACTGGATAACTTTTCACAAAGAAATTATTTACATACAAAATTAACCATGGTACGAGTATGCAGGGAATTTATTTAAAAAAGTGCTTCAGTCTTTTTCTTCTTTTATTGTGTGGGTATCGAATCGGTTGTCCCGATGAACCCGGGTGTTAGAGTTATTAAACCGTCTTAAAACTAAGCTAAATAATAGACCTTTGACATGGTTTTTTATAACGATCACCATCGAACCGACGGCTTCATGTGCCCTTCGAAGCACGAAATCTTTTTTCTTCCAGACTATCAGGTGATTCCGCCTGCATTGTCCTAACCAAACTGAAGAAAATTGTGATAAATTTTAAAATATATATGTGTTTCCTCCTGGGAATCAAACCCAGGAATTCTGGATCGTGAGCCTATGGCTCTGACCAGTAGACCACGGAGACAGCTCTTCAGTTTAATTATCTGAGAAACCCCTTTCAGTTTCCGGGACCGTCCTAACACCTTGCACGTAAGAGCTTCTTGGAACAAACAATTGCCTAAGTGGGATTTATCCCAAAATTTCACATCTAATCTTTGTCCTTCTACATAATAAGACCAACAAAATATACGAGTTGTAAGAAATAGTGTCCCGCAAACTGATTGGAGTTGCACAGTCAACGACACTAAACAACTTCCACAAGGATTTTTGTAAAAGGCTTTTATGCAAAATGTTGAATACAAAATGTCCAACTCAAAAAGGAATTTGTATGGAAAAGCAATTTTTTTGTATTCTCTGAAAGATTTTCCTGGTGAAAGTTGTTCAGTATCGTTTACTAAGTAACCACCATCAGTTTGCGGAACGCTGTCCCTTACAGCCGATATTTATCGTACATAATTATACAGGATAGCAATTTGTCCTGTAAAAAATTCAAAGAATATTGCGACCAGAACGAATTTCCCTCGGGATGGACTCGAAGCTGGCTAAGTGTCCATATGTGTTTGGTGTCCAAGATCTCTATGTTTCGTATCGAAGTGCCTCCGTGGTCTAGTGGCTAGTGCCATGGAGTCCTGATCCGGAGGTCCTGGGATCGATTCCCAGGGGGGAAACAAAAAGTTGATATTTAAAAATTTATTACTTTGTGATTTTTTCCCCAGTTTTTTAGATTAGGACATTGCAGGCAGAATCACCTGCTTGTCCCAAAAAGAAAAATATTTCATGCTTCGGAGGGCACGTTAAGCCGTCGGTCCCGGTCGCTGTCTTTGATAGTGGTCGTTACTCAAACCATGTCAGAGGCCTGATAGTTGTGCTACTAGGCGGTTTATAAACTCTGACACCAGGGTTCATCGGGTCGATAGACTCAATACCCATTCGAAAGAAGAAGAAGAAGAAGAATCGGAGTGTTTACTATTTGAACAACTATTCAACGAGTGTTACATACAACTTAGCTCTATCTGCAAAGGGTAGAAAATACTGACATAATTTTAGGGTAGGTATAAAACAAATAAAACGGAATAAGTTACTTCGCCCAATATCACTTGGGGATAGTTGTTCAGTTTCGTTAGTAGCTTCAGACTCTGATATTAAGATTGTATTTAAAATTACGATTTAATTTTCTGGAACGCCATAAAACGAGCACTGAATATCCCACTTTTTAGAACCTGTTGACGAAACTGTTCTATTCAATTCAATTTCTTTTATGTTTTACTAAACGATAGATCAAAATAGAATTTGGTACTGTGACAAGAGCATAGCGACAAACGTACTCGTTTGTTCTTTATTATTGAAGTAATAACTTTCGGAGAAATGTCATATTCTACAAAGGGAAACGTGAATAACGTATGTTGATGTGAAGGGTCCTAAACTCAAAAAAGATTTTTCCTGAAAATACTTCAGGTACAAAGGTTTCTTGTACATGACTGAATGGGTAATACATACATACATATCATCACGAATTTATTCCTGATGGGGTAGACAGTGCGTAAACGATGTAAACAAAGGTCGTTCCGCCACGTCTGACGTAGGTATGTTGCTGTAGTCACAGGTTGTCAGCCCATCGCCTAAATTGACATATACAGAAACCCTCGGATTCCTTAGCTGGTTTTTACAGGGAGGAAATGCAGCTGGCACATTCTCAGTTTTTCTTTTGCTCTTAGTCCAGCATGGGCAGTGGGTAATTAACATCATTTTGCTGCCTTAAAAATACCGAAACACTTAAAGGTGGAAATAAAGATTTGAACTCCTAGCTTTGCTACTTTAGCAACAGCATCACAATGAAAGCCTGTAGATGAATTCGGCTAAGATCTAAAATATCTAGGTACATACATACATATAATCACGCCTTTATCCCTAATAGGGTAGGCAGGCCGTAGACGATCTAAACAAAGGTCGTTCTGCCACGTCTGACAAAGTTTTGAGGGTTATTTAAGATATATTTGTGGGTTTATTGTTGTAGTGACAGGTTGCCAGCCCATCGACTAAATTACAATATATTGAAACCTTCGGCTCCCTTAGCTGATTTTTACAGTTAGGAAATGCAGCTGGCACATTCTAAGTTTTTCTCTTGCTCTCAATCCAGCGTGTGCAATAGGTAATTAATATCATCTTGTTGCCTTAAAAATACCGAAACACTTAAAGGTCGGGATAAGGATTTGAACTCTTAGCTTTGCTACCTTAGCAACAGCAACACAATAAAAGCCTATAAAATATCTAGGTACATACATACATACACATAATCACGCCTTTATCCCTAATGCAATAGGCAGAGAGTAAACGACCTAAACAAAGGTCGTTCCGCCACGTCTGACAAAGTTTTGCGTATTATTTCAGATATTTTTGTAAGTATATTGCTGTAGTGACAGGTTGTCAGCCCATCGCCTAAATTGCAATGTACTGAAACCCTCGGATCCCTGAGCTGGTTTTTACAGCATGCCCTGCAGGAAAATGCAGCTGGCATATTCTATGTTTTTCTCATAAAAAATAGAACCTACTCGTATGTTACGTGCGACTTGCTATGTCCTATTGTTGTGTGGGAATTCGTTGCAAGCTTTTAAGTTCACTCACTCCTCTTTGGCAAACTTAACGTTGTCAGGAATATCCCAATCATGTCGTCTTGAATAAAGTGAAAAGGAAACCTATCACACATTTTTTTTATTACCGTCTTTCCAGGTGCCCCTGTGGTCCCATCAGGACCAGTAGGTCCCTGAGGCCCTGGAGGTCCACGGAGGCTAGGCATTGTCTCCAGGATCACGGAGATGTCGTTCGGGCTGCATTTGCAGTGCCCTGGCGCCAACTGTATAGGACAAAACAAAACAGTTTATTACAAATATGTTTGAATATTATTACGAGAATTTAGCTTAATGACCTCCAAAAAGGTTTATTTGAGAAAGGTACACATATTGTATTTAAATCGAGTATATTTCGTGTGTACACAAAATATTACGAGCGTTTGACAATAACCCTCAGGTTTATAACCTTAACCTTGTTGTTTTGTCTAGCTTGTTGATCTCAAGTACCTATAAATGTTATAATGTACCTATCTGAAGCCATATAAATATGAATAAAATGCTTTGAGTAACTTTTGCAAATTCAGTGTGATAATTAAAGAAAACCCTGTTCTCCAGAATAAACATAAATACATACATATAATCGCGCCTTTATCCCTAATAGGATAGGCAGAGCGTAAACAACCTAAACAAAGGTCGTTCCGCCACGTCTGACAAAGTTTTGAGGGTTGTTTAAGATATTTGTAGGTAAATTTCTGTAGTGACAGGTTTTCAGCCCATCGCCTAAATTACTATATATTGTAACCCTCTGATCCCTTAGCTGGTTTTTACAGCATGCACGGGAGGAAATACAGCTGGCACATTCTATGTTTTTCTAAATACATATTTTAATCATGCCCTTTTATATGTATGTATGTATTTAACCCTAACGGGGTAGGCAGAGCGTAATCGGCCTATAAAAAAGTCGTGCCGTCACATCTGACAAAATTTTAAGGTTTATTTAAGATTGATTTGTTGGTATATTGCTGCAGTGACAGGTTGTCAGCCCATCGCCTAAATAACAAAAACCCTGAGATCCCTTAGCTGGTTTTTACAACATGCCCGGGAGGAAATGCTGCTGACACATTCTAAGTTTTTCTCTCGCTCCTAGGTCAGCATGGAAGTAAGTAGTAAATTTAATTTATACTAATGCAAAAATAAAATTATGAAGATAACAAAATATAGAAATACTTACACTGATTTGTTCTCCTTTTTCTCCGTTGGCGTCTGTAAATCAAATTGTCTTTATTAGCATAATCCTTGAAATAATTTCATTACGGCGTACAATATCCGTCGAAACATAATACAGTAAGGAAATTACTTTTTTGATTTAGCGTTATAAGATATTGGAAGATCAAACCATAATGTGACGTATCATTATGAAAATCTAGTACAACCCTTAAGGGGCAAACAGAGCTGCGACGGTGGCGCTGGCGCTTTTAATGAATAATTTTTGTTTTGCGAGAATTGCAAGTTTTTCTCCATTTTATAACCCATAATAATATCATAATTCAAACTAGGCAAAATATAAAACGTGTCAAATTTTAGCACTTTAAATTTTGTCACACGAAGCTTAAATACTTATACATACATACATATAATCACGCCTTTATCCTTAATGGGGTAGGCATAGCGTCAACGACTCAAACAAAGGTCGTTCCGCCACGTCTGACAAAGTTTCGAAGGTAATTTAGGATATACTTGTACGTATATTGCTGTAGTGACAGGTTATCAGCCCATCGCCTAAATTACAATATACTCTAACCCTCTGATCCCAGCTGGTTTTTACAGCATGCTCGGGAGAAAATGCAGCTGGCACATTCTATTTTTTTCTCTTACTTCCAGTCCAGCATGGAAAAAATATTAAATAATTATTAGAAATTATTATAGGTTTTAAGGCTTATCAAAATAAAATAAAATAAAGAAATAATTTAAAACTGATAGGATCACCATCGCAGCTACGTCAGCACCTTAAATTAAATCATTCGCGTGCGATGAGAAATCGACGTTATTGGGACGAATTACGGTTTGAAATTGATGGAAAATTGCTCGTAAAAATTTGAGTGCCAATTCCGACGAATCATTTCGACGAAACGAAATATAGAAATGTATTACAAGAAACTAAACATGAATAATATTTTGTTAGCTGGAAGTACCAACAAATTTTTGCGATGAACACTAAATTTTAAGTAGGTAAGTAAGTAAAATACTTGAAAAAGGTAAATTAATTACAGAAAATCTTAATCTCATTTAGTGGTAAGGAAAGTAATTTTCTCTGTCAACCAAATATGTTTTATGTTGCTAAGTAGTGGACATCACAGAAAGACAATAATACAAGGTTAAATGTAAAAGCCAGATGGTGTAGTGATTAGGGCTGCTGCCGCCTGTGTAGGAGGTCGTGGTTCGAATCCCACCACGTACCAATGTGTTTTTCTGTTTTCGAGTTTAATTACGTAACATACATACATACATACATATAGTCACGCCTGTATCCCTGATGGGGTAGGCAGAGCGAAAACGACCCAAACAAAGGTCGCTCCGCCACGTCTGACAAAGTTTTGAGGGTTATTCAAGATAGATTTGTTGGTATATTGCTGTAGTGACAGGTTGTCAGCCCATCGCCTAAATTGCAATACACTGTAACCCTCAGATCCCTTAGCTGGTTTTTACAGCATGCCCGGGAGGAAATGCAGCTGGCACATTCTAAGTTTTTCTCTCGCTCCCAGGCCAGCATGGAAGATAATTAATTACGTAAGGTGTGATTATGTGTATGTATGTATATTGACGTAGGTATACATTTATTCAATTTCTTCCATGCTGGACTGGGAGAGATAGAAAAACATAGAATGTTCCAGCTGACCTTCCTCCCGGGCATGCTGTAGAAGTCAGCAAAAGGGATTCGAGGGTTACAGTCCATTGTAATTTAGGCGATGGGCTTGACAACCTGTCACTACAGCAATACAAATCATTACAATCTAAAATTTGCCCTCAATTTTTGTCAGACATGGCGAGGCGTTTTACGTTCTGCCTACCCCGTAAGGGATGAGGGCGTGATTTGATGTATGTGTGTATGTACATTTATTCGGGAGCTTTTACGGTGAAGGAAAACACCGTGAGAAAACCTACACACACCTAAGAAGAAATTCAAAGGTATTGTTTGAAGTCGACCAATCCGTGCTGGGCCCACGTGATTGACTAAGGCATGATCGCCGTGTTCCAGGTTAGGCTCGTGCTTGGTGAGGACGTATATGACGACGAAAACAAATACATACATACATATAATCACGCCTTTATACCTAATGGGGTAGGCAGGGCGTAAACAACCTAAACAAAGATCGTTCCGCGATGTCTGACGAAGTTTTGAGGATTATTTAAAACATATTTGTAGGTATATTGCTGTAGTGACAGGTTATCAACCCATCGCCTACATTGCAATATACTGAAACTCTCGGATCCCTTAGCTGGTTTTACAGCATGCCCGGGAGGAAATGCAGCTGGCACAATTTACGTTTTTCTCTCGCTCCCAGGCCAGCGTGGAAAAAACAAATGGATAAATGAAAAGAAATAGTTTATTGAATATAAAACATACATACACATAATCACACCTTTATCCCTAATGGGGTAGGCAGAGCGAAAACGACCTTTATTATACCGACGACCTTCGCCTAAATTGCAATAAACTGAAACCTTCGGATCCCTTAGCTGGTTTTTACAGCATGCCCGGGAGGAAATGCAGCTGGCACATTCTACGTTTTTCTTTTGCTCCCAGTCCAGGGTGGAAAAAACAAATTGATCAATGAAAATAAATGGTTTTTGAATATAATGCCGTATTGATTGTACTTTATTTCTTACTAGCGACCCGCCCCGGCTTCACACGGAAATCATCAGTGTTTCTCTACTATATGTATTATGCTATACTATATGTATATGTATTATATTAAGGGATCCGAGGGTTTCAGTACATTGTAATTTAGGCGATGGGCTGACAACCTGTCACTACAGCAATATACTTACAAATCTATCTTAAATAACCCTCAAAACTTTGTCAGACGTGGCGGAACGACCTTTGTTTGGGTCGTTTACGCTCTGCCTACCCCATTAGGGATTAAGGCGTGATTATATGTATGTATGTATGTATGTATTATGCATGTATTATACTTACAAGCCTTCCTCTTGAATCACTCTATCCATTAAACCGCATTAAAATGCGTTGCGTAGTTTTAAAGATCTAAGCATACATAGGGATATAGGGACAGAAAAGCGACTATGTTTTATACTATGTAGTGAAGCATGTCAGTCTGTATTATAGATACTTAGGTGCCTAATCTATTAGAACGCTCATCATTCGTATCGGTTTGAAAAATATGTCAAGTGTTATTGATGGATTGGGAGAGTAAACGATGGTAAATGTATAAAAAATATTTTATATTCACATGAAAATTGATTACCATATGTTGACATAGAAAGGATTTTAATGAAAGATATCTAATTTACATATAAAAAGGTGTGCAAAAAATATCGATTAATTTCATCGCCCGATCTCGTTTCTAAGAACTAAGTATCAGTTCTAAATTACATCTAGGTACAACTCGATATAAATTGTGTAGGACGTTACTGTATCTAAGTACTATTTAATCTCTATGTTATAATTCTGTATGATACATGCCATGTATCACACAGAATTTCTTCCATGCTGGACTGGGAGAGATATAAAAACATGGAATGTTCCAGCTGCCCTTCCTCCCGGGCATGCTGTTGAAGTCAGCAAAAGGGACTCGAGGGTTACAGTGTATTGTAATTTAGGCGATGGACTGACAACCTGTCACTAAAGCAATACATATTACAATCTAAAATTGCCCTCAATTTTTGTCAGACATGGCGAGGCGTTTTACGTTCTGCCTACCCCGTAAGGGATGAGGGCGTGATTTGATGTATGTGTGTATGTACATTTATTCGGGAGCTTTTACGGTGAAGGAAAACACCGTGAGAAAACCTACACACACCTAAGAAGAAATTCAAAGGTATTGTTTGAAGTCGACCAATCCGTGCTGGGCCCACGTGATTGACTAAGGCATGATCGCCGTGTTCCAGGTTAGGCTCGTGCTTGGTGAGGACGTATATGACGACGAAAACAAATACATACATACATATAATCACGCCTTTATACCTAATGGGGTAGGCAGGGCGTAAACAACCTAAACAAAGATCGTTCCGCGATGTCTGACGAAGTTTTGAGGATTATTTAAAACATATTTGTAGGTATATTGCTGTAGTGACAGGTTATCAACCCATCGCCTACATTGCAATATACTGAAACTCTCGGATCCCTTAGCTGGTTTTACAGCATGCCCGGGAGGAAATGCAGCTGGCACAATTTACGTTTTTCTCTCGCTCCCAGGCCAGCGTGGAAAAAACAAATGGATAAATGAAAAGAAATAGTTTATTGAATATAAAACATACATACACATAATCACACCTTTATCCCTAATGGGGTAGGCAGAGCGAAAACGACCTTTATTATACCGACGACCTTCGCCTAAATTGCAATAAACTGAAACCTTCGGATCCCTTAGCTGGTTTTTACAGCATGCCCGGGAGGAAATGCAGCTGGCACATTCTACGTTTTTCTTTTGCTCCCAGTCCAGGGTGGAAAAAACAAATTGATCAATGAAAATAAATGGTTTTTGAATATAATGCCGTATTGATTGTACTTTATTTCTTACTAGCGACCCGCCCCGGCTTCACACGGAAATCATCAGTGTTTCTCTACTATATGTATTATGCTATACTATATGTATATGTATTATATTAAGGGATCCGAGGGTTTCAGTACATTGTAATTTAGGCGATGGGCTGACAACCTGTCACTACAGCAATATACTTACAAATCTATCTTAAATAACCCTCAAAACTTTGTCAGACGTGGCGGAACGACCTTTGTTTGGGTCGTTTACGCTCTGCCTACCCCATTAGGGATTAAGGCGTGATTATATGTATGTATGTATGTATGTATTATGCATGTATTATACTTACAAGCCTTCCTCTTGAATCACTCTATCCATTAAACCGCATTAAAATGCGTTGCGTAGTTTTAAAGATCTAAGCATACATAGGGATATAGGGACAGAAAAGCGACTATGTTTTATACTATGTAGTGAAGCATGTCAGTCTGTATTATAGATACTTAGGTGCCTAATCTATTAGAACGCTCATCATTCGTATCGGTTTGAAAAATATGTCAAGTGTTATTGATGGATTGGGAGAGTAAACGATGGTAAATGTATAAAAAATATTTTATATTCACATGAAAATTGATTACCATATGTTGACATAGAAAGGATTTTAATGAAAGATATCTAATTTACATATAAAAAGGTGTGCAAAAAATATCGATTAATTTCATCGCCCGATCTCGTTTCTAAGAACTAAGTATCAGTTCTAAATTACATCTAGGTACAACTCGATATAAATTGTGTAGGACGTTACTGTATCTAAGTACTATTTAATCTCTATGTTATAATTCTGTATGATACATGCCATGTATCACACAGAATTTCTTCCATGCTGGACTGGGAGAGATATAAAAACATGGAATGTTCCAGCTGCCCTTCCTCCCGGGCATGCTGTTGAAGTCAGCAAAAGGGACTCGAGGGTTACAGTGTATTGTAATTTAGGCGATGGACTGACAACCTGTCACTAAAGCAATACATATTACAATCTAAAATTGCCCTCAATTTTTGTCAGACGTGGCGAAAGCGCCTTTTACGAGGCGTTTAACGCTCTGCCTACCCCGTAAGGGATAAAGGCGTGATTTATGTATGTATGTATGTATGTACTACACAGAATTAATAGAGTATTATGAAATGTACGCACGTACACGTCGAATTGTGTTTGTATTTGTAAATTGTATTAATACTAATAATTAATAAAACGTATCGTGTTTATAAATGTATAAATGTTTTGTCACTGATCAAGCTTCAAAATAAGCTTCGTTAGAGCAGCAACACACATGCGTCACCTTACGTTCTACGCGCACGTACTGGAAGAGGAATGCGCCGACGACGTAGAGCGTAGCGCGTAAGGTGACGCATGTGTGTTGTAGGCAATGCAAAAAGCATTGACAACGTGTTGAGCGTAGTAAGGGTTCGATTCTAGATACCACCAACTAAAACAAAAAATAAAATATATCTGTCACTTTCAAAATAATAAAATTGAAAATGGACAGGCGATTTATACTCTATGGTTTTATACACTTTGTTCCCTAGGTTTTGACGCGCTATCATATGACGGCGGTTAAAAATGACAGATCACGCATAAAACCACCGATTTATATCAAAAGCTGGAGAATAGATCTCCTATCCTTTTCCAATGTTTTTAGTCTGAAAGTGACAAATAGATTTTAATTTTAGGTTTAGCTGGAAAATCTAGAATTGAGCCCATTATATATGTTATATTGTTCAAAGAATTGGAGCATAGACAATCACGCGCTACGACGCTGATGGCCCAACGTGACGTACGCCTGTGTGTTGCTGCCCTAAATCATGACATACAAACATACACACTCTCACGCCTGTATCCCTAATGAGGTAGGCAGAGCGTCAACGTAACGTTCCGCCACGTCCGACAAGTTTTGAGGGTTTTTTAAGATAGATCTGTATATTGCTGTAGCATCAGCCCATCGCCTAACTTACAATATGCTGAAACCTTCGAATCCCTTAGCTGGTTTTTACAGCATGCCAGGAAAGAAATCCAGCTGGCAAATTCTATGTCTTTCTCTCGCTCCCAGGCCAGCATGGAAGTACCTTAATCATGACATACATACATACATACATAACATCACGCCTTTATCCCTTACGGGATAGGCAGAGCGTTAAACGCCTCGTAAAAGGCGCTTTCGCCGCGTCTGACAATTATTGAGGGTAATTTTAGATTGTAATGTGTATTGCCATAGTGACAGGTTGTCAGCCCATCGCCTAAATTACAATACACTGTAACCCTCTAGTCCCTTTTTGCTGTCTTCTACAGCATGCCCGGGAGGAAGGGCAGCTGGATTCTATGTTTTTCTATCTCTCCCAGTCCAGCATGGAAGTAATCATGACAGAGACTAAAATATGAATAAAACTTACATGGTGAAGGGTTAGCTACAACTGGAGGACGGTTTTCTTCGGGGTTTGCCTGTGGACAAAACAAAAAAACATATTATTTAAGTGCAGCAAAAATTATAAAATCGCTTCAGTTAGACTATCATAACCAAAAATAGGTATAACTCGCAGAGGATTTAATTTTAAAACTCACTTTACAGACTAGGAGTATCAACGGTATTATTTTGTTTAAAGAAAAGCTTTTATCGTTTAAATAAAATCTGTCCATCTTATCTTATCTTTTCTTATATGTCCCAAAGCTTGGCAAAGACCTCGGTCCATCAATCAATCAAACTTTTATCAAAAGACATCACTCTTCTTCAATACAAGAAATATGATTACGCTCTTCTTCTTCTTAGCCAGTGGATTCTCGAGTCAAATCCGCCTAGTAGCACAGCTATTTAGGCCTCTGACATAGTTTGAGTAACGACCACTATCAAAAACAGCGATCGGGACCGAAGACGTGCCGTCGGAAGCTCAGAATCCTCTTTCTTTTCGTACAATCATGTGATACAGCCTACAATGTCCAACTAACCAAACCGGGGAAAACCTCACAAAGTGATAAATTGACAAATAGCAACTTTGTACCCCCCCTGGGAATCGAACCCAGGACCTCCGGATTGTAAGCCCATGGCAGTTTGATTAAGGTTACGGCAAAGTAATAAAAGTAAAGCACCTATTAAACATAATAACCAAAATGCTTGTCCTATTACATGTCGATCAGATATACTTACAATTGTAACAGTAATATACCATTGATACATACGAAGACAAAACATGCCATTAGAGTATTAACATTTGCCGGTTATTATATAGCAATTAAGTATAAAACGAACATTGTGTGACTGTTATTTATAACTCAAACATTTGGTTATAATAATATGTTTAATGTTTTGGATTGTATTTTGAGGTGTTTGATTATTATTTACTCAATTACTTTTTGTATAGAAACTTTTATGGATGGAATGACTTTTCTGAATGTATCCACCTAGGTTCCTAAACCGGTCTTGCTCAGGCAACGAAACTGAACAACTTTCACCGGAAAATTCTTTTAGGAGATGAAAAAAGTAATTGACTTTCCCATACAAAATTACCACCTCAATTAGAATATTTGTATGGAAAAACAACATTTTTTTCTATGACTTCCAGAAAAAAAATCTGTTGATAGTTGTTCAGTGTCATTGACTGAGCAACCCCTATCAGTTTGCAGGATGCTGTTCCTTACACCCCATATATAAAATTGGTTATAAGGTTAATTGGTTACAATTGTTCCAGTTATTTCCTTTTGCAATGAGCTTGCGCTTTTAACTCCAATCTTAAGTCCACTGTTGACCAAAACGGAGTCTCTACCGTAATACAAAGTCCTACCTGATATGGCTTTTACCAGTTGCACACACTGGGCTCTGCTCTACGTTGCATAGGGCAGATTATTATCTACGACCAGCCCCGGCTTCGCACGGAAATCATCAGTTTTTATCTACTATATTATGCATGTATTATACATTATAAACATTCCTCTCGAATCACTCTATCCATTAAAAAACCGCATCAAAATCCGTTGCGTAGTTTTAAAGATCTAAGCATACATAGGGATATAGGGACAGAGAAAGCGACTTTGTTTTATACTATGTAGTGATGTTCCATTGTTCAAACAATCACGCGCCACGACGCGGATAGCCCAGTGTGAGGTACGCCTTAAAGTTTAACAGATTATTTTTGAAATCAGGCAAGCACAGTTGTCTTATAAAATTCCTTTTTTTTATATATATATGAAACATTATATACATACATACTTATAATCACGACTTTATCCCTAATAGGGTAGGCAGATCGTAAATGATCTAAACAAAGGTCGTTCTGCCACGTCTGACAAAGTTTTGAGGGTTATTTAAGATAGATTTGTAGGTATATTGCTGTAGTGAAAGGTTGTATATCAAAGATTTTGGAGTTAATTAAATTTAAGATTTTTTAATTACGTCCAATTATAATTAAAATACAGTTTTTTTATGTAGCCTGTTTTGTGGTGACCCATCGTTTTTTTAACAAAAAAAATAAAACAATTTTGTACAAACTTATGTCATTTATTTGACTCTCTCCCTTTATCTCTCTTTGTGTATTGTTAAGCTCAAAAAGGGTTCCGTGTTCCGGAGGGCCCGTTAAGTCGTCGGTCCCAGTCGCTGTCAGTGATGGTGGTCGTTACTGAAAACCATGTCAGAGGCCTAATAGCTGTGCTACAAGGTGGTTTGAAAACTCTGATACCAGGGTTCATCGGGTCGCTAGACTCGAGAATCCACTCGCTAAGATGAAGAAGAACATAACAAAAAGAAGGACAAAAGTAAGAATAAGATAAAACGAAGGGGGGGGCGCAAAGCGCGAGTTTCTCATGCTTCTTCTTCATTGTGATATAGTTTTATTTTATTTTGTGACACAGATATAATTTAATTTTCTTTGTAATAGACTCGCTTGTGACTTTCTAAAAGTGTTCTTAGGAATCTATTTGGAAATAAATGATTTGACTTTAACTTTGAAGTTAAGCACAATAAGGCTGATCAACAATTACTTTCTCAGAAAGACTAGACTAATACACCTAGCCTTGCAGATTTCAAAGCCTTCGCGTGTACCTACTTACCTATTATGTTGATACAGTGGGAAGCTTAGCCTGTTGTGGCCTATATTCAAATTGTACTATTGAAACTGCGTAAGGGTATGTGGTACATAACACACAAACATATATATACTTGGTACTTGTTCATCCTGAAACAACTGAACGGTTTTGGGTGCCTGAAATGGCTGAATGCAGAGCTCAATTCTAGGTATACATAAATTATGTAGAATATATGCCTTGGAATGACACCAAATACGGGGTGTAAGGGACAGCGTCCCACAAACAGATAGGGGTTGCTCAGTCAAAGACACTGAACAACTTTCATCAGGAAGTTCTTTCAGGAGGTGAAAATAAAAATTTGCTTTGTCAATTAAAATTGTCTGATCGAGGTGGACATTTGTAAGGAAAAGCTATTTTCTCTTTTAATTTCCTAAAGGAAGTTCTGGTGATAGTTGTTCAGTTTCGTTGACTGAGGAATCCCTATCAGTTTGCGGGACGCTGTCCCTTACACCTAGTATATTTTTTTACCCCAGAAAAATAAGCTGGCAAATCTGATGAAGAACATGCGGGGTGTAAGATGTGATAGGGATTGTTCAGTAAACAACTATCAGCAGGATTTGTTTTTCAGGAAGTGAAGAAAATGATTGATTTTGACCTTTTTTTTTTCATCTCCCTGTAATAATTTCCTGGTGAAAGCTGTTGACTGAGCAATTCCTACCAGTTTGCGGGTCGCTGTTCCTAACATCCGGTACAAGCTAAAATCACATACACACATATGTATGTGTGTATAATCCTGCCTTTATCCCTAAAATCACGCTACGGCAATATTGTAGGCCGTCTTGTAAGCCAAAAGATCGATCGATCGCCTTTGTAACTTCACGCAAAGAAGAACTTGATGCTAAGGGAGAAAAGTTAAGGGCCAGACCACCAACGGCTTGTGGTGTGGTGGATAGGGCCGCTGCCTCCTGAGCAGGAGATCGTGGTTCGAATCCCAACACGTACCAATGTGTTTTTCGGTTTTCGAATTTCATATGTACGTTTATTCGGTGCTTTTTCCGTGCTTCGGAATGCACGTTAAGCCGTTGGTCCCGGTTAATATCGTTTAATACCGTAGATATTAGTCGTTAAGCCATATCAGAGGCCAATGTTAAGCATTGGCGGCTTGAAAACTCTGACCTAATCTAGGATTGGGTCTGGTTTCCCTTCTGGGTTGCGGAGGTCAGATGGCAGTCGCTCTGTGTAAAAATCAGTACCCTCGTTCAATCCCCTAGATTAGGTAGCCGACCCCGTAAGATACGGGATAAGGCTAGGGAGATGATGATTAAAGTGGCATTCTCACCAGCCCAAAGTGCTCAAGGACCTTTAAGACCAAAATTGGCTACAGCAGCCATATGCAAGCACACGACGAGTGAGACGAGCGAGTCCAGCGAGCGTCTAACAGTCGCTGTAGCCGAAATCGGCTCAGATACATTATTATTTCTTCCATGCTGGCCTGGGAGCGAGAGAAAAACCTAGAATGTGCCAGCTGCATTTCCTTCCGTGCATGCTGTCAAAACCAGCTAAGGTAGTCGAGGGTTTTTGTATATTGCAATTTAGGCGATGGACTGACAACCTGTCACTACAGAAATAAAAATCATTACAATCTAAAATTTGCCTTACCTACAAATCTATCTTAAATAACCCTCAAAACTTTTTCAGAAGTGGCGGAACGACCATTTTTTTATGTCGTTTACGCTCTGCCTACCTAACTGAGCCCGATGGTGTGGTGGATAGGGCCGCTGCCTCCTGAGCAGGAGATCGTGGTTCGAATCCCAACACGTACCAATGTGTTTTTCGGTTTTCGAATTTCATATGTACGTTTATTCGGTGCTTTTTCCGTGCTTCGGAAGGCAAGTTAAGCCGTTGGTCCTGGTTAATATCGTTTAATACCGTAGATATTAGTCGTTAAACCCTATCAAAGGCCTAGAGGTAAGCATTGGCGGCTTGAAAACTCTGACCTGATCTAGGATTGGGTCTGGTTTCCCTTCTGGGTTGCGGAGGTCAGATGGCAGTCGCTCTGTGTAAAAACCAGTACCCTCGTTCAATCCCCTAGATTAGGAAGCCGACCCCGTGAGATACGGGATAAGGCTAGGGAGATGGTGATGCTCTGCCTACCCCATTATGGATAAAAGCGTGATTATATGTATGTATGTATATTATAATTATTAGGCCGTCTGAATAGTCAAGTCGTCCCAATGACTCTAAATAGTCCTTCTGACTACGAACACCCAATGTGCTCATAGGATTACAGATGTTGTAGGACGTAAGCAGATCGTACTCGGCAATACTGCCTAGTATTCCAATTTAAGCGACATGTAAATCAGTCGCTTATACCCTATCATAGTTAAGTGTCGGGTAAAAGCTGCAGATTTATAGCATTTGCAGCAGTTTTATAACCAATGCTGGCTGTTACTTCCATGCTGGCCTGGGACCGAGAGAAAAACATGGAATGTGTCTGCGGTTTTCCCGGGCATGCTGTAAAAACCAGCTAAGGGATCCGAGTGTTTAATAAATTAAAATTTAGGCGATAAGCTGACAACATGTCACTGCAGCAATATACCTAAAAATCTAGCTTTAATAACCCTCAAAACTTTCTCAGGCGTGGCGGAACGAATGATGAAACTTTAATTTGGTCATTTACGCTCTGCCTACCCTATTAGGGATAAAATCGTGATTATTATATGCCGGCTGTTCTCTTATCATTGTGGGTTTTCAAATCGACTTACGTATATAGTGTCATAGTTTTTAAACCGAATATTACAGCTATTTAGGCCCCTGTTAACTGCCTCCGTGGTTTAGTGGCTAGTGCCATGGACTCCTGATCCGGAGGTCCTGGGTTCGATTCCCAGGGGGGAAACACAAAAGTTGATATTTGAAAATTTATCACATTGTGAATTTTTCCCCAGTTTGGTTAGGACATTGCAGGCTGAATCACCTGATTGTCCGAAAAAGAAAAAGATTTCGTGCTTCGGAGGGCACGTTTAGCCGTCGGTCCCGGTCGCTGTCTTTGATAGTGGTCGATATTCAAACCATGTCAGAGGCCTGATAGTTGTGCTACTAGGCGGTTTCAAAACTCTGACACCAGGGTTCATCGGGTCGATAGACTCGATACCCACTCGACAAAATAAAAAAAGGCCCCTGGCATCATGTAATGATCACTATCAAAGACAGCCAGTGACTGGGCCCGACGACATAACGTACCCTTCAAAGCATCGATATTATTTTTGTCATAGACAATCAGGTGATTCAGTTTACACAAACCAAACTGGGGAAAGTCCTACAAAGTAAAACAAATATCAACTATGTGTAGAAATCAAACCAACGACCTCTGGATCGGGAGCCTGTAACGTATAGCTTAGACCACTTGACCACAGAGGCAGTGATATGCAATACTGCCTAGTATTCTAACTTGTTAAAAGGGTATGAGCGATTTACCCATTTGGCCATTGCATTTGGCAGCAATTTCATAACCAATGCTGGTGAAATGTATTGAATTGCAAATGCATTAGTTGAAACGGTTCAATGGGCATTCAATACCTTTGATGTGATCGAATTCGGTGTGTTCAATTTCAGATTATGGGTGTATTTTGGTAGGTATTTATCAAGAATTTCTACAATACAATACAATAATATATACTTTATTGCACAAAAACACAGAAATTACAAATTGCTAAAAAGAAAAGTAGTACAATTGGCGGCCTTATTGCTAATGTAGCAATATCTTCCAGGCAACCAGGCAATAGGAAACAGAGGAGTAAAATAAATTGACGCGAATTTCTCTATATAATGTATTATGCGGTAAATTCAACTTTAGGACCTATACACAAAACTGTGATGAGACGATGCGAATTTGCAAAGCAGTGCGAAATAGTAGAGTTTGACCCAATTCGACTAGTGATGCGTCGTAAGAGCTCAATTTTTTTTATGATGCGACATCGCATCGATCGTCTTAGTTTTGTAAACAGAGGCCCTTAAACTTTACAGTGATAACATACATACATACATACATAAAATCACGCCTTTATCCCTTACGGGGTAGGCAGAGCGATAAACGCCTCGTAAAAGGCGGTTTCGCCACGTCTGACAAAAATTGAGGGCAATTTTAGATTGAAAAGTGTATTGCTATAGTGATAGGTTGTCAGCCCATCGCCTAAATTACAATACACTGTAGCCCTCGAGTCCCTTTTGCTGACTTCTACAGCATGCCCGGGAGGAAGGGCAGCTGGAACATTCTATGTTTTTCAATCTCTCCCAGTCCAGCATGGAAGGACATCTCTCCCAGTCCAGCATGGAAGGACCGTGAAGGACAGTGATAACGACGATGATTTTATAATAAGCTAGTCCTTAAGGTTTGGATGTGACTTTACAACTCTTTCAGAACTAAGAAGAGAAGGTTGGCATGTCAACTTACCCTTCCCAATGACCCTCATTCCCAGTGCTCTCATGACGGTGCAAAATTTAGTTTCGCATTACAGTCAACTTGAAACCGTGTAATACTGTGGAAGTGTCTAGTAATGCTTTTAAATTATTTCTCGTCTTCTTTTATCTAATGGTCAGTGATGGCCGAACGTGCTCCCCGAAGCACGGAGTCATCTTTCTTAACAAACAAATTTATTTTGTCGTTCAACCTACATTTTGTCCAAACAAACTCGACAATTCTTATAAAATTGTAAAGTGTTGATGGGGATGAAACCCACGTATTAAGACCCCAAACCACAGAGGCAGTTAAATTAACTCTTCAATTTGTAACACAAATACTAACGCTGTACCTAGGCGTCATATATATATTCATGGATTTGACAAGATTGAATTATTCATATGTTTAATTTTGCCCTGTGTATTTTGAAAGTTCATATTAGTATCAGTAAGTATGCAGAATTAATACACAGAGTCATTACGTATGTAAAGAGGATTGTGTTCAGTGGTTGGTGAAGCTTAGTCGTAATTGCATTTACTCTGGCAACTAGATAAATGTATTTTATTTACTCTATGTAAACGAGATACAAAGACTAGTTCAATATCGAGTCTTATTGAGAGCAATATTAGGTATGGATTTGACAGGCCATAATGTACTGAAATGACATTTCTGATACGAACTCAAACTAGCTGTCACTCTCAAGTGCTGTTTATCAATACGGGCGTAAGAACTTAACATTGAGTTTTTCTTCTTCTTCTATCGTGTGAGTATCAAGTCAATCGACCCAATGAGCCACCGAATAGCACAGCTAATAGGCTTTTGACATTGTTTGTGTAGCGATCACTATCATTAACAGCGACTGTCACCGACGGCTTAACGTGCCCTCCAAAGCACGGAATCTTTTCCTGCATTGTCCTTACCAAACTGAGTAAAATATCACAAAGTGATAAATTGACAAATATCAACTTTGTGTTCCCCCCCAAAAACAAACCCAGAACCTCCGAATCGTGAGCCCATGGCTCAGACCACGGAGGCAGTAATCGAAATCGATTTAGACTGCATAGTCTAGTGGTTTGGGCCCTGGGCTCTCGTTTCGGCGGAAGGCAACGCATTTGAGTTTTTGGATAGGACATTGCAGGCTGATCAACTGATTGTCCGATAATACGGGGTATAAGGGACAGCGGGACGCAAACTGATAGGGGTATCTCAGTGAACGGAACTGAACAACTATCAGGTGGACTCTTTTTAGGGAATTAAAATAGAAAATGGCTTTACAAAATGTCCACCTAGATCAAACAATTTTTATGGAAAAAACATTTTTTTATTTTCACTTCATGAAATAACTTTCTGATGAAAGTTGTTCAGCGTCTTTGACTGAGCAACCCCTATCAGTTTGCGGGACGCTGTCCCTTACACCCCGTATATGGAAGAAATGTTTTCTTTTCCATACAAAATTTCTGATTGAGTTGATTATTTTGTATGGGCAGTTTTGGGATGACTGTGAACGATAAAAAAACCGTAGGTTCTAGAGGAACGGAACGGATTATACACTTCAAATAATGCTCGGTGATGACATCCATCAAGTAGTTGACAACTTTTGCTCCACTACCACGCGTAAATTGTGCAACAATAAAGAAATTGACACCAGAATAGGCAGAGCGGCGACCAACTTCGAAAAGCTTCAAGCTCAAGTTTGGAGGAACAAGAAACTGAAAATCTCTACCAAGATCTTAGTCTACAAAAAATGCGTTCTTAGTATTCTCCTGTACGCATCCGATACATGTACTACCTACTCGAAGCATAAACGCCGTCTAAATGTTTTCCACATGCGTTGCCTACGCGCAATACTAGGAGTCACTTGGAAAGACCAAATGTCCAATGAAAGGGTTTTTGACATTACTCGCGCTTGTAGTATCACTGCTTCACTAAAACAACGTAGGTTACGGTGGCTGGGCCATGTTTTACGAATGGACCCAGATAGACTTCCACGTGCTATGATAGTAATGCTATGACAGATCGCAGACGCCAAAAGACCAGTAGAATGCCCGATGCTTCGTTTTAAGGATTCTTGCAAACGCGACATGTTATCCTTTGGCATCAACCCGAACACCTGGGAAACGGAAGTCTTCGTGCAGCACAGGAACCATGTTCAGACTCACGTTTTACCTATGATCTCTGTGGCAGGAAGTACCGAGCTGCAATTGCCATAGAAAAAGAAGCTCCGCATCTCTCACCTCCGACGGCGCACAAACCTCGTCGCAATTAATTGACGCTGCAACAATCATCTGAACAAGATGTCGTGGTCAGTGATGATGACGATGGGAAGTTAATTTTTTTTTCATCTCCTGAAAGAATTTCCTGGTGATAGTTGTTCAGTTTCGTTGACTGAGCAACCCCTTTCAGTTTGCGGGACACTGTCCCTTACACCCAGTATAAACTATGATGACACAAGGTCTAGGCGAAATAGTCAAAAATTATGTTCAGATTCTATCACAATTATTAACTTCTTCTTCTTCTGTCGAGTGGGTATCGAGTCTATGGACCCGATGAACCCTGGTGTCAGAGTTTTTAAACCGCCTAGTAGCACAACTATCAGGCCTCTGACATGGTTTTGTGTATCGACCACTATCAAAGACAGTGACCGGGACCGACGGCTTAACGTGCCCTCAGAAGCACGAAATCTTTTTCTTTTCGGACAGTTAGGTGATTCAGCCTGCAATGTCCTACCCAAACTGGGGAAAAAAATCACAAAGTGATAAATTCTCAAATATCAACTTTGTGTTTCCCCCTGGGAATCGAACCCAGGACCTCCGGATCGGGAGTCTATGGCACTAGCCACTAGACCACGGAGGCAGTTCACCCAGGCGGACACCCAGTATAAACAATGATGACACAAAGTCTAGGCGAAATAGTCAAAAATCATGTTCAGATTCTATTACAATTATTAACTGGCTAGATGGTATGGAAATTCCTACTTATTTTTGCAAAGTCTGTGTTCATTATTATACCACTATTTTCCCTAGCATCCTGTATAAGGCCGTCATATAATTTGAATTTCAAAAAACAATCTAAAATCCGAACACACAACGAAAAGCAAACGAGTCCACCTGACTGAAAAAAAAACATCTTTATCGGTTCCTACCAGTCAAGTCACGCCTAAAAGCACTCTGTCGAAGCATGGGGTATTCTCGACGATACATATAAATAATTCATTCGAATAGGTAGAGTCGATATTGAGACAATCCTCTTTCGCTTGCCTCTTCAGGCGTTCTCGGATTAAGGCGAAGTTTTAGCGGCTTTTCGTACCGAGACTGGTTGATACTGGTTCTTACTGTATATGCAAAAATCATTCGACGTGTCTTTTGTAAGCTTATCTCGGATGTTTAAGTTTAAATCCGTTAAGCGAGGGGAAAAGTTATAATAATAAGTGTTATGAATAATTAATACCCAGTATTCGTGATTGTGGATATTGTTTATAAATATGATAAAATAATTGAAAGTAAATATTTGGTAACAATATAGCAGATAGCGTTGATTTATAGGATGTATCGGTGGTAAACACATTCTGAACGGTCGATGTATCTACTCATGAAACTGATATTTTTACACAGTATTGGTCCATATTATGTTTTACTCCTCTTTTTTATTGTGTGCCTTTATATAAACGTCGTTTATTATATTGAGGAATAATACAATTTTATTTACATTTGACATAAAAAAATAATATTCTGATACAGTCTTTATATTTTATGGTATCCTGTCAATCTTCAGCCGCGCTGCGGGGCAGCGCTACCGAGTGCATTTTGATAGGGGCCACTGTGACTCTGACAGCGCTGTTCAAATTTAGTGTTAATAATAGTCGGTAATCAAAAATAGTATACAAATATAACAAAAATATATTTTTTTCCTTTCGGTCCATTTGGTCCAGTTCCTGCTACGTCTAATACGTTTGTTTTTTTCGCGAATGTCTATTTTAGCGAAAGCCTATATCTGCGAACGTCCGTTTTTTCGTTAGTCCATTTTCTACGACTAGTGCATCTATTTTCCGCTAACGTCTATTTTAGCGAAAGTCCATTCCGTGACTGTCCAGTTTCACGAAAGACCATTCCGTGATTTTCCAGTTTCAAGATAATCTATTATAGTGTAGCTCGGTTTGCCTGTGCTCTGTCCATACGATACATAGCTGCCCCGTGTGCGAGCTGCTTGTGATACGATCAGATGACAGCTGACAAAAACATATCTCGGAAACTATCGATCCTAGAGTACTGGTGGGCAGGGACAAATGATAGGTCTTGACGAGATCTACGTTTCAGATGACAGCTGTCAAACTTAAAACGGACTTATCTCGGAAACTATTGATCCTAGAGTACTGGTGTGCAAGGACAAATGATAGGTCTTGACTCTTGACGAGATCTACATTTCGGAGGATCGTTTCATTTTTGACAGCTGTCATCTCCAATGCAGATCTCGTCAAGACCTTTCATTTGTCGCTACACACCAGTCATCTAGGATTGATAGTTTCCGAGATACGTCCATTTTAAGTTTCACAGCTGTGATCTAAAATCTGTCCCTGCACACCAGTACTGTAGGATCGATAGTTTTCCATACATGGACGTTTTAAGTTTAACAGCTGTCATACGAAATTTAGATTTCGTCAATACCTATCATTTGTCCCTACACACAAGTACTAAAAGATGAGTTCTTTTCGAGATATGACAAATATGTCAAATCTGTCAAAAATTTAAATTCCCTCAAAAATCTCAAATCTGTTGAATTTATCAAATCTGTAAAATCTGTCAAATTCGTCAAATCTGTCAAAAGTGACAAATCTACCGATGCTGCTAAACTTGTAAAAAAAAAAAGACTGTGAAACCTGTCAAAACCGTAAATTCTGTTTAAACTGTCAAATCTGTCAAAAAATCAAATCTGCCAAAAGTGTAAAATCTGTGAAAAGTGTCTAATCTGTCATAACATCCAAATCAGTCAAATATCCAAAAGTAATCGAGTAATGCGATACTTGATTATGGATTGCTGTAATCCCAAATCTAATGCTAACATTACAGTAAAAGCAAATTTAGTTGTATCATAAACCACTATTTTTAGAAGAAAATCGATTAAGCTGACAACACTGTTCTCACCGCTACCGCTGCCGAGATCGGAATGCCACCAATACATTTCCATACGAAACTGTTTGGTAGCGCTGCCCTGCAGCGCGGCTCGAATCGGAAGGCTACCTACGAACAGTTCAAACTTCGCGATGATGATAGATGATATTTTCAGTATAGAAAATCTAGCTATTGTGCGATAAAGTCTAAAACATAAATCTCGAAAGTATAAAGATACCTCCCTCAGTTACGTAACAAACTTCTCTTTAACCGAATTTTATATCGGAAATACACATCTCGGTAAAAAAACCACCTTTCGAAGTTCGTTTCACACCCTAGTCGAATTGATTACATTATCTCACTTTTCTTGGAAAAAAATATTTTTCTGACCAGCGTCAAAGGTCAATGAAATTTCGCAGCCATGTTGTTTTTGTAGCGTGGTAATATGGGTTTTTATGAGGCAAAAAAAGTCGCCCCTATTCCTTACGGGGTTGGTAGAGCATTAATAGCTTACGAAAAACCACTAAATAGGTGCCGACTATAATTTGATGATGGTGATTTCAGATAGAAGTGTGTAGATGTGCTGTAAAGTAATAGGTTGTCAACCTATTTATCACCTTAATTATAATGCATTTCTCATACATACATACCTACATAAAATCACGCCTTTATCCCTTACGGGGTAGGCAGAGCGTAAAACGCCTCCTAAAAGGCGCTTTCGCCACGTCTGACATAAATTGGGGGCAATTTTAGATTGTAATGTGTATTGCTGTATTGACAGGTTCTCAGCCCATCGCCTAAATTACAATACACTGTAACCCTCGAATCCCTTTTGCTGACTTATACAGCATGCCCGGGAGGAAGGGCAACTGGAACATTATATGTTTTTCTTTCTCTCCCAGTCCAGTATGGACTGAAACATAGAATGTGCCAGCTGCATTTCCTCCCGGGCATGCTGTAAAAACCAGCTAAGGGATCCAAAGGTTTCAGTATATTGTAATTTAAGCGATGGGCTGACTACTTTTCGCTACAGCAATTATACCTAGAATTCTATCTTAAATAACCCTCGAAGCTTTGTCAGACGTGGCGGGACGATCTTTGTTTAGGTCGTTTACGCTCTGCCTACCCCATTAGGGATAAACGCGTGATTATATGTATGTATGTATTATAATGCATTTCTCCCGTTTCTTAAATTACAAGCCTTCCATGCTGGACTGGGAGCGCGAGAAAAACATAGAATGTGCTAGCTGCATTTCCTCCCGGGTATGGTGTAAAAATCAGCTAAGGGATTCGAGGGTTTCTATATATTGCAATTAAGGTGATAGGCTGACAACCTGTCACTGCAGCAATATACCTACAAATCTATCTTAAATAACCCTTTAGAACTTTGTCAGACGTGGCAGAACGATCTTTGTATAGATCATTTACGCTCTGCCTACCATAAAGGCGTGATTATATGAATGTACGAATTACAATTCATCAAAAGTCTACTGTACAGATTTTCTACAATATTCCCGAGAAAAAAGCTTACAGTTTAGCTAGCTATAGGTTTTTTCTTGACCAACATGAAAGGTAATTGAAATTTCGCGGGCATGTTGTTTTTGTGGCGTGCTAATTGGTTTTTATACCTAAAACAGAAATGCGTGAAGGAAATTAGATAAACTTAGTCTTGATGATTCTTCCGTAAGAAGTAGGTAGCTGGTAACAAAGTAAGGCTAGCAACACACAGGCGTCACTTACTGCGCGCAAGGTTGCGCTCAACACGCTGTCAATGCTTTTTGCATTGCCTACATCACACATGCGTCACCTTACGCTCTACGCGTGCGTACTGGCGGGAAGCGCCGACGTAGAGTTCATCGCTTCGCATGTGTGTTATAGCCAATGCAAAAAGCATTTACAGCGTGTTTAGCGCAACTTTGCGCACAGTAAATGACGCCTGTGTGTAGCTGCCCTTAATATAGCTGCAATTTACGTTATAAACTGGATATGGCTAAGTATTTAACAGCTAATTTATTTTCTTTACCATTATCAAAATGTGTTCTAGTGGACTGAGCCTTCAAGTCTCAATCCGAAAATAGTGGATTCTATTCTCATAAAGGACACAAAAAGTTGTTATTCCATCTCCCTAGCCTTATCCCGTACCTCACGGGGTCGGCTTCCTAATCTAGGGGATTGAATAAGTTGTTATTATCAGTATATAAATCATTTGTAATTTTAGAAGGCTTTTATCACTTTGGTTAGGATAATGTAGACTGAACTATCTGGGTTTATCTCGTTACGCTACAAATAAAATAATCTTAGTGGTTTTGTTCATCCTAGTACTCAAATATTTGGCTACGTTTAAAAAAGTAGGTACTAGAATAATTTCAATTACCTTTATTATTGATTTTGCTCGATTTAAACCGTACGAGTAAAATAATAATAATAATAAAAAAAATGCAACTTAAGTTTTAATTGGGCTCGATTCTAGATTTCCCGGCTAAAACTAAAATAAAAATCTATTTGTCACGTTCAGACTATAAACATTGGAAAAGGACAGGAGATTTATGCTTTCCGGTTTTTTAATTCATAGTCAGTGGTTCATGCGTTATCTGTCATTTTTATTCGCCATCATATCATATGACGGATAAATTTGACAGAAATACTGGAGTAACGTGCAAAAGCGCGTAAAAATCTAGCGGACAAAGTGTAAAACCATAGAGTATAAATCGCCTGTCCATTTACAATTTTATTATTTTGAAAGTGACTGATAGATTTTAATTTTAGTTTATGCCGGTGGTATCTAGAATCGAGCCCATTAACACGTCAAGCTAGACAGTCAAAGTTTTGCATTTTCAAAGGTCAAACCGAATACTTGGCCTTCCTTCCTGACTGAGTTTGAAAATAGCCTGAGCGCCTCCAAGTCTTTAGTGAAACTTTTTGGATTCTATAAGAATTATTCAATGGAAACGAAAACATTAAACTCTATGTGAACACTGAATTGGCTATGGAAAAGCGAAACCTCCTGGCACAGGTATTCCTATTCTTAAAAGGAGGTTTCAGCCTTTGGTATTACTTATGTACAATGTTAAGTTGAAATAAACGATTTATTATTATTATTAAGTTTGTAGTAAACCTACTTGCCATTCACTATGTATATTTACTTCTGTTGTCTTGTTGATGCCGAAAATATTTTTGCTTTGACAAAATTAACATAACATAAAAAAAACTTTCTTGCACGTAAGAATACAAATCATACAACACAACAGATAACAACAAAAGATAAAACATACACCTACACCATGGCTCACACAAGAAATTTCCGATTTGATGGCGAGAAGAGATAGGGCTAAAAATCGTTATAAAAAGCGACCTTCTGAGCAAAATCTCGCACATTATAAATGGTTAAGAAATCGCTGTAGTCGTCTGTGTAGGGATGCTAAAAGACGCCACATTCATGAGTCTGTTGATAACTGCAATCCTACACAGGTGTGGAAGTTCCTACGCACACTAGGCATTGGCAAATCCTCAGTTTCTTCTCAAGCAGCTGTTGATTTAAATGCTCTGAACATTTACTTTTCTACACCTCCTGTGACACTTAGTAATAGTGTTAAGGCAGCCACTATCGCAAATATCAACAGTCAACCTCTTCCGATGTGCACATCTTTTTCCTTCAATGTTGTTGCCGAGGACGATGTTAAGAAGCATATACTTTCCATTACATCTACTGCTGTGGGCAATGATGATCTGTCTTCCCGTATGATCTCCCTTATCCTACCAGAACTCTTACCAATACTCACACATCTCTTTAACTGCTCCCTGGTAATGAGTACATTCCCTTCAGCATGGAAACGTGCTGATGTTATTCCACTTCCTAAAATCTCAAATCCCATTTCCTTCTCCCAATTCCGACCTATTTCCATTTTACCATTCCTCTCCAAGGTCCTGGAACACATTGTCCATAAGCAGCTAGCTGATTTCATTTCTTCAAACGGTCAGCTGTCACCTTTTCAATCTGGTTTTCGCCCTGGTCACAGTACCGTAACAGCTCTTATTAAAGTCACTGATGACATACGACTGGCTATGGAAAATAAGTTTTTGACTATCTTGGTGCTACTTGATTTCAGTAACGCCTTTAATTCAGTTGACTATGATGTTCTTCTAGCTATACTTCGCGCACTTAATATCTCATCCTCGGCAATAATGTGGTTTGACTCTTACCTTCGTAGTCGTTCGCAGAGAATCCGCTCTGATGATGCTTCCTCTGAATGGTGTGATCTTTCTGCGGGCGTACCTCAGGGTGGCGTTCTTTCACCTCTTCTCTTTTCCATCTTCATCAACACAGTTACCCATGTGATCTCCTCTAGCTTCCATCTCTACGCAGACGATTTGCAGTTGTATCGCCATTTTAGTGTCTCTGATCTTGACAGTGCCACCGAAGCCATGACCAATGACCTCAAAAATATATCTGACTGGGCTGATCTTTTGGGCTAGTAGTTAATCCGAACAAATCTCAGTTGATGCTTATAGGTGGCCGGTACATGTGTAGCCAATTAGATGATACTGATATCCCACCTGTAACTTACAATGGCACATCTATTGCTTATACTAAGACTGCAAAAAATCTTGGCATTTTACTTGATAGCAATCTTACTTGGACAGCTCAGGTAAATCAAGTGAGTAAAAAAGTATTTTACGCCTTCCACTCACTTAAGCGTCTCCAAAACTTTTTACCCTTGAAAACTAAAATCAACCTTGCTCAAACTCTTCTTTTCCCTCTGTTTGATTATGCCGATTCCTGCTAACTTGATGCCACTGAGGAGCTGTTAAACAAGCTTGAGCGTCTCCAGAATCTGTGCATCAGATTCATCTTCGGTCTACGAAAATACGACCACGTCTCACAGTTTCGTACGCAACTCAAGTGGCTCCCGATCCGACTTCGTAGGAATACTCATGTATTGTTCTGCCTTTTTAACGTACTTCACAGTCCCTCTTCTCCTTCCTACCTTAAAGAGCGCTTTAATTTTTCACGACCACAGGATAAACCTTGCCGCTCTCGTATTAGGTCGATTCTTTCAATTCCCAGCCATAAATCTGACTTCTATAGTTACTCTTTTACTGTACATGCGATCAGGCTGTGGAACGCACTACCGCACACAGTTCGTGACACAGTCCATCTATCTCTGTGTTCAAAAAGCGAGTAAAAGAGCATTATCTTTCACTTTCCAATTAATCAGTATATATATATATATATGTATTATTTATATATTATGTGTATGTATTTAATCTATATAGCAGTATATTGTTTATTTATTTCATAAGTATATATTATTAATATTTATTAGTAGGATTATTTAGCATATTTTTCAAGTAATTGTGATTGTTTTTATTTTTTTAGTGATAAGTTAATTATAATTTATTGTTTTAAATATTTTTAATTGTGCACGTCGTATCTGCCTCTCAGAATGCTATTTCACTAGCCTAGGTCTGCTGGAAGAGATTTCTTTTTAGAAATAAGCTGTGCCTGTTGTGTTTTTGTTTTATATGTATATGTTCTTTGTATTTTATTGTGTACAATAAACTGTTAAATAAATAAATAAATAAAAGACATGTACAACATAGCTGGCCTTATTGCTAAGGTAGTAATTTCTTTCAGGCAACCTTTGGGTGAATTAACAATCAGCTAATTGTTTTCCTGTCAGATTAAACTACTGTACTGATTTGACTTTATCTTCTTAAGAACCTTCGTGGTCTAATGGAGAAGCATGAAGATATATTTGACAGTTTATCACTTTGTGAAATTTTCCCGAGTTTGCTAAGGACATTATAGGCTAAATCACCTAATTGTCGGGAAGAAATAAGATTCCGTGCTTCGGAGGGCACGTTAAGCCGTTGGTCCTGGTACGTTACACAAACCAATAGCGTTTCACAAAACATTACAGAGACCTATTAGGTAACAGTACTATTAGGTTAGGTGGTTTAAAAACTTTGACACCAAGGTTCTTCGGGTCGTCGGAGTCGAAATTCACACTACAGAAGAAGAAGATTTGACTTGACATAATTAAAGTTAAACTATTTTTTATCTCGGTCGTTGTATTAAATCAACCCTACTACCTAATATTATATAGGTATTTTCTTTGCTACTATTGTGATAAAATTTATCACCTGGTCACATTTTTGTCCTGGCTTTGACAATTTCTTGCATCCTTTTACGATTTCGATAATTCAAATTATTTATCATCATCATCGGGTGCCATCTTCAAATTGAAGTTTGGAGGTCAGCATCTGGAAACCAGCGCGATCTTGAGCCGCTCTTCTTAGCTGGTCATAATAACGAAGCTTCGTCCAAATTATTTATGGGAACCGAAATCGATTTCATTTCGTGCCGTGAACCTTTCCTGTTCCATTAAAAAATTAAAGGCCCACGAAGTTATACTTTCTCTTTTTATTAAAAGGCCTTTGACAAAATTCGAAATTCAAAAGTCTTACTCTCATCAATAGAATAATCTAATCGTCAATCATAAATATTCAAATCAGGAAAACTACGTAAATCCAGCCAGAATGATTTACATTTACCTTTTTAGGTCCGTACAGTCCACTACAAGAAAAGTTGACACCCGCAAAACGATTGAGTTGGTATTTTGCGTATTTTCCTAAGACTTTCTTCTATGCTGGACTGGGAGTGAGAGAATAACATAGAATGTGCCCGCTGATAATCACGCCTTTATCCCTTATGGGGTAGGCAGAGCGTAAACGACCTAAACGAAGATCGTTCCACCAGGTCTGTCAAAGTTTAGAGGGTTAGCTGTTATGATAGATTTGTAGGTATATTGCTGTAGTGACAGGTTGTCAGCCCATCGCCTAAATTGCAATATCCTGAAACCCTCGAGTCCCTTAGCTGGTTTTTACAGCATGCCCGGGAGGAAATGCACCTGGAACATTCTATGTTTTTCTTTTGCTTTAAGTCCAGCATAGAAGATCCTCCGTCTAACAATTGGCCATTCACATACGGTATCATAGCCTAAGTCTAAAGAGATTGGCTAAGGAAGATTAAATTTGGCAATATCAAATGAGACACATCTTAATCTCTTTGAGTGCGCTTTCAAAGGAATTCTTTGAATAAAACAGGTAGGTACATATCTGAATGCGAAGATATTAATACAAAATATTACCTACATACATTTTGGCTATAATCTTCGAATGTATTCCTGCTTCTTCCATACTGGCTTGGGAACGAGAGAAAAACATAGAATGAGCCACCTACATTTCCTCCCGGGAATGCTGTAAAAGTCAGCTAAGGTTTCCGAGGGTTTCAGTATATTGAAATTTAGGAGATAGGCTGACAACCTGTCACTTCAGCAATTTACCTACAAATCTATCTTAAATAACCCTTAAAACTTTATCAGATGTGGCTGAACTACCTTTGTTTAGGTCGTTTACTCTCTGCCTACCCCATTAGGGATAAAAGCGTGATTATAAAAATGTATGTATTCTTAAAAACCTCAAGTAGCTGAGAGAGTGTTGTATTGTTCAGTTACTGATAATTGATATACATTGAAATCCTCCAGTCCTTTCAATAGAAGACCAGTAGGCTTTTAGGCTTTTGGGAATATCATAGTCCTTTATATTGTATTTTTATATTAAATGTTATTGTTAGGGCGCTTGTGCAGTAATCCATATTAGATTCATGTCCGAATTCGTTTTCCAATAAATTATTGTCTGTCAGCCTGTGCACTCATCCATATTATACGTGTCCTAAGGATTTTTTTCTGATACGAATTGGATTCCTATCTAATACGGATGAGACCACAAGTGCCCTTATACGAATAATTGTTTGTGTTTGACGCTTTACCTGCTTACGACTGTACACTATGTTAAAGAAATACGTCAAACTTAATAGTTTAGGTCACGCAATCCATACAGAACTCGTCACACTGATTTGGTTTTATTAATTATTCATAACGTGGTAGATACATTTATTTTTCCTATTGATAAAAATCGAAACGACTTTCTTCCATGCTGGACTGGAAGCGAGAGAAAAACATAGAATGTGCCACCTGCATTTCCTCCCGGGAATGCTGTAAAAGTCAGCTAAGGGATCCGAGGGTTTCATTATATTGCAATGTAGGCGATGGGCTGACAAACTATCACTACAGCAATTTACCTACAAAACTATCTTAAATAACGCTCTTAATTTACGCTCTGCCTACCCCATTAGGGATAAAGGCGTGATTATATGTATGTATGTATGATAACCAAGCATATAAAAAAGCCCGGATTAGATTAAATCTTACTAAATGGCAAACAAGGCATATCGTGACAGCGTTCATGATCATGTTCTATTAGTGCCTAATAAGGTCTTTCGTGTGGACTATTGGGTCGAATGAAAACTGTTGTTAGATTTTATGAACCACCTATTGCGTCTCTGAGAGAAGGGATGTATGTAACAGCAACGGCCGACATTTACGTCTTGATTGGATTGAAAATAAAATAGCGATAGTTAGATTTGTTTTTATTGTTACAACACATTCGTACACATAATCACCCTATAGGCGTAGGCAGAGCGTGAACGACCTAAACAAAGGTCGGTCCGCCACACTAATCCTCAAAAAATAACAAAAAATAACCCTCAGTATCTCACATAATGTTTATTAAGTAAGTGCCTACCTACAATCCACGTTTAGGTATCTGTTTATGCAAGTAAAAATAACTATGACCGGAATAACAGAATTATTCAACCCTTTTAGCACGCACACAATCGCAGAGCCTGTGCCACATGACACCTGTCGATGTATGACTAAAATGAAAAAATTCTTACGAGAGTCCAAGGTGTGACTAAATGTTATATTTCTACTCGTACGAAAAATATTAATTATTGATACCATTACGCGTAATATAATATTGTTCCGTTCTAAAAATATGTGACACAAAAAGCAGAAAACAATATTCTGTAGTAGCGGTTTCACACGGTATTAAAGAGTAGAAATTAAGATTTTTTCCTTTGTCCATCGATGCATCCGGAGACCCGAGGGCTAGTAGTTTCTTTGCCCAAAGAATAAGCCTAGCCATTCAGAAGGGCAATGCTGCCAGCTTTCTGGAAACCTTGCCCCGATATGACGTCTTGGATGTTTTTTTTTATTTGTAAACATAAATTGTACTAAGCCTCTGTCATAATAAACTATGATAAAAACACCCAATTAGGTATTATGTGTGCCAAGTTTAAACCAGTTCGATAAGATAATAAATCTTCCATGCTGGACTGAAAGCGAGTCAAAAACTTAGAATGTGCCAGCTGCATTTCCTTCTGGGCATGCTGTAAAAACCAGCTGAGGGATCCGAAAATTTCAATATTTTGCACACTAAGCGATGGGCTGACTACCTTTCACTACAGCAATGTACCTAATAATATATCTTAAATAACCCTCAAAACTTTGTCAGACGTAGCGAAACCTGTGTTTAGGTCGTTTACGCTCTGCCTACCCCATTATGGATAAAAGCGTGATATAGATATATATATATATATATATATATATATGTATATATGTATGTGTCTAACAAATCTTAGCTTGAAGATTACTTATCGTAATAATTGATTACAAACTTGAAATGAATAAAATATGTAGCCAATTAAAATAAATTTGTGTTTAATAATATTATAAGAACTTCATGCAACCCTGTAATTTATCCGAGATTTTTGCTCGTCCGTGCCCGCATAGCGAGGACTGATATTAAGTTGAGGACAAAAAATGATTTTGTACACGAGTTATAAACTTTGCTTTTCACTTCAATTGCGAGGAAAATTTAAGAAATTCATAAATAATGTTGTGAAGGAAACAATATTCATTCCCGACATTTAACCTTTAAAATCTTTAGACATGAAATATTAGGTTTTGGCTGGACACCTATAGATTCTACCATTAAATTAATTTTATAATAAGAAATCAAATACAACGTCGTACTTAAATTTCAATTTTAATATCGATTCATATCATAAAAAAACACAAAAGCAAATAATTTGAAGTAAATATTTTAGTTCTATCTATGAACTTCTTATTGTACTTGGCTGTTATACCTTTTATTGCCTTAGAAGAGATGCATTTATGAGTAGATACGGTTTTGCCCGTGTGCACAAAAAACTATTTTGTGCAGTCTACACCCTGCACAAAATAACGCTTTTCGAGCATGATAAGTGATAATATTTTAAGGTTAACGTGGAAGTCGAGTTAAGCCGCGCATGGTGACAATTTTGTTGATTACAGAACCCTAAAAACGTAGAAACTTTAAAAACAACCAGCACGAAAGGTAAGTTCATTGGTCGGAGTTTATTTGTATTGTGGCTGTAAAAGCTTTTAGTTCTAGAACTAGATTTCAAGCAGTAAAAATAAAAGTTAACGGTGTAGAGCGCTTGAAAAATGGAATGATTTCATTTATTTGCATCGCTATATAAACACGGCATAAAAGTGTGAACAAACATACATACATACATAACGTCACGCCTCTTTCCCGGAGGGGTAGGCAGAGATCACATCCTTCCAATGTGTTAACAGTCGAATATAAAATGTAAAGTAAAGTAAAGTTTTATATTAGATAAAAGCGGTGATTAGGCTGCGTTTCCACTAGATCTGCGTTGATCAGAGCGTAGTTTTGCAGTGCGTTAATTTATCAATCATAGGTCGAAATCAGCGATTCCTGTCGGTAAACACATTGTGTTTGGTCAAATAAGTTGGCAAAGCTCTACTCCGCTCTACTCCGCTCAGCTTAATCAGCCTTATTGCAACGCAGCTTTACACCGCACAACATAATTATATTATGTCGTAGAATGATTTGATAATAAGAACATACATACCTACATACATATAATCACGCCTTTATCCCTAATGGGGTAGGCAGAGCGTAAACAACCTAAACAAAGGTCGATCCGCCACGTCTGACATAGTTTTGAGGGTTATTCAAGATGGATTTGTACGTATATTGCTGTAGTGACAGGTTGTCAGCCCATCGCCTAAATTGCAATATACTGAAACCCTCAGATCCCTTAGCTGGTTTTTACAGCATGCCCGGGAGGAAATGCAGCTGGCACATTCTATGTTTTTCTCTCGCTCCCAGTTCAGCGTGGAAGAATACTATTTTTTATAGGCCCGATTTGTACCCGATCACGTAAAACAAGGTGTAGCTATTTCCGACAGGGCCATTATAACGTAATTGACACGGAAAGTAAACAATAATTATACATATCAATAAATAATAGATAAGTAGAGCTGACTTTGGTGCTTAACATTATTTATATTAAACGACTAGGTAAAATTTGAAGGCTATACCGAATGGGTACGTTCTATTTATAAAATTTTAACGATATCGATTTTGGCTGCCATGATAACATAAACTTCTACGTACATACATATATTCACGCGTTTATTCCTAATGGGGTACGCAGAGCGTAAACGACCTAAATAGAGGTCGTTTCACCACGTCTGACAAAGTTTTGAGGGTTATTTAGGATAGATTTATAGGTATATTGCTGTAGTGATAGGTTCTCAGCCCATCGCCTAAATTGCAATATACATAAACGCTCGGATCCCTTAGCTGGTTTTTACAGCATGCCTGGGAGGAAATGCTGCTGGTACATTCTATGTTTTATATACCCTGCTTTATGTCGTAGCACTATTCTGTGTGTTGCGTACTTCACTATGAATAACGCCGCCCATTTTTTTTCACAACGAAGTGCGTTGAAGGACATAATGTAGTGTAATGTTAGGTTAAGTTATTTCTACTGGAAATGAATCAAGCTGAATTTTCGGGTTCATAAAATAAGGAAAGAACCCAATCAGTAAAAATATCTATATTTAAGTATTTTAAGTTAAATGAAATATGTGATTGTGGGCTCCTAAACATTTTTCTTTTAAAAAAAAGTATGAATCATAATCTGTTTAAAGCTCTAAACCGTAAAACAAGCTTTGTAAACGTTATCACGGTGTAAAAGACAGGCTTTGTTTATTTTTTTTTAATTCTTTTGAGCATCGCACGTTAATTAAAATCTGTTTTTATTCAAAAGCGCTCGAGATAGCGGTCAGCATACAAATTCCGTTTTAAAGTGGAAAACATGGGAAGAACCGTTTCAGTTTTATTTGGAAACAAAATGAGTAGGCAAACATGCATTTCGCGGTGTTCCACCTAACTCACAGGGATAAATGTTACTTGCAAAACTAGTCTCACTTAGCATTCCTTAGCGTACCTAGTTTATATTCCTCCGATGAACTAAACTCACGTGTAAAAAAGACTGGCCCATTTAAGAAATAAAGTAAGTTTAAGCTACTATTACGATTTTTTGTGCAAAAATACTAAATGTCATGGGAAAAGCTAAAAAAACTAGATTGATTAACAGTTATTTTAAAAAAGAATTCAAATAACCTGACTGTAGTACTTATAAAAAAAATATCATTCCAAAATTGAGCTTTTACATATGAATCTTATATATTTTATAAATCTCCTTTTAATTACCTTTACTTTGATATCCCACTCAATACGTTCAGTAAAAAAACAACCAATCGAACGATACCCTAGCTATCGAATTCTATATAGCCGTTTCGGAGATACCTACGAGATAATAAAGAAATATCAAAACATACATACAATATACGCGTGAAAAACATAACCTTTCCTTGACGGTCGGGTAATGACAGTCGGGTAATAAAAAAAACTTACCGCTCCTCGATGAGTGACGAATGAAGTCCTCCCTTGTAGTCTCGGGCTGACCTTCCCCGGAATATCCTCATCCTCCCTCCGAGGATCGAACCACCCGAAGGCAGCTCCTACCACCAGCACAGCACCCAGGATCATCAGCGCCAGGAAACCACCAATAGCAACCTTCGTAGCTTGCGATATCACCATCGCCATGTTCACTGCGGCACTTATCACCTTTCCGACATTATAGGTTCAGTTCTTGAATGTTCCCGATTGTTCTACAAAGTTCGGAATTATCTTACGCTTTGATTTTGGATCACTTCAAAGTTTCGAGCTTTAAACACTTTGGGTTCGTTTGGAGTTGATCGGTTTTTGATTGTTGGGTAAACACATTATTTTTGGCTTTTGAGTTTGAAAGATCTGTAAAGATTTTAATGAGTTATAGATACTTCAAGGACTTGAATCTCGGTCACACGTTGTTATAAGGTACTCGTAACAAAGTAAACTTAACCCCTTTGTAGATAAGGTCTAAGCTAAGACAGGGTTTACTGTCAACAAGATAAATTAAATAACCCTCTGTGTAGGAATTAATTCTCCCTTTACAATGCCGGGCAAGATAGCCGCATGCAAATGTGTCCCTGAGCATAATATTCAATGTACAATGTATCAGTCGAAGCAGTCGGAAGGAGGGACAGGCTTGACGGCGATCTATTGTGCTCCCAAGGAAGATGATAACCCAGATACCTATACTACGATACCTTTCTATGCGGTAAATGGCTGCAAAATGTATGGTGAAAAAGCGTAACCTCTTTTTGAACACCATGTTTTTAGGCAATAAAGATAAGAATATTGCATTCATGGTTATATTTTGGATAAACTACAAACAGGTTTTTCTTTACAAAACTGCGCAATGTCCAAGATAACGCGACTGTGAAGACTTCAGCAAAAAGTTAGCCATATCTTACACCTACTGGAGTAAGTAGATCGAAAGAAATTGCGATGCCAACAAACGATTCCCTTCAAACACCTTAAGTAAACAAAAAGTACCTAAACAGATGATAGATAAGGGTGAATCCGTTGGATTTCCGGGCCACCTGAAATAAGTCGTGACTTGCACAAGCTTAAGAATATCTTCACAAAGATGAATGTGTATCTTTATATACCGAGGCATTCAATAGTTATGAATAGGTAAGCCGGAGACTCATGAAAAGCCTTCGCAAAATGAGATCGATACAGTTTCTTGCGTGTTTTGTTTGAGCTTTTTGTGAGAGTGACTTAATTGGTATTGAAAAGCTCTATTCTTCTCTCTTCTAGATCTTTGGAAAGAAATACTAAGAATTACACAACCTAAGTTTAAACTACTTCGATAAACTTATTTAAACCTTCGGAATAATAATTTAAACGTAATGAACAACCGCGAAAATTGTAAAAATAAATTAGTTAATATTAGTTTTTTAATAATGTTTCAATTAAGATTGTATTTTTTTGTTTATTGCGCGCATTAACTGTGGACCTCCCGATAAACTTCTCTGAAGTTTGGAAGATTATTAAATTATTTGTGCCATGTAATTTTGTGTAGCAAACAATAAATAAAAAAAGTAAACATACTTAAAATATAAGAAATAATTTAATCCATTCATATTTTCTAAATATTTATGACTTACTGCAAATCAGCGGGCAAAACTGCCACATTAATTTGTCCAGAATAATATAGTTATATTAAATAATAACGAATGACTTTCTGTAAGTTGTTCTATTTTCTCTGAGCATTCAGCTTGCTAACTGTCTCCGAAATAGCCCAGCAAAAAGAACAAAATCCATTGTCATGGCATAGGATCAGTAAACTGAAGTGGCAGTGAGAAAGGCAAATAAGCCGTAAAACCGATGACCATTGCGGAAGGGTATCGAATGGCAAATACACGCCGAAAAACTAGGGTATTGGGTGTTTTTCTGGCTTTCGAGTGTATTCTCTCGTGAAAACATTGAAACTTATACCTATAACGAACGAATTCCATTTTATTGATAGTTTGCAGGGATTAGGAGGTAACTATTTGCTTATAGTATACTTCCAAACTTCCTGTCCACGGAGCGAAAATATCGTTGATTTTTTTTTGTTGTTTTTCGTCCGTTGCATACGTTTTTTACCAGGCTGTTAACGCACTGCCTACCCCATAAAAAATGAAAAGCGTAAGTATTTAGGTTCCGTAGTTTTTCCCTAATACACTTTTATCTCGTGTGAAGCTTTTAATTGGCCAATTCTAATAAAACGCCTGGACCATTCTCTTCTTGGATCTTCTACAGTCTGACTGTCAATTAATTTTCCAGGTCACAGGTAAAGTTTTTATAGACGCACGTGCCTCTTAAAAAATAACCTTAAATAAGTTTCAACTAATAAAAGTTTCAACTTTAGTATACTCGTAAAACGGATGGGAAAGTAGATTCTCTGGTTTGTTTAACTGGCTCCGTCATAAAAGTGGTCTAAGTCTTGGGTTCTTGATCCATTAGTTAAGGGTTCGATTTTCGGTGGGGTCAATGAATTTGATTTTTTAGAGCAACTTCAATTTATCCGTTAAATATAACTAGTTTAAATTAAAAAATACCTTTGACTTCCGTTAAGGCTTTGCAGTAAGAATCTTTATAGAAATAAGCAGAGCTTGAGGTGTTCTTTATTTCTTGTAATGTTTTTTTTATAGTCTTTATTGTGTACAATAAATTATCAAATAAATATATAGTATTAATTCAAGTCTATCAATTTTCCGATCAATCAACACAACAAAACCACTTCCACACAACAGAAACAAAAAGCAAACTTATTACTGATCCCTCCGGCACAATCCGATCCTCAAGCGACTAATCCGAGCACAGAAACCTGAAAAATAGTCGCCGAAAATCAAGATAAACACACATTGGGCTCGATTCTAGATACCACCGGTTAAACTGTAATTTTAATCTATCTGTCACTTTCAAAATAATAAAATTTAAATAGGAGAGGCGATTTATACTCTATGGTTTTACACTTTGCGCGCTAGATTTTGACGCGCTTTTGCAGGTTTCCCCAGCATTTCTGTCAATTTTATCCGCCATATCATATGACGGCAGATGAAAGTTACAGATAACGCATAAAACCACCGACTTTAATTTAAAAACCGGAGAGATAGATCTCCTGTCCTTTTTCAATGTTATTAGTTTGAAAGTGACAAATAGATTTAAATTTTAGTCAGCAAATCTAGAATCGAGCCCATTCTACTTATCTGGCACTCGTAAAGGCAGATTCACACCATGCGGGTTGGAATCGATTGCCTCCAAAGCCGTTACGGTCAACAGTGGGCAATAATTTAGTTCCTTATCGTATCATCCGATCCGCTGACTCAGGTTTTGATCCTATACGTCGGGCGAATCGAACAAAATGGGAGTTTTTCGGGCTTTCGGGTTTCCAATGCAAATATTGAGGCTGCTGTAAAAGCTGGTTAAATTGAGGGTTTAGGATGGCTGGAGTCAGCAGCGTTGGGAGCTTAATGAGAAACGTATTTAGAATGCCAATGAGCTTTTTACGTGTAAGCTGAGTTTAAAGACAATGCAATCGTGAAGCTATTATATCGCATTATCATAAATATCATACATTCATAAAGTACCACAAGTCCACAAGAAATAATAAAAATCACAGGTCTAAAATAAAATTATTATTAAATTTCGTAATGTACACTCGGAATCATTTTTGATATTATTTTGATTCTAAAAAGCTCGGATATTGCACTATAAAAGATCTTGGGTCCAATTCTCCTATTTATTACATATTTTTATTTGAACGTAAACATAAAATGCGCACCAGGTTCATTTTTCGCTTGAATGCATAGATAGATAAGATACGAGCTTTCCGTTGCGCGAATTGACACGTTACGTTTATTCTCCAAAAAAAATATTACATGCATACATACATAAATCACGCCTTTATCCCTTACGGGGTAGGCAGAGCGTTTGACACCTCGTAAACGCGCTTTCGCCACATCTGACAAAAATTGAGGGCAATTTTAGATTGTAATATGTATTACTAAAGTGACAGGTTGTCAGCCCATCGCCTAAATTGCAATATATTACAATATACTAAAACCCTCGGATCCCTTAGCTGATTTTTACAGCATGCCCGGGAGGAAATGCAGCTGGCACATTCTATGTTTTTCTCTCGCTCCCAGTCCAGCATGGAAATTAAATTAAAAAAATATTATACCGCGGTTAAAAGCAAGCCTTGGCCCTTTATAAGATTTTATATCAAAAGACCAGTCTTCCATGCTGGACTGGGAGTAAGAGAAAAACATAGAATGTGCCAGCTGCATTTCCTTCCAGGCATGCTGTAAAAACCAGCTAAGGGATCCGGGGGTTTCTGTATATTGCAATTTAGGCGATGGGCTGATAACCTGTCACTACAGCAATATACCTACAAATCTATCTTAAATAACCCTCAAAACTTTGTCAGACATGGCGGAACGACCTTTGTTTAGGTCGTTTAGGCTCTGCCTACCCTATTTGGGATAAAGGCGTGATTATATGTATGTATGTATATCAAAAGACAATGAGCAAAAGTGGTCCAAAAGCCTATACTAATGAGACTTGTACGAAATGAGAGTAATACTTTTCTATGACAAAAAAAGTGAGGTTTGAGAGGGTTTACATATATATATTTAATCATAGCGGAAGACATATTACATTTGAGATACATACATACATACATAAAATCACGCCTTTATCCCTTACGGGGTAGTCAGAGCGTTAAACGCCTCGTAAAAGGCGCTTTAGCCACGTCTGACAAAAATTGAGGGTAATTAAAGATTGTAATTAGTATTGCTATAGTGACAGGTTGTCAGCCCATCGCCCAAATTACAATACACTGCAACCCTCGAGTCCCCTTTGCTGACTTCTACAGCATGCCCGGGAGGAAGGGCAGCTGGAACATTCTATGTTTTTCTATCTCTCCCAGTCCAGCATGGAAGCAACACAAACATTTGAGATACACTCAATATTAATCTGACTGTGTCAAAATAAACACAACGCTAAACGTAAAATCTTACTCTAATTTTAACCTAAATTACAATATACTAAAACCCTCGGATCCCTTAGCTGGCTCTTACAGCATGTCCGGGAGGAAATGCAGCTGGCACATTCTATGTTTTTCTCTAGCTTCCAGGCCAGCATGGAAGATAATAACTAAATTATTTTGTTGTTTAGACGTGAAAGATTGAGTAAGTTTTACATTAGGTAAATATTATTAAAATGGATCATTACGACTAACATTCGAGTAGGTATATATCTACCTGAACTAATATTATGCAACTGCTTCCGTGTTCTAGTGGCTTGTGCCATGGACTACCGATCCGGAGGTCCTGGGTTCGATTCCCAGGGGGGAAACACAAAGTTGATATTTGAGAATTTATCACTTTGTGAATTTTCCCCAGTTTGGTTAGGACGTTGCAGGCTAAATCACCTGATTGTCCGAAAAGAAAAAAGATTTCGTGCTTCCGAGGGCACGTTAAGCCGTCGGTCCCGGTCGCTGTCTTTGATAGTGGTCGTTACTCAAACCATGTCAGAGGCCTGATAGTTGTGCTACTAGGCGGTTTAAAAACTCTGACACCAGGGTTCATCGGGTCGATAGACTCGAAAGCCACTCGACAGAAGAAGAAGAACTAATACTTATTATAATTAATCCAACACTTTCAGTTGGATACTTAAATGACGATGGCCATAAACATTTAATTCTTTAAACCGGGCTCTGGCTAAACTTTCCTAAACTCATTTTACCTCCATTTTATGACAAAGGCGAAGTTTTTTTATGTCAAAAGTTAATTCCGGCTGTATCTTAGATCTTTTTAGCCGTGGAGTAAGAGATAACCTCCCGACCTCACAGACCTGAGTGGAATAGATTCCGCATTTTTTTTTACATACATACATATAATAACGCCTTTATCCTTAGTGGAGTAGGCATAGCATTAACGTCCTAAACAAAGATCGTTCCGCCACGTCTGACTAAGTTTTGAGGGACATTTAAGATACATATTGCTGTAGTGACATGTTGTCAGCCCATCGCCTAAATTGCAATATACTAAAACCCTCTGATCCCCTAGCTGGTTTTTACAGCTTGCCCGGGAGAAAATGCAGCTGGCAGATTCTTTGCTTTTCTCTCGCTTCCAGTCCAGCATGAAATGTTTTTTTTTTTTAAATGGCGTGTAAAAGTAAAATTCTGACTATCGGAGCTTTCAGTTGGCTAAATCCAGTTTGTTTGTTTTGCTGTCGGTCGACGTTGATAGTGTGTACGTTGACAAAAAGTAAATGGTAAATCGTGAACAATGACAATCGTGGTGAATTTGACGGCAAAACTGACATTTAGTTTATTAACACTCCAGATTTCATAATATAGTGTAAAGTTTTAACACTAAACAAGTATTATTCATAACTAATCGGCCTACTTGTTTGTATTGACAGGAGGGTTAGCCCTCGACATTTCGATCTTATACGAGGATCTGCCTCAGGAGAGAAGAAATTCACACTCCACCGTCCGCCAAGTGCAACCTTCGGCAGCGGTGCGCTGCTCGCTATAGGATCGAAAAGTCGAGGGCTAACCCTCCTTTCAATACAAACAAGAAAGCCGATTAGTTTTCATTAGTGCAAAGTTGGTGCGTGGTCTCCTTATTCTAAGTCTGTGGAGTAAGAGCTAACCTGAATACACTTTCAAAAAGAAAGGAAACATTTTATAGTCCTTTTCCGGCCATGATGGCTATCTACAAGTTTATTTAGGAGAAAATGCTATCTACCTGACATAATTAGGAGTTTATTCGAGTGAAATGTTAACGCAATTTCAACGTGTTTATCGCAATATGGAAAAGGTAACTATTTTCAGGGTGAAGAATCTCAGAAAAAATAAATGTAAGGTTTTTTTTTATGATATGATAAAAATAAGTAGGAGCTATAAAAAACATCAGCAGATTGATTCAACATTAAAAACATTTTTATTTCCACATCTGGAAGAACGTTTTTTTATAGAACAAAGTTTTTTTTTATCATTAAACATACATTTAGTCAATCCTTTATCGCTTACGGTGAAGGCAGAATGTAAAACGCCGCGTAAAAGTCATTTACACCACGTCTGACAAATATTGAGAGAAATTGTTATTATTATTAACTCATCGATATAATACATTTTGGATATCAAATTAGTTTGACAGTTACTTACAAAAATCAAAAGTAAAAAATATATAACTTTAACATAGTCAACACTGTCAGTTTCTTCAAAATAACAAAGAACTATTTACAAGCAATTTGGTTTGTACAAACACGAAACAAGAACGTAGCTTCAATGTTTCTATGAAATTAGCATTTTCCCCGAAACGAGTCCTAATTTCTTACGTAAACTGCTTTTGTACGTCTTCGACATAATTAACAGTCGAAATGAAACCGGCTTTACATAAACATGCCACAAAACAAACGTACCAAATTATTTGTAGATTGAACAGTTATCTATTAGATTAGTAGGATCAAAATTCATCTGAGTCTTTTGAATCTCAATTCAGAAGTCGTAGGTTTGAGTCCGTAAGGGGGTGAAATAGAAGATATTTTAATTTTTCTCTTTGGGTGATTTTCTCCAAATTAGGTGAGACAAAGCTATTTGGCTGTTCATTTGCTTGTCTGTTAAGAAATAAATTTTGAAGGGTACATTAAGCTGGTGAGATTTCGTTAGTTGTTTTTTCGGTGGCCGTTGAACACGAAGATGATGAATAAATGAGATTTATTTGGTTTTGATTTGAAGAAATACTATGTTAGAGACAGTTATACTTTGATAACAGGGTTCAAAAGGATGTCTAACCAACTCGATGCAATGAGAAGAATACTCTTAGTTGCCTGTGGGAAAATACGAATTGCTACTAACTATTCTTACATGACAACTGACTGTCAAATACAGACATCCCTCCAAGCAATCACAGATACAAATTGTTGTCTGCCCCAATATCAATCGAACATACATTGAAATCTGAGCATGTTCACCAGCCCACAGCCCCGGGCAAACATAATTGACTAAGTTATATTTAGTACATCTTTGTGAGACTTTCCTCTTTGTGGTTAGTACAATGCCATTTGAAACGCCTGATTAGCTTCTTTTAGTTTAAAAAGTCTTTATACAAATTAAAGTACATAAAGTATTAACTAAAGATCTTATTCTAAATTAATACTAACTTAATTAACCTCGTTACTTAGGCTAATTCACCTTTCTGATCATTTTCATAGAAGGTAGGACATCGGTGTAATCATAATTATTTTGATAGAATCATAATTAATTTTGAAAGATTTTGGATTTATAATTTTTTTAATTTAATTTTTTATGACTTTAATGTTATATGCAGTTTTTATCTTTTTTAATTTACAGTTTTTAAATACTTGATTAAATGTGATTGATTGATTGATTGTCAGACTAACATAATATTAATTTAAAATTGTTACTATCTAATAGACTAAGTTGTATGTTTTTTTTTTTTTTTAAGCTTTTTCTAAAACTTACCTAAAATTTGAAACATACTTCTATGTAAGTTTTATATAATACCCGACGAACTTTATTGTTCAAAACGGTGACTTCGTTTGCTCCGGCCGCTGTCTCTGTTTGATAGTCATTGTCACTCAACCCTATCAGCGATTAACCTATTTGGCGTTCAAAAACGAAGATACCAGGACTATTTATTTACCTGACATCTCACTCAATAAATAAAGCAAAGCCTTATGTTGTCATGGAAAATCCCGACCCATTCTAACTTGTCAGCAGTCGGTCTTCTTAGTGGATTCTCGAGTCGAATGACCCGATAAGCCCTGGTGTCAGAGTTATTAAACCGCCTAGTAGCACGGCTAATAGACCTCTGATATGGTTTGAGTAACGACCACTATCAAAGACAGCGACCGGGACCGACGGTTCAACGTGCGCTCCGAAGCACGGTTTTTTTTTTCTTGTTGGACAATCAGGTGATTCAGCCTGCAATGTCCTAACCAAACTAGGAAAAACCTCTCAAAGTGATAAATTGACAAATATCAACTTTGTGTTTCCCCCGTGGGAATCGAACCCAGGCCCTCCGGATCGTAAGCCCATGGCTCTAACCACTAGACCACGGAGGCAGTTAGCAGACACGGAGCAGTCGGTAAAATGCAGACATGAACAGCGGACAAGCTTCCAGCAATCACAGTGACAAATTGTTATCTGGCCCATTATCTGATACATTGAAACCAGGGCATGTTCATCAGTCCCTGGCCCCGGGCATACATAATTAATTAATTATATACAGCCTCGTCCTAAACAAGTTACAGACAAGGACACAGACGACGGAAAAGATCAAAGTGTCGCTTGAGTAGACTTAATGGGAAGACAATATATGTACACATGAATTTAGTATGTTGTCTCGAGTTGTTATTGAGTGTGTTAAGTATTTTTAAAGGTACATATAGTCAGGCCTTTATCCCTAATGGGATAAACGAAGGTCGCTTTCCGCCACGTCTGATAAAGTTTTGAGGGTTAATTAAGATAGATTTGTAGATATATTGCTGTAGTGACAGGTTGTCAGCCCATCGCCTAAATTGCAATATACTGAATCCCTCGGATCCTTTAGCTGATTTTTACAGCATGCCTGGGATGATATGCGGCTGGCACATTCTATGTTTTTCTTTCGCTCCCAGTCCAGCATGGAACATTTTTTAAGGATACAAATGACAATAGTGGTATATAATAGCAGAGCGTTATAGTTCTTTGTTTGCTTAACAACAACCGCATGAAGATAAATTGGGTGATAATAATCCGTATGAAAATGTTAGTTTATCCCAAACAATAAAATTGTAGTTTAAAAGAAATTGAATCTAAATCATTTGATACTGTAATAGGTACATAAAGTTTAATAATAATATTTAATTTTAAGGATTTTTAGCACTCACAATGCTATTTTATTTCATTTAATATGAAAGAAAATAATAAATTCGTTTTGGGTAGGGTTCGAACTTGCATCTCAGGACCGGCATTCTAGAGACGCAGGTTCGAGCCCTGCCCGAAACGAATTTATTATTTTCTTTCTTTCATATTATATGAAATAATATTTATGGTTTTATAATTGAAGTTTGTAGCCATATAATATAGAATTCAGAATTATTTGTTCTGTTTTTTTATATTGTGGTTATTCATATAGGTTCAATGAACATTACGTACTATTTATAGACTTCGTAGTACAAAGGGTGTAAGTAATAGCTTTGAAACATATGACCTTAAAGAATATTTCAGTACAGAATGGAATATTTTCTTAAACAAAATTACGCCTTTAGGCCTTACGAAGTTGGCAGACTATTAAGGACCTATTAAAAGCCGGTTGACAAACTTTGACGTAAGTTATATGGACTTTGTAATTTTCTAAGTAGTAACAATCAACCATTACTATGGTGTAGTTTCAATGCAATCATTGTTTATTTAGCTTAAACAGGATGCCAGGGAATATAATAGAAGTCGCTGTTACATTCATAATGATTTTCATATCTCCCAGTTCAGAAAACAGAAACAATAAACTTTTACAAAACTCACATCAAAGTAGTTTGCCAGAACGAACTAGGCTAGAAATGCCAATGACTTAGAAATTGCTGCAATTCAGCCCAGCATTTCTCGCAACTGGCTACTATTGAAAAACTAAGTTAATTTACTGGGGAATTTTCATTTTCCGATAGAGCTTCCTTAGCTCGAAATAATTTATTGTAGTAATGTAGTCAAAATTTTAAAAAGACTATTGATAAACCATGCAGCAACGCTTGGCAAGATTTACAACAATTTTTATTGTGTTAAATGTGTTGTTAACTAGTCTTCTAGTTAAGTCAGTAAGACAATCAGTCGATTCATCCTGCATTCTTTTGGCAAAAAAATCGATAATCTCATAAAGTTATATTAAGTTATTAGTATTGTTCATGAATGAACGCTAGATGTGCCTAATATTGTTTCTATAAAAAAAAATATGTTACAAAGATTTGTCAAATTGTAGTTCAAGTTGTTCTGTGCTATTTCATGTCTATTCTCTTCTGTACACGTGACGTAGGGTGGACTTAAAAACGGCCAAGCTGTGTCCACATCTTTTACCACTTCTGTAATAAATATCTATATGAATGTTTTGTCCTGTTTGTTATGTTTTTCTTCATTGCGTGTTTTTATTTTTTGTAATGTGTTTTTTACAAATAAAGTGATTTGTATAAAGTTGTAACGAAACGTTACGTCCTCTTCTTCCACACCTCATATCAAATTCAAAATCCAAACCGTCGCCGTCATTCTTCTCTTTTTCCCATTATCACACTCATTCCTTGAAGAACTACGACAGAGCAAATAGCTCATGTGTATTTGACTGGTTTTAGTCATCCATTGTAAAATTTTACCCGTGTCAGATTATTTTTAGTGCGTCTTCTACGGTTGCTGAGAACCTTTTCCTGGATTTCACATGGATTGTTATTTTGAGCCTACCGAAAAAAGGTATTTAACCACTTTATTTTTATTATTTCGCTTGGTTAAGAACCTGAACAATCAGCCCCTTCATTCACGATTTTAATAAATGTTTACACTTTCCCGTTGCTGATTACTCATCTCCTTTTTTGATTCGTCCTAGAGGCTAAGACAGCCCGCCTCCTGTCTTCTGTATTCTCGCAAAATAAACCATTATGTGTGTCTCTTAAAACTCTTTGGTTTGGTTAGGACATTGCAGACTGGATCACCTGTTTTTCCGAAAGGAAGACGAATTCCGTGCTTCAGAGGGCACGTAAAGCTTTGATAGTGGTCGTTACTCAAACCATGTCAAAGGCCTAATATCTGTGCTAATTTGCGGTTTCAAAACTGTGTCACCAGGGTTCATCGGGTCGTTCAAGTCTACTCGCTAAGAAGAAGAAGAAGAACACTTATTTTGTTTCTTTGAATAGCGTCCCTGTAAATAGTTAATTATTGTAAAGCCTATTTTTTTTTTCGTTAGGTACACACACAATTTTCCAGTACTTACGTATTACGAAACTGATTGCTCGTAATAACAGTTCATCTAACTGGAAATTTATAATTACAATACACCGAAACCGAACCTTTAATACTAGCCTGACGAGTAATCCTCTTAAATATAATTTAAAGACTTTAAAGAAAGCAAAAAAGATAACAAAACTGATTCTACAAAGCGAAATCGTACTTATCGTACTTTCGTATTAAATTCAGAACTGCATTCACGATTTGACTAATTGATACTTGTTTTATCGAAATGCTCATCGGATTTTTCAATGCTTTTGACGTAAATTCGCAAATAGGATAAAAGAAATACTTCCCATTCATATTATTAAGATCCATATCAAAAGGTTCTTATTGCTTTCAATGACTTAAAAAACCAGCGAACATAAAACTTTGACTACCACTTTTATATAGCAGTTAAACATTACCTCCTGACCCAAAATCACCTGCGCTATCTTAACAGACCATTAGCTCCAACAGTTAATGTTACCGCCTGCATAAAACGAAATGGACCTTCTATTGCTACACAGCACTTTTTACTACCACAATTTAATACCTTGACTACTTAAGAAAACAATCACAGCAATAATTAGTAATTACTAAGACGTCCGAAAAATATATGAAAGGAACACGTAATTGTAGTGATGGTAAATAACACAGCACGGTCACAAAATTATTGGTCACGGTACACGAAAGTCACAAGATTGATGAACGTACGGCCCGCTACGAACGTGTGTAGACGTTTTCTCGTAGCAGCGTAGCACGTCTGCCCAGCTACGAGGTCGCGGCGGCACTGCCTACGCGGGGCGCTAGCTACAATCCACTCCGCACTTTAGATTATTCGTAGCACAGATTCTACAATCAATAGCTTTATAAATTTTAATGCATCCCCGAGTGGGGCAAATAAGTTTTAAGTTTGCGAAGTAAATATTTAATTTATGAATATTTTGAAATGGATTATCTTTATTGTTTTTTTTTCTGGTCTGTTTACGTCCTGTCAATTTTTTTTTTCAAATTCACCTTCTACTAATTCTTTGCCATAAATACTAATTTTGTGAATACGATTTTCTTTGGATTCGTGCTAGGGGAAATAAATAGGTCACCATTTGGTATCGCATTACATACTTATGTGACGTAATGTATTGAGCTTTATAATGCATAAACGATGAAATCTGAGCCGATTTAAATTCGAGCTATGTAATTTATTGCGTTTGATTTATTCGTTGACTTATTTATAAAATATTTGTCATATCACTTGTGAATTTGATAGAGATATTCGCCTCGACGTTTCGATCCTCTGCGAGGATCTTCTTCAGGAGAGAAGAAAGTCACACTTCGCGTCAAGTGCGACTTCGTTGACTAATATTCAGAAACTATTATAAATAAATTAAAACGAAAGTTTCAGGTGGAATGATAAAATTCCTTATTTCAGGAGAATGACTAATGTTATAGGTAGGTGTTCATTGTAATTTCAGCTATAGCTAGCATAGTATAATAGCTATTATGTAATCTGCATATTTAATAATTTACGTAGCAGAAATGAAATGACTAGGAATTGGTCTTTAGTAAACAATCGGTTGACAATCTGACTTCCCCGTAAGGGTTACGGTAGCTAGTTGTAAAAGCTAAACTAGGATAGCAAATAAACTCCTTTAAGTTTTAATCAGTGGTGACGAAGGGCCTCTTTTTCTATTAACTATCTATCCCTTATAGGGTAGGCAGAGCGTAAACGACCTAAACAAAGGTCGTTCCGCCACGTCTGACAAAGTTTTGACGGTTATTTAAGATAGATTTGTAGGTATATTGCTGTAGTGACAGATAGACAGCCTATCGCCTAAATTGCAATATACTGATACCCTCGGATCCCTTAGCTGGTTTTTACAGCATGCTCGAGCATCTATTTTTTTCTCTCACTCCCAGTCCAGCATGGAAGAATTTGAATAGAAATTAATACCAAGTAAACTCCCTTAAGATGCAATCAGTCTTCTTCTTCTTTCGAGTGGGTATCGAGTCTATTGACCCGATGAACCCTGGTGTCAGAGTTTTTAAACCGCCTACTAGCACAACTATCAGGCCTCTGACATGGTTTGAGTAAATGGTGAAATCTGTATCAGTGTATTCACCACCCGATCAGGGCCCTTGTGGTAAAAGACGGGTGTGGCGATACAGGTCAGCAGAATGGGATGAGATGCGCCACTTCTTTGCTTCGTATCCTTGGCAGGACTGTTTTTCTTCAGGCGAATCGTCGAGCTGCGCGGATGCTATTACAGAAGTCATACGTCAGGGTATGGAGTATTTCATACCGTTCTCTGATGTTCCAACCGGTAGCAAAGCTCGCCCGTGGTTTAATGCTGACTGTAACTGCGCGGAATCGCAGAAACAGTCGGCATTCCTTGCTTGGGCTGATGCTCGTGCACGCAAAGCTCCGAATACTCGCGATCTGAAGAAAAACTATAACAAAGCCACCAAGTTAAGCAAAAAGGAATTACGCAGGGCTCGATTCGCCCACATAGGCCGAGTAGGCGCTAAGCTTGCTTCCTATCCGGCTGGCAGTAAAGCATTCTGGTCGCTTGCGAAAGCAGTGGAAACCAATTTCTGCCAGCCATCTTTACCGCCTCTGCAGAGACCTGATGGGTCGCTTGCTCATACTGCGGAGGAGAAAGCCAATCTTTTTGCCTCCTATTTTGCGGAAAGTTCGCGTCTTGATGCCGCAGGTAAAATACCACCCCCGTTACCTCGTGTCGACTGCTCTATGGCAGCCGTACGCATCCGGCAAAAAGAGGTCCTTAAAACCATGCGAAATCTAGACGTGAATAAAGCAAGTGGCCCTGACGGTATCCCTGCAATCGTCCTGCGTAACTGTGCGCCTGAGTTGTCTCCGGTGTTGACACGCCTGTACCGCCTCTCACTTGAGACTGGTGTTGTCCCCAAATCGTGGAAGCTTGCAAATGTGCAACCTGTACCCAAAAAAGGTAGTCGAGCAGACCCTGCCAACTATAGACTCATATCGGTAACCTCTATACTCTGCAAGATTATGGAGCGTGTACTGAATAATCGGCTCCTGGCATACCTTGAGGATAATGATCTCCTTAACGATCGCCAATATGGCTTCCGCCGAGGGCGATCGACGGGGGACCTCCTCGTGCATGCCACTCACTTATGGAGCGAGGCTATCGAGAGACATGGTGAAGCACTTGCCGTGTCTCTGGATATCTCCAAGGCCTTTGACAGGGTCTGGCACGCTAGCCTTACTGGCAAGCTTCCCGCCTACGGGTTACCTGCTGGCCTTTGCAACTGGATTTCGGACTTCTTGAGTGAACGATCCATACAAGTGGTCTTAGAAGGCTGCTCCTCCGGACAACAGGGTATTGATGCCGGAGTTCCTCAAGGTTCTGTCCTGTCTGCAACCTTATTCCTGCTGCATATCAACGACATGTTGACACCCGATACCTTTGGGTACGCTGATGACAGCACGGTTGTTGACAGATATCTGTCCGGTGCAAGGGCCAACAGTGAAACAATCCAGTCTTGTCGGGAGTCCATAGTGGATCGTCTGAACTCATCGCTAAGGGTGATATCCGAGTGGGGCGATGCCAATCTCGTCAAGTTCAACGCATCCAAAACCCAGGCGTGTCTATTCTCGACAAAACGGAGTCCTTTTAACCTGGCTCCAACTTTCCGGGATGTATCCGTACTGATTTCTGACCATCTTGAGCTTCTTGGTATGAGCCTTACGTCCGACTTGAACTTTGGACGTTACATTGAGTCTCTGGCCACAACAGCTGCCAAAAAACTTGGTATCCTCTCGAAGGTGAGGCGATACTTCACACCGGGACAGCTATTGCAGTTGTACACAGCTCAAGTCCGATCGTGTATGGAGTACTGCTGCCACCTTTGGGACGGTTCAGCTAAATACCAGCTGGCTGCCTTAGACTCAATCGAGAAACGTGCTAAGAAGCTCATTGGAGACTCAGCACTGGTTGAGGCAAAACTACAGAACCTTGAGCACCGTCGCAGAGTGGCGTGCATGTCGGTATTTTACAGGATACATTTCGGGGAGTGCGCGTTAGCACTTCATGACCTTATACCCCCCTCCCCTTTCCATCTCCGGAGCACGAGGCGTGGACAGGGGTTCCACCCTTATGTCGTGGATATACCACAAATTCGCACAAAGCGGTTCGCTTCCACATTCTTAATGCGAACGGCTAAGGAGTGGAACTCCCTGCCGGCGGATCTGTTTCCGGAACAATATAACCTGGGCCTTTTCAAGGCGAGAGTGAATAGGCACTACATAGGTGAGTATGCTCCAACATAGTCCGCATCGTCACTTTCCACCAGGTGAGATGGCGGACAAATGCTCGCCTATATATATTTAAAAAAAAAAAAAAAAAAAAAGTAACGACCACAATCAAAGACAGCGACCGGGACCGACGGCTTAATTTTTTTTTTCTTTTCGGACAATCAGGTGATTCAGCCTGCAATTTCCTAACCAAACTGGGGAAAAATTTACAAAGTGATAAATTCTCAAATATCAACTGGATGCAATCAATGGCGGCGAAGGGCCCTTTTTAAATTAACGAGGCGTCATAGAATATCACTTTACTTTTATCCTGATGAGTTTTATCGACTAAGTGAAACCGAAGCTTAAAAGATTTTCTTAGTAGAGATTTATACTGAAAATTTATGGATTTTTTAAATCCATTATTGTAATTAAGGCAAAGCTCTCAGGAAAATAGATTCTTTCCTGGAATATTTTTATTGGATTTTTTTGTGTTTCAGGAAAGTTAACTAAGCTAATATTTTTCTAATGATTTTGTAATTTGATGTAGGTATAATTATTAAAAAATAGAAGTTAATCTGCGTAGGAAAATTAATCCGGTACAAAATATTTGAACCAAAATGTTCTGTCTTTTCTTGTTTGTGAACTCGACCCATCTGTACTGGGCTGACTAAGGCCCGACGTAAATATCAGATTCTCTAATGATGAGAATAATGTTATCTTATTATTCTCTTTTTATGAGACTATTACAAGGATCAATTATACAATTCACATTTTTATAAATAGAAAATTTCATCCAAGACGTCACATCGAAGCAGGGTTCCCAGGAGGCTGGCAGCATTGCCTCTCTGGACGGCTAGGCTTACTCTTTGGGCAAAGACACTGCCAGCCCTCGGGTCACCAGATGCATCGATCTTATCCTATCTAGCCAACTTTATCCCAATGCTGGACAAAGACCTCCTCTTCTTCTGCCTAATAATCCGGTAAAGTTGTTCTGTTTCGTAAGTTCATTAACGTCTTAAGCGTTTTCACTATATTTTTAGGTGACGAAATTAGCCAAGTGGCGCCCCTCCGCCCCAAATAAAAGGTTTTTAGATTCACTGCGATTTTAGAGAATTGTGATTGCTTTTACAAATGGGGTAGCCACTTGGCTAGTATCGTCAATTTAATACATACATACATATAATCACGCCTCTTTCCTGAAAGGGGTAGGCAGATACCACATCTTTCCACTTGCTGTGACTCTTACATACTTCTTTTGCTCCATCCACATCCTTTAATCTTGTCATACAAAACATTTTATTGTATAATTTTTCAGATTTTCTATAAACAAATTAATTAAATCTATAATTATTTTTTTATACTTTTCTTTCTAAGACTTCTGACGCAGGGAGGGCTTTAAATCAGCCATGCTGTGCCCTCACTTTTTTCCGCTAAGATAATTATTAATGTTTAGTTATTAATTACACTTAACCACTTAAAATTATAATGTATTTTAGTTTTAAGTGAAAATTTGAATGATTGTTTTGTATTAATGTTATTTGTGTTAATGTGGAACTAAATGTCTTTTATCTTTATCTTTATCATACATGCTCGTCGGTTTAGGGTACTCTTGACCTGAACTTTAATACATACCTTTTATATACCGAATTACGAAGTTGTAAAGGATATTTTATATCACAGCATAAGCTAGCTAGCTAGCATATAGCACACAGAAGCAAGAACTTTACCACAGTGCTGGTGAGTCTGTTTTGTCGCTGTTACAGTTTGAAACAATAAGCTCGCCTGCATCTAACTTTAAGCCGATCACAAAGTTCTTGACTTTCTATTTAGAGGATTTCAGTGCGGTCTGGTCTGATAAATAAAAATAATAGCTTTGTCTATAGTAAGTTTATTTACTTTTTCTTTCATTCGAATATTTTAATTTTTCGTTACTACACCAAACAATTTAGTTTTTTCAGTTTTCATTAAACGTAAATGTTTAATTATTTTAGACAAGAATGGTTTTTGAAACAACCGATTTAAAAAAAAAAGAGAAATATTCTATGGCTTCAGCAGAAATTTAATTTAATTTTAGTATACATTAAACAAACTATCCACATACTTAATTACAATATTTTAAAAACACGTTTGAACAGTATCTACCATATTTATGCAAAAACCTTTAAAGGAAGGTTCGGCAAGAGCAAAATCTCCGAAAATATCGCACTGGAAAATTTAATAAACATTACTTGTTCTTCCTTTATTCCGTAATGATTACTAAGCAGTGAGATCGCGAAGCCTGAAATGAGAAGCCGTTTTAATATTATTGGCTAATCGAGGGGATCATTGGCCTTTTAAAATTCAAAGGATCCTGATCCGTGGAATCTTTTACGTAAAAAATGTATGCCTATCTTATTTTGTCGAGTCGGATAAGCACCTAAACTCTAATGTCAGTTCAAAACTAATTCATTCATTCATTCATATATTCACGCCTGTATCCCTGATGGGGTAGGCAGAGCGTAAACGACCTAAACAAAGGTGTCCCGCCACGTCTGACAAAGTTTTGAGGGTAATTTAAGATAGAATTCTAGGTATATTGCTGTAGTGACAGGTTGTCAGCCCATCGCCTAAATTACAATATACTGAAACCCTCGGATCCCCTAGCTGGATCTTACAGCATGCCCGGGAGGAAACGCAGCTGGCACATTCTATGTTTTTCTCTCGCTCCCAGACCAGCATGGAAGTAAACAAAACTAATTCATACATAAATATACTCGTATGTATCTATACATATAATAAATCTCTAGAATGGTCCTCTCTGTACATTGAATATTTTTACAAAAAAATAATTGCAGCACGCATTATTTACGAAATAAAGACCAAAACGATTTTTTATTTTATTTTTGTCGGTCTGTCTGTCTGTCTGTATGTTACCACATCACGCCAAAACTACTGAACCGATTTCGATGGGACTTTTTTTATTCAACTTTGTGTTGTACCCGGGTCACAGAATATATAATAGTACTACATACCCGGGTTGCAACTTAGGATGGGTAAAAATTACGCTACCTGACTTAGGGGGTAGGCAGGAAGTTGAAATTTGGCTGTTTCTTACTCGATTTTCATGAAACTTTTTTATTCGACTAAGCATTATTTAAAATCAAAGTTACGATACAAATACTCACGCCTCATGACTAAGGAGGTAGGAAGTAAACTTAATTTCGGTCTTTTTTAACAAATTTGAACTTTTTTTGTTTCACTGAGCATTAGTTAAACTCAAGGTTACAATACAAATAACCACGCCACCTGACCTAGGGAGTAGGCAGGAAACTGATCTCTGATCGTTTTTAACCGATCTCAAAGGGACTTTCTAATTGACTGAGATTTTTAATTACCTGGTGTCCAGCCTAGGTTAGAAATAATGACGCTAACCATTCTAATATTGAGTAAGTAAGTTACGATACAAATAAGCACGCCTCATGACTTAGGAGGTAGGTAGGAATTTGAGTTCCGGTCGTTTTTAACCGATTTTTATGGAACTTTTTTGTTTAACTAAGCATTACTTTAAATCAAAGTTACAATACAAACAATAACGCCACCTGACTTAGGGGGTAGGCAGTAAATTGAACTCTGATCGTTTTTAACTAATTTTAAAGCGACTTTTTATTTGACTGAGTTTTTTTCATTACCTGTTGTCCAGCCTAGGTTAGAAATAATCACGCAAGCCATTCTATATTTAGTAAGTACCACATCAAAACACGCAGCTTGAACATACTTGAAAAGCTTCTCCGCGCCTAGGAGCGGGATCTGCTAGATCGCGCGCGGAATCGTGTTTTCCATACAAAAAAAAGATCAGACAATGCGGAACACGCCTACGCGCGAGGTTTAGCAGATCCCGCTCCTACGCGCGGAGAAGCGTTTTCAGTATGTTCGACACTGCGTGTTTTTCATACAAACCGAGCGTACGAAGTCGCGGGCACAGCTATACATCATACATAAGTTAACTTTTTGTCTATTAAAAAACGTAAGTTGTAAATAATCTTAAATATTCAATAGTTTAATGACAAATTTAACGAAAATATTGTATCATGATTTGTATATAATTAATTGATCCCAAAACAAAAAGAAATGGAAACAAAGAAACAACCGTTACGTAACACAAATCCTTCCATATTTAAGTAGACAGGTACATAGAATACCTGCTATAATGTACTATGCATAGGTGTAATGTAAGACTGTATTCTATCCCAATCAAGTAAAATTTAAAACAAAAAAATACATCGCTGTTTAAAATCATAACCACCACGCATACGGAGTCGCGGGCACAGCTAGTATATAATATATTTACTCATACAGATATTAAATATAATTATTCTTATATATTTATATAAATTAATATTATTCTCATATTTATGAAATAAGATAGCACTGTGAGTGTAAAAACATAGACAACTATATACTACATTATGAAATAAGTTCAGTGGTATGTTTTCAATATTAATTTTGCTCTTGAGCATAGCTCTTATTAACAGTCAGTACTTCATTACACTTACCTTTTCGTTTTTTTCAAGTAAACTCATTTTAATACTATTTCAGCTTGCTAAAGTCGCTTTAATTCACGTAGTCCCGGCTTATCTCGGCTGCTTAAATGTAAAGCAGCTAATATTTTGCATAAGATGCATTTTGAAGAGATTCTTTACTGAAGATAAGTTAACGTGTTTATGTTTGGACGTGGTTTAAATTGAAAACATAAAAACCGGCCAAGTGAGAGCCAGACTCGCGCACGAAGGGTTCCGTACCAATCTATACAATATTAGACACTATTACCAATTACCGTTATTAATATCAAGCAAAAAACCGGCAAAGAAAGCACCATTAAATATTTATTTTATTTAAATTATTCATTTTTTAAAGTAATTATGCAATGTTCTCTGAGTATTTCAAGCATTTACAGGTTTTCATTTCTATATCGAGCAAGAAACGGCAAAAAATAATCACGGTTATTGTATGGGAGCCCCCCTCAAGTATTTATTTCATTCCATTTTTAGTATTTTTTTTTATAGCAGCAACAGAAATACATTATCGCCAAAAATACCATTTGTTTATCAATTACGGTTCATGAGATACAGCCTGGGGTGACAGAGAGAAAATCACGTTTGTTGTTAGGCAGCCCCTTATTATCTTTTTCTGATTTTAGTATTTTTGTAATAGGAGCAACAGAAATACATCATCAGCGAAAATTTCAACTCTCTAGCTTCATAGCCAGCGTATATCGCCCGTATGTCAGACGGGCAGACGGACGGACGGACAGCGAAGTCTCAGTAATAGGGTCCCGTTTTTTACCCTTTGGGTACGTAACTTTCTTCCATGCTGGACTGGGAGAGATAGAAAAACATAGAATGTTCCAGCTGCCCTTCCTCCCGGGCATGCTGTTGAAGTCAGCAAAAGGGACTCGAGGGTTACAGTGTATTGTAATTTAGGCGATGGGTTGACAACCTGTCACTAAAGCAATACATATTACAATCTAAAATTGCTCTCAATTCTTGTCAGACGTGGCGAAAGCGCCTTTTACGAGGCGTTAAACGCTCTGCCTACCCCGTAAGGGATAAAGGCGTGATTTATGTATGTATGTATGTATGTATGGGTACGTAACCCTAATGACAATTATTGTAACCATTTTTTTTACATGGTCAGGTGGGGATTTTCGGCTAACTCCTATGTGGACGGTGTTTGCGGTGCAGTGCAAACCATGGTACACTTAGGGCCGTATTTGTAATCAGCTCTCATGAGTGACAGCGACTTTAAGTTCGTATCAGAAATGTCAGTTCAGTACCAATTGGCCTGTCAAATCTATACTTAATATTGCTTTTAAGTTTGATATCGCTTCATAAATACGACCAGTAACATCGTGCCCAGCGTGCCCCAACAAGTGGCTGAATTCTGGGCCGCTACTATGTAATTTTTCGTGTTCCATCGATACGCTAAGAATAAGAAGAACTATTTTGCTACATAAAGAGTACAGCTACAGATTCAACAATATTACACCCATATCTATAGAACGCATGGCTTAAAAGCTTGCTTTTTTTTACATAAGTTACTAATTTTAAAATATAATATTTTACTATATTCTTTAAATTTTGTTAACATTTTACGAAACATTACAGCTTTCCAGATAGTTATTGTTATTTAGCAATTACTAAAACGTAATAATTTTTTTGATTGAAATATGAGTATCACTCTCAAATTATGTGGCAAGAGCTCAATAAATTTACAGTTCTTTAGCACGAAGGTGAATTGATAATCATAATTCCAGACATAAGAAAGTGAAACATACATATATACATTCACGCCTTTATCCCTATTGGGGTAGGCACAGCGTCGTTTGTGCCACTTCAGACGAGTACTGAGGGTCATTTCATTAACACTGCCTCAGCGGGCTCCCTTGTATCACCTTGGTCTACCGGGTGGCATAAGTGAGCCCGATGTGCCGGTCCCAAGCCCGGACAAAAGTGGAGGGCTCCAGGGGCGCATCACATTGGACTAGATCTATTGTGATGCGACCCGTATCACCTCTTGCGGCAGCCCCGCACCCCTTAGTCCCCATGGACAGCGCGAATTGCAAAATTAATTTACCCCAGGAGGGTACCGCCTCAAGCGGAGAATCCCTCGCTGTGATGGCACCATCGAGTCAAACGCTGGATGATGCCACCACAGCTATCGTCCCATCGTATTCTGGGGGGGACGACTCTACGCGCACACTAGAGTACAGCCTGGAATTGCGGCAGACCTCGAGTCGAGCAGGCGATTCCAGGGAGTTGGAGGAGGAATTGCGGCAGACCTTGAGTCGAGCAGGCTTCCAAATCCAACTCAGTAGATCTAAAAAGAGAAAGTTGCGGTATCGGGATACCCGAGACCAAACTATTAAAGAGAAGGGGGTCGAAGTACCGAGACGGGATCGACCCCCCAAGATTAAAAGGCAGGGCACTGATCCAGACGAACCGTCGCAGCAGCGCCCACCTAAAAAGCAGAAGGGGAAGACACAGGGTAAGTCACCTCACGACGGGCCAGCTCGCATAGGGTTACCACGACCCTCGACCAAAGGTCAGAGCGACCTGGCCGTCATGATCTGTAGAGAGGATGGCGTACCCATAGACGAGGAAGCAGCAGCTGAGATCCGTCACAAGATCAAAGTGATCATGGACGACGCGATTGAGGCTGAAATAGACGAGGACTGCCTGAGTTTCGCAGCGTCGGGGTTGGTGGCCGAAGGATTCTTCATGGTCACGCCCATCACGCAGCAGTCGAGGGACTGGTTCCTTCTAAGAGACTTAGGTATGTTCAAGGACAAAAAGCTCGTGGTGCGCAAGTGGAACAAACTCAGGGCATCAATCTTCCTTCCTGGCAAGAAGGAAGATCAGCCTAGAGATGTCCTGAAGACCCTGCGCATCCAGAACAAGAAAAAGACGGCACTGAGGATTCCTGAGTGGATTCTCATCTCCAGGGAGGATCTCCCTCAGGGAGAACGTCTGGTGATGGGAGTGCCTGAGGAAGCTTTTGAGGGGGTGGACTATGTGTGGCTAAATTTCCAGCTCACACAAGTTCAAGCCCGGGCCCACAGACCTAAACCCGACACAGACAAAGGACCAGAGAAGACACAGGGTGGGAGCGCGGGAGCGTTGTGCACCTGTAAGTGTACCTGCGGGGCGCAGAAGTCCTGCGGGTCGCTTCAGGACCTCGAGCCTGCACCCACTCCACAGAGCACAAACACACTGCAGGCACAGTCAGAGCATGATCCGGTAACGGACGACGACGACGTGATGGAGATCCCACTAGAGGGAGATCCTGCGTTGTCGAGTCCTATGGCCATCATCGCTTCTGACGACGACACCGACACAACATGACACACCCACAACCCCTAAACACACACACACAAAACACAAATAACACAAACACACCCCTTCACACACCAAAACTACACACAAATACCTTAAAGATACTCCAGTTAAATTTACATCATTGCAAAGAGGCCATGGTCGAACTTTGTCAATATGTAAATGCGAAGGGAATAGACGTTGCCCTGCTGCAAGAACCATACTCCTATAATGGGAAAGTGGTTGGCATTAACAGTCTGGGAGGACAAATGATCTACCTCGGTGGTGAGTCAAATCCCAGAACATGTATATATGCTAGCAACAGGACAACACAACTAGGACTAATACAAAGCATATGTTACAGAGACCTTGTAGCCGTTGAGATGAATATCAAAATGGCAAATGAGACTGAGAAAAGGGTAGCGTTGATATCTGCTTACATCCCTAGCGAGACGGATTTCAAACCACCCACGAAAGAACTAGAAGAAGCGGTCCAGCTATACAGAGGTAAGAATATTCCATTTATTGTCGGCTGTGATGCCAACTCGCACCATGAGGCCTGGGGCAGCACAGGCATAAATGAGAAGGGCGACCTTATGCTGGACTTCATAGTAAGTAATGACTTAGACATAGTTAACATTGGCGATACCGCAACCTTTGTGACTAAGACAAGACGAGAAGTACTAGACATTACACTAGCGACCTCATACTTTAGCAACTACATTATGAGTTGGAGGGTGGACACTGAGGAAAGTTTCTCTGACCACAGAAGGATCACCTTTCAACTCGAATGTAGGATAGAAAAGACAATGATTAGAAACGCTAGGAAGACTAACTGGGACACCTTCGTTGAAATTCTCAAAGTAGGGACCCCTAAAGACAAAAAGACCTCTAAAGTCATAGACAAGTTAGAGGTAGATTCATTAAGACTAAATAAGACCCTAAACAAGGCGTTCCATGAATCATGCCCTCTCCAAGAATTGAGAACAGGAAAGGGGCATAAATGGTGGAACAAAGACTTAAAAAAGAAGAGAAAACTAGCTCGCCGTAAACTAAGAACAGCCCTAAAAAGGGATGACCCGGCGAGCTGGGATGAGTACAGGAAAGCTAGAAATAACATGCGAAACACCAGTCGCAGAGACAGCAAAAAAGGATGGCGTCATTTCTGTGAAGAAATTCACAACACACCACAAGCCGCCAAACTCATGAGAACCCTAGCAAAAGACACCACTTGCAGACTAGGAAGCCTAAGGATAGATGGGAATATCATTACCGAACCAAAATTAATTTTGGACATAATGATGAAAACCCATTTTCCAGAGTGTATAGAACATCAAGAAGAGCAACTCAACATCAACCCCAATACCAAGTGGGAAGAAGTTGATGAAGTGATAAATAAAGAAGCTGTAACATGGAGCATACTATCGTTCGCACCATATAAAGCGCCGGGACCAGATGGCATTTTTCCTAAAATGTTACAGATAGCACTAGTCCACATTATAGACGATTTGATTCACCTATACAAAGAAAGTCTAAATACAGGCTATATCCCCAAAACATGGAGGAAGGTCAAAGCTACCTTTATTCCTAAACCGGGGAAAAAGAATTATCAAGAAGCCAAATCTTTCAGATGCATCAGCTTATCGTCATACATCATGAAAGCACTAGAAAAGATTATAGACAGATTCATCAGATCGAAGATAAGCAGGAGTGGCAACCTGCTGCATGCAAATCAGCATGCATATATGCAAGGAAAATCCACGGACACTGCTCTTCATAACCTGATAGTCAAAGCTGAAAGATCTATACATAATAAAGAATACGCTATGGGATGTTTCTTTGACATTGAGGGTGCCTTTGACAAGGCGACCTCATATGCCATAGCAAACTCCCTAGAGAGAGAAGGAATAGCACAAAATCTAGCCAGATGGGTGATGAACGCTCTGAAACATCGTGCCATTACGGCAGAGCTAGGAGGTACATCGCACACTGTTCGAGCCAAAAGAGGTTTCCCACAGGGAGGATGTCTCTCACCACTTATGTGGTGTCTTCTCCTGGATGACCTAATAAAGACTATAAATAGAACCATGGTATATATGCAAGCATACTCCGATGACGGAGTTATACTAGCTACTGGAAGAGAATTGAACATGATTAGTAATATCATGAACAGGACACTGAAACTGGTCCTTCAATGGTGCAGGGATAGAGGTTTAAACCTCAACCCGAATAAAACCAAACTAATCATCTTCACAAGGAAAAGAAATAAACATTTAGAACTACCAGTCCGAATCGATGGAGTTGAACTGGAAGTAGTAGAGGAGATAAGATACCTAGGTGTGGACATAGACAGTAAACTGCTCTTTAACACACACATAGAAAACTCAAGCAAAAAAGCAAAGATGGCCTTAGTGCAATGCAGAAGAGCCGTCGGTAAGACATGGGGAATAAAGCCACATATAGTCCTATGGATCTATAAAGCTATAATTCTCCCCAGAATAAGTTACGGAGCAATAGTATGGTGGCATAGAACCTCTATCATCAAAAATAAAACAGCGCTGGACCAGGTCCAACGCTTAGCTGCACTGATGATCACTGGGGCAATGAGAACAACTCCCACAGCAGCCTTAAATATGATCCTGGGTCTCTATCCTATTGACCTACAGGAGAAGAAGGTAGCCTTAGAACAATGGTTTAGAATGAAGTCCTTTAAGTCTTGGAGGGGTAACCATCTGGACAAAGGGCATGTTAGGATAGACTCGGTGATAGGACAAAATATCTCGATGATTCTTGCAAACAACGATTTGATAGAGAAACAAGAGATTTTTGATAAAAAGTACAGAATACACATAGGCTCAAGAGAGGAGTGGAAAATTCACACAGACAACCCGACAACGATCTGTTACACTGACGGATCTAGGAAAGAAAGCACCAAATTATCGGGGGCGGGCATTTACATAGAAAGCTCGCCACGTCTGTATAGAACAATACCTTTAGGAAAATTCGCCAGCGTTTTCCAGGCTGAGGTGCAGGCCATCCTGGAGTGCGCCGGCGAGTTAGAAAATATAGAACTGACACCAGAAGTCATAATCTATAGCGACAGTCAGGCAGCATTAAAAGCGCTCAACAAAACCTGTACAACCTCTGCATTGGTTAAGGAATGCAAACTGACTCTAAACAGATTATGTACCAATACTAGTATCACAATTGCCTGGGTGCCAGGGCACCAAGACAATGAAGGAAACGAAATAGCAGACAAATTGGCCAGGACCGGGGCAGATGAAACCTTTATGGGCCCTGAACCATGTCTACCAATTCCAGGCCAAATAACAAAAGGCGTTATTAACATAAAAATTAAAAACGATAGTAACAGTAGATGGAATAACTTACAGTCCTGTCGACAATCTAAGCTTTTCATAAAATGCTTAGATTTTAGAAAAACGCGTAGATTACTACAACTTAGTAAAAAACATATCAGACTCTTGGTAGGGTTAGTGACAGGACATTGCGGACTGAACAAACACCTACACACTATGAGATTAATAGATAACCCAAATTGCCCTGAGTGCGGACAGGAGGAAAGTAGTCTCCACTTCTTAGCCGAATGTCCTAGCTACTCACTGCCAAGATGGGAATACTTAGGAACTGACAAACTAGAGACAAAGGACTTAGAAAACATTTCCTTATTAGACATTCTGCACTTCTGCAGGGCCACCGGTAGATTCAGGGAGGTGACGCTGACGGAGCACCAGTGAACCCAGTGCTCCACCACTGGGAATTGGGTGAAATAGTTCCAACATCAGGAGCTGATCACCCGTCTGCGTGCATCGCAGCCGTCCCACCAAGAAGTAGAAGTAGAGGGTCATTTCAGATAGATCTATATATTGCTGTAGTGACAGGTTGTCAGCCCATCGCCTAAATTACAATACACTGAAACCCTCGAATCCCTTAGCTGCTTTTTACAGCATGCCCGAAAGTAAATGCAGCTGGCACATTCTATATCTTTCTATCGCTCCTTGTCCAGCATGGAAGATACCTAAATACTGTAATAGGTATTAATATACGTCTGCCACAACATTGCAATCTGTATCTTGTCTGAAATTGAAAAAATCACTAAGATGGCTAAGACGGTCCATAGAAATGGTTTCCAGTATTTTGTTGATCCTCTACCTATCTCGTTAGGCATAAAGTATTTATGAATGACGCAATCTTTTTTTACATTCCCGGTTAACCTGTAAAGGTTACCGAATATTTTTATGGACGTCAGTGGCAGATAAAGTGTTATTTATTGTGATCGTCGGTAAGCGCGTTCACTATGAATATTTTATATACATTTCGAAGGCAGCAAGCAACAGGAAACAGATTCAGAGCATATTTTTTCGTATGTTTTGTGATATTAAATATCAAAATCAGTTAGTTTGAGTGTTCCAAACAAATACACATGGAAAGCTGCGATATGATCGAAGACGGTGTCAACTACAGAGCAAAGTGGAGGAGAAAACCGCTTGTTAAATAACCATATCTCTAAAAAAACGTTTATACACAAAACCTCCTTGATACACAAAAAGACGGATACAGAGAAGACAACCCTTTTAATTCTGATATGGGCTTCTATGCTCGGAGGACTAACTGATGAGAGTTTCATAATAAACTTGAATTTTTCTTTAAAAAAAAAGGAAACCGATGATATAAACGGTATAAAATAGTTTAAAGCGAGCTGACTGGACATTTCCTCGTCAAAATTTGCTATAAAACTGAATATCCTGGCCAAAGTTGAAGTTAAACTTTCTTAGTACGTGGACTTTGGTATCGGAATTCGCTGCGGCTAGCATGAGTTAACGAGCCGCGGGTGCAGAGAACGGGCTATTTGACACTAAAGATGGTAGCTATATGTGTCAAATATATTTTAGTAGGTTCAATTTCCCCTTAAAAAATTCTCGCAGTCTCAGCGCAGTATTTATAAAATAGAAATAATGCAAGTGATGCCTTCTATTAAATATGACATTTTTGTTTGGAGGAATTCCATAGATTGCATATTTTGGTATCATGTTCAAAATAGTGAACCAGGGAGTCTGCGGCGTTGCTGTAGCATGACTTTTAAAACAACCTACGTATATCGTGTTACAAGTACTCTAATTACATGCGTAACTACCTCCGTGGTCTAGCGGTCTGAGCCATAGGCTCTCTACCCAGAGATCCCGGGTTCGATTCCCCCCAAGAGACAAAGACTTTGTGATTCTAGTTTTTTTAGTACATTGAAGGCTGATCACCTGATTGTCCGAAAAGTAAGATGATCCATACTGTTGTGTTGGGCATGTAAATAGTCGGTTCTGCGCCTGATTTCTCTCTGGTCGTGTCAGTCAATCCGTCCCATCAGAATAAGAGATTAAAGGAATAGAGAGTGCACCTGTGTGTAGTGCAAACACTTGGGCTCAAAAAAGTAGTCCTGCGCAGTTGGCCTATCACTGCGAGATTGGCCGCCATAACCGATAATCGGTAGGAGGAGTATTATTATTATTAATAACATGCGCCACGTATCAAAATGGGTTTGTTGCGTAGGTGAGTGTAAATGCCAACGCCTTCAGGTTTCTGAGCTTTCATCAGTTCTGTGTTAGACATGTTGGCTAGAGTCAATCATCTCATCTCCCTAGCCTTATCCCGTATATCACGGGGTCGGCTTCCTAATCTTGGGGATTGAACGAGGGTACTGGTTTTTACACAGAGCGACTGCCATCTGACCTCCGCAACCCAGAAGGGAAACCAGACCCAATCCTAGATTAGGTCCGAGTTTTCAAGCTCCCAATGCTTAGCACTGGCCTCTGATATGGCTTAACGACTAATATCTACGGTATTAAACGATATTAACCGGGACCAACGGCTTAACGTGCCTTCCGAAGCACACAAAAAGCACCGAATAAACGTACATATGAAATTCGAAAACCGAAAAACACATTGGTACGTGGTGGGATTCGAACCACTACCCGCTCAGGAGGCAGCGGCCCTATTCACTATACCATCGGGCTCTTTTGTTGGCTAGAGTCAATCATAACTTAAAAATAATTTATAAAAATCGACTTCTACCTTATAAGGTAAGGTCAACACGTAAATCGTGATAAATACTCTCCACCGCCAAAATGTCTGTAGGCACTTAAAATTCATTACGCAGAAAAGTTGAGCTAAAATTTTTTACGTACCAGAAAGAAATACAAGCTGACGATGAATTGGGAGAGACCGTTTATAACAAATTTAATAAAACTGCTCTTAGAGGGGATTTCTTTAAATATTTCAGTCAAATATGCAAATCACTAAAAGGAAGTTATAATCTTTTCTGAATAATGAAATTTTAATTAATGCCGGCGGGTCGATGGAAGCGCAAAAAATTATTGAGCCTCAATATTTCACTTCGTTCGCGAATCTTGATTATTTTCATTGATTTGTCTGTATAATTTGGTGGAAGAAATATAACGAAACTTGGGAAAAATTATGGACTCTACGTGATTTCAATAACTCATACAATAAAAAAGACGATTTGAAAATATTTTACCTACTCCTAGGTATATTATAATTATAATACTATACAAAAGCTACGTAAATAAAATACCTAATTAAAAGTACCCATTTGGAAATATAATCACTTTTATCGTTATGAAATATTTCAGGTGAATTGTAGTAAATAAACTGCGTAATACAATAATTAAATAAAACAAAATAATATTAAACGGTGATACTATAATCATATAATTTGTTTGTGATTGTGACTTTTAATTAAATAGTAATTTCATTCCAAATTCATAAAATAATGTATTTGCTTTTATTGTTTAACCTTTATCATAGTACAGAGCTTTATATTTTACTTAGTCTACCTACTAAATTCCTACGAATATTAACATTTGATAAACTTTCTTTATGTATGTTTTGCGCCAACATTACTCATTAATTTTTCTATGTATCAAAAAATCTACATTTGGTTAATACCTTTAAAAAATTAACAAAGACTCAATTGTGCTTCCCTTTTTAGGAAAGTAAAATTGAATCCTTATTATAATCTTTGAAAAACTATCAATAAAGTAGCTCAGCCAGTGAGTTAGAAAACTAGTTTCAAATAAAAAGAAAATTGTCCTAAACTAGCTAAAACAGAAACAGCAGTTCACTAGAAGAGGTGGAAGTGTGAAAACTACTTTAGACACTCCACAGACTAAAATTGAAGTAGACTACATATAGTCTCTTAACTGTTTGAAAAAAAATTACCTATAGTACTGATTTTTCTACTGTGAAAGAGTAACACCGACTTATCTTTTCTGGTGGCGATATTAGGAACTACATTTTTGGCAAGGTAACACTGACAGCGATTGAAGCAATGACAGCTATAGTGGCGACGTGATAGTTGAACAGATATGTTGGTCGCACTGTACCTATGTACAATGTACTGATGAGAATAGTCTCATCTCAATTCTGTCGTCTAACTGTTGCACTTGCGATGGCTTTTCTTTTTTCACAAATTCAATTATGCACAGTGCACGCCTTACAATGTTACCGCAGCCCCCAGCAATGATTGAAAGTCTATATAAGTATATGGTTTTTTTTTAATACTCAGAGTATAAGGCGTGTAAGGGATAGCGTCCCGCAACCTGATAGGGGTTGTGCAGTCAATGCAACTGAACAACAATCACCAAGAAATTCGTTCAGGATATAAAAATATATTTTGCTTTTTCATACGAACTGTCTGATCGAGGTGGTAATTTTGTATGGGAAGGTATTTTTTTTCACCTCTTGAAAGAATTTCCTGGTGAATGTTGCTCAGTTTCGTTGACTAAGCCACCCCTATGATTTGCAGGACGCTGTCCCTTACACGTGATATACCTAGTTTGACTTGCGGAATCTAGTCCAATATTGGTCAATAACTCAGATCCAGGTCCACTCGGCGCAAATTGAAAATAGTGACTTTGTAACGCAGTGGATGCGATTAGTTTGTCATTGAAACTGTTCCACGAATTTCTGAGCAAGTTTCAGGTGAAGTGTTTTGTTCAACACTTTTGTGAAAGTTAAAATATAAGAGGTTGTCTTTCTAACGGTTTTTTTTATGACTACCAATCTAATTGCCATGGAATATCCGTGCAGGATTTGTTTTTAGTACCCGAGTGTTTGCGTTATAAAAAATTGACAAAGGCCATAGGAAATCGACCGACGGAGCTTTATAGTACATGCAATTGATCCAAGCTATTGGATTACCAAGAACATGCATCAATTTACTTTTCTTTTGTTTGCGGTCATCAAGTAGAAATAATTCAACTAATATTGTGTAACAACTATAAGAATAACTCCTTATATTATCGAGATAACTCATTTTACAAACTTCTAAAAGGCAAATCTTTACAAAGTTGCCGGATACCTTAGCCGAGGATAAAATAAACTACAATTTAAAAACGACGGACTCGAGAATTAAAAAAATGCAGAACAAAATAAGAAAACTTCGAGCTGTATAGAACGAAACTTTCCTTATTACTAACGACTAAGTTCTATTAGCAGTTGCAGGCTGCGATCAAGGAAGTAGTTTCGCGATACTTTTCAGTGCGAGCTAAATTCTTACTAGCAACACTCTATACAACCCAAAAGTTTTAAAAGTAGGTACGTTCGTACAGGAGTAAAATGGCCAAACTATCAAAATGACTAAAGCGCCAATATCATCAGGGAGCTAAAATTACCAACGTATATCATAAAACCACCTTCTTCTTATTTGCGAGTGGATTCTCGAGTCGAACAACCCGATGAACTCTAGTGTCAGAGTTGTGAATCTGCCTAGTAACACAGCTATTAGGCCTCTGGCATTGTTTGAGTAACGACCACTATCAAAGACAGCAAATAGGACTTTACGTGCCTTCGGAAAGCATGGAATCTTTTTTCTTTTCGGAAAATCAGGTGATTCAGCCAGCAATGTCCTACCCAAACTGGGGAAAACTCATAAAGTGATAAATTGTCAAATATCAACTTTTTGTTTCCCCCCTGGAATCGAACCCAGGACCGTAAGTCACTTTGCTAGATGTATGTATAGAGCTTCAATGGCTTGCCTCAAACTGTTTCCGCTAAGTATTATTTAATTGTTGAGGGTGATTTTAGATAAGGGTGAGTAAGAGTGAGAGATTTATTACGTGTATGCGTACTGACATCAATAGATTGCCCGGCAAGAGGATGAGCTGCAACATTCTATGCTTGTATCGCTTCCTGTCCAGCATGATAGAAAAAAAAACGGTTCTTCCTTGTACCTCCTATTAATTTTGTCCACGCCAACCCAGATACTAATTTCGCTAATTTTGCGGCTATATGTCATCCTGCGCTTAGGGAGCTTTTGCACTGGTCCAAATCCATATCCTAATATTTTCTGATCTGAATTGGCCTTCCTTATAAATGTATGACAGCTTACGCAGCGTACCCATCCATATCCGTTTTGTATGGAAATTTCAAGGACACGATTCGGATACGAACCGAATACGGAGTAGCGCAAAACTGCCTTTAATATATCATGATCACGCCGAAAATATCAATAAAATTAGTAAACCATATCCTAGGTCATACTTTGAAATAAGATAAAGATAAGATAAAAAAACTTGAATGCATGTAAGAAAACAAATCGTACAACTGTAAATAGTTACGGAGTATAACTGCCCCAAACTTTGCAAATTTTCAATTTATTCGCCTCTATTGTACCTAGTTTAGCTTTACTCTAGATTTTATTTCACACTCACAAACTTTGCACACATCACACTCATGGCCAAAACAATATTTTTTGGGTAAATAGGATATTTCTTGAAGAAAGCGAGAAAAATAAACCGCGTTCTTTTTATGAGACCGAACGAACGTTATTCTGAAAATGATTGGTGTTAGTTCTTTCAGCTAGACTGGGAGCGAGATTTTTTCATGGTGGACTGGAGGCAACAGAAAATCATAGAATTTGCCTGCTGCATTTCCTCCCGGGCATGCTGTGATAACCAGCTAAGTGATCCGAGGGTTTCAGTATATTGTAATTTAGGCGATGGGCTGACAGCCTGTCACTACAGCAATATTACAAGCTACGTATATAAACGTATACATTTATTATAATGAAGAGAATCGATGTTTTAATTGATGGTACATATAATGAAAACCAATATCTGTAGTGTACATGGGAGAAAAATAAGAAAAAATAAATTAAGGGGTTTCTATAAGTTGTATAGAAGCCAAAAATACCGTTTTCAGATTTTTAGTCTCTCAGTCTGTCAGTATGTTTGTTCGCGTGCCACGTCTAAATTACTGCACCACATCGAATGCGTTTTTTTTTTGTAGTACTGCAGGTACAACTTAAATATTTTTTTTTTTAAATTTAGAAATTCCATTTAGAAGTTGAGATAAAAAAAAAGTTTTGGTGATAAAAAAAAATTCTTTGCTTCTGCATCCTATAGGATATCGTATGAGAGAAGAGTAAATATTGAGTTCAAAAATATAGTACATGTAAATATTATAATAATACTAAACATTAGATTTTTTTAATGCACATAAGGTACCACTAGCTTCATCTATTGGTAACTTAGCTATAACAAGTGTTTCATGATTACGTTTGTATTTTATACGTCACTACTACAAGACCAACTGGAACGAATCTTAGCACACTTATGTTGGATCCTGGAATCAAGACAATTTACACGGAAAAACACATTGTTGCCACGAAAAACTCATTTAATGCGAGAGAAACCGCGGAAAGCTAGTCTTAAATAACTCTCAAAAGTTTGTCATACGAGCGGGACAACCTTTGTTTAGGTCGTTTACGCTCTGTCTACCCCATTAAGGATGAAGGCGTGATTATATTAGGTATATGCATCAGTGTTAGTTTAAAAAAATCAAAATACTGCTCTGATGAGAACAGACGGTAAACAAGAATTTCTCCTTTATATTTCCGTTCATTTTGTGCCGACCTAGATTCTCACTTGACTAATTAGTGCTGGCTTCATACTTGCTACATGCTGCCGGCTTGCTATTTCATTTTAGCAGGAACTTAGTCTACAGCTTGTTATTGCACTTCGCTTTTGTATTTTCTTTAATTTTCTAGGTGTTATGGCTGAAATTCGACAACGTATTTTTTTTTCATTTTCCTACTACGCGGTAAATCTTTAATGAATTCAGCATTAAAACTTAAAAATCACGCCTATACCTCGTCAGAAGGACTATAACGCGCACTGTAGACTTCGTTTTGTCTACGCATTATCTCTTTCCATCCGCACTTCACAACGGAAAGAGATAGGCATTAATCAGACTGAAGTATGCAACGCTCGTAGACAAATCGAAGACTACAGTGCGCATCATAGCCCTGCAGGGAAGGTAGAGCGTCAACAAATAGTCAATATCCGTTATATCAGTTTTTTATCGAAGTATTAGATATGATGTACGTTGTACGTGTACTACTTCCATGCTGAACTGGGAGCGAGAGAAAAACATAGAATGTGCCAGCTGCATTTCCTCCCGGGTATGCTGTAAAAACCAGCTAAAGGATCCGAGGGATTCAGTGTATTGCAATTTAGGCGATGGGCTGACAACCTGTCACTACAGCAAAATACCTACGAATATATCTTAAATAACCCTCAAAACTTTGTCAGACGATGCTGAACGACCTTTGTTTTGTCTGCCTACCCCATTAGGGATAAAGGCGTGATTATATGTATGTATGTATGTATGTATGTACGTGTAATCTTAAGATTTGCAACTTCGCACCATTTTCGTTTAATTTTTTTATAGCATTTTGAACTATAGTATAGAAGTACATATAATACAAGAGACATTAAAAGAGGGAGTAATAATTATTTTATACCAGCAATTTTTAAACTTACAGCTTACTTCCATGCTGGCCTGGGAGCGAGAGCAAAATAAAGAATGAGTCAGCTGAATTTTCTCCCGGGCATGCTGTATCAACCAGCTTAGGGATCCGAGGATGTCAGTATATTGTAATTTAGGCGATGGGCTGACAACCTGTCACTACAGCAATATACCTACAAATCTATCTTAAATTAACACTCAAAACTTTGTCAGATATGACGAAACGACCTTTGCTTAGGTTGTTTACGCTCTGCCTACTCCATTATGAATGTTATATTGAAAAGAGATTTTACTTTAAGTTAACATCTAAGATGCAGAATAAGCTGAGACAAGGGAGCCTGAAATCCAAAGACATCACAATATATTCTGCTTTGGGGTACTACTACAAACATGAATGGATCTAGTATACAATAGGTGCTGGCAATCTGAGCCCTGATTGACTTGGGAAGCCAACCGCGCTAAGTGGGTTTGCACCAAATTGATTTCCTGTTTAGGTTTAGAACCGCTTTGTTCGACTATACGTTACATCGTGTCTGCAGCGTATTTGCAAAGTATTAAGATTAGCAATTACGGAATACACATTTTTAAAAAAATATTTAAGAATTATTATCAATTTATCACCATCATCTCATCATCTCCCTAGCCTTATCCCGTATCTCACGGGGTTGGCTTCCTAATCTAGGTGATTGAACGAGAGTACTGGTGTTTACACAGAGCGACTGCCATCTGACCTCCGCAACCCAGAAGGGAAACCAGACCCAATCCTAGATTAGGTCAGAGTTTTCAAGCCACCAATGCTTAGCACTGGCCTCTGATATGGCTTAACGACTATCTACGGTACTAAACGATATTAACCGGGACCAACGGCTAAACGTGCCTTCCGAAGCACGGAAAAAGCACCGAATAAATGTACATATGAAATTCGAAAACCGAAAAACACATTGGTACGTGGTGGGATTCGAACCACGACCTCCCGCTCAGGAGGCAGCGGCTCTATCCACTAGACCATCGGGCTCTCTCACCATTGATAAACAAATGTGTAAGAATTTTCACAAAATACTAATTAAATAGTTTACGAGTAATGATGCTTTAAAGGGGGTCGGAACTAGCATATGACGTCAGATAACAAGGGCGCCATTCTTCTTCCATGTAAAATATTGTTTCAAAGAGAGAGATAGATAGACTAGCTTTATAATGGTATATCTCGGTGACTTCTTGATCATTTTTTATTCTGTTTTCACTGATGTTATTATTATTTTGGACTTTTTTCAAAAATTTGTTCAGATACCGAAAATATTCTATATGCATGTACTCTTTTGCTAAATCTGCAATATTAAAGTTTCAATTTCGTTTATTCGTGATATTAACTCACAAAAACGAATCCAATTTACTCCCAGTATAAAGTTTGAGTAAAAATCTGTCGAAATCTAAACAATATTTCACAAATGTATCAATAGGTAGAAAGAGAAACCCATATCCAGCAGTGTACGGAATGATGATGTGTACTCATTTAGATATGCCATTCATGGTTTCCATGCTGGACTCGGAGCGAGAGAAAAACATAGAATGTGCTAACTGCCTCGCGGGGATGCTGAAAAAACCAACTTAGGGATCCGAGGGTTTCTGTATATTTCAATTTAAGGCGATAGACTGACAACCTGTCACTACAACAATAACCCTTAAAACTTTGTCAGCCGTGGCGGAACGATCTTCGTTTAGGTGGTTCACACTCTGCCTACCCCATTAGAGATAAAGGCGTGATTATATGTATTAGATTATATCTTTATTATTCAACTTTCTTTTTCACAAAAAAGTTTTAAGCCTCAAACAGTCTTATTTCCAAACCACGGGATTACCAAACAAAATGCAGTAATTTAAACAATCGAAATGGAAACCCGGGGTTCGTCTCGCAACTGTTTATTTTTGCGCCATTATTCAAGTTTTATTGCCCAGAAGCCCATTATCTTTGCCCAAACTACGGACTTTGGGCACGGTTGTGGTGCATATGACGATGAACTGAAAACTTATTATGTTCATTGATGGTTTATTTAAGGTATTTTTCTAACAGTGAATCTAGTAGAAATAAAATTCTGTTTGCACTCACAGTACTGTTTCATTTCTAAAAATATTAAAAATAACAAATCAAAGCTTTAGCCCCGTCAGCGGTTGATTTTTTTATTTGTTATATCTAAAATATTTAAGATATCACCAAATTGTAGGCATTAGAAGGATTCAACTATACCGATTGTTTCCAAAGACGATGTTATTAAGTGTATACGTTTGTATGTATGTAAGTAATATAGGTTCGTCTAAAAAAAGCTTTCGTTCCTCTAAGCGAGTTTCAAAAGACACCTAGAATACATGTATATAATATATAGCTGCATTGTAACAATTAATCATTAACATCGCAACCCATAATAATTACGTCCCTACTCCCTACACATACAAATTGTACGCAAAAGAGATAACTAAAATAAAATATTCTTTATTTTGCTTCAAATAATTAAATAGTCTAAAACGGTATTGTACCAAAAAATTAGGATTCTTTCACACAGTCGCGTACTAGGCTCTAGAATGGGTGTTCGGTTGCACACAGTGACGGACAATAAAAGTCCCCAGTATTTGTTAATTCAGTACCGACGTAGCGTGCTCTAATGCATGTATGTGAGCTAATTTGCTGCTCGATTTTAGAAATTTTCATAAATATGTGACGTATTTTCAAAAATATTTAAATTTTCATTGTTGGTGGTGTATTTTTGAAGCTTCTTCATCACTTCACCTCTTTGTGATTTTTATAAGAGGCAAATGCTGATGCCTATTTTTGAAAGTCATTATGTAAAACTAAACCACGATTTGCCCACATCAGATATGATATACCCATCATACTTTCGTCATAAAGGAAGATTGTATTTTTACCAGTTATTAGAAAAATATGAGTTACACATAGATAATATTTTTAGAAACTGTTCTCTTCTGGAAACACATACGTACCTATTTCTTCAGCCCTGAAAGCTGTCCGCCCACAAATTGTGACAAGAGAAAAATATTACTTCCAAGCTTCGCATGGTACACTTTAATCTACTAGCAAAAGGAAAGCCTTATATCGTATCAATCATGCCTTGAGTCTTATAAAGCTCTTATAATTGACGGGAAAATCTCTCGACAGATAGGCTCATGCAACTTAAGGGAGCCTTGTCAACGAGATATGGAGAATGTGATTGATGTCATTCTTAAGGAATAGTCTATAATTTATCGCAGTTGTTATACAAACATATAATCACGCCTTTATCCCTAATGGGGTAAACAAAGGTCGTCCCGCTACGTCTGACAAAGTTTTGATGTTTATTTAAGATATATTTATTTGTAAGTCTATTGCTGTTGTGTCAGGTTGTAAGCCCATCGCCTAAATTACAATATACTGAAACCCTCGGATTCTTTAGCTGGTTTTGACAGCATGCCAGGGAGGAAATGCATCTGGCATATTCTATGTTATTGAAAGGAGAGTGAATGCCGGTAACATGATGAATAGAGCGCTGCACGCCTTTATGAACAGTCAGAAGGTGTCTGATAAGGCCCGTCTGGCTGTGTATAGAGGGCTGTTGGTTCCAACACTGATGTATGGGAGTGAAAGTTGGGTATGGCAGAAGAAGCATGAAAGCAGAATAACTGCAGTAGAAATGAGAGCGTTTAGAAGTATGATCAAATTGAGTGACAGGATAAGAAATAGTGTGATTAAGGACCGTTGTGGGGTGAAAGAAGATATAGTGACAGGTATTGACAAAGGAATGCTTAAGTGGTTTGTACATGTTGAGAGGATGAGTGAAAGCAGGTTGACCAAACAGATATATATGGCTAGTGTGGATGGAAATGTTTGAAGAGGAAGGCCTCCACGCACGCACTTGGATAAAATCGGGGACGTCCTTAAGAAAGGTCAGGTCAAGAGTAACCTAAACCGACGAGCATGCAAAAAATATTAGCAAAGTTGCGCGCGCGCTGCGTTTGCTAACGGACGTGCTATCGAGAGTTGCGCGCGCGCTGCGTTTGCTAACGGACGTGCTATCGAATTCTGTGTCGATCTATTTCGAAAATTGTACAACTAAATTTGTGATTGGTCGAATAACCAAATTTTCAATTCCTGCTCACTCTTGAGGTGTTGAAGTTGCTAAACTCCTCCCTCCGGGCGGTACTAGAAAAGGATAAATATTATCTACAAGTTACATCCAAGTAAAAGTTGTTTTGGATTGGGTCCTGTGCACCGGAGGGATTCGAACTCGCGCCCCGTGCTCGGCAGACTGCGTGTTTCCCACGACGCCATTTATCATCTGAGCGCCGCGCGCGAAATAGCGCGTGCTACTCGACTGGACGGAGGGTCTACGAGTGCTACGCGCGTAGCGGTTTGCTACGCGGCCTACGCTCGGAACGTCGTACGTGAGTCATCGCATCGAGTGCGCGGTGGTGGGTGCCGAGGTAATGCGCGCGGAGCGACTGATTGTTGGTGTAGGCATTTCTTTTAGTTTTATTAGAAGATTAAAATAATTAAGCGGTGCGCCATGAAGTGCCAGGCGTGCAGTAATGCCATTGAGGACGTGAATTGCAAGCTGGTATGTACGACATGTAAAAAGATATACCACGTCGAATGTGTTGGCGTTACACTTACCCAATATAAAGCGAAGATCAATGAATATAAACGTGCATGGAAGTGTCCATCATGTTTGAACGTTAATATGATGACAGTCGCCGTGGTGACAGTACTCCAGTGCGGCGACAAGGGGAAATTCACACCGACATGAACATGTCCTATGAAGATAGTGTTATTGTTGATCCAAAATCACCAACAAAAGTTCTAAACGCAAACGGTAGCGCATCATCTGCTCTTTCCTTGGAAAATATATCTATTTTACTGGAGGAGAAGTTAGACTCCAAGCTTAAAGATGCACGTGCTTCTATTGTTCTGGACTTGAAGGCAGAGTTTAATGCAACCATCGAGCTTCTAAAAAAGGATTTTACTACTAAGACCGATTTTTTGTCCTCCCAAATCACTGATCTGAACAACTTATTCAAGTCCACTTCTGCTCGCATGAACTCGCTCGAAGCTGAAAATGAATCCCTACGCTCCGAAATAAGCTGTCTTAAGCAACAACAGTCTTCTGTCGCTCAAACTAAGGACTTATGGCCTCACTACAAAAACTTCAAGATGATTTTAACATCAAGGAGCAGCAATCTTTACTGAATGTTGTGGATATATCCGGAATTCCTGAATTTCAAGGCGAATCAGTGATGCATGTTGTCTTGACAGCGGCAACTAAGCTGGGCTGCAATCTACAAGAATCCGATGTCGTAAGCGCTACGAGAGTCGGTCCCAAACGGAGTGATGAGGACTCTAGTAAACCTCCCCGACCCCGACCAATTGTAGTTCGACTGGCCAGGCAGGTGTCTCGTGTGGACTTCATTAAGTGCTCTCGTACGCGTCGTGGAGCCACCACTGAGGGTCTCGGTCTCCCTGATCACCAGCATAGAAAGTTTTATGTCAATGAGCGGCTTACTAAATTCAATAGAGAACTTTTTAATCTAGTTCGTGTGGCCGGCAAGGATAACAACTGGAAGTCTGTTTGGACAAGCTATGGTCGGATTTATGCTAAGAAATCTGAAAGCGACACTCTGAATATTTTTCGAAACAAAGAGGACTATAGTCGCACTTTTGAAACAAAATCAGACTCTCCTAACTAATGTGTTGTTTTGTTCCCTTTTAAGTATTTTTATTGATTTATTTTATATAAATAAGTGTCGTCATTTTGTTTTTTTTACTGCCAGGGATATCGGACATGATTTTTGCTATTTTAATTTGCGTTTTCAATTGCCTACTACGGGGTTGCTTTCAATTATTTTTATTGAACTATTTAATTCGTATTTTATACATTCACTATTAATGAGCAATATTTTTCTTCATAATTATTATACACGCTATATAATTTTAATTCTATATATTTATGATTTTATAAATCGATTGTGTAATATATTTTATTTTATTAATGATGGTTAAAACAAGCTATCTAAAGTTAGGTCTTTATAACGCAGGCTCCATATGTAATAAAAATGATGAGTTTCAGGCTTTGATGTTGAGGGAAAAGCCGGATATTCTTGCTATTAATGAAACGTGGTTGAGTGTAGGCAATGATTTCTGCGCTCCCTCTGTACCTGGGTACCGCTTACGTCACTTATCCCGACCGCGAGGTCTTTTTAAATCTCGCGGTGGAGGGGTAGGTTTCTACTGCAGGCGTGATTTGGTGTGTCGCGTACGTCCATATCCAATAACGCACGCTGAAGTTGAGCAAATGTGGATAAGTTTTTCAATTAACAAATCACGCTTTCTTGTCGGGACCGCCTACAGACCAGACTGGGTTAGTATAAATGCTTTCCTTGACTCGTTGACTGACTCGTTATCTACATTCAATAATCATGATCTTGTAGTCCTCATGGGTGATTTCAATATTGATCTTCTGGTTGCACCTAATTATGAAACCGATGCTCTAAATCAATTTTTACGTTGTTTTAACTTAGTTAATCATATCAAACAGGCCACCCATTTTACGGACCACAGTGCTACTCTTATAGATGTAATTCTTACTGATGCAAATGTTTTGAACACGACGGTCAACCACATTCCGGAACTTGGCCATCATGCAAGCGTTTTTGCAGAGTTCAAAATTAAAAAGCCGAAAATGACATCGCAGGTAATTGTTCAGCGTCCTTTAAAATCAATTAATTTGGATCAGTTTGAGCTTGCTATAGGTTCACTTGATTGGTCTTGTATGATATTATCTCGTCTCGATAATGTTAATGATATGTTAAATAAACTTCATGCTTTCATTTTGCACGTTTTCGATATTTTTGCACCCGAAAGACGTTTAACTATATCGGAGAAAATGCTGCCGTGGTTAACCAGTAATATTAGGTATTTAAGAAATTTACGAGATGAAGCTCACGCGAAATCTAAATCAACACGAAATGATTCTGATAAAGAGTATTATAAGTCTTTAAAACATTTAGTTGTAACTAATACTTTAGCCGAAAAAACAGCATATTTTAATGAAATGATTAATAATAACATTAGTAACGGTAAAGTACTCTGAAAAAATCTTAAATCTACAGTTATTCCAGATTTCAAAATCTGTTGATTTGCCAGCCTATTTTGATAACCCTGATGACATTAATAGACATTTTCTTGACGTACCAGGTAATGATAGCACCGATATTTCCACTATGTCTTACTTTGAATTTCATAGTCACAGTGATGCAACATTTAAACTTAATCCTGTGCATGAGAATGTGGTGGCTAAGGCTATTCTCAAAGTCAAGTCAAATGCTCTCGGTCAAGATGGTATTTCAAGAGACATGTTTATTTTAACATTGCCGCAATCGCTCGGTGCAATCACAGCTATTATTAATAAATCTATTGTCAGTGGAATTTTCCCCGATCAATGGAAACATGCAACAGTACGCCCACTACCTAAGAAATCCAATGTTACGGAACCTAGAGACCTGCGTCCAATCAGTATTCTACCTTTTCTGTCAAAAATAATAGAAAGAATAGTTTATGACCAGGTTTATAAATAGTGTATTTCCACAAATGTCCTCCCTGAGCTCCAATCAGGATTTCGATCAAAACGCAGCACAACGTCAGCTCTTCTTGATGTTATTGACAATCTCTTGCATCATCAAGACTCAGGGATGGTTTCAATTCTAGTATTGCTCGATTTTTCAAGGGCCTTTGATTCTATTAATTCGTCATTATTGATATCAAAATTGGCATACTATGGCTTTGAGCCCACTACGCTAAAATGGTTTAGGAACTACCTAAATGAGCGTTACCAAAGAGTTCAGATTCGTAAACCTGATGGTAAACATTTAACTTCTGATCCCCAACTGGTAAAACGAGGAGTACCGCAGGGTTCTATATTGGGTCCGTTACTTTTTATTATTTATAGTTCCGATATTACTGACTGTATAAAAAATTGTAAATATCACATCTATGCGGATGACTTGCAAGTATATCTCCCAATCGACCGTGATGATGTTAATGGAGCAGTTAATTCTCTCAATACAGATCTGGATAGAATTTCTGCTTGGAGTGATAAAAATTGTCTTGTTTTGAACGCCACTAAGTCAAAATTTATGATGAGGTCGAGAGGCCAAATCGAAATTTAAGAAGCTGCCCAACCCAACGTTTCCATTATGGGAACGTCTCTTGAACGTGTGTTTGAAGCACGAAATCTCGGTTTGAGTTTCGATTCACGGTTGAGATTTGAGAACGTGGAAGTGGCACGCAATTGTTTCCACAGGCTGAAGGTACTGTACCAAATTAGACCCTTTATTAGTACAGACATGAGAATTATGCTGTGCGAAACTCTTGTCCTATCAAAACTCAATTACTGTCTCACCGTGTACGGACCTTGCCTTTATAATAAAACTGAAAAAATTGTACAACGCGTTCAAAATGCATGTGCTCGTTATTGTTTTCCAATTCCTCCTCGTACCCATGTTACACCTTTTCTCAATAGCTCGAACCTACTAAAAATTCAACAACGTTTGACTCTGTATTACGCATGTCAACTGTACGACATTATTAAATTTCAGGAGCCACCCTATCTTTATAAAAAGCTCTTATGGCGTTATTCTGGGCACGCTCGATACAGGGTGAGGTCCAGTTCGGTCTTGATGCATGTGCCACGACATAGAACAGCTGCTTTTCGTGGAGGTTTCAGTTACCGTGCAAATAAATGTTGGAATGATATTCCACCCCCCATAAGGAATATTTCTTCAAAATTTGTTTTTAAGAAAAAGTATAAAGAATATCTTCTTATTGACCAAAAAAACAGGTAACTGAAGTCTATAGTTTAGTTTTATATATATTTATATATGTTATATTATATTTACGTAGTATATGTTTTTACAATATTTACCCCAATACCATATTTTATAATCATACCTACTTTCTTTTTATCTACCCTTCATACTTCTATTAATACCATTACATACATTGCAATTTGTTAATTTATTATATTTATTTTAATATCGATCAATATATTAAAGACACGACACAGAATTTGTTAGCAACTTTTAATTTAAATTTAATATCTACTTTTTTTTGCGTAACTTTGGTACTGACAGAATATCAGTGTTGCTTAGAGTTGTACTCGTTCTACTCTCTGCAACAAAATGCTGAGTCAGTCTCTTTTCCCTGGGCAGTGCAGTTTACATTATTCTAATGTTATATTTTACAGTGTGATGTTTTTTGTAAGCTTTTACTGTTTCCTGGGAATAAAATATATTCTATTCTATTCTATTCTAAAATATTAATGAATGTGGATGAAGGGAAAGAAGGATCGTAGCAAGTGGAAAGATGTGGTCTCTGCCTACCCCTCCGGGAAAGAGGCGTGATTGTATGTATGTATGTATATTCTATGTTTTGATCTCGCTCCGGTCCTCTCTCTCTCAGTCCGGCATGGAACTAACTACTACTACACTAAACGACTCCGTACGCGTGGTAGTTATGATTTTAAACAGTGATGTATTTATTGTTTTAAATTTTACATAATTGGGATAGCATAGTCTTACATTACACCTATGCGAGCTAAGTACATTATAATAGGTATTCTATGTACCTGTCTACTTAAATATGGACTTGTGTTACCTAACGGTTGTTTCTTTGTTTCAAATCATGATACAATTTTTTTTATTTAAGATTATTTACAACTTACGTTTTTTTAATAGACAAAAAGTTAACTTATGTATGATGTATAGCTGTGCCCGCGACTTTGTACGCTCGGTTTGTATGGAAAACACGCAGTGTCGAACATACTGAAAACCCTTCTTCGCGCGTCGGAGCGGGATCTGCTAACCCGCGCGTGGAAGCGTGATTCGCATTGTCTGACCTTTGTTTTTATATGGAAAACATAATTCCGCGCGTGAGCTAGCAGATCCCGCTACTACGGAGAAGCGTTTTCAGTATGTTTGACACTGCGTGTTTTCCATACAAACTGAGGTACTTACTCAATATTAGAATGGTGTGCGTGATTATTTCAAACCTAGGCTGGACACCAGGTAATTAAAAAATCTCAGTCAAATAAAAAGTCCCTTTAAGATCGGTTTAAAACGATCAGAGTTCAATTTCCTGCCTATCCCCTAAGTCAAGTGGCGTAATTATTTGTACCGTAACTTTGAGTTTAAGTAATGTTTAGTCAAACAATAAAAGTTCCATCAAAATCGGTTACAAAACGACCGAAATTAAATTTCCTACCTACCTCTTAAGTCATAAGGCGTGTGATTATTTGTATCGTAACTTCAATTTTAAATAATGCTCAGTCGAATAAAAAAAAAACATAAAAACCGGTTAAGAAACAGCCAAATTTCAATTTCCTGCCTACCCCCTAAGTCAGGTAGCGTGATTTTAGGCATCCAGTTGTAAAACGGGTAACGCACAGTTAAATAAAAAAACGTCCCATGGAAATCAGTTCAGTAGTTTCGGCGTGATGTGGTAACATACAGACAGACAGACAGACAGACAAAATAAAATAAAAAATCGTTTTGATCTTTATATCGTTAACAATGCACGCTGCAATTATTTTATTGTAAAAATATTCAATGTACCGACACGGATGTTCTAGAGATTTATTATATGTATAGATTTACGAGTTATCTTTTCAAGAGTTTCATGGCGTATCAGTCAAGATATTGTGTAGCAAATCTGTGTCAATCTTAATATTTGTCATCTTACGTCCTATAGACCAAGTCAAAGACCTAAATATCAGGAATATTTGACAGGTATACTTTTCTGGAAACAGGGTTCATTAAATTCTCGGTTCAGGGACATGAAATGCCACACGAAAAAAGAAGCAAAATATGGACTGTAAAAATACAATAAATATGCTCGCCTTACATAGACTCTCCAGACTATGCAACATAATGAAATCGTAGCATGTTCACATTTTAGTAAAAAACGTGCTCAAATCATAAAGCATGTGTAAAAAGACACTTTATCGGGATAAAAAAGATTAACTTTAATCATAAGATTTTTATATTTGAAGATGCGTGACACCATGTGTGTAGTGTAATGCTCCAAAGAAAATCGTATTCAAACCGAAAAACAGATTTGCGGCCAATAAAAAATTCATAGAGACGCTCACCCCTGTCAGCTTCATAACGTAAATTACGTACGTATATTTTTAGGGTATCGTATAGAAAGTACAGGGCTATTTCGAAGACAGTGAACTCAACACAGGACACTGAACAACTTTCACATAGATTTTCTTCCGGAAAATCTTTAAAAGATATATTTTATTCAAAAAGACTTTATTTTTTAGTTCAGAATACGTTTTTCAGTTTTGTTTTATGGTCAACCCTTTTTAGTTCGTGAACGGTCTCCGAAATAACCCTATGTTTAGGACTACTGATTTAAAAGAACTCCTTAAACAATTCTGTGTTTAGGAGATTATGTCGAAATGAACTCTAACTTTTCAATTAGGTACGTTTTCTTTTATCAAGTTATAATAGTAAACAACATTCTCAAAATAAAAGTACTCAAAATGTTGACATTACCTAATATATTATACGAGATCAGCTTTCTGCCCCGCGGTTTCACCCCTGACTAAGTGTTTTCGTGAGAATGGTTTGTTTTGATTACCATAAATAGAAGATAAAGAACATAATTTAAAAATTTGTGGAATTTCATATAACCTTCCATCACCTATTTAATCCACAAGGGGTAGAGTCTATCCCGTAGGCAATTCAAAAACGCTGAAACACGTGCAAAAACAATATCTGAAGATCATTACTTTGAAACTCACCTATTTTAACAGAAACTTCCATTACTTATATAACTCCCTTAGTAGTAAAAATCTAAAAACCCTGATACACGTGTTCATTATTATTTAAATTTTAGACTAAACACAAAATTCGAAGATCCTAACTTCAAAATTGACGGACGAACTTTCAACCTCTATTTAACCCCTTTCAGGGCGGATAATTCATAAACGTTGAAAACCGTGTCCAATATTTTTTTTACTATAATTTAAAATACGAAATTGCAAGATCCTAACTTTCAAATTGACGGACTATTATACAAACTTCAAACCCCATTTTTACCCCTTTATTGGTAGGTAATTTAAAAATCCTTTGTTATGTGGTAGGTAACGTTATAAAAAAGACCCGCTCACCAAATTTCATGACAATAGCTTAAGTAGTTTAGGCGTTGGTGAATCAGTTCACCTTAAGGGGTGAAATTTCTGAAAAACGCTGAAACACGTGTAAATCATATTTTAATTATTAGTCTTAATTCAAAATTGGAAGATTCTATCTATAAAATTTAACGTACTTTCATACAAATTTCCACCCCCTTTTATATCACTTTAGGGGTAGAAAATCCAAAAACGCTGAAACGTGTATTGATTACATTTAAATCATTAGCCTAAATACAAAATTGAAATATCCTACCTTCAAAATTGACGGATGTTCATACAAACTTCTCACCCCTTTTTACCCCATTAGGACAGGAAATTCTAAAAATCCTATCTTAGTGGTAGGTTAACTTATAAAAAGATTCTTTTCTCCAAATTTCACGATTTTAGCTTTAGTAATCTAGGCTCTGCGTTTTTGAATCAATCAGTCAGTAAGGGTAAACGATTTTATAAGTTACTAGCGACCCGCCCCGGCTTCGCACGGAAATTATCAGTGTTTCTTTGCTATATTACGCATGTATTATACATATAAACCTTCCTCTTGAATTACTTTAGTAGTTTTAAAGATTTATGAATACATAGGGATATAGGGACAGAGAAAGCGACTTATACTATGTAGTGAAGATAGATACAATTTTCCACTGCTTGTAACACGATACGTCCTTCTTCTTCATGTTATTCGTTAGAACACGGAACCCAGACAGGCTTGTTATATACTTTCGCAGTTTTTATTTATTTTACGTCGGCCACATTCATCTTTTCCACGTCGGGTCACGATATTAACTACCACCGCACTGGAGGCATTACCCACATTTATTTCTGTTGGAAAATTGTTGTGCGGCTGTTTCATGCTGTTGCCCGTTTGTTGTGCATAATGTTATGAAAAAGAGTGAGTTTTATCACGTGGATAAAAATAGGTTTTATTAATCGATAATGGTATAAAGAGGCCTAACCAACTTTCGCGAAGGGCTGAAGTGACACACTTTTCACTGTCTCTGTCACTTTCACGTCACTGTCGGTTGCAGCGCGTTAGAAAAAGAGAGATAGATTCGAAGTCGCTGGGAATTAAAAACGTAAGCGACAAATGACAAATTATTTAAATTATGAATGAAAATTACATAGATACAAAAAATATATGTACGACGGATCAAGTTTAGAATATTTTATGATTTAAGAAAACTTTTAGGTAGTAGTTCGGTTGTCTTATTCATTAAAATCTGTTATATGTGTTTTGAAGACCTGACTTTATGTTTTTCTTAAATATAATGACAAAATTTTTATTGTGTTTTCGAAAAATTAGTTGGACGAAAATTATCTCCAAGAACAATTTCATATTTTTTCAGCAAGAGTAAGTGCAATACTTTTGCTAGAAAGCGTTTTACGCAACACCAATAAAAATACAAAGGAGCCTTAAGTCGTAGTTACAAAATAATAAACTTAACTTATAAGTCTGTCATGAGAGAACGGAAGGGACGCCAATAATTTGAGTCAAGATTTAGTTAAGTTGTGCGCTTTACGAATCGATAGCATTATCTCAGAAGTACATAAATATTATTTATTGCATTAAAATACAAGAAATTAAGTTTAAAGAAAGGTATGCAAAGGCGAACTTATCTCTATGAAGAGATCTCTTCCAGCTAACCCACTGGCAGTTGAGAGAATGAGAAACATTTTAAGGGCAAGACAAATACAATGCAATGTAAACTAAAAATTAGTCTAAAATACATGACGTAGAACTACTATTAAACGTAAAAATAATAAATCAATAAGAATAAATCAAACAATACATACATATCTAATACTTATATATCGTACCTACCACAATTATCTGAATATCATTAAAATATATATATTAGTACACTTAAAATCAATACCATTTACATCATAATATCCATAGTCTTCTGTATTTTTAATTTTTTTGTTTATCATCTCCCTAGCCTTATCCCGTATCTTACGGGGTGGCTACCTAATCTAGGAGATTGAACGAGGGTACTGGTTTTTACACAGAGCGACTGCCATCTGACCTCCGCAACCCAGAAGGGAAACCAGACGCAATCCTAGATTAGGTCAGAGTTTTTAAGCCGCCAATGCTTAGCACTGGCCTCTGACGTGGCTTAACGACTAATATCTACGGTATTAAATGATATTTACCAGGACCAACGGTTTAACGTGCCTTCCAAAGCTTGGAAAAAGCGCCATATAAACGTACATATGAAATTCGAAAACCGAAAACTACATTCGAACCACGACCTCCCCCCGCTCAGGAGGCAGCGGCCCTATCCACTAAACCATCGCGGAATGTATGAATAATTAAGTATCCCTTTCGAGACTACGAAATAGTTTAGTGAATTTGACATCTGCCCATACATTGGTAGCAATTTGGTGTTGTAAAAGACACAACAAAAAGCAGATAATATCTTTTTCTATCATGAGATAACAGAAGGGGACGACAATCGTTTCAATTGAATTTTAATAAACTCGTGTTCGTGCTGAATCGTTACAATTGTCAATTTTGTTATAACTGAAAATACATACATACATACATAAAATCACGCCTTTATCCCTTACGGGGTAGGCAGAGCGATAAACGCCTCGTAAAAGGCGCTTTCGCCACGTCTGACAAAAAATGAGGGCAATTTTAGATTGAAAAGTGTATTGCTATAGTGACAGGTTGTCAGCCCATCGCCTAAATTACAATACACTGTAACCCTCGAGTCCCTTTTGCTGACTTCTACAGCATGCCCGGGAGGAAGGGCAGCTGGAACATGCTATGTTTTTCTATCTCTCCCAGTCCAGCATGGAAGTAAAAAACACAAAGCATTATCTAAACTAATCTATTGTACATTAATCTTATTCTATATCCTTATCATATTACGTCTTGTAGAGGTAATTAGCTACATCAGAAACAAAGCGAAGACCTCACTCTCACTGTTTGTAATATATTCGGGCTACCCTCCGGACCCGTGCGTTAATTTTAATATACATCTTTGTCTTGGATGAAATAAAATAAATAGGAAGATGCGTGGTTTTATATTATTATTATTATATTCTTTATTGCTTTAAACATTTAATATTCAGTTCAACTTAAAAATTAAGACAACAAGCAAACTTATTTTTACAAGAGATCTTTTCCAGCCAACTTAATGGATGTTCCGGATTAGAAAACTATAAAATTTTAAACAAAAAAACAAAAAAAACAATACAACAATTTCTTCCATCCGAGGGTTTCTGTATATTGCAATTTAGGCGATAGGCTGACAACCTGTCACTACAGCAATATACCTACAAATCTATCTTAAATAACCCTCAAAACATTGTCCGACGTGGCGGAACGGCCTTTGGTTAGGTCGTTCGCTTGCCTACCCCATTAGGGATAAAGGCGTGATTATATGTATGTATGTATGAATCCTTGAATTTTAACAGTCAGTTATTTTTATACCTAAAATGAGCTATTCATATTTATAAATATTTCAAAGGAAAAGGTACTCGTATCTCTACTTCTACTCTAACAATGAAATGAGTGTGAAAAATACAAATGGTGTCACACATCTAATTCTTACTGAAATCACAGCAGCGCACATTATGTCTTATGAGCCAGCATCGTTAAGTCGTTAAATTGTTATTGCATAATAAATTGTGCAAGTAGGCTTTGCGTAGTGTTTCTACGGCCTAGCCACATTACAGTTGAATGTTTGTCATTTAGATAAATAATAATTCTAGAAATAATAATAAATATAGGATACACTTAAGGGACATGAGTTGGACAAAGAAACTCTTTCAAAAAACTAAAAAAATATTTAATCGCACCGTTTGTATGGGGAAGCCAACATTTATTTCTCATTTCCTGAAAACAAAACTTTGTGAAAGTTATTTAGTTTTGTTGACTGCGCAACCCCTGTCACTGAAATAAGTTTGAGGGAAATTGTTACTGAATAGGTATAAACTCATTAGATATATGATCAAATCATATATCTATATCTTCCATGCTGGACTGGGAGCGAGAGTAAAACATAGAATGTGCCAGCTGCAACTGCATTTCCTGCATGCTATAAAAACCAGCTAAGGGATCCGAGGGTTTCTTTACATTGCAATTTAGGCGGTAGGCTGACAACCTGTCACTACAGCAATATACCTACAAATCTTTATCAGACGTGGCGGAACGATCTTTATTTAGGCTATTTACGTCTACCCCATCAGAGATCAAGGCGTGATTATATGTATGTATGTATATGAGCAAAGCTTTAAAGGCAACAACATAGACGTTCGAAATGTGAAATCCGAACACCTGCATGTACTGTAATACCTAAACCTTAATACCTAGTAACAGTAGTATACTACAAAACACAAAGCTCTGAGGTAAAGCTGCTTCCCATTTATGGGTGTGCAGTGCAGTTGTAAATGCAACTACCAAGTATTATTGATGCAGCACGTACAGTTTGCACTTGTGTGATGTTAGAATTGCATTCCGCAACTTTTTTCCGTAATATAAGTTGAATTTTATTACCTACGTTATTAAAAAAAATTGTACTTGTTTCACTTAATAAATGAAACAATTATTACAACAATTATAAAGTGAAACAAGTACAAGTGTTTTTAATAATAACATTATAAATATGGAGTTTCATAAATTGTTTATTACCTACTACTACACCTTAGCCTATAACCTACTATCCCACTAAATATACTACCTATTTAGAAAAAGGCAAAGTGTGTTTAAACCTATAGTAGGTTTAGTTATATAGGTTTTTTTTTCGACTTTATATGATCGTCGTCATCAGGAGCACAGAGAGCATTCTTTGAGAGAAAATATGGTCGATCTTTGAGTGAGAATATGGTCGAAACATCGAGGACAAATCCTCCGTAAATAAAAACAAGTTTTTTTCGGGGATTGTACTTGTTTCACAATAATTTTCGTTTATTCACCTACCTGTTTCGCTAATACAGCATCTTCAGGTTGGGTTATTTACACTGGTCTTGTGTACATAATATTTAATATTTAAACCTAAAAAGGCTTCGTGCAAAATAATCTAAGTAAACATAATAATTTTTTGATAATAGTGATTATGGCGTTTTACCAAGTTCCAATCGCAAGTATAAATAATAAAAACAAGTTAACCGTTTTTTTTCTTACTATGTATTTTAATTCGGCATTTGAGAAATATCATTGAAACAAACTATTCTATTTCCCCAGCCTCTTAGACGCTGTTAGTTGGGTTATTCTATTTTGAAGTTGGTCTTTAGTTAGTCGTTGCTCGGGTTTCGACATCCAGTGAACTAGTAAACTTTATGCGAGTGGTTTCTGCTCCATTTAGCATGCTGAGGTTCCATTGGCGATTGGCCACTCAGATACTTCGGAAATGTAAATAGAAACTGTAGTTTATTATATTCTGAAGCTTTCAACAGGACTTAAAGTATCTATGGACGCTGTTCCATAATGGGCGGTTTAAGGGGGGTTTAACTTTCCTCAAACTGGTAGGGGTTGTTTAGGCAACGAAACTTAACAACTTTCATAAAGAAATTGTTGTACAATAATTTAAAGAGTTGTTCAGTTCTGTGGACTTAACAACTTTTATCAGTTTACGGGAAGCTAATCCTCCCTTAGATCATGTTTAGATATTTACCATTTCTATTTATTGAATTGGGTTTTCTACATAAATTCGATATTATCAATTTTGTTTTCCTTTCGTAGGAATCGAACATACGACCTCGGATTCTCGATCCAGGCTCACACCACTTGATTTGAACACAGAGGAAATTCGTTTCTGTCGCAGTAATTTCAGCTACAAATCATTTCAAATTCATAGAACACAAGGCACGGACTGGTCGGGCATAGGCACAGATTTAAAGGCTTTCAATTTTAAAGTTTTGAAACCAGATCAGCGCTGTAAATCAAACGGGATTTGATTTAGATATGCAGATATAGTCACAGGATTGTTTAGATTGTTTTAATAGATTTGATAGAATAAAGGAATAGTGAGCTTCAAAAAAATTAATGTTTTTTGAGAAACAGGAATACTTAGAAAACTGCCAGTTTGTGTGCATTTCTGGCTCTTGCTTCTACAAACATTCATTCATACATATTGTAACAAAACTTTCCACAGTCGACATGTTCTTAGTCAGTCCCTTTTAAATGTAGTAAAACATTTTCGTTACAGGAAAACCTGCTTAGTGCAAGACAAAGCTTAAAAGGGCTCAATCGTAGATTTTTCGGCTAAAATAAAATAAAATCTATTTGTCACTTCCGGACTAAAAACATTAAAAGTGGACAGGAGATATATTCTTTATGGTTTTTGGTCGGTAGTTTTATGCTATAACTGTTAATTTTATCTGCCTTATAATATAACGGCGGATGAAATTTTTAAAAAATAAGAAAATAAGAAGTTCTGGGGAAACGTGCAAAAGTGCAAAATCTAGCGGACAAAGTGTAAAACCAAGGAGTATAAATCGCGTGTCCTATTTTATTATTTTGAAAGTGACAGATAAATTTTAATTTAGTTTTAGCCGGTGGTATATAGAATCGAGCCCAGTGGAATGCTAATTGTGTTGTAATATATTGTCTAGTCTAGTTGTATTTACATGAAGACATAAATTTATAGGGCGGCGTGTAATTCAGCATTGTTCACCGTACCTTCGTTGTAACTACCATTTATTTAGCCCGAGCTGACCCAGATACTAAGTTACTAATTAAACCAGCTGTTTGTTCAGCAGGTTTAGCACCTTGACTATTTGAGAGACGAGCTTTATTTTAAAGTAAAACTAAAAAACAAATACTTAAAGAGTTAGATAATTTAGACTCATAGGTAGAAGTTTAAAAATAACATACATACATATAATCACGCCTGTATCCCTGTCTCCTGTATAGGGTAGAGAGAAAACAATCTAAACAAAGATCGATCCCCTACGTTTGACAAAGTTTTGAGGGTTATTTAAGATAGCATTACAGGTATATTGCTGTAGTGGCAGGTTTTGAGCCCATCGCCTAAATTACAATATACTGAAAATCTCGGAACCTTTAGCTGTTTTTTACAGCATGCTCGGGAACAAAGCAACTGGCATACTGTATTCTGTGTTTATCTCTCGCTCACAGGCCAGCATAGAAGAAAAATTTCTTTAGAGATCAGGGTTTTTTTTAGAGATCAGGCTTCGAATCGAATGTGATATTTTGTTGTTATTAATTGTCAACATATTTTTGTTTTTTCTTCCTTCCCTGCACTGGTTAAAACACTTCTCTTCTCTTATTTCTTCATAACAGTCTCTTCAATGTTTTATTATCAATCGCAGTCTAGAACGGAAGTAAATTCGCAATTTCCTCTACTGCTAGATCTGGTTACTTACCAACCTAAGAAATTAATCTTGTCTAGTACCAACGGACGACGCTGCTGTAATTAGCTTCTGCCCTTTTTTGCTTCAGATGACAGTTTTAAGTAAGATTATTTTTATCTTTTACAAAAAAGATAACGTAAAACGTACCATAGGTACTTAATATAATAGAAAATAGAAGAGGAATGATGTTGGGACATCTAATACGCATGACGAGTTATTAAAGACGATCATTGAACGAAAGATAGAAGGAAGGAGATTAAGGGAAGGCTAACAATAAGTTATATCGATCAAGTAAAAGAAAAGTACAGTCATGTAGTACCAGGGAGTCAAGGAGAAGGCGGAGTGCAGGGAGAGTTGGCGTTCACTTCATGTACTCAACGACAAGAACTTAGCTCCTAAATGAATGATGATGACAAAAAAACCTCAGAAGGTACTTACTTCCATCTTGATTCCCGCTTAAATATTCTTACTTGCTGAACATTACAAATAACAAACTAATATTCTCAAGTAAATAAAAAATCGGTCGTTTTAAAATCGCTTTATAACGCGTGAAATCGAAATCGGGTAATTCGTAAACAGCTATTAATATGACAGGCTTACACAAACCCAACAAAGAGCTGAAAATGGTCGGAAACTTAATTTTGGCCGTAGAGAAAATTGGGTTATGTCCATAACAATAAGGGCGTAAATTGTAGGGAGGGTGGAACACGAAATAATTACAGAGTGAAACACTTACGCGCATTCAATCAGTAATTGCAAATTCAATTATTACAGAGGAGCGTGACAACGTTTAGTTTGATTTTAATAATGAAATTACGGTCCCAATCTCCTAAATGAAGTATTCAATTTGACGGATTTATCTCTCTACGTTATGATATTTAGTGACTACGTGTAGATCATAAGATTTCTATTAGTATTATTTAATGTATTTCTTTATTTTTATTTTCTTAAAAAGGTAGTCTCCCATCCCACGGGCCTAGCCAAGTTCGATGGGGTCTGTGTTTAGGGTTCATGTTATTATTATTCCTGCTAGACTGGGTGCGAGAGAAAAACATAGAATGTGCCAGTTGCATTTCCTCCCGAGCAAGCTGTAAACACCAACTAAGGGATCCGATGGCTTCAGTATATTGCAATTTAGGCGATGGGTTGACTACCTGTCACTACAGCGATATACCTACAAAGTTGTCTTAAATAACCCTAAAAACTTTGTCAGACGTGGCGCGACGGCCTTTGTTTAGGTCGTTTACGCTCTGCCTACCCCAGTTGGGATAAGGGCGTGATTATATGTACGTATGTATGTTATTATTATTATAGCTAGCCTGGTAAATACCACTGCTGGGTCCAATGCAACCTCAATCCAGTCTTTCTGATAGGCGTCGAGATCGTCACACCATCTTTTTCGGTGTCTACCTCTGCCGAAATCCGCCTTGAGGTAGCCAATTCTCTGTTACGACCTTAGCCGATCGATCCGGGTGCATCCGACAAACATGTCCGGCCTACTCCCATTTCGACTGAGGGTCAAAAACAAGGTTTGCCAAAGAGCGATGGACAACTAAGGATACTAGGCGTCAAAAGAACCGACAAAGTTCGAAACATCACGCTGCGAGTCAAGACAGGCGTAACTAATGTAGAGTTCAAAACCACTGATTTAAGAAGTCACTAGCTTTTACTTTTCTGGGTTTAAAACCGCCAAGCAGAACTTCTAGTACAATAAATAATATGATACAAAATATTTGACTTACTTTATATTTCGACCCATGTTTCATGGGTACGTTCACACCTTATGGTTTGGTGATATTTTTGTTTACTCCACGATCAAAATTAACAATACCATATTATTCTATAACTTTTCAATTCAAACTAAAAATTTTAATAGATTCGTTACAAGTTATCTTTCAAACTTACAATAGAAATTCTAAACTTTTGAATTCACAAAACGTCTTTACAAATGTTTGCATTTTCGATTTTATACTAATAAACGAAGTTCTAATTAAATTCGAATTTATAACTCAATTAGAAAACTCATTGTCGTCTCCTTAAAATGGCCACTGATAGGTACTTTTCAGTAAAGATAAAGTTTGCCTTTTATTTTAATGTATTTTTGAATCTCTTTTTAAAAGCTACGTGTCAGAAATGAACAAACAGAAACCCAAGCAAACACTCAAAGACTTTGTCAAAACAAATAGAATAATAAAACCTTGCCGATTTTCTGTTCCGTCATTCTAGGGCCATCTCCTGACAAGAGTCCCTTGGGGGCCCTCTGTGACGGGTGCAAGAATCATAGCGATAATGTATCTCATATTTCAGGACCCTATCCGTGGATCTCGTGCCATTTGTTTCAAAGCGACGTGCTCCTGTTTTTGATGCGTAAGCATCGGAAGGGGTGTAGGATTTGGAATTGGAACTCGAAAGTTCATTAATCGTGGGCTGTAAAACATGGGAATGTGTCAAATGATGATTACATGCGGGTTTGAAGAAAAAAAGGAGAATAAGCAACTATGATGTTTTGCAATTCAGTGCTTCGGAAGGCACGATAAGCCGTTGGTCCCGGTTAATATCAATTAATACCGTATATATTAGTCGTTAAGTCATGTCAGAGGTGAGTGCGAAGCATTGGGAGCGAGGGAAGAACATAGAATGCTGCATTTCATTTCCTGCCGGGCATGCTGTAAAAACCAGCTATGGGATCCAAGGGTTTCTGTTTATTGCAATTTAGGGGATAGCCTGACAACCCGGCATTTCAGCAAAATACTTACTAATCTATCTTATATATCCCTAAAAACTTTGACAGACGTGATGAAACATATGTTTAGGTCGTTTACGCTCTTCCTACCCCATTAGGGATAAAGGTGTGATTATTATGCAACTGCCTCCGTGGTCTAGTGGCTAGTGCCATAGACTCCCGATCCGGAGGTCCTGGGTTCGATTCACAGTGGGGAAACACAAATTTGATATTTGAGAATTTATCATTTTGTGAATTTTTCCCTAGTTTCGTTAGGACATTGCAGGCTAATCACCTGATTGTCCGAAAAGAAAAAGATTTCGATCTTCGGAGGGCACGTTAAGCCGTCGGTCGCCGTTGCTGTCTTTGATAGTGGTCGTTATTCAAACCATGCAGAGGCCTGATAGTTGTTCTACTAGGCGGTTTAAAACTGTGACACCAGGGTTCATCAGTACAGAAGAATTATGTACCTAAGTTAAAACCAATCTCCGTCACCGACTCCATTTCAATTACCAGAAAAAAGAAACGTATGCTTAAAATGTGGCCCTCCTAATCTGTAGCTCATATACGGAGTATAAGGGACAGCGTCCCACAAACTGATAGAGGTTGCTCAGTCAACGACACTGAAAAACTTTCACCAGGTTATTTTGTCAGGAAGTGAAAAGTAATGGTTTTTCCATACAAAATGTCAACCTCGATCAAACAATTTTTTTTTATTTCCAGAAAGAATTTTCTAGTGGTAGTTGTTTAGTGTCGTAGACTGAGCAACCCCTATCAGTTTGTGGGACGCTGTCCCTTACACTGTCCCTTACGCTTCGATTCTCGCAACATAATCCTAATTCTAATTCTTAGCTAGCGCTGTCACTTTCTTAAGTTTGATATAAGAACAGGATAGCAAGTAAACACATGACTTTGACATTTCTTATTTGACGTAAGACGCTTTAAATAAGAATGAGCATAGAGCATGTTTTCTTATTTTACGTCAAATAAGCAGTCTTATGTCAGATTAGTTATGTCAAAGTCACGTGTTTATTTGCTATCCTGTTCTTATGTATAACTTAAGAAAGTGACAGCGCTAGCTAAGAATTAGAATTAGGATTATGTCGCGAGAATCGACGCCATTGTCCCTTACACTCGGTATTATATGCGAAGGCAAACTTCCTCTTTTTGGTAAGTATAGGCTGACGTCGAAACGTATAATTACTTGCCAAGAAGCTTGCAGCTGGTGCCCAACTTTATGCAGCCGCGGTATGAAAAGAAACTTTGCCCTGATGAGATTCATTCGATAAAAACTTCCTTTGTAATACTTCACTTGAGTTTTTTAAGGAAAATCTCAGGATTTTGATTTAGAGGCTGGATTAGCCGTGGGAGGAATAAAATGCTTCTTCAGATACAAATATACTTAATTTGTCTCCTGTAATGGAAAAATATGGTAAGAAACGAGTTCTAGACAATGAATCCTGTAGGCAGGTACACAATGGCTAGAAATTAAGTATAGAAAAGAATAGAATAGACGAAATTTTATTTGGTAATAAATGTTACAAAAAATACACACGTAATTTAGCGCAGATTTAGATATTCAGGTAACAGAGATGTTGTGTTTGTAATATTTTCTAACTAAAGTTACACATATCGAGCCAAAGTGCTAATTGTAGTGCAAGCTTCTTCGTAAGTGCAAATCGACTTAGCACGCTCAGTGTCCCGAGTCAATCAGGTCTCAAATTACTGAGGTTCTATTATAAACCAGATCTATTCGTGGGTGTATTCTGTATGCCAGCCACGTAGCACTGGCGTCTCAGGACAGGCGGTCAATTTCCTTGAGAGATGTGTTTACATGGAGACAGTAGGAAAGTGGTTAGTAATCAATCAAGGATATTGGAAATTGGACGTAAATAATAGCTACAAAGCACATCTATCATCCATCAGTTTTTAAATTTATATTTTTTTTTATTAGCACTCAAGAAATTAAAATCATTATAGTTATTTTCTTTACCTACCACAGAATAATAAATAGCTAACGAACAATTCGAACATAAGTAGGTATATGACATGAAAAAATAAATTATCAAAATGCAGAGGCTAGTAATAGTACCTTATAAAATTTAAAATACAGAATTTTTTGGTAATTGATTATATTTAAATTGTAGTTTTACTTTAGAAATTACATTAATTAAATTAAAGTTGGAGCATTTAACGATTACGAATTACTATCATAAAAATAATTAATTCTCTCTCTCGTTGCTTACTCTTATTGTCTCAGTGCAAACAGATAAAAGCTGAGACTACTACTCGGAAGCAAATGTGTGTCAACAATCTTAAGAGCTTGAACAAAGAGCGCTGCTCTCTCGCCAGGGTTTATGTGTGACTTTATTAGTTACTGTCTCATTGTCCTGATGTACTATCTTGGTGTAAACGGGGGACGGGGGACCTTCAAGGCGATTACTAGGAAGTGAATGTATGTCAACACTGCTAAGTGCCCGGACGAAGCCGAAGATTCTGGTTTTACGAGTATTAGGAATTGAGTTTGTTCTGTTTAGTAACGATTGCAGTGAAATGGTGAACATGCGTCATGCAATGAGAAAAAAAGTTTGATGTTATAAAACAAATTTGAAGGGAATATTGGCGTTAAACATTACTGCTCTTATCTTAGGGTTCATACCCTTTTATTGTTAGCTTGAAGAAATTGCTCCATAATGTCAATTTGATCAAAATATTTTAATAATACCCTCCCATCCAAGGACGAAACTGTTTGTACTTAAAATTAATTTAACTATCACTCTAAAATGATTCTTGAATAAATCTTCAAAGTGGGTTTATGTTCCTTTTTTCGGGAACAAAACAATCTTTCTCGTTCTGTAAACAATTTTCTTTTCAGAGCAACCACGCTACAACAAAAAAAATAAAAAATAATACCGACTGGTCTAATCGTGGCAAATTATAAATTAGTCTAGAGGGCGCCGCATAGCATATTGTTAAAAACCACGAGATCGCTGCTATTTGCGTACGAAAGCATTTTAACGTGGGGTGAATATAAAACAGAAAGATTTTTTTACATTTACTTTTTGTTGCCAGATTCAGCTGGTAATTATTTTTGCATTTAATTTTGGGATTGCGCAGCGCGGTTTTTGTCTGTAATTGTTTTAGCCAATTTGTTATGGCTACAATATTGTGTTAATTATAATAGGTTATTATCTTCCATGCTGGACTGGGAGAGATAGAAAAACATAGAATGTTCCAGCTGCCCTTCCTCCCGGGCATGCTGTAGAAGACAGCAAAAGGGACTCGAGGGTTACAGTGTATTGTAATTTAGGCGATGGGCTGACAACCTATCACTACACATTAGCAATACACATTACAATCTAAAATTGCCCTCAATTTTTGTCAGACGCGGCGAAAGCGCCTTTTACGAGGCGTTTAACGCTCTGCCTACCCCGTAAGGGATAAAGGCGTGATTTTATGTATGTATGTATGTCTGGCCTGGGAGCAAGAGAAAAATATAGAATGTGCCAGCTGCATTTCCTCCCAGGCATGCTGTAAAAACCAGCTAAGGGATCCGAGGGTTTCAGTTTATTGTAATTTAGGTGATGGGCTGACAACCTGTCACTACAGCAATATACCTACAAATCTATATTAACATACATACATACATATAATCACGCCTTTATCCCTAATGTGGTAGGCAGAGCGTAAACGACCCAAACAAAGCTCGTTCCGCCACGTCTGACAAAGTTTTGAGGGTTATTTAAGATAGATTTGTAAGTATATTGCTGTAGTGACAGGTTGTCAGCCCATCGCCTAAATTACAATATACTGAAACCCTTGGATCCCTTAGCTGGTTTTTACAGCATTCCCTGGAGGAAATGCAGCTGGCACATTCTATGTTTTTCTCTCGCTCCCAGAATCCAAAAAAATCTAAATCTATATTAAATAATCCTCAAAACTTTGTCAGACGTAGCGGAACGACATTCGTTTTGGTCGTTTACGCTCTGCGTACCCCATTAGGAACAACAGCGTGATTTTATGTATGTATAATAGGTTTAGTAGATAAACTCAGTGAACTTTAGTGACAGAGCTTCCATTTGTTTCCCATTATAGGCTTTTAGCTTTTACTATCTTTTACGTATTTTTGAATCAGGCGAATCGACTTTACATACAAAATTGTATGGAATTCGCTTGCGAACGTTACTTTTTCGTACGCGCATTAGCTTTCGAGCGGTTCAAAAATTGCGTATACGAAAAAACAACATTCGCATTCGATTTCCATACAATTTGGCGTACAAATGTCACTCGTTGATTCGAGTGATTCAAACATACCGCTCCTGACATTATGTGATGATCACTATTTATAAATATATACATACATATAATCACGCATTTATCCCTAATGGGGAAGGCAAAGCCAAAACTACATAAGCAATGGTAATTCCGCCACGTCTGATAAAGTTTTGTAAAGTGTAATGTTGTAGTGACAGGTTGTCAGCCCATCGACTAAATTATAGTATACAGAAACCCTCGGATCCCTTAGCTGGTTTTTACAGCATGCCCAGGAGGAAATGCAGCTAGCGCATTCTATGTTTTTCTCTCGCTCCGAGGAAATCACTTTGCAATGAAGTTAGTGGCGCGCGAATACCACCACTGAACCGAGAAATTAGCTCCAAGTTTTCTTAGACGAACAATTGGCGTATGAAATGCAAAGGTTTGCCTTTTGACTCTATTTACATTTCTATATTTTATAGGTGAGTTGGTATTTTATTTTGTGTAGGCCTTGAACGGGGTGTAAGGGACAGCGTCCCGCAAACTGAAAGGGGATGCTGAGTCGAAACTGGAATATTATTTTTCAGGAAAAGAAAAAAAAATGGTTTTCCATATAAATTGTCTGATCGAGGTTGTCAAGATGACCACCTCGAAAAATCTTTTGTAAGAATTTCCTGGTGAAAGTTGGTCAGTATCTTTAACTGAACAACCTGTAAGCGTTTAAAACATTTGACGAAGTTAGAATCATCCTTGATAGCATCAATAGCATACAATTTGTATACTGTAACCTGATACCTTTTTTTAACCTTGATAAGATTTTTCTTTCATCGAACTTTGATTGGAGCAAATATAAGAGTTTGTTTTCCACCTTGAATATTATTTAATTCTATATTCAAATGAACGAGTGTAAAGGCCGGGAGGCCCCAATTCATTTCTCCAGACAGATAGAGCATAGGGCTTCTTCTATGCTGGACCGGGAGCAAGAGAAAAATATAGAATTTTCCAGCTGCATTTCCTCCCGGGCATGCTATAAAAACCAGTTAAGGGATCCGAGTGTCTCTGTATATTGCAAATTAGGCGGTGGGCTGACAACCTGTCACTACAGCAATATACGTACCAATCTATCTTAAATAATCCTCAAAACTTTATCAGACGTGGCGGAACGACCATTTAGATCGTTTATGCTCTGCCTACCCCACTACGGATAAAGACGTGATTATATGTATATATGAAGATAAGATTTCTCTTTCATCGATCTTTGATTGGAGCAAATATAACAGTTAGTAATTTGAGTAATATCATCAATTACAATAATGTTCCATTCCATTCCAACTTGGATATTATATAATTCTCTATTCAAATGTACAAGTGTTAAGGCCGCGAGGCCCCAATTCATTTCACCAGACAGATAGAGCATAGAGCTTCTTCTATGCTGGACTGGGAGCAAGAGAAATATATAGAATGTGCCAGCTGCATTTCCTCCCGGGCTTGCTATAAAAACCAGTTAAGGGATCCGATTGTCGACGACCATTTAGATCGTTTATGCTCTGCCTACCCCATTAGGGATAAAGACGTGATTATATGTATATATGAAGATAAGATTTCTCTTTCATCGATCTTTGATTGGACCAAATATAACAGTTAGTAATATGAGTAATATCATCAATTATAATAATGTTCCATTCCATTCCACCTTGGATATTATTTAATTTTCTATTCAAATGTACAAGTGTTAAGGCCGCGAGGCCCCAATTCATTACACCAGACAGATAGAGCAGCCGGCGTTGCTATTTATCAGTAAAGAAATTCATAAAAACTCCGCGCTTTAGCCGATTCAAAAGCGAGCAGGAAGTATTCATTACTCGGACCGTCGCGGCACACGATATTTTACGAAGAAAAATTGTGTGAGGGCCTGACGTGATGCGAATTCTGGGACTATTACTCAAGGTGTCATCTCGTTTCGGCCGGGGGAGCGGAAAAGACGCCTGTTTTCCTGTTCTGCTGATGGGACAGTAGGTAAGGTATAAACAACTGCGTGAAACAGATTTTCTGTTACGAGAAAAATATGTACGGTTGTCAGTAGAGAAAACGATTTCTAAGAACAAATATTTATCTTATTGTAGTTGCTGTTTATAACGGACTCGGTGTCTAAAGATGGTTCCTAAAATTCTTTTCGGAATTGCATGGCCAATGAATGGAACTTAAAATTACATGTTCGCTAAGTGAACATTTTAGGTATCGTAATTGTACGCTCTTCATTTGGCCACAACACAACATTACATACATACATATAATCACGCTTTTATCCCTAATGGGGTAAGCAAAGTGTGAATGACCTTGACAAAGGTCAGCCATGTCTGACAAAGTTTTAGGGGTTATTTAAGATAAATTTGTATGTATATTGATGTAGTGACAGGTTGTTCAGTATCGTTGACTGAGCAACCCCTATCAGTTTTCGGGACGCTGTCCCTTACACCTGATATTATTAAATTTGTCACAACCCTCAATCGATACTCGCTATTTTCTTGCCCCATCGCTCCCAACTTGACCCACTGCAATATCTACAAGGAGGCCGTATCTTCCATGCTGTTACGCCGACGGTACAAATTAACTGATGGAACCGTTAAGACTGGGACACTTATACTAGGGAACACTTATTATTTATTGCTGCACTGGAAGCGAAATAAAAACATAGAATGTGCTAGCTGCATTTCCTTCTGGGCATGCTGTAAAAAGTATATATAAGTGTATTGCAATTGACAACCTGTCACTATAGCAATATACCCACAAATCTATCTTAAATCACCCTCAAAACTTTGTCAGACGTGGCGGAACGTTTCTCTGTTTAGGTCGTTTACGCTCTGCCTACCCCATTAGGGATCAAGGCGTGATTGTAAGTATGATACTCGCTACTTTCTTGCCTCATCGCTCCCAACTTGACCCACTCCAATATCTACAAGGAGGCCGTATCTTCCATGCTGTTACGCCGATGGTACAAATTAACTGACGGAACGGTTAAGACTGGGACACTTATACTAGGGAACACTTATTATTTTATTTCCTGCAAACATTTACAAAGTTGCAAGGGGAAATAGGGGCGTTTTACGACGCACTCCCATAGCGGGGACTATGTTAAATAAGTGCTTGTGTAAACGTAAAGTCGGGGGAAATGGTATCTAGGTAAATTATTTGGGTTATGTTCTATGAAAATGCAACGACTAAGAGCGTAGATATGGTCGGAAAACTTTTATTTTTAGTATGCACCGACAGAAGGCATCATAGTGCAATAGTGAAATGAAATACTTATGAAAAATATATACCTACATATAATCACGCCTTTATTCCTAACTATGTTGGCAGAGTGTAAACTGCCTAAACAAAGGTCGTTCCACCACGTCTGACAAATTTTTGAGAGTTATTTAAGATAGATTTGTAGGACAAGACAGAATAGTGACAGGTTGCCAGCCCATCGCCTAAATTGCAATATACTAAAACGCTCGGATCCCTTAGCTGGTTTTTACAGCATGCTCTGGAGGAAATGCAGCTGACATATTCTATGTTTTTCTCTCACTCCCAGTCCTGCATGGAAGTAATGCAACGACTAGGAGCGTAGACATGGTCGGAGAACTATTATTTTTAGTATGCACCAACAAAAGGTATCATAGCGCGGTGATGAAATGAAATACTTATGAAAAATACATACATACATACAAATAATCACGCCTTTATTCTTAACGGGTAGGCACAGTGTAAACTACCTAAACAAAGGTCGTTCCGCCACGTCTGACAAAGTTTTGAGGGTTATTTAAGATAGATTTGTACGACATGACAGAATAGTAACACGTTGTCAACCCATCGCCTAAATTAGAATATACTGAAATCATCGGATCCCTTAGCTGGTTTTTACAGCATGCCCGCGAGGAAATGTAGCTGGCTCATTCTATATTTTTCTAATAGTTTTTTCAAACTCTAATGGTTATCAAAATTATAATGAAGACGGGAAATTTACCGTGATTTTCCATTTTTGTATGAGTGTCCGATATTTCAACGCAGTTTCATGCGTTATGATCACGGAGCGACTGAGGAACTTGCAAGCGGTTGCGTTTTCCAATGTTTGTATTTGTATTACACGACTCCTCCAAACGAGCACTAACTCTTGGCACACTTTCACGACACACAAAACACTAATTAGCGAACGTTTTTTGTACATACCTATCACCGGATTCCACATACTTTACAGCTTGAAACCATCACCTCTATTGAAATTTGGGTATTTCGCAATCTCAATTGCCTCTTTTACCATCCTTTAAGTGTAATGGCATTCTACTGAGAGTAACTGTGGTTTGTGTAGTTCTATCCAGTGATTGGATCGAGATTCCAGCAGATGTTCTGCAGATGCTCCGTGATCATAACGCATGAAACTGCGTTGAAATATCGAACACTTATACAGAAATTGAAAACCACAGTAAATTTTCCGTCTATAATCATTATAACTATGTTTTTTTCTCGCTTCCAGGCCAGCATGAAAGAAACTTATGAAAAATACGCGAAAATATCTGAGATGTGTAAAACTCAAATACAATAAAATAACTGGACATTTGGCCATTAGTTTAGGAATTTTATATAGTTTAACTCCCAGGTGGGCTCCTTTTTTGAGCAAAAATATTTCGCACAAGGGAATACTCATTAAACCGCGACTCGCAGGCGGAAAGCTAAGTATTCATACATAAAATCACGCCTTCATCCCCAATGATGTAGGCAGACCGAAAACGACCCAAACGAGATAAGTATACATACATACAATACAAAACAAAATTATTTATTGCCCAAAGAAACACATACAACAGAAATAAAAAGGAACAAATGGGACAGTACAATATAGGCGGCCTTATTGCTAAAGCAGCAATTTCTACCAGGCAACCTTTGGGTATAGAAATTGTTCAAGCAGAAAGCGGACATACACACATATAATCACGAATTTATCCCTAATGGGGTAGGCAGAGTGTGAATTACCTAAACAAAGGTCGTTCCGCCACGTCTGACAAAGTTTTGAGGGTAATATTGCTGTAGTGTCAGGTTGTCGGCCCATCGCCTAAATTGCAATATACAGAAACCCTTGAATCCCTTGGCTGGTTTTTACAGCTTGCACATTATTTTTTTTTCTCTCGCTCCCAGTCCAGCATGGAAGAAGAGCTAACTATATGTTTCTGTGTACATTAAATAAACTATTAAATAAATAAATAAAAATAAATTTAATGCGGTATATTTAGGATGCTACAAAAGCAACGTAAGGATATACTTAGATGAAATCCTTTTATTTCACAAAAGAATGCTGGCCAGTAGTATTTTATTTCGAATAAAAAAGTAAAACTGCCCCCACATGAGAGCCTGGTCGTTAGTGTCTTCATTTAAATGAACAAAAAAGGGTGGAACGAAATTCGAAATCGCATCACCACGGCTCTTTTACGGGTATTAGAGTCCGAAGAATCGTAGAGCATTCTTTTGTCGGCAGACAGATCTCATTTGCAATTCCATTGGAGAAAATTTTAGGTCGTTACACCCGAATTAAATGAACGACCGTTTGCGCTTCTGATTCGAGGGAGTTCTCTGAGTGTTTTGGTTTTTTTTTTTATTTGCCATAAGTTTGTTCTCGATTCTAGTCAAAATAACGAAAACGCAATATTGTTATAATTTGTATGCGAAATGTTATCGTCAAACAGTATTTTGCACAATTTTTTTAAAGCGTGCCGCAAGGATTTATAGCTACAAAATTATTCATTTCAGGTGTTATTTTTTATTCTACAGGGCTGTTGTGTTAGGGCTGAACTGTATGCTACTAACTGGGTCCACAGGTGGCGTATAGAGGAACGGCCATCAAGATGTGATGGTTAGCTGCGAATATATCGAATAAACAGTCCCCGAGCAAACAGCGGCAGGTTCATTAGGATGTGGTGGGAGTCCAGTGGGATGGGCCTCTGACTTGATGGCTATCGACGCCGGAGTTTCTCAGGGGTCTGTTCTCTCTGCAAATCTGTTCCTGCTGCATATCGATGACCTTATTCAGCCGGGTATTGTTGGTACGCAGATGATAGTACCGTTTTGGTGAGATACTTATCCAGCGCAAACACCAGCAGTGAAGAAATACGTTCCTTAAGAAGGGTCATGGTTGAGAGAATAGATCTGACCCTAAGTCATATTTCCCAGTGGGGTGATGACAATTTGGTCTCTTTTAATGCCACCAAAACGCAAGCGTGTCTATTTACCGCCAAAAGGAGTCCATTCAACCAGACTCCTACTTTCCGAAGTACATCTGTACCTTTAGCTGGCAAACTTGAGCTTCTGGGCATGTAGTTGTCATCTAGTCTAAATTTCGGTGCTTCCATCGAATACAAAGCACAAACAGCGGCCAAGAAACTGGGTATCCTGAATAGAGTGAAGCGATACTTCACGCTTGGACAACTTTTAACCCTGTACAAAGCACAAGTTCAATCCTGCATGGAGTATTGCAGTCACCTCTGAGATGGCTCAGCCAAGTACCAACTTGCCGCACTCAATTCGGTGGAACGCAGAGCCAAGAGGCTTATTGGTGACGAAAAACTGCTAGAAGCCAAGTTTTAGAGCCTGGAACATCGCCGTAAGGTTGCCTGCTTGTCGGTCTTCTACAGGCTGTACTTCGGTGAGTGTGCTTAAGAGCTCCACGACTTTATCCCGCCAGCTCCCTTCTGCCATCGGACATTTAGACGCACCGCAGGATACCATCCATACCTGGTTGATATTCCACCAATACGTACTAAACGCTTCCAAAACTCTTACATAATGCGCACGGCAAAAGCGTGGAACTCACTACCTGCGTCTGTGTTTCCGAACGCCTACAACCCCCATCATTTCAAAGTTAGAGTGAACAGGCATCTTTTGGGTGAGCTTGCACCATCGTCGACTCCATCTCAGTCGTTCCCAACCTAGACTGAGGTCAAGAGCAAACAAATTTTTAATAAAAAAATGAAATAAATAGGATTCCTAAAAAAATGCCACAATGTTCGAAAAAGTTCTTGTGCCGTAGCGAGTCAATGCCGCCACTAATTAAGCATTCTCCTGGTGTCAGGCAGCGGTAGCACCAGTACTGGTAAGAGGCCGAGGAAATGGATTCTAGAAGGGCTCGTGTCCAGAGTATATTATAAATATATATATTAGTTTATTTTAGTAGTATTTCTATTGTTTAAGTATTAAAATGAACTTAGTATGTACTATCCCGCTATCTGCTATGTACTATTCTAACACCCGAAGGTTGTCTGGTTGAAATTGTTGCTTTAGCAATAAGGCCGCCTATATCGTACTGTTTTGTTCCTTACTTTTCTGTTGTATGTATTTTTGTTTCTTTGTGCAATAAAGTATCTTGTATTGTATTGTATATGACGCAGACCAGCTTCACTTCATATACTGCGGTGTGGAAGTACTCTTAAATTTATGATGATGAAGATGAAGCAAAACAACATTATTATTCTTATAGAATACCTATTTTAGTATTTCCTATAGTGATAAGTTAAGTAAGGCGAATCGCTAATAGGAACCGGCGTAGCAACGCGGCGTCGCGTCACTTTGTATAGAAAAGACTATTTCTATTCTATTTTGTATAAAAAATTACGTCTGCGCAGCTTGATTTGAAGTAGATTTAACTTTTAATAGTAGGCATAGGCACATGGTTAAGTAATATCTGTTTTTATTTTTTTATTTCCATTACGAAATGTGTCTACTAAAGATTTTCCAAAATACGCGACAAAAGCTTATAATCCGCTTCCATTAAGCACTTATTGTGGAGGTCATCCCAAAATGTTTTAACGAAATCCATTTTTCGTTGTAAAATGGCGTTGCTTAAAAAATCGACTTAATGGGTCTGGGCTAGGTGGCGCCCGCATCAATCAGACAAAAAAATATAATTCACTTTTACTTCTTAGCGAGTGGATTCTCAAGTTGAATGACCCGATGAACCATAGTGTAATAGTTTTCAGTGAAGCCTAAGAAATTGGCACACATTGCTGTCACAAACCCTATTTTGAGACCAAACCCTATTTTGAACAATAGGAAGGACAAAAGTAAGAATCAGACAAAACGAAGGGAGGGGCGCAAAGTGCGAGTTTCTCGTGCTTATTCTTCATTGTGATATAGTTTAATTTTATTTTGTGACACAGAAATAATTTTCTTTGTAATAGACTCGCTTGTGACTTTTAAAGTGTTCTTAGGAATCTATTTGAAAATAAATAATTTGACTTTGACTTTTTTAAACCGCCTAGTCGCACAGCTTATTATATTAGGTCTCTGGCGTAGTTTGAGTAACGACCACTATCAAAGACAGTGATCGGGACCGACGGCTTAACGTGCCCTCCGAAGCACGGAATTTACAAGAAAAATCTTTTCGGGACATTCAATCAGGTGATTCAGCCTGCAATGTCCTAACCAATGTCCCAAACTCCTAAACTGGGGAATACCAATGTCCTAAACTGGGGTAAATCTCACAAAAAGATAAATTGACAAATATCAACTTGGGAATCGAACTCAGGACCTCCGGATCGTAACCCCATGGCTTGACCACTAGACCACGGAGCCAGTTTAATATATAACTCACTAAAAAACCAATTCATCTAAAATCCGGTAGATCAGATTGAAGTGAAAGTAAAGAAGATAATCAAGTTATCCTCAAAGTTGCAAGCGGTGAAGCCTGTTCATTCCGTGGTACAAAAATATACATCTTCAAGCAGTGTAGCGCCATGTAGAATAGAATAGAAAAATCTTTATTTGTCACCATAAACATACATTTTAAAATGAAACATACTTAAAAACTTACGCGTCCTGGCGTAAACTGACCCATAGTTTGTGATCTCTTAATTTCTGAAACAGTTTGAAAACTTTCAGACATAAGTAGCACAGCTGGAAATAATATTTTCTGGTAGCTATTAAAAGTTTCTCTTTTCCCAATATAGCATACGAAATAGGACCAAAATAATGGAAATTTTAACATTGAATTTATAACTTTAATGTAGTATTATAGATGTGCAAAATGGTAGGTGTCCTCATTAGGCAACAGAGTAATAAAAGTGGGCGACATGCATACATACATACATATAATCACGCCTTTATCCCTAACGAGATAGGCAGAGCTTAAATGACCTAAATAGAGGTCGTTCGCCACGTCTGACAAAGTTTTAAGGGTCATTAAAGATAGATTTGTAGGCATATTGCTGTAGTGACAGGTTGTCAACCCATCGGCTACATTGCAATATACTGAAACCCTCGGATCCCTCAGTTGACTTTTACAGCATGCTCGGGAGGAAATGCATCAGGCACATTATATGTTTTTCTCGCACTCCCAGTCCAGCATGGAAGAAATACGCTATATTTATACTTGTTTTAAAAATGATAATTATAATTGATACAGACTATAAAAATTGAGCTACACCACGTTTTTCAATTTTAATTTCGCGTTCGCGATCTCTTTGAGCCGTCCTGTGATTGTTGGATTTATTATGGAAATTGTATACAGCATAATGTGCATACAAGGCTTAAAGCGGGTGCAGATGGGTCCCACGCCACATGTGAAATCCGAATTTACCTTTAGTTATACGATGAAAGGTTAAATTGCAAAAGATACGCCTGAATTAATTTTGTTGGCAGTGAACCGCACGAAATAATTTTGCATCGAAAGTTCTGGAATAATCGCTCGGTTTTCAGTGTCTTCACTGCTCCGGAGCACATATCTATTTTCTTTCTAATTGTGTTAATATTACAAAAAAGTAATAATTCAATTCACAGTGCCTAAAACAAATGAAAGAAATGCCTTTAAAGTCAGTTCATCAATATAATAATAATGATTCTAAATCACCTAATTGCAGCAACATACAGGCGTCACTTACTGCGCTTAAGGTTGCGATCAACACAATGTCAATACTTATTGCATTGCCTACAACACACATACGTCACATTACGCACTACGCGCGCGTTGCGAGGAATTCTACGTTGGCGTAAACCTCTGCCAATATGCAATGCAAAAAGTATTGACAGCGTGTTGAGCGCAACCTTGCGCGCAGTAAGTCACGCCTGTATGTTGCTGCACTAATGAGTAGACATAATATGCTACGATTGACTACGTCGTAATACTCAAATTAAAAATATTCCGATTGAAAAGTAAAGTTTCTTAAAGGAGATGCAGCTGGCACATTCTATGTTTTTCTCTCACTCCCAGTCCAGCATGGAAGAACAAGTGAGATTTACTGGGTCGTCTTCTTCTTCTTAGCGAGTGGATTCTCGAGTCAAACAACGACCCGATGAACCCTGGTGACAGAGTTTTCAAACCACCTAGTAGCACATATGTTAGGCCTCTAACATGGTTTTTGAGTAACAATCACTATCAACCGAGTCGCATCAGCATCTCCTCCCGGGCATGCTGTAAAAAGCTAAGGGATCCGAGGGTTTTTCTAAATTGCAATTTATTTGATAGGCTGACAAACAGTCACTACAGCAATATACCTACAAATCTATCTTAAATAACCCTCAAAACTTTGTCAGACTTGTCGGAATGACATTTGTTTAAGTCGTTTACGCTCTGTGTACCCCATTAGGGATAGGGCATAATTATATGTATGTATGCATGTAAATCTCTATTATGTAGTACAAGATCAATAACAGTGCTTGATTCAATTTTGATACGCACATAATCGACTGAGTCTCTTGTATCTGTCGCTGACAACGGGACAAATAGGATCCGAATATTCAAAGCAAGGAAGTTTCCCCTCGACGTTGAAATTGCACGCTCACGAGTATTTTGTGATAATGAGCTTACTCGTCTTATGTAGAAATGTAGAGCAAAAAGGAATAGCTGTTTTGAAACAAAGCATTAGGTATTTTAATTTTGCTGTGGGTTTTTCTTAACTCTAGATAATTCCTGTCAAAATTCCAAAATCAACAAAGGAGCAAGCCAGTTCACCCATATTAGGTACAGAATGCCGGATTATCATAAGAAATATTTACTAAACATAGGTACCAAAATTTGTGTACTGAATCTTCGGTGAGAGAGTAACGAACAAGGTGTCTGCTCGCTATGTCTAACACTGTTCATAATATCTTGATTTTGTAGATTTATCTTCAGGAAAGTATGAGACTGCTTTCGAAGGTTAACTGCTTTGAAGAAGATAAGGATCTTAAGGCAGTATTTATAATCAGCTCTCATGAGTGACAGTGAGTTTAAGTTCGTATCAGAACTGTCATTTCAGTACAAACTGGCCTGTCAAATCCATACTTAATATTGTTCTCAAGTTTAATATCGTTTCATAAATACGAGCTTTAGTAGATCATCATATATTTATCCTTATCCCGTATCTCAGGGGCCGGCTACCTAATCATGGTGACTGTACGAGGGTACTGGTTTTTACACAGAGCGACTGCCATCTGACAACATAGAAGAGAAACCAGACCATTGGGTCTTAGTAGATAGTGATTATTTTTCTTATTATAGCTTTTAATCCGAAAACGAAACAAAGAAAAATATTACACCCACTAGCAGAAACTAGCAATAACGTCACCACGTGTACAACCGAGCCGCTGCTTTTATTTGTCTTTAATAATCGCGCAAAGGAACAAAGCCATTGTCCTAGTCGTGTAAGAAGTGGGTTGAAACGAAAGAATGCCCTTTGTTTCGGGGTCGGCTGGCGAAAGCCATGTTTTTTTGTCTAGATTTTTAGGGATCTGAGATAAAATTAGGGTTCTGAAAAAAAAAAATACTTTAGCATGAACTTTGGCGCTCGACTGACAAACTATATAAAGGAAAACCATATCCTTATCTGAAATCAGCTCATGTATCTGAAACTGTGTATAAACGTTGACGCTCTGTCTTTACCATAGTTGATACATGCGTGATTATAGTAATGTTTTTTTTACAATAATTGCAAAAGAACAAAGTAATGCGTATTCGTGTAAAAAGTGGGTTGAAGTGAAAGAATGACAATGAATGTCAAGAGCTTTTTTTTTTATTCTAGATTTTTAAGGGCCTGAGATAAAACTAGGGATTTTAATGTTGGCGATAAAAACAAAAACGTTCTATACTCACATCTTTATTTTGATCATGCATGCGAGTATAAAAATCTATAGACACAGTCGATAGTCTCGATACCTACTCGACAGAAGAAGAAGAAGAATAGACACATGATTTAAGAACTTCTGGAATAGCTGACAACCTGCCACTGCATCGGCATTGGTAGCAGCAGTTAGCAATGCTTATGCAAAGGAGGTTTATCTAAAATACGCTTGAAAATTATCTAATGAGCCTAAATTGAGGTAACAACGATTATTTTATTACCCAGGTTTCTTGGTATAAATTGATCTTTTACTTACATAGCAGAACCCAACATAAACTTTCCTACCACTTGACTGTATTTTTAGCTTTTTTTTTCGAGAGATGAGATGAGCGATGTTACCAGTTCTGTCGCTTAAGAATAGATTTAAATTCTGTAGGGGGTTGGCCACCCTTAGATTGTAAAGATGTTTTTAAAAGAGACCATTTTGTGGTAGTTTGTCTTGCTTCAATATGCAACAGACTATCAAGACGTATTTATATCATAAAATAAATATTATAATAGATGACAGTAAATAACATACATAAATTACTTTTACAAAGCTAGGGGTGAATATATAGGATCAACATATCTCTTGTAATATTACTTGTGAGTTATGTATTCAGTTATAGAAAAATATTTAACATAATAAATAAAAATATACATAAAATTCTAGTACATACTGTACTCAACAGAACTATTCGGGTGTCCTGTCATAATCATAATTATTTTATCCCATAACTTTGTGACAACATTGTATTATGTTTTTTTTATCGCTCGTGTAAATATTTTTTACTTGAGCTGTCCAAATGACGTTTTAATAATTTCAAAAATCATTCCCTTGCCCTTATCCCATTATTTCTGTTACACAAAAAACATACATACATACATAAATCACGCCTTTATCCCTTACGGGGTAAGCAGAGCGTTTAACGCCTCGTAAAAGGCGCTTTCGCCACGTCTGACAAAAATTGAGGGCAATTTTAGATTGTAATATGTATTGCTTTGACACAAAAAACAGACTACATAATATTGTTTATCGAAAGTACTTACTTACTTAAATAATTTTATATCCGCTTGAAAATCGAAATGCCATTCATTATTATCTCGCGCATACAATAATTTCGAATAAAACGTTCACTTGCATGTCATAAATTCTTTTAATAAATTCTTAATAAGCTCTCATTCATTTGCGAATTTATTTTTAAATCAGGTGAAATCGGTACTTCCATGCTGGTCTGGGAGCGAGAGAAAAACATAGAATGTGCCAGCTGCATTTCCTCCCGGGCATGCTGTAAGATCCAGCTAAGGGATCCGAGGGTTTCGGTATATTGTAGTTTAGGCGATGGGCTGACAACCTGTCAATAGACTCGATACCCACTCGACAGAAGAAGAAGCAATATACCTAGAATTCTAACTTAAATAACCCTCAAAACTTTGTCAGACGTGGCGGGACGACCTTTGTTTTGATCGTTTACGCTCTGCCTACCCCATTAGGGATAAAGGCGTGATTTTATGTATGTATGTATGAAATCGGTAATTCACGTACATTTTAAAGGTCATAAATATTACACATAACCTAATTTCGGCTTTGTAGAGCGTTATCTCTGTCGCACTTGTACAACGACTGGCAAACGTAAGTCTCTTTGCAAGTTTCGAAGTGCAATAATTACTGCACGTACTACACAATAGCATAGATAGAGCAATTAAAATTTATTTTAAATAGTTCAGTAAAAGGTTAAATTATTTTACCTATTCCTGGTAGAACTCATTGAATCTGAATATAACTTGGATGAACGATCTGATGATGACGTGTTGATGGATGATGAATCCAGGTGTAGTTTTTGAACCACCTAATATGCCTCTGACATGGTTTATGTGACGATCACTTACACAATTGGTACAACGACCAGGATCGAAGGCAAACATGGAATCATGTTTTAGTAGCTTGGCCTGCATTTTAACTAACCATACTAGAAAAGTCTGACAAGGGCTTAAATTAGTAATAACTTATACAGGGTGTTAATTTAATTTCGTGCCATAGCTTAGGGCGTATTTCAATAACGTAAATGGAGCCTATAAAAAATATTAAATACTACATACATACATACATACATCCCTAATGGGGTAGGCAGAGCGCAAACGACCTAAACTAAGATCATTCCGCCACGTCTGACAAGATAGATTTGTAGGTATATTGCTGTAGTGACAGGTTGTCAGCCCATCGCCTAAATCACAATATACCGAAACCCTCGGATCCCTTAGCTGGTTTTTACAGCATGCTCGGGAGGAAATGCAGCCGGCACATTCTATGTTTTTCTCTTGCTCCCAGGCCGGCATGGAAGAAATTAAATACTATCTAACTGAAAAACTTCAAAAGTCGATTGGTATCTATAATGATATCATTATGATGCCCAAAGCTGCGTCGATAAGGTGGAAACTACGCGACGCGAGAGTTGCTATCTACCAGTTATAGCGACTTGCGCGGGCTCGGTTATAGCTGTGGGGCTAGATGCAGCTCTTAAAATCATAATAAATACCGACTTTTGTTCTTTAGTTAAGAGTTAGATTTTTTTTTTAATGTTTTATGGTCTCCTTTTACGTTACTAAAATACCCCTTTAGTTATGGCACGCAATTAAATTAACACCCTGTATACCCTTATATATTCACTACCTTCTTAATTATATTTTTTGTATGAAGCAATTCTGACTGACCTCTACCCAATGATAATTAGAAAAATAAGTACTTACACACTTCTTTTCTCGCTTTCTCATTACTTTACCCAATCACGTTTACTAATTGATCCTAAATAATCAAAGCAAAGAAAACTCAAACAAATTCAAAGGAGCGATTCAAAGCAGAAAGGTCTACCTATTGAAGCCATTCACGCCAAAGGGAATTATTATCAAGGAGAAACAGGTTGCTTTGGAACACAAACAAGTCAGGCGGAAAAGACTTTACTGTGGTAAAAACTGGATTGTATTTACTAATTTTTTTTAATTAATTTAGTTTTGGTTCCTAGCTGGGGTGAAAAAACCCGGAAACCATCGCCTACCACTCAAATGTAAATAAATAAAATGAGTGAGTCATAGGCAAGCCAGTGATGCCGTTGTATGAGAACACCAAAATACGTGGGACACTCAGAAAGTTTTGCGACACTAAAAAAAAATGTTCTACAGGTACATATATTTTTATTAAATCTTTTCAAAGTACTCTCCACCAGCCTCTATACAAAGATTCATGCGTCTGAACCAGTTTTCAAAACACTTTTTCCAGTCCGCCGTAGACACCTCGTTTACAGCCTGCTCGAACGCAGCCAGCGCATCTTCCGGCGACAAAAATTGTATCCCCTTGAGCAGATTTTTTATTTTTGGAAATAAAAAGAAGTCACACGGTGCTAGATCAGGGCTGTAAGGAGGGTGACCCAGGAGTTTGGCTGGTGTGCTGTCCAGGAAGTCCCTCGTTTTGAGCGCGGTGTGTGCAGGCGCATTGTCGTGGTGGAGCAGTAGTCCGCGGAGCCCTGTGTTTGGTCGCTTGTTGCTCACAACAGAAAAAACTTCTGGTAAACATTTGGTAGTATACCATTCGGCGTTAATGCTTCTTTGATCTCGTGAGGGAATTGAGGCCAAGTGGCCAGTCAAATTAAAAAAGCTGGCGATCAAAATCTTCCCCCCGCTTCGAGATCGCTTCACTTTGGTAGGCGTTGGTTCATTTTGAAACACCCAAACTGTCGACTGGCGCTTGGTTTCTGGATCGTATTGATAAATCCAGGACTCATCACCTGTAACGATGTCGTAAACACGCCGAGACGAGCCTGCTTCAAATTTGTTTAGCATATCACGGCACCATTCCACCCGGGCCTGCTTCTGAGCGTCGGTGAGGTAATGCGGCACCCAGCGCGATACTATCCTCCTCACGCGAAGATGCCCTTGTAGAATCTCCTGAACGCTTCCCGATCCAATCTTTAATATGTGCTGAATCTCCTGATATGTAATTCGCCTATTATCTTGGATTAAATTTTTCACTGCTAGCACGTTTTCTTCCGTAATAGCCGTCAAAGGGCGACCGCTTCTTTCTTCATCCCCCAAGGTTGGTCGACCGCGCCTAAATTCGTTATACCAACGATACACGGTTGCCTTGGAGGGGCTTTCATCCATAAATGCCATTTGAAGTCTATCGAACGATTCATCCGGTTTCAGGCGACACTTGAAATCGTAAAAAATCATAGCTCTAAAATGTTCCCGGCGCAGATCCATTTTTCAGTAAGACACGATACTTTGAATTGGCTCGCAAAAAATGTGGAGGGAAATTTTGAAAGTGGAACACACATATTTTTACTTACAAGTAATCATATTTTCAAGAAAGATTCTAACCGGCCAGTCTGCCATATATAAAAACTATTTATCGCAATACTTTCTGAGTGGCCTGGTACACTAATTTTGTAGATTTTCTTTGACTCTCACAAAAGTATTAACCGATCGTTTTGTAAACAATTATGGTCACCCAAACTACCATGCTAGATGATTTGTAAGTGGTTTCTAAAATTACCGGTTTCAGTTTCATGTGATAAAAAAATATATGGGTATGTTTATAGGTTTCTATGTGCCAAGTTTTTAAATTTTCTATGTTTTTCTGGCTGATACTTGTAGTCTTTTTTCTGTGTTGTCAGTGTTTAGCTCAAAAGAAAGGCCCTCAACGTTGCATCGAAGTTGAAAAGGTAATGTTATTTCCTTTTCTAATTGAGAAACTTTTTTAAGTTCCCTTTTTATTGTCTTAGCCGGCCAGCCATTGTTCAAGTGGAAGTAAATTTTAGCATTCCCCCATCTCGACAATTATAAAAGTTTTAATTGCTCGTACTTTTTCTAATTAGAAAAAATACAGTCTCATGAGCAGGGAAATATTGAGGCAAAGTTTGAGATGTGACAGGCGTGAATATAGCTATAGCTGATTCTGATTCAGTATATAAATTATTTTATTTGAAGGAAATGGTTTTATATTTTTTTTAATATTTATTACAATACTTAATCAAACAATAAGACATCGCTAAACCATTAATAAAAGTTCCTATGGGTAGACCAATTTCCTGAAATAATTGAGTGCATATTTTAAGCATTGTGACTGATTAATCAGGCACTCGTCCAGCCATCTGCTAAGATTATATTAATATGATCCTAAATAAAAGGATCCAGCAGCTTCCCGCGACCTTCACCAGATCGTCGGTCCACCTTGTGGGAGGCCTGCCTACGCTGCGTCTACCGTGCCAAGGCAGCCACTCCAGGACTTTCCTACCCCAGCGGGAGTCGGTCCTGCGAGCAATGTGCCCCGCCCACTGCCACTTAAGTTGAGCAACTCTTCAGTGATGCAGAAGGCGCTAGACCGATCATCGTGGAGGTTCTTGGGGGAGGCCTATGTCCTGCAGTGGACGTCTATCGGCTGAGACGACGACGATGACGAAATAAAAGGATAAGTTTGTATTGTTTTTGTCTATGTAAAGCACCAATACCCTATGTGGTTAGTATGTGTGTACTGTAAGTATATTTTTATCATTTCATTTCCAACAATAACTAAATTTCATCTTCCTGGGTTTTGCAGAAGAACCACGGATCTCTAAAAACTCTCTCTTTACGATCACGTTAGGGAATGAACAGAGTTGAGGATTTATGAAGTCATAATCTGCCAAATCGATGGAGAGGAATTAAACTGTCCGACATTGGTATTTCACAATTAATTTATTACACAGAAATTTTTAATTTCATTAAATTTTGTTCAGGAAAATGGCCTAATGAAAATATTTTCATATTCCATCGTGTACGGGTATTAACATGGGTGGTTCTTTTTATTAATTGAATTGGAATATCAGTGGATAAAACAGATAGCCGTTTCTTGATAATGTGTTCAATATGAATCATATAACTTTTAAAAAGATAAAAGACATTCGTTTCCATACATAAATATAATCACGCTTTTATCCCTAATGGGGTAGGCAGAGCGTTTCCACATTAACACAAATAACATCAAAACAAAAGAATCATTCAAAATCTTGACTTAAAACTAAAATGCATAACTTTATTTTTAAGCGGTTAAGTTTAATTAATAAATAAACATTAATTATGTATCTTAGTGGAAAACGGTTTTATCAAATTTCTAATACTGACAATTAATACATACATATAATCACGCCTTAATGGGGTAGGCAGAGGGTAAACGACCTAAAAAAACTCGTTCCGCCACGTTTGACAACGTTTTGAGGGTTATTTAAGATAGATTTGTACAGGAGGACAGGTTTACAGTCCGTCACCTAAATTGAAAAATACAGAAATCCTCAGATCCCTTAGCTGGTTTTTACAGCATGCCCGGGAGGAAATGCAGCTGGCACTTTCTATGTTTTTGTCTCGCTCCCAGTCCAGTCCAGTATGAAAGAAACAGAAAGATAAATGAATTGAGCTCATATTTATAAAAGCATGTATCTTCCAGTCATGTCTAACTCAGCCAAGTACTAATAAGAAAAAATAACTGCCAAATTTATTTTTCTTCATTTTCGTTAATTCCCCTCGCTTATCTAGACATTATTGAAGTCGACATTTATAACAAAAGTATCGAATGCGATATACCTTCAACAGGAAACGACTATATATCAAAACACAAAAATAAAATACCAATATCGAAACAAGAGAGTAAATGAATTAAAAGCTTTTAAACTCCGGCTTTTACAATTTTATTCGATTCATAAAACGTTGTAGACTAGTTTGACAATAGCATTTTTTTGAGTAGAGCAGAAATAGATACCTGTGTCCGTATTGATGTTTATACACATACTTTAATACTCACGCCTGTATTTAATACAGTGTTAGTAGTGAGTATGATTTGAATAATTTTATAGATTGTCAACCTCACTTTGCACTGATTCCTACAGTATGGGGGAGAGATGCAACTGAAACATTTTATGTACTTCTGCCACTCCTAGTCCATCATGAAAGAAATATTCTGGTTTATAAGTACACACATGTTTTGTTTTTAAATACGAATATACAAACCAAGGCAAAAATCGGCTACGTGAGTCACTTTCGGACGCATAGGAGTCGAAGTAGTCGCCATGGCCGAAATCGGTCGGAAGGATCATTATCATCATCATCATACAAACCAAATATCTATAATTAAGTAGCACAAGGCTACACTATAGGTAATTTCCAAAGCGTATTTTTTATACACATCTAAAACAGTCTGATCTTTCACCTCCCTCTCATTCCTTTACTAATAGTTTCTGGTCCATCAAGAAAAATAATTTGTTTATGCAAGAACCAACCTTTTACCATACGAAGTTCTTTAGCTGTAATGACATAGCTTTACACGTCCTGAATAAAGGCGTAAAAGCAAAGAACTCCGGGAGTGCTGACACTAAAAGTCCGTTGCAACCTTTTGTCACTCTCTAAAGGAAGATCTTTCATCCCGCTACAAAGTCTAAGTCTCAGTTTTGAATGCAACATAGTAATTTTTAATGCAAAATTTTGTGGTGCCAACATAGCCAAAATTAAACGTAAAAAGTTTTTGTCCCAGTAACGTATTAAGTAAATACAAATTTATATTTTTTAAATAATTTTCTTTTTACTGAATATCGTTGTCAGAAAAAAACATCCTATTTACCTGCCTGCATTAGTAAAAAATGATGGCCGTGCTAAAAAAAATCAAATAAATCACAATAGGAAATTCTTTTTCTTTCATTTAAATGCACAATTTTAAATAAAGTTAGGATACACTTATAGGTTTCAATGTTATCTTGCATTCTTAGAAAAAATCCTGCCCGATATTTTTGTGACAATTACCAATTTATGTCCGTATTGGTCAACAGCACTTGAGATTGAAAGCTAGTATGAGTTCGTATCAGAAATTTCATTTCAGTACAATATGACCTTTCAAATCCATACTTAATATTGCTCTCAATCTTGAGATCGCTTTATAAATACGAGCCTTAAAATCTACAGTCAATAATACTGTAGGAACCAATAACGTTCTACGTTCCCACTCCAAGAACATTCCGATACTAAAGAACAAATTTCAATACTCGTACAACTGTGAAATACTAAGACATTCAATTTATTGGAACCGAAGAGTTGGGATTCCAATCCTGATAGAATCGCATATAGATTTACAAAGAAATTAGAATATGTACGTGATAGTGGCGCGAGCTGGGCGAAAGTGTTTGTATTGAATTTGACAACAACATACATACATATAATCACTAATTTGGGTAGGCAGAGTGTGAACGACGAAGGTCGTTCCGCCACGTCTGACAAAGTTTCGAGGGTTATTAGTGACAGGTTGTCAACCCATCGCCTAAATTGCAATATACTGAACCCTCGGATCCCTTAGCTGGTTTTTACAGCATGCCCGGGAGGAAATGCAGCTGGCACATTCTAGGTTTTTCTCTTGCTCCCAGTCAGCATGGAAGAAAACAATTTGATAAAAAATGGGAAAAGATTCAGTTGCAGATCTTTGATATTAGCAAGGTACCTAGATAAATCTACCGAAAGCCTAGTTAAATCGTTTAGTTAATACTTATCAATCAGAAATCACACGTACAGAAATCATCAGTTTTCTAATCACTCGCACAACTGTTTATTTATTATTTTGCGTTATCACCTTTGTAGATAACGTTTAAAAAATATAGTGAAGAGATCTTTCAAAGGCTTTTTTAGTAGTATTAGATTTGCTCTTGAAAATATGTCAGGGATCACAGATGAGATAGGGTCAGCGATGGAGCGAGCTCACTAAAATTTCAGTCTAACCTTAGTGCGAACTATTTTCAAAGGAGTGAATTATTATTCGCCACTGTCTACTACATGCATGCGTCTGCGCTTGATATTCCTATCACGTACAGTACAGTAGCATCTACGGGTCCATTTCCAAGAATATTGGACTGCATTACTCCTGTTACTGTGGTTACGAAGTTGCCACTGAAAAATAACATAGTGGAAATTCAAAATCTTAAAAATATTACAGTGCGGTTAGATTGTGGAGAAAGTTTTAAAATTTTTTATTCACTGTTCAATAAGGAGTACGTACCTACGTAGGTACGTAGCTCTACAGATTAAATACGAAAAACCATGGGTTATCAGTAGGTATTGCTATTTGGTTAGTAGACTACACACCGTGTACTTTAAGTACGTATATTTCATTTCTACATACATACATATAATAACGCCTTTATTCCTAATGGGGTAGGTAGAGTCTGACAAAGTTTTGAGGGTTATTTAAGATAGATTTGTTGGTATATTGCTGTAGTGACAGGTTGCCAGCCCATCGCCTGAATTGCAATATACTAAAACCCTCAGTTCCCTTAGCTGGTTTTTACAGCATACCCGGTAGGAAATACAGCTGGTACATGCTATGCAGCATGTTAAAATAATATTTAATTTCTATGTAATAATAATGTATTAATTACAATTTATATTATAAGAAAAGTAAAATATTTATTTTTATAATATTTTGCCATTTGATAATCAATTTAAATTTCATTCCAACTTTTACATTTAAAACATACTTACTACCTTAGTAACAGAGCGATGTTTCGTAGCTCGCAAGAAAAGAGGGGAGGCTCAAAATAAAGAGGGGACAATAATAATTTTAATCAAAAACAATGAGATTGCGCCCGACGCAAATTGGTCTTCTTTTACCATTAACATGATGATGAAACGCCGTGACTGCTGGCCGGGGAGACTTGGCTGTCTCTTACACCATCGCGTAACACAACCGTTCTTCTTATTTTTTTTAATTCTCATCGTACAGGAGAAGAAACACTAAATTAACGTCGATAATAACAACAGCGTAACGTTTCCCTGTCCTGTGTGTGGTAGAATCTGCGGCTCTCGTGTTGGCTTATACAGCCATCAGAAAAGATGTATCCCAGTCTCTGTTTCATTCTTAACAGATTTCTATAAAAGGATGCAGTCTTATGTCGCTGTGACTGCTGGTGCGGCGGGGAGACTTAGCTCTCTTTTACACAACTGCGTAACACAACTGTTCTTCCTTATTTATGTTTATTATTTTTATTGATTTGCAAAGAATAGACGAGGTTCGGAATTCGTCGAGAACTTTGCCTATTATTTGCACTCCTAAAACCTAGAAATAGTCCGTGAGAAAACTTAGAAAAAATAATAATTGTGTAGTCACCCAGTCATAAAACATAACTACTTTTTAATATTAGGCTTCCTACAATTTACACAATGACTTGACCAGACCATTTAAGTGTGAGAACAATTTTTTGAAAATAATTGCTCATTTCATACGTACGGTCTGTTTTTTTCCTATCGATCGTTCACCACAATTTTTACGGCTTTCTAAAATTGTAGAGCCTATTATTTAGATATTTTAAAGTGTAGAAGAGTAGGTAAGGTTTTATTGTAATGTTAATGTTTTTTTTTTTTTTTTTAATCTATTTAATAAAGTAGATGAATGACGCGATGGTGTAAACCATGGCTTAACAGGAAAACGTACTAAGCGTCGGTTTATCATAATTTTCCTTTTATTCGACCTGACTTAAAACCTTGTACTCACTGAGAAATTGATGGTACGACTTTCATTTATTTTTTTACGAAGTCGTAAATGTGGAGCTGAGCAGTAAAACACTGCTAATGTTTCTTGTGTTATTTCTCTTTTTGAATTGTTAAAAGTTACGCCCTTCAAGCACAGCGTAAAATATCGCTTTAAGTGCGACTTTTACTAAGACAAATGAATATTAGCCTTTAACAAGAAACACCGAGTAATAAAAAGACAACAAGTTATTTCTAAAGTTATTCAAATCTGAAGACACTCCAAAATAATTTGCCAGTCTTCATTAAGAGATCTTAATACCACAAACTTTAAACGCCTTTGAAGTTGCCAGTTTTAAATCGCAATATCACATTTCATAGCCATTCATAGCAGAGCATTTCAGAATCTGTGACAGAGTGACAGACCTTAAAGTCATTGAACACGGAGCTAAATACGGCTTAATTTGCATGCATGCGAAATTTGGAAAACAGAACCACGAAAAATCGTCTTTGAATCATGGACGATAGGGTCCGTTTTAGAAAGCAGTAGAATGTGTGAAGTTAGAAACAAAACAAGATGCATTTCAAAAATAGAACGTCATCAGTCAGAGACCTTTCAAGGGCCGACAGTCAGAACGTCTGAAGTGCTGGCAACATGGTGGAAAACCAAGCACTTGTTACTTGTGTTGGAAGTAAGGTGTTTTGTGTATAAGTCTCTAGAGTATACCGATTTAGATACCGGGTGTAAGGGACAGCGTCCTGCAAACTTTTAGGGGCTACTCAGTCAACGAAACTGAACAACTTTTACCAGGAAATTCTTTCATTTAAAAAAATGTACTTCCCATACAAAACGATCAACTAAATCAGACAATTTGTATGGAAAAACAAAATTTATTTTTAACTTCCTGAAAAAAAAACCTGCTGATAGTTGTTCAGTTCCGTTGACTGAGCTACCCCCATGAGTTTTTTGGACACTGTAATGTATGTTTGAGGGTTGCAGTATTGTAATTTAGGCGATGGGCTGACAACCTGTCAACCCTCAAAACTTGTCAGACGTGGCGAAACGATCTTTGTTTAGGTCAATTACGCTCTGCCTACCACATTAAGGATAAAGGCGTGATTATATGTGTGTATGTATGGAAGGACTCAATGCTGATTATTTTTCTATTTCAATGATGCTACATAAAGGGGGGAGGTCATTGTGATATATTTTTATTTTATTTTGTGACATAGATATAATTTCCTTTGAAATGGAGATAAGCCTATATGCCTAGCAGTGGGACGACCTAGGCTGGGATAGGATATAAAGAAATAAAAAAGACTTACTTGTGACTTTCTAAAAGTGTTCTAATCTATTTGGACATAAATGATTTGACTTTGAAAGCTTTAACAATATTATAATTTTAGCCGACTCCGTATTTTAATCTGAAACTATTTCAAGCTGAAACAATGCCCATTAGAAACTCGCTTTCAATTTTTTCTAATAAAACGGCTTACTTTCCAAATAATCAAAATCTTATAACTCCTTTTCACCCAACCCAAATTTTTCTCATTTTGGCCTTTTGTTAGGAACTTATTGACCTTTTCCCGAATTCTAAAGGCGTCGAGAGTACAGTTAGGATAGAACGCGGTTCTCAATGAGTATGGGGGGGGCGCCGATTTAAGGTGATTCCGAAACGGCAAATGGTTGTTTTTAGGATCTTATTTCTCGTAAATTAATAATAGAAAAAATCTAAAAAAAAATACATCTAAGAAACTAGTTTATGGCCTGCAATTGCAACATTAAAAAATATTTTAGTCAATAAATAAGTATGCAAAAAAAAATCTGGAGGTAAAGCAGTTTTTATCAGAAAATTTTATATTCCTTCTAAATTATTAAGAGCGCTTTCACGGTTCCTTCGGGAAAATATCCGTATTATGATTATCTTAAATCGCAATATAGTTCTTTTTAATCTGACTTGTAGTTTTTATGGAATTAGCTTTGTTGTGCGTTTTTTGCACAGTTTTGACGCGGCTACGGACGTAACTGCCACGCGCTGATCTGAACGATATTCTAAAGCATTATGAGCGATGGTTGCATATCTTGAAATCTACCTGCTCATCTGCCGTTGGGATACATCTTAAAGGAAAACTGTCAAACAAAAGTCAAATCTCACGATGGCGGCGTTAGTTTCTTTTTTCGCCACATTCATTTAAAGCGTGGTCGTACTGTAATTTTGTATCGCATTGCAATCAGTCGAGTCGAGTGGGGTCGATGGTCAAGGGTAACAGTTGACATCGAGATTGAACACTCCATCAATAAGTATTAGACGTTTTAGGGATCATTATTTTATTATTATTATTACTAGTTTGTTGTGCACTGCTGGGCAAAGGCCTCCCCTTCTTTCTTCCATGTGTCACGGTCCTGTGCCACCAATCCTTGCGATCGCCCGGGGATTGTATCCACCCCCGGTTCTAGCACTGGTCCGACTTCCGTCAATACCAGCATGGTTACTGAAACCACCGGGCACGAGGGGCCGAGATAATTGTGTGCTACTCATGATTAGGGGGGTTGGACCTATACCCCTTATACTACCTTATACCCTATACCTTACTGGTTCCAGGCGCTATGGTAGGATGGGTCGCCAGAACCTCGTTCGTCAGTCAGCAGGGTATACCGCGAGCAGGTGAGGTTGGCTTGGGTCCCGATACATGTTATGTAGGACACTTTAAGGCTTTATTTTATTACGTACGTAGCATTGCCAACTGGACCTTGAAGCGTCATACTTTCTTTACTTCTAGGTGGCCGTCCTCCTAGCAGCCCAATTCCCCCCTGAACCGAGATATACCGAGAGTCGATAAAATAATAAACAAATTGGCCTTCTCAGACAAATTTACTAGAGTTGCTGACTCCATTTGTATAGGAGGTCCAAATTTTTTTTCGTATTTCGACCTATGTTCCTTGGGGAAAGTTATTCAGTTTCATGAGTAGAACTACACCCTAAAATAGCGATGGCAATTTTTTTACTCCCTGTATTTATGAAAATGCTTGTAATTGAGATACAATTAATTTATTAGTAATAGTGGTGCCACATCTTACCTTACCCTTAAATTATATTATAGGATATTTTTACAATAAAATCGGTGACATACATACATACACATAATCACGCCTTTATCTCTAATGGGCAATGCATACAGAGCGTAAACAACCTAAACAAAGTCGGTGACTTCAATAAAATTAACATTCATAAGAGGTAAGTAAAGGTGCAAACTTCAACTTAGAACCCGCCAGAGGATAGTCTTGGACTAATTAAAGTAACTTAGCTCGACTTACCTACATCTAAGCTAAGCTAAGTCTTCCACGGAACTGGTGGAAAGTTTCTACTTTTCAGACTTTAGACTCGTTTATTTATTTAAACCACCCTTTGCTCTATAGATAATTTAAAAGCTTATATTTATTTATTGTATTTTGAAGTATGTGTCGCATGTCAGGTGAGGCGAGGAGAAACTTTATTTCCAAATGTGACACTTGAACTTTACAGGAAATTGTTCATCATCTCTATCACATCAAAACCAGCTAAGAGATCCGAGGGTTTCTGTATATTGCAATTTAGGGGATGGGTTGAAAACCTGTCACTACAGCAATATACCTACAAATCTATCATAAATACCCCTCAAAACTTTGTCAGATGGGGCGAAACGATCTTCGTTTAGGTCGTTTACGCTCTGCCTACCCCATTAGGGATAAAGGCGTGATGATATATATGTATCATCATTATCATCTTCAGTCATCATCCAACTACTGCAGACTGGCCTCTTCTCTATGTCTCCTATAAATTTAACGATGTCGTTGGTCCCTCGCCGATAGTCTGCCCACCAGGCCTTGTCACTTTTCTTGGCCATTTCACTGTGACTACTTTGGTGCACCGTGTTATCATCAACTATAACTTTCATTATATCATCATTCTGACCAACATAATTTTCTTCATATCCTACCAACAATAAACAATGAGAGAAAAAAAAACGAAGCAAAATCTCAGAATCAAACCTTCTGTTTACAGTCATTACAACGGACCCGGTTCCCTTTACAGGCTAGGATTTGATTTTCAATGTACAATGAATTCCTTCAACTGAACTCTTTTAGAGCTCATCACAAGCGTCCACGTCCTAGAAATATTACCCTATTTCAATACTGCTCGGAATTCACCGTTCGGAGATAGGAGTCTCAACAACATTTTTCGCTTATTTCCATTAACATTCCCAGGGATACAATTTGCATGCAATTTGTTTGCAGCTAGCTACAAAGGGCAGAAAAAGTTAACGACAAGATAGACGTTGATTAAAACCTTCTTTCCAATTCATATTGGTGTGTTTTTCTTTCTCGCTGAATATTGATGGTGCCTGGTGTATGAAGAAATATCTGTTTTTTTTTTGTTTTAGTTCTTCGTGTAGTGTAATGGAATAAACTTTGCGATTAATAGAAGATGGCTTAAAATCTTTAAAAGCTAAAGTTCTAAAAGTTAAATGTGCAAAAGGGCGCTGCAAATATTTAAAAAATCAGACGTGGCTAAAAAGTTGGTGGCGAATAGCTTAAGTGGCGCCCCCATCAGTAAAAAACATAAGTCGCTAAAAATGCAGTGAATCGAAAAACCGTTCCAACAGACTCAATTTATAGTAATTACAATAATTAGAACGTTACAAATTAGCGATTCATAGTTCGTTGTAGTAACAGGCAGAAAAAAATGCACCAACTGCAATTTTAGTTCCTGTTACTACAACGATCTACGAATCGCTAATTTATAAGATTCTATATTGTCTTTTTTATAACTATTACCTGAATCTTCAACTTCCATGCTGGACTGGGAGGGATAGAAAAACAAAGAATGTTCTATCTGCCTTTCTCTCAGGCATGCTGTAGAAGATAGCAATCTGGATTCGAGGATCGCTGTGTATTGTAATTTAGGCGTGGGCTGACAACCTGTCACTATAGCGATACATATTACAATCTTAACTTGCCCTCAATATTTGTCAGATGTGGCGTAAAAGCTTTCACTAAGCGTTTAACGCTCTGCCTACCCCGTAAGGGATAAAGGCGTGAATTTATGTATGTATGTAGTACTTGAATCTGTTGGGCTGGATTTTCGATTTATTGTGTATTTAGTGAGTTATTATTTATTTACTGATGAGACGTTGATGATTGGTTCAGGCTTGATTTGATATGTGTCTATTGTCTAACCAAATTATTGCAATTTAGACGATGGGCTGCCAACCTGTCACTACAGCAATATACCTACAAATCTATCTTAAAATAACCCTCAAAACTTTGTCAGACGTGGCGGAACGACCTTTGTTTAAGACGTTTTCGCTCTGCCTATCATATTAGGGATAAAGGCATGTATTAAATTTTATCCCACCGATGAAATTTTACCTCACAATTCGCTACTATTATTATTTTGTTCCCTTTGCGCTTTCCCGTGCCCCATATTTCTTTAACCTCATCGGCATTATTTCAATGTATAGTTGTTTGATCTTACAACTGCTGCTGGACCATACTTTTGGTTGTACATACGTACAGACACTCGCACTTGTGTACCTAATTACAGGTTGTTGAAAAGACGAGTTAAAGAACATAATATGTACCTGCCAAAGTAATCCGTGTTTAGGGTATATATTTATGTATATATTTGTATATAAATAGCTAAACGCATTTATTTATTTTTGATGATGTATATATATGGGGGTGTTTATGTATATCTTGTTTATATTTATATTAAGTACAAAATTATAAGTATAAGTATTTTACAGGAGTATGATTTTAGTAAGTAATAACACTTTATTGTACAAAAAAATCAAGAAACACAAAAATAAATAGGTTTAGTAGTAGGTATTAAGTTTTGTGCACGTTTTATCAGCGTATCATTAAAAAATATCAATTCTGTAGGTCCGCGGTATAAATTTATTTTTAGAAATAAGCAGTGGCTGTTGTCTTTGTTTTATACTATAAATACAAAATACAAATTACCTGTTTTTATGATGTTTTTGTGTACAATAAATTATTATATAAATAAATAACTCGTACACTTTAAGATAGTGTGCATGTAAGTACAGTTACAAACACAAGCATGGCTATGGCCGTTGCGGCAGTCGTGATACAAAAAATCTGAAAGTAATTTGTTCCCATTTGCCCGTGCCCCACGCACACTGTTTGCAGGCTTCGCCGGCGAGGTTTCAATGTAAACTACTGTAACAGTAATGGGCTGTTTTTGTTTCGATAACGTTCTTCATCAGGTTTGTTTATTGTTTTTCAGTCGACCAAAATGTTTATTGCATTATGTTCAAATCAGTTTTTCACTTTTGTAGGTGCACGGTTTTCTTTTCCTTTCAGATCCAGTTTAAACTGGACAACTTTCACGAAGAAATTCTTTTAGAAATGTTTTCTTTATGTTTCCCAACACAACATTGTTTTATCGAGGTGGTCATTTTGTACAACTATTTTTACATTTACCGAAAGAATTTGATCGTTAAAGTTGTTCAGTTTTATTGAATTACTTAGAAATTAAATTATCATCTTGTACTTAAAAAAAAGTTAGGTCTTAAATCTCAACAAGACGAAAAACCATTAAAACTTGCCGTATTAAAACAGGTGTAAGGGACAGCATCCCGCAAACTGATAGGGGTTGCTCATTCAATGATTATGAACAACTTCCACCAGAATTTATCGTCAGGAAGTAAAAAATAAATTTGGCTTTTCCATACAAAATGTTCACCTCGATCAGACAATTAGTACGGAAAAACCCATTTTAAATTTCACTTCATGAAAAAACATCCCGTTCGAAGTTGTTCAGTGTCATTGACTGAGCAATCCCTATCAGTTCGCGGTACGCTGTCCCTTACACCCGGTATACGTACCTACTTTTCTCTCTGATTCATTCTCTGTCGTCAAATTTAATAATAATAACAAGCTTAACCTCAAAAAGGAGCAAAATTAAAGAGACGCTCGTTTCTATTCATTTTTCCGTGTTGACGCACCACAATGTTTTAAGAAGGGAATTTATGAAAAGGTCCAACGTGACATGAATGTGATACAAAACCGCCACAGACGACTGAAAATAGGAAGAGATGGCTTCTCAAATTTTTTTTTATATTTGTTTTATTTAAATGATCTATCTTCAAAGAAATTTTACTTTGGTCGAGTTGACGAATTATTGGGTCCTGCCAGGAAGTAAAAAGACCTGTCACCGGTCAAAGAGTTACCATAGAAAAGGGCTTATAGGAAGTGTCTCTCTCTTATTCTTTCTCTGCTTTTCTCTTTGAAATGTATTGGAATTGCCGTTCTGTCATAGTTGTTAGTATTGAGTATTAATCGGCAATTTCATAATGTAAGGACCTAATTTATAAATTTGAGCTGATTTGACATAGAAAACATTATTAACTTTAAATGTTTTTAATTACGAGCACAGGTATATTGAAATAATACTATATTTGATTAGAAGGATTTCATGTTTGCGCCACATTATTTTATTCTAATATCTATGAATACAAGCGAGGCCTCTTCATCCACTGCGCCTGACAAAAATTATAAACCTTATTTTTCTGGACACAAAACAAATTTGCCCACACTGTTTTGTAGGTTTTTCTGTAATCTGTTTTGAGAAAATTATTGTCAAGTTTAAGATTTTAATGAGTTTAGGTTGAAAATTGAGATTCTTGGAGAAACGAAACGCGAAAACGAAATGAATTCCAAACTGTCCGCGTCTAAATCACTAGCGCCTATTTATTTTTCTACAGCAATGGAATTAGAGAATCCTTTCGTGGGGTAAAGTTTAAATGGACTCCTAATGCGATTGGATCCCGGCAAGAATTCAGCTAATGTTTAACGGATTCTGCACAATCTGATTGCTCCAATAAGTTCTGGACATTTTCCTTTCATGCTTTAATACTTTGAAATTCCGACCGATCCTTGCTTTGTTCAGAGCTTTTCGCGGGCAACTTTTTAAGATTTCTCATGATTATACTTGAAGTTTGTGTAGAACGCGGGTTTAAATTTAATACCACGAGTTATGCTGCTTTTCGTGTTAGAAGCGTTACGTAATACGGTGCGCTATTTTATTCTTCCAGACGGGGAAGCTGGTAAATATTTTACTTTGGGAACTCAAAATGATAATAAATGTTTTTCACTTTTTTGCTCATAGATGAAAGATTTTATTTACATTACTTTCATCATCTTCCTAGCCTTTTCCCGTATGTCACAGGGTCGGCTAGGTAAGGATTGAAGCAGGTAACTGTTTTTTACACAAAGCTGCCATCTGTACACCTACAACTCAAAAGGGAAACCAGACCCAATCCTAGATAAGGTCAGAGTTTTCAAACCGCCAATGCTTAGCACTGGCTTCTGACATGGCTAAATGACTAATATCTACGGTATTAACCGGGACAAATGGCTTGACGTGCCTTCCGAAGCACGGAAAAAGCGCCGAATAAACGTTTATATGAAATTCGAAAACTGAAAAACACATTGGTACGTGGTGGGATTCGAATCACGACCTTTCGCTCAGGAAGCAGCGACCCTATCCACTACACCATCGGGCTCTCTATGTTTACCCTAAACATACTACTACTGTGTAAGTAGGATTATATTCAATAAAAAAATTTTTTTTAGATAATCTATGGGGAATTTCGCCACCTTCAACATCATCAATAACATTACTAGATTTCTTAAGATACATAGTAGGAACGTCTAGATTAATAATTGGATGTGAAGTCATGTGTAAATAAACCTTAATTTAAGATTGGGTCTGGTTTCCCTTTCGTCTGGTTGTAGGTGGAGTACAGCTAGCAGGTAGAACTGTGTAGAAACCAGTATCCTCGTTCAATCCTTAGGTAGCCGACTCCGTGAAAAACGGGATAAGGCTAGAAAGATGATGATGATGATGAAAGTAATGTAAATAAAGTATTGTATAAGTAGAAGAGTAAAAACATTTATTATAATTTTAAGTTCCTAAAGTAAAAGATTTAACAGCCCCGCCTGGAAGAATAAAATAGCGCACCGTATTACGTAGCGCCTCTAAAACGAAAAGCAGCATAACTCGTGGTATTAAATTTAAACCCGCGTTCTACACAAACTTCAAGTATAATCATGAGAAATCTTAAAAAGTTGCCCGCGACAAGCTCTGAACAAAGCAAGGATCGGTCGGAATTTCAAAGTATCAAAGCATGAAAGGAAAATGTCCAAAACTTATTGGAGCAATCAGATTGTGCAGAATCCGTTAAACATTAGCTAAATTCTTGCCGGGATTCAATCGCATTAAGAGCCCATTTAAACTTTACCCCACGAAAGGATTCTCTAATTCCATTGCTGTAGAAAAATAAATAGGCGCTAGTGATTTAGACGCGGACAGTTTGGAATTCATTTCGTTTTCGTGTTTCGTTTCTCCAAGAATCTCAATTAGAAAAGCAAAAAAATATGTATTTTTCTAAAATTTGTTCAGTGTCGTTGACTGAGCAAACCCTATCAGTTTGTGGGATGCTGTCCCTTACACCCGGTAAATATAGATAGCTTATTCAATAAAACTATCAAAATTACTTTCACGAATTTTAATTTTCTGACTAGGCCTTTCATATTTATCACTTTGATAACCTTCCAAAACGTACCAAGACATTATCAGTGTCCGTTGCGGGGCCTAACGAATCGAGGTTGTAAATCGTCGGCCATTTTTGTACAAATGTTATTGAAATCAAGACGTTGTACTTAAATTTATTGAATGTTTTATTGTAATTTTCTTTTTCTTCCCCTTTCTGCTTTATTATTGTCTTTATAACCTAAGTTTTTTACTTTTTACGTAACAGAATAGCAATTTTTTTATGTAAGCCTACTCATAATATTCCTTGTTGAGAGTGGCACTAGAAATACATACTAAAAATATGTTAGTCATTAACATCAATATGTCTGTTCAACCTCACTTTAATACTTTTAACTTAACAGAATAGCATTTTTTTTTTCTTGCAAACCTACCTACTTATAATATTCATTGTTGCGAATGGCACTAGAATTACCTGTTAAAAATGTCTTCACAAAGTTTTAATTCCTGACAAACCCTTTCATATTTATCTCTTTTATAACCATCCAAAACGTACCAAGACATTTTTGTGTCCGTTGCGTTTCCGTCCTAACGAATATAAAATCGTAAATCGTTTGTCATTATTGTACAAATTATTGCAATCGAGATTTGTTACTTAAATTTATGGAATGTTTCCTTGATAATTTCTTTTCTTTTCTTATTTCTGTTTTATAAATATCTTTTTAACTTGACTTTCCTACTTTTTATTAAATAGAATAGCGATTTTTTTCCTATAGGTAAAGCAAGTAATAATAATTTAATGTTGAGAGGCACAATTACGTATTAAAAATATAGTATTCAATTTCACTTAGAACACTCAACCCACTGACGGAAAAACTACCCTCACAAAATTTCATTTCCTGACAAGGCCTTCATATTTATCACTTTTATAACCTTCCAAAACGTACCAAGACATTCTCAGTGTCCGGCGCGGGGCCTAACGAATAGGGGTCGTAAATCGTCGGCCATTCTTGCCGGGCATTTGTCCGGCTGACTGTCTGAATTGTCTGCCCCCTCACAGTTTGTCAGCGGTGGTATTATAGTGCACTGGGTTATATGGGGTGATTGAGGAATTGTGATGTAGGAAATTAGAGGGTGTGTTTATCACGGCCTTTCTTAATTTGTTACTCCAAATTGGGCAATGTTAATAACAAAGTGCTTACATACATACATACATATAATCACGCCTTTATCCTTACTGGGGTAGGCAGAGCGTAAACGACCTAAACAAAGGTCGTTTCGCCACGTCTGACAATGTTTTGAAGGTTATTTAACATACATTTGTAGGTATATTGCTGTAGTAACAGGCTGTTACCCCATCGCCTAAATTGCAATATACTATACTATGTATCTACTAAAACCTTCGGATCCCTTAGCTGGTTTTTACACCATGCCCGGGAGGAAATGCAGCTGGCACGTTTTATGTTTTTCTTTCGCTCCTAGTCCAGCATAGAAGAACTCTACATCACTAACATAATAATCTACCTCCTAACGTACAAGTCAACTAAGCACACTGCAAGCAAATAAAAACCATTCCAACTCTACCTCAGAAGGTAAATACAAACACCATGTGTACAACTTGCCGGACATACAGTGGCCCCGATTCGGACGCGGTGACGACTTAACATTTTTTTTTTCATGATATATAAATTTAAACAATATTATTTTTCATCTGTTACATGTTCAGATTCATTATAGTGACGTTTAAGTATAATAAACTTCCATGTTATTATTATTTTTTTTTTTATTATTATTTATTTATAAATGTTTATTGCAAGAATTATTACAGGTATACATATAAATGTGCCGCTAAACTTAACAAAGTTTGTCTCGGCACCAATCTGCAAAACACATCAAAACACTTAAAACTACAACGAAAAAGAAAAAGAAATTAGATAGGTAGACAACAAGATCAATAATACAAATTTTTCCACAGCGCATCGCAAGCGAGGCGGTCTGTCGGATACTGCCGGAAACCGGTTCCCTCGAAGCTTCGTGCAACTCGTAACATACGGGAAATATAACATACGGGATGCTCCAAATATCATAATCATTATCACGCCTGTACCCCTTAAAAGGTAGGCAGAGCGTGAATATTTCACTACAAACAGTGATTTTTTCAGGTATTTTATCACTTTTTGAATAAAAAGTGGGCAACGACTCCATTGCCTTAAGCTAACAGTATTATAATAAACCCGTCTCTACTGTCGTATCTTCAAGATCATAATATGAACAATTTAGGCGATGGGCTGACAGCCTTTCATTACAGCAATATACCTACAAATCTATCTTAAATAAGCCCCAAAACTTTGTCAGATGTGATGGAACTACCTTTGTTTAGGTCGTTTACGCTCTGCCTACCCCATTAGGGATAAAAGCGTGATCATATGTATGAATAATAATGTTGAATGTAAAACAGTGTATAAAGTAAGTAGTATGGTAAAGTCTGGAAGTCAAATATTTTCACACGACGAATAAAAATCGTACTATTCGACTCCCTCCTAAAATCAGTAATGTTGTACGCCTGCTTGTCAAGGAAAGTAACAAAAAGCTTGACAAACCAAATCCAAGTTTTTGACAATAAGTCGTTATGTTCCATACTCCGAATATATTGGCCGAACACGATTCGAAACGAGGAACTGGAACTTTTGCTAGCAGACCCCAATTGCAAAGGAAGTCGGACATCGTAAATGGAGTTGGATAGGGCACGTCTTTAGGGGCGACAACAATCTAGTCAAAACCGCATTGGAGTGGGAGCCAATCGGAAGAAGACGTCGAGGCCGACCTGTGATGACCTGGATATGTACAGTAGAAGCTAAGCTGAAGACAGTAAAGTTAATTTAAGGTGATTCTTAACATCAAATGGTTATTTTTATGAGCTTATTTCTCCTAAACGAATCATTGGATAAATATAAAATATATACAATATACATCTAAAAAATTAGTTCATGGCCTGCAATTGCAACATTTTAAAATATTCTAGTTCATAAGTAAGTATTCTAAAAAAACTTGGAAGTAAAGCTGTTTTTACCAGTAAATTCGATATTCCGTTTAAACTATTAGGAGCACTTTCACGGTTCCTTCAGAAAAATAACCATATTATGAGTATCTAGAATAGCAATTTAGCTTTTTTAATCCAACTCTTAATTTTTACCGTAAACGCCACGCCGTAGCGCGCGCTAATTTGAACGATATTCTAAGACATTACGGGCGATGGTTGCTTATCTTGAAATCTACCTGCTCATCTGCCGACAGGAAGGTCCTTAACCAGGGGCCAAGCGAAGATCGCAGCGCTAAACAGGAAGGAGTGGAAGAAAATCTCAATGGCCCTTTGTACCAGCGGGGAACCATAGAGCGATAACAACAACAATGTAAAATAATGAAAATTGATCGGATTACTTGTTTGTATTGAAAGAGGGTCAGCCCTCGAAGTTTCAATCCTATACGAGGATCTTCATCAGGCAAAAAGAAAGTCACACTCCACCGCTCGCCAAGTGCAACCTTCGACTGCGGTTCGCTACTCCTGATGAAGATCCTCGTATAGGATCGAAACGTCGAGGGCCAGCTCTCCTTTCAATACAAACAAGTAAGCCGAACAGTTTTCATTATGAATAACATATTTTTTCGTGCCGTCCTCATTATTCGCTCATGACAGAGAATGACCATGAACTTATTTCAGTTAAGTCAAGTTACCAAATCGTGGCCAGTGTGGGCTTGTTTATAGCTGGTGGTTAGTCCCTGCTAATTTTGTTGCAACTCAGAGGTTAAGACTTACCTTAGAAATGTAGTAGAATAAAAAAAACACTAAGAAAAGCTACAGCGGTTTTCTCGCTGTTTTCTTCAGTGTTGAGCGTTTTTCCTAACGGCTTGTCCACAGCACGGTATCGTCGACGATATCGTGGAAGAGATTGTGTTTAAAAATAAAATAAATTTGAAGGGACGCTTTTCCACTTGCCGGCACAGCAACGTAACGACAACGGCATGGTATTGAATCCACCTGTATCGTCGCCAGCCTGCCACTGCATATGTTTTGTTTTCGTACGTAGCATGCCTGTATGTGTGTGCTTAGAGTGTAACTAGGTAGACAATATCATTAACGATATTACTGTTGTAGTGGAAAAACAGAGCCACAATATCGTGACAGTATCGTTATCGTGCCGTTGCCGTGCCGTCTAGTGGAAAAACAGCAATTTACAGGTAAGACCTTCGATGTAAATTGTTAGGTTTTATGGTGAGGAGTTTAATCCTTTTATTAACATTGTTGGTTAAGGTAACGATACTAGCCAAGTGGCGCCCAATATTTGTAACAAAAAAAATTACAAATTTGATGAGTATTGAAGAAACAAAACATAATTCACTAATAACGCAGTGAATCGAAAAACCGGCCCAACAGAACCAAGTTATAGTAATGAAGACAAATTAGAACCTTATAAATTATCCATGCTGAACTGGAAGCGAGAGAAAAACATACAATGTGCCAGCTGCATTTCCTCCAGGGCATGCTGTAAAAACCAGCTACGAGTAAGTGTTGTGAGGGTTTCAGTATATTACAATTTAGGCGATGGGCTTAGAACCTGTAACTACAGCAGTATACCTACAAATCTATCCTAAATAACCCTCAAAACATTGTCAGACGTGGTGGAATGACCTTTATTTAGGTCGTTTACACCCTGCCTACCCCATTAGGGATAAGAGCGTGGCTATATGTATATGTATGTAAATTAGTGATTCATAGTTCGTTGTAGTAACAGTAAGAAAAATTGCCGTTGGTGGCAATAAAAATTGCCAATTTTTCTTCCTGTATTATAAGTTTGTTACTAGTGGGGGCGCCACTCGGCTAGTAATATCGCCACCATAAGTTAAGAGAAAGGTCTTGGCTTGGATGGTTTAAGCTTAAGCTGAGTCGAAATGGTTAGTTAAGTAACAAATTTTTGTACCATGGTAATTTATAGGATTTTGATTGAACTGTAGAAATCATTTTATTTTGTTTAAATTATAAATACAAATTACTTATTTTGTATGCATTTAATAAAATGTGTTTTATTTTGCAAATTCTAGTACTTTACTGTTGTAAAACCCTTACAAAATTGTAGGGTTTTCTACTCTATTAGTGCAGCAACACAGGCGTGTCTTATTGCGCGCAAGATTGCGCACAGTAAGTGACGCCTGTGTGTTGCTGCCCTTAGAGTTGTTTTTTTTTTTTACATAAATCCATACATACATAAATCACGAATTTATCCCTTACGGGGTAGGCAGAGCGTTTAACGCCTCGTAAAAGGCGCTTTCGCCACGTCTGACAAAAATTGAGGGCAATTTTAGATTGTAATATGTATTGCTATAGTGACAGGTTGTCAGCCCATCGCCTAAATTACAATACACTGTAACCCTCGAGTCCCTTTTGCTGACTTCAACAACGTGCCCGGGAGGAAGGGCAGCTGGAACATTCTATGTTTTTCTATCTCTCCCAGTCCAGCATGGAAGATTTTTAGTTTAAATAAAATACAATGGCGTCGATTCTCGTGACATAATCCTAATTCTAATCCTTAGCTAGCGCTGTCACTTGCTTAAGTTTTACATATGAACAGGATTGCAAGTAATCACATGACTTTGACATTCTTATTTGACGTAAGACGCTTTAAATAAGAACTGATCATAGAGCATGCTTCCTTATTTTACGTCAACTAAGCAGTCTTATGTCAGATTAGGAATGTCAAAGTCATGTATTTATTTGCTATCCTGCTCTTATGTCAAACTTAAGAAAGTGACTGCGCTAGCTAAGAATTAGAATTAGGATTATGTATATATATTATGTATACTTACATATTTATCATCAAAGTATGGTCTTAGGTTTTCCTTATTATGATTAATTATGACTCTTCATTAACATAACACATTTGACCTATTTTACTATAGAGTTTCCGCAACCACGTTCTAGAGCCCTGAATCAACCAAAGGGAAATTCCCCATTACTTACTTGACCAGAATGACTTCAATCTTACCTATATAAACAAGTATCCTTGTCCAACAAAGTCACCATTTCCAAACGTATTGTATTATCTAGTAGTCCTTTGCGCTATTTTATTTAAAAAAAAATGAAGTTTCTTAAATTTTTCGTATTCTTACTAGTTGCTCTTAGTTTTAGTGCCGGAGTTTCTGCTCGTATCAAAATCACGGGTTTGAAAGTTGCGAATGTAATGAGAGGAGGGCCATGTCCCAGTGGTACTAGAAGATTACCCAACGGTCAATGTGTAAGTGATTTTAATGTTTACCCGACTATGAAGAAAGGGTTATGTTTTTCGCGCGCATAATGTATGTACGTATGTAAATATGTTTTAATATTTTTTTATTTCCTCGTATCTCCGAAACGGCTGGATGGCATTCAACTGTCTCAAGCACCCGAGTGTTCTAAGAAAGGTGTAATTAAAAAAAAGAACAGATATTCATTATTATTTATTACTGAAACTATCAAGTGGGGAATCAAAATAAAAGTAATTAAAAGGAGATTTAAAATATAATATATATAAATAATCAATCAAATCAATTTTAGATCAATAAATGCACTAAATTATTTTTTATAGGCACTACAGTCGGGTTATTTGAATTCTTTTTAAAATACTTGTAGAATGAATAGAAATTATCATAATATTGATATCTAATTTGGACTATTGACAACTGCAGCTAATGAGTAATTTGTTAATGAAAGTTTACTGGTCAGTTCCGTCAGAAACTTTTTCAAGTCATGATCTAGGATTTAAGTTAAGGATGTTATTTATAAAACTATATCTAGATCGCATTATATTTTTTTAAATTTTATTTCAGGTTTAAGAAGAAAAGGCCAGGGATGTACTTGCTTCGGAATACAAAAAGACAATTGGAACAGAAATACAAACAAAATTAGACGTACATAAAGTATTTTTTTCTTATATTGTTAATCTTTTAAATAAGTAATTTTAAAGCCATGTCATTTAGCTGTAAAAAAACTGTAAATAAATACATTTTGTATATAAGTAACTAGCGACCCGCCCCGGCTTCATTCGGAAATGATCAGTGTTTATCTTCTATATTATGCATGTTTTATACATATAAACCTTCCTCTTGAATCACTCTGATGTTGCGTAGTTTTAAAGATTTATGCATACATAGAGATATAGGGACAGAGAAAGTGACTTTGTTTTATACAATGTAGTGATGACCTGTTAACAAAAGATTCTATTATTTTATAAACTGTCCAAAGACTATGTAACGAGTAGCTACCGCAAGTGAAATCATTAGAAATAGTTCAAGTTTTTTTTTAAATAGCTATGCTGTTAAGTAAAAAATCTTTTACTGAAGTAATAAAAAAAACTTTCCTACTATAACAACGACCACTGTTTTTACAAAAACACAAAAACAAACAATAAACTGGCTGTGCACTATTTCCTAACCAAATAAATCTGAGAATATTTTTTTGTTTCTTACATGCTGTACTGGGTGGGAGCTAGAAAAAAAAAACAGAATGTGCCAGCTACATTTCCTCCCAGGCATGCTGTAAAACCAGTCAAGGTATCCAAAGGGTTTCAGTATTATTGCAATTTAGGTGATGGGCAGACAACCTGTCACTACAGAATTATACATATAAATATAACATTACATAAAAATACTTAATTGCACGTAATAATAATAATAAAACATACAACACAACAGATAACAACAAAAGATAAATACAACATAGGCGGCATATATCTTAAATAACCCTCAAAACTTTGTAAGACGTGGTTGTTCGACCTTTGTCGTTTACGCCCAACCTACCTTATTAGTGATAAAGGCGTGATTATATAATTTGCATGTATACCGGGTGGAAGAGACAGTGTCCCCCAAACTGATAGGGGTTGTTCACACAACGAAACTGAACAACTATCACTAGGAAATATTTGTATGTTTTTTTTTTACATCAATAAAAAAAACCAGCTTATAGTTGTTCAATAACGTTGACCAAGCAATCGCTTTCAGTTTGCGGGACGCTGTCCCTTACAGTTTCCTCAATCATGTTCTATTGGAGCATTGAATCTACTACAGGGAAATTCCCAGATTAACCAGAATGACTTGATCCTTGCAACCTATATAAATGTGTATCCTTGTGCAATAATGCCATATTTTCAATACGTGTTTTGAAGAAACAAGTCCAGTTTTATACCTGTCTCTATTATTATAATATTCAAGATAAAAATGAAGTTTCTTTCCTTTATCGTATTTCTATTAGTTGCACTTAGTTTTAGTGCTGGAGATGGATTATCAGGAATCAGAATCAATCAGTTGAAAGTTTATAATGTATTGAGAGGAGGTGCTTGTCCCAGCGGAACAAGACGATTACCCAATGGCCAATGCGTAAGTTCGTATTTTATCTTATCACCAGTGGTCGGAGTAGGTAGATTCATTTGAGGTCATTGATATCAAACGTATATTTTAACATGGATATGCCTCCGAGTTTCCGGAGTTTCAAAATTAAGTATTTTTATTTTTCCGGTACTTCATAATTCAGATGAGTATAATTTTCCGGAACAACATCCGGTACCAGTTCCGGAGATGTGGCATACCCATGTTATGACTCATGTGACGTGAGTACGTATAACAAATCGACCTACTCCGATCACTGCTTATCATACATACATATAATCACGCCTTTATCCCCAACGGGGAAGGCAGAGCACAAACAACCCAAACAAAGGTCGCTTCGCCACGTCCGACAATGTTTTGAGGGTTATTTAAGATTGATCTGTACGTATATTGCTGTAGTGACAGGTTGTCAGCCCATCGCCTAAATTACAATATACTGAAACCCTCGGGTCCCTTAGCTGGTTTTTACAGCATGCTCGGGAGGATATGCAGCTGGCACATTCTATGTTTTTCTCTCACTCCCAGGCCAGCATGGAAGAAACTTAACACTTAACACTGCTTATCACTCATGTAAATTGGCCGTCAACGCCAAAAAGTACCAGAAGTCCGATAATTATTCCATGCTGGTCTGGGAGCGAGAAAAAAACATAGCCAGCTGCATTTCCTCCCCGGCATGCTGTAAAAACCAGTTAAGGTATCCAAGGGTTTCCGCATTTCTGCATGTGCCAGCTGCTTTTCTTCCCGTTCATGCTGTGAGAACCAGCTGAGGGATTTGAGGGTTTTTCCATCTTCTCTTTTCGGTTTCTCCATACATCTTTGTCATTAGTATAGTCATCTAACTTATAATAGGCTTTCCGACATAATGTGTTTTTAATAGTATCTTTAAATTGATTTTCTGACAAATTTAATATATGGTCAGGTATTTTGTTATGGTATTGTATACTTAGACCTAAAAATGTTTTTTTTTTTTAACTTTAACTAACCTATACGGGGGTTGGTCAATTTTATTTTTGCTTCTCAGGTTATGCCTGTCACCATTTTTGGTAAAACTATGAATATTTTTCCTTGCATACATAATATTTTCATATAAAAATTGACATAGTACAATTAAAATATTTATCTCTTTGAACAATTCTCTTAAGGAATCACGACATCTGAGTTTGTAAATTGCTCTAATAGCCCGTTTTTGTTAAAGATATCGTAATAAAAACATAATCACCTTTATTTTCTTTGACAAATCCTATCAAAAACTGTACTAACTTGTATTGCGTACTGCATTCGATATAAATCCAAACCATGGATGTAACATGGATTAATAAAATAAAACAAAAGGACTAACTCATTGATTTAGCATTGAAAATTGACACAACTAGAAAAGCTGAGTATAAACAAAGCAATAAGGACTGTTTACGCTACACCTTAAAATTACACGATTTTGAGACTTGAAGATAATATTGGTATTTGAGATAAAATCTGTGTTTTGGTTTAAAAGTAGTAATAGGTTATGCGATTATTATAGTCATTTTCAATAATACTAAACTTTACAATACCTATGCCGGGGAGGACAGTAATTTATAGCTATTCTGTATTTTTGAATTTGAGTTAGCTGATATTCTTTTTAATGAATATTGACTGAGATTGTAAGGTGGCTTTATATTCTAATTTTAGTACATCCCAATCTTCTTCTTATTATAGTCATCGTCACACACACGCATGCATGGACACGCACACACACATTGGTGATCTATACGTATAATACAGGTCTCCTAGTAAGGACACCAGTCTCTCAGATAGATATAATTTTGCACTTATTTATGTAAGTTTCACCTAGCTTTAATTTTTAGTTCTATGTGAAAGAAAATAAAAACTTTTTTGTACCTACTTTTGTATTCTGCTTTAGTCAGTACTAATATTTTTATATCTCTACGTTCCAAACCGAAATCCTCTAACGTTGGACGCATTCGACACAATCGCTGGCGATGTCAAAGCTGGCAACACCGACAGTTGGAAGCCTGCTCCAGCTGATATGTCACTGACGTCATCAGTGTCAGCTGACGTGCACTGCGTCAGGGAATGTGATTTATGAGCAGCAACAGTTGATAATACGTCAGATACGCGTTCGCTGGGATAGTCTGTGAATTATTCCATTGCATACCTATCTCTATTTTATCGATTTGTATGTTGAATTTACTTTTGGCTAATAAAACGTAGGACTTGACGTATATCATACCTTTATACATATAATCACGCTTTTATTACTAATGGGGAAGGCAGAGCGTAAATGACCTAAACAAAGGTCGTTCCGCCACATCTGACAAAGTTTTGAGGGTTATTTAAGAAAGATTTGTAGGTATATTGATTTAACGTTTATCACATTTCCAAATAGCTTCAAATAAGGTATGTAAAAAAATTGCTCACCATATTTTAGGGTGTTCTACCCATGAAACAGAACAAGTCTCCACGAGGAGCATAGGTCGAAATACGAAAAAAATATAGCCTTTCCATACAATGGGTGTCAGCGGCTCGAGTTTTTTTTTTGGTAGGTCTTAATTCTTGTTTCATTTTTCGATCTGTTTCTTGGGGAAAGTTGTTCAGTTTCATGGGTAAATAAAATATGAACAGCAATTTTGTTACTCCCTATTAGCGTTAGCTTTTACTTAAATACTAATTTCTAGACAGTCTGTATTAAACTTGGACGAAACGTTTTAAATGATCTTGTCAGTTCAAAAATATTAACTTAGCTAGTGGATTCTCGAGTCAAACTACCCAAGGATGAGTAAAACAGAAAAAATACACATACACTTGATAATATGATTTATTTAAAATAATGTGTGCAGGATTGGCGTAATGTAGAGGTCTATGCCCTATATCTTGCACTGGGTGAATGTGAGCTAAAAATGATGATGATATTCTTCTTACATACATACATACATATAATCACGCCTTTATCCCTAATGGGATAGGCAGAGCGTAAACGACCTAAACAAAGGTCGTTCCGCCACGTCTGACAAAGTTTTGAAGGTTATTTATGATAGATTTGTATGTATATTGCTGTAGTGACAGGTTGTCAGCCCATCGCCTAAAATACTAAAACCCTCGCATCCCTCAGCTGGTTTATACAGCATGCCCGGGAGGATATGCAGCTGGCACATTCTATGTTTTTCTCTCGCTCCCAGTCCAGCATGGAAGATGTTCTTCTTAGCGAATAGATTCTCGAGTCGAACAACGACCCGAAGAACCCTGGTGTCAGAGTTTTGAAACCGCATAGTAGCACAGCTATTAGGTCATTGATATGGTTCGAGTAACGACCACCATCAAAGACAGCAACCGGAACAAATGGCTTAACGTACCCTACAAAGCACAGAATGATGACGATGACGATCATGGACGTGATACAGTGACGAATTATTCATAAATGGTACAAAAAAGGTAGGTAAACGATCAGAGATTTCATAAATTCCGCTTATAGATAAACACATATTTGATATATCGAATTAATTTAATTTAATAAATTAATTATTTGTGAACAACAGTACCGTCATAATTAGTCAAGTGGTTTTTATCACATTTCTTTTTACATAATGTGACCCGAAAGAAAAACAAAACAACGAAAAAGTAGTTTCTGTACATTTTGGGATGATACTTTATGATGTATGTTATGAGTTATTGAAATTTCACATTTTACACGTAAGACAGATACCATAATCCATCCATAATTGATCTTCAGATATTATAAAATATTGTGGGTTGTTTACCATTAGTTATACGTAGCAGACGGAGACGACGATGGCTGGACGCCTTCAGTAAGGCATGGCTGGAGGAAGCCCAAGGAAGGGAGTCATGGAGGGAACGGAGAGAGGCATTTGCCCAGCAGTGGGACAAATTGTACCGGTTTATTACGTGTAATGATTCGTTTTGTAAAATAATCAGATGAGTAATTCACTTGTTGTTTATTTTTCAATCTACGTCTTCCTTATGTTTGACAAAATATAATTTTCTCTTAAACCTGAAATAGAACACCAAAATGTATAATGTTTCCTTGAAAGATAAAATTTCAATCTTCAGCAGTATCTATTTGATTAGTAAATACACAGTAATATTAAAGAGCGCAAAATCTTATTTTAGAAAAATACAGATACATTAACAAGATCAAAAGAAAAATTAATAAAACCAAAAATCTTTTACATATAAAATGAGACCAGATCGGAAAAGTTACGAAATAATTTCTTATGATTAATTAAATATCTTTAAAAATGTATTTAACATGAGCCACTTACGCATTTACCAACAGGTAATGGTTTTGTCCCGCTAGGACAAAGCCCTCCTCTTAGTATAAAGTGACCCACTGCCACATCGTCCTTTCCACTAGCAGTGCCTCCAGCACTAAGGCCTTCGAACCCATAAAGTGCAACTAGTAAACATAATGATAAACTGATAGAACTGCATTTTGAATATGAAATAAGACAAATATAAAAAGGACTGAATTCTTAAAAAAATATGCGAAAATTAATGCCATTGTGGCACACGTATATCTCATTATATATATATGAAGAAAACTTAAACTTGAGAGCAATATTAAGTATGGATTTGACAGGCCAGATAGTACTGAAATGATATTTCTGGTACGAACTCAAACTCGCTGTCACTCATGAGAGCTGATTACAAATACGGGCCGTATTAGTCACTTTGGTCAAGTCAGTGTGTGTTTTGATTCAATGCTCTAAAACGTGATTGAGGAAACTATTCGGTGAAGTTATTATTAGTTAAAAAGGGAAAATAATATTATTGAAAAGTTGAGTCATAATTAGGGAAAACCTAAAACACTGAACCTTACAGACAAAATAATATTGTAATAAAAATAGTTTGACTTTAAAGTAGGTAGGTACTATTATGTCTATAGCAAGTAAGTAGGTATAATCTCCCTTACTGCTAATATCATAGCGAAACTAGTTTACGCACATACACACACACACACACACTTCTTAGACATAATCAAGTTCACCGGCAAACAGCAGTTTGTAGCGAACGTTCTATTTTAAGAAGATGGACATTTCATACCTTCCATTTAACTAATGTATAGCTGTCTGATTCATAAGAATAGTTTAAGTAAGTATATGTAGTGATATTCTATCTACCAATTTATCTGATATATAACATACATTATCCTGTATTATGTATCATATATTATGTATTAGTTTATCTTCGTTGTATTCGTTTATTAGTTTTTCCTCTATGCTGGCCTGGGAGCGAGAGAAAAACATAGAATGTGCCTGCTGCATTTCTTCCTGGGGCTACCTCCGAGGGTTTTTTTATATTGCAATTTAGGCGATAGGCAGTCACAGTCATTAAAGCAATATAAATACCTACAAATCAATCTTACATAACCCTCAAAACTTTGTCAGACGTGGCGGAACGACCTTTGTTTAGGTGACCTGTGTTTAGGTTGTTTCCGCTCTGCCTACCCCATTAGTAATAAAGGCGAGATAACATGTATGTAGTTTATCATATATCAGTATATTTTATTGTTTTTTTTTTTATTTAATAGTGTGTAAATATTGTCTAAGAATTATATGTAGTAATATGCACCATCCCGCTTTCTGCTTGTGCAATTTCTATACCCAAAGGATGCCTGGTAGAAATTGCTGATTGGCAAAAAGGCCGCCTATATTTTACTTTCACGTTTGTTCCTTTTTATTTCTGTTGTATGTTTTTTTTTGTGCAATAAAGAATGTTGTATTGTACATTTAACTTGCAAACTAAATCCGCATAACCCGTCAAATATGGTTAGGTCACAGAAAGTAGCTATAATAATTCTAAATGTAACTGTCTTTTGTATTGTAAACTCTCTAACTGCTAAAATTATAGGAAAAGCAGTTAACACAGTTGTCAGCCACAAATCAAGTTCAGCAAAGCAACAGATTTGTAGCGAACGTTCTGTGATACGAAGATGGACAATGCATACATTGAACTTCCATACTAAAACCGAATAACCCGTCAAACTTGGTTAGGTCAGCGTAATAGCTAGTCTAGATTTGCCGGCTAAAAAATAAAATAAAAATCTATTTGTTACTTCCAGACTAAAATCTTTGGAAAAAGATAGGAGATTAGTCTCTCCAGTTTTTGATTTATAGTCGGTAGTTTTATGCGTTATCTGTCATTTTTATCCGCCGTCATATGATATGGCGGATAAAATTTATTGAAATACTGGGGAAACGTGCAAAAGCGCGTCAAAATGTAACGGACAAAGTGCAAAACCATAGAGTATAATAGATATATAGATATAATAGATAAATCGCTTGTCCTTTTTAAATTTTATTAATTTGAAAGTGGCTGATAGATTCTAATTTTAGTTTTAGCTAGTGGAATCTAGAATTGAGACCATAATATTTATAACTGTAACCTGACTTTTGTATTGTTAACTTTTTAACTGCTAAAATCATAGGAAAAGCAGTTAACACAGATGTCAGCCACATTTCAAGTTCTGCAAAACAATAGGTTTGTAACGAACGTTTTGTGATACGAAGATGGACATGGCATATATTGTGCTTGCATACGAAATCAGAATAAGCGGATGAACTCAGTTAAACCAGACGCTGTTGTATTTTTACATATACATACATACATACATAAAATCACGCTTTTATCCCTTACGGGGTAGGCAGAGCGTAAAACGCCTCCTAAAAGGCGCTTTCGCCACGTCTGACATAAATTGGGGGCAATTGTATTTTTACACCCAGATAAAAAGTGATTTTAGCAATACTGATATTATCGAACATTTATAAATAGTTTATGACAAATATTTGACACTCGAATGTATAATATTTTTCTGCTTTAATATAAATTGTATTATTTTGAAAGTGACAGATAGCTATGATAGATAGTTTGAGCTGGTGGAATCTATAATCGAGCCCATAATATTTCTAACTGTAACCTGACTTTTGTATTGTAAACTCTCTAACTGCTAAAATCATAGGAAAAGCAGTTAACACAGACGTCAGCCACATTTCAAGTTCTGTAAAATAACAGGTTTGTAGCGAACGTTCTGTGATGCGAAGATGGACAATGCATTGTCCTTGCATACGAAATACAAAATAAGCGGACAAACATACGTACATATATATATCCCTAATTGGGTAGGCAGAGAGTAAACAACCTAAACTAAGGCCATTCCGCCACGTCTAACAAAGTTTTGAGGGTTATTTAAGATAGATTTGTAGATGCTATAGTGACATCGCCTAAATTGCAAATTGCAGAAACCCTCGGATCCCTTAGCTGTTTTTTCAGCATGCATGGGAAGAAATGCAGCTGACATTCTATGTTTTTGTCATGCTCCCAGTGCAGCATGGAAGAAACTCAGGTAGGACGGTACTATTCATTATTTAGTGATTAGGTCAGTTGCTGGAGTATTATTACACGCAGAGTGAACTGAAATTACACATTTAATTTCAGGAGAATTTAAAAAATGCTGATGGTAGCGGACATATTATAAATATTATACGTCAAAAATAATTGGCACGCGTGCTTATAATATTTTCTTGCTTGAGTATGAAATGATACAAAATTTGACACCTAAATAGCACCTAATTTATTTTACTATCCAGTTAAATTTGACATCTAAAATTTTAATTAAGATATAACTAAAACCAGCCATCTTTTACCAAAACACTTGAATTCAGATTTTAATCAAAACAAAATATTTGAACTTTCAATTATTGTTTGTGTTTACACAAAGATTACAGGTATATTTTAAATTTCCTCCAGGTGTAAGATGTGGAGCCAGCTATGCGTTATTCAGCAGTATGCATGCTACTAGAAGAATTACTTAAAGTAGAAAAATTGCTCACATTTATCTCATAATAAATAAATTAAACAAACGTAAACTCAATATATGCTTAAACTCACACACATGCACACTTACACACAAAAACACATACACACACACATATTCTGTTTATTTTTGTAACTATTAATCCCATATCTGTAGTCACACTCTAGATCCCCTTGTCACTGATTGTATATACAGCATAAAATTCATACGGAAGAAACACTATCCCCCAAGACACGGATTTCATCCTAGTTTTGGGGAACAGGATTCATGAATAAGGTACACTCTCTTAGACTACTTTGTATTAGTTTATAAGTCTTACTTGTACAAACTTAATGGGAATTAAATAAAAATATAAGTGTGTTCTTCCATATCTCGGGACTACAGAGTCCCGGACTTTAATTAATATTATTATTAATTGAGAAAAAGGAAATGCTGCCAGTATGCTGGAGACCATGTCACGTGGAGACTCGCTGGATGATCTCATTGTTTTATGATTTTATGTAATAATGAGAGTGTATGACTTATTAAACCTACTTTCCAAAATTGATTATGATTAAAATAATTATTAATTGTAAATATTCAAATACTTATTTCTCACCAAAACACAAATTCTCATTAATAAATTTTAGATACTTTAACCAACTTACGCATGTTATGAGGTTATAACCATGATCACGGCTGGAGAGTAATTGAATATCACTACTTACAAGTTATAACGAAGTTCCAAACTATAATGAGATAATGTTGATTAGTTGTCAGTTTGTTTGTGCGATAGATTGTGAAATGCCACTCCCACGTTCAGATTAAAGTAATTGATTAAGATTAAATTGCTATCGATCGTTGTTACAACGCTACAGAACTGAAAAAGTTTAAATTGTTTGCCAACACCTGATCTATCAACTGTATGTAGTTCAAATTATTTTATTTTCAGTAATATCTATCATTCAGCAAGGCATTGCCGGAAGAAACACAAGATAAGGAGTCGAGAAGGGACCGGAGAAAGACTTTTGCCATAACAGCTACATAAGATTCGAAATACACGATGGTTTCGTTCTTTACTCTGGAGTCGACTTTCAAGTCCAAAATTGACCATACTAACGGAGGACCCAGGATAGTTCGCATCACCTCACACTGACTGAACCCAAAAAGCTGCCGGGCAAAGGATGTCAGTGGAGGGTGGTTGAAAGCAACACGGACCATGTCACATGGAGCTCGTATTTATGAAGCGATTTAAGATTGAGAGCAATATACAAAATGGATTTGACAGATCGTTTAGTACTGAAATAACATACCAGATACAAACAATACAATACAATACAAATATTCTTTATTGCACATTAAAAACACATTGTACAGGAACAAACATTACAAAACAAACAGAGTACAATTAGGCGGCCTTATTGCTAGCAATAACAATTTCTGCCAGGCAACCTTTGGGTAAAGGAGTAGTTTTCTAATATTATGCGGGATAGTGCAGTTACTATTGTTATAAATTTTAAATAGAATACATAGACAATTTACTTACATACATACATACATAAAATCACGCCTTTATCCCTTACGGGGTAGGCAGAGCGTTAAACGCCTCGTAAAAGGCGCTTTCGCCGCGTCTGACAAAAATTGAGGCCAATTTTAGATTGTAATGTGTATTGCTAATGTGTAGTGATAGGTTGTCAGCCAATCGCCTAAATTACAATACACTGTAACCCTCGAGTCCCTTTTGCTGTCTAATTAACTTACTAGTTACATAAATATGAAGAGGTACAATAGACTAATACATAGGTACAATTATAATATAATATGCTATAAGAGAGAGGAAAATGCAATATTTTAGTAAGATGGGGAAGTGAGATAGTGATAAACAAAACAACAAACTAGGTAATATAATTAAAACACAGTAGGTAATTACCTAAGTCAATCAGGTGCTATGTAGGAGAATGTAGAAAATATTTTTTTAACAGGCCCTTTTAAAAACTAATAAACAAGAGGGTACCCGCTTGATTTCGGGTAAAGAATTCCACAATTTGATTGCTCTCACAGTAAAAGAATTCGCGAAAAAATCCGTCATGTGTGGAACCATATTTAAAGGAAGATTAAACTTAAGCTCGCTGTCAGTCTCAATATCTGATTATTAATACGTGTCTTAAAATGTGTGCTCTACCGTACCAAAACTCTTGAATGAGGGTGCAACTGATGCTTAAAACTGAAAATAAGTAAGGTTTTCGATTCTGGGCTGAAGATTTTTTTTTATTAATAATGTCTTGGCTGTATCATGTTATTGACTTGATAAAAACAAGATGGAGCGTTCAGCCCCATATTTCCTTTGCAATAAGTTTCATCACTGTTTTTTTAAGCTTTACAAATTAAACGCCGTCCGTTTATGTCCCTATGGAGCCTGACATTTCTGCATGCGAGGCTTTATTTATATCGTTTTATTTCGGTCGTTAGACACCGGGAAAGTTAATTGTGTGTGCGTTCACATCCCGTGTGGTTACGGTAGGTAGACAACCCACACACAGACACAGATATTTTACTGACTCCTCAAGTGAAATGATTCAAATCTCTACGAAGAACCATGTGCGTTAGTCCACGGAATTGGTATTATCTGCTAGGTTTTATTTTATGTACGTGTTGCTTTCGTACTGGCCTGGGAGCTAGAGAATAACATAGAATGTGCCAGTTGCATTTACTCTCGAGCATACTGTAAAAACCGACTAAAAGATCCGAGGGTTTCAGTATATTGCAATTTAGGCAATGGGCTGACAACCTGTCACTACAGTAACAAACCTACCAATAATACTCAAAACTTTGTCAGACATAACGGAGCGAACTTCGTTTAGGTCGTTTACGCTCTGCCTACCCCATTAACGATAAAGGCGTAATTATATGTATATGTTGGTTGTGATTGGAATGAGCAGTGTCAAACGAAGTTTTTCCAATTTGAAATCCCTCCGAGTCACTATAATATTATGATGTCATAAATTTGCTGTTGTTTTTTTTGCTTATTGTGTGGGGTATCAAATGACAGGATTTTATATGCGCAGATTCAAAAAATACATTACTTACACAAAAAAAAAACACAACAATGGGCTCGATTCTAGATTTCAAAAGATTTAAAAATCTATTTGTCACTTTCAGTGATCTATTCTCTCCGGTTTTTGATTTATAGTCGGTGGTTTTATGCGTTATCTGTAATTTTTATCCGCCGTCATATAATATTGCGGATACAATTGAAAAATTTGGAAAACGCGTCAAAATTTAGCGGACATAGTTAAAACCCTTGGAGTATAAATCGCCCTTTTTCAATTTTATAATTTTGAAAGTGACATATAGTTTTTAATTAAGTTTTAGCCGGTGGAATCTAGAATCGAGCCCAATATGATTTTGTGACATAGGAATGTGATTTTCCAAGTCACGTTCTACTATTGCTTATCATCCAACTGAATAGGGTTTTCTCTTTTAATCGTAGGAAAATGTTTGAGGGCAAAATATTTTTTGTGAGAGATCCAATCAATAAAGCTTATAATTTTTTGACTTTTCCATGGCAAATGACAAACGATTCCGACATCGAAGATGTAGGTGCCACGCACTAAAGCCGTCGTGATAATTTTGTATGTATTAGGCTTACAAATACTTGTGAATTACGGTGCAGTCGTTCTGTCCAAATATTGTTCGATGAAGAGAGTTAAAGCGTTATCTAGTCTGTGGCACACATTTCCACGTCATAGTTAGAGGAAGGAACGCACGTACCCTCCGTGGGTCGTAATAAGGTCGTAATACTAATTGCTGGAGGCAAGAGGCAAGACAAACGACCTGTCTTAAAAGATATGCATAAAGATTAGCGAGGTAGAGACAATGTATGACTTTGAAATTAATCTTTAAACCGAGTAATAAAGTTCTTTTTTTCGACTTATTAATTTTTTCTACGACTTTTCTATGGATTTCAAAACTCCCCCTACCCTAACGTATGATGGCATAATGGCCAGCCAAAATTTTAAATTCAAGTATAATTATAAAAGGTAATCATCGCAAAATGAAAATTGGAACAAATTCACAACTTGCCCGAATGACACAATATTGTCAAAACTACTCCACATTTACGTTTTACGGTCGCAATTCCGTAAGCTTTTCAACCGAGTTACAACAATCCCCTCATTCGCGCCCCAAAACAACCCCAAAATTTAGCGAACGAAATTACAAAGCAAATTAAATTACACTCCACAATAACAAAGCCCTTAATATAAACAATTTTTGTTTACATCAAACCGTGTATTAGCGTAATTGTTCATCAGAATGGAGAAGTAAATTTATTGGTTTCTTAATTAGTCACGAAATATTATTAAGTATCCATTGAAGAGAAGAAATCAAAAAATACGTACATACGAGTTTGTCACATAGCATACAATAAATATGACAGTATCCTAGTACGAAATAATTTAATGCCGCTTTGACATGCATTTGTTTTATTTTTGTAATAAATCCAAACTGTAAATCATGAGAAAAACATTTTAAACTTATATGATAAATTTTCAAGCACAAATCTTCAAATTTACCTAATTTTTACAATACTTACTCGGTTAATCGGTAGTTATACCAAAACATCAATGAACAACTAAATATGCTACCACAGATTCTAATAAAATTCATTGATGGGGCAATCCTAAACTCCGTTACCCCTGACGGTCGTTTTATCTAATTATGTAAAACAAATCCGAATTGTTTCCTAGTTTACCGTGTGCAAGGAAGCGACTGTAAAATAATAAATAGAAAATCTTGTCAGGAAGGAAATGTCCCTTTTGGAATTTCAGTTAAACTGAACTGAAAAAGCTTAAGAATATAAATTATTACTAACAACACTTGATGGAAAATGTATGGACGTAATAATTATACTAACAATTACAAAATACGGGGTCGCTCGTAGCCTCGACTAATCATGCGATAAAATAAATGGAATAAAAATACATACATACATACATACATACATAAAATCACGCCTTTATCCCTTACGGGGTAGGCAGAGCGTTAAACGCCTCGTAAAAGGCGCTTTCGCCGCGTCTGACAAAAATTGAGGGCCATTTTAGATTGCAATGTGTATTGCTAATGTGTAGTGACAGGTTGTCAGCCCATCGCCTAAATTACAATACACTGTAACCCTCGAGTCCCTTTTGCTGTCTTCTACAGCATGCCCGGGAGGAAGGGCAGCTGGAACATTCTATGTTTTTCTATCTCTCCCAGTCCAGCATGGAACTGAATGAAGAATAAAAATATATATTAACAAACCAAAAAAATCAAACATGATATACGTACTAGATAGGCCGATAAACACATTATTTTTTTAACTTTAAGGCACACTCACAATCATAATTCAATCTACTATAACAAAGAAAAAACATTTCATCATAAATCCTTCTTCTTTTCATCTGATAACCCTCAATCAATATTTCGATAAAACAAAGCCCGGTACAGTCGTAAAATTATTTTATGCCGTATCGAGAGATATGAACGGTCGAAGAATATATCAAAACATATTGGGCGTACTTGTCCTGATTGGAAAAATCCTTAAGATCCACAGGTTTTTACGTATTTTTTTGTTAAACATGATAATTTTAATAGAAAATTATTTCATCCAGACGGGATTCAAACTCACGAACTTCGGCTTTATACTACTAAATACAAATTAATACCTGGAATTAATACCTACGCAAGCCTAAGTTTCTCCACATTCACGGAAACCACACATTTCTGATTCGTGACAGATTAGTTTAATTAAATATGGAGATTATGTCTAGAGTTGGCATAAATTATAACGAAAACTGTTTTGCGTATTTGATTTTTCTTCACCAACTGCGGTGTGAGGGCACATTTTAAAAGCTGGGTTAGATTAGATTAGCATCATCCCTTCACTGCCCGCCCACGGGTGCTGTTAAACCCTATTTCTTCTTCAGTTTTTAGTCACCCTATGATATCGATAAATATGCGCATGTATATGATCATAAATTATTTTCTTTTTATGTTGATCGAATGACTGTAGGCTTAAACAAAAATATTTAACACTAAATGGGACCCTGTGATACAGGCTTGCCTAGTGTGGGGACCATGATTAAACTTAATGTAGTTATCACACCAAAATGTACAAAGTGAAGTGTAATAGATAAGAGCATTTTTTTTAATTTTTGTACTCTGTGCACTTGTTAATAAATATATTTTTTTCATTTGTTTTCATTTTTCATCTGTCATTGTCTCTCCTGAGAGAAAAGAAAAGGACGGCAACAATTTTGGTTAAGAGTCCACGAAACAGAAGCATTGTCGGATATATTCGTAGGCCACTCCATGAGCACGCCAAGTATTGCGGTTACGTGGGCTAATCGCATCCCAGATCCAGCCATTTCCTGCCACTTTGGCGATGTCATCGGATCAACGGGTGGGTTGTCACGTGTCGACTTTTGACGTCCCATCCAAGGTCCACTCCACTCAGCAAACTTAAGGGTCCACCTGCCATCTGCCATCTGTGTCAATACAAGCGAGCAACAAAGGGATTTAAAACAGGGAATGGGCAGCATCGTTACCTAGCTGAGCTATAGGTAAGAATAGTTTGTTCTGCGTTCGCCAATACGTCTGCCAAGGGTAGTGATAGTGAAGCATAGTTATGTGCAGCAATGGAGTACACCGGGTGTAAATGACAGCGCCAGCGCCCCTCGCAAACTGATAGGGATTGTTCAATCAATGAAACTGAACAACTTTCACTTGGAAATTCTTCCAGGAGATAAAAAAAAATAACTTCCTATATAAAATGACCACCATATATGTATACAGATTGTATGGAAAATAAATTATTTATTTCACTTCTTGAATAAATTTTGTGCTGATAGTTGTTCACATCCGTTGACAAAGCAACTCCTATCAGTTTGCAGGTTTGTATTCACACTTTGGTGGCTTGAAGATATGCAGTGGTCAAAATATGAATAGGCAGTAGAAAAAAGTAACAGACAGTAGCCCGCTTCAATATTTTTTAGGAAGAGTAAACCTACTTTTCTAGCCGGCCCTACTCTAGCAATAGGCAAAATTCAGGAACGATACTAAACGACACATCTCACAGATAGATGAGCTTTTAATGGTATTAGTTGTAATCCACTAATGTGTTTAGTTCGGGATCGCGTTAACTAATGGATAAGGCGCGTCTCTTAGGGGTGTTCCTCACATGTTTTAGTCAACCACTTTAAAAACAACAGTGGTATCAAATCAATCTTTTCAACCCTCAAAACAAGACATGGCAAACGTGGTGGAAGCCAAATATTCTGTAACCCTTAATGATCTTACAAGAGATCCATGTAGTCTTGATTATTATACGTAAGTAGTACTTACGTATACTATATCCCTCGTCTATGTACATAATTTGGATTTATGCAGACTTTTGGAGGTTGAACTCTTAGAGAGTGAGTATATTGTTTTGAGTAAAAAAGTAAATGGAACTTAGAAATTATCCAAATCTGATCTTTAGCTAAGTTTAACTATAATTCTCCCAACCTGCCCATATGTGTAGCAACCCTAAATACGTATTTCACTAATTCAAATTTAATAGTTTTTCTCCTCTTATTTAACGTTTGTAACCTTCGAATGAATTGGGGTTATTTGGGTTATTTGGTTATTCTAAATTGCCAACCAAATTCTGGGTAAGGTTTGGGAAACAATGAATATTCTATGATGTTCGGAAATGAGTTTGAACTTTACCATTGTATCTGATGCAAACTAATTAGATTAGTGAGATTGTTTCATGGTTATGAAGGAAAATACCTTCAGGTTGAAGTATATGATACTATGTCCAGATGTCCATGGTTCATCATCATCTCCCTAGCCTTATCCCGTATCTCACGGGGTCGGCTTCCTAATCTAGGGGATTGAACGAGGGTACTGGTTTTTACACAGAGCGACTGCCATCTGACCTCCGCAACCCAGAAGGGAAACCAGACCCAATCCTAGATTAGGTCAGAGTTTTCAAGCCGCCAATGCTTAGCACTGGCCTCTGATATGGCTTAACGACTAATATCTACGGTATTAAACGATATTAACCGGGACCAACGGCTTAACGTGCCTTCCGAAGCACGGAAAAAGCACCGAATAAACGTACATATGAAATTCGAAAACCGAAAAACACATTGGTACGTGATGGGATTCGAACCACGACCTCCCGCTCAGGAGGCAGCGGCCCTATCCACTACACCATCGGGCTCCCCTCCAGATGTCCATGGTTCATGGTTCAGCTAAAGACCTAGACAGAGACAGAGGGTCCCGGGTTCGATTCTCGGCCAGGGCAGACATTTGAATGATGAATTTAAATGTCTGTTTCTGGGTCTGGGTGTTCTTTGTGGTTGTTTCTGTGTATATCCATAGCCCCCGATACAGGGAATCCTAGTGGGGGCTATGAGTCTGATCGTGTTTTTTCTTTTAGACAGGATGCATGATATTTTATTCCAACCACTCGCCAAAGAAAAAGCTTAATGATTTTTCGAGCTGGCACTGCCGTAGATACGTTAAGACAACAAAATACTACATAGGTATTGCAAAATACAAAATTAGATAGGTAGGAAGAAGTAATATACATACATGTAATCCCTTATGCAGAGCGTAAACAACCTAAACAAAGGTCGTTTCGCCGCGTTTGACAAACTTTTGAGGGTTATTTAAGATAAGATTTATAGGTGTATTCCTGTAGTGGCAGGTTGACAGCTCATTGCCTAACACAATACTGAAACCCTTTGATCCCTTAGCTGGTTTTTACAGCATGCCCGGGAGGAAATGTAGCCGGCGCATTCTATGATATTCTATCGCTTCCAGTCCAACATGGAAAAAGAAGTAATAAGCACCACCAAAAGTTCCATATGATAACCTAAAATACCACTTGATTAGGTTCATTCTCATTGCACTATAAACAAAAAGAGGATGAATAACAAAACTGGGTAGAAATGTTTTTATTTCCGGTAATATTACTTTACTCGTATAGTTTTTATTTAACTCCGAAATTGTTAACCGGGCAATTGGGACACCCGGGTCAACATGGCCCGGGTAATTTGGAATTTTGATGAAAAATAACCGATGTTTCATATTATGAGTAAGTTTTTAAAAATGTTGTTTCGCTTTTATGATACGACGGATTTAAATTTATTTTTAGATATCAGAAGTACCAGCAATATACAGTTATATTATCTTAAACAAACCTCAAAACATGTCAGAGGTGGTGGAATAACGATTTGTGTAGCTGTTTATAGTACAGTATTGTTGACTGGGCAAGCTCCTATCAGTTTGCGGGACGCTGTCGCTTACATGGTATAATTTCATTAATTTTCATATAAACTTCCACGGTACTGACGACGGTGCCGTGGCCGTGCCGTGGCCGTGCCGTGGCCGTGCCGTGGCCGTGCCGTGGCCGTGCCGTGGCCGTGCCGTGGCCGTGCCGTGGCCGTGCCGTTGCCGTGCCGTGGCCGTGCCGTGGCCGTGCCGTGGCCGTGCCGTGGCCGTGCCGTGGCCGTGCCGTGGCCGTGCCGTGGCCGTGCCGTGGCCGTGCCGTGGCCGTGCCGTGGCCGTGCCGTGGCCGTGCCGTGGCCGTGCCGTGGCCGTGCCGTGGCCGTGCCTTGGCCGTGCCGTGGCCGTGCCGTGGCCGTGCCGTGGCCGTGCCGTGGCCGTGCCGTGGCCGTGCCCTGGCCGTGCCGTTGCCGTGCCGTGGCCGTGCCGTGGCCGTGCCGTGGCCGTGCCGTGGCCGTGCCGTGGCCGTGCCGTGGCCGTGCCGTGGCCGTGCCGTGGCCGTGCCGTGGCCGTACCGTGGCCGTGCCGTGGCCGTGCCGTGTCCGTGCCGTGTCCGTGCCGTGGCCGTGCCCGTGCCATGGCCGTGTGGTGCCCGTGCCGTGGCCGTGCCTTGGCCGTGCCGTGGCCGTGCCTTGGCCGTGCCGCACACAACAACATTTGACAATTTGTTTAGTTTTTTTTTTTCAAAAAAAGAAAATGCTGTTTATGGTACAGTATTGTTGACTGGGCAAGCTCCTATCAGTTTGCGGGACGCTGTCGCTTACATGGTATAATTTCATTAATTTTCATATAAACTTCCACGGTACTGACGACGGTGCCGTGCCGTCGCCGTTGCCGTCGCCGTCGCCGTGCCGTCTAGTCGAAAGACGCCCAATATGTAGTCCAGTAAGGACGGCTTATATAAAGGGGTCGTTATAATAAAGTTCATTTCTTAGATTAGTTTCTTTACAGAAGTTCTACAGACCAACTCATTATCCTTTTATCTGCGCTAAATAACAAAGCCAAGAACCATTTACCTATTCACGGTTTGTTGATAGTCTTTAGCAGTAATTAACAACAAAACACAAAGTTCTAGTGCCTAAGTAGAACTCTGCAAGTCTAGAAGTATTGTTAGCCAGTCCTCAGAGTTCCTAGATTAACTCTCTTTTGTTAGAAATAATTACTATAGCTCTAGAGAATCCCCAGTGCACGCCAGCGCCCTCGTCAGTAAAAAAATAGTAATTAAAAAAAAACGCAAAAAATCCGGTAGATCAGATAGAAGTAGAGGTTGTAAAGTTTATTTTAACCATTATAAATTAATAATGCAGTGTTCATTGCAGTTACAGATAACAAAACTGCAAAAAGTGGCCGCAATTTTTCTCTAACTACAACAAACTGTAAGCTGCAACTATATGAGGTTCTAAAGGACCTTCATTGCTTTAACGTCAATCTAATCTACCGGCTTTTCTGATTGTGTTTTCAGTGAATTATGTTTTATTGACTGATGGGGGCACTTAGCCCAGGGAATCTCATTAAGAAATTCATAAATGTTCTAAATAGTATCTACAGCTAAATGTGAAGATTAAATTTTACGGACATCTATGAACCTTGTATATAATTATTTTTTATTTTTGTCACTTTCATGTTTTTAATGTGAAAAGGATTAATTTTAAATTAGGCAACATATTTTGCATATAAAAACTATATGTCTGATTATATCAGAGTAATATTAGCGATAGTAGAATTAACTGATAATGTGGTTTAGCGGTCTGAGCCATGGGCTCGCGACCCGGATCGAACCCGGGTATGGTTCGACACAGCGCGGGACAAAGACTTTGTGTTGTTGTTTCTAGTTTGGTTAGGATATTGTACGTTGATCACTTGATTGTTCGAAAAGTAATCTGTCGGACGGGCATGTCAATAATCGGTCCTACGCCTACGCCAGAGAGATCTGGTCATGTCAGTTAATCTGTCCCATCAGAATAAGATATAAAAAGAAATAGAAAATGCACCCTGTGTGTAGCGCAAACACTTGGGCACTGAAAACTAGTCCTGCGCAGTTTGCCCATCTCTGGGAGATTGGCCGCCATCACCGAAATCGAAGGGAAGTCTATTATTATTAGAAACAACTACGCATCAATTAAAAAAATAAGCGTAGAACCATTTCAGTTTTCAACACTGAATCTTGTTGGTGCTATTTGCATCAAACAACTTCATTATAACTAAATAATGACCCAACAATTTGTAAAATAACCTCAAAGCCTGTTATTACCACTCCATAGGCTCTAATACCACTTTTGTAGGCTAAATACCTGCATTTACGAATTCTCATAGCGTGTCAACGGGCAACAATATTAGGAAACGAACTATATCACCATATTGCGTTCTGCATAATACTGCACAAAATGGAAACGTTGCAGAAAGTGTACTTCATTCAAAACAAAAAGGAATATGCCTATCTGTTCTAGCGTCAAAGATAGAGTCAAAGCATAGTATAATAAATAGTACTAGGTCAAAGAGTGTGTCTCCTACGTTTTACTGTATCATAAATTTTAAGTAATGGATATCTATTTAAAATAAGGGAGTAAAATAAAAACAGGTTCATACTTATTTTTTGTCTTTAACAAAATATTTTACAAACACATCGCAAAAGAATACTTTTCGTATTATAATTATCTTTATTGGGAGGCACATCACAAATATTAAGTCACGCCTTTATCCTTTACGGGGTAGGAAGAGCGCAAAACGCCCAGTAAAAAGGCGCCTTAGCCAATTTTGATGAATATTAAGTGCAATTTTAGATTGTAAGGTAATGTGTATTAGAAGACATACTTGGTTATTTGATATTCTTTTGTGCACCTTACCTTTCAGTACCTCACTAAGTAACTGATATGATATACATACCGGGTGTAAGGGACAGCGTCCCGTAAACTGAGAGGAATTGCTCAGTCAACGACACTGAACAAGTTCCACTAGAAAAAATCATTCAGAAAGTGAAATAAAATTAGGCTTTTCCATACAAAATATTCACCTTGATCAGACAATTTGTATGAAAAAGTCAAATACATTTTTCTCTTCCTGAAAGCATTTCCTGGTGGAAGTTGTTCAGTGTCGTTGAATGAGCAACCCCTATCAGTTTTCGGGTCGCTGTCCCTTACACCTGGTACAGTGTGTACCGTCTGCAATTCTGCACCCATTCTATTATGTGGAACATATCGTCGGAAAGTGCGCCGGCGACACTGAAATTGCAATATGGCTCGTACTATAAGCACATGATTACCTCTAGGTTCAAACAAGGAACTCTGTAAACTGGAATAGACCGGTTATCTTTTTATAAAGTGGGTTTTTGAGTCGAGAAACTATCCGATGGACTGTGGCAGGGTTTAAAACTCGCCTAGTAGTACCAATAATTAAGACTCTAAGGTGACGCTTGTGACGATCAGGATCAAAAGATGGTTTAAACTGCATCGCTCCGCTACAGCTCCTAGTTCGGTCTAGCCAATATACCCTTCCAAACAATGTATATTCTTCTTCACAGATCATCAGATAATTAATTCTGCATTGTCTTAACTAAACTGAGGAGAATGTCACAATATATTAAAATTATTGAACCCACAACCTCCAGATCGGGAGTCCATGGCTCAGACTGCTAGACCACGGAGATAGTTACTGGTTTTGTTTAGAGATATCTTTAGGTTTGAGTGCAAATTGAAATCGGAAGATGCTCTCAACTCATAAGTGGGTTCTTAGGTTTGGCAGCTAATTTTGGCTTTGAAAGTTGGGAAGCTAATGTATAGAAGCGTATTAGTAATATCAGTATAGCGATCTGGAGAATAAACAAATTGGTGATAAGCTTAACTTGAAAACAGGTACATTGAAAATTTGCCTAATAAGAAAAATCTCATAATAAATACTTATCAAGAATAGTAGCAAATTAGTGAAAAATGTTTAGAATTATTTCTGTAAAATACTTATTCAAAATTAATGTACTTTACATAGGTAGGTTATGAACATAATATAGAATTTCTGTATTTCTAGCAAATAAAATATGACGAAAAATCCTGAGTAATATCAAATTTTACTTCTATTTTATATTTTTATAAAATAGTTCTTTAAAACTGTTTATAGAACTATTATATTATATATAATATAATTTTTCTTCTTGCTGCTGGCCTGGAAGCGAGAGAAACACATAGAATGTGCCAGCTGCATTTCCTCCCGGGCATGCTGAAGAAACCAGCTAAGGGATCCGAGGGTTTCTGTATATTGCAATTTAGGCGATGGGCTGACAACCTGTCACTACAGCAATAAACAAATCTATCTTATAAAATCCTCAAAACTTTGTCAGGCGTGGCGAACGACCTTTGTTTAGATCGTTTACGATCTGCCTATTGCATTAGGGATAAAGGCGTGTAGTTATCTGTTTCCATGTACCTTCCATGCCGGCCTGGGAGCAAGAGAAAAACATAGAATGTGCCAGCTGCATTACCTCCCGAGCATGCTGTAAAAGCCAGCTAAGGGATCCGAGGGTTTCGGCATATTGTGATTTAGGCGATGGGCTGACAACCTGTCACTACAATGATAGATTTGTAGGCAATATACCTACAAATCTATCTTAAATAACCCTCAAAACTTTGTCAGACGTGGCGGAATGACCTTTGTTTAGGTCGTTTGCGCTCTGCCTACCCCATTAGGGATAAAGGCGTGATAATATGTATGTATGTATGTATGTAGTTATCTGTTTTATATGTTTTTATCATACACCAACAACTACGAACCATATCTAGGGCTTTTAGTAGCTGAAAGATTTTACTTATGAGTTTCATATGTAAATTTATTGCAGGCTAATTTCGGCTATAAATTCACCGATGCTTGTCTGTGTATTTAGTCGGTTTTAGCAAGATATATGTTTATTAGTTCCGAAGGAAAATTACTTTTATCACGTTGCTATTACTTGATTAATTTTCCTGGATGTTTTCCGGCGGAATGTGGTATGCAGGGTTGTTAATTTCCATGATTATTTCTACTTGCTTCTTTGAAAGAGCGTATTTACTTTCATGAACATAAGATTATGTACCTACATGCTCTTGTAGGTGAAATATAAAATGTCAAGGATGGTACCTAAAGGATACCTATTTAGCTCTACATAGACAACCAAATACTATTTGTTCAAAGTCGATTTTACCATACAAAAACTGAAAGGTCCAAAATTTCATTCCCGATTAACTCCAAAAGGAATAAAGATACATACATATAATCACGCCTTTATCCCTAATGGGGTAGCGCAGAGCGTAAATGACCTAAATAAAGGTCGTTTCGCCACGCCACAAAGTTTTGAGGGTTATTTAAGATAGATTTGTAGGTACATTGCGGTAGTGACAGGTTGTCAGCCTATCGTCTAAATTACAATATACTGAAACCTTCGGATAGAAATTCGTAATAATGCGGATGCCACGCCGTCTTTTATTGCATTTTTCTCCTTCATAGATTAATGTACGTAGAGCTAACATAATACACATCTACTGTAAACCACCATTTATTTATAGTCAAGTTACACCGCACATATCATAAAATCCAAAAAAAAAATACACCTTTGGAATCTCTGATGCCAGAAACAAAGCTATAATAATCTCTTAAACAAAATAAACAGAGTCACAACCAGAAAAGCCTTACCTCTCGCTAACGTCCGAGTCGTGCAAATCCAAAGACGCTGACCGCATACACACGTGCTTGGAGCAACTTCTGGAAACTTCCAGAAAGTTCTGGAAACTCTTACGGACGTCCAGGAACTTACACGTGTTTAGTGTTTGCGGGGAACAAAGGCTAGGACTATACATGGGCTAAACTTAGCTGGCACGTCCTATAGTGTAATTAGGAGATAAGATCAACACTGGACTTAGTTGTTCGTTAAAGAGGTAAATAACAAAGTCGTAAATTCTCAAACAAGCTGGGTTTTCGAGAGTATTGTTAAACATTTGTTTGATTGGAAATTTAGTTACATACATATATATAATCACTCATTTTTCCCTAATGGGGTAGGCAGAGCGTAAACGACCTAGACAAAGGTCGTTTCGTCACATCTGACAAAGTTTTGAGGGTTTATTTAAGATAGATTTTAACGCATATTGCTGTAGTGACAGGTTGTCAGCCCATCGCCTGAATTACTGAAACCCTCAGATCCCTTAGCTGATTTTTACAGCATGCCCGGGAGGAAATGCAGCTGGCACATTCTATGTTTTTCTCTAGCTCCCAGGCCAGCATGGAAGAAGCAGAATGGAAATTTTGTTGTACGGAAATAAGTATTACTAATGGTCAAAATACTGGATTATATTTTTACTTGAAATTTTATTTTTATACAGCGTACTTTTGTTTTTCTCAGTACAAATAAATTGGTACTTACAAGATTACAAATGACATCTGGAAAATTATGAGAAATCACATTAAAATTAATTTTAAATTTTTTGTTTGTATCTCTAATCCTATCCCAAATTGTGAGACAAACTGTTCTACTGATCGAGCGCATTATACGTAGAAATAGACAGACCCAAGTTCAAATAGATCCAAGTCAGAGTGTTTCACAAAAGTATTCTACACTAATCAAGAAATCATTGTATGTAATGTATCAAAGACAGTTATGACCAGTATGAAAACATACATACATACATATAATCATGCTTTTATCCCTAATGGGGTAGATAGAGCGTAAATAATCTAAACAAAGGTCGTTCCGCCACGTCTGACAAAGTTTTGAGGGATGTTTAAGATAGATTTGTAGGTATTTTGCTGTAGTGACAGGTTGTCAGTCTGTCGCCTAAATTGCAATATACAGAAACCCTCGGCTCCCTTAGCTGGTTTTTAAAGCATGCCCGGGAGGAAATGCAGCTGGCACATTCTATGTTTTTCTCTCGCACCCAGTCCAGCATGGAAGTATGAAACCATTAGCGTGGAATTTATTATCACACAGTAGCGGAAAATACTCACTCACTTTTCTCAAAGCTGAACCTAGCTACTTATCTAGATTGCCTCACAGTCGCACATAACTCTCTCTGCAGACTTTGCATCATAACCAACACGTGGCACAGTTATCCAACCAGCAGGTGCATAAACAAACCGTCCGGTGCCACTACTAATATGACTCTTGACAAAGTTCGCGCTAGTGCGGAAAATACCGGTGAAAACAGCTTGAGATGTATTTTTTTATATTTTTGGACAGAAGTACCAACAAGGCGCGAAATGAGTCGATAAACTCTGGTGTCTGTAACCACATAAAAAATATCTCAGGAAATGGAATTTGTCTCCCCGTGGGAATCAAAACTACGACCTACGGATCGAGCGCCCGAAGGCTCTTACTACTTACAAGCAGTATTTCGTAGAAATCAGTAGTAGATACACACCTCGCATCATGATCAACACGTGGCACAGTTATCCAGCCAGCAGTTGCATTAACAAGCCGTCCGGTGCCACTGCTAATATGACATTTGACAAAGTTCGCGCTAGTGCGAAAGATACTAGATATTTCTGGATTTTAGTTGCAAATTTTTGGTTTTATTTTCTTCTTTTTTCCGGTGGGTTGACAAGACGCTAAACGACCCGATAAACCGTGGTTTCCTTAACCAAACTGAGAAAAATCTCACAAAATGCTAATTTAATCACATTAACTTTGTCCCCTGCCCTTGCTGTGGAAATCAAACCTACGACCTCCAGGTTGACCTTCACATGGCTTTTATTACCAAAACACTGCACACCTCGCATCAAAACCAACACGTGGCACAGTTATCCAGCTGTCACTTCTAATATGACTCTTGATAAAGTTCGCGTTAGTGCGGAAAATACCGGTAAGAACAGCTTTGCATGGCTTTGTAGATAACCTTCTAGATTTAAGATGCATTTTATGCTCTTTCTACAACAGTAAATCGACAAGGTGCGAATTGACCCAATAAACCCTGGGCCCTACTGATATGACTTTTGTCAAAGTTCGCGATGGTGCGGAAAATATCGGTACTAACTAGAATATTCTATTAACTAAAAAAACATTACAAACAGACGCTTACAAACAGCTAAATTTACAAAGTTCGCCCTAATGCAGAAAATACCGGTATAACTGTGAGAACCAGTTTTCGAGCAACCTACTAGATTTCAGTAGCCATTTCTTGCTGTTTTTAAACTGAGAAAAATCTCACGAATTAATTAATTGGTCGTCATCATCATAGGATGCTTCTCTCATCTTCATTATTGAAATAGTGATCTTTTTACAAAGTATTTTCACTATCAGGATTGTACAGAGATTTTAACGCTGGACCATCTCCGACTTCTTTCTTCTTTCTAGTCGTTCCCTGTACCCGGTACATGTGGCATAGAACCGGACCAAGTCGAGAAGATTGACATAGGCGTACATTGTACCGCTCCCTGTATCTGACTTCCAGTCACCTCCTTGAGTTGGTCCACCCAACTAGCCAGCGCTTTTTATCTAACCCGGCTTTTTCTAAGGCTGTGCAATGGGCCATATAATAGCCAAATAATGCCCAAACAAACTCCGTACCTTTTCCTGCCACGTAGTCAACAGGCGCTTATTGACCTTTTGTCATCTCAACCTATGTATGCCATTGAAGTTGATGATATTGATTGTTTCTATCATTACTCTCTTACTGCGCTATAAATACAAAATAACCGTTTTACGCCACACTAAAACACACTCACCTACAACCCTATGAACTACCATTTGTTAGGAGTTTCCACTTTCCGTTCCTGATATTGCATGTCTAATTAATAGCGTTGTCTAGTTCAGCCCTGTGATAACAGTTGTGTTTTATTGATCGCACTATGTTCGGTTAGGCTAGGGTACCCATAAGGCTTTTATCAGAATTTGTAGAAAAATTTAAAGTAACTGAGGATATCTCCAGATATTTTGAAATTTTATGAAACTGTAGATTTTTCAGAGGTTAAATAGGAAGACTTACTATTGAAACAATAGTCACACGACTCTACCTGAAGGCATCTATATAAAAATAATACTAGGTAATTTTACTATTTCCTACAAAGTCTTGTAAAATTTTAAATTAGTAAAATCTCTCGAGAGCCTGATAGTGTAGTGGATAGGGCCGCTGCCTCCTGAGCGGGAGGTCGTGGTTCGAATCCCACCACATACCAATGTGCTTTTCGGTTTTCGAATTTCATATGTACGTTTATTTGGCGCTTTTTCCGTGCTTCGGAAGGCACGTTAAGCCGTTGGTCCCGGTTAATATCGTTTAATACCATAGATATTAGTCGTTAAGCCATGACAGAGGCCAATGCTAAGCATTGGCGGCTTGAAAAACTATGATCTAATCTAGGATTGGGTCTGGTTTCCCTTCTGGGTTGCGGAGGTCAGATGGCAGTCGCTCTGTGTAAAAACCAGTATCCTCGTTCAATCCCCTAGATTAGGTAGCCAACCCCATGAGATACGGGATAAGGCTAGGGAGATGATGAGTAAAATCTCTCGAGATTTTTATGTGATGCTACTAAGTATAGGTCTTCATATTTTAAAATTTTGGTAACCCTAGTTAAGGCTCTAACTTTTGTAATATAAGTAGTACTACACAATATGTGGCGAAATTGGAGACAGATTGAAAGTTTGTTAACTTTTGAGTACCTGAGATAGTTTAAATCATTTTAGTTATAAATTAAAGGTAGATAAAATTTAAAATTTAAATGATGCTGGATAAGACATAGTAACGTAAGTCTTTTCATTGTTAATTAAATTCAGATTGACATATTTCTTGAGGTGACAAATATAGAGAAGTTTTTTTTATTAGTGTTTAATTCTCTTCATCTAGACTATTTTACAGCATTGATTTAAGTTTTATGTTTTACTTTATGTACAGGAGATAATTTTCTACGACCTTTGCATACCTACCAATAGTATTTCAAAATAGGAATGTAAAGTGTCTCACAATAATAGTTCTCCCGTCCCACTTTTAAATTTAACTTGGCATTCGCAGTCCCCGCGATCCCTTACGTTTCCTGGCATTAAAAACTCCGTATACAAGTTTATATTCACAAAAGACACATATCGCGTAAATACCCAGGAACATTGTATTTCTCTAGGGAAACCAATTTTCTTCCAACGCTTCTCTACAAGTTATATTTTCTGTTAGTATTTTCCATTTGTTACAAGCAATTTCGAACAGTTTTATGTTTGTACGCGATGCTGGCACATCTGTCTCGTCTCTTGTTATTTATAATTGAAGTCCGAGGTATTGCAGTTCTAGAAGAATGTTCCAAGTTACATCATGAAGGTAAAATGTTAGTTATTATAGTATTTGACCATACACTTATTTATGCCTCATTAACGGGATAAGGGATATGATATTATGGTTTAATACTGAAGATATTAGTCGTTAAGCCATATCAGAGGCCAGTACTAAGCATTGGCGGCTTGAAAACTCTGACCTAATCTAGGATTGGGTCTGGTTTCCCTTCTAGGTTGCGGAGGTCAGATGGCAGTCGCTCTGTGTAAAAACCAGTAACCCTCGTTCAATCCCCTAGATTAGGAAGCCGACCCCGTGAGATACAGGATAAGGCTAGGGAGATGATGATGATTATGGTAGAAATGTAAGTAATAATAAAGTAACAGGTATAATTTATATTTTTTTTTAATTCTTCTATGCTGGCCTGGGAGTGAGAGAAAAACATAGAATGTACCATGTGCATTTCTTCCTATCGATCCGAGGGTTTCAGTATATAGTAATTTAGGCGAAGAGCTGATTAACCTGTCACTACAGCAATATACAAATCGATCTTTAATAACCTTTAAAACTTTGTCAAACGTGGCGGAACGACCTTTGTTTGGGTCGTTAGTTCTCTGCCTACCCCATTAGGGATGAGGGCGTGGGTATAGGTATGTATAATTTCTACATTTTTATTTCGTACCTTTCAATAAATTGATCCAGAGCAATAAAATCAATTGGCTGGTATTCCTTCATGATTATTGTGTAACCCAATATATTCTAAATTCCCAATGTAAATAGCACAATAAAAAAATCCTCAATGTCAAGTTCAATGATGTACCAAAAATGATTTGACACAATAAACGGAACGCATTCGGGACTGGGAGCAAGAAAAAAAAAATAGAATGTGCCAGCTGCATTTCTTCCCGGGCATGATGTAAAAACCAACTAAGGGATCCGAGGATTTCTGTATATTGCAATTTAGACGATGGGCTAACAACCTGTCACTACAGCAATATACCTACAAATCTATCTTAAATAACCCTCAAAACTTTTGTTAGACGTGGGGGAACGACCTTTGTTTAGGTCATTTGCGCTCTGCCGATCCCATTAGGGATGAAGGCGTGATTATATGTTTGTATGTATCATTTCCTCATTTTTATTTCTTACCTATGTATAAATTGATCCAAGGCAATAAAATTAATTGACCGGTATTCGTTTATGATTATTGTGTAACCAAATATATTCTACGGCCGTATTTGTAATCAGCTCTCAAGAGTGACAGCGAGTTTGAGTTCGTATCAAAAATGTAATTTCAGTACAAACTGGCCTGACAAATCCATACTTAATATTGCTCTCAATTGAGCCCAATGTAATGGCAACGTAAAAATTTTCCTCAATGTCAATTTCAATGATGTACCAAAAATGATTTGACACGATGAACGAAACGCCTTCGGGACATTTGTAGTCAGTAGATTTGAAATAACTTATGATTCCGTTGCTTGCTATTTAGTTTTACCTCCCGACAAATTTATTGGTCACACATTAATTTTCGATACAAAAAATTTGCTTCATCTTCTTTTTCTTTTTTTTTTGCTTGATCAAGCAACACGACACATTAAAATAAAATGTATAAATAGGTTAGTAGATAGATAAAATCTTTATAGCATAGGTAGTACAGGTACTCACAGAGTTTCTTCCATACTGGACTGGGAGAGAAAGAAAAACATAGAATGTTCCAGTTGCCCTTCGTCCCGGGCATGCTGTAAAAGACAGCAAAAGGGACTCGAGGGTTACAGTGTATTGTAATTTAGGCGATGGGCTGACAACCTGTCACTATAGCAATACACATTACAATCTAAAATTGCCCTCAATTTTTGTCAGACGTGGCGAAAGCGCCTTTTACGAGGAGTTTGACGCTCTGCCTACCCCGTAAGGGATAAAGGCGTGATTTTATGTATGTATGTATGTATGTGTTACATGCTTATTAAATGAGTTACTGACTCTTAACAGAAATAAACTTCGACGATAGTTTGTTTTCGCTTGCGGATTAGCTAGTGTCTCCCTGTGTCTGACGGATAAACTACGAGGTATGTACCTCGTAGATTATTTATATTTTACAAAAGTATTCAAACATAGATGAACACTTTTTCCAAAAGATCAAGACAAATATACCAGGTCAGATACTTCCCGTCTTTTAGCCAAAGGTAGAAAATTATACTTTTTACACCTAGTCTGATCAACGTAGTCATTTTGTATGGGAAGATCAATTTTATTTTCATCTCTTGAAAAAATATCCTGTGAAAATTGTTCAGTGTTGTTGACTGAGCAACCCCTATATCAGTTTGCTGTCTCTTACACCCGGTATATTTAAAATTGAAATTCCAACGGTAGAAGATTTTCGTTCACTCTAGTTGACTTGCGGTATCTCCTTCAAATATTTGTCTGTGAGCAACACACACGGGCCGAGTATGTATAAGCTCTATACTCGCATTTGGAATAATACGAACGCTTCGTTTGAAATTCAAGCGAGCTCTCGTATTCCACGTGGTCTTTAAATTTATAATGATGAATACGATTCCAGAGAATACTACGAGTGCGGAATGTATGGTTCGTGTTCAAGTTTTTAATTTTTAATATGATTATGTGAAACAGAATTTAATAAAATTTAGGTCAGTCGAAGTAGATTCGCATGTGGATCGAGCACATTTTTTTAAATATCGACATTAAAGAAGAGTCTTCCATGCTGGATTCTTCCATTAGGGATAGAAAAACATAGAATGTACAAGCTGCAAAGAAGCCTTATTTCTGTTTTATACTCATACACTGAAAAATAGTTGGTTAAATTGATGATGAACTTGTTTACATACGAGCATATCAAGTAATATGATTGAGACAATAAAGTTAATGTTAAGATCAATTATTCTGTTGATTGAAATTATTAGGAACTTGGTAGTGGTTATCAAGTACCTTAATTCATGTTATTTTTAACATTATTTTGTCATAAACACATTACTCTATGTGCTCGTATTTGAACAAGTATTTTTTACAGTGATAAGTTGATAAATTGCACGAATATCATTACAGTTATTACTAGGAAAACATTCTACATAACAATTTCCTTAAAAACCAGTCAGTATTTTTTAGGGTTCCGTACTCAAAGGGTGATAAATGGGACCCAATTACTGAGACCTCGCTGTCCGTTTGTCTGTCCGTCTGTCACCAGACTGTATCTCATGAACCGATAATAGTTATAGCGTGATAGCTAAAGAGTTGTAATTTTCGCAGATTATGCATTCCTATTTTTGCTATAACAATAAATACTAAAAACAAAATAAAATTAATATTAGGGGGGAACTCCCATACAACAAATGTAATTTTCTGTCTATCACCAAGCTGTATCCCATGAATCGTGATAGCCAGAGAGTTGAAATTATCGCAGATTATGTATTTCTGTTCCCCGTGTGGTGCTGGGTCAGAATAGCATCACCCCATTATTTCCCGTGGGTTTCGTAAAAGGCGACTAAGGGATAAATCCAGGGAATGAGCTGCAGCGTTCCCTGTGAATGAAAAACTTCTCTGCGCTTACCAACCTGCCTGCCTAACGTGGTGAGTATGGCCCTAATTTTGGGGAGGCCCATGTCTAGCAGTGGACTGTTGTGGCTGATGTTGTTGATGTATTTCTGTTGCCGCTCTAACAACAAATACTATAAATGGAATTAAATAAATATTTAAGGGGGGCGGGCTCCTATACAACAAACGTGATTTTTTTACTGTCACCACGTCATCAGACTGTATCTCGTAAACCATATTAGCTAGATAATTGTTACTTTCAAAGATGATGTATTTTTGTTGCTGCTATAAAACCAATTACTAAAAATAGAATAAAATTAATATTTTAGAGGGGCTCCCATACAACAACGTATTTTTTGACTATTACCAGGCTGTCTCATGAACCCTGATAGCTAATGTTTTTTTTTTTTTCAGATTATGTATTTCTGTTGCCGATCTAACAACAAATACTAAAAATATAATTAAATAAGTATATAAGGGGGCCCCATATTACAAACGTGATTTATTTGCCGTTTATTTCATACATACATACATAAAATCACGCCTTTATCCCTTACGGGGTAGGCAGAGCGTAAAACGCCTCCTAAAAGGCGCTTTCGCCACGTCTGACAAAAATTGAGAGCAATTTTAGATTCTAATATGTATTACATTATTATACGTTTATTTCAGGATATTAAAAACAGCAACAGGTAAACGCATGAAATATTCAAATTACATTAAATTGTATAATTACTAGGGTGTAGCAAAATTCGTTGTTTCCAAATGCAAATCAGCAAGAACTTTGAACTTTAGTATTTCAACATTGTATAACAACATTCTTAGAAGGTAATAACAATAATGAATTGCATCTCATAAAGTTGAGAGGTTATTCCAAAATTGAAATTTAAGAATCATTGATTTCATTAACAAAGAAAGCTCAAAAAGTCACTATAAAATTGTAGCTAGAATCAAGAAAGGTTATATTTGCTTATGAAACAAAGACGGCTTTAACAGCTATTTAAAGCCATTTCAAAAAACAATTGATATCGGAGTTTCGTCTTGTTTCTTCTTATTTATGTGACAATATATACCTTTGTACTAATGTATGTCTTTTTTGCTTTTAGACCTCGTTCAATCACCTAGATTAGGTAGCCGACCCCGTGAGATACGGGATAAGGCTAGGGAGGGAGATGATATACCTTTGTACTAATGTATGTCTTTTTTGCTTTTAGACCAATAACACTACATTACATAAATACGGGTTTTTCATAGAATTATAGATTTTTGTAATGTTTTTCAATTTAACAAAAAAATATAACTCTAATAAAAAACCCTCTGTTTTAGACATTAATAACACAAATTAAAATATTAAAATATACTACACATATATATACTAGTTATTACACAGAGCGACTGTCATCTGACCTCCGCAACCCAGAAGGGAAACCAGACCCAATCCTATTAGGTCAAAGTTTTCAAGCCGCCATTGCTTAGCTCTGGCCTCTGACATGGCTTAGCAACTAATGTCTACTATATAGTATTAAACGATATTAACCAAGACCAACGGCCTAACATGCCTTCCGAAGTAAAGAAATAGCCCCGAATAAACTTACATATCAAATTCGATAACTGAAAAACACATTGGTAAAATTATATTTCCATTTCCATTGGTGGAATTCCACGACCTCAAGAAGCAGCGGCCCTATCCACTACTACAACATTGAGCTTTTTGCTTCATATTAATAACGGTAGGTAATCAGTAATAACAAATGGTTACAATCGTCGTCGTCTCACCCGATAAACTTCCACTGCTGGACATATGCCTCCCCCAAGCACCTCGACGATGATCGGTTTAGCGCCTTCTGCATCCAGCAACTAACCGCGACCTTCACCACATCGTCGGTACACCTTATGGGAGGCTTGCCTACGCTGCGTCTACCATGCCAAGGTAGCCACTCCAGAACTTTCCTGCCCCAGTGGGAGTCGATTCTGCGAGCAATGGTTACAGTACATACATAAACATATAATCATGCCTTTATCCCTAATTGGGTAGGCAGAGCGTAAAAGACTTAAACAAAGGTCTTTCCGCCACGTCTGACAAAGTTTTGAGGGTTATTTAAAAAAAGACTTGTAGGTATATTGCTGTAGTGACAGGTTGTCAGCCTATCGTCTAAATTACAGTATATAGAAATCCTCGGATCCCTTAGCTGGTTTTTACAGCAGGCGAGGAAATGCAGCTGGCACATTTTGTTTTTCTCTCGCTCCCAGTCCAGCGTGGAAGAATACAATACAGTTAGAATACAGTGTCTAAATATTGTATAAATAATGGTACGGAACACTTTGTGCGCGAGTCTGACTCAAACTTGGCATGTTTTTAATTTACAGCATGATTTTGCAGCATTTCATGCAAAGATAGCTCTGTGCGCATATTTGAAAAAAAAAAATGTTGTAAGTTACATATTTGTTATTTACTCAAAAAGTTCTTTCATTAAATACTCTATATAGAGTGCAACATTTTTTATTTTTTGGCAGCCATTTTGGATTTAGAACGCAAGCTGCAAAATGTCATTCTGGTTACCTCAGGGAACAACTGTAGCAATTTTCAAAACAATAATAATTTTTTTCCGCTGATTGACTGTTTTCGGCATAAGTTATTAGGTATGCAACCTAATATTTTACGGTCTACGATATTTTGATTGTTAGATATTTATACAAAAATTTTATAAAGAGGAAAGATTTGTATGTTTGTGTTTATGTATGTTTGTAACGGATATACTCAAAAACTAGTGAGCCCATTTATTTACTTTTTTCATCATAAGAAAGCAACGTAGACTTTTAAAAAATATATATTTATAACAGGATTATCTTCATCTTATATATCGGACATTTTATACATTTTATAATATAATTTACATAATAGAGTTCTGATATATACATCAGTTACAGATGAACACAACATTCAATTTGATTATTATTATCTTTAACATAAGGTAGTAGGTACAAAATATGTGCTTTTAGCAACAACATCAAAGATTTATAATTTAACATAGGCTACTTTTTGCAGCGGGTATGTACATAATTAAATCGTAAAAACTAATTTAGCAGTAAGTGACACCGCTAATAGAAAGCTAGTTATTTAAAAAACTTATATTGGGATCCTGATCACACACATATTTATTATATACGTAGATAAATTCAATATACTAAATTTAATGCCTTATATACGGGCTGTAAGGGACTGTGTCCCGCAAAGTAAAAGGGTTTGCTCAGTCAACAGAACTGAACAACTCTGATCAGTTTCGTTCACTGAGCAACCCCTATCAGTTTTGCGGGATGCTGTCCCTTACAGCCTTAATTTGTTATTTTACTATGCACTCAAATAAATACATCATTCTGTAGTTTTATAAATCGGGCCCCTGGTCATTGCCTGTATACTACAAACTGGGCAACACTGATTAATTTATGGCATGTTAATAACAGTCAGCCAGAAATGCTGGCGACGGTTAGATTCGGCTAATAGAGTTTGCTTCGGTCGGCAGTTATGCCCTGTGGCATAAGAATAACTAAATTGCCTGAATCGACCTAATCCATACTGGGTGTAAAGGTCAGCGTCCCGCAAACTGATAGAGGTTGCTCAGTCAATGAAACTGAACAACTATCACAAGGAAATTCTTTCAGGAGACCAAAAAAAACCTTTACCTTCCTATACAAAATGTCCACTTCGATCAGACAATTTGTATGGCAATGCAATTTTATTTTCACTTCCTAAAAAAAAACCTGCTGTTAGTTGTTCAGTTCCGTTAACTGAGCAACCCCTATATATATACACCTCGTATGGCTAATTAAAGACGCAGATACACGCCTTAGAAACCTAAGGTGTGGCGGCAAGCACGTGTGCAGCCATGTTATTACCTCTGGTAGAATCAGCCTTTCCTGAAGATGTATGCTAAAACTCAGCCTTCTAACGACAGCTTGGAGATTTTGTAAGAATTTGTCAAAAGAGAAGTCGAATCTAACGAGCGCATTATAATCGCCTGCAGCTGCCTAAACGCGGACACAGCTCGGACACGCCTAACTACAATGTCATTTTGTTCATACATCGACAGACGGCATGTTGCACTTGGCATGCGTATGTGTGCGTGTTATAAGTGTTGACAAATTTTGTTATACCGGTCATAATCATCACTCGATTAATCTGGTTCTTGATTAAACCAACGTTTTAATGTGAACTATATTATACTGAAAATTTTTGTTATATTAGTATTTTGTATGAAGTTATTTATCGTCTCTCATCACTTGGGATCTAAAAATGTTCCTATTGGACTCATATATACATACATACATATAATCACGCCTTTATCCCTAATGGGGTAGGCAGAGCGTAAGCAACCTAAACAAAAGTCGTTTTCGCCACGTCTGACAAAAAATGAGGGCAATTTTAGATTGTAATTTGTATTGCTATAGTGACAGGTTGTCAGCCCATCGCCTAAATTACAATACACTGTAACCCTCGAGTCCCTTTTGCTGACTTCTACAGCATGCCCGGGAGGAAGGGCAGCTGGAACATTCTATGTTTTTCTGTCGCTCCCAGTCCAGCATGGAAGAAAGGAAGGGCAGCTGGAACATTCTATATCTAGATATTCTACTCATATATTGAGGTAGAAAAACATCCGTACACGGAACAGTACCTAACCATCATTGGAAAACCAAATTTTATTATTTCCGTTACACTGGGAAACATGCGCGTGTCATGCCCGCTAAGCGTACGCACAATGTGACCCACAATCCGGCGCGGAGTGTGACGTAAATCGGACTGGGGTGGGGAGGTGAATAGCCATTCTGTATGTAGTACTATTATATATTCTGTGACGCGGACGTGGCTGACGCTGGAAAACACCTACCTACTGTATCTTATTTTTCAGGTATAATCAGAGAATATTCCAGATGTAAGGGACAACGTCCCCTAAACTGATAGGGGTTGCTCAGTAAACGAAACTGACGAACTTTTACTGCGAAATTCTTTCAGGAGATGAAATATTTAGCCTTACCGTACAAAATGATCACATCAATCAGAAAATTTGTATAAAAAACCAAATTTCACTTCCTAAAAAAAATCCTGGTGATAGTTGTTCAGTTCCGTTGACTGAGCAACCCTATCAGTTTGCTGGACGCTGTCCCTAACACCCCGTATAAATAGTACTAGGTTATTACAATAAGAGCCGGAGTGCGTAAGCGCAGTGCAACTGAACATGTTTTGTTGTTGCGAACATTGGTATTGGCCATAGGGGACCCTATATATCTGACCCTCTTTTCAGTATCAGCTAACCTTTGGGCTCGAATTAGAATCGTCCTCTAGGTAAAAGTGATATTTATCTAAGTTACTCAGCTTCATGGAGCCCGATGGTGTAGTGGATAGGGCCGCTGCCTCCTGAGCGGGAGGTCGTGGTTCGAATCCCACCACGTACCAATGTGTTTTTCGGATTTCGAATTTCATATGTACGTTTATTCGGCGCTTTTTCCGTGCTTCGGAACGCACGTTAAGCCGTTGGTCCCGGTTAATATCGTTTAACATACATACATACATAAATCACGCCTTTATCCCTTACGGGGTAGACATAGCGTTTAACGCCTCGTAAAAGGCGCTTTCGCCACGTCTGACAACAATTGAGGACAATTTTAGATAGTAATATGTATTGCTATAGTAAGAGGTTGTCAGCCCATCACCTAAATTACAATACACTGTAACCCTCGAGTCCCTTTTGCTGACTTCAACAGCATGCCCGGGAGGAAGAGCAGCTGAAACATTCTATGTTATATATCGTTTAATACCGTAGATATTAGTTGTTAAGCTATTCCAAAGGCCAGTGCTAAGCAATGGCGGCTTGAAAACTCTGACTTAATCTAGGATTGGGTCTGGTTTGCCTTCTGGGTTGCGGAGGTCAGATGGCAGTCGCTCTGTGTAAAAACCAGTACCCTTGTTCAATCCCCTAGATTAGGTAGCCGACCCCGTGAGATACGGGATAAGGCTAGGGAGATGATGATGATTCAGCTTCATATATAGATCTGATAAACTTATCAAACCAATCAGATAATAAACTAGATCTATTTAAGTTACTTGGAGCAAATTATTATTTTTCATCCATATTATTTATTGGTTTCATATAGATGGTGTGGGCCGCGGTTTGCGAATGAAGTGTCTGCAATGGAATACTGGTCCACCCCGAGCAACGGCAATACAGGGTCTGGCTCGTAACCACCCTCTCACCGGAGTCCGGCGCCAAACAGCACGTTGTGTTCCGTTGATGCGTGAGATTGAAAGAGCCATAACAGGTATATTCTGGGTGAGCTGGCTCCATCGTCGACTCTGTCACGGCCATTCCTGACCTAGTGTCTAGAGACAAGTTCAAATATTTTTTTAATTACTTTCCAAATAATTCGGTACCATTCTTTACTCTATATCAACCTGACACGATGACATTTAAGCCCGTAATTATAAAAACAGCACTTCAGACTGACAGCTAGTTTGAGTTCATAACAGAAATATCAATTCAGTACAATGTGGCTTGTCAGATCCATACTTAATATTGCTCTCAATCTTGAAATCGCTTAATAAATACGAGCCTTAGTGATTACAAGGCAATTTACGATACTACCGAAGTACTGAATTAGGGCTTAAGCTCAAATGCAATTTAACACTAGTATTTCATGGCTAATGCTGTAATTCTATGAGTCGTCATTTGCTTTCTATTTTATTTTTTTTACATTATTAATTAAAATCAAAGCAAATACATAAAAAGAGCTGATAACCATTTTATTTGAGCACTGATGCATATAACATCAATAATATTTGTTAAAACAATGTTTAAGGCTTAAAATTTAGCAACAAAAATTTAAACTGCCTTATTTATATATTTTTTGAATGATAATTAATTACAAGGGCGCGTGTATTTTTCACAAAAACCACTACATAGTATAAAACAAAGTCGCTTTCTCTGTCCCTATATCCCTATGTATGCATAAATCTTTTAAACTACGCAACGGATTTTGATGCTGTTTCTTTTAATGGATAGAGTGATTCAAGAGGAAGGTTTATATGTATAATACATGCATAATATACTAGAGAAACACTGATCATTTCCGTGCAAAGCTGGGGCGGGTCGCTAGTATACTATATTATATGGTATATTTTACACGCCAACCGAAACTCGCAAGTTATTTCCACTATGTATGCGCATAAAAACTGTTATCGTACTGACCTTATCAATATTTTCCATATTAACTTATACAATGCTCGATTCTAGATACCACTGGCTAAATTTTAAATTAAAATATTTTGTCTGTCACTTTCAAAATAATAAAATTAGAAAAAGGACTGGCGATTTATACTCTATGGTTTTACACTTTTTCCGCTAGATTTTGACGTGCTTTTGCACGTTTCCCCAGTATTTCTGTCAATTTTATCCACCATATCATAACGGTGGATAAAAATGACCGATAACGCATAAAACCACCGACTATAAATCAAAAATCGGAAAGAATAGATTTCCACTCCTTTTCCAATGTGTTTTAGCCGGCAAATCTAGAATCGAGCCCAGTATGCACCACCATTGCACATTATAACAAATCCAACCATAAAATAATAATCTGCGGAAAAAATATAACTAAATTATAAAGAATTATATTTACTACAAACTAAATAAAACAGTTAGTTTAAATTAAAGTTAAATATTTTTTTTTATTATTATTATCTGCATTATGAGTCACGAAATAAGCTATTAGCCTATTGGCAGCTTAATTTTGTCGAAAGGGGGGGGGGGGAATTTATCGTATAGGGAACTAATTATACGTTTATTATATTGCATCGTTGTGCTACTTGGGATAGCCCTCCGAAGGTTCTTCCGAAAAAGATAATTTCTTTTTTACGTAACCTCATACTGAAATGTATAGGGTTGCATATTTTTGGAATCGGGTCTTTTATTTGTTACCTCACACCAACAACAGGTTTCTGAAAAAAAACATACTTTTTTAACCAATAAGTTGATGACGTCGTAGCTACTACAATACGAACCTATACCAGAACAACGCCATCCGATCCGCATAAGTGGTCCAAACACGGATTTAGCCATGGTTTAGTCAACCCGTGTCACATCTTATACTAAATGTAGATTATCATACCTATTATATCATATATCATACATATATGAGGATACCAATCGTGCTCAGACCCGACATAATATAACAAAACGCGAAAGTCTTAAACAAATAGAGCTAGTCTAGGTCCGTACAACAAAAAAATATATATTAATAGGTCCCAATATCTACCAACGCAATCTTGGTTTACCATCAAAACCGAATCTCAAGTATCCTCTATTAACAACGCTAGCTAAGGCTGTACTCCAGAACAACAAATAACATTTGCTATAGTTTGATAGTTTCCAGAAATAGCAATAGTCTGCCTCTAACAGTATTTGCATAAGCAATAAAACTTTACTCCGAACATCGGATAGCATTGGGGGAACGTTATCAAAGGAAACAGAAGTATATAGTTCAAAGAAAATAGGATAACATCAAAATACGATTGAAATTGTTGCGATTCCATTGTCTTTAAGAATTTGAAAGGTGTACTTACTAGAGAATGTTTGTATCTCCGAACTAGATTATTATTCAAAGTCAGTAGTGCCACAGAGCATGCACTCCTTACAAGCCGCCGATTTTCGTACTACATGCGCAATAACGTGTTTGTACAGATTTGAAGTGGGTTTGTGTGTGTAAGCCGACATAGTCGAAACGGCTCGCGTACCCGTTGGAGCGGGGGAGACTAGGTGAGGTAACATTTCAAATATTTGAATATTTACATACATACATACAAATACGCCTTTATCCCTTATGGGGTAGGCAGAGCGTAAACGACCTAAACAAAGGTCGTTCCGCCACGTCTGACAAAGTTTTGAGGATTATTTAAGATAGATTTGCCGGTATATTGCTGTAGTGACAGGTTGTCAGCCTATCGCCTAAATTACAATATACTGAAACCCTCGAATCCCTTAGCTGGTTTTTACGGCATGCTGGGGAAGAAATGCAGCTGGCATATTCTATGTTTTTCTGTCGCTCAAAGTCCAGCATGGAAAAAGCCTCTTCTTTAGCGTTAGCTTTTATTATATATTACTTTTGATAGTGCATTGAATTGAGATTTTTATTATCTGACATTGGGATTGTTGAATCCTATGTTTTTTTTAAATGTAAAATTAAAGGCAAGGCATGAAATATAAAAATGACTAAGAGAAATCCTACGCTTTTCTATTCAACACAGTACTTTTGCCTTAGTGGCAGTTAGTAAAAAAAATACTGTTTAACGCACCATGCATGAATAAAATTGGTAGGTTCCGTCACTTATTATTTCATAAAAATAATAGTCTATGTTAGGAGGATGATGTCACATGACGATCAATTTCACAAACATTCTGAGTCACAAAGAATTATGTTGTCACGGTTTAAGAGTTCATTAATTAGAGTCATAAACAAATCAATTTAGTTTTAATGCTTGTAAAAACTACTATTCTGTTTAATTGGAATTGATTAATAAAATTGCCGTTAGTCAATAAAGTAGGACGTTGTTTTTTGTATCATAATTATTTGATTACCAGTTCCTAGATATAAACACGTATACATTTACATCTATACATATAATAAATCTCTAGAAGGGTCGTGTCTGTACTTTGAATATTTTTACAAAATAATAATTGCAGCAGGCATTATTAACGATATAAAGATCAAAACGATTTTTTAAAAAATTTTGACTGTCTGTCTGTCTGTATGTTACCGCATCACGCCAAAGTTACTAAACCGATTTCGATGTAAAAAAAAATTCAACTGTGTGTTACCCGGGTAGGGTAGTAGATTGTTTACTGCTGTTGTGACAGATTGCAGCCCATCAAATGTTTTTTTTGTTTTGACAGAAGAAGATATTCACTGAAAAATATTTGGATTTTATCATTTTATAATCACTGTCGTTGGAAGAGTCACGGTTACATAGTCAGTTAATAATACAGCTGCATAAAACATACATACATATAAATCACACCTTTATCCCTAATAGGGTAGGCAGAGCGTTAACGACCTAATCAAACGGACCTAACGACTCGGATCCCTTAGCTGATTTCTTACAGCATGCCCAGGAGGCAATGCAGCTGGCACATTCCATGTTTTTCTCTCGCTCCCAGTCCAGCATAGAACCTTACCGGAAAAAAATACAGATGCATAATAACATAGTTATTGAAGAAGAAAAAAATGCATAGACTGTAATAGGAATTTATATCCTTTGCCGGCATCAGCAAGCAAATTCAGGATACACTGTCTAGCAAGTTGCAGTTTAGTAACAGTTATAGCAAGTCACTCTTACAATACAGTGCAAACAAAGTAGGCGCCAGGACACAGCCTTGTTTTACTCCACAGGTAACGGGGAAAAAGTCAGACTGTTCACTGTCAACGGCGACACAACACTGCATGTCATCGTGCAGGAGTCTTAATAGACGTACAAATTTCTCTGTGCATCCTATCCTCTCAAACACAACCCACAGAGCTTCACGTGGCACACTATCAAAGGCCTTCTCAAGGTCGACGAAGCAGAGATACAAATGACGCTCTTGCTCTCTCCTTTTTTCTTGAAGTTGTACACACATGTACCACGATCAGGTCGGAAGCTAAACTGAGTATCCGGTAGAATGTTTTCCGATAGTTTCATTGAACAGATAGTAATTAAATACCGTGGTTATAATTGCAATCACAACGGTCACCTTTAGTCTTATACAGAGTAGGTGGGACTCGTTCTTTCTCCCACATAAGACTAAAAAGTTCCCAAATAGCCGAATGCAACTATTTACCGCCGTATTTAAGCAATTCTCCCGGTATAGAGTCTATACCTACTGCGCGCTTGTTTTGCTGTTGTTTAATAGCAAGAACAATCTCATCATGTTGCAGTGGCTCATCCAGCTCAAAATCAGTGGGGTATTGAGGACTCGAGCGAATGTGGTCTAGATCTGCAAAACGATTCACATTCAGCAGGGCGTAAAAATATTCTGCCCATTGTTTGAGGACCTCCTACTTGCTTTTCAGAAGGTTTACTCCATTGTCAGACTGTAAGGCACCTTTGCAAGGGAAATCGAGCCAACCAAATTTCGCACCTCACGATTAAACTCCCCGAGCTGGTTTGTGTCAGCCAACCAACACCAACCAACACAAAGATAAAGCTATCTTGCCACCATTTATCTCTAGTCTTTTGAGATAGTCTACGTAGTTCTAGATCACTTTGCTTGGTCACTGCAGTGATTCTGACCTGGCTAAATCCACTGCACTGTCGAAGGAGACGCCGATGGTTTTCCAGTGCCCCTGACGACACTTTATCATTCTCATCAAACCAGACCTCGTTTTTACGGACTTTGCGTCCTAATGTCATTGTTGCAGTGTTTATTATTTGAGAAGATAAAGTATCCCAGTTACTTTCGACATCATTGGCCTTTTTATACGTGGAAGGCAGTGAGGAAACCAAGGCATCAAAATAATTCTTCCTAGTTTCGCAATCTTTAAAACTGTCTACGTTCAAACAGACAGGCTTAGATTTCACGGACTTATGAGGATGTCTTAGGCGGAGACGCAACTTAGTCACTACAAGTCGATGACCAGTCCAGCAGTGCACACCACGCATGACGCGGGTGATTTGAACTTGAGAGATATCCCTTTGTCTTACTATAACATAGTCTATTAAATGACAGTATTTGAATCTGGGGTGCATATACCTGTGTTTGTGTATGGCGGGAAGTCTGAACATGGTGTTCGTGATTGCAAGATGAAATTGAGCACATAAACTAAGAAGCAGCTGACCGTTACTATTCATGCTATTCCGTGTCTGCGTAAAACATTAGGCCAGGCCTTATAGTCTTTTCCTACTCTGGCGTTGGTATCACCCAACAGCAAGAAGTTTTCTCTGGTGCGTATATTGCCAATACTTCGGGCCACTTGTTCATAAAATTTCTCCTTAATGTCATCAGACTTGTCTAGCGTAGGAGCGTAGACACAAATGATATTCAGGTATGTTTCATTCTCCAGGTAAAGGCGCAGTGTGGAAACGCGGTCTGATATGTGTACCGGATATTTCTGTAATTGCTTTACAAGCTGGTTCTTGATCGCAAAACCAACCTCGGACCTTACGAGGTTCAGAAGCAGGGAGACCTGTCCAGAAGAAAATGTAATTACCACCATGCTCAACCAACTCTCCTTCTTCAGCAAGATGTGTTTCGCTGAGAGCAGCCACATCAACATTATAGCGAAAAAGTTCCCGAGATACAATAGCAGTTTTCCTTTCTGGACAGTCGTTGATATCGTGATCAAAGAGTGTTCGCACGTTCCACTCACCAAATATTATGTTAGATGTTAATGTACTATTATTCTTGTAACGTCGACCGCGAGTTTAATGATGCGGAGGCAGCCGTGGTTGCTACCGTCCTAGTTGGCGGGGTAAGCAATTTTTGAGACAATTTTTCTGCCTACCTAATAAGAGCTGCTTTGTCACTCCAGGTGCTACCAAATCCCCTCTGTCCTCCCAGTGCAGATTGGAAGCGACCACGGCGTTTTAAAAACACCCCCGAGCTGCCCATGTGCATTCCTCAGACAAAGATAAGTCTGCATTAAACCGGCCCTCTCTACCTCGGCCCATCGCCACGGGACTTTTCATACTCGGAGTCCATTTTCGGAAGCAGTCAGGTGCGAAGGAGATATTTAAGTGCACAAGTGTACGCGCAAACACACGCGCAAGCACTCTTTCGTCCCAACCCTTCTTGATCCAGTGGAACGGAGAAACGTTACGACTGGAGAAGGGATGGATGCAGTGTCTGGCCGACGATTGCTTTTGACCTCTATCGTCGCCCTCAGCCTTCCACAATGCCTTGCTGTTTCGCCGCATCCGCCAAGGTCCGTTGCTAAGTAGCGTGGGTTACCTTCTGCGCCGATACAGACTTCGTGCTACTAGTGCGGGAGGCATCAGACCTTTCTGCCGAAACAGAATAGGTCCCCCTCGGCCAGGTGTAGCCCGCGAGCCGACGCGGTTTACTGGGATGTGGCAGCTGTGAGTACTGCAGCTACTTGAAGTCACTGGCGAGAGTTGCAGGCCGCCTGTACCTGGCGGTGCAACACCCATTACGGCCGGCTAGTATACTTAAGCGGAAAAAGACGCCCCGCTACATCTCATATTGATAAATATAGTGATAGACAAAGAGTCGAGGATGGATCAGGTTAGGTACATACTACTTCGTTTTTTGTATAAAATGTTCTGCAACAAAAGTGAGCCCTAATTTCATCTCGATAACATAATCTGCTATGCTGCAAAAATGAATAATATAAAAACAACTAATATTTTCTTAAAATTTGGCAAAATCTACAGGCCACAAGTTTGTATTTTGTATGAAAATAAACACTGGTAAAATTTATTAACCTGACGTAAGTGCTATGTCTACAATTTTACTCTAATAATGTGCCATTCCCATTGAATTTAGCCTTGATCTTGGAAATCAACAGATTTTGTGTTGTGTTTGATATCTTGCCAATGGACTTATTCTATTACTCACTTCTTACGACATACGTTGTATTCTCTTTGTATCAGTTTAATTTACTGCACGTATTGGTTTTACTGTAAGTGTAGTAAATAAGTAAATTTCTATTGATAAATGAAGTATATCCTATCAATACATAAAATCACGCCTTTATCCCTAATGACGTACCGCCACGTCTGACAATGTTTTGAGGGTTATTACAGATAATATAAGTACTATATTGCTATAGCGACGGGTTGTCAGTCCATCGTCTATATTGCAATACCCTGAAACCTTCGAATCACTTAACTGGTATTTAGCATGCCCGGAAGGAGATGCAGCTTGCACATTGTATGTTTTTCCATCAGTCCCAGTCCAGCAAGCAAGTAACATACAACATGTCACTAGATGTCGTAACTTAGTTCTTACGACATCATGTGACAAACTGCGAAATGATGTTAATATAATGCATTTTTTTTGTCGGTTTGTTCTTGACTAGAGACAACCGTTAAAAGTGATAAAAACAGTCTCAAAGATGAAGCAAGCTTACCCAACTAACTTAAAGGTACTTTCATTCCTACATATTTAACTGAATATGGCAAAATTCTGCCCTTTGGGTCAGTGCAATATTCAAAATATTAAAAAAAAAAAAAAAAATCAAAAGACATTTGTACGGCATTAGCAGTTAAATGCTTTTTAATATCATCACAAAGCACACCTATAAATTATAAATGTAATGTGAGGCTGATGGTCAATAGCCTAATAAAACTACGAATTTGATGTCTGTAAAATAATTAATTTGGTACTGGCAGAATATCAGCGCTGTAGTATTAAACTACAGCACAATGCTGAGTCAGCGCCAAGTTGACTGACACAATGTGGACAGTGTGGTACACTGGCACTGTTGTTTTTGTATGTTACATATTAAGTTTGTTTTGTATTTTTGTCATGTTACGTTTGTTAATGTTAAGTTCGTTATATTATTGTCCTCATTGTTCCTTATTGTAACTTTTTCTCTTGTCTGTACCATTTCCTGTATCTGTTTTGTGTCAGTCAATAAAAGCTTTAATCAATCAATCAATCAAAAAAAAAAAAAAACTTTTAAATGTGAAATAAATAAATAAACTGTTTTCGCTGTATTTTTTTAAAAGTTTAAATAAGGTTTAGGAGTAAATTGTTGAGGGCAGTTGACCGAGTGATGGTAGATGGAAAAACTGTTTCTTGTATGGCGCCATCTGTCAGCTACATGGTATCTAAGCTGTATATAATAGGTCCCCTGGTTTTACTGTAGGTACCTAAACCCAAGATTATAGAAATAGTTGGCATATCCTATAATTTCTTCACGAATTTCATTACTAACTGCCTCCGTGGTCTTGCGGACTGAGTCATGGGTTCTCGATCCGGACATCCCATTCGATTCCCGGCGGGGTACAATGACTTTGTGTTGTTGTTCCTAGTTTGGTTAGAACTTTGCAGGCTGATTGTCCGAAAAAATGATCCATGCTGGATGGGCATGTCGTGTCGGTCCTACGCCTGATTTCTTTCTGGTCGTGTCAGTCAATCTGTCCCATCAGAATCAGAGATTGAAGGAATAGGAAGTGCACTGCACCTGTATATAGCGCAAACACTTGGGCACTAAAAACAAGTCCTGCGCAGTTGGCCGATGTCTGTGAGATTGACTGCTATCACTGAAAATCGGTGGGAGGACTAACTACTTATTATTACTTTCTTCCCCAACCCCTGCCCAGCACAGAAGCATCATCAAAAATGTATCATGAACAAAAAGCAAAATTACGTCCCAGCTCGTTACAATAGAATACGAGTTTCTTTCACTCAACAAAATCCACAATAAGTCTCTATTGTTGTCAACTTGCCGACGTGTAAAGCCGGAATTACAAAATAATTTACTGTTCGTGTGTACGTAGAACTTCTGTCGTCTACGCATTTGATGTGAGGAGTGTCACACACATATACGGCAAGCTTTGGCACTCGCAGATATATATATTTTTTTAACCTGAATTATCCCACTGCAGGGCAAAGGCCTCCCCTTTCTTTTCCCACTTGTCCCGATCGCAAGCCAAGCTTTTCCAGTCTTTTTCAAAAGCGTCCACGTCGTCGCGCCACCGGCGAGGGGTACCCAATCGGTCGTTAATTTGGCCCATCTCTCTGGATGTATTCTGCAAACGTGACCTGCCCAGTCCCATTTAATTTTGCCGTCTTCTCGGTTACATCAGTGATGCGCGTTTTGGAGCGCAGAGTCGTGTTCCGGTGATAGTATACAGGTTATTTTATAATATTGTACGTAAACTGATATTTAGGGGATGCTATGCTCAGACAATGAAACTGTAGCGCAGATAGATGGCGCCACATCAAGATACAAGAATCCTGAAACGCGGTATCAAAGTTTGCTCGGCGATCTGCATATATACAACTTCCGAACTAATCCAGTCGGACTCCGGTCCCCTGGTCGCAACACCCGACCAGGCGAGTAATTACCCTTTTCCCATCCGTCATCACTCGGCAAACTGGCCTTAAGGAAATGCTCCTAAAAATCAAATCGACTATCACTAAAAAAACAAATATTTTAACCTTCCCATAAAAAAATACCACACCGATCAGTCAATTTGTATGGGGAAGTATTGTTTTATATTCGAAAAATAAAACCCTTAACAGCCGTTGTTCGATTTTTTTGTCTGAGCATCCCCCCGTCAGATATCTAATAAATGTACAATACTGTATATTTTATCAAAGAAAATCATATTTATGCAAAAATCTGGCCAGGATCATATAGGACACCCATAATTAAACGGCATCTTTAATCATTGCAAGGGTATATTGTAAACGCATATAAACTTTTAACAGTTTGTTCATAAAACTTGCCTCTCTTCTGTTTTTTTAATACAGTAAATAGTGTAAATATTGTTAATTTATTATTTATAACACAAAACATACATACATACATATAGTCACGCCTTTATCCCTAATGGGATAGGCAAAGCGTAAACGACCTAAACAAAGTTCGTTCCGCCACGTCTGACAAAGTATTGAGGGTTATTTAAGATAGATTTGTAGGTATATTGCTGCAGTGACAGGTTGTCAGCCCATCGCCTATATTGCAATATACTGAAATCCTCGGATCCCTTAGCTAATTTATACAGCATGCCCGGGAGGAAATGCAGGTGGCACATTCTAAGTTTTTCTCTCACTATCAATCCAGCACGGAAGAACAAACGAACACAAAACGAATATAAATAAAACAGGTTCATAATTTATCTGAATATGTATGTAAATCTCCTGGCACAAAACAATTATGTTTATTTATTGTTCTTTGATGTGGTTTACGAAAATATTAATCCAGAAGTCAAAATGGTTTCAAAATCTTTTTTATTTACAAATAGGCTTGGTATGGATTAACTTGATGGAATCAAAGAACCTTATTCGATTAAAAATACCTCAACTATAAACTGAGTAGCTTTAACTTAAAATACTACCACGCACCTAAAATAGAATACAATTGGCAACCCCATCGGAGAATATACGAGGTTTAAAACTCTAGCCAAATTTATTTAAAATAATATGTTAAAGTAACTTATTTGAGCGTGTAACCTGTGTGCTATAAAAGTTCAACAACATAACCTGTAAGGACTGCAGGTATTTACCTTTTACCGCTGGATATTTTTGAATTACAAGATCTTTACAATCGAAGCAGTTGAGAATTTGCCGCGCGGTTGCTTACTAGCGACTGTAGCCTTGCTCCAGGAGATTCAAACACTGTGGCCTGTTTAGAGAGCGAACACCTAGCACCCTCGAGACCAGTTGCAATGCCATCTGAGAAAAAAAATGAAAAAAGAAATGTTACATTTCTGATCGTGTCTCCTGAGGATGTGGCTAGTGCAATAGGCTCTTGCTCGGCGGGAGGTCTGGACGGCTTGAGACCCCAACACCTTAAACAGCTCATTGGAGGACTTCTATTGGAATCTTTGACGACGTTATGTAATTTTTTGCTAGAGGGCAATTTACTTAAGAAGGTGTGTTTGTTTTATGCTTTGTTGAAAAAGGACGGTGGTATACGTCCCATAGCTGTAGGAAGCTTTGTCAGGGAAAGGTGTCGGTCTGTCAGGGAACTAATGGCAGGCGTTTTGCAACCGCATCAGCTAGGTTTAGGCACCCCTCTTGGTTGTAAGGCACCTATACATGCCACCCGAGCTTTTGCTTTGGATCTTGTGCACTCCGTTGATGTAATCCTAAAAGTTGACATGAAGGATGCATTCAATACGTTTGAGAGGGACGTTATGTTGGCCGAGGCAAGGGATAAGATCCCATCGTTTCATCCCTTTCTTTGGCAATGTTACGTCTCTCCCAGCAACCTCTATTTTAATGCTCATATGATTCCATCACAGGTTGGCGCACAGCAGGGTGACCCTTTAGGCCTTCTTTTGTTTAGCCTTACTATTAATGAGTTGGTCAAGTCTTTCGAGGCACCATTGAATGTTTGGTACCTGGATGACGGCACTTTAGGTGGTTCTCCCAATGATGTTGCAAGGGATATAGCGGCTCTTGTCTCAGAACTGAAAGAGATTGGCCTTGAAGTAAATAGCAGCAAATGTGAGCTATTTGCTTGTGGTGATGCTGCAGTGGGTCATTTGACAGAGCTTCAGTCGTTGTTACTTGGCGTTATAGTGTTAAAGTGTTTGAGAAAGGAGTCGTTGTCTCTCTTAGGAGCTCCTATTTTTGACGAAGGGTTGCCAACAGCCATACCAGATGCCCTATAGCCCGGTCTTATCAACATCTTCAACAGTTGTCTGCCCACGTTGTTCTTACATTGCTAAGAAGCTGCTTATCGGTGCCTAAGTTGGTATACATAATGCGGAAATCTGCAACTAGGCATTTTCTTCATCCCATGGGAATCTGGTTACTAAGATTCTCCCGTCTAATGGTGCCAGAATTGATACTCCTTTCATGGGAGAGGCTTGGACTGTTTGGTCGCAGATGTATCCTAACAGTACTATTCCTGACAACGCTGCAGTGCAGCGCAACTGGGATGACCTGGCATGCAAAGAGACTATAACCAACCATCTGTCTGCCGCATGCGGTGTGGATGTTGCTCGTTTGAAGGCGGCCTCTTGCCCTGAATCTGGTGCTTGGTTGCACGCCCTTCCGTCTCCACACTTAGGAACCTTACTGGATAACTCTTCTCTTAGGGTGGCTGTGGCGTTGAGGCTGGGATGCGCTGTTTGCGAGTCACATCAGTGTAAATGTGGTAGTACAGTTGACACCGAGGATCATCACGGTTTGGGCTGTGGTAAATGTGCGGGAAGATTCCCGAGACACCACATGCTCAATGACATTCTCCGATGAGCTTTGGTGTCTGCTGGTGTGCCATGTACGCTGGAGCCGCCTGGTTTGTGTCGTACCGATGGGAAGCGACTAGATGGGCTCACGCTGGTCCCTTGGAAGCGTGGTCGTTGTCTTGTTTGGGAAGCAACCTGCGTCAGCACATTTGCCACGCTCAGTCCGTGCAGCAGGTTCTGCTACTGAGTGAGCAGCATCACAAAAGCGCGGAAAATATGCTTGTTTGGCAGGCAATTATATTTTTATAACCTTTGCTGTGGAGGTGACTGGTGTATGGTGCACGGAGGCTAAGTCTTTCTTTTTAGACTTGAGTAGACGATTGAGGCTCAATAGCGGAGATCCCCGCACTGTGTCGTACCTGATGCAGCACATATCGTTGGCTATTCAGCGTTTAAACGCAGCCAGCGTTATGAGTACACTTCTTCTGGGTACGATGCGGGGCGGACTTTTTAACTAATGCAAGTTGAATTTCTGTTTTTTTTTTATATTTCTTTTTTGTTTCTTAGTTTTTAATTTTGTTTTAAATTAATTATATAGGTATTTTTTTTTTTGTAATCATGTGTTTGCATGGTTTTGTATGAAATTATTGTTGTTATTTTAATTTTGAATTTGAACTTTCTATGACACCCATGATGACACACCACTTTCATTTTGTATTAATAATACAATACAATTGTAATATATATTTCTACTAAAGATACCTAATATATATAGCAACCTTTTTATAATAAAGATTCTCAAGTCGAACAACGACCCGATGAACCCTTTTGTCAGAGTTTCAAACCGCCTAGTAGCACAGTTATTCGGCCTCTGACATGGTTGAGAGTAACAACCACTGTCAAAGACAGCGACCGGGTCCCTCCGAGGCACGGAATCCTTTTTCTTTTTGAACAATGAGGTGACTCTGACAGCAATGTTATAACAAAACTGGGGAAAACCTCACAAAGATTCAATCAAAATAAAGACATATTGTTTCGCCTGAAATAAACCCTCAAATTTACAAAATATATGAGTTCCGGTAGAGATACGAGCTAGATTGGACTTTATACTCGCTGTAAAAATTATGTATTTTAGTTCAAAATTTATTGCATGTGTCACTCTTTAGAATTACTTTGTATTTTGACCAAATGAACGTCGAGAGCTCCTTTGTTACTTTTAATTAGTAAATATTCGTCGTTTTTAGAAAGTTTCTGCGAATTTTGACACTTGCACCTTAAAAATGGAATGAAAGCGTGGGAATGATTAGTCACCCAATTTGTTAACAATGTTATAGACTTTTTATCTCATGACTGCCGCTTTGTCATATTTGTGTGTGTAAATGTAGCTACGCGCACATTTTTTTAGTTTGCGTAAGCTCGGCATAGTAAACCTGTATTTACGCACATATGTGCGCGTGTCTGTACGCACAACCATTACCATGACCCAGCGACAGTCGTGAGATAAAAACGCTATACTGAATATAAACTAGTACACACATTTTTTTAAATTAATCTGTGTTAGTATTTATTTGATTGTACATACATACATACATACATAAATCACGCCTTTATCCCTTACGGGGTAGGCAGAGCGTTTAACGCCTCTTAAAAGGCGCTTTCGCCACGTCTGACAAAAATTGAGGGCAATTTCAGATTGTAATATGTATTGCTTTAGTGACAGGTTGTCAGCCCATCGCCTAAATTACAATACACTGTAACCCTCGAGTCCCTTTTGCTGACTTCAACAGCATGCCCGGGAGGAAGGGCAGCTGGAACATTCTATGTTTTTTTTATCTCTCCCAGTCCAGCATGGAAGAATTTATCTCTCCCAGTCCAGCATGGAAGAATTTGATTGTATGTTATGACTAAACGACTTGAGAAGATTAATCAGCAAGGTATGAGTCGTCTCTTACCTCATACCTCACTATGCGGTTACAGAAATAGTCCTTACAATTTTATAACAACAGATACTCGATTAAGAGCGTTTATACCGAGCACTTGTTAAAAAATCATACATAACTCGCAAAATTTAGACTATTTTAAAACTTTGTTCTAATACTACGTTACTAAATAAGAGCTAATGTTTTTTTTAGATAATGAATTAAGTAGCAAATAGTACCCCGCAGTCACTATTGAAATCATTGCTAAAAACAATCGGTTTTTTGGCGAAAATTTTGTAAAGTCTAAAATAAGTAGGTAATCTAAATTTTGCTAGTTACGATTTTCTAACGAGTGAGGACGCCACCGATTGGTAAAACGCTCTTAAGGAAGCAATTAATTCAGATCAACAATAGTGTTTGCATTTTGTTTGAAATACAGTCCCCATTCCTTTATATTTTATTCTGATGCTACATAAATATATCATCCACATTCAAATATGTCATATTCAGCTCAAGTCTTGTAAGTATTAACTTCCATAAAGGACACCATGAATTGCAATCACTCTTGCTCTCACTGAATGTTAAATAACTGCCTCCGTGGTTTAGAGATCTGAGCCATGGGATCCTGATCCGAATGTTCTGAGTTCGATTCAGAACCAGGCGGGAAATACAAAGTAAATATTAGTTTATTTTATCACTTTATAAGGTTTTTCCCAGTTTCGTTAGGACATTGCAAGCTACATCGCCTGATTGTCTGAAAAAAAAGGTTCTGTGCTTCAAGTCGTCGGCACGTCAAGTCGTCAGTTCCGGTGTCTTTGAAAGTAGTTGTTACTCAAACCATGTCAGAAGCCTAATATAGCTTTGCAACTAGGCAGTTTTGAAACTCTGGCACCGGGGTTCATCGGTTCGTTGTTCGACTCAAAAATTCACTTGCTAAGAAGAAAAAGACCTTTGTATTCAAATAAAATATCATCGTATACAAAACCTACAAACTATAAATCCCAATCTAAACTTTCTTGCGCCATTAAAATACATTTAGGGGATTAGAAATATTTGAATTTACCTTTAAATTGCGACAATAAAATTCAATGACTGTCTGATTTTGGACCTTACGGGTAACAAAATAAATCCAATTCGGCCAACTACTTTGCAAATAGACACGAAATGAGTTTCGGACTCCGGTTTTCGGGTCAGTGCACAACATTAAATTTTATACGATACTTGTATTTAGATTCTACTACTACTCTTTACTTGTGTGAGCTATAATTAATAATTAGCCATTTAGATTTCTTATAATGGCTTCGATTACCTTTTAATGAAAGCTTAGTATTAATAGATGAACACGAGTTGACTAAACGATCGAAAAATGACTGATGCCGTGTTGGGAGCATGTAGACCATCGGTTGGTGGTGGTCTGCCGCCATGGTGTAGGTTCGGGCTGTAGGGCGTCGTGACGTGGTGATGATCCAGTACTAAACCATCTTAGAATTAACTGATAAAAGGTAGTAAGATACTTTGTACACTCACTATACGCAATGCAACATCTGATCACGGATTAGGTGCTCTGTTTAGGAGATACAGCCTTCTGAAGGTAAATATCTTAAGGTTAATATAAATATCAATAGTAGAATAGTACAAGCTTTCCTAAAATAAATAACAGAACTCAACGTCTTTCTTTATTCGAAAATTTATCGTTTCTTTACCTACATGGACATTGGACAAGATGGCCGTTTATTAATATTAAAACGATATGGCGTGAAACCGTACTTTCTAGTTAACTGCTTCTAACCACACGTTAAGATGACATTGATGTACAGACCACCTTGTAGATTCTTAACCTGGAGGCTGGGTAGACGGACTGCATCTGGTGAAAGAAACTTTGCTTTTATTTTTGTCGCTGACATTTTCATTTCAGATTATGATGGAATTGGTTTTATGATAAAACAAACTAGCATTCTGACAAAATACTGGCCATAATCCAAACAAAAGTCCTGAGAAATCCAGTTTCTTTAATCAAAAATCTAGTAATTTGTCAAAATCTGGGTTTTTGATTTTATGATTAAATCAATATCGGTTGCTAAACAAAACAATAGAGGCATGAGGTAATTATTTTTATGTTATAATTTCCTATAATGATCACCTTTGTGAACTAAATTTAAGTTTGTTTATTTATTTTATTTTTATAATAAAATCAGAAACCAATTGATAATAATCCAGAATAAAATACTAGTTTGTTAATCAGAAAGCTGGATTTCGCAGGACTTTGGCAGAGTTTTAGACATTTCTCTGAATTATGACCAGTATTTTAAATGTTTTTGTTTTGTTTTCAAAACCCCGACATAACGTGACATTTACAATTACGAGTAGTCCTCGCCGTACATTTCTTTCTTTTTCATAGATACTTTCAGAAAAAATAACTATCTTACTGTTCTTTATAGATACTTCCATGCTGGACTGGGAACGAAAGAAAAACATAGAATGTGCCAGCTGCATTTCCTCCCGGGCATGCTGTAAAAACCAGCTAAGGGATCCGAGGGTTTCTGTATATTGCAATTTAGGCGACAGGCTGACAACCTGTCACTACAGCAATATACCTACAAATCTATCTTAAACAACCCTCAAAACTTTGTCAGACGTGGCGGAACGACCTTTGTTTAGGTCGTTTACGTTCTGCCTACCCCATTAGGGATAAAGGCGTGATTATATGTATGTATGTATGTCTTTATAGACGAAATAGGACAAACTGACCGTGCGTTGCCAGTCTTTGGGAAACCTATTATCTCGAATTATCTTTTAATTGGAATAACTTTTGCAGTCATAATGCAGTCAGTATGTATAGTTAGTCAAGAAGCAAGTGTGAAAACAAGATCGGAGATAACTGCAAAATTATTTATTTAATCACTTTACTTTGAAGTATTAATGAAATATTGGACATCTGTAATCCTCTCGTCACCGACACTTTGAAGACCGTAACTTTGGGAATGTGGTTATACCACTTCAAGATGATATTTTCTTGTAAGTGATTGGCATTGAGCTTTGAGTTTACGCAGAAAACTTACGCGAGTTTTCAAGTAAACAGTGAAAACAAGAGATTTTACGAAAACAATGCACACTAAATCACACAATTTTATAAGGTTTCCTCTATTGATCGTCATGAATTTGCGGTGCAAACCATGGCACACTTAACATCGTGCCCGGCGTGCCCCAACACATGCACGCCAGCGGATTTAATGAACGGCAGTCAATCTTTTTTTTTTTTTTTTTTATATATATAGGCGAGCATTTGTCCGCCATCTCACCTGGTGGAAAGTGACGATGCGGACTATGTTGAAACATACTCACCTATGTAGTGCCTATTCACTCTCGCCTTGAAAAGGCCCAGGTTATATTGTTCCGGAAACAGATCCGCCGGCAGGGAGTTCCACTCCTTAGCCGTTCGCATTAAGAATGTGGAAGCGAACCGCTTCGTGCGAATTTGTGGTATATCCACGACATAAGGGTGGAACCCCTGTCCACGCCTCGTGCTCCGGAGATGGAAAGGGGAGGGGGGTATAAGGTCATGAAGTGCTAACGCGCACTCCCCGAAATGTATCCTGTAAAATACCGACATGCACGCCACTCTGCGACGGTGCTCAAGGTTCTGTAGTTTTGCCTCAACCAGTGCTGAGTCTCCAATGAGCTTCTTAGCGCGTTTCTCGATTGAGTCTAAGGCAGCCAGCTGGTATTTAGCTGAACCGTCCCAAAGGTGGCAGCAGTACTCCATACACGATCGGACTTGAGCTGTGTACAACTGCAATAGCTGTCCCGGTGTGAAGTATCGCCTCACCTTCGAGAGGATACCAAGTTTTTTGGCAGCTGTTGTGGCCAGAGACTCAATGTAACGTCCAAAGTTCAAGTCGGACGTAAGGCTCATACCAAGAAGCTCAAGATGGTCAGAAATCGGTACGGATACATCCCGGAAAGTTGGAGCCAGGTTAAAAGGACTCCGTTTTGTCGAGAATAGACACGCCTGGGTTTTGGATGCGTTGAACTTGACGAGATTGGCATCGCCCCACTCGGATATCACCCTTAGCGATGAGTTCAGACGATCCACCATGGACTCCCGACAAGACTGGATTGTTTCACTGTTGGCCCTTGCACTGGACAGATATCTGTCAACAACCGTGCTGTCATCAGCGTACCCAAAGGTATCGGGTGTAAACATGTCGTTGATATGCAGCAGGAATAAGGTTGCAGACAGGACAGAACCCTGAGGAACTCCGGCATCAATAGCCTGTTGTCCGGAGGAGCAGCCTTCTAAGACCACTTGTATGGATCGTTCGCTCAAGAAGTCCGAAATCCAGTTGCAAAGGCCAGCAGGTAACCCGTAGGCGGGAAGCTTGCCAGTAAGGCTAGCGTGCCAGACCCTGTCAAAGGCCTTGGAGATATCCAGAGACACGGCAAGTGCTTCACCATGTCTCTCGATAGCCTCGCTCCATAAGTGAGTGGCATGCACGAGGAGGTCACCCGTCGATCGCCCTCGGCGGAAGCCGTATTGGTGATCGTTAAGGAGATCATTATCCTCAAGGTATGCCAGGAGCCGATTATTCAGTACACGCTCCATAATCTTGCAGAGTATAGAGGTTACCGATATGGGTCTATAGTTGACAGGGTCTGCTCGACTACCTTTTTTGGGTACAGGTTGCACATTTGCAAGCTTCCACGATTTGGGAACAACACCAGTCTCAAGTGAGAGGCGGTACAGGCGTGTCAACACCGGAGACAACTCAGGCGCACAGTTACGCAGGACGATTGCAGGGATACCGTCAGGGCCACTTGCTTTATTCACGTCTAGATTTCGCATGGTTTTAAGGACCTCTTTTTGCCGGATGCGTACGGCTGCCATAGAGCAGTCGACACGAGGTAACGGGGGTGGTATTTTACCTGCGGCATCAAGACGCGAACTTTCCGCAAAATAGGAGGCAAAAAGATTGGCTTTCTCCTCCGCAGTATGAGCAAGCGACCCATCAGGTCTCTGCAGAGGCGGTAAAGATGGCTGGCAGAAATTTGTTTCCACTGCTTTCGCAAGCGACCAGAATGCTTTACTGCCAGCCGGATAGGAAGCAAGCTTAGCGCCTACTCGGCCTATGTGGGCGAATCGAGCCCTGCGTAATTCCTTTTTGCTTAACTTGGTGGCTTTGTTATAGTTTTTCTTCAGATCGCGAGTATTCGGAGCTTTGCGTGCACGAGCATCTGCAATACAAGTGTAAATTTCTACTAAAAATACCTATCAATTAGTAGAGTTTTACGTTTATATTACTAGATGAAATGGAATGCTAAGATTTTTTATGGTTTTTGTTTGGTCCAATCTGGTCATAGAACTTTAAAAATATAGCAACCTTTTTATAATATAGAATCTCAAGTCGAACAACGACCCGATGAACCCTTTTGTCAGAGTTTCAAACCGCCTAGTAGCACAGTTATTCGGCCTCTGACATGGTTTAGAGTAACAACCACTGTCAAAGACAGCGACCGGGTTCCTCCGAAGCAAGGAATCCTTTTTCTTTTTGAACAATGAGTTGATTCTGACAGCAATGTTATAAGAAAACTGGGGAAAACCTCACAAAGATTCAATCAAAATAAAGATATATTGTTTTGCCTGAAATAAACCCTTAAATTTACAAACTATATGAGTTCCGGTATAGATACGAGCTAGATTGTACTTTATACTCGCTGTAAAAATTATGTATTTTAGTTCAAAATTTATTGCATGTGTCTGAAATCTGCATGTGTCACTCTTTAGAATTACTTTGTATTTTGACCAAATGAACGTCGAGAGCTCCCTTGTTACTTTTAATTAATAAATATTCGTCGTTTTTAGAAAGTTTCTGCGAATTTTGACACTTGCACCTTGAAAATGGAATGAAAGCGTGGGAATGATTAGTCACCCAATTTGTTAACAATGTTATAGACTTTTTATCTCATGACTGCCGCTTTGTCATATTTGTGTGTGTAAATGTAGCTACGCGCACATTTTTTTAGTTTGCGTAAGCTCGGCATAGTAAACCTGTATTTACGCACATATGTGCGCGTGTCTGTACGCACAACCATTACCATGACCCAGCGACAGTCGTGAGATAAAAACGCTATACTGAATATAAACTAGTACACACATTTTTTAAATTAATCTGTGTTAGTATTTATTTGACTGTATTTTATGACTAAACGACTTGAGAAGATTAATCAGCAAGTCGTCTCTTACCACATACCTCACTATGCGGTTACAGAAATAGTCCTTACAATTTTATTACAACAGATACTCGATTAAGAGCGTTTGTACCGAGCCGTAGCGCGCTCACTTGTTAAAAAATCATACATAACTCGCAAAATTTAGACTTTTTTAAAACTTTGTTCTAATACTACGTTACTAAATAAGAGCTAATGTTTTTTTTTAGATAATGAATTAAGTAGCAAATAGTACCCCGCAGTCACTATTGAAATCATTGCTAAAAACAATCGGTTTTTTGGCGAAAATTTTGTAAAGTCTAAAATAAGTAGGTAATCTATATTTTGCTAGTTACGATTTTGTAACGAGTGAGGACGCCACCGATTGGTAAAACGCTCTTAAGGAAGCAATTAATTCAGATCAACAATAGTGTTTGCATTTTGTTTGAAATACAGTCCCCATTCCTTTATATTTTATTCTGATGTTACATAAAGATATCATCCACATTCAAATATGTCATGTTCAGCTCAAGTCTTGTAAGTATTAACTTCCATAAAGGACACCATGAATTGCAATCACTCTCGCTCTCACTGAATGTTAGATAACTGCCTCCGTGATTTAGAGATCTGAGCCATGGGATCCTGATCCGAAGGTTCTGGGTTCGATTCCTAGGCGGAAAATACAAAGTTGATATTAGTTTATTTATCACTTTGTAAGGTTTTCCCCAGTTTCTTTAGGACATTACAAGCTACATCACCTGATTGTCTGAAAAGAAAAAGGTTCCGTGCTTCAGAGGGCACGTCAAGTCGTCGGTTCCAGTGTCTTTGAAATTAGTTGTTACTCAAACCATGTCAGAGGGCTAATATAGCTTTACAACTAGGCAGTTTCGAAACTCTGACACCGGGGTTCATCGGTTCATTGTTCGACTCGAAAATTTACTTGCTAAGGAAAAAAAGACCTTTGTATTCAAATAAAATCTCATCGTATACAAAATCTACAAACTACAAATCCCAATCTAAACTTTCTTGCGCCATTAAAATACATTTAGGGGATTAGAAATATTTGAATTTACCTTTAAATTGCGACAATAAAATTCAATGACTGTCTGATTTTGGACCTTACGGGTAACAAAATAAATCCAATTCGGCCAACTACTTTGCAAATAGACACGAAATGAGTTTCGGACTCCGGTTTTCGGGTCAGTGCACAACATTAAATTTTATACGATACTTGTATTTGGATTCTACTACTACTCTTTACTTGTGTGAGCTATAATTAATAATTAGCCATTCAGATTTCTTATAATGGCTTCGATTACCTTTTAATGAAAGCTTAGTATTAATAGATGAACACGAGTTGACTAAACGATCGAAAAATGACTGATGCCGTGTTGGGAGCATGTAGACCATCGGTTGGTGGTGATCTGCCGCCATGGTGTAGGTTCGGGCTGTAGGGCGTCGTGACGTGGTGATGATCCAGTACTAAATCTTAGAATTGACTGATAAAAGGAAGTAATATACTTTGTACACTCACTATACGCACTGCAACGTCTGATCACGGATTAGGTGCTCTGTTTAGGAGATACAGCCTTCTGAAGGTAAATATCTTAAGGTTAATATAAATATCAATAGTAGAATGGTACAAGTTTTCCTAAAATAAATAACAGAACTCAACGTCTTTCTTTATTCGAAAATTTATCGTTTCTTTACCTACATGGACATTGGACAAGATGGCCGTTTATTAATATTAAAACGATATGGCGTGAAACCGTACTTTCTAGTTAACTGCTTCTAACCACACGTTAAGATGACATTGATGTACAGACCACCTTGTAGATTCTTAACCTGGAGGCTGGGTAGACGGACTGCATCTGGTGAAAGAAACTTTGCTTTTATTTTTGTCGCTGACATTTTCATTTCAGATTATGATGGAATTGGTTTTATGATAAAACAAACTAGCATTCTGACAAAATACTGGCCATAATCCAAACAAAAGTCCTGAGAAATCCAGTTTCTTTAATCAAAAATCTAGTAATTTGTCAAAATCTGGGTTTTTGATTTTATGATTAAATCAATATCGGTTGCTAAACAAAACAATAGAGGCATGAGGTAATTATTATTATATTTTTCCATAATGATCACCTTTGTGAACTAAATTTAAGTTTGTTTATTTATTTTATTTTTATAATAAAATCAGAAACCAATTGATAATAACCCAGAATAAAATACTAGTTTGTTAGTCAGAAAGCTGGATTTCGCAGGACTTTGGCAGAGTTTTAGACTTTTCTCTGAATTATGACCAGTATTTTAAATGTTTTTGTTTTGTTTTCAAAACCCCGACATAACGTGACATTTACAATTACGAGTAGTCTTCGCCGTACATTTTTTTTTTCATAGATACTTTCAGAAAAAATAACTATCTGACTGTTCTTTATAGACGAAATAGAACAAACTGACCGTGCGTTGCCAGTCTTTGGGAAACCTATTATCTCGAATTATCTTTTAATTGGAATAACTTTTGCAGTCATAATGCAGTCAGTATGTATAGTTAGTCAAGAAACAAGTGTGAAAACAAGATCGGAGATAACTGCAAAATTATTAATTTAATCACTTTACTTTGAAGTATTAATGAAATATTGGACATCTGCAATCCTCTCGTCACCGACACTTTGAAGACCGTAACTGTGGGAATGTGGTTGTACCACTTCAAGATGATATTTTCTTGTAAGTGATTGGCATTGAGCTTTGAGTTTACGCAGAAAACTAACGCGAGTTTTCAAGTAAACAGTAAAAACAAGAGATTTTACGAAAACAATGCACACTAAATCACACAATTTTATAAGGTTTCCTCTATTGATCGTGATGAATTTGCGGTGCAAACCATGGCACACTTAACATCGTGCCCGGCGTGCCCCAACACATGCACGCCAGCGGATTTAATGAACGGCAGTCAATCTGCAATAGAAGTGGCTGAATTCTGGGCCAATACGATGTTATTTTTTGTGTTCCATCGACACGCTAAGAAGAAGATAAGGTTTCCTACGGAAGTTTAGTTATTTCTAGTGTAAATTTATAGTTATTGTAGTAATCCACCTAATTAGGTTTGTATTATTGACAGCTTTAAATAACTTGTAAAAAATTGTATCACGAAATCACAGATAAAATCAAAACATGACAATAATACATTTACATACAATTCGATCGTGACTAAGCCAATTTAGATTATAGATTCAAGCAAAATAAACAGGTTACTGCAAGTGACAAATTGTATTGGTAATATGGCTTATAAAAAAAATCAAAAAGCCGTAGAAGTGAAAACTTTTGTTCCATTTCTTTAATATTTTGTGGTCAAACTCTTATAGATTACAATCTAGGATTATATTGTAGACAGAACATAACTTTTTTAGTTTGGACCTGTCTTTATAATCAGCTGTTGTGTTGCTGTCTATATTTTCATTTGGTCCGCTTCCGGAGTTTCCGGTTTCCGGAGTTTTCTACTCCACTTTGCCTGGTCTTCGGCATCCGCTGGTGTGAGATAGTTCTCTCCCATATCCGCTTTTACGACATCTAGCCTGTGCTGCCGCGTGATACTGAGCCTTGGACAGTGAGGTCGAGGCATCTTTTGCTGCCTCTAACTCAATTTAAAAATAAAAACTTGCTGCAAGTTTGTTGTATTTCCTACAATACATTTCAGTGAACACAACACAATAATCCGTGCATTTTAATAGATATTTTTTTTAGTCCGAAAATAAAAGTAGAATTAAGAGGAAAATACGTAGGGATTATTGTTACCTTTGTGCACTACCCCTAAATGCATTTCAATTTGTCCATTCCACCTTGATTGTTTCGCAGTGAGCTGCCTCAGTTGAGTTTTGATGCTAATTTTATTTGTTTTCTAATTTATTTCATCTCTAAATATACCAGGTGTAAATAGGGGTTAGATAGGGGTTGCTCAGTCAATGAAACTGAACAACTTTCAACGGGAAAATCTTTCAGGAGATGAAGGAAAACCAAAATATTATTTTCACTCCTGAAAAAAATCCTGCTGGTGGTTGTTCGGTTTTGTTGACTGAGCAACCCCTATCAGTTTGTAGGACGCTGCCCCTTTCACCTTGCTTAATAACAATACGATGCATAAAATATTTTTTCCATGCTGGACTGGGCGCGATAGAATAACATAGAATGTTCTAACTGCCCTTCTGTTGTGTGATGAAAATGTTTTTGCTGGCAATCTGTCACTATAACAAGAATACACATTAGGATCTATCTCTCTGTCACACTTTGGTGCCGCTGCTGCCTTCTATGAGGCGTTTTACGCTCTACCTACCCCGTAAGGGACGAAACCGTGACTTTGATGAATTTTGATTTCTGTTCATTCCACGTTGATTGTTTCGCAGTGAGCTGCCTCAGTCGAGCCTCGATACTTATTTTATTTGTTTCCTCTCTGCGGATTATTCTCTCTCTGCTATTCCGCTAAGTAATTTTGTTTCAGAGTGAACGTTTACCAATTGATATCAAAAGCATAATGATAGTTGCTTTATTGTTATTTTGTTTTTACTGCTTCCGTTGTTTCTTGCTCTTCAATGGTGGATTGGGAGCGAGAGAAAAACATAGAATGTGCCAGATGCATTTCCTCCGGGCATGATGTAAAAACCAGCTAAGGGATCCGAGGGTTTCAGTATATCGTAATTTAGTCGCTCTCTTTGATGGTCATTACATTAACCATGTCAGAGGCCTATTCGCTGTGCTATTATGCGGTTTAAAACTCTGAACCAGGGTTCATCAGGTCGACCCACACGACAGAAGTAGAATTTTGTTTATCGAGTTGGTTTTCAAGTCCATGTACGATCCGATCCGATAAACCTTATAAAATCACAGTTTTTAAACAGCTCGTGGTCGCTAACATAGATTGCGTGACGACTACTATCAGTAACTGTGACCAGAGCTGACGGCTTAACGTGCCCTTCAAAGTACGAATAAAATATTATTCAGTCAATAAGTCAATCAGCCTGCATAGTACCAACCAAATTGAGAAAAATCGCATAAACTGATAAATTGAGTTTTTTTATTATTTCCCCGTGGGAATCGAACCCACGACCTCCTGATGGGGAGCTCATGGCTTGGACCACTAGACTATAGAGGCAGTTATTTCTGCTAACTTTGTTTCGGAGAGAACATTTGCCAATGGATATTACTTGTAGGTCAGAAGCATAATCATTGTTGCTTTATTGTTGAAGTGAAATTTTATTGTTTCGTTTTATTTAGTTGTTTGCATACATATAAATAATCACGCCTTTATCCCTAATAGGGTAGGCAGAGCGTAAACGACCCAAACAAAGGTAATTTTGCCACGTCTTTCAATCTGGCTGTTAGGTATATTGCTGTCAGCCCGTCGCCTAAATTACAATATACTGAAACCTTAGCTGGTTTTTACAGCACGCCCGGGAGACAATGCAGCTGACACCATCTATGTTTTTCTCTCGCTCCCAGGCCAGCATGGGAGAACATGGGAGTTTAGTTGTTTGATTGAGTAAAATATGGTAAAGTTGTCAAAATTGAAATGGTTTGTGCAATTTATTTATTTTGGGTTGAAAAGGGGACCCTATTATTTAGACTCCGCTATCCATCCGTCCATTCATCTGTCACCAGGATGTACCTCATAAACCGAGATAGCTTGAAATAAATTATTTGCAGATAATGTATTTCTATTGCCTACCACTATACCAACTAATAAAAAGACAACGTAATTTATTGCAATTTATACTTGCGATTGTCGGCACTTGGTGAAACTCCATATTTATAATGTTGTTATTAAAAACACTTGTACTTGTTTCACTTAATATAATTTAATCCTACCGGTTTCGCTAACTTATAGCTTCATCAGGGATTTTATACATATCATAGTATATTAAGTGAATCAAGTACGAGTGTTTTTAATAACAACATTGTAATTTTTTGCCGTTGATTGTATAGATAATAATATGGAACCCTTAGTTCTCTGGTGCAACTTGCACTTGGCCGATTCTTTATTTTTAATGCCAGTTAAATTCTGAAAATGTTAATGGATATGTCGTATCCATGTCGTTTCATATTATGTTAAACACCAGACTCTTTCGAGATAAATACCTGCAAAATTTTTTTTACAACGCTTCATTTAAGGTGTATCCTGTCGGCAGATGAGCTGGTAGATTTTAAGATATGCAACCATCGCCCGTAATTCCTTAGAATATCTTTCAAATCAGCTTGCGCTTTGGCGAGGCGGTTACGTCCGTGGCCGCGTCAAAAATGTGCGAAAAACACAAAAAAGCTGATTCCATAAAACTACGAGTCGGATTTAAAAAACTATGTAACGATTTTAGATAATCATAATACAGATTCCCGAAGGAACCGTGAAAGCGCTCCAAATAGTTTACAAGGATTATTAAATTTACTCATAAAAACAGCTTTACTTCCAGTTTTTAAGCATACTTATCTATCAACTTTTTTTTAATATTTCAATTGCAGGCCATTAAATAGGTGCAGGTCATTTAAGTATTTTTGTAGAATTTTCCAATGATTGAGGAGAAATAAACTCTTAAAAACAACTATTTGTCGGTAAAAATCACCTTAATAAAACCGCACTTGTTTAACACTTACTTATTTTAGTTTATAATCATAAAATTATATGTAATTCTGTATTGCAAAGTACTATTTTACATAATCCTAGTGCCTATTTTTAGACTATTAGGTATTGAGGGCAGTTTGTATGCGCACAAAATCAATAAATCATGACGTACGGCAAAAATTTTATTCAAGGTTTAATTAAATTGTTTCTTCAAAGAATTGGTACCATTATATTCAATTTCAATAGTTTATTGCAAGTCACAACACATAGGATCTTAAAAATATATCTTAAAGATACATAAAACAGCTTCAGTTTCACTTGACGCCCTGCAAAAGGGCACAGCAATTTAGTGAGAGACTTACCTAGTTAAATAAAATTACAATTTAAAATATATTAAATTCACTTATTTTAATATACTAACTTAATCAGATACCTATATTAAAATTATTTAACAGCAGCATGAGAGTAGCAGTCTTTATTATTCTTTGTAAAATAAGTGGGTATTATTAAAAAAAAACTGTAATGTTATAGTAGCATTTCTTAATTAGATATGACTTCAGATATTTAGTGAATAGCGATGTTTTTTGAATATTTTTTAATGTCGTCGGGTATATGATTATAAAGAAGAAGAAGAAGAAGGTTCCCATTGTTTCGTTTAATTCCTGTCATTGGGGTGTACAACTTTGGGTGATTTCTAATGAATTTACATGATTCAAGGATGTATATAGATGTAAGTGTTAATATTTTGTATTCAATGAAAATAGGTTTATAAGATTGCATTTGATCAATATTAGTAAGTATTCTAATATTGATCAAATGCAATCGAAAATTGTTTGCAGATAGAGAGAAGTCAACGATGCTTATTGAAAGTTATGCACTTTAAACCATATAGGTTTCCCACTGACGAACTATACAATTTATGTAAGTTGCTTTCTGTAAGAAAGCTTTATGTGTTGCTAACTTTACTCAAGAAACATAAACAAATGCCGTTTAACCCAGAGTTACTGATTCGCCGAAGAAAAGATCTAGTTGCTCCTAGGATTCACGTAAATACTACATTTACACAGCGCCAATGTATGGCTCAATCTTCACACCTGTACAATAAATTAAACTTGGAACTTCAAATATATAAAACGAATACCCGCAAATGCACAGACGTTGTTAAAAAGTGGCTTCTGGCCAAAGTGTATGACTGCATTGAAAAACTGCTGGAATACATAATATAACTTATGTTCTCTCTCTTGTTACTATATCTGCATACACACGCACCATACACAAATATGCAAACAAACGCATCTCACAAACGCACACACTCATACACTCTCCCTTACACATACACACACTCACACACATACACATACTCACACCACACACAAACACATGCATGTTAGGGTTAAATCACCGATTGCTTATATTTATAATAACGACTAGTGTTCACATTAGTATATAATATATAAAGTAATCTTAGATGTTAAGAATAGTCTGTATACTTTTGTATCTTAAATTTTATATTTAAGCTACATGAAAGAATGAGATCACCTGGCACAGGTATCTTATATACTTAAAAGGTAGTCTCAAACACATTACGGAATTGTACACTTTTCTATTATTATTATTAATTATTAAGAATGTACGCTCTGGCTAGCTCATTGGGGATAGGGGCGTGATTAAATGTATGTGAATGTACTACTTATAATACTGCAATAAATATTTTTGTATTTTTTTATTTTATTTTTTTATTCTGATACATTTCTTTTGCAGTATGAAGATATCCTCTGCATCAGTACAGTTCTCTACATTAATCCTAATGTCAGCCTAAGAGATGATTTGCATATCTATTTTCAAACCTTTACTGCATACAAATTATTAATAAGTGCAACAATTTATCTTGCCCGTCCTCACTGACATTTTATAAATATCTTTGGCTGGATATCGATGCGCAAGAGTTGATGTAATTGAATATCCAATGTTGGTATAAATACTTGCTGTCACTTGCATTATGCGTATTAAACCAGCTCTTGACATTGCGAGTGGCAGCTAGGAGCTACATTATTTTAAGATCTTTTGACAGTTATAAATTAGTGCAGTAAAGTAGGGAATATTTTGCTGAGAACTAAGAGCTGAGGATATTCAAAACTGATGTTGTGAATAATGTTTGTAGAGTTCGAACATCATAAATGAATATTTATTTATAATTTTATATTTTTAATATATGTTTATTTATTTAGGATATTTATTGGTATCGAATTATATATTATAAAATATATATGTATTACATATAATATTAAGCATGAATGTATTTATAGTTAAATCTTATATATTTTGAAGTACCTATCTTAGTTTACCTGCAAGGATAATTGTCTCTTCTGGGTTTATCAAAGGTTGACTGGAAGAGATCCCTTAAAGGGATAAGTCCGCCTTTGTGCCACTATTGTTTAATTCTTCTTGTATTTTAGTTTTAAGGTTTTAATAGTGCTTACATACATACATACATTGTATCTCATCAAAATTTAAGAAATAAACGAAATCCAATTAGTTAAAAGGGAACTAGCCAAATCTACGGGATTTAAATATTGTAGGACAACAAAATTGAAGTGAAATTCTCCTAAGGTGGAGTGGCGAACATTGTACAGAAGTTTACGTGACAAGCCGAGCGCTAGAATATACTCGCAGGAATATTCTAGAATATCCTGGAATTTCCACTTCTTCAATTCAGGGATAAATGTAATTGGAAGCGCATCGTTCTTTTGAGTTGGATACAGGTAAAACGAAATGGCTGGAAATTATTTGGATTGATACAAGGTACCTACAATTTTTTTATTAGGGAGCATCAAAAACTCCCGATCCGACTTCGTAGGAATACTCATGTATTGTTCTGCCTTTTTAACGTACTTCACAGTCCCTCATCTCCTTCCTACCTTAAAGAGCGCTTCAATTTTTCACGACCACAGGATAAACCTTGCCGCTCTCGTATTAGGTCGATTCTTTCATTTCCCAGCCATAAATCTGACTTCTATAGTTACTCTTTTACTGTACATGCGGTCAGGCTGTGGAACGCACTACCGCACACAGTTCGTGACAGTCCATCTATCTCTGTGTTCAAAAAGCGAGTAAAAGAGCATTATCTTTCACTTTCCAATTAATCAGTATATGTATATATATATATATGTATTATTTATATATTATATGTATGCATTTAATCTATATAGCAGTATATTGTTTATTTATTTCATAAGTATATATTATTAATATTTATTAGTTGGATTATTTAGTATATTTTTCAAGTAATTGTGTTTGATTTATTTTTTTAGTGATAAGTTAATTATAATTTGTTGTTTTTAATATTTTTAATTGTGCACGTCGTATCTGCCTCTCAGGATGCTATTTCACTAGCCTAGGTCTGCTGGAAGAGATTTCTTTTTAGAAATAAGCTGTGCCTGTTGTGTTTTTGTTTTATATGTATATGTTCTTTGTATTTTATTGTGTACAATAAACTGTTAAATAAATAAATAATAATAAATAAAAACTTGTTTCCAATCATTAATTTCTAATACTTTATGCATGCTGGACTGGGAGCGAGAGAAAAACATAGAATGTGCCAGCGATATTTCCTCCCGGGCATGCTGTAAAATCCAGGCTAATTGATACAAGAATTAAGTGTTTAGGAGCATTTCCTTGAGAGGCCAGTTGGCCAAGTGATGACGGATGGGAAAAGGGTAATCACTCACCTGGTCGGGTGTTGTGACCAGGGGACCGGAGTCCGACTGGATGAGTTCGGAAGTTGGAAACCCTTAGAACCCTTAGCTGGTTTTTATAGCATGCTCGGGAGGAAATGCAGCTGACACATTCTATGTTTTTCTCTCACATCCAGTCCAGCATGGAAGTAAAGTGAAGTTTCGGAATAGGTAGTCTATTTCAGAAATTTGCAAAATCCTGTTCCGGGAATACAAAACGGTGTATCCGATAAACGTTATTACTTGCGTACGTGCCAAAAGAGTTTGGCAAGAAACTCTGGAGGAACAAAAATTGTGGGCGAAAGTGTAGCAGAATTTAGGAGTAGGCGAATGAATTTAGTTTTCGGTTTAGACCAGTTTTCCTGTTACGAAAGTGTTTACGGGTGTAGTTGGAAAATTCGGATTTGAAACTTCGCTTTGAACATTTTGTATTTATTTTTGTAAACGTGGTGTTATTTAAAGGTGTTAAGGCTCGTATTTGGAAAGCTATCTTAAGATTGAGAGCAATATTAAGTATCGATTTGAGAAGCCATTTTGTTTTGTAATGACATTTCTGATACGAACTCAAACTGGCTGTCAATCTCAAGTGCGGATTATAAATACGGGCCTTAGTTAACGAAAAAAGGAGTCATTTGTTTTGTGTAAAAAAAAATCTAACTGATATGACTTACAGAAAAAAACTACCACTAGGTATTAGAAGGATCCTTGCAAAATTATGGCATGTTTTTAACTCATCATGTCCCTAGCTTTATCACTTTTCTCACGGGGTTGGCTACCTAGTCTAGGGGATTGAACGAGGCATGATTTTAACTATTATCTCTAAATTCTAAAACATAATTAATAAGACGTGCGTGATTGTGACTGCAAAAAAATACATACATACATATAATCACGCCTCTATCCCTAATGGGGTAAGCAGAGCGTAAACGACCTAAACAAACGTTGTTCTGCCACGTCTGACAAAGTTTTGAGAGCTATTTACGATAGGTTTGTAGGTATATTGCTGTAGTGACAGGTTGTCAGCCCATCGCCTAAATTACAATTTACCAAAACCCTATGATCCATTAGCTATCTTTTTCTTGCGCTCCCAAGCCAACATAGAAGAAAAAAATATGTACCAAATAAACAAATCGGTGAAGTACAGCAAGGGAAAAGATTATAATACTCGGTAGAACAGATCATATACCGTTAGGTTTCCTGGTACCTCACTGACTAGATATTATAGCAACTTTGACAAAGCTTGCTTGATTAATCCCCATAATTGACCGTTAGGTACAGAAAATTCAACCTTAATGTTCTAATCAACATTCTGTGAGTTATAGCACTAGTCTATAAAACTAGGTTCATGACTACATTCGAGTCGTAAAGAGTGTTGCCAGTGGTGTTAACCGCAGATTACACTACGTGGATGGTGAGTCAGTACTTGATAAAATCACTACAATAATGAAAAAGCAAGTCCGTTTTACTTTAATGAGAACTACCAAATGGATTTTCTTGTGTATTTTTGAGGATTTTTAACACTCTCCATCATAACACTAATGCTATTTTATGTCTTCTTTAGTTCTTCAACTACACGGCTAGATATCGCTAAATTCGTCACTTCCACTACCGTCTCGGTAGCTCAGTTGGCAAGGCGATGGACCGGCATTCCCTAGTCGCGGGTTCGAGTCATGCCCGAGGCGTATTTATTATTTTCTTTCTTTTATATTATGAGTTTCTTTATGAATTTCTCTAAAAGTATATTCGGAAGGGTACATACTATACAAAATGTAACAGTAAGGGTATATGTACCGGAAAGGATATGAACCAGCTCATGAAAGCGAACAACTTTCCCAAAGGAACATAGGTCAAAATAAGAAAAAAAAAGTTTCACCTTCCATACAAAATGCATCAGCTGGTAGCGCGAGTAGTATGGGGAGTCATACTTACTTACTTTTTTTCGCTTTTCGACCTATGTTCCTTTGGGAAAGTTGTTCAGTTCCAAGGGCTGGGTAATATCCATCTGGGTGCATATACCCTATCTGTTACACGTTGTATACCTACATATGCTAAAAAAGGCTAGTTTGAAATATAATATTGTGCACCTGTGCCATGTTAGAAACATGGCTATCTGAAATATGAGACCTAGAGTCATGCTTTTCTTTCTTTTGCGGTATAGGTAAAGCAGTGTGTATTAAAACATTTCCTGGGTGTTCTAAATGCATACATACATACATACATAAATCACGCCTTTATCCCTTACGGGGCAGGCAGAGCGTTTAACGCCTCTTAAAAGGCGCTTTCGCCACGTCTGACAAAAATTGAGGGCAATTTTAGATTGAAAAGTGAATTGCTATAGTGACAGGTTGTCAGCCCATCGCCTAAATTACAATACACTGTAAACCTCGAGTCCCTTTTGCTGACTTCTACAGCATGCCTGGGAGGAAGGGCAGCTGGAACATGCTATGTTTTTCTATCTCTCCCAGTCCAGCATGGAAATATAGAAATACATATAATATAAACTTTGTCAATGTCATTTCGACATACCTACTAAACATTATATAAGCTTGTATTTACAAAGCGATCTCAAGATTGAGAGCAATATTAAGTATGGATGTGACAGGCCAATATGTACTAAAATGACATTTCTGATACGAACTCAAAATCGCTGTCAGTCTCAAATGCTGATTAAAAATACGGGCCTAAATATGTGAAGTGTTTCACTAAACCAACCTACAGGAAATCTGGGTACTTGACATGAATCATACAAAAATATTATTCAGTAGGTACTTTACTAGTAGACTCATTCATTAGCTATTTAATTTATTCATTTTGCATTAAGTTTAGTCATCACCTACCTATTTTCAGAGTTTGAAGTGTAAATTAATGAAAGGAAATTAAGGTACATGCACTAATAATGAATCATTCGAAGATTCGTATTTTTAAAACATTCGAACTCCAACGCGCATACGAAAGAATAACTTTCGCATTCGAATTTCATACAATTTGCCATGGGAAAGCGGTCTTTCGTTTGCGAATTCGATTCGATTATTTAAAGATACTGCTCCAGTTAAAAGAAAACGCTTGTTGAAAGGTTAGACCACACTATGGCGTAGCTGTAGTGGAGCGGAGTGGCGTGGCACGGCACTGCAGCAGCGCGACACTGCGCGACAAAATCTGCCAAATTGTGAACCTGACATTGCCACGATGTGAAGCGTCATAAAGCGCCGCGCCGCTCCGCTGCAGTTCCAGTGCTGCTTCAGTGCGTCGTACATTTTCATACAAAGAATAATTCGTCGCGCAGTGTCGCGTCGCGCCGCTCCGCTGCAGCTACGTCGTAGTGCGGTCTAACCTTTAAGATAATTTCTACTTTTCCAGAAGAAAACGCTAATCTAGCTGTGTTATGTTACGATTTATTTTGTATTCATTTATTTAGATTATTTTATTTTAAAAATAAATATTACACCATTACTTCACTGCAATAACATCTGTTGGCCTCAATTTATCTAAATCTAGACGTCGTCAGTATGTAAAAATAAATATTTAGTTCTAGTTCATAAACACTAACTGGTCCCAGGAAGTCGTAATCCATGTTGGTACTCAGCGCTACTTTGTAGTGTTGTGTCTTTGTATGGACTAGGTAGACTAATCAAATGTATGCAAAATCCTGTTATATTCAAATGAAAGCTATGTAAAATAAGATACCTAGAAAACTGTCGATCGTTAATCTATTTTATCACTAAATTACGAACAAGACTAAGTGTGTTACTACTTCCATGCTGGACTGGGAGAGATAGAAAAACATAGAATGTTCCAGCTGCCCTTCCTCCCGGGCATGCTGTTGAAGTCAGCAAAAGGAACTCGAGGGTTACAGAGGGTGTATTGTAATTTAGACGATGGGCTGACAACCTGTCACTATAGCAATACATATTACAATCTAAAATTGCCCTCAATTTTTGTCAGACATGGCGAAAGCGCCTTTTACGAGACGTTAAACGCTCTGCCTACCCCGTAAGGGATAAAGGCGTGATTTATGTATGTATGTACTAAGTGTTATTCATGCAGCGAGCAGCGAACCGCAGTAGAAGATCACATACGGCGGGCGGTGTTGTGTCATTTTCACTCTCCATGAAGAAGACTCTCGTAAAGAATCAAAACGTTGAGGTCTAAACCTCCGTTGAACAAACAAGTGAGTAATCGTTGATTTATCAGATCGTTTATCTATCGATGGGCCTAAAAAAAGTAGAATAATTGGATTACAGCGACATCTTTTGCGCAGTAGCAGTACTAATCTTGTATGACGTGTTACAAAAACTGTTATTTCACATCGCATCGAAAATATATCTGTATCTGTGTAGAACTTTTACCTGGTTGATACTTAATTCGCAACGCACATTATTTTTGCAATGCGCATTTATTGGCGGATATGTATGCAGGATCTATGGCGAAACATTTTCCCATCATAAAAAAATAAGATTTAAAGGTAGATTATTCAATAGTTGGTTTTTTTATTAATTAAATAGCAATATCACAGATTATTAAAAAAAAATAACAACATAACCATCCAACTCTACATACTTAATTAAATAATTTCTTAAAAACAAAACAATGACGTGATAAGTTTTTTGCGCTACTATACCCTCAACCGTAGAGTTGTGAAATACTTCTTAGAATTTATTCTTTCCTTCATCATTAGATGCCAGAAAAATCACGAAAATAACGGCGATTAGTACTTTTTGCTGCACGATCCTTAGCCTTATTTCCTTTAGTAAGTATTTGCAAAAAGTCTATTAAGCGTTCCCGTTTGGTTTTCTATTATGCTTGAAGCTTGTACTCCTTGCTCGTCACGCAACGTACGTCAGAGGTCTAGATTGAATGTATGTCAGAGGTTTAGATTGTAAGTGGATAGACGCAAATTGTATAGCCGCCTAGTTAACCGAAGGAAATCACTTTAGTAAGCCAACAGTATCGCTAGATTGGATAAAATTACAGTGAAATAGGTAGAAAATAATTGCTCGTTAAACTTATTGGATAAAGATATTAAATCTTCCAAGCTGGACTGGGAGCCAAAGAAAAACATAGAATGTGCCAGCTACACTTTCTCCTGAGCATGCTGTGAAAACCAAATAAGGGAACTAAGGGTTTCAGTATATTGTAATTTAGGCGATGGGCTGACAACCAGTCACAACAGCAATATAGCTTAATCTATCTTAAACCCAAATCTATCTTAAATAACTCTTAAAACTTTGTCAGACGTGGCGGAACGACCTTAACGTTTATGCTCTACCTACCCCATTGGGGATAAATGCCTGATTATACATACATACATATATGTATAAATTATAGATTCATAAAAAGTAGGTTCGACTCACTGTTCACCTTATTTGGAATTTTATATGCATTCGGAAACACAAATACATGACTTGTAGTTACTTGTAATTATTTTAACAGTTCGTTTTGTTTACCCAATGTAAATAAATAGTATGTCGTATGATTATCATTTAAATTTTTTGGCAACACTCGCGGTATTTTAATATTCGAGGCATTTTCCGCAGTATGGCATTGATATTAATAATTTATTAACCCGCAGGTAAAATTTCCTTAAAAATAATAGTAATAATGGTTTTAAATTCATTGTTTTCTTCCTACCTGGACTGGAAGCGAGAGAAAAACATAGAATGTGCCAGCTGCATTTCCTCCCGGGCATTTTGTAAAAAACCAGCTAAGGGATCCGAGGGTTTCTGTACATTGCCATTTAGGCGATGGGCTGACAACCTGTCCCTACAGCAATACACCTACAAATCTATCTTAAATAACCCTCAAAACTTTGTCAGACGTGGCGGAACGACCTTTATTTACATCGTTTACGCTCTGCCTACCCCATTAAGGATAAAGGCGTGATTATATGTGTCTGTATGTTAATTCATTGTTTGGTACAAAAATGCCTCTTTTGTGGACTTTGGCCCGACGTATGACTCAAAGGCTCGGGTCCCTAATGGATCCGTGATACTGAAAAGTTCATACATATATACATATAATCACGTTTTTATCCCTAATAGGCAGAGGCAGAGCGTAAACGACCTAAACAAAGGTCTTTAATTTGTATCTTATTAAAATTTTCCTTATAGTATTCCCGTGAAAATAACGAAACAATATTATTTTAAGGAGTAACTTTAATTATTTTTAGTTACACTTTTCAATACTTCCCTCCTGGGCTGGGAGCGAGAGAAAAATATATAATGTTCCAGCTGAATTTCCTCTTAGGCATGCTGTAAAAACGAGCTAAGGGATCTGAGGGTTTCTTTATATTGCAATTTAGGTGATAGGCTAACAACTTGTCACTACATCAATATACGTACAAATCTATCTTAAATAACCCTCAAAACTTTGTCAGACGCGACGGAACACTTTTGTTTTCTTCGTTTACACTCTGCCTACCCCATTAAGGATAAAGGCGTGATTATATGTATGTCTGTATGTTAATTCATTGCTTGGTACAAATATGCCTCTTTTGTCTCAAAGGCTCGGGTCCCTAATGGATCCAACCAACCGATGCGCATAAGTGGTCTACATGCTCCCAACACGGAATCAGTCATTTATACGATCGTTTAGTTAAAACGTGTTCACCTATTAATACCAAGCTTTCATTAAAATGTAATCGAAACCATTATACATACATACATATATACATATAATCACGGTTTCATCCCTAATAGGCAGAGGCAGAGCAAACATATTAAACAAAATTTTGAGGGTTATTTAAGATAGATTTATACGTATATTGCTGTAGTGACAGGTTGTCAGCCTATCACGTAAATTGCAATATACAGAAACCCTCGGATGCCTTAGCTCATTTTTACAGCATGCCCAGGAGGAAATGCAGCTGGAACATTCTATATTTTTCTCTCGCTCCCAGCCCAGCATGGAAGTACTGAAAAGTGTAACTAATAATATTCAAAGTTACCCCTTAAAATAATATTGTTTCGTTATTTTCACGGGAATACTGTAAGGAATATTTTAACAAGATACAAATAAAAAATAACTGATATGCTATCTTAGAATTTTGTTTGCAATATTGTACGGTAGGTAATATTAATTTATCGGTCAAATTGTAATCAGTCAAAGATACGAATTTTTACAGAGTTTTAATCGCTTCGCCCTAAAATGCTGCAGCATTTTTTTCTAAATTTCTTTTTTTAATAAGAATTTTGTTTCTTATACCAAATTTTGCAATTCAATATAATTATATTTGACGGTTCTATTTCGTTCAGAAACTATACCGGGTGTAAGGGACAGCGTACCTGATTATGGGTTGGTCAACCGTGTTACACTAAAGTCACCAAAACTTTGAAAGTTACCAGAAAAAATATTCAGGAAATGAAAATAAATGACTTTCATACAAAATTAGCATCTCGATCAGACAATTAGTAAGGGAAAGTTTTTTTTAAGTTCCTGAAAGAATTTTCTGGTGAATGTTGTCGCTAACTGAGAAACCCTTATCAGTATGTGGAATGCTGTATATAATTGCATGCTGGACTGGGAGTGGGAGAAAAACAGAATATACCAGCTGCATTTCCTCCCGGTTATGCTGTAAACACCAGCTAAGGAATCCAAGGGTTACAGTGTATTGTAATTTAGGTGATGGGTTGACAACCTGTCACTGCAACAATATATCTTCAAATCTATCGTAAATCACCTATCCCTATAGATTTTTTTTTAATTACGTCATTGTTAATACTGCCTTGTATACTCATACCAATAAAATTAAAATATTTACAAACATTTTAAATACTTTGTCAGACGTGACGGAACACTTTTGTTTAAGTCGTTTACGCTCTGCCTTCCCCATTAGGAATAAAGGCGTAATTATATGTATGCCGGACCAATGTATCACTTCTCACACAATCACAAAGGTGTGGTTAGTTGTTTGAAAGGTGTGTTCCCGTTTTGCTATTTGTTAATTCTAATGAGGCATTAAACAAGCACGACTCTAACAGTACCTATTTATTTTACTTAGTTGCGTATTAATTTAAGAAAATGTAAATAACATGAATTGTATCTATTATATGTAGTAGCAAAATTTTTGTTTGTTACATCTGTTTATTACACCTGATCATTTCCGATATAGTGCACAAATGTTAAGGAGTGTTGTCAACTAAACAAAACTACTTTTTCAAAAGTAGATACAAAAGCATGCGGCGAGACAGAAGCGTATGAAATGCGTACGCGACTGCTGTAGTGAAAGGTTGACTTTCGTTGTTAACAAATTATTAATAAAAAATAAAACTGCCTCCGTGGTCTGAGCCATGGGCTTTTGACCCGGAGGTCCCGGGTTCGATACCCAGCAGGGGACAATGTGTTGTTGTTTCTAATTTCATTAGGACATTGCAGGCTGATCACCTGATTGTTCGAACAGTAAGATGATTCATGCTGTCGGATGGGCATGTAAATAGTCGTTCCTGCGCCTGATTTCTCTCTGGTCGTGTTAGTCAATCTGTCCCATCAGAATAAGATATTGAAGGTATAGAGAGTGCTTCTGTGTGTAGCGCAAACACTTGGGCACTAAAAACAAGTCCTGTGCATTTGGCTGATCTCCGCGAGATTGGCCGCCATCACCGAAAACTATGGTGGCTGGACTATTATTATTAATAAAAAAAACTTCTGGGAAATACAATATCTGTCTGAATAAAATGGTAATTTTGTATTTTTATTATTTTATTTCCACTGTCCGAGCAACCCCTTTCAGTTATACTGTGTTTCAGAAATAACCTATTATAAAAACCTGAAAAATCCAAAACAAGCGGGAATAAACCTCCAGACAGTTTCAGTGATCCGTGCGTGCAAAAAATAAATTAAGACATGTCACTCCAGAAGCGACGGACTGACCTATTTCTTGCTTCGTTGATTACACTTTATTAATTCCTTATTCATTGCCGTTTAATTACTTTCAGCAAAAATTGGGGCCAAGGTTGATTTCATATTCGGCTCGCTTTAGAAGAAGCCGTTTGATAGAACTAATAGTTAGTAAAGATAGTAATTAAGTACTTAATTTTCTGTTAAAGTTTAGAAAGATTGTTGTGAAATCAAATCTTATCTAGTACTTACCTATATAATTTTTAAAAAACATTAGAGATACCTTAAAATTAAGTAAGGATAGTACATTATATTGTTGGCAATAACGGCACTGATTTATTACAATATAATTATATATTTTTTCTTAACCACATATCGTTCTTTTTTATCATTATCAATCACTGCATTTACGGACAGCACGCCATTCTGCAGGCTCACCTGCGGCTAATAGAGATTTCCCCTTCCCCTTGACAAAAAAATGTTCTCGTACTATAAAAACAATGATTATCATCTAATACCGGGTGTAAGGGACAGCGTCCCGCAAACTGATAGGGGTTGCTCAGTCTACGAAACTAAACAACTTATCATCATCATCATTATCCTAGCCTTATCCCGTATCTCTCGGGGTCGGTTTTTTATTTTTTTTCACAATCTCACTTCCCCATCTGAATGAAATATTGCATTTTCCTCTCTCTTATAGCATATTATATTAGTTTTTTATATTATAATCGTAATTATGTATTAGTCTATTGTACCTATTCGTATTTATGTAACTAGTAAGTACTTTGTCTATGTATTCTATTTAAATTTATAACAAAAGTAACTGCACTATCCCGCATTATATTAGAAAACTACTCCTTTACCCAAAGGTTGCCTGGCAGAAATTGCTACCCTAGCAATAAGGTCGCCTAATTGTACTCTGTTTGTTTTGTAATGTTTGTTCCTGTACAATGTGTTGTTTATGTGCAATAAAGAATATTTGTATTGTATTGTCGGCTACCTAATCTAGGGGATTGAACGAGGGTACTGGTGTTTATACAGAGCGACTGCCATCTGACCTCCGCAACCCAGAAGGGAAACCAGAACCAATCCTAGATTAGGTCAGAGTTTTCAAGCCGCCAATGCTTAGCACTGGCCTCTGACATGGCTTAACGACTAATATGTACGGTATTAAACGATATTAATCGGGACCAACGGCTTAACGTGCCTTCCGAAGAAAACGAAACTAAACAACTATCACTAGGAAATTCTTTCAGTAGATGAATAATAAAATTGTACTTCCCATTAACAATGTTAGCGTAGTAACTAACCACCTCGACCAGACAATTTTTAGGAAAACCAAAATTTTGTTTTTATTTTCTGAAGAAAAATACTGATAGTTGTTCAGTTCCGTTGACTGAGCAACCCGTTTGCGGGACGCTGTTCCTTACACCCTGTATTGCCTGTATAATTATCAACGTATGCCCATGTTTTTGTCATAATATAATATTCCTTGTTGCCATCCACAAAATATTCTACTTAGTAATGAAAACTGATTGGCTTACTTGTTTGTATTGAAAGGAGGGTTAGCCCTCGAAGTTTCGATCCTACACGAGGATCTTCGTCAGAAGAGAAGAAAGTCACACTCCACTCTCTTATAGGATCGAAACGTCGATGGCTAACCCTCCTTTCAATACAAACAAGTAAACCGATCAGTTTTAATTATGAATAACACTTGTTTATCGTTTAGTGTTAAAATATTGTAAAAAAACAAACCTTGAAAACTTTGTCAGACGTGGCGGAACAACCTTTGTTTCGGTCGTTTACGCTCTTCCTATCCCATTTGGGATAAAGGCGTGATTATATGTATCTATGTATGTATGTTAAAATATTCTAATTAGTGCTAAATTTCGGTAGCAATGAAGCAACGTATTAATCGAGCGTGTCGTCCTAATCCGTTCAAATTCAAACCATCGATGCACTATCCTGAATTTCAATCGGCTGTAATTCACTGATGACGCGTTAAACTCAATAATGATGAATAGGTACAGGGATGTAGTCAGAGCGTTGGTGACACGATACCTTGTGTGTAATTATACCGGGTGTAAGGGACAGCGTCCCGCAAACTGATAAGGGTTTCTCAGTCAACGAAACTGAACATCTTTCAACAAGAAATTCTTTAAAAAAATTAGCTTTTCCTAAACTTAAAACTTAGTTTAGGACCTGAATACATATATGTTACATCAGTTAATGACGGATGTAAGGATCATCAGTCGTTTCAAGGGGACGACTGTTAAAAAGGGCCCTTCTTTCGCACCTTGATTACCTCCCTGTAACATTCGGTTAATGACAGTCCGCGGATGTAAAGATCATTAGTCGTCGCATGAAATATAACCCCACGCAACGTAACGCTAAAATATTCCCAGTAAGTGTATATTGTGTACTGGAACGTTAGAAACATTCCTAGAAATGTCTCACTGCTGGGACTCCTGAAGGGGACCACTGTTAAGAAGGGCCGTTCTTTCACACCTTGACTACCTCCCTGTAACTTTCGGGTAATGACAGTCCGCGGATGTAAGGATCATTAGTTGTTGCATGAAATATAACCCCACTCGACGTTACGCTAAAATATTCCCAGTAAGTGTATATTGTGTACTGGAACATTAGAAACATTCCTAGAAATTCCTCACTGCTGGGGACCCCTGTAGGGGACCACTGTTAAGAAGGACCCTTTTATCGCAGCCTAACTACCTCCCTGTTACATTCAAATAATGACAGTCCGCGGATGTAAGGATCATTAGTCGTTGCATGAAATATAACCCCACGCGACGTAACGCTATTGTTCGCCAGTTTTCGTTGATCGTAATTTGTCCGGTTATTAATTATTCCCGCTATTCACCCCTTCATATCAATATCTGTGTGTTATTATTATTAATGATGTGTGCGAAGGTTATGTAGGTCAGTGGGATTTTCAGGAACGAGAGAGAAATTAATTTCATGTTGAAAAATATGTGATATAATAAAACATTACAGGTACCTATGACATTACGTGGTTTATTACTTATAACTGATGGACGTATTATAAGTTGTAGTCAATCCTATTTTAATACATTATGTAGTTAGTAGTATCATAAATATATTACCTCTATACCTATTTTATACATACATATAATCACACCTTTATCCCTAATGGGGTAAGCACAGCGTAAACGACCTAAACAAAGGTCGTTCCGCCACGTCTAACAAAGTTTTGAGGGTTATTTAAGATAAAAAAAAAAAAAAAAAAAAAAAAAAAAAAGTAGTTTATTGTACAAACATCTTTCCAAATTATATTAAAGGTACAATTTAGGTGGTTTAAAAAGGCCACAAGAAAAAGTTGTGAAACTCACTGCACTAGTTTGCACTGTATCGCAGTGGGAATCGCTTCCATTTCGTCATGACATGACAATGTTATAAAATATGAGTAACAATTATGGATATACAATGTGTATGAAACGATATACAATCTGATTTCATTTTAATGTAACCTATATTAGAAAAAAAAATAAAGAACTGACCAAAAATATGTGACTTTTTTATGAAATCATAATAATAACATAAAAACAAAGAAAATAAAAGAACTGGTTGTATTTATACCATCGCAGACAATGACTATGTGTGTGTGTAACTAGATATTATATATATGTAATGTTCCATGTATTATGTTTGTGTAAATAGTTGTAAGTATACAAGTATATATTTATGTATGATTGCAGTGTTAATTTATTATTACTAAGCTTTAGATAGCTAACGTATTATATCAAATAGTGATTCTGAAGTATTGTAGTTTAGACCCAGTAAATATGAATTAAGTATTATTTTGCAGTTATATTTTGTTTGTGTTCTCAGATTTAATTTAGCGTTTAGTTTATTATAGAGGAAGGGAGCGAGAAAAGATAAGAATTGTTGGGCAAATGTTGTACGGCATGATGGCTTTATGTAAACTTTATCCTGTCTCCTGTGAGTCAGGTTAAAATCAGGCGTTTTTTTGTGTTGGTGTAATACTGCATTTAGGATATAAAGCTGTCTAATAGTTAAAATTTCCGCCAACTTATATAGGTCTTCCGTGGGGTATCTAAATCGTTTAAAGTGAATTATTTTCAGAATTGCACGCTGTGCTCTTTCAACCGGGAGTAGAATTGTTTTAGGACTACCACCCCAGGATGTTATGCCATATGTACATATGGATTGACATAGACCATAGTATATGCTCTTGAGCAGTTTGCAATCACATACATATCGTAGATTATGGAAAATGTAGAATAGTTTTCTAATGCGATTTGATAGTACATTTATATGTTCTTTCCAATTAAAGTGGCGGTCAATCAATACACCTAAATATCTGATTGATAACTAACTAACTAACTGATAACTCTAACTTTATCTGATAGATTTGTAGGTATACCTATTTTATAATTATATTAAATCTAGAACAAAATACCCGAGTCTAGGAGAGTCTGAGAAATCGTGCTCAGTCAGACAAACAGACGCAGTAGGGGTCTTTGTTTATATTAATAAAGCAAGGCAAGTACAATTTATTAGATAAGCATTGTTCGGTATGCAGAATAAGGCTAAATCTTGTGCATTTCTAGCATTGAGATGGTAAACAAAAATTTGTAAACGAATAGCAAGCTATTATTATACCAGGTTTAAGGGACAGCGTCCCGCAAACTCATAGGGGTGACTCAGTCAATGATACTGAACAACTTCCACCAGGAAATTATGAATTGAAAAAAAATGGCTTCTTCATACAAAATGTGTACGTCTATCGGACAATTTGTATGAAAAAGCATTTTTTTTTATTTCCTGAAAACAGTTCCCGGTGGAAGTTATTCAGTGTCATTGACTGAGCAACCCCTATCAGTTTGCGGGACGCTGTCCCTTACACCAGGTTTACGTAGTATCTAACCTCCATAATATGCTTATACATATAATATTTTGAACAGGAAAACTGTCCTGCTACAAGTACTAACTTTATCTGATGTGGTAAATGAATGACATAACGCTTAACAAAATTAGCTAACCGCGCCAAACCAGTGGCGCCAGAGTCGTCCAACGTATCATTAATAATGTTCGCGCAAAAAGCTGGCTTGTAGTTGTCACAGCTTCATATTCCGAAGCTCATATGTTCCTAAGCGCCGGCGCAGATCTTCACAGTTTCACACTAGTCATTGATTACCTTCTCGCGAGTGAAGACGCGCGCGGAGTCGCACGAAATTTCGCGCCAATCGAAAATGTTTATGCGAATGTGAAAATCATGGCTGTGTTTGAGTGACAATTATGTCAGTGTTGTGATTCTGTTCTAAGTGAAAAGGATTGAGCCAAAATGAAATTTATTTTGTAAGTAAATATTTTCCATATTTATAACTGAATAAAATTTTGCCTAAATAAAAATTTTAGCGTCTGCATTAATGCACTACGCGCACCGGCACCCGCCAAAGGGGTGAAAAGAAAAAGCGAAAAAGTGTGAAGAGAGAGATCGCAATCAGAAAACTCATCCCCCCAGATTTGCATATTTGCCTTCGGATTTTAAATTCGTGCATAATCCGGGTATCGAACGAGGGTGAGCCGAAATATCCGAATTTTGTCCAATAAGTGTCAATGACGGTACCAGAGCCAAAACAGGTTGCATTAAACTAAAAATTTATGAAGTTACGTGACAACCTGCAATAATAGGCATAACAAGCTTTCGTGGGACACACGGCCGAGAAAGTTTATGACACTAACACACATTTTGGAGTTCTAATGTTAAGGCCAATAGGCCGAGTGATTACAGGTTGAGGAAAGGGTAGCTACACGTGTTGTGACCAGGGGCCGTTTTGCTAAAACTTACAATTGTATTTTTCACGTAATCATTTTCATCATCATAATACTTACAATATTCGAAAGTTGCACTTGGCAGACGGTGGAGTATGACTTTCTTCTATCCTGATGAAGATCCTCGTATATGATCGAAATGTCGAGGGCTAACCCTCCTTTTAATACAAACAAGTAAGCCGATCAGTTTTTTTTATGAATAACACTTGTTTATCGTTTAGTGTTAAAACTTACAATAGTGTTATTCAAGTTGGAGTCACCAGTTTAAGAGTTAAATGTTGAGGTAAAATTGGCCGAGTGATGACGGATAAGAAAAGGGTAGCTTTACTGGTCGGGTGTTGTGACTATGAGCAGTTCACCAGGAGACCGAAGTCCGACCGGATATGTTCTGAACTTGTATATCTGCGAATCGCTGAGAAAACTTCAATCCCAATTCAAGGCTATCTGTCGGCTTAAATACTTTTTAAGACAATAATGACAAAATATTATTTTGACTACATATTTTACAACTACTACTGTATTTAGTATGCTAAATATGAAACAGAAAAACTTTAGAGTTGTCAGAAAAATAAATTTACTTGTTTTGGAACAAATTGTTAATTTCTTAGACGATTGGATCCAAATAATCCGATGACATCTCATGTGAATAATATTATTATGCATCGGATTATTGACAATAAAGATGGTTGGTCGAAGATAAAATTAAAGATGTTAATATCAACTATCTTTGACCAATAGATTGGATAACCTTAAATAGGTTTTTAAAATAGCATCAGGCATCTTCTGGGTGAGCTCGCTCCATCGTCGACTCCGTCTCAGTCGCTCCCGACCTAGACTAGAGTAAAACAAAACTAATGTTTACCACTTTAAGTTCGCCACCAAAAAGGGCAGTATGTTCTATCACGACCTAAGGAAAACCTTATGGAATATTATTAAAAAATTTCAATAACGGACGTGTATTGGCACCAGACACGAGGTGTATCGATAATACTAGATGTCTACGTGACTTTGTCCGGGTTTTAGGGACAGCGAAAATACATTCAATACCTACAGAAGACTTTCACACAAGAATCTTAAACACGTACTCGGTTAAAATGTTTTTCCCAGTGGATTATTGAACCTCCTCCGTGGTCCCCATGGCCTTGGGCTCCCAATCCGCGGGTAGCGGGCTCAAATATTTATTAATATTTGGTGTTTTCCCTAAGACAATGTAGACTGAATATCTAATTATAATACCTATGTTAAGTAAAAGTACTGTGACGACCCAGTGCGGTGACCTTGATCATGACCCTGATAGTGTGGTCGTCACACAAACGATACATACATAATCACGCATTTATCCCAAATGAGATAGGCAGAGCGTAAACGACCTAAAAAAAGGTCGATCCGCCACGTCTAAATATTTTTAATGTTATTTAAGATAGATTTTTGTAGGTATATTGCTGTAGTGACAGGTTGTCAGCCCATCACCTAAATTGGAATAAACTGATACCCTCGGATCTCTTAACTGGTTTCTACATCATGCCCGGGAGGAAATTCAGCTGTCATATTCTATGCATGCTATTATGAAGTTAAAAAATGCTGGCACCAGGGTTCATCAGGTCGTTTTTCGATGCCATAAACCCACGATAGAAGAAGAACCAAGAATCTTGAAACCTATGGAATTCTAAAAGCGGTTTTACCCAATGCAATTTTATTCATATTCCCGGAGGTAAACCTTGATTGTGCATTCTTGGCATTATCCTTTCTCAAATTACTAGTGACTATGATTGTATGACTGTCGGTTCATAGTTTATACTTAGTGTATGCTCAAGAAACTTTCATTGTGCTATTATAGCAGTGATCATCATAACTGCCTCCGTGGTCTAGTGGCTAGTGCCATGGGCTCCCGATCCGGAGGTCCTGGGTTCGATTCCCAGGGGGTAAAACACAAAGTTGATATTTGAGAATTTATCACTTTGTGAATTTTTTCCCAGTTTGGGAAGGACATTGCAGGCTGAATCACCTGATTGTCCGAAAAGAAAAAGATTTCGTGTTTCGGAGGGCATGTTAAGCCGTCGGTCCCGGTCGCTGTCTTTGATAGTGGTCGTTACACAAAACCATGTCAGAGGCCTGATAGTTGTGCTACTAGGCGGTTTAAAAACTCTGACACCAGGGTTCATCGGGTCCATAGACTCGATACCCACTCGACAGAAGAAGAAGAAGAAGTGATCATCAGTGTGATAAGCACTTCCTATGTTATTTGAGATATGAATATACATAACATATCTGCGTTAAGGAGCTATAGTAACATAATAAATGAAACTTCTTTATTAATCTAATATTTTTTTGTGCATTCCCTATGTAAGAAACTAGCAATAGAAGATTTTTTTTCTTGTCTCTACAATTTACGTAAGTTGGCACCTATTCCAGACAAAAGATAGTAATGGCAAAATAGGAAATGGACTCCATAAGACTAAGACAAAATGTACGCAATGTAAGGGACAGCCTCCCACAAACTGAAAGTAGTTGCTCAGTCAACGACACTGAACAACTTTCGCCGGGAACTGTTCAGGAAATAAAATATTGTCTTGGCTTTTCCGTAAGCTCGCCTTTGCTTAAATTTTAATATTAAACCAATGTATTGGAATTTATGCAATTAAGAATATATACAAACAGTCTCGAGTATAGAAAAACCTATATTTTTATTTCTGAAAAAAAAAAGTGTCGTTGACTGAACAACCCCCATCAGTTTGTGGGATACCGTCCCTTACAACCGGTATATCAAAAAAAGTACTGCATCTTTCTCCTGAATGAGTTGCACATTGCGCAGATAATGTCTGTTTAGTTACAGGAAGTCAGTTTTTTTAACTCGTAGTCTACATATATATTTTTGGACTAATCTATCTTAATTAATTCTTAAAACTTTTTCAGATGTGACGGATCGACCTTTCTTTAGGTTGTTTACACTCTGCCTGCCTCATTAGGGATAAAGGCGTGATTATATGTATGTATGCATTTTTGGAAATAGACACTTAGGGTGGTCTTGCACTGCTCCGTATTCGTCTTAGAAAAATATGGAAGCAGTTAAACATTTTCGCGCCAATCCATTCAATTTTTCACGGTTACGAACCGAATACGCAGCAGTGCAAAACCGCAGTGTTTATAGTGCTTTTACATATACATACATATAATCACGCCTTTATTCCTAATGGGATAGGCAGAGCGTAAACGACCTAAACAAAGGCCGTTCCGCCACGTCTGACAAAGTCTTGAGGGCTATTCAAGAATGATTTGTACGTATATTGCTGTAGTGACAGGTTGTCAGCCCATCGCCTAAATTACAATATACTGAAACCCTCAGATCCCTTAGCTGGTTTTTACAGCATGCTCGGGAGGAAATGCAGCTGGCACATTCTATGTTATTCTCTCGCTCACAGTCCAGCATGGAAGAAGAAGCACACCGAAGATCGAGGGTTTAAATCCCACCCAAAGTTAAGTTTTGGCTTTTATATTTTCCTATTTGGTTGTCTTATTATAATGAATGGATATTATCCAAAAGTAAAACTGCCTCCGTGGTCTAGTGGCTAGTGCCATGGACTCCCGATCCGAAGGTCCTGGGTTCGATTCCCAAGAGGGAAACCCAAAGTTGATATTTGAGAATTTATCACTTTGTAAATTTTCCCCCAGTTTGGTTAGGACATTGCAGGCAGAGTCACTTGATTGTCCGAAAAAGAAAAAGATTTCGTGCTTTGGAGGGCACGTTAAGCCGACGGTTCCGGTCGGTACTTAAAACCATGTCAAAGGCCTGATAGTTCTGCTTCTAGGCGGTTTAAAAACTCTGATACCAGGGTTCATCGGGTCGATAGACTCGATACACACTCGACAGAAGAAGAAGAAGATCCAAAAGTAATTAAATCAACTACAAATCTTCCTGCTTATAATTACTGTTTTCATTACAATAATAAATATAAGCAGATAAACTAGACAAAGACTTAATTAATTTAAACCCGTATCTACGGAAAATGGTTGAAATTACAAGCATACGAGTTGAGGCATTAAGGGGATACCCGGTGTACGCCAGCGCCCTCATCAGTTAAAAAATCATTACTTACTGAAAACGCAATTAATCCAAAATCAGATAGATCAGATTAAAGTATAGATACTGAAGATTTTTTTAAGTATTATAAATTAATAGTTCTGTGGTCACTGCAGTTACAGAGAGCAAACGTACCAAAAGTGGCCGTTTTTCGCAAATATTCTATCTGTAAGTACAACGAATTATAAGTAGCAAATTTATGAGGTTTTTAATGAATTTCATTGCTGGTCGATCAGATTCGGGTTAACCCAATCTGATCGACCAGTTTTTTTTTAGGTTGTGTTTTCAGTGAATTATGTTTTTTTTACTGATGAGGGCGCCACTTAACCCAAGGAAGCCCCTTAATTAGACATGTTATCTCTGAACTTGTTGTTAGGTATGTATGTATATTTATAATAATATACAAATGATCTCCGCAGAGTGGTCCTCCCCGCAAGGGGGCTCTTTCCTTCTTGTATCTCTTGTCGAGATAATGCATTGTCTAGCGGAGAGACACTTCCGCATCTGATTAGTCGAAATTAAGACGAAATAGTGATCAATATATAACCGATGAGTTTCGTGTGTGACATTCATCCCTGAAAAGCCATAAGACCTTTCACACTAGCAATTCCTATAGACTTACTTCCATGCTGGACTGGGAGAGGTAGAAAAACATAGAATGTTCCAGCTGCCCTTCCTCCCGGGCATGCTGTAGAAGACAGCAGAAGGGACTCGAGGGTTACAGTGTATTGTAATTTAGGCGATGGGCTGACAACCTGTCACTATGGCAATACACATTACAATCTAAAATTGCCCTCAATTTTTGTCAGACGCGGCGAAAGCGCCTTTTACGAGGCGTTTAACGCTCTGCCTACCCCGTAAGGGATAAAGGCGTGATTTTATGTATGTATGTATGTACAAATAAATGAAGAGGAATATAAAATTACTACATGGTATAAAACAAAGTCGCTTTCTCTGTCCCTTTATTCCTATGTATGCTTAGATATTTAAAACTACGCAACGAATTTTGATGCGGTTTCTTTTAATCGATAGAGTGATTCAAGAGTAAGGTTTGTATGTATAATACATGCAGAATATAGTAGAGAAACACTGATGATTTCCGTGCGAAAACGGGGCGGGTGGCTAGTATGTTATATTTTGGTAAATAGACTATGAAAATATACACTGGGCTCGATTCTAGATTTGCCGGCTAAAACTAAAATTAAAATCTATAATGTCACTCTCAGACTGAAAACATTAAAAATGAATGAAAAGGACAGGAGATCTACTCTCTCCACTTTTTGATTTATAGTCGGTAGTTTTATGCGTTATCTGTCATTTTTATTTGCCGTCATATAAAAGCGCTTCAAAATCTAGCAGACAAAGTGTAAAACCCTAGAGTATAAATGCCTGTCCCTTTTAGATTTTCTTATTTTGAAAGTGACAACTTCGATGCTGGACTGGGAGCGAGATGAACACATAGAATGTGCCAGCTGCATCTCCTCCCGAGTAGGTATGCTGTAAAAATCAGGTAAGGGATCTGAGGGTGTCTGTATATTGCAATTTAGGCGAAAGGCTGACAACCTGTCTCTACAGCAATATACCTACAAATTTATCCCAAATAACCCTCAAAGCTTTGTCAGACGTGGCGGAACGACCTTCGTTCAGGTCGTTTACGCTCTGTAATATATGTATGTATGAAAATGACAGATATATTTTAATTTTAGTTTAAGCTGAAAAATAAACTTGGTTAATTTGATCAAGGAACATGTGTACATACGAAAACATCGGGTCATATGTTTGAGATAATAAAGTTAATGCTAAGATCAATTATTATGTTGGTTAAAATTAATAGGAACTTGGTAGTGGTTATCAAGTAACATGATTAATTTATTTTTTAACATTATTGTCATACACATTACTTTATGTGCTCGTATTTAAACAAGTCTTTTTTTTTTAGGTACCTACTAAACCGCTTATCATTATATACATACACACGTAGGCACGCCTTTATTCCTAATGGAGTAGGCATAGGATCGAGATTATCATTGTAATTTGATGATTAGAAACCTACATACACACATACATATAATCACGCCTTTATCCCTAATGGGGTAGGCAGAGCGTAAACGACCTAAACAAAGGTCGTTCCGCCAGGTCTGACAAAGTTTTGAGAGTTACTTAAGATAGATTTTTCGGTATACTGCTGTAGTGACAGGTTGTCAGACCATCGCCTATATTACAATATATTAAAACCCTCGGATCCCTTAGCTGGTTTTTACAGCATGCCCGGGAGAAAATGCAGCTGGCACATTCTATGTTTTTATTTCGCTCCCAGGCCAGCATGGAAGAAATGATTAGAAACCTACATTTACCTAAGTACCGACCCCGTAGTAATCACTACAAAAACCATGTCAGAAGCCTCTTTAAGTTAGTCGAACCGACAAGCCACACCATAAAAGAAGAAGCGTTTTATTGTAAATAGTTCTAGTTTTAACATAGGATAATAATATCTATTACCAATATATGGTTCGTAATTTTTAACATTGAATTATCGATACCATAATATTTTGCGGTCCATAACCTACTTTTTCTTTGCAACTTAGCAGAGATTCAAATTTCGGAACCGCAGACTATAATAACCTTGTTACAGACATAATTATGTTTTGCAATTGACTTTGTTTAAAATTGAAAAGTAAAAACAGATTATGGGTCGCAAAATAAAATTGGTATCGATTACGCAAAGTTTAAAAAACGGAGTATACATACCAACTTCTTACTTATACATTATGTACATAGTTCATTTACCTCTATTTCAGACAATCAAGAAGATATTCTTCTCTATTTAGTTAGAGAAGCGGCTGGTACATTCAATACTTTTTTATTGCTTCCAGACTAGCAAAAAGCGTTGTATTGGAGTCTAAATTTAGTAATGGGACAGACTAACTAAACATCTGGACACTGACATTAACATAAACTCGACATCTATAGTAGGTACAGGGTGGGGCAATAGTAATCATCCGATGCTCTTTTGCTTTAAGTAGTTTTAATATATACATTCTCCTTTTGGTAGTTGCCTAAAGCATTATATACCTAACTTATTTACTCTCTACTAACACATAGAATTAAGAAAAAAACTAACACAAATTTATAAAAGTAAATTAGTATATTCCTCAGTAATATTTGTCCATAGTTAAATTTTTGATCATCTTTTTGATAACCAGTGTGACATAGGTACTTAAGATACAGGTAAATATTTACTTAGTTTAGGTATCAGAACACGATTTTTTTCGGATTTTATATGTTAAGTACTAACTATAATTATATAGCCAATTGTTTATATGCATTTTTTTTCTAGTAAATAGTTTAATTAAATAATAAGTTATTTGGTAGTTTATATTAGTCCGTAAGTAATAACTGTAAACAAATTCTATGAAATAAACTTATTATTATTATATAATCACGCCTTTATCACGAAACGACCTAAGCAAAGGTCGTTCCACCACGACTGACAAAGTTTTGAGGGTCTAAGTAGTTTTAATAAATGGTAAAAATCTTCTGCTTATGAAATATATTTAATGAATCCATAAGAATGTATAACATGAAATCAAGGAAATTATTTTGGCTCCGGCTTCAAAGTTGAATATTTAAGGTCGCTTTTCACTTGTTTTGGTGATTTGCACTGGTGGCTAGATCACCCGATTTAACTGTTCCAGACGTATTTCTTTGGGCTATTTTGAAATTTTGGGTTAATGTCAACAAGCCCAAGAGTCCAATAGGAATGCGAAAACCTGTCACCTGAATATCTGGCAAAAGTGATTAAAATTCCATAATTATACAAAACGCCTAAAAAAGAAGGACAAAAGTAAGAATAAGATAAAACGAAGGGAGGGGCGCAATGTGCGAGTTTCTCATGCTTCTTCTTCATTGTGATATAGTTTTATTTTATTTTGTGACACAGATATAATTTAATTTTCTTTGTAATAGACTCGCTTGTGACTTTCTAAAAGTGTTCTTAGGAATCTATTTGGAAATAAATGATTTGACTTTGACTTTGACTTTGCCCTCTTCATTTTATGGAATAAATTCTAAAATGAAATTGACATATTTTTCACAAGTAGAACAGAACAGAAGTATTTTTATTTACAAATAAAAAAAAATATATATTTGATAACTAGTTTTGCCTCACCCTGTAGTCCTGTACCTACGAATCGATATCTCGAACGGATGCGACTCGATTGTAGACTAGAGTTTGTATTAATGAGTAAATATTATTATAGATAACAGTAGCTATAGTTACAATTATATTTTTATTAGCGAATAGACATTAATAGAGATAAAATAGTTAAATAAACAAATGTATGGATAAACACATTACTAATAGTTTTAGATACATACATACTGTTATTATCGAGTAGATTATTTAAGTCGACATTAAAATTATAGATGTACGTAAAGAATGAATTCATAGCTTTACCAGTACCTTTTCTTAACTTGGAAGATTAGAAGGACCAAAGAAACAAAATTTATTACTTTATATTGTACTAGCGACCCGCTTTGGCTTTGCAAGAAAATTATCAGTGTTTCTCTACTATATCATACATGTATTATACATATAAACCTTCCTCTTGAATCACTCTATCTAGTAAAAGAAATCGCATCAAAATCCGTTGCGTAGTTTTAAAGATTTATGCATACATAGGGATATAGGGACAGAGAAAGCGACTTTGTTTTATACTATGTAGTGACTAGCTACAGTATTCTTCCAGGGTGTAATAAGTATAATTAAATAAAACAAACAAGGTCATTTAATAAAAAATATATTTCAAATACTCCTCTTTGTCAGCATTGTAAGAAATCAAATTGAATGGCTGTTTTTCCATAACACGTTCACATCCACGGCAAGGCGACGGCACGATGACGCTATCATCACGATGACCTGGCGTTGTTTTTCCACTACTGTATTATCGTCGACGGTATCGTCCGCCTAGTGCCACACACGTGGGCCGCGCAGGCTACGATACGTGCAAAACACATGCAGTTTGCCGTCGCCGTGACGTTTCCTTGCTGGCAAGTGGAAAAGCGTGCCAGAATATGATTTAATTACAGATACAATAAATATAAAAAACAAATCACTTTATTTCCACAAAACACATTACAATAAATAAAAACACACAATCAAGAATAACATAACAGACAGGACAGGTAGGCATATATATATTTATATATTTACAGAAGTGGAAAAAGGTGTGGACACAGCTTGGCTGTTTTTAAGTCCACCCTACGTCTGGTGTACCTACAGAAGAGGATAGAAATGAAACAGCACAGAAAAACTTGAACTACAATTTGACAAATCTTTGTAATATATATTTTTAATAGTAACAATAGTAAGCACCTCTAGCAATTATTTATGAGCAATACTGATGAAATATTGAAGTAATTTGAACTGAACATTATTTAATTATTTTTTATACACTAACTCTTCAAGGAAATTGTCGACGACATCGTGACGTTGCCGTTGCTGTAGACGTGCCGTCTAGTGGAAAACGCAATATCTTATTAATTTACTAGCGACCCGCCCCGGCTTCGCACGGAAATTATCAGTGTTTCTCTACTATATTATGTATGTATTATACATATAAACCTTCCTCTTGAATCACTTTATCGATTAAAAGAAACCGCATCAAAATCAGTTGCGTAGTTTTAAAGACTTATGCATACATAGGGCTATAGGGTCAGAGAAAGCGACTTTGTGTTATACTATGTAGTGATAATGTTAGTATTTATCAAACAAATATTACGCACAATGACTAGAATCTCTGTTATCAGTTATCACGTTTTCTTAGTAAACTTTCTAACGCTTGTCTGTGAGTGACGTTGTTTATTGAATTAACATCAATAATGTAAACTGGTAGGTAAACTTGCTTGTATTAAAGATTGTATAAAGTACAGTCAGCAAAGGTGATTCCTTGGAAGAGCCGCTCAAAATGGATGAGTTTATTACAGGAAACTAATTACGGATTTTCATGAAATATCGTACCTATACTTCTTGCAGTAAACCAATTTGTGCAAACATGCAAATCTTGAAATATTGTATTCTCTTAAATCCAATTTCCGCTAAATCTATGTATGATATCTCTTGTGATTTCATAAAAATACATAAACAATTTCAAGAAATAATCTCATCCGTTTCAAACGCTTCCATGCTGCTTCCATGCTGGCCTGGGAGCGAGAGAAAAACATAGAATTTGCCAGCTGAATTTCCTCCCGGGCATGCTGTAAAAACCAGCTAAGGGATCCGAGGGTTTCAGTATATTGTAAATTAGGCGATGGGCTGACAACCTGTGACTACAGCAGTATAGCTATAATTATATCTTAAATAACCCTCAAAACTTTGGCGAAACGACATTTGTTTAGGTTGTTTACGCTCTGCCTACCCCATTAGAAATAAAGGCGTGATTATATGTATGTATGTATATGTTTCAAGCGGGCCTGTACAGATGTCTCCTTTGCTAACTGTACCTAATACTTAACTGACTCTTCCTCTGATTTAGTTACTCTATATCAAGCCTGCATCGCTATGATGCGCACCTTACACTTAGATTTGTCTACAAACGTTGCATTCTTTACTCTGAATAATGCCTACCCTTTTCTATTGTAAGTGCGCAACGAAAGATATATCATTATCTCTCATTCTATCATTATTACTCATGTAGACATAACGAAGTCTCCAGTGCGCATAGCCCTGCTGGTGACGCCTTTAAAATCACTTTGAGCAAAGCAAATTGGACCTAAAAATCTTTTTCCTTACATACTTACCCTAGGTTTCATCGTGGGAAATGGAGATATTCCCACGGAAAAATCAATAATGAACATACTCACACAACTGATAAAATGAGGGCACAACCGCAGAACGGAAATCTAAAGATACTAACATGATACTACAATAATGTAGATTTGAGATAGTCCTGTCTCCGTGACCGATAATATAGGTAGCTATGAATAATGTAAACATTTAAGGGGCGAATTGTGGTGCAACGGTGGCGACACCAGTTTTAATTTATTGTGTCCAAAATTCATACATTTTCATTGATATTTTACAATAAGCGGAAATCGCAAATAATTCTCCATTTTATAACCCTTACATTAATTCAAACTAATACTAATCTACTCTCTGTCACTTGTTTGGCGTACTACTTACGGTATGCATTATTACCGCCGCGTCATTGTTGTCTATTGTCACACAGCAATTGTTTCTTCCATGCTGGACTGGGAGAGATAGAAAAACATAGAATGTTCCAGCTGCCCTTCCTCCCGGGCATGCTGTAGAAGACAGCAAAAGGGACTCTGGGGTTACAGTGTATTGTAATTTAGGCGACGGGCTGACAACCTGTCACTACACATTAGCAATACACATTACAATCTAAAATTTCCCTCAATTTTTGTGAGACGCGGCGAAAACGCTTTTTACGAGGCGCTTAACGCTCTGCCTACCCCGTAAGGGATAAGGGCGTGATTTTATGTATGTAATTGTTTGTTTGTTTTTTCATTTAAGTAAAGTATGACTCCTCGTATTTAACGGTCAAAAAAAAATATACCATTGTTGAGATAAAGAAGGCGCCACCTATGCTCTGTTTCCACCTTAAACCTGTATGTTTGGCTGTCAGTATGTAAAGTAACAGTCGGGCTAATTCTTGTTGTCTTACGTCATCGACTATTTAGAAACAGAAATCTCCTTCGGCACTCCCTTATACATACATACATACCTACATATAATCACGCCTTTATCCCTAATGGGGTAGGCAGAGCGTAAACGACCTAAACAAAGGTCGTTTCGCCACGTCTGACAAAGTTTTAAGGGTTTTTTAAGATAGATTTATACGTATATTGCTGTAGTGATAGGTTGTCAGCCCATCGCCTAAATTACAATATACTAAAACCCTCAGATCCCGTAGCTGGTTTTTACAGCATGCTCGGGAGGAAATGCAGCTGGCACATTCTATGTTTTTCTCTCACTTCCAGGCCAGCATCCCTCACATTAGTAAAAAATCATAGTTCCGTTGTAGTAACAGAAAGAAAAATTGCTAATAACGGCCACCAACAGCACATTTCCTCTCTGTTATTACAACAAAATTATTAATGGCTAATTTATAAGGTTTTAAATTGTCTTAATTACTATAACTTGAGTCTGTTGGACCGGTTTTTTGATTCACTGCGTTTTTAATTAATTATGTTTTTTTTTTACTGATGGGGGCCACTTAGGCCCTGTCGCCACTTTAATTTGCACTCAATAATTAAGAAGTCAGGTTTTGCTATTAAACTTCTTTTTTGTTACTGAAAAATAGAAAAAGAAAGCATTAGAAACGAGATTAGTACAAAATATCATCATATATCTCTCTATCATCATATAACTTCCATGCTGGACTGGGAGCGAGAGAAAAACATAGAATGTGTCAGCTGCATTTCCTCCCGGGCATGCTGTATAAACCAGCTAAGGGTATCGACGGTTTGAGTATATTGCAATTTAGGCGATCTCTCGTCTGGCTGGTAGTGCATTATTCTTATTCTGTTAATAAATTATTCTTTATCTTACAATAATGTAAATCAGTGCGGCATTTTGCGAAGAATAAATAGTTTAAGTATTGAACACGACTAATAAATTAATAGTCAAAAAACACTGTAAAACACGCTTTAATACATACATACATATAATCACGCCTTTATCCCTAATGGGGTAGGCAGAGCGTAAACGACCTAAACAAAGGCCGTTCCGCCACGTCTGACAAAGTTTTGAGGGTTATTTAAGATAACTTGTAGGTACATTGCTGTAGGTTGTCAGCCCATCGCCTAAATTACAATATACTGAAACCCTCGGATCTCCTAGCTGGTTTTTACAGCATACCCGAGAGGAAAAGCAGCTGGCAAATTCTATGTTTTTCTCTAACTCCCAGGCCAGCATGGAAGTAAATACGCTTTTATAAAAGCATGTAAAAACCAAAATTAGTTCAAACACGGATATGATACGATACTCCATCATTGAATGCTAGTGCTTATCTTCTGTCTTCATCATCAGACCTTGATACCTGATTGTGGTCAAAGTTCATTACAAGACTTCTCTAACAAGTCCAAATACAGATATGAAAATAAAAATGAAAATATTTATTATTTATCTCACAAACAAAACAGACTTAAATGTAGCTACAATTTGTTTTATGAATAAAGTTTTATTTGTGAGAATCTGGTGTCCATACTAGGATTAACTTGTGTCACAGAGCACTAGGCTCCCACCCCTTGATCGCTGAGCAAACAACACAGTTTTTGTTTGTTTTAGGAAAAGAAATAAAATAATAATTAAATATTAATTAGGGTTGTTGACATGATAATGATACTTGTGTTCGTGTGTGTGTGTGTGTGTGTGTGTGTGTGTGTGTGTGTGTGTGTGTGTGTGTGTGTGTGTGTGTGTGTGTGTGTGCGTGTGTGTGTGTGTGCGTGTGTATGTGCGATATGATCCGATGTTCGATCCATCATGAAGTTCCAGTACATATCTTCCGGCTCCATCATCAGATCAGTTCAACAGTACCATTATTATTGTATTGTCATCAAAGCTGCATACAGCTGCCAATTTTCATAACGCTACAATCCTTGGAAGAAGATTAGTAACCTTAGAAAATTAGTAACCTTTGGGTCCATTACATAGTTACATACAGGTCGACCTATTAAAAGCGTGTTGAAAAGTCACCTTTTAAAAGAAAACTGCTCTCAAAGTGTTAAAGTAGGTATTGTTTTAATTTAAAATCGGCACGTCTGCTACCTCATTCACAGGTGAGACTATCAATCTTAGCTGACCACGTTGAAAGCAAACAAGTTAACCAGCTTACCTGGCCACTACCTTTCATACCTTAGTATTGAATCCACTTTAGAGCAAGGAGGTCTCGTAAAATTGGTTAGAAAGACGAACTGCCAAGAATATTTTCCATCGTAAAGACCGAATGACCCAAAAACTGGACGAGTGATGATTGAATTCTGTTGACAGTAAACAACGAAAGTGCAACTAGAAAAATATGCAATTTAAGATAAAAGGGATTGAGTTTTAAAACGAATAAGAACTTCATAATAATTGCAATATTTTATATGTACCAATACCTATCGACTTAATTAACTGTTTTTATGAAATAATGGGTTTTAAGCAAAAAATATTTACCTTATCCATTAAATACAGGATAATGGGATAATAGAATAATACGTATTAAATATGGTCATATTGTAATACCGGTTACTAGTTGCATGGAATATGGAAACTATATTTATTCCATCACTCATAAAGCATTTTTATAATATTGGTATTATATAGGAAAATATTGATAAATAAACGCAGTCGATAACGAGTTTAGGTATGTTTTCTGTGGTTTTTGAAGGTTATAGGAATTGAGAACAAATTGTAAGTTGTAGGTATAAAGGTTATACGAATTGAGAATAAATTGTTAGTTGTAGGTATAGAACACTACAGGAAATAAAGTAATTACAATTTTTCGTTGCTGAAAGAGTCTCGTGGCCAGCCCTTAATATCTGTTACTATAAACAACACAGATAGATATATACCTATAGTATTTCCAACTCGGTTTTTGAATAAAGGTAAACAAAGTTTCATGTCCTTTTATTCAAAAACGCATTTAAAAATAAATTATATGTGTTGGCAAATTAATTAACTTACTGAAACTACTATTTCATTGTGTTGTCTTATCTAGTAGCTAAAACATATTTTAGAAAGAAGATCTTCGATTAAAAGACAATACTTTGATTACCTTTATTCTAAAACTGAGTTGGAAATACTATAGTTAAGGTTGGTATGTAATACATGTATAGGCTCGTCCACTATTACATTAGTTTAGATTTTAATAGCTCAATAAAATAATGTATGTATTTAAGCAAGCAATTCGTATGTAAATAAGCAAGAGAAACTGGATGATGACTCAGAATCAAGATAATTACAAGGCAAAGTTGAACGAAACATAAACACAGACAAGACGGAAGATATCGTGGGTAGTAAGTATAGTTACTAAATAATAATCTAAATTATTTTGTTACATAGGTACATACATATAATCACGCCTTTATCCGTAATGGGGCTGGCAGAGCGTAAACGACCTAAATAAAGGTCGTTCCGCTACGTTTGTCAAAGTTTTGAGGGTTATTTAAGATAGATTTGTAGGTATATTGCAGTAGTGACACGTTGTCAGCCCATCGCCTAAATTACAATATATGAAACCTTCGGATCCCTTAGCTGGTTTTTACAGCATACCCGGGAGGAAATGCTGCTGGCACATTCAATGTTTTTCTTTCGCTCCCAGGCCAGCATGGAAGAAATTTTTATTTTTTAGGCTTTAACCTGAAAAAAAGACAATTTTAAAAAATACTCGTAGCGTCCAATCTTCTTCTTAATGAGTGGATTTTCGAGTCAAACGACCCGATGAACCCTAGTGTCAGTGTTTTTAAACCGCCTCATAACACAACTAGTAGGCCTCTGACATGGTTTGTGTTACGATCACTATCAAAGACAGCGACCGAGACCGAAGCTTAACGTGCCCTCCGAAGCACAGAATACATTTTCTTCCAGACAATCCGGTGGATTCAGCCTGCATTGTCCTAACCAAACTGGGGAAAATCTCACAAAGTGATAAATAGATAAATATCATCTTTGTGTTCTCCCTAGGGAATCGAACCTCCGGATCGTGAGCCCATGGCTCTGACCACTAGACCACGGAGGCAGTTGTGCCCAATGAAAAAAAAATAAAGTTGTTATTCTTCCCGTTAGGTAAGAAATGGTAGGTAGAATACTGGTTCTTTCTAGTTATACCTAACTGTAGTTCAATTCAACCTCGCGATAGAAAAACATGGAATGTTCTAGCTGCCCTTCCTCTCAGGCATGCTGTAGAAGTTAGCAATATGGATTCGAGGTTCACTGTGTGTCGTAATTTAGGCGATGGGCTGACAACCTGTCACTGTAGAGATAAATTCACTACCTATTACTACCATTTAAAATTGCCCCCAATATTTGTCAGACGTGGCCGGGTACCCCGTAAGGGAAAAAAAATGTATGTAGTTCAATTACAAGTAAAGATTACAATAGGAATAGTCAGTTGCTGAAAATTGGTCCTCACAAAATATTAACGTCTGAGTCGACACGCAAAGAAGAAGAATAGAAGTAGTTTTAAATCATATGTTTGATTTATTTTTTTCTTTGAAAGATTTTATCTTTTTAGAGCGACGGACTGCCATTCTAGAGACCCAGGTTCGAGCCCTGCCCGAAACGTTTTTTTTTTTACTTTTTATTTATATTACCTATATGAAATAAAATATTATTGGGAGTGATATTTGAAGATGTTTTACTGTTTGGTATTGTGGTTCTTAGGGTCGTATGTATAAAGCGATACCAAACTTGAGAGCAATATTAAGTATGGACTTGACATGCCAGTTTGTACTGAAATGACATTTCTGATACGAACTTAAACTCGCTGTCACTCATGAGAGCTGATTACAAATACGGCCCTTAGTTATGTATATTATAATATAAGTAGGTAATATTATATTATCAGTAAAACAAGCCGATAAGGTAAGTGAACTCTAGTAGGCAAGTGACGTAATCCACTCCACATTTATACGTTTAGATTTTGCGTAAGCAATGTACTCAACGTTTCATACATACATATAATCACGCCTTTATCCTTAATGGGGTAGGCAGAGCGTAAATGACCTTAACAAAGGTCGTTCCTCTACGTCTGACAAAGTTTTGAGGGTTTTTTAAGATAAATTTGGGTATATTGCTGTAGTGACAGGTTGTCAGCCCATCGCCTACATTGCTGTATACTGAAACCCTCGAAACCCTTAGCTGGTTTTTACAGCATGCCCGGGAGGAAATGCAGCTGGCACATTCTATATTTTTTTCCCGCTCCCAGTACAGGATAGAAGAAAATCTCAACGTTTCACTTATTCTATTTCATATTGCACATCACTTTGATATCACCAGGACCAATTTTGATCACAAGTGAGCAAAGTGGACTATTTTTCGTGCATTACAAAGGAATATCTGTCTCTCTTTTTCCGCCTAGCGCTTTCCCGGCTTGATGCTAGGGTCCGCTTTCCAGATTTTTCTACTCCAATTTGCCCGGTCTTCGGCATCCACTGGTTCGAGATCGTTCTCTTTCTTATCCGCTTTTACGACGTCAAGCTAGCGCTTCTTTGATCTGCCGCGTGATCTAGGGCCTGGCGGTCGATAAAAAAGGAATTCCTAAATTAAATAAAAAAGCTACCTACTTCTAGAATTGATACTGGCCATGAAATATCAAAATAGTATGCTAATATATTAAAACATCCATCCAGGTACAATGTACTTGAAATCCTATCATCAAAGAATCTCAAGTGCAAATCTATTTCTGATGAATTCTTGCTTTATATCTGGACGTTCACCTGCAGTATATCAAAGTTGTTCAGATTTCAGTCCAGTAGAAAGAGGCTTCCATGCTGGACTGGGAGCGAGAGAAAAACATAGAATGTGCCAGCTGCATTTCCTCCCGGGCATGCTGTAAAATCCAGCTAAGGGATCCGAGGGTTTCAGTATATTGTAATTTAGGCGATGGGCTGACAACCTGTCACTACAGCAATATACCTAGAATTCTATCTTGAATAACCCTCAAAACTTTGTCAGACGTGGCGGGACACCTTTGTTTACGTCGTATACGCTCTGCCTACCCCATTAGGGATACAGGCGTGAATATATGTATGTATGTATGTATGTAGAAAGAGGCACTGGATTAAGGTCCAATTTTAAATGTGCCGCATTCATTTGTTTGAGTAAAAAAAATGATTGCAAAACAAAAATCTAATACAGGTTAAATGTTAAACGTTTGCAATTTAATAAGAATACCACATGCAGTATTTACAGATAGAAAAATTGTATCTTAAACGTTCGACGAGCACCGTCTATTGAGACATTTAAAGAGCGAACAAGAAAGTTCTTCTTAGAGAATAATAATTAGTTATTTATCCTATCTCCCATTAGCATAATATGTATTAGTTTATTATAAATATATATTAGTTTATTTTATTTATGTATTTATTTAGTAGTATTTATATTGTATAAGTATTAAGATTAACTTAGTATAGACTATCCCGCTATCTGCTGCTGCTTTAGCAATAAGGCCGCCTATATTGTACTGTTTTATTCCTTACTTTTCTGCTGTATGTATTTGTGTTTTTTTGTGCAATAAAGTATCTTGTATTGTATTGTGTCTTGATTGATTGGTTTTGGTATTTTAGTATCTCGCTATAATATATAAATTAACTTAAAAAATAATACTTTGAGATTGACAGCTAGTATTGAGATAAGTTTAGTTTTATATCAGATAGCAAGTTTACGGGCAAAACTTACTTTAAAGTTTACAAAAAGCTAAGTCTTTTTGTTGGAGCTTTCTTTGAACTTACTTGCATTGCAGTATAATAAAGATTATCAGTTGTTGAGAGCCCGATGGTGTAGTCGATAGGGCCGCTGCCTCCTGAGCGGGAGGTCGTGGTTCGAACCCCACCACGTACCAATGTGTTTTTCGGTTTTCGAATTTCATATGTACGTTTGATCGGTGTTTTTTCCGTGCTTCGGAAGGCACGTTAAGCCGTTGGTCCCGGTTAATATCGTTTAATACCGTAGATATTAGTCGTTAAGCCATATCAGAGGCCAGTGCTAAGCATTGGCGGCTTGAAAACTCTGACCTAATCTAGGATTGGGTCTGGTTTCCCTTCTGGGTTGCGGAGGTCAGATGGCAGTCGCTCTGTGTAAAAACCAGTACCCTCGTTCAATCCCCTAGATTAGGAAGCCGACCCCGTGAGATACGGGATAAGGTTAGGGAGAGAATGACTAAACCTGTTCGACGAAAGGAGAGAATTTGGATTGCCCTTTGCTCTTTCATGCCAGAAAAAGACAGATAGTGAATTTGTTTTAGTTACTTCTGTCGTGTGTACTAAATCGATATCTTAAGGCTACTTTGTATAGTATGGTAAAACATCATATTGTACCTAAATACAATTTTACGGGTAAATATTTTAACTTATCCAGATGTTGAACAAAGACTGGCAAAAGTTGTCAGCATAATAAACTTTACATTTTAGTAGATCGTAAAACGTTTTGGTAGCATGCAGGGTGAATCATATCTACGTGAAAGGACTGTGCATGCAACAATACTCTTTATTTGTAAATAGCAGACCTATTCTCTTTGTTTAAAAGACGTAATATCAAATCTAATACATTTTATTTTAGACGTAAATAAACTGTAAGTTTGACATATGACATACATTTATCACGTCTTTATCCCTAACGGGGTAGACAGTGCGTAAACGACCTAAACAAAAGTTGTTCCGCTACGTCTGACAAAGTTTTGAGGGTTAATTAAGATAGATTTGTAGGTAAATTGCCGTAGTGACAGGTTGTCAGCCCGTCGCCTAAATTGCAATATACTGAAACTCTCGGATCCCTTACTCTACCCGGGAGGAACTGCAGCTGGCACATTCCATGTTTTTCTTTCAAATTCTGTTGTACAGCAGTCTGTGTGGAGTTATGCTTAACAAAAGATGGTGCAGTAGAAGATTTTACAGTATGTTGTTAAGGTATGGGGGCCTAATTAGAATCCAATTTTGTGACATTGGGGAGCGCTCGCATTAGCCACTTTCTTGAATTTAGTTTACCAAAAGCGACCCACCCCGGCTTTGCACGGAAATAATAATAAATATAATAAATAATAATAAGAAATACATAGGGATATAGGGACAGAGAAAGTGACTTTGTTTTATACTATGTAGTGATGACTCAATCGTTGACTCTGTGATAAAAGTGTATATAAGAAGTGTAAAGAAGACAGAGTTGCTTACATTTTTTCCATACATGTTTACTCTGTACCTGATGAAAGTTATAAGTTACAAGCACCGGAAAACCCCACACGATGGGTTTCAAAACAAAATAATATAATATTTTTAAGGATTTTTAGCACTCACAATGCTATTTTTATTTCAAGAGACGCAGGTTCGAGTCCTGCCAGAAACGAATTTATTATTTTCTTTCCTTTATATTAGATAAAATAATTGAAGTTTATCCCCCTAAAAATGTACACCCCCCACCCCTTATGCACATTTCCGATAAGGTGGGGGTAAACTAAAAGATTCATAAATAAAGATGTTGGGCAATAAATTAAGCCATTAGCGTCTTATTGAAAAGTAACAATAATTTAACACATCTTGCTATGCTGGTCATATATATTCATTATAATCCAGTTTGCTCATAATTTTGTAGTCCACTAATTTCCAATGGAAACAAGCAGTAAAAGCAAAGAATGATATTCTTAGAATACACATTAGTCTAATTTATTGAATGGTTTTATTGTTTTAGTATTATCACGTCCATTTAAGATACATAAATTTGGCGTAGACGAGTATCCACGGTTACATGTAGTAATCTACCACGTCCAACATATTAGCATTTGCAGTAGCTAATGTCAAATATGAAAAATTCTGATCTGATCTGATTACTTAATGTCCAAATTGATCAAAGTCAAAAATAAACAATGTCCACAATGAACAATTGGCCATTAAAACAAAAGAACCCCCTGAAGCAATTTTACTGGATTTGTTTAGAGGGTCCCGTCGGTTCCTACCAGCATGCAACAACAGACGAAGCTATCTAAGGCTCGTAATTATGAAACGATTTCAAACTTGAGAGCAGTATTAAGTATGGATTTGACAGGCTAGTTTGTATTGAACTGATATGAACTAAAACTCGCTGTTACTCATGAGCGCTGAATAAAAATACTCTGTTGTGTGTGGATTCAGTCATGTAATAAATCGACATGAGAAGGCGTAACGAGGGCGAAAGTAGGAACGACCTATCGGTAAACGGCGTCAATTATAAGGGTGTATCAAAATTCAAATACCTTGAATACACCGTGACAGATTCTAAGAGAAGAGAGGAGGAAATTGACTTCCGAACCCATAACGCCCTAAGATGCTCTGTAGCTCTTCACAAAATATTCACGTCCAAGTTGATTAACAGAAGAACCAAGATCCGAGTCTACAAGACGGTCATACGACCAATCTTGTTGTATGGGTGCGAAGCTTGGACGTTGACTCTGAAGAAGGAGAACAAGCTCTTAGTGGCCGAGCTTCCGGAAAATACTGGGACCCACCCAAAGAGAGGACGGAACTTGGAGAATTAGGATGAATCTGGAGATAGAGCAGCTTATATCTGAACCCAATATCATCGGGGAATTTAAATCTGCTCGACTTCGCTGGCTTGAACATGTCGAGAGAATCGAGGAAGATCGTGCGGCCAAGAGTATACCTTGGATCCCATCTGGGAAATGACTAGTTGTGCGTCCTAGGTATCTCTGGATAGATGAAGTCCAAAAAGACCTGAAAGCGCTTCAGAAGGCTGATTGGCGACAAGCTGCTCAGGATAGGGACGAATGGCAAAACTTGGTGTAGGAGGCCAAGACTCACTTTGGGTCGCTGAGCCAGCAAAGTAAGTAATAAATCGATGGAAATTCGAATAGATAACGAGAAATGTTGTGACAAAATTTCATATTTCGATACCCAGATAGTCAGAAACACGAAAGTGAGACAAACAAAAACGCCAATGATAATTTGGTAGCCAGTGTTAATTGACCAGGCCATCAAAATGGTTTAAAAAATATTATTTTGTCTAAATATTTACTCTTTCAAACTGTTGTAACTTTTTATCTATAAGACCTACATGGAAAGAATGTAAGTAATTTTATATTTTTTGCTTTTCTCATAGACGTTTTTGTCCCAGAGACAACGGTTGAGTCATTATTTAAAAATGAATCACTTTTGGTACATTAAATTCAAGATGGCGGCTAACGCGAGCGACAAAGTCAAAAACTTGGATTCTATTTAGGGCCCCATGCCTTAACAACATACTGTAAAAACATTTACTGTACCACCTTTTGTAAAAATTATTAAAACATAATTTCCCACGGAAAGTAATGAGAATTATAGCTTTTGGATTCTATTTTTTATAGCTTATTATGAATTACCTATTTTAAATGCAATCAAGGGTTCATCAGCTCAATTCTACATCTAATTTAAGTTTTACTTGAAACGTAACCTAACGATAAAGTTTGAACTAAAACCTTCCACATACATACATATTATAAGCGTGCTTTTATCCCTAATGGGGTAGGCAGAGCGTAAACGTAAACAAAGGTCGTTCCGCCACCTCCTTCCAAAACGTTAAGTACGTTTTGGTAGGTACAGGTAGCTTTTGATAGTAGCGGTTATAAATTCTTCTGCTTAGCGAGTGGGTTTTTGAGTCGAACTCTAAACTGATGAACCCTGGTGTCAATTTAAAAAAATAATATCTTCCATGGTAGACTGGGAGCGAAAGAAAAACATAGAATGTGCCACCTGCATTTCCTCCCGGGAATACTGTAAAAACCAGCTTAGGGATCCGAGGGTTTCTGTATATTGCAATTTAGGCGATAGGCTGACAACCTGTCACTACAGCAATATACCTACAAATCTATCTTAAATAATCCTTAAATCTATGTCAGACGTGGCGGAACGACCTTTGTTTATGTCGTTTACGCTCTGCCTACCCCATCAAGGATAAAGGCGTGATTATATGTAAGTATTTAAAACACAAAGTTCATATTTTACAATTTATCACTTTGTGACGTTTTCTCCACGTTTAGTCTTAACTAAGGACTTTGCTGGCTGAATCACCTGAATGTACGAAAAGAAAAAAAAAAATGGGGTAGCCATTAGGGATAAAGGCGTGATTATATGTATTTATGTATGACAAGCGCCAAGAGCAAACACATTTCAAATAAAAAATAAATCAAATAACTAATAAACACGATTGAAAACTAATCCCATCCGGTCTCCAACCCATCTTTGCTTCAGAGATATCAAATATCATGTTCTTGACCTGAATATATCTGCGAATGTCTCTTTCATTCCGTTTGAAACTGATATTTAGCAGGCGAGACATTAGGTCAAGGTTTCTTTAGCAAAAAATAATATAAACACCTACAATACAATAGTGCTAGGAAACTACATAAATCGATAGATTAAACTGTTGAAACTATCGACATCGATATCAAGAACTGTGCTGACAATGTATTTAAAACTAAAAGTTAAAAAAATATCACAAAATAAGCACTAATGTTCCTCTTCTATGCGAATTGATTCTCGAGTCGAACAACGACCCGAAGAATCCTGGTGTCAGAGTTTTCAAATCACCTACTAGCACAGCTAGCCTCTGACATGGTCTGAGTAACGACCACTATCATAGACAGTGACCGGGACCGACGGCTTAGCGTGCCCTCCAAGGCACGGAATATCTTTACTTTGAGGACAATCAGGCGATTCAGCCTGCAATGTCCTAACCAAACTGGGGAAAACCTCACAGAGTCATAAATTGAGAACCCCTGATCGTAAACCCATGGTTCTCATCACTAGACCACGGAGGCAGTTAATAATATTAACTCGAAAATTGATTGTTTTATTCTGATTCCCGCGATACAAGATCTTCATAGTGCAATCCAATGGAAATTTGTAATAGGCCTAAGATTATTTTGTTCATTGTATTTTATATTTGTAAGTGTTGTTTGTAAATAATAGTGCGTAACAAGCAAGCTAAGCGGCAAAGTTCGACTTATCGATATGAGCATACATTTGCATCGATGGCCCAACTTTTTATGCACAACACTAGCAGTGGTTAGTCAAAAATAGATACACAGAAATATCTTGACAACAACTGGTGACAAAAAACTATGATCGAGAAAACTATAGGCGAAGTGTTCATGGTGGGTCTTGGAGGCTGTCCAAAAAACATTCATCTTTCTTTTAATACCAATTATTTGGTAATATTTTTCCCTTAAGACCACCCACACTCCGGCCCTTCGATTAAATTATGTCAAAGAAAACGGAAAATTAAATAAATTTAGTCGAATTAGTGGGTAAAATATTTGAGTAAATTGTCATAGCGTCATAGTTTGACATAGACATATACAGACATATAATCACGCCTTTATCCCTAATGGGGTAGGCAGAGCGTAAACGACCTAAACAGAGGTCGTTCCGCCACGTTTGACAAAGTTTTGAGGGTTATTTAAAATATAATTCTAGGTATATTGCTGTAGTGACAGGTTGTCAGCCCATCGCCTAAATTACAATATACTGAAACCCTCGGATCCCTTAGCTGGATCTTACAGCATGCCCGGGAGGAAATGCAGCTGGCACATTCTATGTTTTTCGTTCGCTCCCAGACCAGCATGGAAGTAAAGTAAAGTAAAGTAGTAATAGTTTGACATTGTATACTATTTTGAGATACTATTAAATTCCCTCTGGCCACTTGTTCTGTGCTACCACTTCTCATTCTTAGCATTTTTAACTTACCATTGAAACTGTAGAAAAAGCAGTGACAAATATTTTTTGGAAATTTTAGTAATATCGGTACAGTAACCCTTATTATTAATCTTGTTTATTATAATCATATTAAGATTTCAAGATTGAAAAACATTCGATTGCATATTCTTAAATTAATTAAATTTTGATGATTGATAGCAAATTGGTAGCAGTAGTTACTTAGCTCTATACTTCGGTTACTTAGTAAACTTTCTACCGTTCTACTTCCAGTCAGTCTATATCTGTCACCTAGAACTGTTGGATCCCATTCAAGTAGGAATAAAACTGTATTCGAGCCGCGGGCTTCCTCTTCAGAAAAGTTTGTTCTTTGTTCTACTGTTGCATTGAATCGCTCAGGGGATGGGTAGCAACTTTTCTTCTTTTCTAGGGCTTGTCCAAATGAGCGACACTAAGAACCCCGATGTCAGAGTTAAGGATGCTAGTGTCGATCGGGCCGATTGACTCTATACCAAACGACAGAAGAAAAGGAGTTTAAGGACCGTATTTAGAATCAGCTGTCATGAGTGGCAGCGAGTTTTAGCTCGTAACAGAAATGTAATTTCAGTACAAACTGGCACGTCAAATCCATAGCTATGTCTATGGCAATGGATTTTACAGGCAAGTTTATACTTAAATGGAATTTCTGATACGAGCTTAAAGTAGCTGTCAGTCTCAACTGTTTCTGTTTATCAATACGGGCCTCAGGGTCTTCCGAGAAAAAATAACGAGTTTGCGTATCTTTGATGTTAAACATTTTTTTGCAATCGTGCTTACTGGTTTTGTTTTAGCATGAAATAATATATGTAAGAATTATTTGTGTCGTATATTTTTCAAGGAATGCTTTACATATTGAAAGTGACAAAACAATTTTATTTATTTTTATGGCTGCTAAGATTTATGATAATAGCCACTGTTGTGTTTCCTTTGATGTTATGATCGTGAGTTCTCTTTTATTAATTTGTAAGTAGCACACTTGCAGACAGCACTTATCATCATTGCTTAAGTTTTGTTGTAAAATTCGAGCTTACCCAGAAGAAACTGTGCTTTTAAGCTTCAAGGTACTTATATAAAGTAATTCGTTTTTTGCTTTTTGTATTTTGGTATGAAGAAGCTGCATAATTAATTTAATCATAGTTTTATAACTTTGCAATTATATTTTATTACATACAATAGTGCATTTGGTATAATTTTATAAAACTGAATAATTATATCCAAGTTTGGCACAGGAAATGCGATATAATTATGAAATGTACATCCCATATAAAGGTTGTTTTACTAATAACTGTTATGAACATTGATGTGTTAATAAATGGAACTGCGCGACTGCCTCCGTGGTCTAATGGTCAGAGCCATGGGTTTACGTTCCGCAGGTCCTGGGTTTGATTCTCAGGCGGAAATCACAAAGTACTTACTTCCATGCTGGCCTGGGAGTGAGAGAAAAACATAGAATATTCCAGCTGCATCTCCTCCCGGGCATGCTGTAAAAACCAGCTAAGGGTTCCGAGGGTTTCAGTATATTGTAATTTAGGCAATGAGCTGACAACCTGTCACTACAGCAATATACCTACAAATATATCTTAAATAACCCTCCAAATTTGTCAGACGTAGCGGAACAACCTTTGTTAGGTCGTTTACGCTCTGCCTACCCCATTAGGGATAGAGGCGTGATTATATGTATGTATTTAAAACACAAAGTTGATATTTTACAATTAATCACTTTGTGAGGTTTTCTCCACATTTAGTCTTAACTAAGGACTTTGCTGGCTGAATCACCTGAATGTTCGAAAAGAAAAAAAAAACGGTTTTCAGAGGGCACGTTAAGCCGTCGGTCTTGGTCGCTTTCAATGATAGTGGTCGTTACTCAAACCATGTCAGAGACCTTATAGCTGTGCTACTAGGCGGTTTGATAACTATGACACTAGGGTTCATCCGATTGTTTGACACCAGAATCCACTAGGTAATAAGAAGAATAAATAGAAATGAAAACTTTAGGTTCAGAACCCTAGAAATCCTAGAATTCAGTCTAGTAACGAAATAGCGAGCTAAATATTACTGCAACTTTAACACTACATTTATGATTTATCTGACTTTTAGATTCAAAGTAAATCAACAAGACTGAGTTATGTACCTATTTCTTTGTATTCACAGTGAGCTATTCAAAAGTAACAATAATTTAACACATCTGGTCATAAATATTCATTATAATCCAGTTTGCTCATGATTTAGCAGTCCACAAATTGCCAATGGAAATAAACAGTAAAAGAGTACAATGATATTCTTAGAACAAACATTATTCTAATTTATTTAACGGTTTTATTATTTTAGTATCATCACGTTCATTTAAGATACATCAATTTGGCGTAGACGAGTATCCGCGGTTATTTACAATAATCTACCACGTTTAACATACTAGCATTTGCAGTAGCTAACTGCTTCCGTGGTCTAGTGCCATGGGCTTACGATCCGGAGGTCCTGGGTTCGATTCCCGGGGGGGGACATAAAGTTGATATTTGTGAGATATTTCCCAGTTTGGTTAGGACATTGCAGGCTGAATCACCTGATTGTCCGAAAATATAGAGGGTTCCGTGCTTCGAAGGGCACGTTAGGCCGTCGGTCTCTGTCGCTTTCTTTGATAGTGGTCGTTCCTCTAACAATGTCAGAGGCCAAATAGTTGTGCTACTAGGCGGTTTAAAAACTTTGACACCAGGGTTCATCAGTTTTTCGACTCGAGAATCCACTCGCTAAAAAGAAGGCAAAATAGCTAATGTCTTAATGAAAAAAAACTGAAGCACGTGGTCGATCTGATTACTTAATGTCCAAATTGATCAAAGTGTATCTACTAGTGTATTTACTTCCATGCTGGCCTGGGAGCGAGAGAAAAACATAGAATGTGCCATCTGCATTTCCTCCCAGGCATGCTGTAAAAATCAGCTAAGGGATTCGAGGGTTTCAATATATTGAAATTTAGGTGATGGGCTAAGAACCAATCACTACAGCAATATACCTACAAATCTATCTTAAATAACCCTCAAAACTTTTTCAGACGTGGCGGAACGACCTTTGTTTAGGTAGTTTACGCTCTGCCTGCCCCATCAGGGATAAAGGCGTAATTATATGAATGTATGTATCTAAATAATGTCCAAAATGAACAAATTCCAAACAATTATTTCCAGTCCAAAGTCAACAAAGTCGAAACTTAATAATGTCCAGAGTGATTTCAGGTTGGATTTTGTATTCTTGTATAATTGATTTGTAAGTAAATCTTAATTGACATACATAAAGTCCTTTATGACTTACGGGGCAGGCGGAGCGTAAAACGCCTGGTAAAAGGGGCCTCCGCCACGTCTGAACAATATTGAGGGAAATTCTAGAATGTTATGATGTGTATCGATAATAGTGGTAGGTTCTATATAACATCGTACTGTTATATTCTTTATTGCTTTGAAAATTAAATAAACAGTTCAACATAGAAAATAAGACAACAGGCGAGCTTATCTTTATAAGAGATCTCTTCCAGACAATTTAATGAGGAGATCACGGTAACAGAGACAGTTAGTATAATCTATTTACAAATTAATGGGATCCTTCTTCTTCTGTCGAGTGGGTATCGAGTCTATCGACCCAATAAACCCTGGTGTCAGAGTTTTAAAACCGCCTAATAGCACAACTATCAGGCCTCTGACATGGTTTGAGTAATTAATGGGATTATATAATATGGGAGGAAGTACAGCTGGAACTTTATAATAATATATTATTTTTTTAGCTAAGCATTTTTAGATTGTAAACTGTTGTGTTCATCTCAATAAATAAATAAAATAATGTTTTTTATTGCTCCCAGCCCAGCATGGAAGAAGTTGAAATAATATCCAGCTTAGAAATTAGAATTAGTAACTTTACATAAGATGAAAGGAGATAAGTGCATAGGACTAAAATTAAGGGACCGGTCCCTTGTCTTACTGTAACACCTACAATTTGGAATGTGGTTTGTTTGGCAAGAAACTTGGCCAAGTAACTGACAACAAAAATGGCGAGATCCTGTTGATCAAGTTGGTGCAAATTAGTTGCTTATCTATTATTGGGGATAAATGTCTACCAAATTGCTTGTAAGTTATTCGTACCGATTCTGTTGTAAACACAAACAAAAAAAAATATAATCCTTATTGTGTACAAAAATAAACAAACTTAAATTTAGTTCACAAAGGTGCCAGCCAACCTGTAAAACTGAATATGAGATAACAATATATACGGGGACAAGAAGTGTATACGCAATAGACTTCTACATATACATATAATCTAGAACCTACATAAACGTACATAAATATGACTTAAATAAAATATCTATAATACATAATAAAATAATAAATACATATAATGATACATATACCTCTACATACATAAATACTAATTTTGTTGCTATATGAAGTGCACTTTCACTGTTTTTTTGAAACAGGATATAGATGGACAGTCTTGATCTGTCTTTGGAAGCTTGTTCCAAAATTGTGTAGCTCAAACAGAAAAGGAATTGTAAAAGGATTTGGTATTACCACTAGGACACTCAACTTCACTTACTATTATTTAAGTTTAGTCCTGTCACTTTCTATAATTTGAAGAACATAGAGACAGCACAACAACGAATATAATCCCGTCAAAGTGATGTTTAACATTTAAAATGAGACGGCATGCTAGATGGTGTCGTCTTATATAAAGCATATACAGGACCATACTAAAATAAATTAAGTTGTGTCTATAACAGATTCGGCACCATTGTAAGCTAGGCAAATAATAATTAAGTCGAGCCTAGATCAATTTACTGACTACGCTAATTCTTGTGCACGCCGGCATTTCATATTTAGTATGGTGTATTTTAATACATTTAAAAAAAAACAATTGAAGTGTGAAGTTTGTTACGAAATTGTAAATGTGTATGATGAAACAACCTCACTGTCAAAAATATGCCTGCCTTAATATGTATAGCAAAAGCATGAGCAAAAGGCCCTTGTTGACATCGAAATTCCATCGCATTTTACTATAATGACGAAACAAAGTATTAAATTGCAAAGTTTATCGTGGAATAGTCACAAAGGGCTATTTGCCTGTCAGACTCCAACATGATAATAACAATTTATAAATAGGTCGAATACTTTTCTACTCTAGCGAAAATAAAATTTTAGTAGCTAAAAGTTTCCTACTAACGCGTGTACGAAATGCGAACACGAATTTAAGCCCCGAAACTGACCAGAAACAAAGAGAAAAAAAGTTCACCTCAGCCTAATTAACTTCGAAAATGGGTCGGAACTTTTTAGTACTTTCATGAAACGAGCGTGTGGTCTCATTCAGGTTTCTACCTAGCTTGCTTCGCCATTTTGAAGGTGGGGATAAAATATGGGATGTGAAAATAATACGTAAAAATTGGTTTCGTGTTTTGGATACCGGTAACGATAATGAATGAGGTAGGATGATGGGTACTATTACAAAATTATGCTTCTGTAGTTCTTCTGGTAGGATTTATGTAAATATCACTATTAAAAACCGTGGCCTAAAGCATAGATTTATATTCTCTTGCGAAGACAATCAGGTGTTTGTCCTAACCGAACTGAGGAAATTCATACAAATAGGTATTAACTTTGTGTACCTCAGTAGAAATTTGACCCCAAAACCACGGGTGCACGGAGGCAACGGCTAAGCTTGACAAAAAGTTTAAATAGACGATACGCGAAACTCACTTTGAGCGTACGCGTCAGAGGCCTAATAATAGCTGGTTTAAAAACTCTGACACCAAGATTCATCGGGTCGTTCGACTCGAGAATCCACTCGCTAGGAAAAAGAAGCATACGCGTACCTATTTGAACCGAATGTTCCGTGCACTGAGCTATGCGTATGAAGAAGGCATCATTTAAGCACTATCATCATCTCCCTAGCCTTATCCTGTATCTTACGGGGTCGGCTACCTAATCTAGGGGATTAAACGAGGGTTTTTACACAGAACGACTGCCAACCTCCTCCTCCGACCTCCGCAACCCAGAAGGGAAACCAGACCCAATCCTAGATTAGGTCAGAGTTTTCAAGCCGCCAATGCTTAGCTCTGGCCTCTGAAATGGCGTAACGACTTATATCTACGGTATTAAACGATATTAACCGGGACCAACGGCTTAACGTGCCTTCCGAAGCACGGATCATTTAAGCACTCTATATACAATTTAAGACTGGTTAATACTAGTTGTCAGGCTCAGTTTTTTTAATAAGATGAAAGGAAAAAGAGAGAAACATGCCGAAAGTGTAAAAAATTATAAAAATTGGCCCTCCCATTCAAATAGAGTCAGCGGCTCGAGTAAATTTTTATGGAAGCGCAATTTTTTTTCATATGACGACCTGTTTTCCTTGCTAAAAATTGTTCAGTTTCATGGTTAGAACACCCTAAAATATGGACCGCTTTTTTCTACTTCTATATAAATAGAATAAATACGTATACATTACTCAGTAACCCCGTCACAAATAACAAATTTAAATACGTAGACATTTGTTCATCCACTCGAAGAGAACATCCTTGGATAAATACTGAAATGATTCATCTCGTTCATCACACGAAAGCAACAAAATCCCCCCATCCATTATAATTAAGCGCTTTAAGGCGCACCAAGTGTCAAAGCAACAGAATTGATATCTTGACGTGTGCTTCAAAGCTTAGGACATTATCAATGTGAAGCGAAGCGAGGCGAACGCGATAATTACGCGCGATAGGTTTGTTGGTTGCTAATGTGAGGTAGGGTGGCCATGGATTTCGAGATAGAGATTTTTTTTTCAAGAACGATTAAATTATTATGCTTTTCCAAAAAGAATAGTACTTATGATCGAGGTGGTCATATTGTATGGTGAAGACGTTTTTGTTTCATCGACTTTTTCTTCTGAAGCACAATCAGAAAACTAGATAAGATGCAAAAAGGTACCATTCCAATTTAATTAACATGACAAATAAATACTCGTTTTTTGTTGTTCTAAATATGTAACTAAATAGGATGATACAGAACGAACATTTTTTTTAAATAACCCTGGGAATGGCTCAGGGAAACGTTGGATGGAAAATATGGACGCGTCACATGGCATGGATCACCTATTTTGGAATTTCTGGTCTATTTAGCTCACAAAACATGAATTTCAAGTTTATAGAGCTTTGTCATGCAGTCGATACGATGACATATGAGAATCGTTTGGTCACCCTACATGATCCCATTCAACCAGAACGCGTTCATAAATACGTCACTCTGGAATTGTCAAATTTATGCTTTCCAGTTCGCTCATCTGGCTGTTTATTCATTCATTAAAATTCCTAGCACAGTTTTCGTAAGGTCGAAACAGAGCATTGGTGGCGTCCTAAATAGTAATAAATTAATACAAACATTCTCATGAATATTTTACGTTTATCGGAAATTTTAAGTTTTAGGAAATAATTATATTCAAAGAAAAAACTGGTTGTATAATCTAAATAACATCGATTTCAATATATACATTATAATCCTTTATCCCTAATGGGATGGACAGAGCGTTAAAGGACCTACGACGCTCTATCTCATCCAGGCCAGCATGGAAGAAAACAATCCAATACAAATATCTCACTTTTATTTGAAGTATTGTATTGTACGAGTATTGTGATAGTTTTATATTCACAATTTTATTAGAATTTATAATTGTCCTAGTTTTAAATATGGTGAATTATGTACTAAACTACTTATAGGATTACATTCTATACAAAAAATATGTCTTATCAAAATAAATGGCTACATTAGTAAACACATTTACGTAGGTACCTTAACAATTTGAAAAAGTAAACTTTACTCCTGATTATTACACTAGATAGGGATATGTTTAATTTACAAGGAAAATATTATGGTCCTTCTATGCTGACCTGGAAACGAGAGAAAAATAAAGAATGTGCCAGCTGCATATGCTCCCGGACATGATGTAAAAACCAGCTAAGGGATCCGAGGGGTACAGAATATTGTAATTTAGACAAAGGGCTAGGGACAACCTGTCACTACAGCAATATACCTACAAATCAATCTTAAATAACCATCAAAACTTTGTCAGACGTGGCGGATTGACCTTTGTTTAGGTCGTTAACGCTCTGCCTACTCCTACCCTATTTGGGATAAAGGCGTCATTATATGTATGTATGTATGTAGTAGTAGCGAAATGAGCTTTGTACATCAATTCAATAGAAAATAAGAATGAAATATTGAACCTCTACATCTAGTTTTTTTAAGTAAGCACTCTTGATATTTGCACTGATACTCTTGATACTTCGATGCTGAACTGAGAGTGAGGTAAAAACGTAGAATGTGCCAGCTGCATTTCCTCCCGAGCATGCTGTATAAACCAGCTAAGGGATCTGAGGGTTTCAGTATATTGCAATTTAGGCGATAGACTAACAACTTTTCACTACAGCAATATACGCACAAATCCATCTTAAATAACCCTTAAAACTTTGTCAGACGCTGCGGAATGACCTTTGTTTAGGTCGTTTACGATCTACCTACCCCATTAGGGATAAAGGCGTTATTATATGTATGTATCTATATTTGCACTGATCGTTTAAGTTCCAGGAAAAGCTTTGAAACGTCCTTGTACTATTTATAAACTTTATACTTTCTTATTATATCAACAAGACTGACTACTTTATAAAATATTTCTAAAATTTTCTATTCTTATTAGAAATCGCATGGTATTATTTCCATGTAGCAAATATGGCAACATTGTTTTCAATATGTTTATAGTTCTTACACGTACATACATTTATTTAAGTGGGACATTACTACATACGTATAAATTACCTATTATCTACCTAGGTATTTATACAAGAATTTTTAGAATGTGTCTTAGTGACTACTTACTAGAAATAAGAATTTTTAGAACGTGACCTGGTGACAAATAAAAAAATATTTTTTCTTTAATAAAGCCAATTCAATCTTCGGTCTAACGTCTAAAAGCCATTAAAGAACTCTTGCTCTATTTTCATATCTTTCTCTTTCAAGTAATGTGTTTCCAATACGTGGTGTATATGACGTAGGATGATTTGATTATTCGAATCTTTGCGAAAATCCTAGAAATTTGCGAAAATAAGGACAATTAGACAAAGGCCACACTGTGATGTGGGCTGTAGAGGGTTCGTAATAAAACACGTGTTGAAAGTTCAAGTGACGTCTATTGAATGCGCATCAATAAGTAATACAAATAATTATGCACTAACCTATACCTAAATGCGGGAAGGCAGTGTCTCTATACTACAACACCATTGTCAAATCTTACTGAAAAAAGATAGGTTTTTTTAGCGATAAATCTCATCATTCTAGTAACATTTGATATCCATAACTGAAATAAGACCGCTGATTGGACGGCTGAGCCCACCCAATACAAGATCTCCTCTGATTGGTTGACTTTTGAAATGTCACTCATAATACGTATGTCATTTAATCAATCAAAATAAGTTTAAATCAGTAACTAAAAATCTAGCCAATCAGAGTTAAGAATATCATGAGGATATCAAAATATGTTACTAGAACGACGAGTTTTATCGCAAATATCCTGACTTTTTTCAGTAAGATTTGAAAATCGTGTCAACGTTGTCTACTTATCCGTGTTTTCGCAATAAACCTAGGATTTTCGCAAAAAATCGAATTGTTAATTCTTCCTACGACATATACACGCAATCCAGAGTGCATTTCAGTACGATATAGGTAAGGAAGAGAAGCGAAAACTTTTATTGTATTTTCATTGCGATGATAAAAATGAAATCGTTTCTCTATAGGAAAAATGGAATGGCATTACATATATGGCATACACTACAAATATTCTTCATTTCACAAGAACATAATAAAAGTTGTACAATAGGCATGTTGACTGGATGGGTAAAAAAATTAAATACCTTTATACTTAAAACTGATGGCTAAAAGTACGGTGGATCTCATTCATCATTTAAGTAAATGCTCATTTAAATTTAATAATCGCGTTAAAAATATATAAGTTATTGATATAAGTAGTCAATATTTACTGGCGAGTGACGTCATAACCCAGTATTTTCATACTAAAAGCGTTTTGGACATTTCAAAAGTTGCTGATTTGACTAGTAGGCAAATAGCGTAATGTACAACAAGGTGTAACTTCTTCTTCTGTGGAGTGGATATCGAGTCTATCGATTTGATGAACCCTGGTGCTGACACCTACAGTATTTAAACCGCCTAGTAGCACAGCTATCAGGCCTCTGACATGGTTTGAGTAACGACCACTATCAAAGACAGCGACCGGGACCGACGGCTTAACGTGCCCTCCGAAGCACGAAATCTTTATTTTTTCGGACAATCAGCTGATTCAGCCTGCAACGTCCTAACCAAACCGGGTAAAAAATCACAAAATGATATATTCTTAAATATCAACTTTGTGTTTCCTCCCTGGTAATCGAACCCAGGACCTCCGGATCGGGAGTCCATGGCACTAGCAACTAGACCACGGAGGCAGGGTGTAACATTAAGGGTATATGCAGTGCACATTATGCACTTGAAAGGATATGAATCTGCCCATACTACTAAACAACTAAATTTGCAAAATCAGTTAAATACGTCATGTATGGGAGAACTATATATATAACAGGTGGCGCAAAAGAAGTCATCCGATGTTGTTTGGCTCTCATTTTTTTTCTAAATGAAAAACTTCGAATCTGTTTTTTGATTATATTTATTTGCACCTTTAGAATTTTACTGGTCAAGTCGAGAAGATGATATCGGCCAAATGGGCGCCGTTACAATTGATTGCCATACGGGCTCGTTTTATGGCATTTTTCATCACTTCGGCGAGAACTTCGGGCGACAGATTCTCGCACTCGTGTCGAATGTTGTCTTTGAGGGCTTCCAAGGTCTCAGGCTTGTTGACGTAAACACGAGACTTCAAAAAACCCCATAAAAAGAAGTCCGGGACCGTTAAATCGGGCGATCTGGCCGGCCAGTGCAAATCGCCAAAACGAGAGATTAGGCGACCCGGAAATGCCGCCTTCAGAATGTCGGTTGTGGCTCGTGCAGTGTGCGCCGTTGCCCCGTCCTGTTGGAACCACATGTCCTCCAGTCCCAATTCGTCCAATTGCGGCAGAAAAAATTCGGTCAACATGGCCCTATAGCGCGCACCGTCCACTGTTGTCGTTTGACCCGCGGCGTTCTCGAAAAAAAATGGCCCGATGACTCCTCCAGCGTGAACAGCGCACCACGCAGTCACTTTGAGCGGGTGTAACGGCTCCTCGTGCATCACTCGTGGATTCTCGGTGCCCCAGAAGCGATAATTTTGCCGATTCACGTAACCGCTGAGGTGGAAATGAGCCTCATCGCTCATGATGATTTTGGTCGAAAAATTGTCCAATTCTTCCTCGAGATTGAGGATGGCTTGGGCGTAGGTTACGCGCGTTTGGCGGTCGGCAGGCAGCAGCTGATGCACGGTCTGGACTTTGTAAGGAAACATCTTCAAGTCTCGCACCAAAATTCGCTGCAAGGACCGCCGGCTGAGGCCCAATTGCGTGGCACGTCGTCTGGTCGATGTTTCGGGGCTCACTTCAACGTCCTCGGCTACAGCGGCGATATTCTCGGCAGAACGGGCGCTCCGGGGCCGGCCACTCTTAGCAACGTCTCGTGTGGTCCCATACTCTTCAAGGTTGGTGGCTAAACGTCGCAGTGTTTGCGCAGTCGGTGTCGGACGGCCGGGGAATCGGCGACGGAATTCGCGCTGCGCCAACACCACAGACGAATTGTTACTCAAAAAAATAGACACGATTTTTCCGCGTTCTTGGGGAGTGTATCGCTCCATGGCTTGTTCACTTGTATTCTGCATCTGTCTAGTCCACAAATGTCAAAACAGATTTGACATTGGCGGCCATTTGCAAAAATGAGAGCATCTTCCAATAGGGTGATTTCTTTTGCGCCACCTGTATATATATATACATTTTTCGACCTTGTTTCTTGCGGAAAGCTGTTCAGTTTCATTGACAGATTTATATTTTTACGGGTGCAAATATGCCTGTTACACCCTATATATATTTTATATTTTATTTATTAAGGTACACCAGCAGATAACACGTCAAACAATGATTAAAATAACTAATTTCTAAATAGTACTGACTATTTAGAAATTAGTTATTTAAAAGTCACAAAGGTATTCTTTTGATAAAATGCATTAAGATTATTAAGTATGTAAGTTAGGAATAGAAAAACCAAACAAAAAAGAAGCAAAAAGTCTATACAATTTTCATGAGGCAGTCGAGATTTCTTATCAAGATGGCTAAACTCTCTTCATCCTTGCGCACGTAAATGTTTCCATTTCGCACCCAGGTAAACTGATACGCCATTTCTTTCGCTTTCCTCCGCGTAGCTGCGTGCAGTGACTTATTCCAGGGAGTCAGATGCTTCGCTACAAACACCAGAGCGCCAGGTCCGTCCAAGCCCAAGTGTGAGGTGCTGAGTTTCTTTTGTTGTACGTTGCTACTGCGCCCAATAAAGAATCCCGATGACGCGCGTTACGTAACTTAGCAACGACTGTTCTAGGGCGTTGATTAGCTTTATCCAATTTAGCAACACAGGTGGCATTCGTCACATCATCATCGCTAAGTGAAAAATTTACGGCTGTGGCTAGTTTTGTAAGCGTGCTGACTAAGTTTTAATTTTTCTTTTCAGAGATCCCGTTGATTTTAACGTTACTTTTGCGTAGATGTTGTTCGACTCCAAATAATCTTTTTGTCAACTCGTTAACAGATGTTTTGAGGCCAGCGTTCTCATCTTCTAGCATTTTAATTTGTTTGTTTTATTGTGTATGTTCTTGTTTTATTTCTTCATAACTTGAGTTTATAAAGGTTAAGGAGCTATGAAAAGAGGACATTTGCGCATTGATGTTTTTTTGGTCTTCTGTGATTAGTGCCCTTATTTTCTTGTCGTAATATGATTCTCAGTCTACTCTCCGTAACATAATCATCACTTTGTTGAATCGCTGGCGCTATAATTTTAGCAGCTTTATCTGTACCAGTTTTTCTAGTTCCAACATTCGCATTTTGTCTTTTCTTATCTGTTTTGGTTGGTCTGTTTTGGGGGGTTTCGACGTTTCGGGTTTGTTCTTCTGTTAGACCAGGATGAATTAAATTGGTACGGACCGTGGTAGACGAGTTAGCAGCACCCTTCCTACGACTGCCGCAGCACATTACACAACTCCAGGTTGACTTATACGCTTGGGAAAGTTTAATAAACTCCTTTTCTTCCAGTTGACAACACAACAAACCGTTGTAATTTAGACAAAGAGAGCATTTCAAAAAATACTTAGACTTAATTCTTGTTAGACATGTGACACATTTTACTTTGTTTCCAGCTACGATGCAGTTTTCATACGCATAAGCAGGAATACACGAGCGCAATTAGTTTAAAAATGGCGCGCAATTCAGTGGAACTGTACCACGACATCTGTTAATTGCCAATTTGATATCGTTATTGCTTAAACTGTCGCAAAATATGAGGTGTTTCGGTATAGATGCAACATAGAATGACTTCTGCGTGAAATGGAAATGCAACACCGGTTAACTAAAATAACGTTATCAGCGTTATTTTTCTTTTGATCGCAGCCAGCTCACCCCGTTATGTTGGCATTAATTGAGTTCTGTCAAATTTGACGTTTCTTTACAGGTATTCAACCAATCAGCTGATCAAAAAGTGCCGACTAAATTGTGATTCCTCTTGAATTGATCGTTATTTATTTTGAAATGTTACTCATACAGTCTGTTGTTTCATACCTTAATGTTTAATGCGGATGAAATTGGTGTATATCGGCGACACTGCTCTGCGCGATCATCACTCGAGAGATAACCTTAAAAGTTCACACTGTTTACGTAAGTTTATGAGTGGTTTTAGATCAAATACCTTTAAATAATCTTAGGAGTACCGAACACAGGTTTGTTTATATTGACGACACGTTCCCTTTTATATATAAACATAATCAACGCCTTTTTCCCTAATGGGGTAGGCAGAGCGTATACGACCTAAACAAAAGTCGTTTCGCCACGTCTGAAAAAGTTTTGAGGATTGTTAAAGATAGATTTGTCGGTATATTGCTGTAGTGACAGGTTGTTAGTCCATGGCCTAAATTGCAATCTACGGAAACCCTCGGATCCCTTAACATGATTACTACATATACTAAAGTAGTTTATTTTCAGGATTTAATATAGATGGTTTCTCATAGATTTTTGCGCTCACAGAGCTACTTATTTCTGATAATATTAGAAATAACAAATCAAAAAATTACGGGTCGTCAGCTGTTGAATTTTTCATTTGTTATTTCAAATATCTTCAGTAATATAGATAAAGTATTATCAATTGTGTTACCTCTTTTTTTCCACATAAGTAAATTATAATCAGTCTTCTGCGAATAATAATAAATACAGCATTATTATTATGCTTTAAGGACGGCGACATGAATTATTTAACATGGCGCCTACTGCAGTTAGAAAAATATACATTCCCATTAACCGTATTAAAATAAAAGTGACTGATGTTTGCTTGCTTTGACTTTATATTACAATGCGCTCTGAAATTTTAACAAAAAGAAAAAATAAGTACTCACTTTTTGTATATTTTAAGAGATTTTTCTAGTTGAAAGCGTTGGAAGCGATTCTTATTTCAACCTGAGCTATGCTGACGATATGGTGCGCCTCAGCCCCTCAATTAACGGACTGAGAAAATTGTTAGTTGTGTGCGAGGGTTACGCTGCCAAACATGGCTTAAACTATAATACCAAAAAGACCGAAATGCTGGTGTTTAGGTATGGGCCCCGGAGATGGTAACTAATGTGTTTTTAAATGGAATATGTGTCAAAAGGGTGGAAAAGTTCAGATACTTAGGGCACATAGTGACGGAGACTCTTCTGGACAATGAAGACATTGAACGCGAGAGGCGGGCCTTGTCTGTACGGTGCAACATGCTCGCGCGAAGGTTCGCTTGTTGTAATCGGGAGGTGAAGCTGACATTGTTTAGAGCATATTGTCAATGCTTTTATACATGTCAGCTTTGGGTAAAGTACACGAGACGGGCATACAGCGTGATTAGGGTGCAATATAATGACGCATATCGCATCCTAATGAGACTGCCACGATGGTGTAGCGCGTCGGGCATGTTTGCCGAGGCCGGGCTGCCAGATTTCTTCACTGTACTTAGGTCGAGGATCGCATCGTTCTAGAATAGGCTCCGTCAGTCTAAGAATGAAATTCTACAGGTGTTGTCTGAGCGTCTGGACAGTTCCATCCTTCGGCACTGGCGCTCTGTGCACCGCGATGAGAATCGCAAATAGATTTAATTACGTAATTGAAGTAACTATTATCTAATATAAGTTTAGGTAGTTCAATAGTATTTGGTTATGTTATTTTTTTTACTATGGGTCGTGCGCCTGCAATAAACAATTTTTATTTATTTATTTATTTCTGTAATAAAATAGCTCTTGACTGTGAATGAAACATTGTACCTGGCTGAGTTAAATATTTCAAGGTAAGTGTCGTTCGAATGTTTTATCTATTTCAATACATACATATAATCACGCCTTTATCCGTTATTGAGTAGGCATAGCGGAAACGACTTAAACAAAGGTCGTTCCACCACGTCTGACAAAGTTTTGAGGGTTATTTAAGATATATTTGTCGGTATATTGCCGTAGCGAAAGGTTGTCAGCCCGTCACCTAAAATGCAATATACTGAAACCCTCGGATCCCTTAGGTGGTTTTTCACATTCCCGGAGGAAATTCAGTTGGCACGTTCTATGTTTTTTTTCTCGCTCAGGCCAGAATGGAAGTAAGCTTTTTATATTTCAGTAGTAAAATATCTCTTGACTGTGAATGAAACATTGAACCTGGCTGAGTTGAATACTCCAAGTTAAATGTCGTTCGAATGTGTTATCTATTTCAAACACAGAAATAATACGTTATTCCTTCATCTCATAATATTAAAAAAAAGACGAGTTTAATATAATACACGTATATTATCACGTCTTTAACCCTAATGGGGTAGACAGAGCGTAAACGATTTTAACAAAGGTCGTTTCACCACGTCTGCCAAAGTTGTGAGGGTGATTTAAGATAGATTTGTACGCATATTGCTGTAGTGACAGGTTATCTGTCCGTCGCATACATTGCAGTATACTGAAACCCTTGGATCCCTTAGCTGGTTTATACAGCATGCTATGTTTTTTTCTCACTCCCAGTCCAACATGGAAGTATTTTATTAATAAGTAATGCAAGAAAAAAATGTCGTCAACTAGAAACACAGAAGCTAGTTATCAGGTAAACCTGTTTGTTACGAGGTGTTTTTATATCACCGTTTAGCGCCAGATAAATGAGTTAATAACGTGTGTACGATGTAGTATTTAGAACCCTCTATAAAACATAATTAGACAGCGTAAACTTATCTATATAATGTTTTCTATGCACTTACGACAGGAAATCTGGTTTCTACAGGATTGATGTAAGCTTTCTAAATGCCCAAGCAATTTATGAAACAGCTCTTTTAATGGGACTCAAGTGAACTAGTAATGCTCATTTATTAATGTTATTAATATTCGATACAACACTCAATATTAACATCCAATATACTAATAAGGATAAAGGCGTGACTATATGTATGTATATCTACTAATAAAATCTTTAAAATCGGCATGTTACAACACGTTCTTTTTTCGCGTAGTACCTACTAAGTACTTATACATACATACATACATATAATCACGCCTTTATCCCTAATGGGGTAGGCAGAGCGTAAACGACCTAAACAAAGGTCGTGCCGCCACGTCTGACAAAGTTTTGAGGGTTATTTTAGATAGATTTGTAGGTATATTGCTGTAGTGACAGGATGTCAGCCCATCGCCTAAATAACAATATACAGAAACCCTTGAATCCCTTAGCTGGTTTCTACAGCATGCCCGGGAGGAAATGCAGCTGGCACATTCTATGTTATTCTCTCGCTCCCAGGCCAGCATGGAAGTAATAATTAATTAGTGTATGTAATGCTTGTATCACAAATGCACTGTAATCAAAATTGTAGGAAATAAAATAGATGTTAAAATATTCCCTCTGGTCAGTGAAAGATAGAATGAGATAACAAAATTTCCTTCTACCAAAAATAGAATTCATTCATCCGCGTCGCGCGGTCGTTGGGATGAATAGAGTTGTTACTCAATTATTGACTCAATGAATCAACAGTCGCTTTCTAATATATCCTGGGCCATACTTTTAGCTGTCATATCTATGCATATATAAATCTCTAGAAGGGTCGTTTCAATACATTGACTATTATTACGAAAAAAAAAATTGCATTAGGCATTATTACCAAGACAAGAACAAATCAACAATTTTTGAATATTTGTCTGACTGTCTGTCTGTATGTTACTACATCTTTATGTATTTGCCTGGGTGTTACTTAGGTTGCAACTAAGTATACAAATAATTACGCAACCTGACTTAGAGGGTAGGCAGGAAATTGAAAGATTATTGTTTTTTAACCGATTTTAAAGGGACTTTTTATTTACCTGGAGTCAAGCTATAGAACTAATTACGCATATCATTCTAACATTGGGTAAGTACCCTAGTGTGTGGAAAACACGCAGTGTCGAACATACTGAAAACGCTTCTCCGCGCGTAGGAGCGGGATCTGCTAGCCCCCGCGCGAAAGCGTGTTTACCATACAAAGACAAAAATCTAACAATGAGAAACACGCTTATGATCGCGGGCTAGCAGATCCCGCGCCTGCGCGTGGAGAAGTATTTTATGCATGTTCGACACTGCGAGTTTTCCATACAAACCAGTAGTATAAAGTCGCGGGCACAGCTGCGTTTTCCATAAAATACACATGAATGCACTTAACGATGGAATTTACCGGATGTAAGGTACAGCGTCCCGCAAACTGTCTGAGCAAACTGTATCAGTTAGTGGGACGCTGTCTCTTACACCCCATCGACGAAATTTATTGAACCTTTCTATCTATTTAGAAATAGATAGATTTTTTTTCTTTGTAGAGATAAACAGTGCCTGTTGTGTCTGAACTCTTTATGTAATTATTCTGTGTGTGTTCACGTGTACAATAAACTATTTAAAAGAAAAAACAATATTTTATGTATCCATTGGTTTTCATTCTAAAAGAAGCTATAATAATTCAATTGTCATTACATACATACATACATTCACGACTTTATCCCTAATGGGGTAGGCAGAGCGTAAACGACCTAAACAAAGGTCTTTCCGCCACGTCTGACAAAGTTTGGAGGGTTATTTTATATAAATTTGTAGCTTTATTGCTGTAGTGACAGGTTGTCAGCCCATCGCCTAAATTACAATATACTGAAACCCTCAGATCCCTAAGCTGGTTTTTAGGCTGGCTGGAGGAAATGCAGCTGGCACATTCTATGTTTTTCTTTTGCTCCCAGGCCAGCATGGAAGAATTTGCTCCCAGGCCAGCATGGAAGAAACACTTTGTCATTACTTACAAATACTTAGATTTGATCTATCTATGATTGAATTTCTTTTCTATTAGATTTTGGTTTATTTGTGCTTGAATCAGAACTCATTCAAACGAGCCAATCAGTGTTACTTATTCCCACCTCTTGAGGCCAGTACTCGGCAAACGCTGATAGTGGTATTGATTCGTAGTTGAAAAAAAATCACGATTTAACCAATATAAGTTTATACCTGTCATTTTATAAAATAAAAGAATGATAGCAACAAAGTTAGTCAAGATATAGGTAAGTCATGCTCGAATCGATAAAATTATCTCTACATTGAGAAACTATTCTAGGTCTTGAATAAAAGCGTCCTAGTAACAAATTATCTGGCAATATAGGAAATTAAAACAACCACTGAAGTAACGTCAATATTTGTTTTTTAATCTGAATTTATTCAAACGAGCCAATCAGTTTACTTTTTCGCCTCTCTAGAGGCCAGTACTCGACAAACGCTGACAGTGGGAAACTATTCTAGGTCGCGAATAAAAGCGTCCCAGTTACAAATGATCTGGCAACACTGGGCAAGAAAAACACCCACTGTACCGGAATGTATTGTTTCAATGTAATTGCTTGCGGTGACAAGGTTTAATTTATATGTTGTTGGTAAATATTGCTACTGGATTTTCGGTGTGCTTGTACGAGTGGGATATTGAAATGGTCGTATTTTATTGCAGTGTTTGTTTCAGGTTTTATAAAAGATTTTAGTTGTGGAGTTCATTACTCAGAGAAACTATTAATTTAACGGTAGTTTTGTTAACAATGGTAACGAACATTATCTTAAATTCTAGTAAAGTTGCTAAATTTTTCGGTTGAAATCCGCTTAATTGGGAATGGCATTCGTAATTTACGAGATAATACTATCGATTCGTAGAGCGCATAACTTGATTTAATCTTGACTAAAATGATTGCGGTCTCTTTCTGTTCTCTTATGATAGAAAATGACTGGTATAGACCTAAATTAGTTAAGTCATGATTTTTGCAACTACGAATACCTACTAACTACCATTGGCGACTTGGCGACAATTCTAGACGCACTATTCCTTAACTAATTCTTAGCCAGCGCTGTCACTTTCTTAACTTTGACATAAGAACAGGATATCAAATCAACATATGATTTTGACATTCCTAATCTGACACAAGTATGCTTACTTGACGTAAAATAAGAGAGCGTGCTCTATGCTCGATTCTTATTTAAAGCGTCTTATATCAGACTAGCGACCCGCCCCGGCTTCGCACGGAAATTATTAGTGTTTCTGTACTATATTATGCATGTATTATACATATAAACCTTTCTCTTGAATCATTCTATCCATTAAAAGAAACCGCATAAAAATACGTTGCATGGTTTTAAAGTTTTATGCATACATTGGGATATAGGGACAGAGAAAGCGACTTTGTTTTATACATGAGTTTATTTGATATCCTGTTCTTATGTCAAAGTTAAGAAAATGACAGTGCTACCTAAAAATTAGTTAAGGAATAGCATGTCCAGAATTGCCGCCAATGTGATGACAAAATAATGTCCCAGAATGCCCTGCGCGCACAAGACCCATTCGACGGAATGCCAAAGCATTATGCAAGACCAATCACAACCAAATTGTACTAAAAGCACCTGTATTGTTTCTCACATCACAACTGGCTGACGGCAATCAGTTACACGGCCAAAATACTGGCAACCGTGTGGCAATTCGCGAATTAGCATAATCTGACTGCAGTGTATGATAGAGATGCTAAAACATGAGAGACATGTCATGTCTCTTCGCTTGATTTGCTCACGTTTCGATGTTACATTACATACATACATACATAATTATAATCACGTCTTTATCCCTAATGGGGTAGCGATAGCGTAAAACGTAAACCTAAACAAAGGTCGTTCCGCCATGTCTGATAAAGTTTTGAGGGTTAATAACTGCCTCCGTGGTCTAGTGGCTAGTGCCATGGAGTTCTGATCCGGAGGTCCTGGGTTGGATTCCCAGGGGGGAAACACAAAGTTGATATTTGAGAATTTATCACTTTGTGATATTTTCCCCAGTTTTGTTAGGGCATTGCAGGCTAAATCACCTGATTGTCCGAAAAAGAAAAAGATTTCGTGCTTCGGAGGGCACCTTAAGCCGTCGGTCCCGGTCGCTGTCTTTGATAGTGGTCGTTACTCAAACCATGTCAGAGGCCTGATAGTTGTGCTACTAGGCGATTTCAAAACTCTGACACCAGGGTTCATCGGGTCGATAGACTCGATACCCACTCGTCAGAAGAAGAAGAAGAAGGGTTAAATAGGATTAAATTATTGGTAGCAATATACCTATGGATGGATGACGGATGAAGATGGATTTTATGGACGGCAGCTTATCCCCAATACAAGTCGCTGAATTCTGAGTAATATGATGCATTTTCTCGACACGCTAAGAAGAAGATCTCCCAGACATTGACCAATTAAAAGCAACTGTTTGGCTAACGCGGATGACATAAAAAAAAACCGTGAAATAACTGGCGTTGAAGATTGTATATGGTTACAGAATGACATTGATACAGTTGATCGGTGGTGTATAGACAATTATAGGATTCTAAACATAGAAAAATGCTAAGTAATAACTTTTACAAAGAATAAAAACCCAATCAAAAACAGTTATACAATCTCCGGTATAGTGCTGGAACGCGTCAGTATAATACGAGACTTCGGTGTTATGTTTGACTCAGCACTGTCTTTTCGTGAAGATGATGAACAGATTTGCATCAAAGCAAACAGGATGCTGAGCTTCATTACTCGTACAGCCAAACCTTTAGAAAGGAGAGTTCGTGGATCCTGCTTTTCAATTCATTGGTACGTAGTATCCGTTGTCCAGTCTCCAATATATGACGTTCATAAGGATAGAGTTAAGTCAATTCAGCGCCGGTTTCTAAGGATCTTATGTGCTAGGTTAGGATTGATGCGAAAAATTCCTGAGTATAATGATAGGCTAATTAGGTTTGGATTGTTCAGTCTTGAAGATCGAAGAGGGTGTCGGCTCATCATAAAATTGTACATGGCAATTTTGACTATTACGTGCTGGCAAAATTAAACTTTAGTGTACCGACAAGGTCAATGCGCATTCCGCATGTTTTTAGGTTACCGTCTTCAATAATAATGTTTCTTACAATAATCCTTAATGGAGAATGTGCAGAAGTCATAATAAAGAATGCGCTCACACTGACATATTCAATTGCAGTCTAAATTATTTTAAGTCACAACTGTATAACAGTATTAAAAACAATGTTTAGGTTTGAACCTTTTTTTTTTGTAATCAATCACTTTCAAACCGTTATTTTTTATAAGTGTTCTCTTTTTATTCTATATCTTAGTTGTTTGGTGAATGTTGTGTACAGGACCTCAGATTTATAATGTTTTCCAATTTTTATTATTTCTACCTTGTTATTAGTCTATAGTCTGTAATTGTACCTATCCAAATAAAAATAAAAAAAAAAAAACCTGCGCAGGACTAGTTTTTGGTGCCTAAGTGTTTAATCTGCACGCACACAGGTGTACTCTCTATTTCTTAAATCTTTTATTCTGATGGGACAGATTGATGACACGACAAGAGAGGAATCAGGTACAGAACCGACTATTGACATACCCTTTCGACAGCATGGATAATTTTACTTTTCGGACAATAAGGTGAATAGCCTGCAATGTCCTAACCAAACTAGAAACAACAACACAAAGACCTTGTCTGCCGCCTAGAATCGAACCCGAGACCTCCAGGTCGACAGCCCATAATATCTCAGACCGCTAAACCATCGAGGTAGTTTAAGGCACAATGTAATGTAACGAGAGCGAGAGAAAAACATAGAATGTACAACTCAGTCGTGGCGAAACGACCTTTGTTTAGTTCGTTTACATCCTACCTACACCATTAGGGATAAAATCGTGATTATATGTATGTTTGTATGTATGTATACCTATTTCATTGTATTAGAGTGTAGAGTTGAATAACTAGTTTAGGTTTGATCGTGCGCCACAACATTGATGACAAAAATAAAGATCACTATTCACAGTATGCTAGTCTGCATTATAATAATGTTATATCCCCGTTATGCTCACTCGTGTATAATTCGTTTTTTTAGCGCTGGGTTATCAATACAAACGTATTATGCGGCCCGTAAACAGAAGACCATATAACTTTATTACAAATTATGATCTGCAAAACAAATTGGTACCGATCAACGTTAAATAAACGAACTGTACTGATGCATCTCTAGTTTCTATATATCACAAACTGCAATGTGACTAATTTAGTCTTGCTAAATGCGTATGTTCAGCGTAGCTTTACTAAAATTTGAATAAACAAACAGACGTTACGAGCAAACATATCAAAGGTGACCGAACCGCTACGGATGGCGAAAGTTAGTAAACATTAATACCTACTGTCGTACAAACAAGGTATTATGACTGTATACGTACATACATACATATAATCACGCCTTTATCCCTATTGGGGTAGGAAGAGCGTAAATAACCTAAACAAAGGTCGTTCCGCCACATCTGACAAAAGTTTTGAGAGTCATTTAAAATAGATGTGTAGGTAGATATTGCTGTAGTGACAGGTTGTCAGCCCATCGCCTAAATTGCAATGTAATGACATCCTCGGATCACTTAGCTGGTTTTTACTGCATGCCAGGGAGGAAATGCAGCTGGCACATTCTATGTTTTTCTCTCGCTCCCAGGCCAGAAAATAATATTATATAATTTTGTCTGTATGTCCCATGCTGGACTGGGAGCGAAAGAAAAACGCTGTAAAAACCAGCTAAGGGATTCGAGGTTGCAATTTAAGCGATGTGGTTAAACGTGTCATACATAAATATATCTAAAATAACCCTCAAAACTTAGTCAAACGTGGCAGAACGACTCTTGTTTAGGTCGTTTATGCTCTGCCTACCCCATTAGGAATAAAGTCGTGACTATATGTATACGGGCTGCAAAAAAATGTATTGCATTCTTTTAAACCACATGTTCTACGATAACTAATCATACTAAACAACTTTCCCAAAGCACAAAAATTTTAGCTCAAAAAACTTTTTTGCGACCCAGTGTGAATTGCCCGTATATTGTTTTGGAGTTAAGATTTTAGTACTTTGGGAAAGTTGTTCATCATTAATAAAACAGACGGGTTGTAAAGGACAACGTCCCGCGAACTGATAGGGATTGCGCAGTCAACGAAACTGAACAACTTAGAACAATTAGCAGGATTTTTTTTTTCAGGAAGAGTATAGAAAAAAGATTTATTCCTACAAATTTTCTGATCGAGGTGGTAATTTTGTATGGGGAGAACAATTTATTTTTTCGTCTCCAGACAGAATTTTCTGGTGATAGTTGTTCAGTTTCGTTGACTGAGCAACTCCTATCAGTTTTGCGGGACGCTGTCCCTTACACCCGGTATAGTTTAAAGTTAAATGGAGTACTTTTTTTTTTACATCATGTATAAGGTACAAGCCAATATTGTTTCTTTTTTCAGTCTCAGTTGGGAAAAATAAATTTTCTTTATAGAATTTACAAGCCAAAAATTTCACGCGAGCGGTACTTTTTTTTTTTTGTTCTTGGCAATAGTTTAACTTTATGCCATTATCATGTTGTTAAATGGTTAGGAAACGAAACGCTTTACAAACAACTAAATAATCTTTAAGCAAGGAATTAGGATAGTCATGAATAAAAAATGAAATATTACATACAAAAAAGAGGAAAATAAGGTTACATACATTAAATTTTTATGTTATTAAATAAAATAAATGAAGACAATACATAACAATATTTAGGAGGATACATCAAAAGACAAGACATTCTGGTAAGAAAGGGAACTTTAAGCATCTGAAGAGAAGAAAGAAAATAAGAACGGTCGTAAAGAGAACAAGCAAAAAATATATGATCTAAACCACCCACATCACTGCCACATCGAGCGGTACCTTAACTCATGCTCTTCCGTGCAGCAACTTTAAACAGTAACTGAACTTATCTTATCTTATTTAGCCCACATCATCCCACTGCTGGGCAAAGGCCTCCCTCTTCTATTTTGAGCTCAAAATAGGGATAAGTAACTGAACTATGAATGTAAAATATTTTCTTACATCAATGCAACGGCTGGTATAAGGTTGGTTTTTGGAATTACATACATAAATATAATCACGCCTTTATTCCTAATGGCAGAGCGTGTACGACATAAACATCGGTCGTTCCGCCACGTCTGACAAAGTTTTGAGGGTTATTCAAGATAGATTTGTACGTATTTTGCTGTAGTTACAGGTTGTCCGCCCATCGCCTAAATAACAATACACAGAAACCCTCAGATCCCTAAGCTGGTTTTAACAGCATGCCCGGGAAGAAATGCTGCTGGCACATTCTATATTTTTCTCTCGCTCCCAGTCCAGTATGGAAGAAATGCATGCATGGTTGTGTTTAAAGGTAATATATGTTGGTAAGTAAGTATAAACTTCCATACTGGACTGGGAGAGAAAGAAAAACATAGAATGTTCCAGTTGCCCTTCCTCCCGGGCATGCTGTATAAGTCAGCAAAAGGGATTCGAGGGTTACAGTGTATTGTAATTTAGGCGATGGGCTGACAACCTGTCACTACAGCAATACACATTACAATCTAAAATTGCCCCCAATTTATGTCAGACGTGGCGAAAGCGCCTTTTAGGAGGCGCTTTAAGCTCTGCCTACCCCATTAGGGATAAAGGCGTGATTATATGTATGTAAGTAAGTAATATAGGTTAATTTTGTACGTAATCCACTAGGTAAACCCCGTCTATTATAAAATTATTACTGACAGCAATTATTATAATCAGCACTTGAGACTGACAGCGAGTTTAAGTTCGTATCAGAAATGTCAATGAGATCGCTTTATAAGTACGAACCTTAATGTTACTCAAAGAATTTCTGAAATCCATCCAATCGTTTTTCAAGTGTAATGACATTTTATGTGCTGTCAGTAATGGCGGGGTATAAATACCTTTTGTGATTTATTTTACCTTGGTAGTTCATTACTTAATTAAAATTCATTTAAGCATTCAACTTAATGAAACACAAATACATTTGCTTGTTCACTTTAGTAATTAAATGTTACGATCAAGTATTCTATACATACGAGATGTATAAAAAGTACTTCGATTTTTTACACCACCCTGGCTTGAGGCTTCTTAAACAAAATAGTACACAGGTTTAAGGGACAACGTGCTTGGTCAACGAAACTGAACAACATTCACCAGGAAATTCTTTCGGAGGATGAAAAAAAAATGGCTTTATTTATTTATTTAAGATATGGATAGCCAACATAATACATACAGGTTAAAACATAATACATACATACATACAATCACGCCTTTATCCCTAATGGGGTAGGCAGAGCGTAAACGACCTAAACAAAGGTCGTTCCGCCACGTCTGACAAAGTTTTGAGGGTTGTTTAGGATATATTTGTAGGTATATTTCTGTAGTGACAGGTTGTCAGCCCATTGCCTAAAACATAATACTTATATAAAAATTACAATATGCTGGTATGCATTACACTTACAGGCTACCATAGCATGCAATATATTTCATTCACAGAGCTATTACATAAACATTGAGTTATAACATTTTAAAAAAAAAACAATAAATTTTGCAATATAATTTGTCTAGTCTAAATATGTGAAATACAATTAAATTAAAATTTTGTAAATTAATCATCTTATTTTAATGTTTGTCAAATAAATAATGTTTTAATTTTATTTTTAAAGGAATATAAGCTATCATTAAAAATATCTAAATCACATGCATTACATATATCATTATAAGATTGAATTATTCTATTAATAGGGGCTGAATCACCAAAATTAGTTTTGGAGACCTTTTTTCTAAATGGTACATAATTTTTAGGCCTTGTGTTTGGCCTAGGGATATTAAATCGTATTTGACTCAAGAGTGAAGGAGAATCTATCGAGGTATTTATAATTTTATGCAGAAAGCATAGATTCAACAGGATTCTACGGTTAGACATAATTAAAGCATTGTATTCCATATAACATAGGTGCCGAAAAAAAATACTCTGAACTCGTTCCAGTCTGTTAGCATGTACTTGGTAGTGATGGTTCCACACAACCGAACAATACTCGAGGATGCCGCGTGATAAAGAATTAAATAAAATCATTCTGCTGGCTGTTCTTTTAAAGCATTTAGTTGTTCTCCTTATTAGGCCAGACATTCTAAACGCTCGTTTTATTATATCATCCATATGAGAGATAAAACTTAATCTATTATCAATTGTTATACCCAAATCTCTAATGCTACACAACTCATCCAGATTATTTTCGCCAATGTAATAATTGAACTTGATTGCATTTATCTTTTTAGTTAACGTTATTTGGTAACATTTCTTACAGTGAAGAGTCATGTTGTTATCTTTACACCACTGATCGAGTCTAACTAAATCATGCTGCATTTTAAATTGGGTCTTCGATAGAAGTGATTTCTCTATATATTTTAAAGTCATCCGCATATAACTGAAATTTACTGTAAATAAAACATTTATCTATATCGTTGAAAAATATATTAAACAAAAGAGGACCCATATGGGAGCCTTGAGGTACCCCACTTGTAGCAAAGAAATTGTAGGATTCATAACCACCTATAACGACTTTAAGCTGCCTACTAGATAAATATGATGTAAACCAATCAAGAAGACTACCACCAAACCCGCACCTACTAGCTTAGAAACCAATATTTTTATCCTACAGACAACCTCGATCAAACAGTTTGTACAAAAAAGAAGATTTTATTAATATTATTACTGTCTGTGTATTATGCGAATCAAGTAAAAACCGTATGCCTATTCAATAAAAAAAAAATCAAAAATATAATCATGCCTTCACCCAAAAAGATTAGGTAGACAAAAAGTGAAGTTTGTTCGTAGCAATAAGCTTTCTTGCTGCTATCACAACGGAACTGTTAATAAAGATGGTACTTAAATTATAACAAAGTAAACTGTTTGTGGTACTTTCAAAACATCTGGGAAATATCTGAAAAACAAGCAAAATGTACATTATAAAATAGTTTTATGGCAAATCACGCAAATGTTTACTTCTATCGCTGGTCTATTTTATTTGCTAAATATAAAGATTTTTTTTATACATATAGCCACTTTTAACGGGGTAGGCAGAGGGTCAAACTTATCAACCTGGTCCAACTTATCTGATGGTATTCCGCAAGGCAGCATTCTTTCTCCTCTTCTATTCTCTATTTTTATATCAACATTTCAAAAGTAATTTCTTCTCCCTACCATCTGTATGCAGATGATTTACAAATTTATAGACATTTCTCTTTAATTGACGTAAATAAGGCAGTTGCTACTGTGAATTCTGATTTAGCTGATGTACAGCAATGGGTAACGAATTTTGGTCTACTTGTTAATCCTACCAAATCACCGACCATAATAGTCGGCAGCAGTAGGCTCAGTAGTAGGATCGCAGTTTCGGATATTTCTGAGATATATCATAATAATGTGTGTATCTCATATAAAGGCAAAGCTAAGAATCTAGGGTTGTATTGTAGTCTAATGACTGTGACTTGTCATGGTCGGAGCAGGTGAATGAAGTTAGCAAGCGTATGCATTATTCATTACTTAGTACGACGCACGGTACCGCACCGTTTTCAAGATTCAAGCATAAAATCAAAAAGACGAGATCTTCTGTGCCCTCCTCCTCTCAAACGGACTTCGGAGGGGTAAGGACTTTGTGTTTTTTTCTTCTAACTAGCCCAAAAAATCTTCGAAGTCAAACTTCCTGCTTCCAACTTTACCATCTAGATTCCCTTTGAGCATTAATTTACCAATTTTAAAACGATAAATACCTTTTATGCCCGACCTTTCGGTTGCTGTTGCAACGGCCGTGTTGTTGAAATTTCTGAAATCTTGTTTTTTTTTACATAGATACTCGCCCAAGTAATTTAAAAAGTGACAACTAAAATTTCTGAATCAGTGATTCACGATGATTCCAACGATACCTGTTGTCGGCATTTTTCTTTTCAATTTCATTTCAACGCCAATTTAGAAGTTTTAAGTTGAGAAATCTACGAAGAGCCCAAACTTGGGTTTGAAAAATCCTTTTATTTTTTACGAAACAGCTGACTGTAGTGTAACGGTGTGGTATATTTTTGGATTCAGCTCACACATCCCTTTGATATGATATCCTACCATTTATTTTTCACACAAACTATTGACGATGTTATAGCTATGTAACTGACCAAGTGACATAAATCCACTCTAGTTTTAAATACATACCAAGACTCCTTTTAAGCATTCCTGAAATAAAAATCTGCACACGCGACTTTCCCTGCGGGCTCTTCAGGATCATAGAGCAAGATACATCTTCAAGCAGCTTCGCGCCGCGTCTCTTTCCGGTGTGAAACATAACTTTCGTATTTTTTTCTAGGAGTCAATGCACGAAAAGAAAACAGTTTTAAAATTTAAGGAAATAAAGGTATACAAACAGATAAGGTGTTGTGTTATAATGAGAAAAAGAAATTAGACAAATCATTGGGGTAATATGTGCTCATTTGAAAACAGATCAGCATTTAGTAAGTAGTTTTTGATACATACATACATACATATAATCACGCCTTTATCCCTAATGGGGTAGGCAGAGCGTAAACGACCTAAACAAAGGACGTTACGCCACGTCTGACAAAATTTTGAGGGTTATTTAAGATAGATTTGTAGGTATATTGCTGTCAGCCCATCGCCTAAATTACAATATATTGAAACCCTCGGATCCCTTAGCTGGTTTTTACAGCATGCCCGGGAGGAAATGCAGCTGGCACATTCTGTGTTTTTCTTTCGCTCCCAGTCCAGCATGGAAGAAGTTTAGTTTTTGATATGTGCTGGAAATAGTCATTTGAAAAAAAAAACAAACAAAATTCACCTAATTTGTTACTTCCATGCTGGACGGGGAGCGAGAGAAAAACATAGATTGTTCCAGCTGCATTTCCTCCCAGGCATGCTGTAAAAACCAGCTAAGGGATCTGAGGGTTTCTGTATATTGCAATTTAGGCGATAGGCTGACAACCACTATCGTCACTACAGCAATATACCTACAAATATATCTTAAATAACCCTCAATTTGTTAGACGTGGCGGAACGACCTTTGTTTAGGTTGTTTACGCTCTGCCTACCCCATTAGGGATAAAGGCGTGATTATATGTATACATGTATGTATGTATAGTAGACTGTTAAACGCCTTGGGTATCATGCATGGTTAATCATAATAATAGTACGTTTAGTTTGGGCATGTGCAAGCAACAAATAGGTACCTACTTTTTTTTATTTCTCAAAATGAGTGATTTTTAAAATATAAGACTGTCAAGAGTGACAATGCTCTATGGCCTTCGAGGTGAATGTCGAAAAATCAATAAAAACACAAGACCATGCCTGGTGAACCAGACCATGCACGTGTTTCGTCTTAAATTCTACTCTTACGCGGAAGTGTCCGCGTTGGTTTGCAATTGCTTTGCTCTTGTGAGCTCAGCTTGTTTGGGTCGGAACGGAATCCAACTGTTTAGGAGCAGCCGTTAGGCATAATCTCCGTAGAGGGGTCCTCCCCGGAAGGGACCCTTTTCCACTTGTACCTCTGTCGATATAATGCGATTGTCAAGAGTGAAAGGCTCTATACCCTTCCAGATGAATGTCGAAGTACACGAAACGCATCGATTCCCTATCCACTACTGTTTCGTATCAAGACGAAGCGAGGAGGAGCACTCTACGGAGGGCATGCCTAACGGCTGCTCATAAAGAGTTGGATTCTGTTCTGGTCCACATAAAACTAAGCTCAGAAGAGAAAATCATGGCATATAATCACGCCTTTATCCCTATTGGGGTAGGCAGAGCGTAAACGACCTAAATCAAGGTAGTTCTGCCACGTCTGACAAAGTTTTGATGGTTATTTTAAGATGGATTTGTAGGTATATTGCTGTAGCGATAGGTTGTGAGCCCATCGCCCAAATTACAATATACTGACCTACCTACCCCATTACCTTTATATTTTTTACCTGTTTTAATATAATTTAAATCTCGAAAAACTTTGAGTATTTTAGTCGGTGTATTAAGAACTTAGTACCTGCTTATTCTCTGATGTAAAATAAAAAATGTAGGTAGGTTAAGGGTAGGTATTAAGAGGTAGAGCAACAAAACGACAGAACGCAATTTCAATATCATAGGTTCGATCCTTCGTGCGTTCATTAAGAAGAAAGTTTATGTAGTCTGTCGTTGGTAACAATTCCTTGAGGACATACGGCTTAACTAAATCTTGTTTAAAAATGTTGCTGTCTTTTTCTGATCTCTCATAATAGAAAATAAAGATTTTAGTCAAGAGTATAAGTGATTTTGTGCCCATGCAAATTACACCCATTGTGTAGGGATGCCATTGAGACACCTGAGAGAACTGCCTCCGTTGGTCTAGTGGCTAGTGCCATGGACTCCTGATCCGGAGGTCCTGGTTTCGATTCCCAGGGGGAAAACACAAAGTTGATATTTGAGAATTTATCACTTTGTGAATTTTTCCCCAGTTTGGTTAGGACATTGCAGGCTGAATCACCTGATTGTCCGAAAAAGAAAAAGATTTCGTGCTTCGGAGGGCACGTTAAGCCGTTGGTCCCGGTCGCTGTCTTTGATAGTGGTCGTTACTCAAAACCATGTCAGAGGCCTGATAGTTGTGCTACTAGGATGTTTTAAAAACTCTGTCACCAGGGTTCATCGGGTCGATAGTTTCGATACCCACTCGACAGAAGAAGAATTGAGACACCTGGTTGAACCAGCTTCTTAATAAAAAAAAACGATTTCCTTTGATCGGGCTAGATTCTGGATTCTAACAAAAGCAAAATTTAAAAACAAAAACACTTGAATTGACGGCTTTTTTCTGAATACTTTGTATCTACTCCATTTTAATAACACCCTTACGAAGTATGTTTATTAGATCAAATGTTGATATTTTATCTCTACATGAAATCGCTTTTGTGTTAAATTAAATTAGAATATTCGTATGTGGTTTGGCGAAGGCTGCTATGGCAGGTATTAATTAAGCCAATGTTAATATTTATTTATTCTAACCAAAGATTTAACTTTATAAAAGTATTGTTAAAATAATTTGACATACAATTGGTTTGGATTTTAAAAGAGTAAAAGCACATAATATAAAGTCTGAAAAAGTAGAGTAAGTTTTTTATTTTTATGTATTAAACTTATTTATTCTCGATTTTCACAAATTTCGGGCAAAAGCCCGTTTCATTAATATTTATATACTTAAGCAGTACAATTCAACTTTCTAAAAAGGTCATGATATGACAGAAACACCATTTAACCAAAGGCGAATCATAATCTGTCATTTTCTGCCATGAGAGAACAGAAGAAAATGGTACAGTCAACAACCTCTTTAGGGTAATAGGGCTGCTCCAAATCAATGGAGTTTTCACAGGTGTTTATTTGTGTATTTAGATCAAATTGAATATACTTGTACAGTTTGATAACCTGCACAACTATACGAAATTGCATGAAAAAGCATAAACAATTATGTGAGAAAACTTCATCAGCTCGGAGCGGTACTGCTATCCTAAAGAGGTTGTGGACTGTACTGTCTAGGCATAATAAGTCGTGGTATTTATCAGACAAAATCATTTGAGATTTTTGAACAAATTGTAAAAATGTGAATGTCCGTCCTGTCATTCCTGTTCACTCAAGCTCGAGATAAAAAAAATAAGTCATATGTGTGTTTGTATTGTCCGTGCTTCGGAAGGCACGTTAAGCCGATGGTCCCGGTTAATATCGTTTAATACCGTAGATGTTAGTCGTTAAGCCATATCGGAGGCCAGTGCTAAGCATTGGCGGCTTGAAAACTCTGACCTAATCTAGGATTGGGTCGGGTATCCTTTCTGTGTTGCGGAGGTCAGATGGCAGTCGCTCTGTGTAAAAACCAGTACCCTCGTTCAATCCCCTAGATTAGGAAGCCGACCCCGTGAAATACGGGATAAGGCTAGGGAGATGATGATGTGTGTTTGTATTTATTTTAGAATCGGAACCATTTTCTCTTAATACTCATTTGAAATTGCTTGTTGCATATGCTTGGCAATAAACAACATACCTAACATTATTAATATAAACACAAATTGTCATTGCATAAGGTATTAAATTGATATGCAATTAATGTCACTTAAGCAATTAATTATTACTAAAGTTCTGAGCTCATAAGCTCCTAAGCTTAACAGTTGATTTTATCTGAGCTTTACTAAATTAGTAGGCGTTTCCACCAGTTTATATCCGTGGTGACAAGTGAAATTCATTTCGTTGCGTGCCGGGTTGATTGCGACACTTCACACTTACGGTTATTATTATTTTGACACATGGGAGTCATATTATATGACACGATCTCTGCCTCCGAGGCCTAGCGGTCTGAACCATGGGGTCTCGATCCAGAGGTCCTGGATTCGATTCCCGGCGGGGTACAATGACAGTGTTGTTGTTTCTAGTTTGGTTAGGACATTGCAGGCTGATCACCTGATTATTATTTTGACACATGGAAGCACCATGGGAGTCATATTATATGACACGATCTCTGCCTCCGAGGCATAGCGGTCTGAGCCATGGGCTCTCGATCCAGAGGTCCTGGGTTCGATTCCCGGCGGGGTACAATGACTGTGTTGTTGTTTCTAGTTTGGTTAGGACATTGCTGGCTGATCACCTGATTATTATTTTGACACATGTGAGCACCCTGAGAGTCATTATTGTATGACACGATCACTGCCTCCGAGGTCTAGCGGTCTGAGCCATGGGCTCTCGATCTGGAGGACCTGGGTTCGATTCCCGGCGGGGGACAATGACTGTGTTGTTGGTTCTAGTTTAGTTAAGACATTGCAGGCTGTTCACCTGATTATTATTTTGACACATCGAAGCACCATGGGAATCATTATTATAAGACACGATCATTGCCTCCGAGGTCTAGCGGTCTGAGCCATGGGCTCTTGATCCGGATGTTCTGGGTTCGATTCCCGGCGGGGGACAATGACTGTGTTGTTGTTTCTATTTTGGTTAGGACATTGCTGGCTGATCATCTGATCATAATTTTGACACAGGGGAGCACCATGGGAGTTATTATTATATGACACGATCACTGCCTCCAAGGTCTAGCGGTGTGACCCATGGGTTCTCGTTCCGGAGGTTCTGGGTTCGATTCCTAGCGGGGTACAATGACTTTATGTTGTTGTTTTTAGTTGGTAAGGATATGTCAGGCTAATCGCCTGATTGCCTACCCTAGCTTTTACTGGTTTAAGCTCTTGTTCTACCCATTATTGACTATGATGACGTGTGTTATGCAGACTTGAACGCCGATTTGTTAAATAAGTTGGATAGGCTTTTGAATTGGTGCATTAGATACGTGTTTGGTCTCCGAAAATTTGATCATGTGTCGCAATACCGCGCGAAGTTGGAGTGGGTCCCGATACGGCAGCGGCATAATGTGCGAACTTTGTGTGCCCTTTACACGATTCTAAATGGTCCTTGCGCGCCACCGTATCTGAGGGACCTTTTTCAGTATCTCTGTGATACTCATGATCGGCAACTTCGGTCAGCAGACATCCTCCTGTTGGCAGGCAAATCACGGCAAATTTTGTCGGTGATTCATTTGTGGTCCAAGCTGGGCTTCTCTGGAATGAGCTTCCTCTGGAGCTGAAGAAAGCGCCGAGTCGGGTCTCGTTCAAGGCTGGGTTGCTTAAACACTATTTGAAAAAGCCCGCATTATCTTAATAATGTACTTATATGCATATTTAAGTTACCATCATTGGTTTGAATTTTCTAAGTGCCCTATTGTAAGGTATATCTTTTTATTTATTATAAACATACATTCATTATATGATTTTGATGATGGTGAGCCCGATAGTGTAGTGGATAGGGCGCGGGAGATCGTGGTTCGAATCCCACCATGTAGCAATGTGTTTTTCGGTTTACGAATTTCATATGTACGTTTATTCGGCGCTTTTCCGTGCTTCGGATGGCACGTTAAGCCGTTGGTGCCGGTTAATATCGTTTAATACCATAGATATTTACCATAGGCTTGAAAACTCTAACCTAATCTAGGATTGGGTCTGGTTTCCCTTCCGGGTTGCGGAGGAGGGTCGTTCAATCACCTAGATAGGTAGCCGACCCCGTGAGGTACGGGATAAGGCTAGGGAGATGATGACTCTAAATTACATTTTGTTTTTATTGTTTTGTTCTAATTCTGTTAGTTATTAGGATAAAATTTTTGCACCTGCCTTGTCATTTCCACATGCCCTAAGCTAGACTGGTAGATAATGCCTTTGGCTTTAAGTCCGCCCGTGTAACATTTTTTATGCATTTTTTATGTAGTAGTAGTGGTGCAATTGATTGCGATGTCCAAGCCCGAATTAGCGCTGCCTGGGCAAAATGGCGGGAAGTAACTGGTGTACTTTGCGACCGCAGAATACCAGTGAAGCTTAAGGGCCTTGTGTACAAGAGTATCATCCGACCAGTCCTACTATACGGCAGCGAGACCTGGCCTGTCCTTGGAAGACATGTCCAGCAGCTTCACGTCGCAGAGATGAAGATGTTGCGATGGATGTGCGGCGTTACGAGATTAGATCGCATTCGTAACGAGCACATCCGTGGCAGCCTTGGAGTCCGCGACGTAGCAGATAAGCTGCAGGAAAGTCGTCTTCGATGGTACGGGCATTTAAGTCGCAGACCGCCAGACTACGTCGGAAAGAGATGCCTCGATCTCACTGTCCAAGGCCCTAGATCACGCGGCAGACCAAAGAAGCGCTGGCTTGACGTCGTGAAAGCGGACATGAAAGAGAACGATCTCACACCAGTGGATGCTGAAGACCGGGCAAAGTGGAGTAGGAAAAGCCGGAAAGCGGACCCCAGCATCAAGCTGGGAAAACGCTAAGCAGAAGAAGAAGATAGTTAAATAAATAAATAAAAAATGCGCGGTGATCAGCCTGCAATGGCTGGCTTTGAAGTGGGATGGGATCTACCTCCTAGTGGTCCACCCCAAGCAACGGTAAGACAGTCTCTCCTGTGAATAAGTCCAGCTGAACGATCCCAACAAAGTGGTGCCTACATTTTTTTTCACAACTTTTGTAACTCATCTTGCCTCTAAATAAGAAAAGCCAATTTTGAATTACTTACCAGTATTTATTAATAATTCATGGTTTGCGACGAAATTAATGTTTTTTTATTGTTATATTATTTTACTGTGCAAATTTAGAAAAGCTGATCGTTATCTCTACGTAATTACATTTAATACAGTAATGTACTTATTTTCATTTTTATCTACGTATAGGTCAATAGCATTACAAAGAAAGCTATTTTCATAAGAGGATTGCTCACGAAATGATGGAGAAAATACAATTTCTTTGTATGGGCATTTTCTCAGGAATTCTTACATAAACAGAGAGCGAATACAGTTGAATGACCGTGTCTTTACCTACCTAGTACTTATTTTTTTTTTATTATATTGTCATGACTGAAATAAAACTGTAGTATTTAGATTGTTATTAATACTGAGTTCTTCGTCATAATAATGAGTAAGAACCTTCTACAGTCTCCTGCTCATGAGGATCATAACCCGAAGAAATATTATTTCTGGTAAGCTGTTGTCAATCGTCTCGGTCTTGAACTCATGCAAATCAGAAGTAGGATAATGTCAGGATAGATGCCCCTGTGAGTAAGGTGTCCCGTATATAATAATCCGCCGGTTGAGATTCAAATATTACGGACAGCTAAGGAGTGGAACTCCCTGCCGGTGGATCTGTATCGGGAACGTTCAAACCTAGGCCTTTTCTAAGCAAGAGTGAATAGACATCTAAGCAAACATGCTCCATCATCGTCTACATCGTCACTTTCCATCAGTAAGATAGCAGTCAAAATGGTATGCCTATTGTAAAGTATCGATATGCTAAGAAGTAGGTGTCATCTACTTTATGCCGTAGCAAATCTAGTGCGAAACAGATGCATTTTACGAATATATGTATGTATGTGTAATATGTTTGTATGAAAGGTCCAATTTTTTTATTAGATTTTCGGCCTATTTACACGTTTTAATATTTGCACTTGATTTAAAACATAAGTGATAATCGGCGGCAAAATGTACCTACTTAGCTTTACATAAATTTGCTTTTGTGTAATGGCAGCAAGTGGCAGCAACACACAGGCGTCACTTACTGGCAGAGGGATGCGCTGACCTAGAGGTCATTGCTACGCACGCGTAGAGCATAAGGTGACGCATGTGTGTTATAGGCAATGCAAAAAGCATCAGCGTGTTGAGTGCAACTTTGCACCCAGTAAGTGACGCCTGTGTGTTGCTGCCACTTGCTGCCATTACACAAAAGCAAATTTATGTAAAGCTAAAATTAAAATCTATCTATCACTTTCAGACTAAAAATATTGAAAAAGGATAGAAAATCTATTCGTGATCTATTGTCTCCGGTTTTCGATTTATAGTCTGTGCTTTTATGTCTTATTTGTCAATTTTATCCGCGATAAGTTACTGGGGAAACGTGCAAATGCGTGACATTGTCTTGTGACAAATTTAAGTTTGAAACCATAGAGTATAAATATCCTGTTCTATTTTGATTTTATTATTCTGAACTAAGAAAGAATTTAATTTTAGCTTAAGCTGATGCGTAGAATTGAGCTAAATATAGCTTTATTATTTCTTGTACGTAGATAATAGCCAAACTAGCAAAAACAAAGATAGTAGGAAACTTTTAATATATATAATAGAGTGGGTCAATATGTGGTGTATGGCTTATTTTTTTTTAGAATTTATCTACCCAAGAGATATGAAAAATTGTATTTTATATATATAATTACATTTTAAAAATATATAGTACTTGAACCCCACCAGCCACCTAAGAAAATTCAATTTTAAGTAAAATCGAATAAAAAGACCTCGGTTTAATTTCGTTTTTTTTCCTTTGGTCATAGAAATTTGGTGTTTTTTTTTTGGCTCGGGTATATTATTATTAAAAAAAAGAATTAATTATAGTAAAATTTCAGAAAATTGTTTAACATAGTCTTTTTATTTATTTATTTACTGTTTATTGTACACAAGTAACATGAGAAAGACAATACACAAGAATACCGACACAACAGGTACAGCTTATTATTATAGTCATTTTGCTCCGGACAGCATCTCAAAATTCAATTTACTTTATCTGTTAAACAGGCCTAAACTTGTTGTAGGTAATTAATTTACACGTAAATACAAGGTCTGTTACACCATATAGAACAATTAAATTTTCAAATCTTAATAGCAAACCAGATGTAACAATGACGGAAAGTAGGTATATTTCAAAATAAATTCGCTGGTAGAGGGCGAAAAGTAGTATGGGTGATTTTTTTTATTTTTTTCTTTAATCTACGTACCCTTCCGAAACTTTCAAGTGGTCTTGTCAAACGAAATTCTGAAATCAGTGAAATCAACCCAGCTTAATATATAATACATACAAACATGCATAAAATCACGCCTTTATTCCTTACGGGGTAGACAGAGCGTTAAAATTATATTAAATTAAATTAATATATAATCTTACTAAAAATACATGTATTCTTCCAAGGGTGGTAAAAGAGGCAATTGAGATTGCGAAATACCCAAATTTCAATAGAAGTGATGGGTTAAAGCTGTCAAGTATGTGGAATCCAGTGATACTGTTAGTTTTGTGTGTCGTGAAAGTGTGCCAAGTGATAGTGCTCGTTTGGAGAAGTCGCGTAATACAAATACAAATATTGGAAAACGCAACCGAAAGAGGGTAGACCGATATGTCTGCCCTTAGCCACCACACCGCTCGCAAGTTCCTCAGTCGCTCCGTGATCATAACGCATGAAACTGCGTTGAAATATCAGACACTCATACAAGAATGGAAAACCACGGTAAATTTCCGTTTTCAATAATTATAACTCGGATTCTTCTTGTGATTTTTGAAGATAGAATGTAATAATTAACTTGGATGAATTAATAGGGGTGTATATTATTAGTTAGCACGTTACTAGACTAGGAGCTAACTAGGACCGACAGAAAAACATAGAATGTGTTAACTTCATATCTTCCCAGGAACACTATAAAAACCGGCCAACCGGCCGTTCCATACAATTATCTATACAAAATTTAGACACTATTTAAACCACTTATTTACACAGACTTATTTTGTTATCAATTACTTACCTTTATTAATATTAAGCCAACCCCCGCCAAATGAATCACGTTTTTGAGCCCCCTTAAATATTTATCTTATTTTCTTCTTCTTCTTCTCGAGTCAATGGCTTTAAATCCTTGAAGCCCAGAACGTGGCCACATCAACAGCCCTTTGGTTGGCGTCAAACAGGTCCTCTTGCGTGCAGGTCGCAGGAGAAATGGGGCACGAATGGGTATCTTATTTTAATTAAAATTATATTCAAAGTAATTATACAACTCAATGTTCTTTTTATATTTCAAGTTAAATTCCGAGCATAAAATGGCAAAAAAGCCGTCATAGAATATTTATTTAATCTATTTTTAGTTTTTGTTGTTATAGCAGCAACATACATCATTGTTGAAAATTACAATTGTCTTGCTACCACGGTTCATTAGATGTAGCCTGGTGACGTGGTGACAGACAAAAATTCACGTTTGTTATAAAGAAGCCCCCTTAAATATAATTATTTTACTCTGTTAATAGTACTTGTTGTTATAGCGGCAACAGAAATACATAATTTGCGAAAATTTCAACTTTATAGTTTAAAACTTAGTAATTTATTCAGCATGATACAGCCTGGTGATAGACAGAAAATCACGTTTTTTGTATCGGAGCCCCTCTTAAATATTTATTTTATTTTTGGTATTTGTAGTTATAGCCGCAATAGGGTTGCATAATCTGCGGAAATTTCAACTTTCTAGCTATCACGGTTCATAAGATACAACCTCGTGACAGACGGACGGACAGACGGACAGCGAAGTCTCAGTAACAGGGTCCCGTTTTTCACCCTTTGGGTACAAAACCCTAAAAACCATCGAAAGATGTGAGTGTTTCAGTGTAGGTCTTGTAATTTAGGCAAGAGCCGACAATCTGCCACTACATCAATATGTACCTACATATGACCATCTGAAATTACCCTCAAAACTTGTTACACCGAACTTTGTTTAGGCCATTGACACTTTGCCTACCCCATTAGGGATGAAGGCGAGATTGTATGTATGTAGTAAGAAGTTGTGAACTGTTAGAAGGTATAACATTTTGTTTGCTGTTGATACTCTTCCTGTTTTCATATTAGTTTAGTACTTACATAAATGTAGATGCGAAACACCCATGTCAAATTCAGATACAAGGGGCCGCGTGATTTGTTTACAAGAACAGAGCCCCAACTTGTGTGGCCCTAGTTTTAGCGTTAAAATGTGTGTACGTAAACTTTCATCATAAGTTTTCCGTAGTACTTACTGTATGTGCGCCAAGTACTGTTAATAATACTGGGTATTATTTTGCTTCCATGCTAGATTGAGAGCGAAAAATGCAAAATATAGAAATTTCCAGAACTGCCTTTCCTCCCGGACATGATGTATAAACCTGCTAAGTGGTTCGAGGGTCTCAGTAGTGTATTGTATTTCTTGTAATATGTCACTGCAGCAAAAAACAGACCTGAAATAACCCTCTAAATTTGATCAAGGCGCACCTTAAAGATTAAAGTACGTAGGAAAATACACCATTATCACAGGAAAACTTATTTAGCAGCGGGTGACACCGCTGACAGAAAGCTAGGGAATAGGCATGACATGTACGAGTATGTTACCGTTAATGTACATAGACCAGTTAGTGTGCAGATTACCTATGTATTCTGCAGATTAACTAGCTGAGTCAGTTCAAGTGAAAAAGAAAACTGACATCAACTAGATAATCTACAGAATACCTAGGTAATCTGCAGACTAACGGCCACGCATACGGTAAATTCTATAAAACCATCTAGTGCTTTAGGGTGCTTTTCCTCTAGAGATGTGCGAAGATACGAAGCGAAAAGTGTATTTTTAAACAACCAATATTCATATTAATTTATTTGTAGTATTAAATATACATTGTCAAAAAGAGAGTTAAACTTATAAAATAATAGATAGATATTTACCTCGTCTCGTTCAGCACAGCTCTGCTGGCAAGGCTTTAGCAAATCGAGGTTTTGAACGTAAAAAACAAGCGAGAGATGTATTCGAGGAATGTGTATGTAGATTAGGTGCGAAGTATTTGTGCGAGGAATGTGAGCCGCTCCACTCCCACTACACCGAACCTACCCCCGCCGACACATTTCACGGCTTCCCAACGCATCTTCGCCAGGCTCGCACCGCACATTAATGTGCATTTTGACAGCTCCGCTAAACATCCTCTTATGATACATTTTCCTCGCACAGCTTTGGTAAAAACCTTCACACATTTTCACAGCTATACATCCTCGCATGACACATTTCCCCGCGCACGTCTCTGGTGGAAAATCATCCCTAGTGTAGACCGTCTTTCGCAATTTAACGATGTACTATTCGTTAATATGCAAACTAACTAGGTAAAGTGCAAATGTAAGCTTTTTCAATTTAAATTTCACACTTTAACGGATGGTATCAGAAAATTTGCAGATTACCTAGTAAATGTGCACATTAACATATTCTGCACTCTAACGGTGACATATATATTTTTATTTTCCGCTATCACACTGACTCCACCCAAAGCCGTGCCTAACTATACGCCCTTCGATTGAATCAGATAATATGTTAATAAGGCCTATTCTGATAAACCAGCGGATTCAAAAGCCTTAATAGATAATACAGTAGGCCTTGGGAATACAGGGACTTGTACTTTGCGGTCCCTCGGATTATTGTATTGAGCTGATTAATATTGAAAGGGACTAAGATGTGTTATGGTGTCAATAAGTAGGTACCCAGTTATAATTAAGGGAATCAAGCATTTTCAAAGCGTATATGATTTGAATTTACTGAAGCTGATTGGGTATGTAGTAAACTCTAAATGTACTGATTGAAGTTGATTGTTGAAATGAATGAACTTGATGCACTTTGTACAAAAGGTCGAAGACTTTCAGATTCAAATTATATCTTTGAGGCCTATTCTGATGAGCCGGCGGATTCATAAGTCTCAAGAATAATTATATATATAATCACGTTTTTATCCCTAATGGGGTAGGCAGAGCGCAAACTACCTAGACGAAGGTCGTTCCGCCTGGCCTGCAAAGTTTCGAAGGTTATATAAGATAGATATGTATGTTACAGTAGTATATTACTGTAGTGACAAATTGTCAGCCAATCGACTAAACTGCAATACACTGAAACCCTCGGATCTAGGATTGGTTCTGGTTTCCCTACTGGGTTGTGGAGGTCAGATGGCAGTCGCTCTGTGTAAAAACCAGTACCCCCGTTCAATCACCTAGATTAGGTAGCCGACTCCGAGAGATACGAGATAAGGCTAGGGAGATGATGACTGGATAAGGACTGGATATTTAGAATATTGGTTTGACACTTTATGATGTCAAATTTATAGTACACAAATGTTTTTATTTGAAACAGGGTTATATTTTTTATGACTTCATTAATTAATATAGTCTGAATTCATAAATAAAGTAAAAAACAGTCATTACAATTCTACACACCAACAAATTCATGCCCTCATAAAATTATTAGCTTTTCGCGCGAAAATATTTTTTTGAAATTCTACTTATTTTTATAGGTATTTTTTAAAAGGTATTTTCTGTTTATTGAAGGATTGTTTTGATATTATAAACTAACGTTTTTCTTTTTTTTTTCAGGTACATAGCTTTGTTTTCATTACTACATACAATATCAAGTGAAGATTTAAGTAATGGTACGTACAATTTCAACATCTATACCGAGCTTTCCGCAAACAAATAAGGGTTGCTCAGACAGGAAATTCTTACAGGAAATGAAAAACAGTTTTGGATTTTTCATTCAAACTGTCAAAATTCAATTCCCGGCGTAAGTTGATTAGTTTCGTTAAATGACCACCCCCTATCAGTTTTGGGAAGCTGCACCCCTTTTACTAGCTTATTTTTAGTATCCGTGTAAACGATGTACTTTACCTTGTCTAGAGTTATGATATGAATGTATATAATAAACTACAGTTTTCCCCGCCTTTATTCAAATAAGATTCGATCCAAAAGAAAATTACGCAAATTGAGTGCTACTAGAGTTTGTTTGCCAACGAAACCATATTTTGTGGTTAATTTGCAATAAAAAAAGCTACCGTGACCATCGCCATTACGAAGATCAAGATTAAAAAACAGCTGCTGTTAATATAAGGGCGTTGCCCAGTGCCGCGTTTGTATAGGGAAACAAACTATTTAAAGTAGAATCATTTTTTTTCCATAAGATTGATACAAAAATATTTGTTTCAATGTTGGATGAATGACCTGTGATAACAACAGCCAAGTGACGAAGGATGTATTATTATCAATTACAATTTAAGGGATGAACAACTACTCTCCACTAGAACATGCCCTAAAATAACAGCTGTGGCAACAACAGTGTTTAAGAAACCGCTGAAGTTTTGATAAGATTTGGGCGTGATTTTACTTTATGTAGCTCGAGTACACAAATAAATTAAGAAGAAATATATCGCGTCTTATCACTACATAGTATAAAACGAAGTCGCTTTCTCTGTCCCTATATCCATATGTATGAATAAATCTTTAAAACTGCGCAACAGATTTTGATGCGGTTTCTTTTAATAGATAGAGTGATTCAAGAGGAAGGTTTATATGTAATATAATAATACATGCATTTCTGGGCCGCCACTTTGTGATAGTTACGTGTTCCATCGACACGATAAGAAGAAGAAGAAGAATACATGCATAATATAGTAGAGAAACACTGATAATTCCCGTGCGAAGCCGGGGCGGGTCGCTACTCTTAGATACAATGAGTTTCTTATCTTATCTATCTTATCCTAACTAGCCTATAAACCTTACATATCTTATCTAGTCATAAAAAATATATCGAAAACCTATATTTTCTAAATTTTAAAGTATGTTACACCTTGTGTTGTTATTTCTTGATGGAACTCCATAGTACCTCCATAGTTAAATGACCTACTAGTTGCTCAGATTCTTAAACACTAGTGTAAATAGTGTTTTTGATAGTATTCTGACTTTTGATAGTATTCTGACTTTTGATTTAAGAATCTGAGCAAAAGACTTGAACTTGTAAAACGAGGCACAGAGGGTAGATGGGCGATTCTGATTCAGCAATTTGTTTGCCCCCACTTTGACAAATAGAGATAGATAAGAAATTCGTGTTAATGGAGTTGTTTATACTTTAAAAAGACACTGCTTTTTTGTAGTTTACAAAGTAACCTGAAATACATAATTTGCGGTCGCCTTTTAAAAAAAATTCTGTTCTATGTCGCATTAGTCTTGTTAATGTCGTTAAGAATAATGAAAAAAAATCTTTATTCAACGTTTCTATTAAATGTTTTAATTTTATAAGTATGTATTTATATTTATTTGATTATGTAGGTCAAACATATATGCAAAAAGATTTATTGAAATCTACAATAATATTAATAGGCATATCGATGTATCAAAATGGTAGACCTTGGTGCTACAACTGTTATATAACCGAATACAATGGTCATTATAACTAGGATTCAAGCTGCTTTAGGTACACCTATAGTAATTTATGTTTGTATCTGCTTAAAGAGAATTAGAGTAAATGAGGTTAAGTTTGCCAATATTTAGTAATTAAAAACTATCAATAAATAAAAAGAACAGTTATTCTAGAAATAGAAAATTGATTATGCCATGCTAGCCTGGGAGCGACCGAAAAACATAGAATGTGCCATCTACATTTCCTCTTGGGCATGCTGTAGAAACTAGCTAAGGGATTCGAGGGTTTCAGTATATTGTAATTTATGCGATGGACTGACAAACTGTCCCTTCAGCAATATACCTGCAGATCTGTCTTGAGTAACCCTCAGGGCTTTGTCGGACGTGGCGGAGCAACCTTTGTTTGGGTCGTTTACGCTCTGCTTACCCCATTAGAGATAAAGGCGTGATTATATGTATGTATGTAGAAAAGATACGTTATTTTACGATATAATCAAATGGTAAGATTAACACACAAATATTAGTTCAAAATTTTACGCCAATTAGACATATAAATTTTATAAGTGGATATTGAATTAAAATAATGTTGGGACTTTAATATTTTCTTGTTTTTGTTACAGATCCTGTAGATGAAATAGACCTTCTTAATCCTGATGCTTTAAATATTGAGATTGATAAAGATTATATATCCGTGGATGGCCGTGACAACTTCCCAGCGTTCAAATTCATTGAAACGAACCCACTGAATCTGCCCATTGATAAAATAAATTTAAACGAAAAGAATCTGAAAGTTCCTTATATAATTTACACGATATTCAAACTTGAAAAACCTTCTGGCTTATTCTCAATAAGTGAAAAGAACGTCAAACTTGGTCTCCATTTTACACTTATCAATGTGAATACCACTAGAATATCTTTGATAGCAGAAGGAATACCAGACAACAAAGTAGAATTTTCTGTTGTAAATGAATTCTCGGTCTGGACGAACATTTTGTTGTACGTAGAAAAAACGAAGATCAGTCTGTATATTGACTGTGAGCTCATCGATGCAACTATTTTCATGAAGAATGTGGAAGACATTTACTTCTCAAGAAGCGCTGTGCTGAATTTGGGAAACTATCAAAGAGGAAACTTTTTTGAGGTAAGTTATATTTATATACATTAACCCTATTTTTGTTCATCTGTTCCAAAAAGGACTTCCAACAAAATTACATATTTCTGTAAAGATCATTGTTTTGTCAGATACTTGGGGGTTTCGGGCAATATAAGAAGCTGACAGACGAGGTTTTTCTGTTCCTGCAAATTTAATTTAATTTTCTTTATTGAGAACCCAACAGCAATTATTTTACTATTACAAACAGTAATCTTAAAAACTTATATAGCCAATAACAGAGTTCATCATATTAAATTTACATAATAGGGTAGTAAACAAACAAACAAAAAACATAAGGTAGGCTAAGTGTGCGTGTAAGTGTGAATGTATGTGTATTGTGTAGTGTATGAGCTTCATGGCTTCATTGTAATGTAAGGGCATATTCATAGAGTAGAGATTTTACTATAAAACACAATTGATGAATTGACTTATTCTAGTATGAAATCATGTGAATATTTATGTATATTTTTTACCGGAAGTAGCCATTTTTGGTACACCCGGGCATTTCAGATTTATTTAAATTGCTTTCCTAGCTTAGCAGATGAATTCCCATATGCGGCCATCGCCAGGGGTCTAATCTTTGTATCAAGTCACGTTGCATCCTTGCGGTGGTACCTCCTACTAAAATACAAGTCACAAAACAATGACCGATTACAAATTACGAAACTCATTCTACTAGACATCGCGAAGAGCTTCACTTCATTATTAGTTTTGCTCTGTGCAATTTTGATATATTCCCCGAACACATATTATTCAATTTAGGTTTATACTCTCTTGTCTCAATAAGCAATGAAATCGTGTCGTTTAACCGACTGTGAAAATCGTGATAGTAAACGGAACTTGGCAGTCTGAAGCAAATGCTAAATAGCTTATACATCATTTAAAATATCTCAATTTGTCTCTATACTATAATAACCATACACATTTCTTTTAATGTTTGTCTCAGAAATGGTCAGGGAAATGGTTTCCTATAAGTTATGCAATCTAAATGATTTTCTTCATACGTAAATTTCCCTCTCATCAAAATTTTACCTTTCAAGCACGTGTATAGTCATAAAAGGTACAGCAAATAAGCAATGAATTCAAATTAACCATATGCCATTTACCAGAATGGTAACACTTAGATATATTTACTTAAGGAACATCAAATGAAAAGAGAGAGTGATTTCATGAGAAGTCTTTGGGAATATTCACAATATTCCCACACAGGCTAAGCTTTGCGTTCCAATGCGGTAACGATGCTTGCCTGCTAGGCACTATGCCACCTCGAGGAGACGCGCTCGATACCATATTTTACTTACATATATACAATAATAACGCCTTTATCCCTAATATGGGGTAGGCAGAGCGTAAACAACCTAAGTCGTTCTTCCACGTCTGACAAGGTTTTCAGGGTTATTTAAGATATATTTTTAGGTATATTGCAGTAGTGACAGGTTGTCAGCCCATCACCTAAATTACAATGTACCATAACCCTCGGATCCCTTAGCTGGGTTTTAGAGCCTGCACCGAAGGAAATGCAGCTGGCACATTCTATGTTTTTCTCTCGCTCCTAGGCCAGTATGAAAGTATATTTTATTTATAAAGTATTTTTAAGGGTATTTTTGTGTTAGTTTATTTTATTGTATACTAGCTGACCCGGCGAACTTTGTTCCGCCTTAGACGCCATAAATGAGCAGATTTTTGATTTTATTAAGTTAATTTTTCATCCTCTTTGACTATATTTATCAATAAAATAAGCTTGACAGAAGAATCTGTTTTAAACGTAATTTCTTTTTTTTTGTCCTCTTTGACTATATTTGCAGCACGCATTCAGTCAATTCTATGTCAAATGTATTAAGGTTACATTAAAAAAGTTTAATAATTTTATATGGTGGTTTAGTAATTTTTAATTTTCTTATTATCAGCGCAATTTCCTTAATTTTTTCTTGCATAAGAACCTTCTCCTGATAATAACGAACAGAACAAAAAAAGAATTAGCGAAATCAGTCCAGCCGTTCAGGTGTGATGCCGTGACCAAGGGAAATAGGGATTCATTTTTATATATATAAGAAGATATGTTTTTGTGTTTTTACAAAGCTTGAAGATAAAGTTTATTTTAGTAAAATAATAAAACTGCTTCCATGCTGCACTGGGAGTGATAAAAAACATAGAATATGCCAGCTGCATATCCTCCCGGGCATGCTGTAAAAGTCAGCTAAGGGATTGGAGGGTTTCAATATTGTAATTTAGGCGATGGGCTACCTGTCACTTTAGCGATATTCATAGTCATCTGCAATAACCCTCAAAACTTGTTAGACGTGGCAGAACGAGTTACCATAGTTTAGGTCGTTTACGCTCTGCCTACCCCAATAGGGATAAAGGCGTGATTCTATGTATGTATGTATAAAACTGAAATTTGCTTGAAACAAACACTACAAATACGCTAGCTGGCAAGGTATATGTTGAACAAAATTATAATTTACTCCAGCCATGTTCCTTTGCAATTCTCATACGAGAATAAATCCTAGCAAAATTAGCTGTCACAGTTACAAGTAAATTAGTAGGCAGCTCGCGCGTTTCGGAGATTTCGCTAAACACGAGCAGATTAAATTTTACGGCTCGAGTGAACTTGTATTAATTTTCCTAAACAACTTTGTTACTATGTTCTTTGATGCGATGTGTAGTATCTGAGAAAGTGTGGAATTTTGGGGAACATTTTATCGGTCATCCCGCTCTATCGATTTCAGTCGAACGATAATTTGATCGTTGTCGCATTCAATATAATAATGGTCCTCCCACCGATTTTCGGTGATGGCGGCCAATTCCTCAGAGATCGGTCAACTGCGGTTAAGTTTTAGTTGCTAAGTGTTAGCACTACACACAGATGCACTCTCTATTCCCTCAATCTCTTATGCTGATATTATCTATCTATCTATGGATTATCTTACTTTTCGGACATTCAGGTGATCAGCCTGGAATGTTCTAACCGAACAACTACACAAAATTCGGTGTTCGGGTTTTGCAGCCCATAAACTGTTTGTACTTTGCACATTAGGAGAGATTTTCGGAACCACAGACGATAACCTTGTAACAAACATATTTTTGGGATTGATTTTATTTAAAAATGTTACAGACTGCCTCGGATATCTAAGTTAAAACAAACAAACTGGTTTATGTTCACTTTATTCTGGCAATAAGATAAACTAGTTTGACAAAATCCTAAAAACAAAAAGTAAAGCCTATATCAAAAAACACTTATCTATTAGTCTGAACACAGAAGAGTAAAAGCTGACTTCTCAAATCAGTGAGACTAAAAGCGAAGCTGCCAGTTACCAACAAAGTTGTAAAGCAAAAACAGGTTATGGTCCGCAAAACAAGTTGGTAACAATAACACAACATTGAAGAAACGGAGTATTTATAAGCGCATTTGCTTAAATGTTTAAATATATCTACTCAGTTTTGTCAACGTTCAACGTTCGTCGTTTTTGATCCATATTAGGTTTGTCTTCTTCTTCAGCCTGTAATCATCCATTGTCGGGCATAGGGCTCTTCATGACAATGCCAAGCATTGCGGTTCCGTGCCAATCGCATTCAGCCCTTTCCTACCAATTTTGCGATGTCATCGACCCAACGGGTAGGTTGTCTCCCGACTTGTCGACGACCCAACCAAGGTCCTATCCACTCAGAAGCTTTAAGGGGCTACCTGCCATCTGCTTTTCGACTAATATGCCAGCCCATCTCCACTTTTAGGGCTACGTCGATCAGTGTAGTGCGTATTATGAGCGTAGCATTGTATAGTATCCTTATAATGTAATGTGGATCAAAATGACAATGGTCGATCGGCAATCGCCAGTATCAGAATAATTGTGAGGTACTGAAACCTGACTGGATATCTAGTAAGCGTATAGATAGATGGTTATTTTTTATGTCGAACCATTTTTTATTTGATCTTTTTTTACATATACATAAAAATTATTATTATATATTTTTTTCTTCTTCTGTTGTGTGGGTATTGAAACGATCGACCCGAGTGTCGACCTGGTGTCAGAGTTTAAGACCGCCTAATAGCACGGCTAATAGACCTCCGACATGGTTTGTGCAACTACCACTATCGAAGACAGCAACCGGGACCGACGGCTTAACGTGCCCTCCGAAGCACAGAATCCTTTTTATTTTTGAACAATCAGGTGATTCGGCCTGCAATGTCCTAACTAAACTGGGGAAAACATCTGAAAGTGATAAATTGACAAATATCAACTGCCCTGGGAAACGAACCCAGGACCTCCAGATCGTAAGCTCAGACCGCTAGACTATGGAGACAGTTATTTTTATACTCTTTTTTTTAATTCTGGGTCGGATATGTATACTATATCTTTCTCATTACCTTCGGCATGTTTAAAATCAGATTGATTATTTAGTTTGTGCGTCGTTATTTATTCCCTACAGGCAACAAATGTAAAAATTTTACAGGCTTTTCCTCTCAAAAATAACTATTTGATTTACATAATTTAACATTAACTTTGGCAGGCACGTTTAATTTTGATACATTAGTTAAATATGCGCGCTTTCCAATACGTACATCCCTGATTAATTTATTATTATAATTCGGACGCGTATTCAATTAACGAAAATCGGTCATCTCATTCAATAATTATTATTTATCATTATCACTTACTTTTATCTATTTTTATTAAACAATTACTTTCTGAGAGTGAAATTACAAGGTCGCGTCACGGCGTAGCGTTATGAATTATTATGTGGCTGGTATGGGACGATTTTGCCAAAGAAGTTTCACTTTTGACTCGGCAAACGCACTTTTTGTTTATTTGATAAAATTATGGGGTGGGATGGGATGTACCTCCTAGTGGTACACCCCGGGCAACGGCAACACAGGCTTGCCTGTGAATAAGTCCGGCTGAACGATTCTAACAAAACGTTGGTAGGCTCCGCAAGGGGCCGCCTGGCTGGCGACCACCCTCTTACCGAAGTCTGGCGCCAAGCAACATGCTGTAATCCGTCGGTGCGTGAGATTGCCAGTGCCATCATATGAATCTTCTGGATGCGATCGCTCCATCGTCGACTCTGTCACGGTCATCCCTGACCTAGTGTCTAGAGCCGAAAGAGAAATTACTATCTTAAGTTATTTAGAAACTTGTAAGCCCGATTCGGCTAAGTCTCGAGAATGGCTTATGAGGTTGATTGGGAAATCGATTATTTTTTATCACCAAAATGTATAGAATAACTGAGTAAAATTAAAATCATTCTACAAATTTTGAGGGTGAGCTCAGTCCACGAAACTGAATACCGATCCTTATTTTTTTTCTTTTAAAGACCTATTTTGCAGCGAAAAATAGTGGGAAAAGTTGTTTAGATTTAAGTACTGATAATTTGTGGGATGATTTCAATTTCACCCTGTACATTATACCTAAGTACTTACTTAATCTTAGCTAGCTAGCACAAAATATCATATAAATTCCGTGCTGTACTGAGAGTGATAGAAAAACATAGAATGCTCCAACTGAATTTCCTCCCGGGCATGCTGTACAAACCAGCTAAGGGGTTTCATGGTTTCAGTATAGGTATTGCAATTCAGTGCGATGGACTGACAACCCGTCATTATAGCAAATATACATGACCGTCTGAAATAACCCTCAAAAGTTGTCAGACGTGGCAAAATTACCTTTGGGTCGTTTTCGCTCTGCCTACCCCATTAGACATAAGGGCGTGATTTTATGTATAGATGTAAATAATATGGATGTATTTCAAGGGTTTCTGTATATTGCAATTTAGGCGATAGGTTGACAACCTGTCACTGCCGCAATATACCTACAAATCTATCTTAAACAACCCTCAAAACTTTGTCAGACGTGGCGGAACGACCTTTGTTTGCGTCGTTTACGCTCTGCCTACCCCATTAGGGATAAAGGCGTAATTATGTGTAGTGTAGTGTATGTAAATAAAGGTACTACAGGGTATTTACGTTCTGTATAAGGCCAGAACGTTAGGGGGTGTAACTACTTACTCGCGTATAGATTGAAATTCACTTTTCTATTAAGGCATTCCAAAATATACAACGGTTGTGCGGCAATTCTCGCATAGTTTGTAGTGACCTAAGTAAATTGTTTGTTCCATAATATACATTGCCAGTACGCTGGGGGAGCTTGGGGCCTAATCCTGTTTATATCGTATATAGTAAAAAAAAAGTTTATTGCGTGTGCAAGTTTAGTATGAGTGCGAGTTTAGTGTTAGTAGTTAGGGTGTAAGGGATAGCAATACCGGGTGTAACGGACGGTGTAAGGGAGAGAACATTCGATGAATGAATGATGAATGTGCTGGTATTATTTAAATATTATGCTTTATTTGTGCACGCCTATTTTGCCTCTCAATTTAAGTCTTAATTCCGTAGGTCAGCTGGAAGATATATCTTAGTAGAAATAAGCTGTACCTGTTGTGCCGTTATTCCTTGTGTATTGACTTTCTCATGTTACTTGTGTAAATGAATAAATGTAATGTTATTTTTTTTGCATTAGTCATTGTCATGTCATTTTATAGCCTTGCTTGACTAAAAGCATTTGAAAAACATAAAATGTACCAACTATCGCTATTGTTTTTTTTCCCAGAACTATGATTCATAGTTCTAATAAATACGATCATAGCCCCAAAAGATATGATCTTACCTCTTAGAAATATGATCATAGCTCCAAAAAAAAAATATTCAAATTTATTGTCTACCCCGGTCTTACATTCGTCATTACCGTCCCGAACACCCTGCAATGTTGGCCCATACACCCCGATTTACTGTCCTTTACACCCAATATAACTTTCTCTTACATTCGGTATTACCGTCTCAAACACCCGGAAAAACTATCCCTTACTTCCAGCTTTACTGTCCCTTTAAACAATATAAGGGGTATGTATTTGACGGTGTATAGTTTGAAACAAGGGCGCTGGAGTTTAAATTACAAACTATACACGAGCAGTACGCAGAAATCTGTGTAATATTTGTGATCGCAAATTCATAAATCGCATTACAAAATATACGCGTGCAGTTTCCTACAACAAATGCGAAATTCGAATGGCAAACAGAAATGTTCCTGACTTTTGTAGACTTTAGACGAAAAAGCCTTCGACACAATGAAGTGGAGTGCGATGTGGTCAAGCCTGCGATGCAGTGGCATATCCAACAAGATTGTGTGCATTATCTATGCTCTGTATCGAGGCAGCACGAGTAGAGTGGTGCATGAGCGCATGCTCGGGGACCAAAATTACGGCCGGCGTTAAGCAAGGCTGTCTGCTGTCGCCGCTCTTATTTATCATCCTGCTCGATGACATCATGCGAGATGTGGTGTCGACGCCGAGAGGTATTGCATGGAGCAATAACATCTTGGAGGATATCGACTACGCCGATGATATTGTGTTAATTTCGCCAACTCTAAACCAGATGCAGGCCAAGCTTGAAAACTTTAGGCTGACGGCAGAGAATGTGGGATTGCGAATTAACTCAAAGAAAACGGTTGTCATGCGAGTAATGTCGCGAAATGGCATACCTCTGAAGCTAATCAATGCCCCTCTGGACACTGTCTCTAAGTTCACGTACCTAGGCAGCTGTATTACTAACGAAGGCGGCTCAAGTGAAGATATAGATCCCAGAATAAAAAAGGCGAATGGCGCTTTTGCTCAACTCAAGCCAGTCTGGACGTCAAATAAACTAACTCATCGCATCAAACTTACATTCTTCGAGTCTATAGTGAAAAGTGTGCTCCTGTTTGGTTGCGAGACGTGGAGAGTGACAGCGACACTGACGAACCAACTACAAGTGTTCGTCAACAAGTGTTTCAGGTCCATACTCCGCATCTTTTGGCCGAACACCATCAGGAATGAGGACTTGTGGGCCCGATGCCAGCAGACGCCCAACAAGCAAGAAATTGCTCAACGTAAATGGCGGTGGATAGAACACACTCTCCGGCGTAGCGAGATGAATGCCGCCTCGATAGCATTTGAGTGGCAGCCGAGCGGCAGAAGAATACCTGGTCGACCCGTGCACACCTGGCGACGAACCATAGAGAGCGAACTCAAGACCATGGGATTGACGTAGGAGGAAGCCAAGAGGAAGGCACAAGATAGGGGAGAATGGAGAAAGCTCGTGAAGGCCCTTTGTACCAGTGGGGTACCCTGAGGACCACAACAACAACAGTTTCCTATAGGTCTTCTGGCCCTGTACAGAACGTAAATACGCGGTACTACAGCAAAAAAGTATTCAAACATAAACTCGTCCACGAATGTTTTATGAATGAAGTTTTTATTAAATGCATCTCTTATTTTCACGCTTTATAAAGCTTATATTTAAATTAAAATTTAAACTTAAAAGATGAAACTTCATTTTCCTGCAAACGTTGTTGCAAAAATAGTTGCAGAGTTAGAGTTACTATTTACGAGAAACGTGAGGTTTACAGTTAGCCTATTTTAAATGTCGGCCGGCTACAAAGAAGGAAGTGGTTTATATGAATAAAAACAATTTTGCAGTCATATATGCGGCTTTTAAAAATTTAAAAGTAAGCATTAAAAAGAAACACGACAACATATTTTTAAAGAAAGTGTTTCCATAGCTACATACCTAGGCTATTTGGCACGGTAACGTCACGATAACCTGGCATTGTTTTTCCACAAGGACTGTCCTATCGTCGACCAGTCATCCGCTCCGAGCGCATGCGTGTGCTACATACGTACACAAAACACATGCTGTTTGTAAAAACTGGCGACCATAATCATCGCCCTAGCTTTATCTCGTATCTCACGGGGACGACTACCTAATCTAGGTGATTGGACGAGGGTACTGGTTTTTACACAGAGGCGGGCGACGATACTGGTGGGTCTTTATCAATGCCGTGGCGGCAAGTGAAAAAACGCGCTTTATCTCTTCCACGTTATCACAGTCGAACAGGTATCGTCGACGATATGGTGATGTTGACGTGGCGTCTAATGGAAACACGCCCAATGTAGTCTACGTGCATTAACGGGGCTTGTATTCAGTGTCTATTAAATCTGTTTTTGCATTAACCTATATCTATAGCTTTACTCCGTAAGTCCAAGACAGTGAAAATTCAGATTTTTAATCCTGTCAGTTAAAAGTCTTTCAGAAATTTTAAAGTATTTTGTTGTTGGTCAAACGACGAATTTATCGATTATTCTTGATTTGACAAGATATTGAGTTGCGATGATCATGGAGAGAAGAAAGCATGAACTAAAATTGAAGATTCATAATATTTGTAAAGATTCCTATTAAAGAGTATCCATTCTAGGTACTCGTATACAATAAGGGCCGTATTTATAATCTGCTCTCATGAGTGACAGCGAGTTTGAATTCGTATCAGAAATGTAGTTTTAGTACAAACTGGCCCGTCAAATCCATACTTAATATTGGTCTCATGTTTGAGATCGCTTCATAAATACGAGTCTAAGTATATTAAAGTTAACACTTCTACTTACGTGTGCTTACGTATTCGTACTCAACAAAACTGATAAACAAATGTTACTACCGTATATCTTTTGGAAGGAAGTAGCTATAACGGTAACACATTTAGACGACAAATTTTACCCACACATACATAATAAACTAAAACTCCAATTAGCAAGTTTGCGGATAGGGTTGCTAGCGGATAAAACCAGATAAGGCTTGGATTTGGAGCGTTTGTGCAGTCGTGCGTTTTTGATTCGTAAACAATCCGTATCAGAAAAAAAAATGAAACGTAGGCACAAGCTGTCGTACATTTACTAGGAAGGCCGATTCGGATACGAATTGGATCATCATCTCCCTAGCCTTATCCCGTATCTCACGGGGTCGGCTACCTAATCTAAGTGATTGGACGAGAGTACTGGTTTTTACACAGAGCGACTGCCATCTGACCTCCGTAACCCAGAAGGGAAACCAGACCCAATCCTAGATTAGGTTAGAGTTTTCAAGCCGCCAATGCTTAGCACTGGCCTCTGACATGGCTTAACGACTAATACCTATCTACGGTTTTAAACGATATTCGCCGTGACCTACGGCTTAACGTGCCTTCCGTAGCACGGAAAAAGCGCCGAATAAACGTGCATATATTCGAAAACCGTAAAACACATTGGTACGTGGTGGGATTCGATCCTCGACCTCCCGCTCACTACACCATTGGGCTCCCGAATCACGAATTGGATACGAATCTAATACGGATGAGTGACGCCCTTAATAGGGCGCATTTCTGATGTGATTTATCAATATGAACTGCCTCCGTGGTCAAGTGATCAGAGCTTTCCTATACGTAAGTCGTTACTTTTGATTCCCAAGGACACAAAGGCTAGTTAATTCCAATTTATCGATAATATGATAGGAGAGGAGATACGAGTAACTTAGGAGAAGTTTCTCCAGTTTGGTTAAGAAGATGCATGCTGTATCAACTAATGGTCTGTCAGGAGAAAGGTGTCCATGCTCTAAACGGGCGCGATTCATCCAATCACTGATTTCAATTATTTGTGGTCATCACAAACACCATAGAGGTCTATTAGCTGTGCGCTATGCTATTAGGATGTTTAAAAACTATGACACTAAAATTATTGTGTGTAGTCGTTCATGGACTTTTTTTTGTCACACAGCCTTTTACGAGGCGTTTTACGCTCTGTCTACCCTGTAACGGATAAAGGCGTAAATTTATGTACGTATGTATGTACTCGTAATAGACAACATTTTTAGGAGCTCATCTCTTCGATTCCATAGAAGTCAAGAGTGATAAATGGCTGGTCTATTTGAATTTTAGAGCTGGCAACCCTATTCACAGGGACACTAAATTGGCCCACCGCGACCGAATTTGTATAAACATTATATTAAACAATATCTCAACGACACATGTTCGTACACGAGTCCTTAATGAACTCGTAAAGTCTGATGTAATATTGCCATTTCGGTATTTTGGTCACATTAGCTGGAGAAATGGAAGTTTGATAAAACCCATGACTACTCACTTGCAAGTTTAACGTAGGTATTTCGACTCTTTACTATTCCACGAAGAAGGCCCTAATTGATATTGATTTATTATGCCTCAAGTATTAATTCATTCAGTAGTTTCCTGTTAGAAATGGCCCAAACTTGGGTGTGTTTCCAAAACCGCTTTTATTTTTCGGACCAGCTGGCTGTACTGTAACAATATTGTATATTTATTGGATTAAGCCCACAGAGCGCTTTCATTTCATATCCCACTTGATGGGTTTCTAAAGAAAACCTATTTATTTTTCAAACGAAATACTGATATTTGGAAAACTGATCAGCAGGCCCATGTTGCGCACTGTAGACTTCGTTTGTTGCGCACTTCAAAACAGAAAATGACAAGAATTAATTATAGTGCAGTATGCAACACGTGAAAACAAATTGAAGAATGCGCATCATAGCCCTGCTGATGACAGAAATCCAAATGAGTTTTAAATACTTACCAACACTCCTACTAAGCATTCCTGAAATAAAATTCTACATATTACTCGTAACAGGCTCTTAGGCTCGTATTTATGAAGCGATCTCAAACTTGAGAGCAATATTAAGTGTGGATTTGACAGGTAAATTTTTACTGAAATGACATTACTGATACGGTCTCAAACTGGCTGTCATTCTTAAGTGCTGTTTCCAAATACGGGCTAGACAGGGACAGTTTCACTTGTCTTGTAGTAAACTGATTGATATTCTTCTTCTTCTTTCGAGTGGGTATCGAGTCTCTCGACCCGATGAACCCTGGTGTCAGAGTTTTTTTTAAACCGCCTAGTAGCATACTATCAGGCCTCTGACATGGTTTGAGTAACGACCACTATCAAAGACAGCGACCGGGACCGACGGCTTAACGTGCCCTCCGAAGCACGAAATCTTTTTTTCTTTTCGGACAATCAGGTGATTCAGCCTGCAATGTCCTAACCAAACTGGGGAAAAATACACAAAGTGATAAATTCTCAAATATCAACTTTGTGTTTCCCCCCTGGGAATCGAACCCAGGACCTCCGGATCGGGAGTCCATGGCACTAGCCACTAGACCACGGAGGCAGTTAACTGATTGATATTGACTTATCATGTCTCAAATATGAATTAGCTTTCCGTCGATTTACGTTCCTATGCTGTATGCTACAAGACAATGCAGGCTAGGCAAAGCGGGCAAAGCAGGCAATTCTAATTATAATAAATATTCTTCTGTCGTGTGGGTCAATCGACCCGATGAACCCTGGTGTTAGAGTTGTTAATCCGCCTAAATAGCACAGCAAATAGGGCTCTGGCATGTTTTGTGTAATGACCACTACAAAGCCAGCGACCGGGACCGACGGCTTTACGTGCTCTCCGAAGCACGAAATCCTATTGTTTTTCGTACATTCAGGTGATACAGCGCGCAATGTCCTAATCAAACTTGGGAAAACCTTACAATGTGATAAATTGACAAATATCAAATTTGTGTTCCCCCTGGGAAATGCCCTCATGGCCTCCCGATCGTAGCTCTGACTGGACCAAAGCTAGGGCAAAGCAGGCAAAGCAAATTATTAATTAGAGTAAGCCTATTGCCTGCGTAATTAGCGAACACTAAGCGCCCGATCACAATAACCTGTTGTTGCTAATCTGATTACATGATTATTCAACCGTATGACGTATCGCTTTTCATTTATTTGTGACTGTGGTCTAGTAGTTAGAGCCTAGGTTTCTGGATTTAGAGGTCGCGGGTTTGATTCAAACAAAGAGAAAATTAAAATTGATTTATGACTTTGTGAGATGTCTCCTTTCATACCACATAAATGTACAAAGCAGTTGTTTGACACTTTCTAAATTGTTCCTTGCACAATACAAATACAATACAATACAAATATTCTTTATTGCACATAAACAAAACATCATAAACAAACATTGAAAAACAAGGTACAATTAGGCGGCCTTATTGTTTGGGTAGCAATTTCTGTAAGGCATCTTTTGGGTAAAGGAGGATTATGATGCACAATTATATCCTCCACTTAAAAGAACTGAATATGAATTTCATGAAATTTCAGATATCACTCTTGCTTAACTCTTGCTTAATATAGTCTAAATTCAGAAATTCTCATAGCAGAGGACAAAAACTAAATTAGTTCCTATTCCTACCGTCAGGACGCGCATGGTGCTATTTTGGAGAGTAAATTGCTTCTTAGTGCTGGGACTATATCGATACATATTATCTGAGAAGGTAAAAAAAACTATATTCTATTTAAAAAATATCAATGATTAAGACGCAGCAGAGTAGACGCTGTTTAATTTTACCGATTACATTTTGTTTCATTTCTATGAGCGTGTAATGAAATGCGTTTAAAGATCTGTGTTGTAGACTATAGAGCTTCATAGAGGTTAGAGAGCATTTATTAACACAATTTAATCATAATATTATTTTCGATTTCTAACTTTAAATATATGTACTATACATGTTTCTTAAATTTGAAAAACACAGTATGTATTACATTTTATTTAATACAGAAAAACAGTTTGTATTGTTATGGGGAGCTACTTCTGCCAACAAGCTATTGTATAGTTTGGCAGATTTTGTTTGAATTGTAAATCTGTACTGCCAAAATGAATAAATGATTTATTATTTTATTTATTATTATTAGACTCACCGTATAAACGTATCTTTATAATTATTATTTGTAGATATTCTTTTTCCCAGCTGCAAGTATAAACATACAAAAGATTTTTTGTGAGTGTATTGTTATGCGAATAAAATGAGGTTTTGTAAAATTTCTAGTATTTATTTGTCATTGTTATAATATCGATATATCCAGAGAGTCAAATATGGCGTTCCGAAACTGGCTATCTCAACGCACGGAATCTCGACTGATTTCGAAACACTCTATCTCGACGCACGGAATCTCGACTAATCTTGAAACAGTCTATCACGATCCACGGAATCTCTTTAAACGAAATATCGACGCACTGAATCTCAACGCACTGAATCTCGATGAACAAAATATCGATGCATTTTATCTCGAATAGCGTGCATCGAGATTCTGTGCATTTTGTTGACGTAAAAGAGTTTCGAGATACGGTGCGTCCAGATACTGTATTTTACTCAATTCCAGACATCCTAGTGCCTATTGCTACTCCCCATGTGGTTTAGGACGCCTGGATGTTTAAAGTACTAGCTTTACAATATTTTTGTTGCTTCTCTATCGATAAAATTCCAGGACATCACTACTGCCTCCTAACCTAATACTCCCCTAGCGGTTTAGTGCGCCTGAAACTTTCTGATAAATACGTCATTTAATATAGCTACATCATCGCAGCCATTTTTATTTTTCGGTTCTATTGATATCGATAAACTTACACACATCACTAGTGCCTCTTACTACTCTCAAGTGGTTTAGTGCGCCTGACACTCTGCGATAAATACGTCATTTAGGATAGCTCGTCGCAACCACTTTTAAAATTTCATTTCGCAGCTGAAATTCTTTAGCGATTCCTCGTTTTGTGGCTGAAATAATTGTGCTATATTTGTTTCGGTTTTTATTATTTTATGCGCGGTGTAAGGGGAAGCGTCCCACAAACTATAGGGGTCGCTCTCTCAACAAGACTGACAAAAAATAATGAATTTCCCATACAAAATGACCGCCTTGATCAAGATGATTTGAGTTGATTTGAGTGGTTCAGTGTCTTTGATGAAGCAATCCATATTAAATTGTAGGACGCTGTCCCTTACACCCGGTATATTTGTTATGTCAGTTTATGAAATTTAAGAAAGTTATGAAAACGATTCTCTTGTACAGGTAAATGTATTTGATTCCACTGCTGCGACCAACCTGAGTCATCGTGTGTCTTATTATTATTTAACAATTTATTGCACACATGATCATACAGAGGACACAAGCATAATAAAACAATAGCACAACAGGTACAGCTTATCTCTAAAAATAATTTTCTTTCAGCTGACCTTCGGTAGTGAGAGTGTATAAGTGAGGCCGATGAGGCGTGTACAATTTAATAATAATGATTTAAGTGTGTACCTTTTGGCGAAAATTTTGGTCTCCTTAAACGCAAAATGTATGACGTGACGTATCTTGTACCTGTTTAAATATCTATGACATACATACATACATAAAATCACGCCTTTATCACTTACGGGGTAGGCAGAGCGTAAAACGCCTCCTAAAAGGCGCTTTCGCCATGTCTGACATAAATTGGGGGCAATTTTAGATTGTAATGTGTATTGCTGTAGTGACAGGTTGTCAGCCCATCGCCTAAATTACAATACACTGTAACCCTCGAATCCCTTTTGCTGACTTATACAGCATGCCCGGGAGGAAGGGCAACTGGAACATTCTATGTTTTTCTTTCTCTCCCAGTCCAGTATGGAAGTTAAATATCTATGACACATTATATTATTATTACAAACATTCTGAATGAATTTATATCTACGTACATTACGTGGTACATGAAATATGATTAACATGATGACGTGTTGCAATGACATAAACTCTCGTGATTGCTTTGACATCATTGACATGTTTGGATAAAAATCTATAAACATTTAAATAAATCTAAGAAACGAGACCGGAAGAAAATGATTTATATCTTAATTAAAACTTCTAAGAAAACGTTCTACCTAATTATTTCTTGCAATTTGTTTTAATTGAATTAATTTAGTAGTTAGTTAATTAATAAAGGAATTTTAAGTTACTCGGTGCCGTTCGGCATTCGTCAAAAAACTTCCAACTTCCTGTCAAAGATACCAACAAAATTTCTCATTTGAAATGTATAATAGATTAATATCTGCGCATTGATAGTGTTTTAGTCAAAAAAGTATTGAAACCTAGGAGCATATAAATTAAAACAATACATTTACTGTATATTGTACAACTATAAAATCTATACATATAATAAATCTCTAGAAGGGTCGTGTCTGTACATTAAATATTTTGACAAAAAAATAATTGCAGCAGGCATTATTAACGATATAAAGACCAAATCGATTTTTTTTTTCGTTTTTTTGTCTGTCTGTACTGTACTGAACCGATTTCAATGGGACTTTTTTTATTCAACTAAGTGTTACCCGGATTGCAACTTAGGATACCTAAAATAACGCCACCTCACTTAAAGGGTAGGCAGGAAATTCGAATTTGGCTGTTTTTTAACCGATTTCGATCAAACTTTTTTTATTCGACTGATTATTATCTAGGAAAGAGCATAGGATACAAATAATTACTCCACCTGAGTTGGGGGGTAGAAATAAAATGTTGATTGTTTCTTACCCGATTTCTTTTTTTTATTCGGTTGAATGTTACCTTACCTAAAACTCCTTCCATATTTAAGAAGACAGGTATATAGAATACCTACTATAATGTACTATGCTCTCATAGATATAATGTAAGACTGTATTCTATCCCAATCATGTAAAATTTAAAACAAAAGAAATACAACGCTGTTTAAAATCATAACCACCACGCGTACGTAGTCGCGGGCTCAGCTAGTAATATATAAATATAATAAATATCACGCCTTTATCACTAATGGGGTAGGCAGAGCGTAAACGACCTAATTAAAGGTCGTTTACGTTTGTTCGCCACGTTTGGCAAAGTTTTGAGGGTTATTTAAGATAGGTAAAATGCTGAAGTGACAGGTTGCCAGCCCATTGCCTAAATTGCAATAAACAGAAACCCTCGGAACCCTTAGCTGATTTCTACAGCATGCCCGAGAGGAAATGCAGCTGGCACATTCTATGTTTTTCTCTCGCTCCCAGTCCAGCATGGAAGAGGAGATTTTTCAAAATACATATACATATATATTATCCTCTACAAAACTTTTATTAGATTATACTATTATTATGTATTTCATAACACTAATAAATTAGACAAACTGAACTAAAGTTTTACAAGAGAAGCCTGTTCGAAAATTCGCTAGACGAATAAATAATTTATTTTCAACAACAATGAACTACTTTTACAAACCTACATAAAATAGTCCTCCCAACCGATTTTCGGTGATGGCGGCTAATCTCCCAGAGATCGGAAAACTGCGCGAGATTCTTTTTTAGTGCCCAGATGTTTGCGCAACAAACAAGTGCACTCTCTTTTCCTTCAATCTATTATTCTGACGGGACAGATTCACTGAAACGACCAGAGAGAATACAGGCGCAGGACGTTCTATTACATTTATCCGATAGCATGAACCATCTTACTTTTCAGACAATCAGGTGATCAGCCTGTAATGTTCTAACCAAACTAGGAACAATTAAACAAACTCATTGTCCCACGCCTGGAGTAGAACCCGGGACCTGCGAGTCGTGAGCCTATGGCTTAGACCGCCGACCAGTTAAGAATAAGCATTCCCAAGCTTGTGAAACCGCAGCTTTTCACAACTAGTTTGTATGTTGCATACTTAACACAACTGTTCTAAACTTAAACTTTTTTGTAGTGGGGGAGAAAAACTTAGTACCTGTCTGAACAGTGCTGGTTGTTCAGCTCAAGGCTTAGGGTTGGGCTAAAGAAGGGGAATTAGCGACTTTTATGATAAATAATTTATTATTACCACACCTTTATCCTTAACGGGGTCGGAAGAGCGTAAACGACCTAAACAAAGGTCGTTTTGTCGCGTCTGACAAACTTTTGAGGGTTATTTACGAAGGATTTGTAGGTGTATTGCTGTAGCGACAGGTTGTCAGCCCATAGCCTAAATTTCAATAAACTGAAGTCCTCGGATCCCTTAGCTGATTTTTACAGCATGCCCGGGAGGAAATGCAGCTGGCACATTCTATGTTTTTCTCTCGCTCCCAGTCTAACACTTTTATGCTGGATCTACGTATATACGGCAAGCACAATGGTGTAGTGGATAGGGCCGTTGCCTCCTGGGCGGGGCTCTTTTGAATCCCTCCACGTGCCAATGTGTTTTTCGACTTTCATATGTACGATTATACTGCGCTATTATAGTAAAGGACAACGTCGTGAGGAAACCTTCACAAACGAAGAAATTCAAGGTTGCGTGTGAAGTTAACCACTTCCGTCAGCTCCGGCAGCTGGAAGAAATTTCTTAGTAGAAATAAGCTGTACCTGTTGTGTCGTTATGTTGTTCGTTATTCGTTGTGTATCGTCTTTCTCATGTAACCTGTGTACAATAAACATGTAGATATACTATAACGTCATTTTAAATCAAGTGCAATTAAAGATTTTAATAACGGGCACTCACTTTGGAAAATAAGTCGCGTACTTCACGACATGTTTCGGGACAATCGTCTTTATTTCGAATGTCTCACTTAAGTTTAAATAGTTCAAGTGCAAATATTAAACCGTGTAAATCTACCCATGAAACTGAACAACTTTCCCTAAGGAACATATTATGTCGAAAAACGAATTAAAAAATTGGATATTCCATACAAAATGCAACAGCTGACTTTTCGTATTTCGACCTATGTTCCTTAGGGAAAGTTGTTTAGTTTCATGTGTAGATTCACACGTTTCAATATTCGCACTTGCTTTAAAATGACCTTATATAAGCAATCCGTACTGGATCCACGTGGTTCACTAAAGCCCGATCGCCCTATTCAGGTTATGCTAGTGCCCCTTCCTTAGAGGAGGCTTTTACCCGAAGGGGGTCCATAGAACATTAGAGAATAATTAAATAATCTTATGCTAAAATCAATATTATAATTTATAAAAAAACGTTATTTAATTATTACGCATGCTTAAAATTAAAATGTAATTTAATACTACGGAATTAAATAAAGCTTTATTATTATTAGTGCCCCTTCGTGTAGACGTATATGAGCTGATGACGATGATAATGATGATGGCAATCGATTGCCTTTGTGGTTTCTCCTCATATTCCATTCCAACATGTCAGGAGAGCGAGTATTTAGGTTTTGATTTGAGTAATTACCAGTTACCGTGCTTCGGAAGGCACGTTAAGCCGTTGGTCCCGGTTAATATCGTTTAATACCGTAGATATTAGTCGTTAAGCCATATCAGAGGCCAGTGCTAAGCATTGGCGGCTTGAAAACTCTGACCTAATCTAGGATTGGGTCTGGTTTCCCTTCTGGGTTGCGGAGGTCAGATGGCAGTCGCTCTGTGTAAAAACGAGTACCCTCGTTCAATCCCCTAGATTAGGAAGCCGACCCCGTGAGATACGGGATAAGGCTAGGGAGATGATGACCAGTCACTAGTCATTTGTACGTGGTGTAAAAGACAGCATCCCGCAAACTGATAGGAGTTGCTCACTTGCTCAGTCAACGATACTACACAACTTTCACCAGGAAATTCTTTCAGAAAGAAAATTAAAAATGATTTTTCCATACAAAATGTCTATGTCAATCAGACAATTTGTATGGAAAAAAAATTTCCTTTTCTGGTGAAAGGTGAAAGTTGGTAAGTGTCTTTGACTGAGCAACCCCTATCAAACGTTGTCCCTTACACCCAGTATGCCATTAAATTCAGCGGCATTATTATTTTTCCTTTCTACATATTATTATTTTATTATTATTATACTAGCTTAACTGTCCCAATCCTAACTCATTAAAAATTACTAGGCTCTAGATTTTTCTCATAAAACATGGTATTATTGCCGCTATGACGCCGATACGCTAAATAGGTAAATTCTCGTACGTTCTCAGAATGTTTTTACTATTACCGTGATTTTCTGTTGCGAAATAATTGATTTATTTATATGTATAAATCTGATGCTAGTTTTACATAGTACGTACAAGCTTTTCACATATATACATATGATCACGCCTTTATCGTGAATGGGGTAGGCAGAGCGTAAACGACCTAAACAAAGGTCGTTCTGCAGCGTCTGACAAGGTTTAGGGGGTTATTTAAGATAGATTTGTAGGTATATTGCTGTAGTGACAGGTTGTCAGCCCATCGCCTAAATTGCAATATACAGACACTCTCGGATCCTTTAGCTGGTTTTCACTCATTTCTCGTGGGAATGGGGTATTTGTCTGAAGTACTCCTTCGCCAATTTACCATCTATCGTCCTGACTTTTATCAAAATCCTTTCAGCCATTTAGAGAAACAAACAGACAGACAGAGTAACTTTCGCATTTATAATATTAGTAGCGACCCGCCCCGGCTTCGCACGGAATCATCAAACCAGTGTTTCTCTACCATATTATGCATGTATTATACATATAAATGTTCCTTTCGAATCACTCTATCTACTAAAAGAAACCGCATCAAAATCCGTTGGATAGTTTTAAAGATTTATGCATACATGAAAGCGACTTTGTTTTATACTATGTAGTGAAGTATGGATAGTGAGTAATAAATGCTATATTTATTCAATTTGTAGTCTTAATCTTGGGAACCTTATTACGTCATCTAGTTCTACCGATACACTTTGTACACATTTGACCTTTTGTCCTGCATTATTGCATTGATATTAATAGTATTATGCAGATTCTCTACTTTTTTTTAATAACTGGGGAAATACCTAAACATTGATATGGAGAACGAGGAAAACATACATACCTACTAAGTCAAAATCATCCATTCCATGCTGGACTGGGAGCTAGAGGAAAACATAGTATGTGCCAGCTGCATTTCCTCCCGGGCATGCTGTAAAAATCAGCTAAGGGATCTGATGGTTTCTGTATATTATTATTGCAATTTAGGCGATAGGCTGACAACCTGTCACTACAGCTATATACCAACAAATATATCGTAAATAACCCTCAAAACTTTGTCAGTTATGGCGGAACGACCTTTGTTTAGGTCGTTTACGCTCTGCCTGCCCCATTAGGGATAAAGGCGTGATTATATTAATGTATTCATAAGAAATAATTGTAACGAAAGCCGTTCATTAACAAAATCAAATTTGATTTATTGTGTAATATTCTAAAGTTACCGACTTTTTTCTGAAATTTCAAGTACCATTGAATCCATAAAGTGTTTTTAAACCTTTAAAATAGGTTGAGACTTTACAGCGACCTTTGCAGAGAAAAGTTTGGAAAAAATACATACCCACTTGTGGGAACCTCACTTGAGTTCAGACGAAGAGTCCCAAACCACCACTTGGTCTTTTATATTTATAGTGTAGTTTAAGTTTGGAGTGTGAAAGTGCTTGATCTTCTAGTGGTAACTTATCTTTTAAGATGACGAAAGTTAAGGATGATAAGGTAGAGAGAAAGAATAAGAGAGGGACTTGTGCACTTCCTTTAAGCCCTTCTCTATGGTACCTCTATGATAGACAGGTCTTTTTAGTCCCTGGCAGGGCTAATAACAGATTAAAAAGAAAATGTCAAGAGAGTCCCTGTATAGACATGTCCCTGTAAATAACAGATTAAAAAGAAAATGTCAGACCCTGTATTTTATAAAAGGACTCACGCTTGTTGAACACACGTTATGAACGTTCACACACACAAATCATCCAACAAAGAAGACAAATGACGCCTAAACACCATTTAGGTTATATAAAGGATCGCTGAAAGACGTTTTCATTCCGTAGAAGCCCGTTATAAACGTGATCTCATTTGATGCTACATCTCCAATAACACTCCAAGATTTATGTGAAGGAAAAATTAAAATTGTCCTCATAGGAACTGGGTCTTATAAAAATATATTTTTAGATGCTTTTGTTTTCAAAATTTTGAGTCCCAAATGACTTTCATTTTCTCAACTACCAGTGGGTTACCTGGAGATCTTTTCATAGAGTTAAGTTGGTCCTTGCATACCTTTCTGCAAACTAAATTTCGTGTTTAAAAATATCTGAATAACCCTCAAAACGTTGTCAGAAGTGGCGGAACTACCTTTGTTTAGATCGCTTACTCTCTGCATTAGGGATAAAGGCATGATTATATGTAAGTATGTTAAAACACAATAAATGATAAATTTTTATTTTTCAGTGCTCATATTAGGGTCAGTTTTTTTGATTTAATTTAATATATAGGGATTGAGATATTTGTGGGTTATCATTATTGTATTTTTATCCCCAGTTTGATTAAATAAAATCTGTCCCTAATATTATAACTTCGAAAGTATGTTTGTTTGTTAATTCTTCACGCCCAAACAGCTGGTCCGATCTCGATGACATTTAAAAAAACTATAAATGGTAATCTGTAAACGGTTATAGTAGCTAATTTTTCCGCGAGAAAATACCTCATTACTCCGGGGAATCTTTTTGCCGCAGGTAAAACCGCGGGGCGGAAAGCTAGTAGTAATAAAATAATACATCTATATTAAAACAATATGGAAATTATTCTAGGGGGTTTCTGAAACTTGAACGTCTTTTCTCAACTAGGAAATTCAATGATTTACCGAGTCGGTCATCATACACGTCTCTCATAATTGTGGTTCAAGAAGGGTTAAAGTATTCACTATATTTTTTTTTTAAGGTGAACAGGCATCTTCTGGGTAGCTCACCCTATTGTCAACTCTGTCTCAGTCACTCCTGACCTAGACAGGAGTCAAGAGCAAACCCATTTCTAATTTTTAAAAAACTTGATATTGTTGTTGTGAAAATTTGCAAATTATAAGACGACATTTTTGCAATTTATTCTTAAACATAGATTCCATGGGAAAATTGTTTATTGAATGTGTAAAAAACGAGCAATGATTTACTAAATGCAGTTTCCAACATTCATTCTGATTTATTTGCAAGAGATGCCAGTTGCTCTGGTTCAAACCAGTACCCTCGTTCAATCACCCTAGATAAGGAAGCCGAACCCATGAGATACGGAATGAGGCTAAAGTGATGATTTACAAGAGTTCAACCAGAAATGTCTTGTTTTTATTCCGCCGCAAAGAAACTATGCCTACCTATTATATTTTCTCATTCAACTATTTGGCATAACTCTTAAAATTGTAAATCAACTTTCAAGCGTAAAGTTTTACTTCAATTTCTATTGAGCAAACAGAACACCCTTGCCTTACCTACTAAAGGGTCTGAGCTCTTATCAGGCGGAAAATCCAATGATTTACCGAGCCGAAGCCTTATCATAATCTTCCACATCCCTCATATTTCATGCAGAGTAACCTCCGCACTCAACCACCACTATTTTCAGTATTCATATGAATTTGACTGGTAGAAAGTAACAGTACCTACATCAGTAAATTTTTTTTTGTTTAAAACATAGGTCATTTTGAATAAGTTTGCAATGGATGTATCTAGATTAGACTATTAATGACTGAGACAATGGAGTGAAATTACCAAGACACTCTCATCCACTTGACGATCAAAAGGAGTTATGAAAAAAGGTTCTTCCGTAATGCACGCTAAAAGAGTGGAACTCACTGTCTGTATTTCTGAATGCATACAGTTTCCAACACTTAAAAGTGAGAGTGAACAAGCATCTTCTGGGTGAGCTCGCTCCAGCGTCGACTCCGTTTCTGTGGCCCCCGACGTCAATAAGAGTCAAGAGCAAACCCATTCCAAGAGATAAAAAAAACTTCGGTGATATAGGTATTTATCAAGGGTATTAATAGTTGGTTCTTTCTTCCATGCTGGACTGGGAGTGATAGAAAAACATAGAATGTGCCAGCTGCATCACCTCCAGAGCATGCTGTAAAAACCAGCTAATGGATTCGAGGGTTATAGTATATTACAATTTTAGGCGATGGGCTGACAACCTGTCACTATAGCAATATACGTCATGATCATCTGTAATAACCCTCAAAACTTGTCAGACGTGGCGGAACGACCTTTGTTTAGGTCGTTTACGCTCTGCCTACCCCATTAGGGATAAAGGCGTGATTATATGTATGTATGTATGTATTAATAGTTGGTGACCGATAAATGATATGGAAATCTCAAATCAATTCAAGTCCTTCTCATGTCCGTCCAATTGATTGTGTTTTTATTTTGTCATATTATTTTGAAAGTAGAAGGCTCTGATTTTATGAAAAGCGAACATTCAATTTACTACTAAAATTATTCTTTATTTGGTTATATCTATTAAATACTATTTATTCTTAATGCATGTTTCTATTAGCTGTGAGAATTTGTATTATAATCATAAGAATTATACTAATTCTAAGACACAGAATGTGTGAAAAAATATAATTTAAAACATTTTGTATTACTTTGTTTAATCCAATTATTTAAAATGTAAGATAAACCACTCAGAAGTTTCAACTAAACCTTTGTGAGGGAACAAAGTTATCACGGGTACCATTTTCATTAAAGAATTTCAATTCAACTTGGAAAATCGTTGGAATTAATTTCTTTGCTGAAATCAAAGGAATTATTTCGCCAAGTATTACAATAATAAGTTAGCGAACCTCGGTTTGTTTTTAGCACTTGTTTACACGAGTTTAAGTACAAAGTGTACCTACCTACCTATAATTTGGATACAATAAACTAAACATGTCACAGATATTTTGGAAGATTTTTAGCACTCACAATGCTATTTTAATGCTAATTATTTCATATAATATGAATTATTGTAAATATTTAATTCGTTTCAGGCAGGGTTCGAACCTGCGTTTCTGAAATGCCGGTCCATCGTTCTCCAAACCAGAGACGCAGGTTTGAGCCCTGCCTGAAATAAATTTATTATTTACATTCTATTATATTATATGATATAATTAGCATTAAAATAGCATTGTGAGTTCTAAAAATCCTCAAAAATATCTATGACATGTTAGAATTTAGTATTTTCTTTCTTTCATATTATATACCAAAGATATTTGACTACATCACGTAATGCACAGCAAAGCAAGGGAATTTGATTGACTGAATACGCCTTCATATAAGCGACCAATCTTCGCTTAGACTCAATGCCACCCGCCTTTAATCATAATAGGTATATACCTGTTTGTAAAAAAATACTATTGAAATTTGATAGTTCTTCTTCTTATCGTGTCGATGGAACACGTAACTATCAATTGATATGGGCCTTAGTATAATGATTATCAAATATACGTATAATACTAAACGGTAATACTCCAAGCCAAAGTGAGTTTACACAAAGACCATTATATCAAAATACTTCTGGTGGAGTGACACTTTGTTGCATCAACAAAAAGACTAGGCCGCACCTGCGTCACAAAAAGTTCCGCCGACAAAAACAAGTTCCCGCCCCTTCCGGCTAGCGCGGACCCTTTAAATCCCCACAAACGGTACGGCGCGAAATGAAAATGGCAACACTTGAAAGGAGAGGTATTCAAACGTCAGGCCCGTGACGTATCTCCAGAATATACGGCCGTACTTTTTGTAAAAGTTTACAACTTCACGCGTGAAATTTACGGTCGAGAAAGCTCACTTACAAATTAGTCCGCGCTTCGCAGATATATTCTGAGGTGGAAACTGGCTGCGTATATAATTTTCCCGACCCTCATCCTTCTTAACAATAAAAATGCAAAATTTGAATGAGATTTTCGTTCGCACGCTCCTTTGTACTCATTTGCTGGCTCTCTGTTTGAGTGTGTATACTGCCTTTTGTGCATACTACGTTTTTTTTCTTGAAGCCAATTTCATACTCAGCTAAACATGAAAGCATTTGCAATAAAACTCAATTTACTTTATTTCACACGTCTCATGTTATGAATTACGAATGAAATGATATGAAATTCAAATATGTTTTCATAACACCCTCCTGACCTTATTCTGCACTCAGTCTCTGTGTACAGGGTGTAAAAAAATACTGGATAGCTTTAAACCCCACTTGCACAGTTCTAGTAATAATTGCAAACAGCTTTACTAATTAATGTACAAGACATTTTAAGATTTTTTAAATAATAGAAATTATGTTTGTTATGATTAGTAGACACATGTGGTTTGAAGAAAAGCAGTAGGCACTATTTTTTCACCCTGCATATATCCGATGTTTACATGCCTTTCAACACAAATTTTCTTTGTTCGCGTGTCAATATCATTTTCAGAGCTATGAATTTTGAGAAGCTTTTAGCTAATTAAATGTTTGAATCGAAGTGGTTTTAATGGAGGCAGTTGAAATGTTTATCAAAGTCACTAGCTATCCACATGGTGGTTTTGCTCGCGGCTCTAGGACTTTCCTTATGGAGTGAGGTATTTTCCCGATAAAAGTATCTTATGATCGTTCCCAAGATCCCACTTAATAGTCCTGCTAAATTTAATCAAAATCCGTTTAGGCATATAAAAGTAACAGACTGAGCTACTTTCGCATTTATTATACGCGGTGAAAGGGACAGCGTCCCGCAACCTGGCTGGGTTGTACTTTTATCGGAACTGAACAACTATTAGCAGTTTTTTCTATCGGAAAGTAAAAAAAACAATCGTACAAATTTTCCGATCAAGGTGGTAATTTTGAATGGGAAGTTTATTTTTTTTCCATCTCCTGAAAAAATTTCCTGGCGAAAGATATTCAGTTTTGTTGACTACGCAACCCCTATCCGTTTACAGGACGATGTCCCTTACTCCCGGTATAATTAAGTACTTACCTATTATTAGAAATTAAATCAACAAGTATTAATTTGAACAGTTATCTTGTATTATGTAGTACAAATTGGGATCGGGAGTTGCTAACCTCGATTTCAAAGATTAATATTCAACTGTCAAAAAGCCAACGTTCCGTCATCAATTTACTTCGCCAGAAATATGCGAACAACAATTTCTCAAAACATATTTGACATATTAACAAATCGAAACGCGGCTCAGGGAAATGCAATTTTTGACTTAAAAACGATTTTGGCAGTGAATTTCTGCTTACTTTTTTGCTGTCAGTTCATTAATCTGGATTTAAAACAAGAGAGAATGATCATTTTCCAACAGTTACGTCAATCAGTTTAATTTGTGTAAAGTAAAAATACGAGTGAATTTTTCACTCTGTCAAGTTTCTGTGAATTTGGATCATGAAACTCGTTGACTTTTTGGAATATACATACATACATTTATATAATCACGCCTTTATCCCTAATGGGTTAGGCAGAGCGTAAACGACCTAACAGATGTCATTCCGCTACATCTGACAAATTTGGAGGGTTATTTAAGATAGATTTGTAGGTATATTGCTGTAGTGACAGGTTGTCAACCCATCGCCTAAATTACAAGGTTTATACTGAAACCCTCGGATCCCTTAGCTGGTTTTTACAGCATGCCCGGGAGGAGATGCAGCAGGCACATTATATGTTTTTCTCTCGCTGCCAGGCCAGCATGGAAGTAAATTATTAATTATTAAAAAAGTTTTTGGAATATCATATATACTAATATTTTTATTTTTTCTTTGCTTGGTACTCTATATTAGTTTGTATGTAAAAAGTGTTGTTACTACTACTAAGGCTCGTATTTGTAAAGCTATCTCAAGATTGAGAGCAATATTAAGTATGAATTTGACAACCCATTTTGTACTGAAATGACGTTTCTGATTCGAACTCAAACTGGCTGCAAATCTCAAATACGGATTTTAATTACGGGCCTAAGTATGTCAGCTACTAATTGCCTCCGTGGTCTAGTGGCTAGTGCCATGGACTCCCGATCCGGAGGTCCTGGGATCGATTCCCAGGGGGGAAACACAAAGTTGATATTTGAGAATTTGTCACTTTGTGAATTCTTCCCCAGTTTGGTTAGGACATTGCATTGCAGGCTGAATCACCTGATTGTCCGAAACAAAAAGATTTCGTGCTTCGGAGGGCACGTTAAGCCGTCGGTCCCGGTCGCTGTCTTTGATAGTGGTCGTTACTTTAACCATGCCAGAGGCCTGATAGTTGTGCTACTAGGCGGTTTAAAAACTCTGACACCAGGGTGCATCGGGTCGATAGAACTAATAATCCTCACTCGGTTTTTTGATACTCATCTGATTAAGTTTTTTGACAAGGTGACTGCAATGTAAGATAGTATTTAAATTGCAGTGCCACCCATTCTATATACATACGTAGAATCACGCCTTTATCTCTAATGGGGTAGGCAGAGCGTTAACGACCTAAACAACGGTCGTTTTGCCACGTTGGACAAAGTTTTGAGGGTTATTTATATATTTGTAGGTATATTGCTGCAGTGACAGGTTGTCAGCCCATCGCCTAAATTACAATATACAGAATTCCTTGGATCCCATAGCTAGTATTTCCAGCATACCCGGGAGGAAATGAAGCTGGCACATATATTTTTTTCTCTCGCTCCCAGTCCAGCATGGAAGATAACATATAACATTTATTTGAAATGCCACTTTTATTCCAAATCGACACTGTCATCGAAGTGGAGCTTCCACTTGCAGGAAGCCGAGGATAGTATTTGAGGAGTAGCATTCGCTCGGTTTGGTAATATCCGGTCGCGTCATAACTTCGCAGCTGCTTCGGATCTGCTTCCTTGCACATAGAGCTACGAAAAGTGGAGAAAACTTTTAAATTTCTATCATAATCTAATGTGAACTAGACATGCACCTTCTGATGAGTATCTACCCAGGATTAAAAACTCTGACATCAGGGTTCATCGGGTCGATAGACTCGATACCCAATCGACTGAAGAAGAAGAAGTATTGTTATGAGTAACAGTCGCTCGGTTTGGTAATATCCCTTCGCATCATAACTTTGCAACTGCTTCGGATCTGCTTCCTTGCACATTGAGCTACGAAAAGTAGAGAAAACTTTTAAATTTCTATCATAATCTAAAGTGAACTGGACATCCACTGTTTGACGAGTGTCTACCTAGGATAGTATTTTGAGGAGTAACAGTCGTTCGGTTTGGTAATATCCGGTCGCGTCCCAACTTCGCAGCTGCTTCGGATCTGCTTCCTTGCACATAGAGCTACGAAAAGTAGAGAAATCTTTTAAATTTCTATCATAATCTAACGTGAACTGGACATCCACTTTCTGATGAGTATCTATCCAGGATAGTATTGTTAGGAGTAACAGTCGCTCGGTTTGGTAATATCCGTTCGCGTCATAACTTAGCAGCTGCTTCGGATCTGCTTCCTTGCACATAGAGCTACGAAGAGTAGAAACAACTTTTAAATTTCTATCATAATCTAACGTGAACTGGACATCCACCGTTTGACAAGTGTCTACCTAGGATAGTATTTTGAGGAGTAACAGTCGTTCGGCTTGGTAATATCCGATCGCGTCATAACTTTTCAACTGCTTCGGATCTGCTTCCTTGCACATTACACACACAGCTACGAAAAGTAGAGAAAACTTTTAAATTTCTATCATTATCTAAAGTGAACTGTACATCCACTGTTTGACGAGTGTCTACCTAGGATAGTATTTTGAGGAGTAACAGTCGTTCGGTTTGGTAATATCTGGTCGCGTCCTACTTTCGCAGCTGCTTCGGATCTGCTTCCTGGCACATTGAGCTACGAGAAGTAGAGAAAACTTTTAAATTTCTATCATAATCTAACGTGAACTGGACATCCACTTTCTGATGAGTATCTACCCAGGATAGTATTGTTAGGAGTAACAGTCGCTCGGTTTGGTAATATCCGTTCGCGTCATATTTTAGCAGCTGCTTCGGATCTGCTTCCTTGCACATAGAGCTACGAAGAGTAGAAACATCTTTTAAATTTCTATCATAATCTAACGTGAACTGGACATCCACCGTTTGACAAGTGTCTACATAGGATAGTATTTTGAGGAGTAACAGTCGTTCGGTTTGGTAATATCCGATCGCGTCATAACTTTGCAACTGCTTCGGATCTGCTTCCTTGCACATTGAGCTACGAAAAGTAGAGAAAACTTGTAAATTTCTATCATAATCTAACGTGAACTGGACATCCACTTTCTGCTGAGTATCTACCCAGGATAGTATTGTTAGAAGTAACAGTCGCTCGGTTTGGTAATATCCGTGCGCGTCATAACTTCGCAGCTGCTTCGGATCTGCTTCCTTGCACATTGAGCTACGAAAAGTAGAGAAAACTTTTAAATTTCTATCACAATCTAAAGTGAACTGGACATCCACTGTTTGACGAGTGTCTACCTAGGATAGTATTTTGAGGAGTAGCAGTCGTTCGGTTTGGTAATATCCGGTCGCGTCCTAACTTCGCAGCTGCTTCGAATCTGCTTCTTTGCACATTGAGCTACGAAAAGTAGAAAAAACTTGTAAATTTCTATCATAATCTAACGTGCACTGGACATCCACCTTCTAATTAGTATGTACCCAAGATAGTATTGTTAGGAGTAACAGTTGCTCGGTTTGGAATTTATGATTCAAGGTATGTCTTTAGCTTTTTAAGCGAGCGTTAATAGGGGATTGAAATTTCTTTACTGTTAAGGTACTATTTTTTATTCTGTGCAATCATATCGAATTATTTCAAATCAAATAATTATTTATTTGCTCACAAGCACGGTACAAATTATGGTCTGAAATCTAAAATTGAACAAGCGTGTTGCGTGCGCCAAAACGAGGCATGTATAATAATTAAGAATTAAATTACAAATATGTCAAATTATAATCCGATGAAGTTATGTTAAGTGTGAAATTAAGTAAAAAAAAACAGTGCCATAACCATCTTGCGTTACAAAAAGGACGAAAAGTACACACATACACATACAAAATACACATTAAATGCATAATTCAGGATACTACAGTTTTTTTTTTTTTAACTGTGCCGCGGTATACTTACGAATTTCGCATGCATTATCCATCATATTGTAATTTTCACGACACAACAGAAATATGAGCCTATTAATATGCCATTATGAATTATCTATATCCCACTTCCCACATCCATGGCAAGAATATCCCGACTGAAGTTTAGAGGGTTATTACAGATAGATAGGTATATTTCTGTAGTGACAGGTTGTCAGTCCATCGCCTAAATAACAATATACTGAAACTCTCGGATCCCTTAGCTGGTTTTTACAGCACGCCCGGGAAGAAATGCAACTGGGACATTCTATGTTTTTCTCTCGCTCCCAGGCCAGCATGGACAAACTGTTCCACGACAGCTAGATAATGTATTTTAGTCGGAGTTGGCAAGAAATGCACAACAGCGTCTGGGAAATTATGGATTGTATCGATTTAGTTGGCAATTAGGAGATATAAAACTCTTAAGTAGAAAACTTCTTCATTTCATCAAGTAGGTTTTCCAGTTAACAAACGTCGTGATGAACCCTTTTGTCAGACTTTTGAAACCACCTATTATAAACAGCTAATAGACCTCTGACATGCTATGCGTAACGACCATCTATAGACAGCGACCAGAATCGACGACTTAACGTTTACCTTCTGTGGTTACGAAACTGGGCATATATCTTTAGTTGGCAATAAAATGGAGCCGTTAAAACTCCTAAATAGACAACTTCTTCTTTTTATCAAGTAAGTTTTCCAGTTGACGAACGACATGATGAACCCTGATGTCAGAGTTTTGAAACCGCCTATTAGAAACAGCTAATAGGCCTCTGACATGCTTTGTGTAACGATCACCTAAAGACAGCGACCAGGATCGACGGCATAACGTTCACCTTTCTTTAGACTATCAGGATATTCAGTCTGATTGTCGTTACGAAACTGGGTATAAATCTTAAACAAAGTAATGACCTACCATTGATTATCCTTCCCAATTCACACATCCATGGCAAGAATATCCCGACTGAAGTGAGGTGCGACACCAAAATCCGCTAGAATAGGACGCATCAACTGTGGTACAACTGTTCCATTACAGCTTGATAATGCATTTAGTCGGAGTTGGCAATCAATATACCACAGTGTAGTGTTGCCAATCAATCGATTGTACACCGCCAAAATCATCTATCTAATCGATCCATACTACAACAACAACTTTAGCAATAATACTGATCACCAACGATCAATAGTAAGTGTAAAGGCACTTTGACCTTTGTGATGACTGTGAGAAAAAACGAAACGCATCGGTTCGTCGTTTGTTGACCACTGTTTCGTCTTCATTTCAACTCATCAAATGCGGAAGTGTCCGCATTAAATTTGGTTTGCAAGTGCTTCGGTGTTGTGAGCTTAGCTTGTTTGGGTCGGAACTGAATCCAACTCTTTTGGAGCAGCCGTTAAGCATACTATCAATAGTTCCGATAGTATTGCTACACAAGTTAACGATACTATCGATATTATTGATACTATCGTAACTATCGATAATATCTTGTAGTATGAAAAATAACGATAGCTACCGATTGTTCAATCGATAGGGCACTATTGATCGGCAACACTAGACAACAACGTCTGCGAAATTATGGATTTCACCGATTTGTATATCTGATTCAATCCAGAACTGAAGATTTGACACCCGTAATTAGGTCTTAACTGCCTCTGTGGTCTAGTGGCTAGTGCCATGGGCTCCCGATCCGGAGGTTTTGGGTTCGATTCCCAAGGGGTAAAACACAAAGTTGATATTTGAGAATTTATCACTTAGTGAATTTTTCCCCAGTTTGGGTAGGACATTGCACGCTGAATCACCTGATTGTCCGAAAGCAAAAAGATTTCGTGCTCCGGAGGGCACGTTAAGCCGTCAGTCCCGGTTGCTGTCTTTGATAGTGGTCGTTACACAAAACCATGGCAGAGGCCTGATAGTTGTGCTACTAGGCGGTTCAAAAACTCTGACACCAGGGTTCATCGGGTCCATAGAATCGATACCCACTCGACAGAAGAAGATTAGGTCTTTTCAGAACGAAAATGAGGATTGATTCTCTATATTGCCGATAGGTGGCATTTCAATGAGATGAGTTGTCAATGCCATCCTTATTTCTGTTTGATTTCACGTTTCATGCAAGCATTTACTGAAAAAAAAATCCTTGTCTATATCATATACATTGTTGCAATGATACTCTTGTGATTTTTTTTCTGTCATGTGGATGATATTGAGTATAAATGAAAAATAAAACAATAAACTGTTCTTGCATGATTTTTACAAGGAAATAGGTACTTGATATTATATTAGCTTGTGCTTGTTCTGTCGTAAAAAACTTAATTTCACTTAAAAAAATATTTATAATTCATGGCGATTGTATGAAACGATTGTACCGTCGTCTTTTTTAGGTCGTTTACGCTCTGCTCACCCCAATAAAGATAAAGGCGTGACTATATGTAAGTAATTATGTATAAAACCGCAGGCGGAAAGCTAGTGAAGGATAACTCATAAAAACATTGCTTTTGTAAAATTGACTATTCAGGGTTCATCCATAGCATTTTGTAGAATCGATTACATTATGAGAAAGGTGTACTCACGTGCCCTAAGTGTGCACGGAAGTTCAAGGCGAAAATCGGCTACGTGAGTCACTTTCGGGCGCACGAGCGCCGTACCGACTAGGAGTCGAAGTAGTCGCCATGGCCGAAATCGGTCGGAAGGATCATCATCATCATTGTAGAATCAATTATATAATGAGCAAGGTGTACTCACGTGCCCTAAGTGTGCACGGAAGTTCAAGGCGAAAATAGGCTACGTGAGTCACTTTCGGGCGCACGAGCGCCGCGCCGACTAGGAGTCGAAGTAGTCGCCATGGCCGAAAGCGGTCGAAAGGATAATCATCATCATTGTAGAATCGATTATATAATGAGCAAGGTGTACTCACGTGCCCTAAGTGTGCACGGAAGTTCAAGGCGAAAATAGGCTACGTGAGTCACTTTCGGGCGCACGAGCGCCGCGCCGACTAGGAGTCGAAGTAGTCGCCATGGCCGAAAGCGGTCGAAAGGATAATCATCATCATTGTAGAATCGATTATATAATGAGCAAGGTGTACTCACGTGCCCTAAGTGTGCACGGAAGTTCAAGGCGAAAATAGGCTACGTGAGTCACTTTCGGGCGCACGAGCGCCGCGCCGACTAGGAGTCGAAGTAGTCGCCATGGCCGAAATCAGTCGGAAGGATCATAATCATCATTGTAGAATCGATTACATCTTCTTCTTCTTCTGTCGAGTGGGTATCGAGTCTATCGACCCGATGAACCCTGGTGTCAGAGTTTTTAAACTGCCTAGTAGCACAGCTATCAGGCCTCTGACATCGATTACATAATGTTGGGCGATATAATTATAACACCTTATATTAGCAACGGGAGGATAAATCATTAAACGCAACCCAAAGAGCACATTACATCGATTAACATGGAACACTTGGCAACGTACGGGGTGTAAGGGACAGCGTCCCGCAAACTGATAGGGGTTGCTCAGTCAACGACACTAAACAACTTTTATCAGGAAATTCTTTTAGGAAGTCAAAACAAAATGGCTTTTCCATACAAAAGCCGTATTTTTATTTAATGAAAAAAATCCTGGTGATAGTTGTTCAGTTTCGTTGACTGAGCAACCCCTATCAGTTTGCGGGACACTGTCCCTTACACTCGGTACAGCGTGAGGAGAAACATTACAATCCTGAAATACACTCTTTTTGTTCCTTCGTGTGGGTTTTGACCCGTTGAACCCTAGTATCAGAAAATTTATTTGAAACCTCCTGATATCACAAATACGGCCTCTAATATGGTTTGTGTAAAGACCATTATTAAAGACAGCGACCGAGGCTGATAGCTTAACGTGCCCTCCGAAGCATGGAATCTTTTTTTATCATACAATCAGGTGTTTCAGCTTGCATTGTCCTAACCAAACAGGGGAAAATTTCACAAAGTGATAAATTAACCAATATGGTTTTTGAGTTCTTCCCCTGGGAATCGAACCCAGGACCTCCGGTTCGGGATTTCATGGCTCAGACCTCTAGACCACGGAGGCAGTTTGTAACTCTGACCACCATGGTTTCGTCGACTCGACTCAATCGAAGTAGGATGAATGCATATAATCACGCTTTTATTCCTAATGGGGTAGAAAAATCGTAAACGACCTAAACAAAGGTCGTTTTGCTACATCTGACAAAGTTTTGAGAATTATTTAAGATAGATTTGTAGGTATATTGCTGTACTGACAGGGTGTCAGCCCGTCGCCTAAATTACAATACGTACTGAAACTTACCGTATTGTGGGTACTGGTCGATACTGGTGTAGCTCAAATTGTGTATGCTTGCGTCTATCGCTCGCATAGTGGAGACACGGAGACAACCAAACTGTTTGAACACCTCAGTGAAGGTGCTGATGAAGCTCTGCAGAGATACCCGGCAGCGCAGCTAGTCATCCTGGGGGATTTCAACGCTCATCATAAAGAGTGGTTGTTCCCATACCTAGAGACCGATCATGCTGGGCGAGAGGCGCGCAAATTTGCAGTGTCGCTAAATCTCTCCCAGCTTGTCAGCTGTGCAACAAGGGTCCCGGATATTGAGTCTCATACAGCCAACTGCTTACTACCGATCCAGACCGATACTCTGTGTCTGTTTCTGCCCCATTGGGCACCTCAGATCACTGTCTGGTGAAATCTGTATCAGTGTATTCACCACCCGATCAGGGCCCTTGTGGTAAAAGACGGGTGTGGCGATACAGGTCAGCAGAATGGGATGAGATGCGCCACTTCTTTGCTTCGTATCCTTGGCAGGACTGTTTTTCTTCAGGCGAATCGTCGAGCTGCGCGGATGCTATTACAGAAGTCATACGTCAGGGTATGGAGTATTTCATACCGTTCTCTGATGTTCCTACCGGTAGCAAAGCTCGCCCGTGGTTTAATGCTGACTGTAACTGCGCGGAATCGCAGAAACAGTCGGCATTCCTTGCTTGGGCTGATGCTCGTGCACGCAAAGCTCCGAATACTCGCGATCTGAAGAAAAACTATAACAAAGCCACCAAGTTAAGCAAAAAGGAATTACGCAGGACTCGATTCGCCCACATAGGCCGAGTAGGCGCTAAGCTTGCTTCCTATCCGGCTGGCAGTAAAGCATTCTGGTCGCTTGCGAAAGCAGTGGAAACCAATTTCTGCCAGCCATCTTTACCGCCTCTGCAGAGACCTGATGGGTCGCTTGCTCATACTGCGGAGGAGAAAGCCAATCTTTTTGCCTCCTATTTTGCGGAAAGTTCGCGTCTTGATGCCGCAGGTAAAATACCACCCCCGTTACCTCGTGTCGACTGCTCTATGGCTGCCGTACGCATCCGGCAAAAAGAGGTCCTTAAAACCATACGAAATCTAGACGTGAATAAAGCAAGTGGCCCTGACGGTATCCCTGCATTCGTCCTGCGTAACTGTGCGCCTGAGTTGTCTCCGGTGTTGACACGCCTGTACCGCCTCTCACTTGAGACTGGTGTTGTTCCCAAATCGTGGAAGCTTGCAAATGTGCAACCTGTACCCAAAAAAGGTAGTCGGGCAGACCCTGCCAACTATAGACCCATATCGGTAACCTCTATACTCTGCAAGATTATGGAGCGTGTACTGAATAATCGGCTCCTGGCATACCTTGAGGATAATGATCTCCTTAACGATCGCCAATACGGCTTCCGCCGAGGGCGATCGACGGGGGACCTCCTCGTGCATGCCACTCACTTATGGAGCGAGGCTATCGAGAAACATGGTGAAGCACTTGCCGTGTCTCTGGATATCTCCAAGGCCTTTGACAGGGTCTGGCACGCTAGCCTTACTGGCAAGCTTCCCGCCTGCGGGTTACCTGCTGGCCTTTGCAACTGGATTTCGGACTTCTTGAGTGAACGATCCATACAAGTGGTCTTAGAAGGCTGCTCCTCCGGACAACAGGGTATTGATGCCGGAGTTCCTCAAGGTTCTGTCCTGTCTGCAACCTTATTCCTGCTGCATATCAACGACATGTTGACACCCAATACCTTTGGGTACGCTGATGACAGCACGGTTGTTGACAGATATCTGTCCAGTGCAAGGGCCAACAGTGAAACAATCCAGTCTTGTCGGGAGTCTATAGTGGATCGTCTGAACTCATCGCTAAGGGTGATATCCGAGTGGGGCGATGCCAATCTTGTCAAGTTCAACGCATCCAAAACCCAGGCGTGTCTATTCTCGACAAAACGGAGTCCTTTTAACCTGGCTCCAACTTTCCGGGATGTATCCGTACCGATTTCTGACCATCTTGAGCTTCTTGGTATGAGCCTTATGTCAGACTTGAACTTTGGACGTTACATTGAGTCTCTAGCCACAACAGCTGCCAAAAAACTTGGTATCCTCTCGAAGGTGAGGCGATACTTCACACCGGGACAGCTATTGCAGTTGTACACAGCTCAAGTCCGATCGTGTATGGAGTACTGCTGCCACCTTTGGGACGGTTCAGCTAAATACCAGCTGGCTGCCTTAGACTCAATCGAGAGACGTGCTAAGAAGCTCATTGGAGACTCATCACTGGTTGAGGCAAAACTACAGAACCTTGAGCACCATCGCAGAGTGGCGTGCATGTCGGTATTTTACAGGATACATTTCGGGGAGTGCGCGTTAGCACTTCATGACCTTATACCCCCCTCCAATTTCCATCTACGGAGCACGAGGCGTGGACATGGGTTCCACCCTTATGTCGTGGATATACCACAAATTCGCACGAAGCGGTTCGCTTCCACATTCTTAATGCGAACGGCTAAGGAGTGGAACTCCCTGCCGGCGGATCTGTTTCCGGAACAATATAACCTGGGCCTTTTCAAGGCGAGAGTGAATACATACATACATACATAAATCACGCCTTTATCCCTTACAGGGTAGGCAGAGCGTTTAACGCCTCGTAACAGGCGCTTTCGCCACGTCTGACAAAAAAAAAAAAATTTAGGGCAATTTTAGTTTGTAATATGTATTGCTATAGTGACAGGTTGTCAGCCCATCGCCTAAATTACAATATACTGTAACCCTCGAGTCCCTTTTGCTGACTTCAACAGCATGCCCGGGAGGAAGGGCAGCTGGAACATTCTATGTTTTTCTATCTCTCCCAGTCCAACATGGAAGTGTGAATAGGCACTACATAGGTGAGTATGCTTCAACATAGTCCGCATCGTCACTTTCCACCAGGTAAGATGGCGGACAAATGCTCGCCTATATATATTAAAAAAAAAAAAAAAAAAAAAACTTTCGGATCCCTTAGCTGGTTTCTATAGCATGCCCAGGAGGAAATGCAGTTGACACATTCTATGTTTTTCTCTCGCTCCCAAGCTAGCATGGGAGAACAATCAACCAATAGAAGTAGAATTTATGTAAATATAATATCCTTACATCCTGTATAACCCATTCGAATCCACTTCCACGTCGGGTTTCTGATTGATTTGTGTTATTTACAACGCAACCTCATTACTCTGTGTTTAGCTCAAACAGAAATTAATTAATTGTACGGTATCACATGACGCCAAGGGAATCATGGAATCTGAGGTACTTATTACACAGTATTGGTTTATATTTACAATCCTCTTTTATTTGCAATTTAGACGATAGGCTGACAACCTGTCACTACAGTAATATATTTAAAAATCTAACATAAATAACCCTCAAAACTTTATTTAGGCGTGATTTTATGTATGTATGTATACATACATATAATCACGATTTTATCCATAATGGGGTAGGCTATGCGTAAACGACCTAAACGACGTTTTTTTTACGAAATCTTTCCTTTTTATAATACTAGTATACGAACTCGGTCCCAAAGTTCTGTCATATATGAAAATAATGATACAAAAGGAACAATCAATTCTTAATAAGTTATATATCAATTGAAAGTACATTTATATAGAAATCAAAATAACCTAAAATGATACAAAATGACCTCCATTATTTTGAATACAAGGCCTTTATCTCCGCGGCCAGTCGTCTATCGCAGCACGCACCATAACAATGTCCATCACTACATAGTATAAAACAAAGTCGCTTTCTCTGTCCCTATATCCCTATGTATGCTTAGATCTTTAAACCTACGCGACGGATTTTGATGCGGTTTTCTTTAATTGATAGATTGATTCAAGAGGAAGGCTTATATGAATAATACATGCATAATATAGTAGAGAAACAATGATGATTTCCGTGCGAAGCCGGGGCGGGTCGATAGTTTCATATAAAATCGTATAGATTAGCGTGTTTATTCAAGGTACGTACCTATGTACGGTTTTGGAATAATGATAATTCTTGCGTACTCTCTGCTATTACCGATAACTTTTCCTCTCACATGGTAAGCTGGACAACAACTCAATTATTTTGAATTAAGTTTAAACCATACCCCTGATGTTGAAAAGCTCTGACATTTTCATTGGACTCGAGACTCTAGCATTTGAGGCCCGTATTTATAATCTTTACTTGAGTCTGACAGCCACTTTGAGTTCATATCGTAAACGTCACTTCAGTACATAATGGCCTGTTAAATCCATACTTAATATTGCTCTCAATCTTGAGATTGCTTAAATAAATAAGGAACAGTTTTCAACCTTCTCGATAGAAATGGTTAACCTGTCTGTTGGGTCGATTATACTGGGTGGCGCAAAAGTACTGGCACTAAAGAAAATATTTTTATTTTTTTTATATGACATTTTCTGTCATTCTGTTGTTGAAAATTGTGTAGTGAACAAATGTAAAATACACTGAAAATAAACATGGACCGTTTTACTCTCCAAGAACGTGGAATAATTGTGTCAATGTTCTTACGGAATAATTCATCAGTGATAAGAACACTACGTGAATTTCGTCGACGATTTCCCCACCGTCCGGCACCGATTGGTCGCACAATTCGACGCTTTGCCACACGCCTTGAAGCAACTGGCTCAACATTGGATAGACCTAAGTCTGGGAGACCAAGAACAGGCCGTTCAGCTGAAAATATCGATGCTGTGCGCGAAGATGTGGAAGAGTGTCCAGAAACATCAACGAGGCGACGTGCCACGCAATTGGGCATTTCCAGACGGACCCTGCAGCGTATTTTGGTGAAAGACTTAAAGATGTTCCCGTATAAAACTCAAATGACTCATCAGCTGCTGCCTGCTGACCACCGAGCTCGTCTAGATTACTGCCAGCGCGTCATAAACCTCAACCTTGAAGAGGATAATTTTCCTTCAAAATTGGTTATGAGTGACGAAGCGCATTTCCATCTCTCAGGGCATGTCAATAAGCAGAATACTCGGTTCTAGGGCACTGATAATCCGCGCATTATTCAAGAAACACCTCTACACCCACTAAAAGTTACTGTATGGTGTGGCATCTGTGTTGACAGAGTGATCGGACCCTATTTTTTCGAAGACGCTGGAGGCAATGCGATAACTGTCACTGGAGAACGCTACAGAACCATGTTACGTGAGTTTTTGATACCCAGTTTGGACGAATTGGGGCTGGAGCACATCTGGTTTCAACAAGACGGCGCTACGGCACACACAGCGCGCGACACTATGGACTTAGTGAGGGACGCTTTTCCAGGCCGAGTTATCTCTCGTTTTGGCGATTTACCTTGGCCTGCAAGATCACCCGATCTGACCAGTCCAGACTTCTTTCTTTGGGGTTTTTTGAAATCTCGGGTGTATGTGAACAAGCCACAGACTCTCGCAGCTCTAAAAGAAAACATTCGTCAAGAAATAACGAACATATCGCAGGAAGTGTTACGGCAAGTTATGCAAAATGTCATAAATAGGGCTCAAATGTGTATCAACTCTGGAGGTCACCATTTAAAAGACATCATCTTTAAATCCTAATGGTACGAAATTTAATGGCACAAATATACATTTAAAAAAACCTAAATCTAGTTTTCTAATTTAGAAAAAATGTTATAGCTGAACCAAATAGGGTCTTTACTTTTGCGCCACCCAGTATTAGCTCGTTTTTTTGAAATATCTCATAAAGTCATCCAATGTCGATAGCAAGTAAATCCTGCCTCAGTTTCATTTTCATTAAATCCCGCTCCGTTTCTCATAACAAGAAAATTAAAAATATCAATAAATCCAACTGCAAAAAAAGTGAACTTTAAATCTGTAAATCTATATATTTACCTACGTAGATTCTAACTAAATAGTCATAAAAATAAAAAAAACATGAAGACTAACTGTATGACATTTTTAAAATACATACTATTCAATGATAATCGGATCATACCTGGTTCAGCATATTTCGCTGGCCATTCAACGCGGGAACGCGGCCAGCGTGATGGGGACGTTTGAGCCAGGTATGATACGTAGCGGACTGTTTGATTAGTATAATGTATTTTAAGTTTTTGTGTATATGTATTGTAAATTTATAACAGCTACACTTTTTTCTTTCACCCAAAGGTTGCCTGGAAGATATTGCTACCTTAGCAATAAGGCCGCCTATGTTGTACTTGTTTTTTGTTATCTTTTGTGTTATATGTTGTATTATTACGTGCAATAAAGTATTTTTATGTTATGTTATATGTTAAAAATTGTTTATAAATACAATTTTATCATACTAAATATAACAAAGCTTTACTAAATATTTATATGTAGGTAGATAATGATTTTAGTTTTTCCTGCGTGTTTTTGCGTGTCTTGTGACAGTCGCAAGACAAACGAACCAATTGAACTGAAATTTTGCTATTATTAAAATAATTGTTTGATTTGTACTATCAACAACACAAATATTCAACAAAGATAAGCTAAACAACTATATTTTTGTCTCTTTTTTGCTTCGCACAGTCGGGTAAAAGAGTACTGAGTCCCGTCATATTTTTAATCATCTTGCGGAACAATAAGGAACTTCAACTTCAGTTGTTGTTTGATATTTACACCACAGAGTGAAACAGTTTTTTTTTTGGCAGACGTACATACATAGATACATATAATCACGCATTTATCCCTAGTGGGGTAGGCAGAGCGTAATCGACCTGAACAAAGGTTGTTCCGCCATGTCTTACAAAGTTTTAAGGGTTATTTAAGATAGATTTATAGATATATTGCTGTAGTGACAGGTTTGCCCATCGCCTAAATTACAATATACTGAACCTACTACCCTCGAATCCCTTAGCTGGTTTTTACAGCGTGCCCGGGAGGAAATGCAGCTTACGCATTTTATGTTTTTCTTTCGCTCCCAGTCCAGCATGGAAGAATTTTGCTGACATACTGCATTTTTATTATTTGGTACAGGCTTATTACCTTCATATTTCGGCACGGATAGGTATGCTCCATGGCCTAGTAGACTCGTGCATGTAATTGCTCCGAAATATCGATAAATCATTATTTTTTAATTTACCGTTACTCTTATTTTTTTATCTTATAGGAAACTAGCGACCCGCCCCGGCTTTGCACGGAAATTATCAGTGTTTCTCTACTATATTATGCATGTATTATACATACAAACCTTCCTCTTGAATCACTTTATCTATTTAAAGAAACTGCATCACAATACGTTGCGTAGTTTTATAGATTTCTGCATACATAGGGATATAGGGACAAAGAAAACGAGTTTGTTTTATACTATGTAGTGATACTTCTTCGTTTTAAAAATATCATGTCAGATGGCAGTCGGTCTATGTAAAAATCAATACCCTCGTTCAATCACCTAGATTAGGTAGCTGACCCCGTTAGATACGGGATTAGGCTAGGGAGATGATGATAGTATTAAAAAATGTTCATAAATGTGAAATAAATTTGACTTTATTTAATTATTAAATTTGAATGTAATTTGGTATTTAAAACATGTTTGCAAGCAAACATACAGGCAATTATTTTTTTAATGTTTTACTCCTTTCTAAATCTTAAATACAGAGTAAGACAATGCTGGACTGGGAACGAGAGAAAAACATAGAATGTGCCAGCACCACCTTTGTTTAGGACGTTTACGCTCTGCCTACCCCGTAAGGGATAAAGGCGTGACTATATGTATCTATGTATGTAAGACAAAACGAAGGGGGGTTTTCTCATGCTTCTTCTTCATTGTGATGTATTTTTATTTCAATACTTACATTTACATAATCACGCCTTTATACCTAATGCAATAGGCAGAGCGTAAACGACTTAAACAAAGGTCGATCTACCACGTCTGACAATGTTTTCAGGGTTATTTAAAGAAATTTGTAGGAATATTGCTGTATAGACAGGTTGCCAGCCCATCGCCTAAATTACAATACCTATACTAAAAACTGTTTTCACAGCATGCCCGGGAGGAAATGCTACTGGCACATTCTATGTTTTTGTCCTGGAGCACTCATGCCGGCATAGAAGAATTTATCTATTTGGAAATAAAAAATTTGACTTTGATTTTAATTAAGACCATTTTTTTTTGTTACAGGGCGCAGTACAAACAATAAAAATAATACCGAACGCAGATGTAGAAAAACGAAACTATTATACTGATTTGTCTTGTTCAGATGTAAGTACCCAACATTTTCGTCTATAAATGCATCTAAAATAAATAAAAAAAGATAGTTAAATTTGCAAAGGAATTGGTATTGAATTGACTTTGTTGGAATTTTCAAGGATTCTTCGATATAATCGTATGTAGCCGTTATGTGTCCCACTGCTGGGCAAAAGCCTCTCTCCTCTCCCTCCATGACTCCCTATTTTGCGCCTCTTCCGGCCATGAATTGCTGAAGGCGTCCAGCTCGTCTCGCCATCGTCGTCTCTGTCTGCCGCGTCGCCTTCTGTCAGTCGGTGGCTTCCACTGTGTAAAATGTGCGCACCGAAAATGCCTGGAAGAGCTAATGGTCGATAAAAGAACACATGAAAGGTGACTTGCCTTTGTCTTTAAAACGTAAACTGGTGGACGTATGCATTCTCCCAGTATTTACCTACGGAGCTCAGACTTCGATATAATACGGGGAGAAAAAAAATTGCAGGCTCTCCCACACAAATTGAGTCGAGCTGCTGATAACATTTATATGGGAGAGCCATTTTTTTCAATTACACCGTAAAATATAGATATATTTTTTTTATTCCTGTATAAGTTTAGTCAATCTTTAAGCTATACAATCTTAAAAGAAAAAGTTTATTTAATATGTTACTTTTATAAAATTACTGTCATTCAAATATTCATTCATCTCTCTTTATATCGGTATATATCGAGTATCTCGATGATTTTCCGTATTTACGTGTATAATTATTGTCTATTCAATTTATATTTATGTATTTCAGGAACCAATTTTTCCATCTAGTGTTAGTATGATATCGTTTTTTTTTTACTTACTCGCTTTTTCTACGGCTACTAGTATCTTGTTTATAATTTCTCGGTGTATTACAAATTGGGGTTCTTTGGCAAAATGGGTCTTCCAAAATTTTGTTTTTGTCTTACATTGCACTCTGAGCTCGCAATAGCACAGCAACTTATAATATAAACATTATTCTATGTACTTTTATGCATAGTTATTAACAGTAATGCTGGTAAAAGAAACCAACGTATATTTATCTTTCCATCTGATTTTATAAGTATGGAATGTTCATTTTTTATATCCTTGAGCTAAATCTTTACTAAAATTGTTGTCATCCCTTTCTGTTGTCTCAGGATAGACAAGGACCATTTTAGTCCAGATTTAGTGATTTTGTGCGATGATCCCATTATTTAGCACATCACCGTGAACAATTTAAAATCATAATGTTTACCGAGTTATTACTGTTTATAACTATAAGCTTTTCAGGTCTATGTGGGCTACTATCATTAACCCTTTATCCTTTCTTCCTTAGACTGATTCAGAAGAGCCTGAAGAAGTAAGTGGTCTATATATAAGAAAATCGTTTTAGATATAGAATAGATAAAAAAGACTTTGTTTAAAAATCTTTAAGGCTAAAGTATTTTTAAATGGATATTTTTTTATTGATTCATTATTCTCGTATCTCTTTCTTTATTCTTCTTGTATCGACAACATATTGGCAAAAAACTAAAATAAACCGATTTTCATAAATATATCGTAGATCTATGATCTATAATCATCTATGATCATTTATCTATGGTACTTTAATAGAACTGGTTTACGTTTTTTACAGTATTGGCAACAAATAACAAATTATTGTAACTAAATAACATTACTTACACTTTTAGGAATCCGAGCCTGAAAATTTAGTAAGTGTAGTTTTTTTTTAATTGGCTTTTAAAAACTTGGGTCCTTTTTAAAATTTTAAACTTCTTTGGATTTTTATTTGGCTTATTACGCTTATGCATTACGGCACCAGCAAGTGTAAATAAAAAAAACTGTTAATCAACTAATGATAATATCATCCAAGTCTGTCTTTCATGATATACTAATTCGTAATTCATGTTTTCAGTTTATGCCGGGTGATCCGGGTAAGTGTTTTCGTTATTATTATTTTTTCTTAAACAGTCGGCCACAAAAAATATGTTTGGGTTATCAAATAATAAACTAATTTTAATTCAATTCAATTCATTTATTCATGCCAACATGTACAAGCTTAAAGTTATAATAATGTTATAATAGCAGATAAGTACATGACGGGGTCGTCAGGGCACTGCAAGATGAAACATGCATATGGAAATTATTATCGTCAACAAAAAGATTAAATTTCATTACTTGGAATTAAGAATTAATGTTAAAAATAAAATTAAAGGTAAAAATTACATAATCATTACAAGTCAAATCATTGTTCCTATATAAAATATGTAATAAAAATAAATTCATAACGAGCTCAACTACTTAAAATTGTTGTCAATAAGAAAATAATTAAAACGCAAATAATAATTTACTTTTCAGTAAAAGGAGAAAAGGGTGATAAAGTAAGTATTTTTCATTAACTAAAGTAGATTATAATACCAAACTACTCAGTTTTGATAGAAATTACTTTCTCGATACATATAAACATATAATCACGCCTTTATCCCTAATGGGGTAGGGCAGAGCATACTAGGATGACAATAAGGCTCGTATTCGTAATAAGGACTTGAGACTGACAGCGAGTTTGAGTTCGTATCAGAAATGTCATTTCAGTAGAAAAGAACCTGTCAAGGCCCTACGGTACTTAGCACTTTCGACCTTACATACAAAAATTTACTTGACCTTATTTCGTTCTAATTTTGTTAACTGTTTCACTATCTTTTCAGGGTGATAAAGGAGATGATGGTTCATTGGGACCCATGGGTCCTCAAGGTCCGCCAGGGTCACCAGGAATGAGAGGAGAAGAAGGTGTAAGTATTTATTTTTTATAATCGGGGAAGAATAAGTATTGTTACTATTAAAATACATACATACATACATATAATCACGCCTTTATCCCTAGCGGGGTAGGCAGAGCGTAAACGACCTAAGCAAAATTCGCGCCGCCACGTTTGACAAAGTTTTGAGGGTTATTTAAGTTAGATTTGTAGGTATATTGCTATAGTGACAGGTTGTCAGCCCATCGCCTAAATTACAATATACTGAAACCCTCAGATCCCTTAGCTGGTTTTTACAGCATACCCGGGATGATATACAGCTGGCACATTCTATGTTTTTCTTTCTCTCCCAGGCCAGCATGGAAGAAAAATTAAAATATGTATTGAAAAAAAATTCAAATTGTAGTTCAAGTTGTTCTGTGCTATTTAATTTCTATCCTCTTTTGTACACCTGACGTAGGGTGGACTTAAAAACAGCCAAGCTGTGTCCATACCTTTTTCCACTTCTGTAAAATATCTATATGCCTACCTGTCCTGTTTGTTATGTTATTCTTGATTGTGTGTTTTTATTTTTTGTAATGTGTTTTGTGAAAATAAAGTGATTTGTATTTGTATTGTATTGTAAGTTAAAGTTGGAGCAAATACAAAACAACTAATTTACTACATAAACATTCTGTGCAGATAAATTGATTTGCACTTAACGTCTCCACAATACCGGGTGTAGGGACAGCATCCCGCAAGTGATAGAGGTTGCTCAGTCAATAATATTGAATAACATTCACCAGGAAATTCTTTCAGGAGAGAAAAAAAAAAAATCCCATACATAATGACCACCTCGATCAGACAGTTTGTATGGTATGCAAATATTTTTTTTACTTCCTAAAAGAATTTTCTAATTTCCTAGTGATAGTTGTTCAGTTTCGTTGACTAAGCAACCCCTATCAGTTTGCGGGACGCTGTCCCTTACTCCCCGTATAAATGCCTATTTCGGGAAAAAAAATTGTTATGGTCATATCAGTCTGATAAAATTATTTGATGATTTGTTAGTATCCAATGATGTTGATGATAATGCCAATACTTTTTCTTATCACAGACATGTTCATGCTCCGAGTCCATAGTATCAAGCCTTTTGAAGAAAATGCCGGAGATGAGAGGTCCTCCGGGGGAAAGAGGTCCGAAAGGCGAAATCGGTGACGTCGGCAAACCTGGAAATACGGTAAGTTCAAAAATACAAAAAAACTTAATATATTTTATTCATGCTTGTATCCAATTCAATACTTTATTTATAAAATAACATTTTTACATGTCACATAATGATAATACTTATAGCTTAATTATAAAATTTCATCATCTTCCTAGCCTTATCCCGTATCTCACGGGGTCGGCTACCTAATCTAGGGGATTGAACGAGGGTACTGGTTTTTACACAGAGCGACTGCCATCTGACCTCCGCAACCCAGAAGGGAAAACCAGACCCAATCCTAGATTAGGTCAGAGTTTTCAAGCCGCCAATGCTTAGCACTGGCCTCTGATATGGCTTAACGACTAATATCTACGGTATTAAACGATATTAACCGGGACCAACGGCTTTACGTGCCTTCCGAAGCACGGAAAAAGCGCCGAATAAACGTACATATGAAATTCGAAAATCGAAAAACACATTGGTACGTGGTGGGATTCGAACCACGACCTCCCGCTCAGGAGGCAGCGGCCCTATCCACTACACCATCGGGCTCTCACATAAAATCTCTCATTATAAAATTTATTTTACAATTAGTCATTTATTTTAAAATACAAGATAATGAATTTAAATTATATAATTTTATCTATTGTTCATCTTATTGTTTCATCTAGTGTCAAAAAATCATTAACTGTAAAAAAATGCGTCAGCATTTAGTTTTTGTTTTAACTTTTTAACAAATAACCCAAACTTGGTGTGTCCAGTATATCCTTCGGGACTTTATTATATATTTTAGGTCCAATTATGTTTAGGAACTATCTAGATTTAGCTAGTCTAGCCGATGGTTGTTGAAGATCATATCGGCGTGTTGTAGTGGTGGGTATCACCAACCGCTGGGAAATCTCAAGGATGTATGTACTTGGTAACGTTAATATTTTATGTATCCAGTATGGGGTTGGCAGGGAATTTTCGCCACGTCTGGCGTCAAAAACTTTGTATTGCAACACAATATACGCCTAAGGGTATAATTTATCAATATAGTCCGGCTTCGCACTTATCAGTGTTTCTCTACTATATTATGCATAAATTATACGTATAAACCTTCCTCTTGAAACACTCTATCCATTAAAAGAAACCGCATCAAAATTTTAAAGATTTATGCATACATAGGGGTATAGGGACAGAGAAAGTGACTTTGTTTTATACTATGTAGTGATGAAAATGAAAAAAACCCGAAGATAGTAAAGGGTTTTGATGAATTATGATATAATACTGACTGATCATTGTCACATTTCTGTAATGCAATTTATTCTTCCAGTACCAAAATTAAGTTGTAATTTAATATCCGAAAAATAATTCTTCATAAGGGTAAACAAGGAAACCAAGGTGAAAGGGGGCCACAAGGATTGCAAGGAGAAACGGGAGAGAGAGGCGATGACGGCACTCCGGGCAAAGATGGCAATCTAGGACCAAAGGGTGAACCAGGAAGACTGGGGGACCCAGGGCCACCAGGGTCCCAAGGGCCCCCAGGCCAACCAGGGCCTCCTGGAGTTGCATATAAGGTGATCCCAATTATAACATGTCCATTTTTAATTTTATAGCAAATGTTAAGGTATACGGTCCTTGCGAACTTCTTTCGCTTCATCTCTGCCTACCCTTCCGGGAAAGAGGCGGGACGTTATGTATGTATGTATGTTAAGGTATAACAAATTTTCGTGAACTTGACCGTTTTCACCGATTCATGTATTTGTGAAAAAAATAACCTAATAAAGAATCTCAGGATTCCTTGACAACGTTCACCTCATTCTTCAAACTATTACTAAAACAAACCAAGCGTAAGGGACAGCGTCCCGCAAACTGACAGGGGGTTTCTCAATCAACGACACTAAATAACTATCAGCAGGAACTTTTTTCAGGAAGTGAAAATAAAACCTGTCCCTTACACCTGGTTTAGGTTTACTGATTGCTAATTAAGAAGTTCCAGTCAGACCAGTGTTTTTTTAAGTCGTTAACAATAGCAATACACAAAACAAAATTGTGTCAGAACTTTTGTTGACAGGGAACAGTTGATACAAAATCGGTTCCAGTGCCTGGAGATAAAGGTGACGTTGGTCCTGTAGGCCCTCCTGGCCCTCAAGGCATCCAAGGAGAGAAAGGCGAAAAAGGACAACAGGGACTGAAAGGAGAAAAGGGAGAAATAGTAAGTGTTTACATTATGATTCTTATTTACTTATGTACTAGCGACCCGCTCCGGCTTCGCACGGAAATTATCAGTGTTTCTGTACTATAAGTAAGCCATATGTGTCGTAATTAATAATAAATGAATTAAAAAAATGTCAAAATTGTATTGAATACGTCAGGGTCACCACGGACCACAAGGACCTCGAGGTGAAAAGGGAGATCGAGGGGAAGCTGGAATAGATGGTATTCCAGGTGAACCGGGAACTCACGGAAGACCTGCAGAGAAAGGAGATCAAGGTAAGTTTTACTGACTGTAATTATGAAAAACTACATATATATAATCACGCCTTTATCCCTAATGGGGTAGGCAGAGCGTAATCGACCTGAACAATGGTCGTCTCGCCACGTCTGACAAAGTTTTGAGGGTTTTATAAGATAGATTTGTACGTATATTGCTTTAGTGACAGGTTGTCAGCCCAACACCTAAATTGCAATATACAGAAACCCTCGGATCCCTTAGCTGGTTTTAACAGCATGCTCGGGAGCAAATGCAGCTGGCACATTCTATGTTTTTCTCTCACTTCCAGTCCAGCATGGAAGGATTATAAAAAAATTTCGTCTCTAAATTAAGATTTTTACTTACTTCTAAATACTTTCAAAAATTTATAGGTAAGTACGTTAATGGGCTCGATTCTAGATGCCACCGACTAAAACTAAAATTAAAATTAATCTGTCACTTTCAAAATAATCAAATTGAAAAAAGACGGGCGATTTATACTCTATGTTTTACACTTTGTCCGCTAGATTTAGACGCGCATTTGCGTATTTCCCCAGTCTTTCCGTAAATTTTATCCACCATAACATATGACAGCGGATATAAATTAAAGATGACAGAATGAGAACCACCGACTATAAATCAAAAACCGGAAAGAATAGATCTCCTGTCCTTTTCCAAAATTCAATTGATTAAATTCAATTGTTATTAATAAATATAATTTAAAAATACGAGAGCTCAAAATTTAATCCTAAGCTAGCAGCGCCACCTAGCGGATACATACGAGTTTAGCCGGTTGAATCTAGATTAAGCCTATTATTTTGCAACAAAGCGCTTAATGATTTTGAAAATGAGTCCTAGTGAGACCATTTTTTTCTTTGTTTTTATTTTAATTTTTTAGGCAACAGAGGAGAGAAGGGCGACATTGGATCACCTGGCATTCCAGCATCATTACATTCATTGCTTGACCCTAAAGCGGATCCAGTTGAAAGTAAGTCATTTGTTTCTATCTGAGTAACTGCCTCCGCGGTCTAGTAGTCAGAGCCATGGGCTCACGATCCTGTGGTCCTGGATTAGATTCCCAGGGGGAAAACACAAAGTTGATATTTGTCAATCACTTTCAGTCACTTTGTGGGTTTTTCCCCAGTTTGGTTAGGACAGTGCTGAATCCACCTGATTTTCTGGAAGAAATAGATTCCGTGCTTTGGAGGGCACGTTAAGTCGTCGTTCTTAACCGCTGTTTCTAATAATAGTCGTTACAGGACGATGTTGCTCCACGTCCGTAGGAACTACCTTATAAACCCTACACGTGACCCCGAGTGGTGCTAAGAGTGCAACAAAAACCGGCTGCTGCACCTGTCCTCTGGACCTCGCAGCAAATAATACCATACGATAAAAATATATATATGTATATACCAGGCCACTCAGAAAGTATTGCGATAAATAATTTTTATATATGGCAGACTGGCCGGTTAGAATCTTTTTTGAAAATATGATTACTTGTTAGTAAAAATATGTGTGTTCCATTTTCAAAATTTCCCTCCACATTTTTTGCGAGCCAATTCAAAGTATCGTGTCTTACTGAAAAATGGATCTGCGCCGGGAACATTTTAGAGCTATGATTTTTTACGATTTCAAGTGTCGCCTGAAACCGAATGAATCGTTCGATAGACTTCAAATGGCATTTATGGATGAAAGCCCCTCCAAGGCAACCGTGTATCGTTGGTATAACGAATTTAGACGCGGTCGACCAACCTTGGGGGATGAAGAAAGAAGCGGTCGCCCTTTGACGGCTATTACGGAAGAAAACGTGCTAGCAGTGAAAAATTTAATCCAAGATAATAGGCGAATTACATATCAGGAGATTCAGCACATATTAAATATTGGATCGGGAAGCGTTCACGAGATTCTACAAGGGCATCTTCGCGTGAGGAGGATAGTATCGCGCTGGGTGCCGCACTACCTCACCGACGCTCAGAAGCAGGCCCGGGTGGAATGGTGCCGTGATATGCTGAACAAATTTGAAGCAGGCTCGTCTCGGCGTGTTTACGACATCGTTACAGGTGATGAGTCTTGGATTTATCAATACGATCCAGAAACCAAGCGCCAGTCGACAGTTTGGGTGTTTCAAAATGAACCAACGCCTACCAAAGTGAAGCGATCTCGAAGCGGGGGGAAGATTTTGATCGCCAGCTTTTTTAATTTGACTGGCCACTTGGCCTCAATTCCCTTACGAGATCAAAGAAGCATTAACGCCGAATGGTATACTACCAAATGTTTACCAGAAGTTTTTTCTGTTGTGAGCAACAAGCGACCAAACACAGGGCTCCGCGGACTACTGCTCCACCACGACAATGCGCCTGCACACACCGCGCTCAAAACGAGGGACTTCCTGGACAGCACACCAGTCAAACTTCTGGGTCACCCTCCTTACAGCCCTGATCTAGCACCGTGTGACTTCTTTTTATTTCCAAAAATAAAAAATCAGCTCAAGAGGATACAATTTTCGTCGTCGGAAGATGCCCTGGCTGCGTTCGAGCAGGCTGTAAACGAGGTGTCTACGGCGGACTGGAAAAAGTGTTTTGAAAACTGGTTCAGACGCATGAATCTTTATATAGAGGTTGGTGGAGAGTACTTTAAAAAGATTTAATACAAATATATGTACCTGTAGAACAATTTTTTTTAGTGTCGCAAAACTTTCTGAGTGTCCCACGTATATTAACAACATGCATGAGAGCCCGATGGTGTAGTGAATAGGGCCGCTGCCTCCTGAGCGGGAGGTCGTGGTTCGAATCCCACCACGTACCAATGTGTTTTTCGGTGTTCGAATTTCATATGTACGTTTATTCGGCGCTTTTTCCGTGCTTCGGAAGGCACGTTAAGCTATTAACCGGGACCAACGCCCGGTTAATATCGTTTAATACCGTAGATATTAGTCGTTAAGCCTTATCAGAGCTTAGCATTGGTGACTTGAAAACTCTGACCTAATCTAGGATTGGGTCTGGATTCCCTAATGGGTTGCGGAGGTCAGATGGCAGTCGCTCTGTGTAAAAACCAGTACCCTCGTTCAATCACCTAGATTCGGTAGCCGACTCCGTGAAATACGGGATAAGGCTAGGGAGATGATGAGATGACATATTAACATGCATGACACATCGCACCAATATCCCCAGTTTTTCGAACTCTAGCTCTAGATAGAAGACCTGAATAAATTTCAATACAAAACAAGTAATTCTGGTCACGAGCAAGTAATAACGTAAGTAGATTGAATCCACAAACATTTTTTGCTACAATTGGCTATATTGGCTTTGATCTGTATCCTTGAACCCTTGCTATTGTCAGATGAGCTTCGGGTATACCTTTATCCCTTTCTAGTTGTTGCAGTAAGAAAGAGAGAGGCTAAATGGCTCTCATAAATTTATTTTGCTTGAATATCTGTGTTGGGAAGGCTGGTTGTGTCATTTTTCGGTCGAACGAAACGTATTGGGGGTTCCTTTTATCTGATTCACTTTCTATTCCTCTTATCTTTTATCTTTCCTTGTTTCGTCGGGTTACTGGGTAGTTATACGCCGCATTTTTATTTTTCAGATGCAGAAATTATTGAAAAGCTACGGGGTTACAAAGGAGATATGGGGAAATCTGGGGAAAAGGTAAAGTTATCAAACGAAAAGGCAATCGTGTAGTGTAGAAGGCATTTCGGCCTTTGTGATGACTGTGAGCGAGAGAAAAACATAGAATGTGCCAGCTGCATTTCCTCCCAGGCATGCTGTAAAAATCAGCTAAGAGATCCGAGGGTTTCAGCATATTGCAATGTAGGCGATGGGCTGACAACCTGTCACTACAGCAATATACCTACAAATCTATCTTAAATAACCCTCTAAACTTTGTCACACGTGGCGAAACGACCTTTGTTTAGGTCGTTTACGCTCTGCCTACCCCATTAGGGATAAAGGCGTGATTATATGTATGTATGTATGACTGTGATTGAGAACGCAACGCATCGGTTCGTCGTTTGTTGACCACTGTTTCGTATTAATTCTGATGAGTGGTGGTCAACAAACGAAGAAACGATGCCTTTCTCTCTCATATTCATCACAAAGGCCAAAGTACCTTCTACAATAGACATTGCAATAATATCTCGACAGGGATGTATGTGGGAAATGGCCCCTTTGTGTGGAGGACCACTCTGCGGAGATCATGCTCAACGGCTGCTCCTAAAGAGTTGGATTCCATTCCAATCCATAAAAAGCTAAGCTCTCAAGAGCGAAACACTTGCGAAAAGGGTATCAATAATAGTAGATAAAAAGTAAATCAATATTTAAATATCTTTATTTCCTCACAACATAGTCTGCAATACCCACAAGGGCCATTATGCGGGGCACAAAAATACACTAAGTTTTCCGACCAATCAAGTAACTTCCAAAAATTTTCTATTAGTCAACGAGCGAAAAATATTACATTAGCTCTCGACTACTTTACGATAAATGTAACATAAAAATTTATGCTTTTGATTGGATTTTCAAATTGTGTACCAATTACTTTTCAATTCATATATTTTTTTATGATAAGTTTAGTGGGACAGTTTAGACTAATAATAATTTTCCTCTATAATCACTACCCGGGGGTTGTCCGTGGGTGTATTTTCTATAGTGCATACAGGGATAGCCGCCGGCTAGTGTCACATTATTAATATTAAAGTTGTTTAAAAGGGCCTTTACGTGTTGGCTTCGACTCCATCCACGCCTTCCAAAAGTCCAGGACTCTATAGTCCCGAGATATGGTGGAACACACATGATTATAATAATAATTTTAATGTAATGAAAACATCCTCTTGTATTTCTAAATTTGTATGTAACTTTTAGGGTGACAAAGGAGATATAGGACCAGTTGGGTCCCACGGACCGCCTGGTAAAGACGGCCGTCACGGTTCCCATGGAGAAAGAGGCCTTAAGGGCGATATGGGACCAAGAGGTTTAAAAGGAGAACCAGGTGACAATTGTCCTGTAGGAAACACATCTCTAGGAAATATTACGACTGTGAAGGTAATTTAGGACCTGTTATGCAAAAGTCTTACCTATTTTTTCGTGTACCATAATTATCATTTCGTAATAGGAGCTTGGAAATTAACTTATTATTATAATAAACATTCAAGGGACCGAAGGGTGATATGGGAGATCGTGGACCACCTGGAAAACCTGGATCACGTGGCCCTCAAGGTCATGTTGGAAAAAGGGGCCCTGCGGGACCTACTGGGCCTAGAGGTCCTAAAGGAGACACCGGTGCTAAGGTAAAAATATTAAAATATATTTTCAATGTTTTTAAATGTAATTTATTTGTGTTGACTCAGGAAATGTTTTAGGGACCCGAAGGACGACAGGGAGAAAATGGACCGATGGGACAAAAGGGTGAAAAAGGAGAAATTGTTTTAAGCGAAATTAATATAGAAAAGGTTAGTTTAGATAAAGAGCAGATCCAATTTGATAATGGTTGATAATCTATTAGTAATATATATATATTATTATTTCATTTTATTTATCGCATTTTTTTTTTGCATATTTAGCAGTCAAGTAGTTTATCCAGTTAAAAGAATAATTATGTATTTAATAAACCATTATTGATGTCAATTTCAATCTGAACAACTTTTACTACAATTTATTTGATGATATAGTTGAAAGGCGAGAAAGGAGACCGAGGCTTAGATGGAAGTCCAGGCGAGAATGGAAAACCAGGATCACCAGGTGTATGCCCGGACGCCTGTACAGGTCACATCATCCAGGGGCCCCCAGGGCCTCCAGGGCCTCCGGGAGTTTCCCTCACTGGCCCTAAAGGGGAACCTGGGGGCATTTTGTCAGAGAAAACTATTTACACTTTTACTGATGGCAGTCATGGTAAGTGAAAAGGTATCTGTACACTTCATTTACGCGACGTACGTCACCCACGTCCGCATCAGCGACGTCGCGTAAGACAAGTGTGAATCTAAACAAGGAATATTCATAAATTTTCTCAGAAAAATTAAATCTCTTTACGGACGTCAGCACTAACACACATCACGTACGCCACGTAAGTCTAGTATGAACGCACCTTATTCAAACTGTATTGTACTACGTAGCGTAGCAAACGCTTCAGTTCGTAGCTGTTCGTATTTTTAGAGATTTTGATCTAAATTGTAGAAATACTGTATTACGAGGTTACTTCGTTACAAAACCGAAAAATGTGTCAACCTATGAAACTGTTTTTTGTACAAAAATATTTTGATTTAAGGAAATCACTTGGATGAAGATGAGGACGACTCCTACACGGCTATGACTGTTGTATACAGAACAGTTACTGCGCTAATAAAGGTAAATACATTTTTAAAATTATATACAGGGCTGACTAACGAGTGACGTCCAAAGACAAAATAAAATTCCTTAGGTGAAGGGGTATCCAAGTCATCCCCATATATGTTAAGCGATTTTTAGTAGTTTAGGAGCTATAAGCGTTTTTAGTATTTTTTGTAAAAAATCGACCCAAGTGGCTTATTTATTTTTTATAATTTTTTGGGTTTAGTATTTTCGCAAGATTTTTATGGTTAAATGAACAATTCAAGAGCTCCTCAGGTCGATTTTTCTCGAAAATTACTTAGAACACTCATAGCTCCTAAACTACTAAAAATCGCTGAACATACATGATTGATAAGGAGGTGATTTGGATATCCCTTGACATAAGGAATCCAATTTTTGCCTTTGGACGTTAGTCTTTGAGCAACCCTATATATCACCTCTCAGTCCGACTAAAGGACTCGACAAAAACAAGTGATTTCTACATAATCCTTTTATTTAGTTTAAAGCTCTAGAATAATGCTAGTGTTAAAAAGATGATTGAAAATTGGCCTAAAAGTCCTGTTTACAAAGCAAAAAAATATCTTCATATTTCAGGTAGTGTAAAAGCTTTTTTATTAAATTTTTTTGTTGGTCATAATCATAATACATAATCTTGAAAAAGAAAACGCACTTTTAAACTGCACAATTGCAAATGAAACCACATATTACAGGGGCATTCCACAAAAACAGCAACCAATGTCCCAAACAACACTCTATGATGGCACAAACTTTAGTTTATGAAACATAGCTAAAAGAAATGCTGAATAGAATGTTTTATTTAAATAATTTCAATACTACACTATCATAATATGTCTATCTTGCGTAGACGTATTAAAATGAATACATGTTGTGATCACTTTTATGGAATGCCCCCACGATGAATTAGGCCAAAAAATCAATAACAACAAAACCTTTCCCTTTCAGCATACATCAAAAACACCTTTGGGAACCCTAGCGTACGTATTACGTGAAAGAACATTGTTATTGAGAGTTGAAAATGGATGGCAGTACGTTGTGGTAAGCGGTTTTTTGGATGTAGTCTCTTTTAACGAGTAGGTTTTAAGAGCCTTATTCTTAATCAGCGCTCATAAGTGACAGCGAGTTTGAGTTCGAATCAGAAGTGTCATTTCAGTTCAAACTGGCCTGTCAAATCCATACTTAATATTGCTTTCAAGTTTGATATCGCTTCATAAATACGAGCCTTAGAGTCGTCAAACAATCCGATAAAACCTGGTGTCAGAAATTTTAAACAGCCTAATAGTTATATCAGCTATACTAGGCCTCTTGACTTGGTTTATATTACGACCACTATCTAGTTTATTATAGACGGATGATTTAACGTGTCGTTCGAAAAATGGAATCTTTATTTTACAGACAACCAAGTGATTTAGCCTGCATTGTCCTAATTAAACCGGGGAAAATATCGCAAAATGATAAATAGGCAAACATAATCAATTTTGTGTTATTTTATTAATCTTATTTTTCAGATGGGCTCTCTTATGGAAGCTCAAGAAACTACAACAGTTACAAGTAGACCTCCACCAAGCAGAATACAACTCGATGTACCGACTAAAAGATCACCGAATGAATTGACTGTTGTAAGTAAATAATAAATTAATAGGTAACTACCTACTCAAATATAGAAATGTAATCTCGTCGTTTTTTGCCAGTTGGAAAACTATCTAATACCGGGTGTAAGGGAAAGTGTCCAATAAACTGATAGGGGTTGCTCAGTCATAGAAACTGAACAACATTTACCAGGATATTCTTCCCCAGACAGGCAGACATTTGAAAGAGTTAATTTTAATGTCTATTTATGGATTTGGTTGTTTTTGTGTTTGTCCATGGCACCCCGATACAGGGAATCCTAGTGGGCTATGAGTGTGATCGTGTTTTTTTATCTGTATCTAAAAAGACGCAGAATAAGCGGCACTTTTCAATTTTACGAACTCCATGCAGCAAAACCGATGATTTTAGAATCGCAAAATTGATCTTTGCAATTTATTGTACACAATAAAAGACATAAATAAACACAAACACAAAGAAAAATGACACAACAGGCACTGCTTATTTCTATTAAGAAATTTTATACAGCAGACCTACATAAGTGAGATTTAATTTCGAGAAGCGGATATAACGTTCACAATAATACTACTATTTGTAAAATATTACGATAACTTAAAAATACAGTATAAAGTATAACCTTTTAAAACATAAGTTAACCCACGTATTTAATCCCTATAGTGAATACTTTCTTCCATGCTGGACTGGGAGAGATAGAAAAACATAGAATGTTCCAGCTGCCCTTCCTCCCGGGCATGCTGTAGAAGACAGCAAAAGGGACTCGAGGGTTACAGTGTATTGTAATTTAGGCGATGGGCTGACAACCTGTCACTACACATTAGCAATACACATTACAATCTAAAATTGCCCTCAATTTTTGTCAGACGCGGCGAAAGCGCCTTTTACGAGGCGTTTAACGCTCTGCCTACCCAGTAAGGGATAAAGGCGTGATTTTATGTATGTATGTATGTGAATACTTATATTGATGGTAGAACAAATCCACTGAAAAGAAGAGATTCTTTCTTCAGAAATCATACGGTTAGCATGTAGTACATCATTACAAAAATATTCAGTCTTTCATATTCTCGTTGCAGATCCGTCTTGTAGCCCTCAACGAACCATTCTCCGGCAATATGCTGTCTTTCAACAAGAAGATTGGCAGAAGTTCAGCCAACTACGAATGCTATCGCCAAGCGAAGAACAGCGGCATCATAGGCAATTTTGTAGCCTTCTTGGCTAATAAGTGAGTTTAGAAAAGGTTTAGAACCATACATAGGTACCTTAATCATTATGTACCTACTATAAATATCATCTTTTTTTTTCAAATCATTAATAGGAAATGGTGAATTTACGAGTCTGTTTACTAAGGAGTAGGATTTATCTTATTTCTACTTTTAGTTAAAATGCTCCAAATTAGTTAACACAAAAGTTACCCAGAAATACTTTCAAAAACATTTAAATGCAAGCGCAATGCAAAAAAACCGGAGGGTAAAAAACTAGCAACCAAATACAAATACATTTATTATCCACATTTACAAACAAAACCTAGTTAGTTACACACATTCACAAACATTTAATATAAAATACAAACAAAGTCAGGACATTTCCAAACACAATACACATCGTCTTCCAAAAAGAAGAAATACCTATTATTATAAAACATAAAACAAAGTGGATAAAGGCGTGAGCACAGCGCATTGCTGATTTTAAGCCCACCCAAATGAAGTCCATACATAATATGTTAACAGTCCTCTTTATCAAAAGTTTACATCTGCTTATCCTGTGAATTGCTAATTTATTTTATACCTTTTTTCACAGAGTTGAAGACCTAAAAAACATAGTGAAAAACCCTCGTGACAAGGCATTGCCAGTTGTCAACCTTCACGGAGAAAACTTGTTCAAGTCTTGGCAGGACATGTTCAATGGATCAGGCGCCCATCTTGCCAAGTCAGCGAATATATTCAGCTTCAGTGGAAAAAACATCTTTATTGATCCGACTTGGTAAGATTTTCCCTAGAAATTTTATGTTATTTTAGGCCACAATGAACTATTGCTACGTTTACTTAACAATGAACATTAGTACAACTGTCACTAACTTTTTTTTTAGCTTCCCATATGTTATTTTTTTGGGAAAGTATTTTTTTTATCTCCTAAAATAATTTTCTGGTCAAAGTTGTTTTTATAGACTGAGCAACCCCTATCAGTTTTCGATACCCTGTTTTACACCTGGCATAATGTAATTCTTCCATGCTGGCCTGGGAGCGAGAGAAAAACATAGAATGTACCAGTTGCATATCCTCCCGGACATGCTGTAGAAACCAGCTAAGGGATCCGAGGGTTTCAGTATATTGTTATTCAGGCGATGGGCTGGCAACCTGTTACTACAGCAATATACCTACAAATCTATCTTAAATTACCCTCAAAACTTTGTCAGACGTGGCGGAACCTTTGTTTAGATCGTTTACGTTTTGCCTACCTGTGATTGTATGTATAATGTGATTTATACCGGATGTAAGGGATAGCGTCCCACAAACTGATAGGGGTTGTTCAGTAAACGAAAATGAACAACGTTCATTGGGAATTTTTTTTAAGAGATGAAAAAAAAATTACCTTCCAATACAAAATTACCACCTCGATCAGACAATTTGTATGAAAAACCAGAACTTTCTTTTAAAATTCGTTAAAAAAATCCTGGTGAAATGTTGTTCAATTTCGTTGATTGCGCAACCCCTATCAGATTTCGGGACGCTATCCCATTACATCCGGTATAAATTACATTATATAGGTACATACAATCACAGGTAGGCAGAGCGTAAATGATCTAAACAAAGGTTCCGCCACGTCTGACAAAGTTTTGAGGATAATTTAAGACAGATTTGTAGGTATATTGCTGTAGTGACAGGTTGCCAGCCCATCGCCTGAATGACAAAATACTGAAACCCTCGGATCCGCTAGCTGGTTTCTACAGCATGTCCGGGAGGATATACATACATACATATAATCACGCCTTTATCCCTAATAGGGTAGGCAGAACGTAAACGACCTAAAGAAAGGTCGTTCCGCCACGTCTGACAAAGTTTTGAGGGTTGTTCAAGATAGTGTACCGTCTCCTGCCACCGCCACTAGCGCCACTCGCCGGATGTAAAACTTAGAGAACAATTTGATTGCCTCTTATTTTATTTTAACTTCTATGCTGGACTGGGAGAGATAGAAAAACATAGAATGTTCCAGCTGCCCTTCCTCCCGGGCATGCTGTAAAAGTCAGCAAAAGGGACTAGAGGGTTACAGTGTATTGTAATTTAGGCGATGGGCTGACAACCTGTTACTATAGCAATACACATTACAATCTCAAATTGCCCTCAATTTTTGTCAGACGTGGCGAAAGCGCCTTTTATGAGGCGTTTAACGCTCTGCCTACCCCGTAAGGGATAAAGGCGTGATTTTATGTATGTATGTATGTATGTTATTTTATTTTATAATATTTTTATGATGTTCTTCAACATGATTAGTTGACTAATATTTAATTTATATTTAACAAAGACTTTTAAGATTTCTAAACAAGTATAAACTATACATTCTATTATTAAAGTATTTAACTGTTTAAGACGCTTGTCAAACTTCAGGCTAATTGAAAAAGTTCAGTGTTGGAGCGAAAGCTTGTATTCATGTTTTGGTGACAAAAACGTTGTGAAGTTTATAAATAAACCGACTCAGTGTGTAAAACGTGAATGAAGTTTTATTAATCAGTTCTTCCTGAAGACCAATAGTCTTTTACAATAGATTTGCAGGAATATCCCTATCCCTTACAGCCGATATGAAAATGATATTGATATGAATTTTCCATTTTTTTATATTGCAGGCCAGAAAAAGCCGTCTGGCATGGCGGTAACTTGCAAGGCGTGCGTTCACCTCAAGCATTCTGCGATGAGTGGCAGAGCGAGAGGCAGCGAGACCAGGGAGTAGCGTCTTCTCTACAGCATTACCAGTTATTGGGGCAAGATATGTGAGTACGGAACACAATAAAAATAATAATTTAGGTACATACAAAACATATAGTCACGCCTGTAAGTATCCCGTAGTAATGGGGTAGGCAGACCGTAAACAATCTAAACATAGGTTGTTCCGCCACGTCTGACAAAGTTTTGACGGTTATTTAAAAAGAAAATCGAATCATTAACAACCCCCATAGTTTCCAATCATGTACGCAATATTATTTCCAAAAACCAACATGGTTTTCACAGCGGTAGATCAATTCAGACTAACGTGGTTTCTTACATTGCAGATATAAGTAAAGCGATCGACAATGGACAAGAAGTTCACGCTATTTATACAGACTTTAAGAGTGCGTTTGACAAAGTTGATCATCTTTTACTCTTGCAAAAGCTAAAATCTTGCGGAATATGCGGTTCACTGTTCAACTGGTTTAGATCATATTTGGAGTACAGAACACAACTAGTTACCACTAATGGATACAAATCCCACACATATTATACTACATCAGGGGTCCCACAAGGTTCGCACTTAGCACCAATTCTATTTCTTTTATTTATTAATGATATCTGTTCAGTCATACAACACTCTAAATTCTCCTTGTTCGCTGATGATTTAAAGTTATACATCACCGCATTACCAACAGCTTGTGATCTTCTGCAGTCTGACCTGGATCGCGTTTGGGATTGGTGCATCTCCAACAACATGATCTTTAATATAAACAAATGTTATCACATCAAATTTACTCGGAAAATAATTCCACATAATTTTGTTTACAAGCTCAACGGCGTACAACTGCAAGAGGTTCACGAAATTCGAGATTTGGGTGTTGTGTTAGATAGACCCCTTACTTTCAACCCTCATATAGATATAGTTGTTCGGAAGTCATGCAAAATGTTAGGTTTTATTAAAAGAAACACAAAAGATTTCCGTTTACCAAAGACAAAGATAATATTATTTAACGCTTTAGTACGCAGTCAGTTAGAATTCGCGAGTGTTGCTTGGAACCCCATGTATAGTGTGTCTTCACAACGTATAGAATCAGTCCAAAGATCATTTACACGACATCTTGCTTTAATACACCAGGTATTTCACACAGAGTACCCTATGACCAGCGCTTATCACATTTCAAAATAGCTACACTCAAATCCCGTCGGAATAAGCATGATTTGGTATTTCTGCATAACATTATTAACTCCAAGATATACTGCCAAGATATTCTAAAACAAATTTCCCTAACAGTACCATATAAATACCCTAGATACCCTATTAAAAATATTCTACATGTTCCTTACTGTCGCACCAATGTCGGTGTTCATTCGCCTATAATACGAATGTGTAGGTCTTATAATGAAATTAGTTATAAAAACGACAGTATAGATGTATTTAGCAACTCACTTCATAATTTTAAACGTAATGTTTCAACGATCATGAATACCTTTTACTCACTTGACCTCAATTGATCTCAACTAAATTAGTTTAGTGTATTTCTAATTAATATTTTTTTATAATACTTACATAGTTTTAAGTTTTTAATTTTAAGATTAGTTTACTGTTGTTGTAGTGAACGATGTGTACACCTCTAATTGTCACTCAAATTAGAAATGTATTATTATTTTGTTTGTACCCATGAATGCAAAATTTGACTGATGTTGGTGTTCCTATTTGTAATAAAATAAAAATAAAATAAAATAAGATAGATTTGTAGGTATATTGCTGTAGTGACAGGTTGTCAGAACATCGCCTAGATTGCAATATACTGCAATATATCATCGGAGCCCTTAGCTGATTTTTACAGCATGCCCTGAAGGAAATGCAGCTGGTACATTCTATGTTTTTCTCTCGCTCTCAGTCCACTATGGAAGAAAGGTACTTCATATTAGCAAAATTTTAAAAAAGGCCTGATAATGCGAAGTTGTGGTAGGGGTACGGAATATTGCGGAGGATACAGCAAGAGAACGCACAAAATCTTCTTCTGCTATCGTGTTGATCATCTTCTGTCGTGTGGGTATCAAGTCTATCGACCCGATGAACCCTGGTGTCAGAGTTTTTAAACCGCCTTATAGCACAGCTAATAGGCCTCTGACATGGTTTGTGTAAGGACCACTATCAAAGGCAGCGACCGGGACCGACGGCTTAACGTGCCCTCTGAAGCACGGAATCCATTTTCTTCCGGACAATTTAGCTTGCATTGTCCTAACCAAACTGGGGAGAATCTCACAAAGTGATAAATAGACAAATATCAACTTTGTGTTTCCCCCCCTGGGAAACTAACCCAGGACCTCATGATCGTGAGCCCAAGGCTCTGACCACTATACCACGACAGTTATCGTGTCGATGACAAGACAACACCTTGTCTTTTTACATACATACATACATATAATCACGCTTTTATCCCTAATGGGGTAGGCAGAGCGTAAACAACTTACACAAAGGTCGTACCGCCACGTATGACAAAGTTTTGAGGGTTATTTAGGATAGATTTGTAGGTATATTGCTGTAGTGACAGGTTGTCAGCCCATCGCCTAAATTGCAATATACTGAAACCCTCCGATCCCTTAGCTGGTTTTTACAGCTTGCCCGGGAGGAAATGCAGCTAGCACATTCTATGTTTTTCTTTCGCTCCCAGTCCAGCATGGAAGAACTCCTTGTTTTTGTTGTTCTTTAAATTTCCCTTACCCAGCAGTCCGCATACCTGACTGCGTTAACTGCCTCGTGGTCTAATGGCTAGTGCCATGGAGTTCCGATCCGCAGGTCCTGTGTTCGATTCCCAGGGGGGAAACACAAAGTTGATATTTGAGAATTCATCACTTTGTGAATTTTTCCCTTGTTTGGTTAGGACATTGCAGGCTGAATCACCTGATTGTCCGAAAATAAAAACATTTCGTGCTTCGGAGGGCACGTTAAACCGTCGGTCCCGGTCACTGTCTTTGATAGTGGTCGTTACTCAAACCATGTCAGAGGCCTGATAGTTGTGCTACTAGGCGGTTTAAAAACTCTGACACCAGGGTTCATTGGGTCGATAGACTCGATACCCACTCGACAGAAGAAGAAGAACCTGACTGCGTTATCGGTTGTCTGCATTATCTGCTCTCGCGAGCAAGCACACACAGTATCTGACGAATGCTGCTTTGCCATACTTGTGTGTGTAAACCGTACCTACACGCACTTTACCTTAGTGTACGTCAGTTTGTACTATAGTAATCCTGTAGTTACTCACACAGGGGCGCGTGTTCGTACGCACAACTACAAGTTTGGTCAAGCGGCAGTCGTGGTATAAAATACTATTAAGGCACAGTTATATAAAACTTTCTTCACCACTGTTTTTTTTTTCAGATACCCCTGTGATAGTAAACTAATAGTGCTGTGCGTAGAAGCTACAGCTGTAAGAAGACGTCAAAGGCACGTTGTGTAAGTACCGATCAATTTCTATTATGGGTGTAAAGGACAACGTCCCACAAACTGACAGAGGCTGCTCAATCAATGACATTGAACAATTTTCACCCGAAAATTCCTTCAGAAAAAATAAGGCTTTCCTATACAAATTGTCTGATCGAGGTAGTCATTTTGTAAGGGAGTGTCAAAAAATTGATTCATTTCCTAAAAGACTTTCCTGTTAAAAGTTGTTTAGTTTTGTTGACTGAGCAATCCATATCAGTCTGTATCGGTACGCTGTCCCTTACACCCCATATGTTAAAGCCTAAAATGACTTGCATCATCATCTTCCTAGCCTTATCCCGTATCTCACGGGATTTCGTCTAATCTAGGGGATTGAACGAGGGTACTGGTTTTAACACAGAGCGACTGCCATCTGACATCCGCAACCCAGAAGGGCAACCAGACCCAATCCTCGATTAGGACAGAGTTTTCAAGCCGTTAATGCTTAGCACTGACCTCTGACATGGCTTAATGACTAATATCTACGGTATTAAACGATATTAATTGGGACTAACGGCTTGACATGCCTTCCGAAGCACAGAAAAAGCGCCGAATAAACGTACATATAAAATTCGGAAACCGAAAAACACATTGGCACTTGGGATTCGAACCACAACCTTCCCGCTCAGGAGGCAGCGGCCCTATCCACTAAACCATCGGGCTCTGTGATGACTGGCATCTAATCTTTATTTCTATTTGTTCACAGATCCAGAAATCGAGCTCATAGCAGTCATAGCACCAGACTAGCACAAATGAATACAAATAAATTATCTAGGTTATAGCAGGATTAAAATAGTTTAGTTTATCTTATATGACTATGATTGTTGTAGCAAGGTTGTTTAAAATAAAGAAGTGTGTTTTCAAGTGAGAATTCAGGAATAACTATAGATGTGTTGTCTTTGCATGTAAAAATGATGATGAAAATGCAGACTAGGGTAGAATAAGTTTTGTCTAGTTATAAATAACTAGTATTAACTGAGATTCATTACAGGTTATCATTGTCAATCTCAACTAAATTTAACTAGTTAAGAAAGTCTTTTAAAATTGGTTCAGCTATTATTTTTATTGCTGAAAATAACCCTTGACAAAGGGCTCGATTCTAGATACCACCGATTAAAGAAAAAAATTAACTCAAGCTGTCACTTTAAGACTAAAAAAAAATTAAAGACAAGAGATTAATTTCTCCGGTTTTAGATTTATAATCTGTGCATTATGCATTATCTGTCACTTTTATCCGCCATGTCATTATAACGGCGGATAAAATTCTGGGGAAACGTCAAATGCACGCCAAAATCTTATGGACAAAGCAACAAACCATATAGTATACCTATCATTACTCAATTTTATTATTCCGATACTGACAGATAGATTTTAATTAAAGCTTTGGCCGGTGACATCTAGAATCGAGCCCAATAACAATGTTTTTTTAAGACCAGTGAATCCTTGTGTCTCTGTGTTACTCACAATGTCTAAATATTGCGGGCATATACATATACCTCAAAATATACGTAATAGAATATTGAATTGTAATGTAAATAACAACAGCTGTTATGATACAAAATTAATTCTAGGTTAAGTTAGAGAAATTAATGTAAAACGGTGTCGTCTAAAAATGTCTAATTTGAAACAGAAAAACGTTGCTAGACAGACGTTAGTCAACCGTTTATTTTTCTTATTCCATTAAGAATCTGAAGTTCTTCTTGACATAAAGTTCGTTTAAATGTGTTAGCCTGAATAGTCGCCATTTTATGTTAGACTTAAAATAATAATATCTGACTCACCTATTTTTTTATCTTTCTGTTCTACAAACTTGTATTATTATTACAATGTTGTTAGAAATAACGTGAAAAACGTAAATAGACGCATCAGGTCGAGCTACCCTAATAACATAATCAGTAAATGATAATTATTCAGGGTGTAACAGAAATATACATACATACATACATAAAATCACGCCTTTATCCCTTACGGGGTAGGCAGAGCGTAAAACGCCTCCTAAAAAGGCACTTTCGCCACGTCTGACATAAATGGAGGGCAATTTTAGATTGTAATGTGTATTGCTGTAGTGACAGGTTGTCAGCCCATCGCCTAAATTACAATACACTGTAACCCTCGATTCCCTTTTGCTGACTTCTACAGCATGCCCAGGAGGAAGGGCAACTGGAACATTCTATGTTTTTCTTTCTCTCCCAGTCCAGTATGGAAGTGAACAGAAATATACCTAAAATATATCTTAAATAACCCTGAAAACTTTGTCAGATGTGGCGGCATGACATTTATTTAGGTCGTTTACGCTCTGCCTACCCCATTAGGGATAAAGGCGTGATTATATGTATGTATGTGTATCAGAAAGGGTGTATGCACCCTGATGTATATGAATCTGCCCATGAAACTGACCAACTTTTCTCAAAAAACATAGATCCAAAATGCAACAATTTTTTTTGGGTCCTATACTAAATGTGCTCTAAGTTATTGCATGGAAGAATATAATGTATGGAAGGCAATACACCAACTTTTTTCTTTTTTCGACCTAACATTATACTTGGGAATAGTTGTTCAGTTTTTTGGGCAAATTCATATCCCTTAGAGTGCACCCCTTGTGTTACACCTTGTAGTATACGGGGCGTAATGGACAGCGTCCCGCAAACTGATCGGGGTTACTCAGTCAATTAACTGAACAACTACTCGTAGGATATTTTATTCGGGAAGTGAAAATAAATTGGTCTTCCATACAAGTTGTCTGATTGAGTTGTTCATTTTGTATGGGAAGGTCAAATTATGTTTCAACACCTGAAAGGATTTCCCGATGAAAGTTGTTCAGTTTCATTGACTGAGCAACCCCTATCAGTTTGCGGGACTCTGTCCCTTACACCTGGTATATGTACGTATTTTTACAGTATCAGGCTTGAAATAGTAGGTAATTTTACTTTTTGGCTACTTTACAATCTTTGCAATGAGTAGAGACAGATACTCTTAATCGTGTTAAAAAATATTAAATTTATTTTCATCGCATTCTCATTAATAAGAACTACATTAAAAATTAAATTTAAGAACCAAAACTAATGTTATATTCAGTGACAACGCTTATTACCATTTTGTTATTTTTTTCTCATCAACAGAACATTACCAGGTGTAAGGGACAGCGTCCCGTAAACTGATAGGGGTTGCTCAGTCCACGACACTAAACAACCTCCACCAGGAAATTCTTTCAGGAAGAGCAAAATAAATTTGTCTTTTGCATAAAAAAAATCTGATTGAGGTGAACATTTTGAATGGAAAAGCCAAGTTTTATGTTCACTTTCTGAAAGAATTTTCTGGTGGAAGTTGTTCGGTGTCGTTGACTGAGCAACCCCTATCAGTTTGCGGGATGCTGTCCCTTACACCCAGTATTTAAATTAGATTTAAGTAATGTAAAACCATTGTTATATTTTAGTGCCATAACGCTTATTACAATTTTTATTATTTTTATAGTTAAACAATGACAAATAAAGAAGAATTAAAACTAATTCATATTTCTATTCTATTGTTACACCATAGTCAACCATCATCTCCCTAGTCTTATGCCGTTTGTCACGGGGTCGACTACCTAATATAGGGGATTGAATGAGGGTACTGGTTTTTAGACAGAGCGACTACCATCTGATCTCCGTAACCCAGAAGGGAAACCAGACCCAATATTAAACGATATTAACCGGGACCAACGACTTAACGTGCCTTCCGAAGCACGGAGAAAGCACCGATTAAACGTACATATGAAATTGGAAAACCGACAAATACATTGGTACGAGACTGGATTCGAACCACGACCTCCCCGCTAAGGAGGCAGCGGCCCTTTCCACTACACCATCGGGCTCTCACACCATACTTTATTTTATGACCTAATATTGAAATATTACAGAACACAGCGAATACCTACTACACAAATGAAATAACGTCACACATACAAGGCTAAGAGAGGTTTGTACAGTAGACTGTGCGTTACAGTAATTACCCTGACACACACATACATGATATCGCACCCATAAGTAGACTCCTCGCGAAAACGGAGTCAAAGACGCATGGGGACTTGCTACACACCCCACTTTAACATTTCGTAGCATCTTTTCAACTTTCGCAAATCGACGCGATGCAAAGCTCTTGCCTCTCACAGGCGGCCACATTCTACAACCTTTCTCATAATATATTTCTGCTCCAACATCTGTGAATCTCTTAAAACAACCCCCAATAAAACGTTCACTCGATTGATAACGGTACTTTCTGTATCGTGGTTTCATTAAACTATTTTCTACTTCCACTGTAGTTGCGACGTGCTCCGAAACCTCTTTTCTGTGCCTATGAAGAAAACTGTAGGATTTCTTAGCGCTTCCACGAATTTCTACGTCTGAAAGGAAAACTATTTCATTTTCCTCGTCTCTTTCAATACCTTCAGTTCTCCGTAGAGAAGTTTTATTTCCACCATAACAATGTGACCTGAAATATGCCTTAGTGCCTTTCATTACGTGTTCTTTAGCGTCAAAAGCGTGAAAACAGCCAGGTATATGAGGGATGTCACGTTGGTGCCAGCCACAGGAAAAACACTTAGCAATAAGGTTACTCTCATTATAAGAACGGTAGATTGGTTTATTTGAGTAAAGATTAATGTCAATGGGATGTGGCAGAACTTGCTGATTACTATTTGTGTTTAGCGACGTATTATATGGATTTGGTGTAACTTGATCATTTCTAAAATGAAAAGATTCAAAAGTCGATGGAGTGGAATGAGTAGAGCTTTGTATTGCGCTGTCTTCTTCTGTTTTAGTATCAAGTGTCAACGATGATGAAGAGATAGGTTTCTCTAGTATGTTTATTTCTTCGCTAGGGGTTTTACTTGTTGAGGCTTCTTGCAACATATTAGCCTTCTCCAGACCTTTATTTAAATCTATCACCACTTTAAGGCCTTTTTTTGATTTCAAGCTTTTTGTAGTGGCACTAGTAAGATGGTTTCTATCGAAGTAGAGTTGTATAAACTTCTGAGGATCCCTTTGAAACATAGTTTTCAAAATCAGCTTTGCGCTCACTTGAGATGACTTTAACACCGTTGTTTCTGATGTGAAAGTCGGCCATGCTTCTCCAAAATATACAGTTAAAACTAAAGGTAATGTTGATGACGGAAACTTAGTTGTAAAAGTTTCGTTAGTTAGGTTTATAGGAGTAACATATCTATGGTTAAATGTTCGTTTACTTGATTCTAGCCATTCCGGTTGGAAATCTAATAACGATAATATTTTTGAAGTATCCCATACGTGTAATTCTGTGTCGCTTACACTATCTCTTCTAGTAAAAGTTGTTGTCATTCTAGATCTCAAATATTTTTTGTATTTAATTTCGTATGGATCCAAGTATATAAATGTCTTTAATTTAGTTCGATGCGGGTGTATGGAGCGTTTCATATAGTACATAATGGAAACATTATCAGCCCGTCTTCTAAATCTTGGAGTTCTATGTAAAATACGTACTTTTTGGGAGCACGTGCTGCAGTTTTCGTAAAACTGTGACTTACGACACTGTACTGTATTTGTAAAAATTAAACACGTAAAATACCACAATAGGAAAATGTTCATTTTCATTAGCTTTTGTCATTAATTTTACATTTTATCCGAGATAACCAAGAATGCAATAAACCATCAACAGATGTTTATTTATCAACAATGCCACCTTGACACGGTATTTTGAAGGAGATACTTACAAAAAGACTTTTTGAACTTTGGAAGCCATTATTTGGAATAGGTATTATTTCTTTGGTATTTTCTTTGTTATAACTTGTAGGAAGGATCGACCATCATCATCATCTCCCTAGCTTTATTCTGTATCTTACGGGTTCAGCTACAATAGCACAAAATCGCCGTTAAAGCTCAAAGGTAGGATTTTTTTTAAATCTTTATTATGAAACCGCTTCAGAATTGTGCGAACTCAGCCAAATTGGCTAACCAAAGCCAGTCTAATATTCACATTTATGGAAGACTTTCGGTAAAAGTTCCAAAAGCACAGACTACCTCAAGCAGAGACACCATCCGCGAAAATTCACGTGAGTATTTTGTCGTAATATTTATGGGCAGTATTTTACATACATACATACATATAATCACGGCTTTATCCCTAATGGGGTAGGCAGAGCGTAAACAACCTGAACAAAGGTCGTTCCGCCGCGTCTGACAACGTTTCGAGGGTTATTTTAAGATAGATTTGTATATTGGTATATTGCTGTAGTGACAGGTTGTCAGTCCATCACCTAAATTACAATATACTGAAACCCTCGGATCCCTTAGCTGGTTTTTACGGTATGCAGCTGGCCCATTCTATGATTTTCTCTCGCTCTCAGGCCATGGAAGAAAAATTTTAACAGTAACAGTAGGCAGTATTTTAACAAACATTAAAAATATTTACTAAATCACACCTACCTGAAATCCTGTGAAGAGTGGCAGGAGAGGAAAATGTTATCATATTATTAGGTAAATAATTTATTATAAATGTAAATAAGATAAAAATAATCTTGATGGTTAGTCAGCTTATCGCCTTACATCGAAAGAAAACGGCTGGTGCTGCAAATGATTCGTACCTACATTATATTATTATTACTTTATAAAATTTAATAATGAACACTCACTTTGGAATATAAGTCGCGTACTTCACGACATGTTTCGGGACGTTCGGAGTCCCTTCATCAGGTTGAGTACGTAGGCCACCGCCGGCGCAGTCCGGGATTCTCCACCCACGTTCACAGAGGCGGGACGCGGCCAGGTACACAAATTTAAGTTTTAATAGTTTGATTATATTATTTTCATTACATTCTGGAGGCACTACATAAATAATCATTATCAATTCACCATTGTCAGAGTGACTATATGCACTGTAGTCTGTGTACAAAGGCTCATTTGCAATAAGAGGGGTTGGAATGAGCTGTTCTAATGCATCTTGGCTCCCGAACCCACCTCTTGCACTAGCTGCAGAATTGCAATGGCCACCGTCTTTGGAAAACCAAAATTTTATAGACGCAATTTCCTTGCAGAAGTCTACTTACTATCTAAAGTTAATAGTCGAGTAAATGGTTTCAAGTTCTGCAAGATCTCTGATTCAACGCCTTAAATTATGTGAAGTACAGGTTGTTTTATCTCATGACTGCCGTTCGGCCATCTTTGTGAACACGCGTCCCTATATTAAACGTAATTACAGGTTTACTATGCCAAACTCATATCATAGACAACGATTAATTATGTAAATTTAACAAAAGCTTGAAAATAAACAGCTATATTGAAAGCGCGATCTAATCGTCGGGCAGAAGATTGTCTTTAAAATTTTCCATTTTCTACATTGAACATTACCTACCGCTCAATAAATAAAAGACTACAAAACCCATATCGTAGTAAAATATTCCGGGAGGTTATAAATTTGAGCAGTATATCGAAATTCGATATGCAAATATGCGTACGCAGAATCACAAGGGGAAAATAAAAGAAAGAAGAAACAAAAATATGGTAATCAAATGTACTGAACTCGCTGTTATATCAAATGCTACGAAATTTTACTTCGCCTACAAAGAAAATACTGCTTTCTTCTATTTCTTATTCATTGATTTTGGCAGGACATTCCTGGAATTTATGCTTTGGATTTTCATTTTATTTTATACTAGCTGTGCCCGCGACTTCGGAAAACACGCAGTGTCGAACATACTGAAAACGCTTCTCCGCGCGTAGGAGCGAGATCTGCTAACCCGCGCGCGGAAGCGTGTTTCGCATTGTCTGATCTTTGTTTTTGTATGGAAAACACAATTCAGTGCGCGAGCTAGCAGACAATCAACGACTCAGTCAACGACACTGAACAGCTTCCACAAGGAAATGCTTTCCGGAAGAGAAAAAAAACCGGCTTTTCCATACAAAATGTTCACGTCGCTCAGACAATTTGTATGGAAAAAATATTTTTGTTTTCACTTTGTTACAAAAAAAAACTGAGAACGAGACATTTCCTCGAATATATAATAATAAATATTATTATTATTCTTTATCATCAATACATAGTATAAAACAAAGTCGCTTCCCGCTGCCTGTATGTATGCTTAGATCTTTAAATCTACACTACGAATTATGATGCGTTTTTTTTTAAATAGATAAAGTGATTCAAGAGGAGGGTTTTAACTGACTTTTTACCAGGGAACTGAAGGCCGGAAGAGAGAGGGAAGTGAGGTCCGAGAGGGAGAGGGCAGTGAGGAACGAAAGTGATGCCACGAAAGTAAGATTACTTTATAAGGCTTTACTTTTCTGGGCTGGACGAAGTCTGCCGGAATACTGGCAGATCCCGCTCCTATGCGCGAAAATGCGTTTTCAGTACCTATGTTCGACACTGCTTGTTTTCCAAACAAACCTGACATACGAAGTCACAGCTAATAATTTAATATTTTCTTCACTACTGCTTCCTAATTTCATTTGATCTGCCTTATTGAAATCCATCGAGTTATAAATATATATCCTCACAAAATACCTATCATCTGTATATAACCAATCAAAAGAGTGTAATCGAACTCCACTACACGGCAATGGCAAAGAGCCAAAAGAGCTATATTTTGTCAATAGAAGCCAGCTAGCTGGTTCTTTACGGCTTAGTCCTGGCCATAAATATAAAAAATATATGGATTTAATAAGGGATTAATCTTCTTCTGCCTTCTAACTGCCTCCGTCGTCTAGTGGTAGTGCCATGGACTCCTGATCCGGAGGTCCCGAGTTTGATTCCCAGGGGGGAAACACAAAGTTGATATTTGAGAATTTATCACTTTGTGATTTTTTCCCCAGTTTGGTTAGGACATTGCAGGCTGAATCACCTGATTGTCCGAAAAAGAAAAGATTTCGTGCTTCGGAGGGCACGTTAAGCCGTCGGTCCCGGTCGCTGTCTTTGATAGTGGTCGTTACTCAAACCATGTCAGAGGCCTGATAGTTGTGCTACTAGGCGGTTTAAAAACTCTGAAAGCAGGGTTCATCGGGTTTATAGACTCGATACCCACTCGACAAACAGATGACAGAATGTAAAGAGATCAACGTTAATAGAAGAGTTTTGAGCTCATATTGAAATTCTTACATTTAGTTTTATACATTGACTTTTAATTGTTGGAAAACCCTTGGGAAAATCTTAAATAAGTTTAGGTGACAGGATTTTTTTATTTCATGAGAAGAAAAATGGAATACATAAAACTTCAATTTAAATGTGCAGGCAGTCTCATCATGGATTTCCGTTCTCATCTCGGAAAGAAAACATGTACACGTTACGCATACATACATATAATCACGCCTTTATCCCTAATGGCGTAGGCAGACCGTAAACGACCTAAACAAAGGTCGTTCCGCCACGTCTGACAATGTTGATGGTTATTTAAGATAGATTTGTAGGTATATTACTGTAGTGACAGGTTAGCATCCCACCACCTAAATTGCAATATACAGAATCCCTCGGATCCCTTAGCTGGTTATTACAGCATGCCCGGGAGGAAATGCAACTGGCACATTCTATGTTTTTCTCTTGGTCCTAGTCCAGCATGGAAGATCAAGTAGGTATCTATAGTTACAACTTAACCTACTACTAAAACAACAAAACATTTGCAGTGTTCGCAAACCTTCTTCTTCTTCTTAGCAACTAGGTTTTTTGAGTCGAACAACGAATCAATGAACCCTGGTATCAGAGTTTTGAAACGGCCTAGTAGCACAGCTATTACATGCATGGACATGGTCTTCTTTTTAGCGAGTGGATTCTCGAGTCAAACGACCCGATGAACCCAGGTGTCACAGTTTTCAAACCACCAAGCAGAACAGCTATTAGGCCTCTGACGTGGTTTGAGTATCGACCACTACCAAAAACAGAGAACGGAGCGACGGCTTAACGTGCCCTCCGAACTACAAAATCCTTTTTCTTTTTGGACAATTAGGTGATTCAGCCTGCAATGTTCTAACCAAACTGGGGAAAACCTCACAAAATAATAAATTGAATTCAATCAACTTTTTATTCCCCCTTGGAAATCGAACCCAGGATCTCCGGATGAGAAGCCCATGACCAAGGAGGCAGTTCGTTAACCTAATGTACTATTTATTATTCTGTGACCAAAGTTTCAGTATCGCCACGTGTGTGTACCGACTACGTCAGAAAAACGTATCCAATATTGCCCTAAACGCCACGCCAATATTTTTATCGTGGGCCAACGCCAAGGGCTTATTGGGCCAACATGTGACTGCCATCAATCAACGTCGGCGCTTTGTAGGCCAATATCCACTTAGCCATCTCACCTGCCCCGGCCAATGAGAAGAATGCTTTCTATACAGCCATTGAGAAGGCAATAATACATCAAATACGTGACAGCGTTCATTAGAGTAAGTCATCAATCGTGTATCGTCAGGCTAGCTTTCAGTCTGTTCTTGGAAGGGTGGTATTGAAACTACTTACTATACGCATTCGTATCATAACGACTGTGTGGCTAAAAAAAAACAACACTTGATTGTTTACAAAAAGTTGCTCATTTGACTAGTATTCGTTATCCCTAAATGCGAGATTTTAAAAACAGGAAATGCCTCATCAAGTCATACATACATACATATAATCACGCCTTTATCCCTAGTGGGGTAGGCAGAGCGTAATCGACCTAAACAAAGGTCGTTCCGCCACGTCTGTTGAAGTTTTGAGGGTTATTTAAGATAGATTTGTAGGTATATTGCTGTAGTTTATTGTTTATTTATTTATTTATGAGCCTGTGAGACAATGGGACACATTGCAGGGCAAAGGCGTCTCTACCTTCCTACCACTTATCACGATCCATTGATAGCACTCGCCATTCTTTTTGGTATGCGTCCAATTCATCGCGCCACCTCTTTCGGGGTCGTCCACGTCGCCTTATTGCGTTTGGTTCCCATTCAGTGGTAATTTTAGCCCATAAAACATTCGGCATACGGTTGACGTGGCCAGCCCAGTCCCACTTTAGGTAGGCAGCCTTCTGAGCTACGTCAAAAAAATTGTTTGGGAACGCAGCACTGAGTTCCGAACTCGGTCGATCAGTTTGAGTCCAACAATACTGCGTTCCATATTACGTTGGCAAACCTTGAGTCTGTATTTTTGAACATCGGTCAAAAACCAGGTTTGAGCTCCATAGGTAAGGATGGGAAGAATGCACACATCCATGAGTTTACGCTTTAATGTAAGGGGCAATTCACCTTTTATAAGGTCTTTCATCGCCCAATAGCTCTTCCAGGCGTTTTCAGTTCGTCTTTCGACTTCCTTGTCTTGTCTCGCCTGGAAAGAGACTATTTGGCGTAAGTAAAGGTACTCATGAACATATGCTATTTTCTCCCCACCCACTTCCACAATTCGCTCGGCGCTGTTAGTCATAACCTTGGTCTTTGATATGTTCATACTTAATCCAACCTCAAGGCTCGCCTTGCTGAGATCTTGGATCTGTTGTAGCTCAGAGGCTTTTGAGGAGAAAATAACGATATCATCCGCGAAACGAAGGTTGGTAAGCTTTGCGTAACCTACGAACGAAACGAAACGAACGAAAGCTAAGTATAATGGCTGATATATTCGTGATGCTTTTCAATTATATGATTAAGGGCGAGTAGACGGTCAGTAGTTGACAAACCTGGACGGAAACCTGCCTGTTCAGGCGGTTGAGTTTTATCGAGCATACCAGATACGCGTCTCTCAATTACCTTAATAAATGCGTTATAAAGGTGTGAAATTAGGCTTATAGGTCGGTAATTTCCGATGTCTGATCTGTCGCATTTCTTATGCAGAAGAATGATCTCACCATGACAGAACTTATCTGGAAACGATCCCGTCTGTAATATAGAGTTAAATAAATTTGTCAAGTGCGGCAGTAGTACAGACTCACCAATCTTAAGGGCTTCTGTGGAGATGCCATCATATCCGGGGCTTTTATTGTAGTTCATTTTAATGAGCGCATAATGAACCTCGTTCCCGTTTATGGGAGGAATGTCGTCAGGACATGAGTAATCCGAAGCTGGTTCTGATTTATCGGTATTTGTATATTGTATATTGTTGCTCATCAAGTCATCAACTATGAAATAGGGTCCAACTTAACAAAACAGCATAATCACTAATACAGGGTGTAAAATAAGTTTCTTCTATTGATATCTAACAACTTTCCTAAAGCATAAAAAATTGTATCTTCTCAATACAAATAATGCTCTCCTCATCTGCAATTTTGTATAGTCAAGGCTAAATTTTATGTCGAGTTTTTTTTTTGGGAAATTGTTTGTTATTGTTAGTATAACATTTGGTTCAAAATAAACCCTGTATAACCTACCCTAAACAACGCGTCAAAAATGCTTTTTGTATGAAAATACACAAATTAATAATTTCAATATTTTTTTAATTCGATTAGTTACATACCTATACAGAGTGTAAGGCAGTACTTACCTCACAACACAACAAGCCAGAAATAATCTCACAACTCCACGGGTGGATGTCCACGTGCGGAGTTGTGATATTATTTCTGGCGCATCAACGTCTGATTTGGACAGACAGTTCACTGAAGAGTACACTCGCTAACAGAGATTTATAATGCATGGTCAAGTCTGAAACGTCGACTGTCAACTAACCAAGCTTAATTTAGGAATATGTATAAATTGAAAATAACTGACCAAAACAGGAAAAACTACTAAAAACTGAAATATTTGTCAGTCTATTGTACCTAGTAAATGGTGTTGTTAATTCAGTAAAGTAAATTTTCTTAGAATCGTCTCTTTAAAGAATATTCATATTTATTTATTGCGAATCACATGGTACATTAAGATGTTATACTATTGTAAAGTCCAACGCATGATACCTCTTTTAATAGGTATTACAATATTTGTGAAAGTGTATATATATATGATAATATGGTACCGATTCCGGACACAATGTAACTAAATCTTGACTTAAATTGTTGCCGTCTCTGTCTGTTTTCTCAGAATTGAAAATGGCGCAGGTAACGATATAAGTCAAGATTTTGTGATTTTGTGCGCATACAAATATCGGTTTTGGCAGACATCTGACGCAATTGCAATATTGTTTGCGATGAACTAGTCTGACGTATAATTCTCTCTTCTCAAGCCAGGTTTCAAAATTGTTTCGGTCTTTAAATAAACACTGAAGTCAAAATTCAAATGTGCATACATTTCACAGCATCCACTGTAGTCTGACGTGGATAAATTGAACTTTGACTCAGTGCTTTGGAAAGTAGTCAAAACTGCAAAGCGCTTTGTCTCGCCAAACGTTCTACGTAACGATGACTGTTGTATTACGATACGACTTCTTGGTGATTTATGTTGAGTATTACAAATTACTAAGTCAAAAAATAATAAATCATGTTTATTTTTTTATTATAGTATTAATTTTAAAAAATAGAGTCAATTTGAAATCTCTTAAAGTTGCGTCTTCATTGCTCTGCAACAACCTTAATTTGTATGACATCTGCATAAATACAGATCTTACCAAGCATAACTGGAATACTTCTGAAAAATCTTGTACACACATATAATTACGCCTTTATCTCTAATTCGGTAGGCAGAGCGCAAACGACCTTAACAAAGGTCGTTCCACCACGTCGGACAAAGATAATGAGGGTTATTAAACATAGATTTGAAGGTATATTGCTGTAGTGACAGATTGTCAGCCAATCGCCTAAATTGCAATATACAGAAACCCTCGGATCCCTTAGCTGGTTTTCACAGCATACCTGAGAAGAAATGCAGCTGGCACGTTCTATGTTTTTCTCTCGCTCCCAGTCCAGATTGGAAGTAAAATATTATGATAGAATAAAAATATTTTATTATTCGAAGCCTCCAATAATTAAATACAAGAATGCTCTCTTTAAAAACTCCCTGTGTAGTATCTACCTAGTTGGAATATTCACGGATATTTTTCCTATTTTTTGCTCAAGACTTCTTTTGTTTAGCAAAGAAAATTGTTTACATATTTTTCCGACGAGTTTTTCTATTGGAAGCAAAACAGAACTTTTATAATATTTTAGTAACTTACTTTCAATAATAATATTATACAGCATTCTTACAAACTTGCAATAATTTTCTTGTAGTTTATTCAGTTTTTTTTAATTGATCTTTTTTATCTCACAGAAAGTTTATATATAAGAATAAATAAAATAATTAATAAAAAGCAAATGCTACAGCGTACCCGCTCGAGCCGGAACAGAATTCTGATATTAGAAAGGTTTGAAAGCCCCTTAGCCCAGCACTGGATAGCCGTTGTAACGGGACATTATACCGTGTGTAAGGGACATCGTCCCGCAAACCGATAGGGGTTGCTCAGTCAACGCAACTGAATAACTATCAGCAGGAAATTCTTTCAGCAGATGAAAAACAAAATTGACCTTCTCATACAAAATGACCACTTCGATCAGACAATTTGTATGGAAAAGTAAAATTATATTTTCATTTCATGAAAAAAAATCCTGCATAATATAGTTGTTCAGTTTTGTTGACTGAGCAACCCCTATAAGTTTTCGGGACGCTGTCCTTTACATGCCGTAGATTTAAGTACTATAAGTTTGAGAGGCCTTTGCCCAGCAGTGGGACATTAACGGCAAGACAAGACAAGACAAGTTGTTTAGCCTATTTTATCCTTACTTACATAGTTTATAAGATTATACTTTGTACTAACAAGTATATGGAATGAAATTTCTAAAATAAATTATATCATTATTATTATAAAAAAGTGAGATTGTAAAAGAAGATAAGATTCAAAATGATCATAAAATGTCAAAATTTAGTTCATTTAAACAAAATTTTAAATTCTTCTTCTTCAGTCGTGTGAGTGTCGAGTCGATTGACCTGATGGACCCTGGTGTCAGAGTTTTTAAACCACCTAATAAAGCTGCTATGCTTGACATGGATTTGTGTAACGACCACTATCAAAAGCAGCGCCCGGGATCGACAGCTTACGAATCACGGCATCGTTTTTCTTCCAGACAATAAGGATTGTCCTAACCAAACTAGGGAAAATCTTACAAAGTGAAACATTGACAAATATCTGCTTTGTGTTCTTCCCCTGGTATTCGTCAGGATGTCAGGATCGTGAGCCTATGGCTCAGACCACTAGACCACGGAGGCAGTTAACTTTAAATTGAGGGATGAGGTCGACTGGCTCTCTCCGTGCGGTAAAAAATGACTTTTCAATTCAGTTCTAACTTACGACTACTATCCTTTTGTTCGGAACATGAGAATTGCAAAAAATGGCTCTTTTTTAGAAGCAGATCTACTTTTCCAATATTTTATAAGTTTTAGAGCCATAAAAAGCCGAAAAATATATCAAAATATCTGTGCTTTTTCAACAGAGGTAATGGAGAAAGAGACTGTTTTATTTTGAAAAAATCATACCCTTCCGTATTGATTGGATTGGATTATTTACATTTCTGTAAACATAACATAAACCACACAACTTCTGTGTTTTAGAAAATTAGTATGTTGCGCGATTTTCAAATCGTTTGCCTAATTAGACCACCATTGCTGATATCAAATGGACAAAACGGGGTTATAAATTCCCTTTGGCCCTTTGCCGTGTTGCCACTAGAGGTTCCCAAAGTGCATAATTTTGATCTATGTCACTTGGGGAAAGATTTCCATTCATTTATAGTCCTACTTTTTATAGGATCACCCATTTCGGAATTTAAATGAAATTTAATTTCATCGGTAATAATAATTACACCAAGATATCATTTCATGGGTGTTCTATTATTGTGAAGTCAACTTGTTTAATCTAAAATTATAAAACAGTATACCTGCTCAAATGTGAGTGTGACCGAGGTCAAAATGTTCTAAATTTACAAATTGTGGTGACATTTGAAAAGGGATCCTTCGATAGGGCGACCAGCTTTGATAGCCCAAACATTAGCGAGGAAATTACAAGGGACTACAATTCTAACCCATTAACACCCGGGTTTGAACGCTAAAATGGCGCTTAAACAAATATAAACCTTTTTTCTTTTTTTGTAACGAAGATGTCGCTCCATACGTCTTCAAACATATTACAGACTTTTAAATACAATTATTTTAAGTTCTATTACATAAGGTGTCATCGTAAAGTTTGTATAACAACCTAGCTAAATCTAAAAATGGACAAGACAAAATACTATTAAATTCTCTAATGGAATGATTTCTGTATAGTAACCGTCTTCTCAGCGCGTCATTCCGAGCACACTCCATTAAAACATGATAAACATCCTCCGCTGCCTCAGATATACCTCAATTCGGAGATTGTACCTTGCGCATCATGTAAGTGAACTTGTTAAATGGAATGTGACCGGTTAGATCGGTAACGCATTCTTTCCTACTAAATGAACAGTTGTCAATCTAAGAGTACAATGGAGGTTCCGATTGTATCGTTCTATACCAAATCGTCTTTTCTTGGCTCGTGAGATCAAAATATTCACTCCACTTCTCGTGACATATTTTTTAATATAAACCTTTCTAAACCAAAATTTCAAAGAGGGAGGTGTGGAAATTTTGCAACACGGTTTGTGATCTTTTTTTATTGAAAGAAGAAGAAAGAATACGCTTTCCAAACAGGCCACATGGATTAGATTTTCCTTTTTTAAATAATTAAGTTTTTAAATTATGTAAAAGAATTTTGTAACCCATTTATTTTAGAGTTCGCTTTTGCAGGACTCCAATATCTAAATGTTATTATGGATTTATGCGGAGCCATACAGCTAAGTGAATTGGCGCTTTGCCATAGCTGTGTTTTAGGTTTACCTCTAAGTTTTTAAATCAATTTAATCACCAATTTAACCTGTATATAAATGGTAACACCTATCCACGTTCACTTTTAATATTTGTTTATTGAAATAAGCTTACTTCCTACACTTACAGTAAAACGTGCAGTAAATTAAACAAATTAAAGACAATAAAATTTGTAGAAGTCTTAACATAAAATAACCTTTCCTTGACGGTCAGATAAAAAAAGACTAACATAAAAACTTGGAAAAATACACTTAATAAAAATAAAAAAAGATTGCTTAGTAATCATGGAATTGAGTAGTTTTTGAATATGCCTGAAGACCAAAGTAAAGAAGGAACAATGTCACATGTCAAATAATTCAATAAGTGCTTATTATAAATAAAACTCATTGATAATAAATAAAAGCAAAGATAAAAAACAAAGGCAGAGTAAAAAAAAGAAAAGGAAAATTTTAAAAAAGGCAAAGATAACAAAATAAAAGGAAAATTTAAAAAAAAGAGCTAAGACCTGAAGCGGCATTTTACCAGCCGATAGTAGGGGCGGGCGGCATCACTAACTGCCGTCGTCAGTTATTCGCGTGCCCGTCCTAATGATCTGTACACAAGACGGATGTACTCACCTACACTTGCGCCGATATTGTTCGCAGCGTTCACATAAGAATTGTGCTGAGTGCATCATAAACGGATATCAACACTCAACAGATACTTCTGAACAATACAACAGATACTAACAGTGATTAACAAAGAACCGATGTGTTTCGTTTTCTTCGTCACTCACCAGAAAGGACATAGAAAAGTAAAAATTAAAAATAAAAGTAAAATTTAAAAAAAGAGCAAAGACCTAAAGCGGCATTTTACCAGCCGATAGTAGGGGCGGGCGGCATCACTAACTGCCGTCATCAGTAATTCGCGTGCCCGTCCTAATGATCTGTACACAAGACGGATGTACTCACCTACACTTGCGCCGATATTGTTCGCAGCGCTTCCATGAGAATTGTGCTGAGTGCATCATAAACGGATATCAAACAACAGATAATAGTCCTCCCACCGACTTTCCGTGATGGCGGCCAATCTCCCAGAGAACAACCAACTGCGCAGGACTAGTTTTTAGTGCCCAAGTGTTTGCGCTACACACAAGTGCACTTTCTTTTCCTTCAATCTTTTATTCCAACAACAGATTGAGTGACACGACCAGAGGGAAAACAGGCGCAGGACCGTAATAGTCGGTCATTACATTTACATTACATTTCACATTACATTTTACATTACATTTCACATTACATTTCACATTACATTACATTTCAGATTACATTTCACATTACATTACATTTCAGATTACATTTCACATTACATTTCAAATTACATTTCACATTACATTTCACATTACATTTCACATTACTTTTCACATTACATTTCACATTATATTGATTTCGCCTGACATTCGCATCTGATAGCATGGATCATCTTACTTTTCAGACAATCAGGTGATCAGCCTGCAATGTCCTAACCAAACTAGAAACACAACATAAAGTCATTGTCCCACGCCGAAAATCGAACCCGGGACTTCCGGGTCGTGAGCCTATGGCCGCTAGACCACAGAGGCAACCAACAGATACTTCTAAGTTGAGAACATTTTGCACTCACAGTGCTGACTTTATTATAAAAATACGAAAATCAGAAAAAAAAACATAAATAAGAAGATCAAACAATTTGTTTGGTTATGTAAAACCTGCGTAGTACAGTTAGCAGAAAAAATAGAACGGCATTTCGAAGATCGTAGATTCAATTACTTTTGCCTCCTCCAGCATTTCCTCTATCTATACATATAATAAATCTCTAGAAGGGTCGTGTCTGTACATTGAATATTTCTATAAAAAAATAATTGCAGCAGGCATTATTAACCATATAAAGATCAAAACGATCTTTTTTAGAATTTTTGTCTGTCTGTCTGTCTGTCTGTATGCATGTTACCACATCACGTCAAAACCACTGAACCGATTTCGACGGGACTTTTTTTATTCAACTGTATGTTACCCGGGTAGGCAGGAAATCGAAATTCGGCTGTTTCTAACTGATTTGTATGGAACTTTTTTTATTCGACTGAACATTATTTAAAATCAAAGTTACGATACAAATAATCACGCCCCACTTAGGAGATAGGCAGGAAATTGAATTTCGGTCGTTTTTAACCGACTTTGATGGAACTTTTTTGTTACATACATACATACATATAATCATGCCTTTATCCCTAATGAGGTAGGCAGAGCGTAAACGACCTAAACAAAGGTCGTTCCGCCACGTCTGACAAAGTTTTGAGGGTTATTCAAGATGGATTTGTAGGGATATCGCTGTAGTGACAGGTTGTCAGCCCATCGCCTAAATTGCAATATACTGAAACCCTCAGATCCCTTAGCTGGTTCTTACAGCATGCCCGGGAGGAAATGCAGCTGGCACATTCTATGTTTTTCTCTCGCTCCCAGTCCAGCTTGGAAGCTAAGAACTTTTTTGTTTGACTGAGCATTACATAAAATCAAAGTTACGATCCTAATAATCACGCCACCTGACTTAGGGAATAGGCAGGAAATTTAACTCTTTTTTAATTACCTGGTGTCCAGCCTAGGTTAGAAATAATCACGCAAACCATTCTAATCTTTGTAAGTACCCCAGTTTGTATGGAAAACACGCAGTGTCGAACATACTGAAAACGTTTCTCCGCGCGTAGGAGCGGGATCTGTAAGCTCGCGCGCGGAATCGTGTTTTCCGCACAAAAACAAAGATCAGACAATGCGAAACACGCTTCCGCGCGCAAATTAGCAGATCCCGCCCCTACGCGCGGAGAAGCATTTTCAGTATGTCCGACGCTGCAACCGGGCGTACGAAGTCGCGGGCACAGCTAGTGATAAATAAGTTTTATAACTACAACGATTCAAATAAAAAAGCTCGTGTTACAAGTACATCGTTCCAAAACTTTCGTTTAAAAGGAATAAAAAAAGAACTTTATAATGAAAAGAAACAACAAATAATATGGCAACAAACATACAGTTCCGAGTGACAGTGAAAAAGAAGCGGGTGCGGTCGGACAAATGCGCGCTCAGTTATTTATTATAGCGTGGTTACCGCTTTTAGTTGCTTTCCTCCTCTACCGAATAGCGTTAATTGCCAGAGCTTATTTTCGGAAATATAAAAATACTGTTCCTCTACTATATTCTGCATATATTATATATATAAACCTTCCTCTTGAATCACTCTATCGATTAAAAGAAGCCGCATCATAATCCGTTGCGTCGTTTTAAAGATCTAAGCATAGTAGGGATATAGGGACAGAGAAAGCGACTTTGTTTTATACTATGTAGTGATTTCCCAAACAATACTTTTATTTTCTTCCATGCTGGCTGGGACAAGCCATAGAATGTGCCAGCTGCACTTCCTCCTGACATGCTGTAAAAGCCAGCTAAGTGATCCGAGAGTTTCAGTAATTCGGGCGATTTACTGACAACCTGTCACTACAGAAATATGCCTACAAATCTATCTTAAATAACCCTCAAAATTTTGTCCGACATATTGTTTAGGTAGTTTACGCTATGCCTACCCCATTAGGGATATAGTCGTGATAATATGTAGTTATGTATACTTTTACTGCAATGTGAAGTTCTTATTTTTAATTTCGTTTGGATAAGTGACACAGTTTGAGAAAAAAAAATGATCTTGCGATTACAGCCGTTATCTAAAGGTAATAGCGGTTCACACAGTATATGATTTTAAAATTTTAAGAACTTTACTATAAACATAGGTTCTGCTTGCGTGCGCCAAAATAGACTTAAAAGAAAATCACAATAACATCAGTTATATTGTTTATAACGCGATCTCAAGATTGAGAGCAATATTAAGTATGGATTTGGTATGACAAATCTGATACGAACTCAAACTTGCTGTTAGTCACAAGTGCTGATAATCAATACAGCCCTAAGACATACGGGGCGTAAGAGACAACATCCTACAAATAGGGTTTGCTGTCAACAACACTGAACAACTATCATCAGGAAATTCTTTCAGGAAGTGACAAAAAAAGGGTTTCCATACAAAATCACGGCCTCAATCAGAGAATTTGAATGGAAAAGCCATTTTTTTTTTGTTTCTGAAAGAATTTCCAGATGAAAGTTCAGTGATTCGTCGTTGATTAAGCATCCCCTAAAACTTTGTGAAATGCTGTCCCTTACACCCGGTACGTTCAAAATATCTAGACAAGTGGTAACGTGTCCAAGCCAAGCTCAAGCCAAACGAAGAGAACTGGCCGGCAGCACCGTGTGTATATTTACAGGAACCATTCAAAGCCACTATTGACCCCTTCATACCTCGAAAACTACTAATTTTAAATACACTAAATTTGGTTTGTATATTTAAACACTTTAGATAAACAAGTTCTCCAAATTTTATAAACATAGATCAAACGGTTATTTAAATATCAATTCTGAAAAATCGTAATTTTTATGACTGATTGACTGACTGACTGTCATACATATAAAAAATCAATTTATCAAAAACCCAATGACTTAGGAAGTTAATATTTGGAATTAAGATTGATTATAATGACAAAAAGTTAGAAATGTAATAATTAAATAAATAAATAAAATAAAAAAAATTACCTACTACATTGAGTAGGGTTCGTTAGACAGGTCCCATAAAATTAGGTGGAAGTTTTTCTACAATAAGTACATTAAATGGGTCCTTCTCGAGATATTTGCATTTAAAGTGGCCGTTTTTAAAATCAAAAAAATAATCAAAAACTTTACCCACTTTTAAATGACCTAGGAAGCTGATATTTGGAATAAAGATTGATTATAATGATGCAAGGTTAAAAAAAAGTAAAAGTTATAATATAAATAAAAATTGGTCCCCCTCCCATACAAGTGAAAGGGGGTCATTTTTTAATCTACTGTATTGAGTGGGATATCGTTAGACAGGTCTTATAAAATTAGGTAGAGGTTTCTATGATCGAAAGTGCTTTCAATGGGTTCTTCTCGAGATATTTGCATTTAAAGTCACTGTTTCTAAAAACAAAATAAATAATCAAAAACCTAAACAACTTCCAAATGACCCAGTTAGTTGATATTTGGAAAGAAGATTGATTATAATAACGAAAGGTTATAAATGTAAAGAAAATATACAAAAAAAATAGACCTACATATAGACATACAAGTGAAAGGGGGGCAATTTTTTTTTAACTACATATTGTGTGGAGTATCGTTTGACCGGTCTTATAAAATAAGGTAGAGGTTTCTTTGAACGAAAGTCCTTCTCGAGATATTTGCATTTAAAGTCGCCGTTCTTAAAAACAAAATAAACAATCCTAAACCTAACCCACTATCAGAAGACCTAGAAAAAAAATGGTGCTAAGATAGCTTATAATGATACCATAAAAAAAACACTTATTTTTTGGCCGCCTTCCCATACAAGTGTCTTTTTTTACCCTACAAAATTTAAGTGGGGTGTCATTATGAGTGTTATAGAAAGTTAAAATTCAATATAAATATAGATTATAATTTTCAATAGATATATTTTTTTTAAAACATGAAATAAATTATTTACTAACCTACAAAAAGTAATGATATCCCACCAAAAATATAAATGTAAAAGTAAAAGCCAAGTTCATGGTGGTCTTGGATTTGCACAAAAAGTTGTAAGATCTAAAAAGGGAGCCAAATCTAGGGTTTGTTATAGTAATTCTCAGCTCTTCAATAATGTTCATTTCATGTGACTTGGCCCTTGTAGAGTGGCGTTGTAGGTGACAGGTCGAATTATTCTCTACAACGGCCAAGTCATATGAAATAAACCTTATATGAAATAAATCTTAGCTCTTCAGCTAAGAATTACTATAATAAACCCTAGACTTGGCTCCCTTTTTAGATCTTACAACTTTTTGTGCAATTCCAAGACCACCATGAACTTGGCTTTCACTTTTACATTTATGTTTTTGGTAGGATTTTACTTTAACAACTACAGAAAACATTATTCGATATTCCCGTTCACGACGGTCACATACATTACAATTTTATTACGCTCATATTTCCAATATCACTACATTTTCCACATGAGCGCCGTCAGAAATCCACTGGAAATACAACGGATATTCTCACTTCCAATTGATTCGTGGCGGGTGTTATAAATTGTAGAAATGCCTGCATCTTGCACGCATGCACTCTGATAGTTGTGATAGTGGCATTACTCAGGGGGCGCTATTCCGTGGCGGATATTAGGACATCGCTCAGAGCTGTCGCGCTGCTCTTGATATACGACCAGACAGTCGGCGGAATGTCATCGATTCCTTACCTACTGGAGGTCTTATTTCCTAAGCGTGTGAGCTGAAAGATATCTTCACCTCGCTTTCTATGTTAACTTTAACTGTCTCCGTGGTCTAGTGGCTAGTGCCATGGACTTCCGATCTGGAGGTCCTGGGTTCGATTCCCAGGGAGGAAACACAAAGTTGATATTTGAGAATTTATCACTTTGTGATTTTTTCCCCAGTTTGGTTAGGTCATTGCAGCCTGAATCATCTGATTGTCCGAAAAGAAAAAGATTTCGTGCTTCGGATGGCACGTTAAACCGTCGGTCCCGGTCGCTGTCTTTGATAGTGGTCGTTACTCAAACCATGTCAGAGGCCTGATAGTAATGCTACTAGGCGGTTATAAAACTCTGACACCAGGGTTCATCGGGTCGATAGACTCGATACCCACTCGACAGAAGAAGATCACGCCTTTATCCCTAATGGGGTAGGCAGAGCGTAAACAACCTAAACAACGGTCGTTCCGACACGTCTGACAAAGTTTAAGGGGTTATTTAAGAAAGATTTGTACACAGTTGACAGGTTGTCAGCTTATCGCCTAAATTGCAATATACTGAAACCCTCGGATCCCTTTGCTGGTTTTAACAGCATGCCCAAGAGGTAATGCCCTCCCAGGCCAGCACGGAAGAATTCTTTTAGATTTTCGTTTACAGCCCTGTTTAATACTACAAAAAGCGATTATCTTTTCCCAAAACACATAAATATTCTGTGGTCTATTATCTCAGTAATACAGAGCACAGGCAATGTGCAAGTTGCGAATTTGCAGGAATTCGAGTATAATAGTCCAAAACTTTGAGCAAGTTGCTGCAGTTTATTGAAACGCTAACTGTACTGGCACAGCCTGATAATTATTTAGTACTAAATACGTAGTTACAAACTATATCAGTATGTTTTTTCCCAACAATAAAGTTCATGCCTTACAATTTGTCTGTGTTCATTATCAATGTTTCTACTCCATAGCGATTTAGATAAATGTGATTGTATGTATTTGTGTGCTTAGGATTAAACTTAAGAATAATCAGTGGTCTGTAATTGGCAGCAATTCTGGACGCTCTTTTCCTTAACTAATTCTTAGCAAGCTCTGTCACTTTCTTAACTTTAACATAAGATCAGAATAGCAAATAAACACATGACTTTAACATTCCTAATCTTACATAAGACGCTTTAAATAAAAACTCAGCATAGGAAATGCTCCCAAATTTTACGTCATTTAAAGCAGTCGTCAGAATAGGAATGTCAAAGTTACGTGTTTATTTGCTATCCTGTTCTTATGTCAAAGTTAAGAAAGTGACAGCGCTAGCCAAGAATTAGAATTAGGATTATGTCGCGAGAATCAAAGCCATTGTATTACATTAATGTAATATCACTTCAGTTCTGTCTGTTGTATTTCTAACACCTTCTAAGCCACTCAACACCAGAAGGTCATCCACATAAAACACATAAAATCTAACACGCAGTGAAATTTTCCCAAACCTGCACGCTTCCAGTTTCAAAATATGCCTCCCCCGGGTAACAGATTATAAATCGCGGCGCTCCATTAAGCTGCAAGTTGGTAGCGGCTAATGAGGCATCGAGGGTCAAACCCTAACCTTTCCTAAGGCTCGTGTCAGAAAACTACAATTCACAAACTACACGTAGATTCGATATACATGGCGTATTAGAGCATTGACTAATGGCGACTAAACTAAATTAAAACTAAAAACTTCTTTCCTTTCTTTCCTTTCTTTCTTTTCTTTCTTTTCTTTCTTTTCTTTCTTTTCTTTCTTTTCTTTCTTTTCTTTCTTTTCTTTCTTTTCTTTCTTTTCTTTCTTTTCTTTCTTTTCTTTCTTTTCTTTCTTTTCTTTCTTTTCTTTCTTTTCTTTCTTTTCTTTCTTTTCTTTCTTTTCTTTCTTTTCTTTCTTTTCTTTCTTTTCTTTCTTTTCTTTCTTTTCTTTCTTTTCTTTCTTTTCTTTCTTTTCTTTCTTTTCTTTCTTTTCTTTCTTTTCTTTCTTTTCTTTCTTTTCTTTCTTTTCTTTCTTTTCTTTCTTTTCTTTCTTTTCTTTCTTTTCTTTCTTTTCTTTCTTTTCTTTCTTTTCTTTCTTTTCTTTCTTTTCTTTCTTTTCTTTCTTTTCTTTCTTTTCTTTCTTTTCTTTCTTTTCTTTCTTTTCTTTCTTTTCTTTCTTTTCTTTCTTTTCTTTCTTTTCTTTCTTTTCTTTCTTTTCTTTCTTTTCTTTCTTTTCTTTCTTTTCTTTCTTTTCTTTCTTTTCTTTCTTTTCTTTCTTTTCTTTCTTTTCTTTCTTTTCTTTCTTTTCTTTCTTTTCTTTCTTTTCTTTCTTTTCTTTCTTTTCTTTCTTTTCTTTCTTTTCTTTCTTTTCTTTCTTTTCTTTCTTTTCTTTCTTTTCTTTCTTTTCTTTCTTTTCTTTCTTTTCTTTCTTTTCTTTCTTTTCTTTCTTTTCTTTCTTTTCTTTCTTTTCTTTCTTTTCTTTCTTTTCTTTCTTTTTTTTTATTTTCTTTCTTTTCTTTCTTATCTTTTTTTAAATTTAATTTAATCCCTTCTTTTCTTTACCAAATTTACATAATATCCTTTCTTTGAGCACGTTTTATAAAACTACAATTTTCATTATACGAGTATAATGTAAATTCATGATCGGCAACGCAATGTACATTAAATTGTACATTTTTCGTAAATAGTATTTTATGAAACCAGCCCCTAGTAGTTTCCATCAATTCTGAACCCGATAATAGAAGAGTTCTCTTCTAACACCTCCAGTTAAGGGGCTAACGTGTATGGCGATTGATTTCATGCAGTCCGACTTGGAGTTTGTTAAACATTTTAGATCTACCTATATTCAAACTAAAATATTATCAACCTCTACCCTTAGGTAGGTAATATCTTAATATTAAAATTTATTACTAGATGTAGATGTCGGCGAAGGAAATGAAATATATCCTGATGGAAAGGAATGTGTTCTTAATTTTTATTGAGTGATTTTCAATAACTGTGCCTTGGAAAATATCACCCTCTGACATCAGATATAAAGCCAGTTAATATTTATGAAATATACGCTCCAATTTTACATGTTCTTATTAAAAGTTTGCATATTTATTTATAATCCTTCTTTTAAATAGGGTTCAAAAAACAATTTGATTCTACACTATGTTCAGTAAAGTATCTCTTTTGATACATTCCGCTATAATTACAGACATATATACACATAATCACGCCTTTTTCCCTAATGGGGTAGATAGAGCGCAAACGACCCAAGCAAAGGTCATTCCGCCAGGTCTGACAAAGTTTTCAGGGTTATCTAAGATAGATTTGTGTCGCCTAAATCACAATATACCGAAACCCTCGGATCCCTTAGCTGGTTTTTACAGCATGCTCGGGAGGAAATGCAGCTGGCACATTCTATGTTTTTCTCTTGCTCCCAGGCTGGCATAGAAGAAATAATTATATATTTTATATAATTAATAGAGAACAAACTAAAAAGGGTTACAGTGTATTGTAATTTAGGCGATGGGCTGACAACATGTCACTACAGCAATACACATCACAATCTAAAATTTGCTGGACTGGAAACGCGAGAAAAACATAGAATGTGCCAGCTGCATTTCCTCCCGGGCATGCTGTAAAAACCAGCTAAGGGACCCGAGGGTTTCAGTATATTGTAATTTAGGCGATGGGCTGACAACCTGTCACTACAGCAATATACCTGCATATCTATCTTAAATAACCCTCAAAACTTTGTCAGACGTGGCGGTACGACCTTTGTTTGGGTCGTTGACGCTCTGCTTACCCCGTTAGGGACAAAGGCGTGACTTATGTATGTATGTATGTATGTATCTAAAATTGCCCCCAATTTATGTCAGACGTGGTGAAAGCGCCTTTTAGGAGGCGTTTTACGCTCTGCCTACCCCGTAAGGGATAAAGGCGTGATTTTATGTATGTATGTATGCAAACTAAAAAGCTGTACACAAGCACCTATTTATTGTTTGTTTTTAGATTTTTCTTCCGCGCGTTTTCCCTGCGAAGCATAATCAAACATTCATACTAATTAATTTAAAGTGTAATTTTCTCGACAAAGAAAAAAGACTGGTTACATACAGAAATTGTTGCTTTTATTTTTTAATTAGTAACGCTGCTGCAGTGTCGTTCTAAAAGCGTTGAAAGTGAGCAAAATTTAAATACGAAGTGCTTTTTCAACTCGACAGTTGACATGCCGAGATTTAAACGTGCTCGTGCTCAAGGCTCTACATATTTAATAAAACACAAGTTATTTGCTGTCAGCGGTTGTTCTGCTTTTGTAAGTAAATTAAACATTATTTAAATGCATTTTCAACGGAATTAAATATAATATGTAACCATGCATATTTAAATTACTTAGTTCGATTTAGTAACATTTAAGAAATGCTGTTGTTATTGTTTTTAAGCTATGTTGACCTACCCATCTAACCTAAACATAAATAGATAGGTACTTATACAACGTTTGTCTAATCTAGAAAGTTAGGTTTTTACATGTGTTAGTATCCTGTTTCAAGGAGAATATTGCGACCGCCACATACTCATTCCGCTTATGAACAAGCAAGAAGCACATTTGCCAAAACTAGGTGCGCTGTAATAACTTTTCAAGACGATAATCTTCGCCGTCACAGTTACTAGGTGCAAACAGCAAATGGAAATGGCTGTTGCTGCTGCCGTGATAAATGGCTCAGGGTATTAGTGCTGCAGTCCAAGTGCTAAGAGGATTACAGCTTTGGTGTCTCACAAACATGGCAAGACCCCGGGAGAAAATCCTTTCGGTAATGCAGTTGAAGTCCGCTCGAAATAACTTAGTTCGTAGCATGTCATCGAAGTAATGAGTTGCGACTCATTAGCAACAGCGCAAGAATGTATGTTCCCAAGTTTTCAAATTTTCGACGAATACAGACGCGGAAAGTTTTAGAACGTAAACTGTTAGATTCTCCCCTGGCGGAGTGTGAACTCTAGCCGAAACTTCAGATAGCATTTAAACGACGACGTCTTGAAAGTTTGAAGTCAAATTTTATCCACGAAATCTCATAACTAAACGGTTCAAACAGAATTAGTTGAACGCTACGACTGCAAACAGCGTCTATGAAGTTTTCTCATCATTTATTAATATGAAACGTTGGATGAAATAGAAATGAATACGCCCTCTGACGCTGTGAGGCCGAAAAACTTTTTTAATATAAAGATCGGCGACATAATTCGAATTTCATTCCAACTCTTGCTCACAAAAAATATTCAACCCCAGTGGGGATTTGAAAGGGTTTCAAGTATAACAACATAAGTACAAAGCCATGTTGCACACGACTGAAGGATATTAAAAACTTCTTAACTGATGTATAATTAATTTCTTATTATAATAACGTAGTTTTCTTCCATGCTGGACTGGGAGCGAGAGAAAAACATAGAATGCACCAGCTGCATTTCCTCCGAACACGCTGTTAAAACCAGCTAAGGGATCCGAGGGTTTATGTATATTGCAATTCAGGCGATGGGCTAACAACCTGTCAATACAGCAATATACCTACAAATCTATCTTTAATAACCCTCATAACTTTGTCAGATATGGCGGGACCACCTTCGTGTAGGTCGTTTATGCTCTGCCTACCCCATTAGGGATAAAGGCGTGGTTTTATGGATGTATGTTTTGTCACTACAAACTGGAACGGCTTCATAATTAAATCGAATTTGATAAAATACGAGTATTTCTTTGACTAAAAACCCTTTTTAAAACGCAACAAACTTTGCTAAACTAACGCGAAAGTTCAAACTCCGACCTCGTATTTACCCGGTAACCGAAGCGGCTCCCAACTAGTTCGCCTGACGATATGATAATAGCGAAACTCCCGTTAAAGTGTAAAACGAGTGCAGATAATTAGTTGCAGGCACTTGCGAGCAACCTGCCGCTGCTAACAATTAATTACACAGCAGGTGTAAGATAGCACAGTTCCGGAGTTCGAAGATCAGGAGCCATCTGATATTTGCTGCTAGTACTTTTAAAGGAACAAAAGAAAGAAAGGAAATAAAGGAAAGAGAAGAAAGAGAAGACAGAGAGGAAAGAGAGGAAGGATCGTAAATGGAGGAAAGAGGTGAAATAGAGGAAAGATAGAAAAGAGAGGAAGGAACGTAAAGGGAGGAAAGAGGGGAAAGAGATTAAATAGAGGAAGGAGAGAAAATATACGAAAGAGAGGAACGAGAGTTCTTAGAGGAAAGAGAATAACTAGAGCAAAGAGAAGAAAGAGAGCAAAGAGCGTAAAGATCGTAATGACAGGAAAGAGAGGAAATTGAGGAAAGGGAGGAAAGGAATTAAAGGGAGGAAAGGGAGGAAAAGAAGGAAAGGGAGAAAGAGAGGAAATAAAGGAAAGAGGGAAAAGATAGAAAGGATACGAAAGAGAGGAAAGAGAAGGAAGAGAAAAACGAAAAGAAAGATGAAAAAGAATTACAGAAAATAAACAGAAGAAAAATCGTTGCATGAAGCCATTTACGATCAACCTGCCGTTGCTGCTAACAATTAAATTTACACAGCAGGTGTAAGTTCCGTAGTTCGAAAATCAGCCGCTACCCACCTGAAATTAGCTAGTAGCGCAATATTACAGTATTTGATGAGAAAATCTAAATTTGACTACGTAAGGAGTGTGCCTTACCAGAAGCTTGCTATGATGATCAGCAAAGTGGCGAAAAAGATATATTATTAAAAGCACTTTGTATTTTTTTTTTCTTCCATGCTGTACTGGGAGTGAGAGAAAAACATAAAATGTGCCAGCTGCATTTTCTCCCGGGAATGCTGTAAAAACCAGCTAAGGGATCCAAGGGTTTCTATATATTGCAATTGAGGCGATGGGCTGATAACCTGTCACTACAGCAATGTACCTACAAATCTATCTTAAATAACTCTCAAATCTTTGTGAGACGTGACGAAACGACCTTTGTTAAGGTCGTTTACGCTCTGCCTACCCCATCAGGGATAAAGGCGTGATTATATGTATGTATGTACTTTGTAAATTATGAAATTTGGCCTTGTTTTGTACCTTTAACAAATGCTTACAGGTCTGTAAAAATATATCCATGTTTCAAATAAACACGTAATTAATAAGCATAACGAATGAATAAAACTACGATAGATATCCTTACGAAACCAAATTATGACTTTTTACAAAGACTTTGTTACCAAAGCAAGGAAATCCCTTTATTTTGCAAAGAAGCTAGCTTTTTCCAAGAAATAAAGATCACCGTTTAAGCCTACTTCCACCCGAACAATATGTTCTCTGATTTGAATCTGGGAGCTCATTTGGCTTGTTAATTGAAAAAAGCTGAGTCAGATAATCCGTCCTGCTGCATTGCAGTGTTGGCGGCAAGCGGTCGAGAAAATGAGGACCGATAAAAGTGGTATTCTGTTTTTGAAATTTTGTAACGCGTTTTTTTATCTGTGCTCTATTATAAATTCATTCATGTCGGGACCGTCAGAATTGTATCCGTCTTTCTGAGGGTGAGGTTAAAGGCGACTTAAATGAGCAAACCCTATCAGTTTGCCGGAATCTGTCCCTTATACCCCGTACACGATAGAGAATAGTTTCAGCTCTATAAACCCAGATTCTTGGTTAAAGGTTACCGACAGAAGAAAGGCATGGACTATGAAGAGACGTTTAGTCCAGTAGCCAGAATGGCAACGATTCGTACACTAGTAAATGTAGCAGCGAACGAACGCATGCACCTAACGCAGTTTAGTTCTGTGATTGTTGCACTATACTTGCTTACTTCTACCTACCTGTGGTGTGTTCATTATAGCAGAGGTCCATGTCCAGCAGCGTACTTTTCAAACGACACGTTAAGCCGTCAGTCCCGGTCACTGATTCTAATAGTGGTTGTTACAGGTCAATTTTGCTCCACGTCCGTAGGAACTACCTTAAAAACCCTACACGTGACCCCGGTTGGTGCTAAAGGTGCAACAAAACCGGCTGCTGCACTGTCCTCTGGACCTCGCAGCAAATAATGCCATACAAGCCGCCAATGCTTAGCATTGGCCTCTGACATGGCTTAACGACTAATATCTACGGCATTAAACGATATTAACCGGGACCAAAAGCTTAACGTGCCTTCCGAAGCACGGAAAAAGCGCCGAATAAACGTACATATGAAATTCGAAAACCGAAAAACACATTGGTACGTGGTGGGATTCGAACCACGACCTCCCGCTCAGGAGGCAGCGGCCCTATCCTCTACACCATCGGGCTCTCAAAATAATGCCCTACGCTTATTAAATAAATTCATGTCAGGACAGCCAGAATTGTATCAGAATACCTTTATCCTTCTAGGGGGTTTAATCTGTACCTTACGCCCCATATAGGGAACAAGCAATGACAGTGGTGGTAACATAGTGCATTAAACTCGAGGTTAGGCAAGAGTTGACTAGGTTAGAGCGGAGCGGCGCGGCGCGGCACGGCACTGCAGCAACGTGACACTGCGGGACAAAATCTGTCAAAATATATAAACTGACATTGCTGCGCCGTGCCACGCCACGCTACTCCGCTGCAGCTACGTCGTAGTGCTGTCTAACCTTACGATGGCGAATATATTATAGTACTTTTGACTTTCTTTTTACCCATAAAATAAAAAAAACAAAAATTTTTCACCATCCATCGTTCGTCAGTATGTTTCCAACGTACAGTCAGTGGGGTTTCTGAATAAGCCGCTCCACTTCTGTTCGCCGGCAGATTTTCGCGTTCCAGTAGCGTTGCACTGTGTTCAGTCGAACACTAGTGCAACGCTACTGGAACGCGTCCAGTCTACTGGCTTTCATTACACGTCAGGTAATATGATGCAGTTACTAAAAAAATATCATACCAGGTGTAAAGAGAGAACCAAAAGCTGATAGGGTCAGTTGGTTAGTCATCGACACTGAACAACTATCAGCAGTATTTTAGCGAAAAGAAATGGCTTTACTCAACATGAAATGAATTTACCTCGATCAAACAATTTGTACGGAAAAGTTCTTTTTTCACTTCATGAAAAAAAAACGCCTGCTGATAGTTGTTCAGTGTTTTTGACTGACCAATTGACCCTATCAGCTTGCGGTTCGCTGTCTTTTACACCTGGTGTTATATTTTTTTAGTCACTGCATCATAATACCTGACGTGTAATAGCTCAGCTTGCGGAGCAACCCCTATCAGTTTGTGAGACGCTGTCCCTTACATCTGGTATATATATTAAGAATCGTAACTGGTATTTGTTTAAGTAATAGTTTGAAGAATTAGGTAAACGTTGCCAAAGAATCATGAGATTCTTTATTCGTAGTTTTTTTTAACAAATTTATGAAACGCTGAAAACGGTCACGATCACAAAAATTTGGCACAGATTTAATTTTTTTTATTTGCATATTAGCGGCAATTCTGGACGCACTATTACTTAACTAATTCTTAGCTAGCGCTGTCGCTTTCCTAACTTTGACATAAGAATAGGACAGCAAATAATCACATGACTTTGACATTCCTAATCTGACTTAAGATGCTTCAAGTAAGAACTGGGCATTGAGCATGCTCTCTTATTTTATGTCATTTAAGCAGTCTTATGTCAGATTAGGAATGTTAAAGTCATGTGTTTATTTGCTTACTTCCATGCTGGTCTGGGAGAGATAGAAAAACATAGAATGTGCCAGCTGCATTTCCTCCCGGGCATGCTGTAAGATCCAGCTAAGGGATCCGAGGGTTTCAGTATATTGTAATTTAGGCGATGGGCTGACAACCTGTCACTACAGCAATATACCTAGAATTCTATCTTAAATAACCCTCAAAACTTTGTCAGACGTAGTGGAACGACCTTTGTTTAGGTCGTTTACGCTCTGCCTACCCCATTAGGGATAAAGGCGTGATTATATGTATGTATGTATGTTTATTTGCTATACCGTTATTATGTTAGAATGAGGATTATGTCGCGAGAATCGACGTCATTATATCGACTTACTGAACTGTTAGCGATACATGTAGAGTTTCAGCTGTTTCAGCTGCTTCGCTTTCCGTTCATTATACTCTTTAAAAAAAAGCTGAGGGTTTCGTCAACGCCTGCAATCCTGTCTCTATAGTGATAGACATAATCGAAATTGCAACATAATCGTGATTATTATAAATAGGATTAAAAAAATTACCAGCTGCTTCTCAACTAGGAAATATTGAAAAAGTCGTTTAAAAGGCGCAAACGTTTCAGTGTACCAGTGCCTACTGCAATTTAGAAAGTCGGCAGGCTTGAATATCATTTTAAAGACTGCTTATGCTCTGCGTACCAATCCTGCAAATAGTTTATACTTACGTATTTTCTTCTGTCTAGGTTATCATCATCTCCATAGCCTTATCCCGTATCTCACGGGGTCGGATTCCTAATCTAGGGGATTTAACGAGGGTACTGGTTTTTACGCAGAGCGACTGCCATCTGACCTCCGCAACCCAGAAGAGAAACAAGACCCAATCCTAGATTAGGTCAGAGTTTTCAAGCCGCCAATGCTTAGCACTGGCCTCTGATATGGCTTAACGACTAATATCTACGGTATTAAACGATACTAACCGGGACCAACGGCTTAACGTGCCTTCCGACGCACGGAAAAACCACCGAATAAACGTACATATGAAATTCTAAAAACGAAAAACACATTGGTACGTGGTGGGATTCGAACCGCGACCTCCCGCTCAGGAGGCAGCGGCCCTATCCACTACACCATCGGGCTCTTCTGTCTAGGTAACTACGTATATTGTATGTTATATGTTTAGTGAAATAAGTTTCCTGCGCCTTCATTCACACATGTTGCGTGTATGATGTATGGACGTCGTCAGAGAAACTGCTTCGTTAACTAGTTCTGTTTAGTTTTGTGGAAGTGTACGACTTTTTGTAGTTGTTAGTACAAGTTTGCTACTTAAAGAAAACTAGGAATTCACAGGAGATGTATAAAACAGAAAGTCTATTTGAACTAATACTGTTATTTCAAATATTTCAAATGTGTTTGTATCTTTGTACACTTGATCTAAACAATTAATTATGGTTGATTTCTGAAATCCATAAATATCCCAAAAAGATGTAGCTACACCTACCAGCTACCTTGTCAAGATACTTACTTCTTTTTTTTGGTTTTTATTCAACACTAATTCCACTAATATAATATTTTATTTTGCAATCGGTTTCGTTACACCGCTCATCGGGCAGTATTTGAAAGATAGTTGACTTTAACGTTAACTCATTATTTCTATGTAAGGCAACTTTTTAATAGGTAATAATAGTAAACAATGGTTATAAAAAATAAGATAGGAATCTTTAAATCCTGCAACCAAACACTAGTTGACCCATAGCTCTATCTCGTGTTCTATTTAGATAAGACAAGAATAAGAGCAAGAGACAAACCCCAGCTTTAAACCTCCCACTTCAAGAATACTAGGACAGATAAATAGTATCTTATGTTGTTGTTTGTTAGCCTTTACAGCGTGTTGCGTAATTTCGGACAGTCAAATAGACGGGTTAAAATACAGGTTGTAAGGGTGATGGGCATCCAGTCAACGAAATTGAATAACTTTCACAAAAATATCTTCTGCAGTACGTAACTTATTATTGTAAAAATATATAGATGGTATATCTTCCATGCTGGCCTGGGAGCGAGAGAAAAACATAAAATGTGCCAGCTGCATTTCCTCCCGGGTATGCTGTAAAAACCAGCTAAGGGATCCGAGGGTTTATGTATATTGCAATTTAGGCGATGGGTTGACAACCTGTCACCACAGCAATATACCTACAAATCTATCTTAAATTACCCTCAAAACTTTGTCAGACGTGGCGGGACGACCTTTGTTTAGGTCGTTTACGCTCTGCCTACCCCATGTATGTATGTATCAATAAGGAATGGTAGATGTTGAAATGAAACAGCACATTTGTATGACGTTGTTCAAATTACCCGATTTTATGCTCTTAATAAAGTTATGCTTATTTCCATTAAGAGCAAATTAATAAAACAAAAGCACAACCACTGCTTGCAGCTGTTATTCTTACAAATAAGATAAGAATATACTTTATTGCACAAAAAAGACGCAAGAGAAAAAAATAAAATAAAATAAATAGTAGTACAAATAGGCGGCATTATTGCTATATTATATATTAATTCCTTCCTAGGTCCTTCTAAGGTTGCCTACCTTAGGGAAAATAAAAAGTGAACTAGTTGGTTGGTATAAATTTCAGGCAATACATTGTACATACATACATACATAAAATCACGCCTTTATCCCTTTCGGGGTAGGCAGAGCGTAAAACGCCTCCTTGAAGGCGCTTTCGCCACGTCTGACAAAATTTAAGGGTAATTGTAGATTGTAGTGTGTATTGCTGTAGTGACAGGTTGTCAGACCATCGCCTAAATTACAATACACTGTAACCCTCGGATTACAGATGCTGTAGAAACAGCATGCCCGGGAGGAAAAGCAACTGGAACATTCTATGTTTTTCTTTCTCTCCCAGTGCAGTATGGAAGGTACGTATACAATACATTGTACGTATACAATAAATAAGCTACTTAAGTGTACTCATATAATAAATTAATTACAATAAATAGTCATAGATATAAATTGCTTATACCAACATATAAATACATAAATATTATAATACATATATAAATATACATTATATTTATTGCAAGAAAGTTACCTTACTGGGTTATTGAGAATCATGCACAGACAGATAAACTTTTTTGATCATTATTTTGAATTTGTATGACGAAAAAAATACACCCTTTGCAGTGGCCTTGCAAGGATACGAGCTTGGGATCTGCAAATCGCGACTTAACCTAGTTCTGGTGTACAATGGGCTCCATTCTAGATTCCACCGGCTTAAACTAAAATTAAAATCTATCTGTCACTTTCAAAATAATAAGATTGGAAAAGGACAGGCAATTTAAACGCCATGGTTTTACACTGTGTCCGCTAGATTTTGACGCGCTTTTGCACGTTTCTCTAGTATTTCTGTCAAAAACCGGAGAGAATAGATCTCTTGTCTTTTTCCAATGTTTTTAGTCTTAAAGTAACAAATAGATGTTAGTTTTAGCCGGCAAATCTAGAATCGAGCCCAATGACGCGCTGTGTATATGTTTCGACTTTAAAGTCCAACGTTCCAGTTTATTTATTCTGGGATTTTGTTGCAGTTCATACAAAAACAAAGGATCTCTTTGTATTAAGAAGACATTTAAATATTGAAATTTCAACATGGATTTTGGTTGTTTTGTTTACTTAGTATATTGCATAATATATTGCTTCCTTCCATGCTGGACTGGGAGCGAAAGAAAAACATAGAATGTGCCAGCTGCATTTCCTCCCGGGCATGCTGTAAAAACCAGCTAAGGGATCCGAGGGTTTCAGTATATTGCAATTTAGGCGATGGGCTGACAACCTGTCACTACAGCAATATACCTACAAATCTATCTTAAACAACCCTCAAAACTTTGTCAGACGTGGCGGAATGACTTTTGTTTGGGTCGTTTACGCTCTGCCTACCCTATTAGGGATAAAGGCGTAATTATATGTATGTATGTATGTATATTGCAATTTAGGTGGGCTGACAATCTCACTCCAACAGTACACACTCTTTCCAGAAAGGCTCAATTTATCCTGTTGCAGCCCAAAATATTTGCGACAAAACCATCAGCGCTGTGATATACAGCTTGGCACAAAAACTGTGCAAAAAATCTCATTAGCGGGCCGGTCTGAGGGCGGGGGCTGATTAGCAGGGACAGTTGCGACCGACGTGAGCCGACCTAATTGAATCAATCGATACGACGAAGGCAGATAATTTTGTAAGTACTATTTAGGATAAAAACAATAGTAATTGTTGTTGTAGCACAACATACATACATACATATAATCACGCCTTTATCCCTAATGGAGTAGGCAGAGCGTAAATGACCTAAACAAAGGTCATTCCGCCACGTCTGACAAAATATTTGAGGGTTATTTAAGATAAGATTTTTAAGTATATTGCTGTAGAGACAGGTTGTCAGCCCATCGCCTAAATTGCAATATACTGAAACCGTCGGATCCCTTAGCTGGTTTTTACAGCATGCCCGGGAGGAAATGCAGCTGGCACATTCTATGATTTTCTTTCGCTCCCAGTCTAGCATGGAAGAAACAGCACAAAACTGTGCATTAATAGGTTTTGTTTTCTTGCGCAGTTTTTATGTTTGTCTTTTTGACGATGTTTTTGTTCTGGCCCAGTTATTTTTGTTTTGCGTATTTTTGTGCCTAGTATTGCTTTAAATATAGTGTTATGTAGGTAGTATTTTAATTTAATTAATTATTTTTTGTGTAATACTAGTATACTATATTATTTATCTATGAATCTCATTTGCGAGCCGGTCTGATGTTACGAGGGTGGGGAGTGATTAGCAGAGACAGTTGCGACCGACGTGAGCCGACCTAATTGAATCAGTCGATGGAATCAAATGAAGTTCTGATTCTGATCATTGACAGATAATTTTGTGCACTTTTGTGAGTTGTCGGTACGTTCCTTGTGTACAAGGTAGACTACGTAAACACAACTAGGTTCATACATACATACATAAATCACGCCTTTATCCCTTACGGGGTAGGCAGAGCGTTTAACGCCTCGTAAAAGGCGCTTTCGCCACGTCTGACAAAAATTAAGGGGACTATTTTAGATTGTAATATGTATTGCTTTAGTGACAGGTTGTCAGCCCATCGCCTAAATTACAATACAATGTAACCCTCGAGTCCCTTTTGCTGACTTTAACTGGAAGGGCAGCTGGAACATTCTATGTTTTTCTATCTCTCCCAGTCCAGCATGGAAGAAACTACTACAACACAACACAACTAGGTTCAAATATATTAAATTCAATAAATACTGAAGACACAATTTTGTTGCACAAATTTGACTTTACCATCTCTTCATTTCAGTCTCCTTAATAATTCTCCGTCTTGTATAAAGTGCAGTTCGCTTTTACAACTCACTAAAACTCGTGCATCAAAACAAGAACGCGAATAAAAGGCGGTCAGAGCGAGCATAGAATTATTTAATTAAGCCGGAGACATGAGAAGAGCAAGGTAGTGCCAAACATAAAAAGCTAAAGAAAAGTAAAATTAAACAAAATCATAAACCCAACTGCGAGGTTAGCCCGCACTAGAACGTAGCTGCAGCAGAGCTGCGGGTCGCGGCACGGCGTGGCATTGTAACTGCGCGACACTGCGCTACAAAAACAGTCAAAATGAAAAAAACTGACATTATCGCGCCGTGCTGTGCCGCGCCACTACGCTACAGCCACACTGCCGCTACAATGCGGTACATCTCATACATTTTCATACAAAGAATCATTTGTCGCGCAGTGCCGCGGCCTTCCGCTCCGTTGCAGGTAAGTCCTAGTGCGATATAACCTAATTGTAATAGATCATAAACGAATATGTAAAATTTAAAATTATGCGGGAAATCCAGAGTTTATTTAGTTTACATTTCACACAATTGTTCGTTTGTTTTTCTTTATGCGACATTGCACGTTGTTTTAAATATGTATTATTATATTTTTTATGACATTCTAGAGATTACAAACAACAAATCATTACAAACCGGCCCAAGTTGGTATCTTGGTACTATAGTGCATTCGAGGTACAATCATACATCATCGTTTATACCTACTCACTATAATATAGCAACTGTATATGTACACACTAAGCTGATGACCACATAATACTTCTTTGCTTTGCGAAGTCAGGTAAAGAGCGTAAAGAAAAAGTAGCGCAACGTCAAACCCTTGTCTGCTTTACAAGTAGAGTCAACGCAAATGAAGCAGTTTAAATGATGAATGAGCTGAAACCTAGCTGGGTTTGACGCGGCTTGATTCGTTACTAGACTAGATATCTATATAGGCTAATGAACACATTACCCTTTGTTTCTTCGCGCAGTCAGGTAAAAAGCGTAAAGAAAAAGTAGCACAACGTCAAACCCTTGTCTGCTGTACAAGTGGAGTCAGCGCAAATGAAGCAGTTTGAATGATGAATGAGCTGAATCCTAGCTGGGTTTGATGCGGCTTTTGTAGCTATTCGTAACTAGACACCGTATGCTCTAACGCTACGCTATAAAGTTGGTTGACACAGATATAGGCGTTACTGGAAGAACGTTGATCTACATGCATTTTTGTTAATTAAAAAAAAATATGTAGACTTGTAACAAAATATGAAACCTTATTAGTTCTAAGCAAGTCTTAGTAAATTGTATTTTATCTTTTATTTACCTACCATCTTATTTATTGATAGCGCTATTCTGTGTTTTATTTATTACTAGCGACCCGCCCCGGCTTCGCACGGAAATTATCAGTGTTTTTATACTATATTATGCATGTTTTATACACATAAACCTTTCTCTTGAATCTCTCTATTAATTAAAAGAAACCGCATCAAAATCAGTTGCGTAGTTTTAAAGATCTAAGCATACATAGGGATATAGGGGCAGAGAAAGCGACTTTGTTTTATACTATGTAGTGATGCTTTGCAATATGTAAATACAAAAACCTAAAGGTCAGACCACACTAGGACATAGCTGCAGCGGCACGGTGCGACGCGGCACTACGCGATAAATGATTCTTGGTATGAAAATGTATGGGATGTACCGCATTGAAGCGGCACTGTAGCTGCAGCGGAGCGGCGCGGCAATGTCAGTTTATACAATTTGACAGTTTTTGTCGTGACGTGTCGCGACGTGTCGCACCGTTGTAGTGCCGCGCCGCTTCGCTGCTGTAACGTCCTAGTACGGTCTAACCTTTATTACATACATACATACATATATTCACGCCTTTATCCCTCATGGGGTAGGCACAGCGTAAACGACCTAAACAAAGGTCGTTTCGCCCTGTCTGACAAAGTTCTGAGGGCCACTCGAGATAGATTTGTAGGTATATTGCTATAGTGACACGTTGTCAGCCCATCGCCTAACTTGCAATATACTGAAACCTTTGGATCCCTTAACTGGTTTTTACAGCATGCTCGAAAAGAAATGCAGCTGGCACATTCTGTTTTTCTTTCACTCCCACTCCAGCATAGAAGAACTAAACGAACCTTTATTGCTAATTTTTTTTCGAAGTAAGGGCATGTTACGCTGAGGTCGTGGTTTCAAATACCGAGTGAATTATGTTTGAACATTTAGTTTCTTATTTACGCACTTAAAATCCGTATGCACTTCCAGCATAACTACATCACCATCCTAGCTCTCATTCGCACTTGCCCTTTTGACAGCCCTAAAAAGGTCGAGTTCATTTGCCGTTGCTGAGCGCTGAAATGAGGTTGCCTTTGCGTTGAATTACAGCAACTGTGTTCCAGCGCAAATTGCTCATTGGGGTGAATTAGGCGATTTGTGATTGTATGCCATATAAGGGGCCCGAGGGGACCTCTTGAGGGCCGAGGCGATTGGATTCGAGAATGTTAGTGCAAGATGTGAAGGTGAATTGAGTGTAGATTATTTTACTCTCGTGCTCGTTGATAAAATTGGATAAAAATCTTAGGCACGTATTTATGAAGCCAACTCATACTTGAAAGAAATATTAAGTATGGATTTGACAGGCCAGTTTGTACTGAAATTACATTTCTGATACGAACTCAAACTCGTTGTCACTCATGAGAGCTGATTACAAATACGGCCCTTAGTGCATTCACCAATATTCAAAAATAGGTTAGGTACCAATTAGTATTGGCATAAAAGTAACGTTTTGGAGTGCGAGGGAATCTATTTCTAAGCCGACCATCCCGGCGGCGTCACAGTTTTGTCTGTACATAACCTCCTGAGACCCAGGACCCCAAAAGTAATAGGATCTTCGTGATTTTTGGAATAGTGGTTAATATTGGTACAGAGACTACAGGAAAAATATTATAAAAAATCCCCCCCCTCCACAAAGTACAGAATAGGGGGTATCACAGGTGATACTATGGGATCATTATGGTAATAAAAGGCATTAAAAATATTGAATGTTTTTTAATCAGACTTTTAACTAAACTTAAATATTAATAAATGAACCATAAAAATTAATCATGTTTGGTATGAAACTCAAAGAAACAATTGCGGTTTACATTGAAACATAAAAAAATGTTACAAGTAGAACATTTTACGAATGTTAATTGGCTGCATTTATCGAGTCTACATTTAGATCGATTGTTTTGGGTATCCTTCACGCATATTGGTAAGTGTTGAGCTTCTTTCAGCCTTTTAGCTTCATGAGGAAGAGGCTGCACAAGTCTACGCTTACGGTTTGAAGGCAGTGCTATAATATCCTCCTCCGGCTCTGAGCATAGTCCAGGGCTACTAGTACCACTTCTAGGACTACTATTACGGGTTATGCGTAGCAGCGAAGGACTTGGACATACCTGTGGAGCAGGGATTTGACTACCGTAGATTAAATGCTTGGCCAGATCCATTTTGAAATCAAGATACTGTTTTATTCGTTTATTTGGCAATCCAAATTTGGTCGCATCTTCTCTGTACTGAATCCATGCAGCAGCAGCTGAAAAGTCAAAGAAATGATAAATGGCTCGTACAGTCCATTTACCAGTTCTGCCTCGCATGGCGTATTTGCCGATGATTCTATCTAGAAGGTCAATACCTCCCATGAATTGGTTGTAATTTTTTATCGCCACTGGCTGTGGAACTTCGAGGTAACGTTGATCCTTTTTACTCCAACGTCTGCAAGTGCCCACGGGTTCCACTGCACTATCAGATGAAGCAAGATGAATCGGCTTGCTGTCTAGCCATTTTACAACTGCAACCGATTTGTCTTGTCTGACCACACAGTCAAAACTTCCTCTTCCATCTTTTATCAACTGATTATCAGTTTTAAGTAAAGGCTTGGTTCTTTTTTTGTTGGTGTTAGGCCTTTGGTACTCAGGAACTCGGTTTTTCATAAGTGTCCCTGTGGCATAGATTTTTCGGTTTAGCAATGTGTCCAGCAGAGGAATCGAAGTAAAATACCGATCAATGTAAATTGAACTGTATTTAGGCAATGTGTCCACAAGCTTCAACACTACACGACCGCCTAGATCAATTTTATCTGGCATGGGATACAATGCTGACTCCACACTGGTTCCTTTTCCTTGATAAAGATATAAATCTAACGGAAGCCCATTAGGATTAGCTTGTATAAACACTTTTATCCCTTCAGGATTAGGCTTTCCCTTAACAACCTGTTTTAGTTTGCATTTGCCCGTGAATGGAATAATTTGCTCGTCAATGGCCACATTTTGGCATCGTTTATTTTCACGACAACCTTTTTCTACCGTACAAACGATTGGGCGAATTTTCCAAAACCTATCGACTTCTTTCATTTCTGGAGTGACTAACTGATCATCAACAACTTTAATTTTAGATCTCAATTGAAAATATCGGTTTCGAGTTATAGCGTTGGCTACCAATGTCACTCTGGTTTCAGCAGCCCAGAACATACGGATTCGAGGGAGCCCTAAAATTCCCATAGCCATAGAAATCCCTATGAATGTTCTTATTTCTTCAGCATCTGTATTAAGAGATCTTCCTGTTCTATGGACACTATTAATATTGGTGCAGTGTGCTATAGTTTCAAAAAAGCTTGGATCGATATACCTGGAGAAATATTCAGGAGTAGGTTTCACAGTGATTGGATTAACGAGTGGTGGATCTTCATATAGGTCTTTAGAAGAATTATCAAAATTGTTAGTATGATCCCATCGCAAAGGACGGTTTCTTGATATTCTCGCAACATTAGCACGTGCAATCGAAGAAAGCGGCTCATCGTCAGAAGAATCCCAATCACTTTCGTCTAAAGACCGGGGTACTACTTCCTCGGAGATATCTTCTTGCTCTAAATTTAGTTCTTCCTCATCCTCTTCATCTACATCTTCACACTCTGATTCATCTAAATTGATTAAATTCTCCAAAATTTCACCATCCCGCAACCCTGCAAATGATACCATTTTTATATGCGAGTGCCCAAAGTATCACCTATGATACCGAAAGAAATACGACAAAAAAAGATATTTAACTGCATTATTTATATAGTATAACTTCATAAATACTTAGTATAATAATGATTCTAAATAGTTACAATAAAAAACACACGTAAAAATAATTTAAATTTATATTTACCTCTGCTCGAATTCGCCATTTCGGTTTTACCGCGCACCTTCAATTTCAAATAATAATAAGCGAAACTCAGACCAGCAAAAACGAGCCATAGCCACCTAGTAGCATAGCTTAATAACTTTTTCAAGTATGTTTGATAGTGATTTAAACAAATCGCGTCAGATGGCGTTGTAAAAAAAATATTTTCCCTAGTATCATAGGTGATACCGAGGGTCTCAGGAGGATAATACTAAGTCTGAAGTATGTTTCTTCTATGCGAGTCCTATGCGAAGCATCTATTGCTGAGTGGGAGGCTTCTACTGGGTGAGGTCACCTCTGACCTAATAGAACACATGGGTGATATATATCATAGTATTTATGACTTTTAACAAAATATTTTTAGAATACCTAGAAAAATACAGACATTGTTTAAACAAACTTTCCGTTTAAAAGCAATACGCAGACCAGGCCCAATGTAATGAAAACATTCCATCAGACAAGACCGGACCTCGATAGCGTTACAAAACGTTCCTAGTTCTATTACCGAAGGGCAATTCTCACAGTTTCCTTACCCTTCAGAATCGCCATCCAACTTGCCAGCCAAAAAGCTATTCAATGCCAATACAAATAAAGACCTTACGCATTCACGGATAAATGCGTTTGGGTCATGTTTATTTATAGAAACACCTGCGTTAACATCGAATGGGTAGTTTTCGTTTGTTCTGGAAATTGTGTGTGGTGTTTATTGTTTTTTTTTTGTTTGGGAAGAGCCAAGAGGCTAAGGCGTATTGGATAAGATAGTTATTGAGCTTTATTAGCTACCTACTTACATTGACACGATGGGTTTAAACTTTTTTATTTGTACGCATCTTTGGAAGGTAGGACTCCGGACTAGTGTTTACATCTCCACTTGCACACTAACAATATTTAAGCAAAGCTTTTGAATTAGCTAATTTGGATAAATAATTCAAAACCTAATTTTAAATTTATTTTAAATATATTTCGAGTACTATACCTATTATGAAATAAGTGAGAGTGGCGATTCAGAAATAATCCATGACTTTTTTGTGGTCTACGAGATGTAAGACGATCGTAGCAATTAGATTTATAGTTTACCACCTACGAGCTACGACGTAGATAACGCCTACGAAATACGAACGTCGTGTGCCAACTACTATTTAGTTTATTTTTTATTCAAATTCAACAAAATTTTAGTTTTCCTATTCAAAAATCAAAGTTCTGATGTAATTAAGATAATATTTGACTTGTAAGTACAATATTATTTTAAACTTCATAGATTTATAAGACTTGTTTTTCTGGGAGTCGGAAAAAACCTAAATTATTAATGTTTTACTTAAAGAATAATTAATCGAGTAAATACGTATATGTAAAGAAGCTCTAAAGAAAGAGCCTCAAGTGGAATATTCAATGAAGTTGCGCTTCAAATTTAAATTTCAACTACGTTTACTGAGCAACTTGGAGTAAAATAGCGTAAACAGTTTGAAAAATCTACGAGTAAAGAGCAGGAGGTAAGCTGAAAGTTTAGCATCCTTACCATTAAGCATAAGTAAAGATCCATGCTTCACCTTTTCAGACTTGCAAATAGACTAGCCGACCTCTCCTATATCTCGGAAAAGCTAAAATTATACTAAAGCGAATAAAATTGGGAAGCCTTTAGCAGTGCTGCACTAACTGATGAATTTTGAATGAACTGGGTTAAATATTTTATACTGCAGTGTGCCTCAAACTGTTAGAGGGTAAGTCTTTTAAATGGACCAATTTTTTATAAAACGTCTAGCAACGCTGACTTTTAGTTGCAGCTTAATCATGGGTTACAATTAATTTCTTTACCTTATTTCACGTAGTGTAAAAGGAAAATATTTGTTGACTTTAGAGACTTTTACATATTTTTTCAAACTACACTATACTTACAAAAAAATTACAGATATTATTTCCTTTGCATTTAGTTTTCAATATATCGTTGTCCACATATAACATCAGTAACTTTGAGAACCACTGTTTCATTATTTTTGTCCCAGCATGTAACCTATTAGGTAAAATTTAATTCAATTAAGTGGAAAGCGTTTTAGACTTTTTGCTTTAAAGCTGGGATTTTTCACGTATTCCTGGTAATTTGAGTTGAAATTGATAAAAGCATTTTTTTTTTCGCTATAGCGTTAACGATATTGCATTGATAACTCAAATTACCTCAAAAATAAATATAGAGGCCGCAAAAATATAAAATTTAATATCTAAAACTATACTTAGATACGCAAAAACATACGTAGAGTAAGTTCCATTTATACAAGCAATTTTAACTTCTATGATATATTCAGGGTCAGTAAATATCCTATTACTCTACCCACAAATTACAGTGAACAATATTTTGTACCCTCGGCTACCCTCGGACACCCTCGAGACAAGGTCGAATCGAGGTGTTGTTCTGTTAAATGAAACAAGCCGCCAGAGACCTCTGATTGGCTGACTCAAATTAATAGTAATAGAATGCAAAGATTGCTTCCATGCTGGACTGGGAGCGAGTGAAAAACATAGAACGTGCCAGCTGCATTTCTTCCTGGGCATGCCGTAAAAACCAGCTAAGGTATCCGAGGGTTTCTGTATATTGCAATTTAGGCGATAGGCTAACAACCTGTCACTACAGCAATTTACATACAAGTCCAGCTTAAATAATCCTCAAAACTTTGTCAGGCGTGGCGGAACGACCTTTGTTAGGTCGTTTACGCTCTGCCTACCCCATTAGGGATAAAGGCGTAACCTTTCCCTGTTCGGTGTGTGGTAGAATCTGTCAGTTTCGTATTAGTTTGTACAGCCATCAGAAAAGAAGTGTCTCACAGACAGACAGACAGATTTAAAAAAAAAAAAAAAAACTTTTTGATCTTTCTATCGTTAATAATGCCTGCTGCAATTTTTTTTTTGTAAAAATATTCAATGTACCGTACGACCCTTCTAGAGATTTATTATATGTACAGATTTGCAAAATTAGAGTAACTACGTTATTACAAACATCAAAGGGTAAACAGCATGTATCATCGTTAGGGTCATCACTAGCATAAATTATTGAATTGGTCGGACATTGATTTATATTATTTTGGCATGGGTTTAAATTGTTTATGTACTCAGCGAACAGCAGAATCAGCAAGCAACAGTGATACCACCAGGAATATACACTTCTAGTGTTTTAAATTGACATAACAGCTAAGCCTAAATAGTCATTTTCTGACTCCAGATACAAATATAGAAAAGAAACCAATACTAAATAAAAGCACGCGAGTTTTACTTGAGTCTATGCTCACAACGATCCATGCTGCTAGCTCTTACTCTAACCAACTGAACTCACACGTGACCAAGTCACCTGAGCAAAGTTTCAGACCTCTTTCAGCTTCAATGAGTGACAAATATAATGTTAAGGGAGGGCTTTAAATCAGCCATGCTGTGCCCTCACCTTTTTCCGCTAAGATAATTAATTAATGTTTAGTTATTAATTACACTTAACCACTTAAAATTATAATGCATTTTAGTTTTAAGTGAAATTTTGAATGATTCTTTTGTATTAATGTTGTTTGTGTTAATGTGGAAATAAATGTCTTTTATCTTTTATCTTATCTTTATGTTAAAACATAAGCACGTAACAGAGAACTTTTCGCAATAAAAGATATAAAAATCAGTCAATTCTGATTAATTAGGTGAAGTACTCGTATTTATCAGTTTTATCGAACCCAATTAAAAAGCTAATTAAGTTCCTGAACAGGTGTGAAGTTCTTTTTTTATTAGGTTTCCTTAACCATATACGTGGGACACTCAGAAAGATTTGCGACACTAAAAAAAATTGTTCTACAGGTACATATATTTTTATTAAATCTTTTCAAAGTACTCTCCACCAGCCTCTATACAAAGATTCATGCGTCTGAACCAGTTTTCAAAACACTTTTTCCAGTCCGCCGTAGACACCTCGTTTACAGCCTGCTCGAACGCAGCCAGCGCATCTTCCGGCGACGAAAATTGTTTCCCCTTGAGCTGATTTTTTATTTTTGGAAATAAAAAGAAGTCACACGGTGCTAGATCAGGGCTGTAAGGAGGGTGACCCAGGAGTTTGACTGGTGTGCTGTCCAGGAAGTCCCTCGTTTTGAGCGCGGTGTGTGCAGGTGCGCATTGTCGTGGTGGAGCAGTAGTCCGCGGAGCCCTGTGTTTGGTCGCTTGTTCCTCACAACAGAAAAAACTCCTGGTAAACATTTGGTAGTATACTATTCGGCGTTAATGCTTCTTTGATCTCGTAAGGGAATTGAGGCCAAGTGGCCAGTCAAATTAAAAAAGCTGGCGATCAAAATCTTCCCCCCGCTTCGAGATCGCTTCACTTTGGTAGGTTTTGGTTCATTTTGAAACACCCAAACTGTCAACTGGCGCTTGGTTTCTGGATCGTATTGATAAATACAGGACTCATCACCTATTACGATGTCGTAAACACGCCGAGACGAGCCTGCTTCAAATTTGTTCAGCATATCACGGCACCATTCCACCCGGGCCTGCTTCTGAGCGTCGGTGAGGTAGTGCGGCACCCAGCGCGATACTATCCTCCTCACGCAAAGATGCCCGTGTAGAATCTCGTGAACGCTTCCCGATCCAATCTTTAATATGTGCTGAATCTCCTGATATGTAATTCGCCTATTATCTTGGATTAAATTTTTCACTGCTAGCACGTTTTCTTCCGTAATAGCCGTCAAAGGGCGACCGCTTCTTTCTTCATCCCCCAAGGTTGGTCGACCGCGCCTAAATTCGTTATACCAACGATACACGGTTGCCTTGGAGGGGCTTTCATCCATAAATGCCATTTGAAGTCTATCGAACGATTCATCCGGTTTCAGGCGACACTTGAAATCGTAAAAAATCATAGCTCTAAAATGTTCCCGGCGCAGATCCATTTTTCAGTAAGACTCGATACTTTGAATTGGCTCGCAAAAAATGTGGAGGGAAATTTTGAAAATGGAACACACATATTTTTACTTACAAGTAATCATATTTTCAAAAAAGATTCTAACCGGCCAGTCTGCCATATATAAAAACCATTTATCGCAATACTTTCTGAGTGGCCTGGTATATATGTTCTTCAATGTAAATACGAGTTAAACGCATTTAATAAGAATTTTGTATGTGAAGAACTAAAATTAATAACTAATTATTATTTCATAATAAAATTAATTAAATACTTTATAAAAATATTATCATGGGAAAAAGTTAAAGTACTCATTATAAACGTGAAAGTTTGAATGTTTGTTACTTAATCATGTTTCAAGCACTGGACGAATCGGAATGAAACTTGGCACACATATCGGCTACTTTCCACCGTAGGAATACCCATAATTTCTCCGGGAAAACTCATTGATAGCAAGTAAATAATTGTATCAAATAGTATGGATAAACCACGGAGTTTTACCAGGTGCCGACAATCGCAAGTAGAGCTAAGGTACAAACAGCCCTGAAACGCTCACACAAGAGTGGTTTACGTAAATCTGTGATGACGTCAAAAAATTCCACCGGATCCTAAAACAAAAGGCTCAATTAATAGTCGAGTGACTTTAGCAGGATTAGAAGGGGAAGCCCCGAAACCCAGGATTAGGGGAATTAACCGAATGAAGGAGACAACATTACAGAATTACCACTGTAAGGCGATTATACTCTCAAAACAGACAAAAGGCTCGACGAGACGACGTTTAACGAGTTAAACGTTTCCGTTTTTGTTATAAAAGACAAGGAGAAAAGGACAGTCCCAAACTTAGGGTGTAAAAAAGGTTGAAATAAATTTTGATACGAAAGTACAATTTTTGACATGTTTTTTCTTAGGTAACTTAATATATTTTTTTTTATTTATATCCTTATGTTTTTTAAATTTGGTAATTTTTAAAAAAGGTTATCAATTCGTTTAGTGATTTATCATAACAGTGTGTAATCCTAAAAAAAACAATGATAATAAATCAAATACTAAGTATGAATTAAAAATCTAAATACCTATCATTGTTTTTATTATTTACCAGTGAAAACTTGTCCCCTCTTTGTTTTCTTATTCACATTCGATAGTGAAAGTATATACATATATTACATATATATTCACACTTTTATCCCTAATGGGGTGGGCAGAGCGTAAACAACCTAAACAAAGGTCGTCCCGCGACGTTTGACAAAGTTTTGAGGGTTATATTTAGACAGATTTGTAGGTATATTGCTGTACTGACAGGTTGTCAGCCCATCGCCTAAATTACAAAATACTGAAACCCTCGGATCTCTTGTCTAGTTTTCACAGCATATCCAGGACACTCTATGTTGTTCTCTCGCTCCCAGTCCAGCATGGAAAGAAAAGCATTCGGTGTATAAACAGTTTCGAATCCATGCTTACATTTATATTTGTTTTTGTTTCTCCAAGCAGACTTCCTTACGCTCGCATAAGGAAAACAACAAAGAGGCAAGCGACAAAAATGAAATTGGCATAAAACGAGAAATGAAAGAGGAAATAAAATCCACAGTCCCCAAAACGTAACTTAAATTGTAACATAGTGGCCCCTAGAGAGTCCCGAGTGAAGGAACTTTATTATATCATGTCACAATTTAGAAACTTTCAACTTTGTAAACGCATCGCTTTGAGTTTGAAGGCGAATTGATAAATTCACTAAAAGCTGTTAGGACGATGTTCTTTTGGGAATAAACATTGAGCAACTCGTCGGACTTATTCTTTGGCACAGAGTTGTGAAAATGGTACGATAGAAATGGCATTTAGCCATATTGATCCGTGTTATATATCAGAGGAGTAGTGCACATTAAAATAAATACATAAGAATGTACTAGCCTCTGATAATAAAAGGAATAAGCCGAATTAACAGACGACAACTAGTAGACGGATTTTCAATGTATTGCAGTTTTAAATGCGTTACAGACTCCGTTTGAAATTATTTCGATCATTAATCAGATGTCCCAGGATGTTCCTAATGTAAACGGCTTCTCTTTACGGCCAAGCTAGATTGAGGCGTGATTTCATGTCGGCATATATCTCTGCCTTCGCCCAACAGATTAGGCTTATATAATAAAATATATCTCGCAGGCCTTTCAGAAAGCTGCACAGTCGTCAGAAGTATGATTTCTTCCTAAAAAAAAATGCCAAAAAAAAAAGGTCGCGACTTCTTCTTCTTCTTAGCGAGTGGATTTTCAAGTCGAACAACGACCTGAATAACCCTGGTGTCAGAGTTTTCAAACGCGAGTGCTTTTAAAGTTAAAATGCCAAGATTTCATTCCACATCTACTCCACAGGCTATCCAAGTTGCTAGAAAAACTCCAAAGGTGGATTCTGATACTTATTTATGACGTGCATTAGTGGGAGAGTTCTGAGGAAATATGAGAATCGGTGAATGGTTCGCGAATGAAGGGATCAGTGTCTAGGGACTAATCCTGAACCTTCGTGTGGAATATTCTTCGATAAAAAGATTTATTAGGATAAAGGGTTGAGTATATTTTGCTTATTACTTTTGAGTTTGGAGTCATCAGATAATGATGACTCTGGAATATGCCTACTACCATTGCTCTTCGGTAAGCTGAAAATAGGAACGCATGAACCTAGGAGGAATATAGTTAGAAGCAGTCTACCACAGAAGTCTTTCTGTAAAAACTTGAACGGTTTTTCAATATCCGTGTTGGTCTGGAAGCGAGAAAAAACAAAGAATGTGCCAGCTGCATTTCCTCCCCGGCATGCTGTAAAAAACCAATTCAAGGATTCGAAGGTAACAGTATATTGCAATTCAGACGATAGGCTGACAGACATATACCTACAAACCTATCTTAAATAATCCTCAAAACCTTGTCAGATGAGGCGGAACGACCTTTATTTAGGTCGTTAACGCTCTTCCGATCCATTAGGGCATAAAGGTGTATTAATATGTATACATGTATGTATGTAAGATCTTTCAATAGAAAGTATGTAAAGCCATGAAAAAACAACGCAGCACAAACAAACCTTTCTACATACATACATACATATAATCACGCCTTTATCCCTAATGAGGTAAGCAGAGCGTAAACGACCGATACCAAAGGTCATTCCGCCAAGTCTGACAAAATTTTGAGGGTTATATAAGATAGATTTGCAGGTATATTGCTGTAGTGACAGGTTGTCAGCCCATCACCTAAATTACAATATACTGTAACCCTCGGATCCCTTAACTGGTTTAACACCAAGCCTGGGAGGAAATTCAGCTGGCACTACGTTTTTCTCTCGCTTGATGCGCTTGACGCCATGCTGGGCATGGAATAAAGAAACTCTTCTGGTCCAGTATTAAGTGGATTACAGTCGACACCCTCGTGGTTGTAGCTCCAAATGTACTACCATCATCGCAGTGCCAGCTATTAGTGGTATAGATAAGCCCTACTACTTAGATTATAGGAATATGGATATGAGATGATAGAGTCATTTTAATGTGATAAATGTACATACATACATATAGTCACGCCTTTACCTCAAATGGGGTAGACAGAGCGTAAGCGACCTAAATAAAAGTCGTTCCGCCACGTATGACAAAGTTTTGAGGGTTAATTAAAATAGATTTGTAGGTATATTGCTGTAGTGACAGGTTGCCAGCCCATCGCCTAAATTGCAATATACTGAATCCCTCGGATCGCTTAGCTGATTTTTACAGCATGGCCGGGAGCAAATGCAGCTGGCACATTCTTTGTTTTTCTCTCCCAGTCCAGTAGGGAAGAAAATGATTAATGTTCTTTGGTCAAATATCGTAATTTCGTATATATTTTTAGGAATGTATTGCTGATTGGTATTTCAACAAATAACAAATTTGCAAAATATTTATATGAAGCAAAATATGACACGAAGAGTTAATTTGATTTTATAGACATTATCTGAACTGAATGTTATCAAATATCGACCTGCCACTGTAGATGTACTTTACAGGTAACATACTTATTTCAAATCCATCTAGATGGTTTTGTGATAATTATATAGCTATGTAAAACTGAAGTACAAAATGGTTATTACTTTTTGCTGGACTGGGAGCGAGAGAAAAACATAGAATGTGCCAGCTGCATTTTCTCCCGGGCATGCTGTAAAAACCTGTTAAGCGATCAGAGGGTTTCAGTATATTGTTATGACCTTTGTTACGACCTTCGTTTATGTCAACCTTCATTTACGCTCTGTCTACCCCATTAGGGACAAAGATTGATTATTATTTATGAATGTAACTTTTTTTGCGTGCAGAACTGACACCTCCAAGTTTTCCATTATTATGTGTCTTACAGATATTAATTAGACGAATCCCAGAGGGTAGACGGTCGTTAGCTCGGCGATTTGGGTAATGGTCGTTAGGAGCTGTTTTATTTGGGTGCAACTAGTCTGATCGTTGTCCTACTTGATGCAATACTACTACTTATACCGGGTGTAATGAACAGCGTCCCGCAAACACATACGGGTTGCTCAGTCAACGACACTGAACAACTTCCAACAGGTTTTTTTTTAGGAAGTGGTTAAAAATGGCTTTTCTATACAAATTGTCTGTTCGATGTTAAAATTTTGTATGAAAGAGCCAAAATTTTATATTCACTTCCTGAAACAATTTCCTGGTGAAAGTTGTTCAGTGTCGTTGACTGAGCAACCCCTATTAGTTTTCAGGACCCTGTCCCTTACACCTGGTATTGTAATGCTAGACTTGTTTTTATTTGTTAAACTCATCATCATAGTAGTACTTGAAAGGAGATTGGCGAACAGTTATCTATCATTATGAAATATATCGTTAACTGACAAATAAATGTTCAATGCGGTAAAGTGTTGCGATACATATAATCACGCCTTTAAACCTAATGGGGCAGGCAGAGCGTAAACGACCTAAACAAAGGACGTTCCACCACGTCTGACAAAGTTTTGAGGGCTATTTAAGATAGATTTGTAGGTATATTGCTGTAGTGATAGGTTGTCAGCCCATCACCTAAATTGTAATCTAGTGAAACCCTCGGATCCCTTAGCTGGTTGTTACAGCATGCCCGGGAAGAAAAGCAGCTGGCACATTTTATGTTTTTCTCTCGCTCCTAGTCTAGCATGGAGAAACATCAGTTATCTATCGTTACGAAATATATCGTTATCTGACAAATAAATGTTAAATGTTGTAAAATGTTGCCATCAATCAGTTAAATATAAATAAGTAAAATATTGCCGTCGATTTTAAATTACATTATCTTTGCTGTACTTGATCAAAGAAGCTAGCCATTAAATACATAAAAGGTAACTAAAAATATAAAATATTACAAATAAAATTATTTTAATTGTATACTACTGATTTTTCATTACTGGTGCAAGTATATTGTCTGCACCAGTAATTAATATTAATTACTCTTGAATTAATTAACATCATAATAAACTAAACAATTTAACCATTTACCAAAAAGTATCATTCCTTTGAAATTTTCTAACAAAATTTAAGACCAATTTAAATTAATTAGAGGTGAAATGTGTTTTTTTTCCATGCTGGCCTGGGAGCGAAATAAAAACATTGAATGTGCCAGTTGCATTTCCTCTCAAGCATGCTGTAAAAACTAGCTACGGGATCCGAGGGTTTCCGTATATTGTAATTTAGGCGATGGGCTGAAAACAGCAATATACTTGCAAATCTATGTTAAATAACCCTCAAAACTTTGTCTTACTTGACAGAACGACCTTTTTTTAGTTTGATTACGCTATGCCTACCTATTAGAATTAAATGCGTGATTATATATATGTGTATGTGAAAAGAGTGTCTCCATTTTTAACCAAAAATAGAATAATGTAGCCTCGTTAACTATAATTCATTCTTTAAAATACTTTTTACTATGAAGCGCGTAATACCAAACTTCAAAGTAATAATGAAATCAAAATTTGTATTATCTAATACTTTGCTTTTTTTCTTAACTTAGTATTTGAGACTGATAAATCATAGAAAATAGAATCATTTTACGATAAATTTGCCTAAAAATCGGACCGATTGAAAGGTTAATAGAATTGATTGGAGGTCTCTCAAAGGTTGCAGAGTAATGAAGACCATTGACATGACAAGCATATTTGATTACTTGTCCATTTTGGCTTACCCTTTATTTTGCCCTTTACCTGATGATCGATTCTAGTCCAAGATTTTTCTATACTCGCCACAATCTAAATATAATCAAAATTTAATATTTAATTTTCAATTCAATTCAATTTATTTATTCATAAATAATACATAATTGTGTTTGAATTTAACATGTCAATACCTATTATTAAAATAATGATGTCACAATTAAAATAATTATTGGAAAAAATATTATTAAATTACATAAAGATATCTTTTAAAATTTGACAATTATATTAAATAACACTAACCACATACTACTAAAAATGTGTTTTTTAGACATACTTAGCTCGTGCTTATGCTCAAAATACATATTAGTCAACTTTACTTCTACTAAAAATTATGATATTATCGATAAACAACTGGACCATCAGTATGTTACATTACATACCTACTATAATAAATTATACTTACGTCGAATAACATAATTATACTTACGTCGCTGTAATAAATATTCTATTATAAATGATTTATCGTCATGTTGATACGACATGACGAGTTATTAAAGTAGATCATTGAAGGGAAGATAGAAAGGAAGGAGAGGAAGGGGAAGGCCAAGAAAAGTTACATCGATCAAGTAAAAGAAAAGATTAAGGCCAAGTCGTAGCAGGAAGTCAAGGAGGAGGCGGAGTGCAGGGAGAGTTGGCGTTCACTTCATGTACTCAATGACAAGAGCTGAACTCTTAAATGAGTGATGAAATGATTTGTCACGTCAAAACCGCGTGATCTATACATGATAGATCTAAATATGAAAACAAATACAGACCTCTAAATAAATTCATACCAGTACGGGCACATAGGGACATAAAATTATTTTTACGATGCTACCCTCTTTATTATACCGATAAAAGGTCAAAAGAGCTTGTTGTAATTTGAATTTTATATCATCGTAAAATAAACGATAGTTCGATGAAGCCCATGAAAATCTCAGGGCATCACAAAAGGGCCAGTTTTTAATAGCTTCATCTATGATGTCAAACTTTAGGGATCAAAAAGGGTTTGAAGGTTTTGTTTATCATTGTTGTAGATAAGTTGTTTCCAACATAATTTTAGGAGGAATAAATCACTATAATATACATATCATGCCTTTATCCCTAATGGGGTAGGCAGAGCGTAAACGACCTAAACAAAGGTCGTTTTGCCACGTCTGACAAAGTTTTGAGGAATATTTAAGATAGATTTGGACGTATATTGCTGTAGTGACAGGTTGTCACCCCATCGCCTAAATTACAATATACTGAAACCCTCGGATCTCTTAGCTGGTGTTAACAGCATGCCACCAAAATTGCAATATAATGAAACCCTCAGATCCCTTAGCTGGTTTTTACAGCATGCTCGGGAGGAAATGCAGCTGGCACATTCTATGTTTTTCTCTCACTAACAGGCTAGCATGGAAGAATAATCTAACTAAACACAGTATCGCATTCAATTATGTTATCGATGTGATTGTTGCCTAAATCTAGACTGCATACTTACAGTCCGCCATATAGCGAGCTTCAATTGAAAAACTAACTGCCTCCATCGTCTAGTAGCTAGTGCCATGGACTCCCGATCCGGAGGTCCTGGGTTCAATTCCCAGGGGGGAAACACAAAGTTGATATTTGAGAATTTATCACTTTGTGATTTTTTCCCCAGTTTGGTTAGGACATTGCAGGCTGAAGCACCTGATTGTCCGAAAAGAAAAAGATTTCGTGCTTCGGAGGGTACGTTAAGCCGTCGGTGCCGGTCGCTGTCTTTGATAGTGGTCGTTACTCAAACCATGTCAGAGGCCTGATAGTTATGCTACTAGGCGGTTCCGAAAATCTGACACCAGGGTTCATCGGGTCCATAGACTCGATACCCACTCGACAGAAGAAGAAGAATTGATAACCAAATCGCTGTTACATCTTCTATCAATCTTTTTTAATCATCTTTTTCTTGTCGTGTGGGTTTCGGAATCATCTAAAATAAATATTAAAAATGCAGAATTAAGAAAGCAATAAAAACATTATTATTAACGAGGATCAATCTTGGACGAATATATCACTTTGGAACCCTACAAAAGCGAAGATCTAACTCTTCATTAAGGGTGGGTAGATGTTGAAATGGAATAAAACGAGCTGTGTGTGAGATATTATCAAAATTATCTCTTTATATTTGAAAGGCTTAATTATGCCAATTTATTTAGTATATGACATGGTTTAGCAATACGCAAAGAAAGATTTTGTCGATTTAAGAAAGATATAAGCTTTGTGGACTTTGAAAAGGCAATGGTTAATGTCGGCCTGACCTGTAGACTTAGCACTTTAGGAATAGCCAAATCACACAAAGTGATACCATATTGAAGAGCTAAGATTGTATCAGGTGTAAGGGATAGCGTTCCGAAAACTGATAGGGGTTTGCTCAATCAACAAACCTGAAAAACTTTCACTGGGAAATTCTTTCAGGAGATTAAAAATAAACTGACCTTCCTATACTAAATGACCACCTCGGTCAGACCGATTGAATGGAAAAGCCAAATATATTTTTTCACTTCCTGAAAAAAATACCTGGTGGAAGTTGTTCAGTTTCCTAAACTGAGCAACCTCTATCAGTTCGCGAGAGCACGCATGGATTATATCTATATAGACGCCATATATACTTGTTACATAGAGAATCTATGCGCACTCAGGTTGCTTGCGAACAAATATTGCCTACTAGTCAAATCAGCAACTTTTTATGAAATGTCTAAAACGCTTTTATGTATGAAAACAGTGGGTTATGCCGTCATTAATTTTAACTGGATTATTATATCTAAATGTGCATTTTTTTGAATGATGGATGAGATAACGGTATTTTTAGCCCTCAGTTTTAAACATAAACGTATCGTTTTTTTTTCATGCTGGAAGTGAAAGAAAATCATAGAATGTCCCGGCTGCATTTCCTCCCGGGCATGCTGTAAAAACCAGCTAAGGGATCCAAGGGTTTCTGTATATTGCAATTTAGGCGATAGGCTGACAACCTGTCACTACAGGAATATACCTACAAATCTAACCCTCGAAACTTTGTCAGACGTGGCGGAACGACCTTCGTTTAGGTCGTTTACGCTCTGCCTACCCCATTAGGGATAAAGGCGTGATTATATGTATGTATGTATGAAACTTTGTCAGACGTCGCGGAACGACCTTTGTTTATGTCGTTTACGCTCTGCGTACCTAATTAGGGATAAAGACGTGATTATATGTGAGTATGTAACAACTTGGGCGACCGCACCACTTCTTGTTCACAATGTGCAAGTTCCTGCAGTTCTGACAGAAATAAATCCCTATTTCAGTGAAGTCGGCGTGCGGCGAACCACACGGTTCCATAAATTATGACAAACGCGCAAACAGATTTCTCTTCTAGTTGTGGATTTGCGAGAACCGTTTGGTAGCTTCAGCATGGATGTAAATAAATTAAATAAATATTAAGAAACAATTCCTAATCTTTTTAGATTTATAAAATTGAATATTACACTTCAGGCTTCGTCCTCAAGATTGGCATAATACACACATGTAGTTTCGCGATAGCATTCACCATTTCACACTATTTTTAGAATTTCTCCATTGTTTATTTACATTTTTATTTTTTTTATTTTTTAATGGAGGGTATGTTACGATCTTCCACCTGTCACGCGCTGACATTTTCATTCGCTTTCTAGTGTCCACCGTTTCACACGCGCTCGTGATAAAAAATAAGAAATAGTGCATAAAATCTTTAAAGTGAAGTGAGTTTACGGACATAAATATGCCCAAAAGAAAAAGAAACGATGATTATGATAAATTGCAACGAAAAATTAGACGTTTGGAGGATAAATATCGACGCAAGCGTCATCGTAGTCGCAGCCGCCACAGGCGCCATAGTCGCTCGCGCCGGCGCGATTTGGACCGGTACCGGTACCGTTCGGAGGAGTCTGACTCATACGAGTACTCGTCAGACGCATCCAGCAGGTCGCGGTCATATGATTAAACAATGCAAGGTATGTAAGTGTGTTTTTTGTTTAAACGATTTTGTAGGACTTTTGTTACGGAAAAATATAATATATTAACCTATACAGTCTCGAATAACAAGGTTTTACCGAATTCTAGCAGAAACTAGATAATTGTTTACCTATGAATTTGTCAGAACGTACATGTAGAATAGGTATTTGCCGCAGTACGTCTTACATGTGGTGCTATTTAGTCAACGTTAAAGTAGTACCTGTATCTGTGTTTATACACCATAAGCTTGAAAAAATAGTTCTGCGGTCAGTACATTGGGACTGTTTCTTTACTAATACGAGCTTGATTTTTTTCTGTACCATAAACACTAAAAGTATATTGAAATCGCATTATAACAGTTTGCGGGCAGTACGTGTATAATGCATTGGGACTGTCTCTTACTGAAATGCTGATATACCAGTTTGAATAGATAAAGTCCTTACCAGTCTACATCTTTAATTATTACGTATCGTAATAAATTAGTCAACTTGCACGCTCGGACAGTACAATGGGGCTGTTCCACAGTGCTATAATGCTTTGTTTACGGGCAGTACGTGTTTATTATAACTAGGGACTGTCTTTTACAAATGCTACTACTGTTGACTTCGTACCTACTCCGCAGAGCGGCAAGAAGAACACGATCACGAGACATTTTTTGATGATGATGATTTAATCGGCTCGCCGCAATCGGATGAAAACCAAATGAAATCAGATGCTATTGCTAGTACTTCTAATACTGAACCAACAGGACAGGTTAAGTCTGTGGTAGTGCCAGTGTCGAAACCTGCCGACCCTCAGTTGCCCTCAGAGCAGCCAGCTACAACATCATCACCAGCTGAAGAAGCAGTAATTCCTGTAACAGATAACTTAGACAGTGATGTTTTAGAAATCCTTGGCGGCGATCCCACCAATGACAAAAAATATGGGAAAGAGATCCATAAGGACCTATCAGTTAGATTCGAGCATTGGACTACGACGGGTCTTACCAAGGAGCTACGCAAGGAGTATAAAGATAGATATTTAACTCCTGAAAACTGTAAACTGATTGATCCACCGGAATTGAACCCGGAGATTAAAGCGGCAGTGTCGGATATTGTAGTCAAGCGTGACAAGGCTATTGAAGGAAAGCAAAAGGAACTATCCCTGGCCATAACCAGTTTAGGAGAAGCTATTACGCTATTATTATCGTCAAAAGAAAAGAATAGTGATTTACTAAAACTTTTGATGGATGCGGTTCGCATGATTTGTGACTGCCAACACGCGGATACAGTCACTAGAAGAAAATTTCTCTTGAACTCAGTTAAGAGTGAAATGAGAGAACAACTTCAGAAAACGAAGATAGATAAACTTCTGTTTGGCGAAAATCTAGCTGAAACGTTAAAGACAGCAAAAGCCATTAACAAATTAGGGACAGATTTGAAGCCGCCGTCGACTACAAAAGCTCCAAGTAAAAAATCAAATCTAACTTTAACATCCCAAAGGAATTTAAACTGGCGAGCTCCGGGTCCGAGTCGCAAGCCGACGACGGGCCCTCCGAGGACGAGGGAGCAGACGACAGCCTCGACGCGCGGTCGGCCCACCGGCTCCTCGAAACCATCGCAGCATCCGCCTCCACAGCGGCAGAGCTACAATCGCCGATAAACACGGTAAAACTTGCTGGTAGATTATCTACTTTTATGAGCAATGGCAATTGCTTACTAACGACCCTACCATTTTATCATACAAAAATGGTTATAGAATACCCTTTTCTCGACCACCTATTCAAGTCACACCACCGAGTACTCGGAGATATTCTCATTCAGAAAGAACAAACTTTATGACTGCTATTGATAACTTATTATCTATAGGCGCTATATCAGAGTGTGAACCTCAAGATGACCAATATTTGTCAAACATTTTCCTTATTCCCAAGCCAAATGGAACAATGCGCTTTATTTTAAATTTTAAATCCCTGAATAAATTTATCAATATCAGTCATTTTAAACTAGAAGATCTGAGGACTGTATTAAAACTTATTACGAAAGAATGCTATCTTTGTACAGTCGATTTAAAAGACGCATATTTTTTAATTAACGTACACGAAGACGATCGAAAATACCTTCGATTTCAATTTGAGAATTCTATTTTTGAATTCAATGTCTTACCCTGTGGTCTAAATACTTGTCCTTACGTGTACACTAAAGTGATAAAACCGGTCGTAAAATTATTAAGGTCATGTGGATATCTATCTACAATATATTTAGACGATATATGTCTTATTGGTTATGACTATCAGATGTGTCTTGAAAACTTGCAATCGACCAAGAAGCTGTTTACATCTCTTGGTTTTATTATCAATAAGGAAAAAAGTTGCTTTACTCCTTCGCAGACTTGCAAGTTTTTAGGGTACATATTAGATACAAAAAATTTCCAGGTCACACTACCCGACAATAAAATTGAAAAAATTAAATCTGAAATAGATAAATTTTCATCTGTTGATCATTGTAAAATCAGAACATTTGCTAGTTTCGTTGGCCTGTTAGTGTCAGCCTGTCCGGCAGTAGAGTACGGATGGCTCTACACCAAGCTCTTCGAGAGATGTAAATATCTAAATTTATAAAGGGCTAATGATGACTATGAGAGCTTTATGATTTTACCAAATACATTAAAATCCGATTTCGATTGGTGGAGACAAGCCATGTTCCATCCAGTTTGTAATATTAAAGATGATGTGTATGATCTGGATTTTTTTTCGGGTGCCTCAACAACGGGGTGGGGAATAGCGTATGGCGATCAGAGAGCTAGTGGTCTGTGGAGCGAGGATGAACGTAGTAAACATATTAACTACCTAGAAATATTGGCTGCATTTATAGGACTTAAAATATTTGCAAAAGATCGATATAACTGTCAAATCCTTCTTCGCATCGATAATACCACCGCTATTTCCTACGTAAACCGTATGGGTGGTATCCAGTTCCCACACTTGACTGAAGTCACGAAACAACTTTGGCAATGGTGTGAGCATAAAAAATTGTATGTTTACGCGTCCTATATTCGTTCATCAGATAACTTCGATGCCGATCGTGAATCAAGGCGAACGCATCCGGACATAGAATGCAGACTATGTTTTTCAAGACATTGTCAACAAGTTCGGTTGCCCGAATATAGACTTATTCGCTAGCCGAATAAATAATAAATGTGCGACATATGTTTCCTGGCATAGAGATCCGGATGCGTACGCAGTGAATGCCTTTACAATTTCGTGGGCAAATTTTTATTTCTATGCTTTCCCCCCTTTTACAATGATTTTAAAATCATTACGTAAGATTGTTTCCGATCGTGCCAGAGGCATAATGGTTGTTCCACAGTGGTCAACCCAGCCCTGGTATCCATTATTCAGAAACCTGTTAGTATCTGAAACGTTAATATTCAAATCCAATAAAAACTTAATCTTATCCCCTCATTGCAGCCGTCAGATGCACACCAAGGTTACCCTGGTGGCAGGAATATTGTCAGGGAGGCGATGATAAGAAGAGGTGTGCCACATTCATCTATTGAAATACTTCTCAACTCTCTCGCAGATAGCTCGTATAAGCAGTACGACGGGTGCTATAAGAAGTGGTTCATTTATTGTAAGGATAATAAATTGAACTTGTACGATGTATCAGTTCCTGATATAATAAGTTTTTTAACCATAATATACCATAACGGTGCTCAATATGGGACCTTGAATTCATACCGGTCAGCTTTAGCTTTGATAAATAAAGAAAAAAAAAACAGAAAATGAGGATATAAAAAGATTTTTTAAAGGGGTCTTTCGGTCTCGACCTCCAAAACCCAAATATAATGAAACATGGGATACCTCTATTGTACAAAATTATCTTGCAACATTGTATCCCAACAATAGTTTAAACTTAGAAAAAATATCTAAACAATTAATTACACTTTTGGCACTTGTAGTTCATAGAGTTTAGACTTTTTCAAAGATAAAAATTAATAACATCCAAAGATCTTCGTCAGAAATAAAAATAAAAATTCCAGATTTAATAAAAACTGCTCAATTAGGTAATAATCAACCTTTACTGATACTTCCATTTTTTAATGAAAGGCCGGAGATTTGCCCTGCAAGAACTATGATTTCTTATCTTGAGGTAACTGAGACGTTACGTTCAAATTCAGAGTCTTTGTTTATCAGCATAAAAAAGCCTTATAGAGCGGTTAGTACACAAACACTATCCCGATGGATAAAAGATACGTTAGGTATGAGCGGAATTGATACATCCACGTTCACTGCGCATAGCACCCGACACGCAACCACCTCCACTGCACACAGGTTAGGTGTAAACATTGACCAAATTAGAAAGACTGCAGGCTGGAGTTCCAACTCCCACACCTTTGCCAGGTTTTACAATAGGCCTATTAATAATATATCAGATGATAATTTTGGTATGTGTATAATGAGTGATTCTTTAAGAGAATAATTATATTTATATTTAATAAAAGAAAAGCTTTTATGTTTTTTCTTTCATTTTTATGTTTTGGTATGAAAGATAAATATAGTTAAAACAAATATAACTAATTATCATATAATATGTGTTTATATTTTGTTTATTTTTATGAATTTCATATTTTACGAAGTCGATCTCTAAAAGTCTACATGTGTGTATTATGCCAATCTTGAGGACGAAGCCTGAAGTGTAATTAGAGATTAAACGAACTTACCTGTAAGTGAAGTTCTATCCTAATTATACGAAGGCTTCGTCCGAAGAGATTGGCATCCCTCCCACCCTATCGAGTATTTTCGTAAGCCATTATGTAAAATATGAAATATTAGTATGCAAACGGACTCTACACTCTAAACTAAATGAAAATGTCAGCGCGTGACAGGCGGAAGATCGTAACATACCCTCCGTTAAAAAATAAAAAAAATAAAAATGTAAATAAACAATGAAGAAATTCTAAAAATAGTGTGAAATGGTGAATACTATCGCGAAACTACATGTGTGTATTATGCCAATCTCTTCGGACGAAGCCTTCGTATAATTAGGATAGAACTTCACTTACAGGTAAGTTCGTTTAATCTCTAATTATTGTTATATAAAATTTAATATCATCACCTCCCCAGCCTTATCCCGTATCACACGGGGTCAGCAACCGGCTATAATTTAAGTGATTGAACGAGGTACTGGTTTTTACATAGAGCGACTGCCATCTGACCTCCGCAACCCAGAAGAGAAACCAGATGCTTAGCATTGGCCTCTGACATGGCTTAACGACTAATATCTTCGGTATTAATTGATATTTACCAATGGAAAAAAGAAGCACGGAAAAAGCGCCGAATAAACGGACTTATGAAAAATCGAAAAACACAGTGGTACGTGGTGGGGTTCGAACCACGACTCCCACTCAGGAGGCAGCAACCCTATCTACCACACCATCGGGCTCTTGAAAAAATAAATTGAATATTGTTGTTGATTTCAATATAATAAATTATTTGACATCCTACATTAATAACATTTAAAATTTATAGGTGGTTTTATCTAAGTAGGTTTGATAAAAATGTGTTTTTATTTATAGATGAGATAGTAAAAACTAAAAAGTAAGTTAAAAATTCGTTAAGAGCTGAAAAAGAAAGAGACGAAAAGATTTCATGTTTATGGAATAATAAATAAAATATCAGTCCTTATCAGAAGTTGAATAAAAATATTCATGTAAAATTTTGCCTAAATACAAGTTTCTAGAAACTCTAACATCAACAGTTCCTACGCTTTTCTAACTTTTCGAAACAAAATGTCTAACAAAGTAGGCGCAGAAAATACGAGTAGAGCATGTTATAAACGATAATCATTTGTTATCTTTGCGAAGAGAGTTGAACCTTCCAGCGGTATTGAATTAATTAGTATTTGTTGCTGTCTGTTGTTCTGAAGTTTCGAACTCTACATTTTCAGTTCAACAAGTGAGATTATTAAAATATATTTTTTTATAAATGTATAGGTAGTTAGGTACGTACAGGATTAACAAATAAAATACGTACTAAACTTTTCGTTGAGAACCTATCCACTAAACTGAACTACTTTTCCCAAGAAATATATTATGAAAAATAATTTCCTTCCATGCTGGACTGGGAGCGAGATAAAAACATAGAATGTGCCAGCTAAATTTCTTCCCGGGCATGCTGTAAACAACAGGTAAGGGATCCGAGGGTTTCAGTATATTGTAATTTAGGCGATGGGCTGACAACCTGTCATTACAGCAATATACCTACAAATCTATCTTAAATAACCTTCAAAACTTTGTCAGACGTGGCGGATCGACCTAAATTTAGGTTGTATACGCTCTGCCTACCCCATTAGGGATAAAGGCGTGATTATATGTATGTATGCATGTATTTTGGGTCTCCCATACAAATTGCGCTATATGCTAGAGTTAATTTGTATGGAAAGCATATTCTTTTTCTTATTTAAACCTATGTTCTTTGAAGTCGTCCAGTTATATGGGAGGTTCACACCTAGAAATTTGGTTGACATTTTTTTCACACCCGGTATTAGTAAAAGTGTTAAAAGAAAAATTTATATTTGAATATATAACTTGTGTTGAAAGCTATCATATTGCCCCAAATTAATTGTATTGATATATTAATACCAGAAAATTCTGCTGTTATTTTATATTGATCAGTAAAATTCAATTTCTATTTTATAACCAACGTTATTTGTATTGTACCCTAGCTATTCTTTTATTTCAATCTCATGTCCTTTGAATTTCAATTGTACTCGTAATTTTTATTACGGTCTTCATATAAAACTGTTTATGAGTGTTGTAAAAATACACAAAGCATTTCTGAAATTCATAACATTCAGTTAACTTATATTTTCATGTCGTTACTCTTGCTACGATTCGTAGTTTTTCTCTACGACCTTCTACGTCGTAGCAAAAATATTATCAATGAAATATGAACAATAATTTAGTTTATCCAATTACCTTTTTTTTGCAATACATAATATATGCGTAGGTATTTGAAATATTAAAACACCTAGAAATATAAGTGAATAAAGAAATATATTCGCTGTGTCTTTGTTTAGAATGCAGTCATTGCAGCCGCACCTTCAAAGTCGTAGGGTTAATTTAATTTTATGAATTTGACTTAAAATTTGATCAAAAAACGGAGAAAAAATGGCTTCAATTGTATATTTTTGCATACTGATTTCTTAATAAAATAATTTTAAGTTAATATGTTTACATAATAAGTATGTTATAGAATTACTTCCATCTGGACTGGGAGTGATAGAAAAACATAGAATGTTCTAGCTGCCCTTCCTCTCAGGCCATTTGTCTCATGCTGTAGAAGTCAGCAATATGGATTCGAGGGTCGCAGTGTATTGTAATTTAGGCGATGGGCTGACAGACGTGGCGTAAAAGCTTTCACTAAGCGTTTTACGCTCTGCCTACTCCGTAAGGGAAAAAGGCGTGAATTTATAAAAGTATGTATGTATAAGTTTGATACAGCTAAAAATGGAACAATACTAGATTTTATTAAGGTCTATATCTGCTGCTCAAGCTTCACTGGTTTTGCACGATTTTCCGTGCAGAATATTTTTGTGCAGTTGGGAAAATCACTACATGCCGTGTTCGCTGCAACTAATCTATGGAGCTCCTCTCTTGTATGTGTAACTTCATAATAATTCCAGTTTTTTGCTAGATTTAGTATTTAAATTACTATGATCATTTTCATGATCCCATCAATGCTAGATTGGTAAACTTACCAGATGTGTCAAGAGCGCACATTTATGTAGTCGTTGATGCTCTTTCCATTCCATAAGGGATGCAAACGTGATTGTATTATTTTTCTCCTACTCTTTAAAATACAACACATGCCGCAAATTTATGGAGGAACTATTTTATGGAGCTCATCTTTTGTAAGGCCGAACTTACCCACATATAATAAATCTCTAAAAGGGTCGTGACTGTACATTGAATATTTTTACAAAAAAATAATTGCAGCAGGCATTTTAAAACGAAGGTAGGGGCGCAAAGTGCGATTTTCTCATGTTTCTTCATTGTGATATAATTTTATTTTATTTATATATTACGGATATAATTTTATTTGTAATAGACCCGCTTGTGACTTTCTAAAAGTGTTCTTTTCTAAAAGTTGTTCCATTTGGAAATAAATGATTTGACTTTGACATTAAATTTGATTATTAAAGATATGAAGATCAAACAGATTTTTTGTAGAATTTTTGATCTGTCTGTCTGTCTGTCTGTATTACCAAATCACGCCAAAACTACTGAACCGATTTCGATGGGACTTTTTAAATTCAACTTTGTGTTACCCGGTTTGCAACTAAGAATACCTAAAATCACGCTACCTGCCTTAAGGGGTAGGCAGGAAATTTAAATTTTGCTGTTTCTTAACCGAATTTTATGGAACTCTTTTTATTCTACTGAACATTATTTAAAATCAAAGTTACGAAATTATATTATGAACTAACTGTGCTAGCAGCAGTGCTAGCACAGTTAGTTCATAATATAAGTATAGTTAGCTAGTGCAGCTAGTTCATAATATAATTTAATTACCGTTCCAGTTTAAGCTTCGGTATTTAACTAAAATTTATAACTTAATATTGGCGTTCCATGCTGGACTGGGAGCGAGGGAAAAACATAGAATGTTCCAGCTGCATTTCCTCCCGGGCACGATGTAAAAATCAGCTAAAGGATCCGAGGGTTTCAGCATATTGCAATTTAGGCGATTGGCTGACAACCTGTCGCTACAGCAATATACCTACAAATCTATCTTAAATACCCCTCAAAACTTTGTCAGACTTGGCGGAACGACCTTGGTTTAGGTCGTTTACGCTCTACCTACCCCATTAGGGATAAAGGCGTGACTATATGTACGTATGTAATATTTGCGCCATGGCCGGTAGAAGTACAAAATAGGGAGTCTTGGAGGGAGCGGAGAGAGGCCTTTGCCCAGCAGTGGGACATATAGGTAACGGCTATATAAGATAAGAAGATTGGCGTCGATTCTCGCAACATAATGCTAGTTCTAATTCTTAGTTAGCGCTGTTACTCTTAACTTTGACACAATAACAGGCAAATAGTATTGCTCATAAATAAACGCTAGATGTGCCTAATATTGTTACTAATAAAAAATATATTACAAAGATTTGTCAAATTGTAGTTCAAGTTGTTCTGTGCTATTTCAATTCTATCGTCTTCTGTACACCTGACGTAGGGTGGACTTAAAAACAGCGAAGCTGTGTCCACACCTTTTTCCACTTCTGTAATAAATATCTATATGCCTACCTGTCCTGTTTATTCAGTTATTCTTGATTGTGTGTTTTTATTTTTTTAATGTGTTGTGTTCAGTTTTATTAATATCTTAAAAATCATATATAAAACAAGTAAAGCTAACATCACATTACCAAGTTCTGGAAAATCTTTTAATATAAACCGCGGTGTAAAGCAGTGGCCTTTTGTCACCAAAGCTGTTTACAGCTACTTTAGAGGTCCCTAAAACTCTATCAGTATCCTGGTCGTCTAGTGGAATAAAAGTCGGTAACAAACATCTTACTAACCTCCGGTTTGCGGACGACATTGTCTTATTCGCCACTTCAGCTTAAGTTGGAACAAATGTTGCAAAAACTAAGCGAGGCCAGCTTTGAGGTTGGGCTTAAAAGGAATATATCTAAGACCCTTTGTCTAACAGCAGAAAACGTAGGGTCGAAGTCGATGGGCAGGTAATACAATATGTTAGCGAGTACACCTACTTGGGCCAGATAGCATCCTTAGAAAACATCCAGGACAAAGAAGTCGAAAGACTCATCCAAAACGCCTGGAAGAGCTTCTGGTCCATGAAGGAACTAATGAAGAGTGACCTTCCAACTTCACTTAAAAGAAAACTCGTTGACATGTGTATCCTGCCCATTCTAACCTACGGTGCACAGGCATTTTCACTCACACAAGCCCAAAAGTCCAAACTCAAAGTTTGCCAACGCGCAATGGAGCGCAGCATATTATTCGTGAAAGAACAGACGGCATAAAGAATACAGTTCTAGGCGAAAAAACGGGCATTACAGACGTAGACCGAAAAACAGCGAGACTGAAGTGGGATTGGGCCGAGCCCGTCGTTCGCATGGAACCTGAAAAATGGACGAAAGCTGTCGCCGAGTGGATCCCGGAGGATGGTCGCCGACAACGGGGGAGACCCCGTAGAAGATGGCAGACGACCTACATGCTTTCTGCGCACAATGGCTGACAGAGGCAGCAAACAGAGACGCCTGGAGAGATAAAGGGGAGGCTTTTGCCCGGCAGTGGGACGATTTATAGGCTACAAAATAAAATGTGTTTTATGGAAATAAAGTGATTTGTATTTTTATTTTGAAAAAATAAACACATGGCACCTTGACGTTCCTAATCTGACATAAGACTGCTTGCATGACGTAAAATAAGAGAGCATACTCTATGCTCTTTATTTATTTAAAGCCTCTTATGTCAGATTAGGAATGTCAAAGTCATGTGTTGAAAAGCCAATTTTTTGTTTCTCTGCCTGAAAGAATTTCCTGGTGGAAGTTGTTCAGTGTCGTTAACTGAGCAACCGCTATCAGCTTGTGGGACGCTGTCCCTTACACCCCGTATATCTGGGTTTCTCAGGCAGCTCTCGAAACTGCCCGCACAGCCTAGTTAGCAGTGTATCTGCACTCTACGCAGTGGATGCCGAGTTTGATTTCTGGTCGGGCAGACATTTGAATGATAAATTTAAATGTCCGTTTTTGGGTCTGGGTGTTCTTTCTGGTTTTTCAGTGTATGTCCATGGGACCCCGATACAGGGAATTCTAGTGGGGGCTATGAGTGTGATCGTGTTTTTTTTAAGGGCAGCTGGAACATCAGGTTGACAGTCCATCCCCTAAATTTCAAAATACAGAAACCCTTGGAGCTTAGATATACCTTTTTTAACAACAAACTTTTTCCTTTATACTTCAAAGATATCTAAAATTTTGCCACAAGAAAACATTTTATTAAAACAACAAATCTAATTTGTATAGATCAATATTGGAACAAAAACAATTTAAATATTCATAGATCTGCTTGAATTTTGATTTTATCATGAAGGGGTCTCGTAAAAGCAACTTCATAACAAAATCAACAACCGGGATCGAGTAGGAAGTGGGAAGTCAATGGTACGGAGGTAAAGCATTTGATTAAAACTTCGAGCATGAACTAATAAAGTTTGGAACTTGTGACGAACTTCCACCGCTTCCTGACACCTGAAACGGATTTTAATATAGCCATGGATGTATTTGTGGAAGCATAGATGATTCGTATATTCTCAATTATTTTGGTATAAAAGTACGACAATTTATATAGGTATTTTGTTTTAAAGATAAGAGCTTTTATACTTAGATGATCCCATGGGTAAACATGGCATAATTTGGCGTATTTCGTAAATAATGAGAGAAGAAGTAATATTTATATACTTTCTAAAGCGATAGTATAAATTATTCATTTTAAATATAACGATATTTTGTAAAGTCGAATTAATCTTAGGTAAGTTTTTATCTGTCCCTCATACCTTTTTAAAAACCTAATTTTTAATGTTGATACTTTTAATTTTTGAAGCCAAAATAAAAACGAAATTATAATTTATTGATTTATTTATTTCTTGTTCACTAAGTAATTACATTAACAAAATACAATAATTTCAAAGGCGAAAACTTTTTGTTTATACTCTACAATTAAGCAACTTACTTAGTACATACAATAAATACATTCCGTTATGTGTATAGTTTCTTATAAATATTCATTTAATTTTAATAAAATATTCCACTTAAGACTAGTCAGGAAGTTATTAAAAATACAATTTACAACAGAGAACAAAATATATAAAGGCAATTTACTTATTACATTGAATGTTACAAAATTGAATATGAGAAAAGAACTATAAGCAGTGTTTAGTTGATTTTTATGACTTTTTTATTTTATTTAAGGACGGGATATCACAGCTATTAAAGTTAATTATTTACAAAAATATATAGATTAATAATAACTTACAACAATATTATTAGTAGGTAATCTAAATAATTTGAATAAGTATATTGTATTTTATATAGGGCACAGAATTGTTATTCAAACTACATTTTGGTGTAAAGCTAACGCTAAACTAGTGGCAAATATCTTGAAATATGCTATACAGAAAAAATTGCAACTTACGTCTCGAATGTCTTATTCCGTAAATTCAATACTGTATTTTAAATACAATTTAAAATACAGTTTAAAATCTCTGACGCCAGGGTTCATCGGGTCCATAGACTCGATACCCACTCGACAGAAGAAGAAGAAGAAGAAGAATACAATTTCAAACTGTTGGATCATTGACCCATGCGTATTATTAGAAACTGAAAGTGACTGATTGAATTCTTAGCACTATAAAAGTAACAATATCAAAATTGATTTAGATTGATCACGATGTTCATGATCTTGATAGATCAGCTTGTTATGGTTGATCATGATGTTGGTAGATCAATATCTAGTAAACATGGAGATGGTAGATCAGTTTCTAGTGAGCATAAGGTGAATCATGATGTCAAAAGATCAGTTCCTTAGGTTGATCATGATGATGAGAGACCATTTAAGTGAGTATAGGGTAGCTGATTATGATGTTTTCCGATCAGTTTTTTGTAAACATACAGATGGACGATCAGTTTCTAGTTAGTATAAATATTCAAAATCAATTTCTAGTAAACGTAGTGATAGTAGATCAGTTTCAAGTAAACATATAGATGGTAGATCAGTTTCTAGTGAAAAAAATATTGATCACGATGTTGTCAGATCAGTTTCTAGTGAGCATAGGGTTGATCATGATGTTAGCGAGGGCGTTGCGTCGCTTTCGCCACGCGCCGGCGCCTTGCGCGTGGAATTGCAGCTGGCGGTACCAAGTACGAGTCCGCGTGTTTTCCTCCGCCTGAAATTAAGAAAAAAATATATAATGTAATAATATCTTTAAGGTAAAATACCCATACAAAAGTTAATTTAAAAATATTTCAACCTATGTTTCCTAGAAAAAGTAGTTCAGATTCAAGGGAAGAGACAATACTGTTTAATAAAAATTCACTGTGTATAGGGTAAAAATTTAGTGGTGACCAATAATTATTAATGTAATGGCGCTTCATGTCGTAACCATTTTAGGTATATGGGGTTTCCGAAACCTTGTGTGAGCGCGTCCGGCACGTTCAAATATTTTTAATGGCAAGAGCAGACAAGACTGTTTTTATTTTCGCAAAAAATATTCTGTAAGTAGATTTAATTTATTTCAAATTTGCATAGTTACTTTTACATTGTTTTAATTGTAAACTAAAATAAGACTGTTCAAACTGTTGCATATTCATATATTACTCGTGCAAACTTAATTTAATAAATTTTACGCATCAAATCTTAAATTGAAATAATTTGATTCTGAAATTTAATTTTAAGATTTTTTAAATACGCTATAAGTTGGAGCATCAAATATTTTGTTATTTAAATTTTATCTTAATGTCAGAAATAGGACATTATTCTCACAAAATCTTGGATTGTTTTAACTTTGCCATTAAATCGATTTAATGATTTCATAGCGAGATACCTATTATCAGGTTGTTTGTCAATGCATCAACATTCTCGATGGAAGTAGAATTTTTTCGAACTTAGTGGGACTGTGGTACATACATACATACACATAAGCACGCTTTTATTCCTAATGGGGTAGGCATATCGTAAACGACCTAAACAACGGTTTTTCCGCCACGTCTGACAAAGTTTTGAGAGTTATTTAAGACACATTTGTAGGTATATTGCTGTAGTGTCAGGTTGTCAGCCTATTACCTAAATTGCAATACTACTGTACTGTGGTACCTACGCATAAATCTATTAATTTTTTTGCATTGATTTGAACTTACTTTGAAGATGTAAGAGTCCTTGGTAGTAATCTCGTGCACTTCAAAGAAATGTTCCGGCTCGTGATCCGCAGCTACCACACATCTGTCTAAGAACAGTGGCTCCCTCTGCAACGTGTATCTTCCAGCTTTCTCCCTCACCAGGAGTAGAGCTGCTTCTCTCACTCCGCTGCGTGCGAAAAGAGCTTCTCCTTCCCTCTCTCTCGCCTCGCGGTCTCTAGCTTCTCTGATCTCGCGGATCTCGGTGGTCTTGTGTGTTGTCGTTGGCTGAGAAAGAAAAAAGTTGTAATGGTTAGATCTGTTTTTTTTTATCTTAAATCATTTTAGATCAGGACGAAATTGGGAAGCATCGTTTATGGGAATGTAGCATCTTGCCCTGTTCTCGCCAACGCGTCTTTTAAGCGTGTATGGCGTGGCATAGCAAGCATAGGGGAAGTTCTATATCCAATTTTTTCATACATACATATAATCACGCCTTTATCCCTAGTGGGATAGGCAGAGCGTAAACGACGTAAAGAAAGGTTTTTTGACGTTTCGCTACGACTGACAAAGTTTTGAGGGTTATTTATGACAGATTTGTAGGTATATTGCTATAGTGACGAGTGAAATTACCTTCCTTCTATCCCTTATCTGGTTTTTAAAGCATGCCCGGGTGAAAATTCAGCTGGCATATTCTATGTTTTTCTCTCGTTCCCAGGCCAGCATGGAAGAATTGGTGACATAATACTCGCCCGTGTATTGGAATGGTTAAACCTGCCATTGGAAACTATCGCACCCTTTCTCTAATAACTTTTTTGTTTTTTCATCTTTCACAAAAATAAAAATATATCTCACCTTTCCATTAGTTACCAATAAAGCGTTGATCGGCGTGAGCTTGATGGTGCGTCCCTTGCGCCAATTGTTGTCGTTGGGCTGGGTGAACAGCAGCTTGCCTTCCATTGCGAACCTGGTCACAAACAAAACTCCGTGTAATTTTGAAAATATAGATATCAAGAGAACAGATGGCGCTGCCGTCACGTATACATCAGCTAGAGTATTTTTAATTTTGTTAAATTTAAATATAGCTTATTTTTACCAATTTTAAAGTAAAATATCGTTCATAAATAAGTGACTCGTAAGTGAAAACGTTTGTGACGATCTACATAAAAGAATACGCGAGTGTAAACTAAAATTGCATCCAGTGACTACAAACCACATTTCTCTAAGAAACTATTCAATTAATGCAATAGAATGGAAATAAATCAGTGACATTTAACATTAGAACAGTGTTGAAAAGTGTATTTTATCCATATTGCTAAAAAATCCTTTCTATAGAGACCGTTTCTTAATTCAAACTTAAAGTGACCTTTGGACTCTATAACATAATACAAAATCACCTGACATCACAACAACAATCAGTCAGCTGTCCCACGTGAACGTCCACTACACAACTATATTGACACCAGATCCTATATTTCGCCGGACTGAACATCGACTCCGTGTCGTAGTGGTCTATTGCGCCAAGTTATTTTTGCGCATATTGAAGATTGTGGAGAACAGAGTTCGATCCCCAATATAAACACAAAAAAGTTTGAGAAATTTTTATTTGCATTTATTGATCAATCTGCAAAAAGAAACGAGACATCTAGGATTAATTCACTGATACAATACATTGACACATTGACATCTACACAGAACTTTATTTAGCTCAAGCGGCTTAAGACAAGAATATCCACAAACAACCGCAAGGTGGCAGCACACATATGATTAGAGCTTATAGTGATCAGGTCAGACTTTATACAGCCAATCAAAGGTAATAAAAGCCATGGTTCCTACAGTATTAAAATGCAAGAAATGCAAAAATGTAGTAAAACGGAATAACTTCTTGTGTTGCTCGCTCTGCAAATCCTGTTTGTGTGTGGATGACTGCTCAAATGTATCCAAAAAAAGGTACATTTTAATGGAAAAATCACGTCGTGACGCATGGAGGTGTGATAGTTGTAAGAAAGATGTCAAGACTCCAACACCTAAAATGAAGACAAAACTTAGACCACTACCTAGTAGGCAGGTAGAGCTTACAAATATGACACATCGAGATGTGAGGAGTGCATTAGTAACGAGTCCTCAGGAGGAAAATAAATCTTTGTTTAAGCCATCTCACTCCTCCACCCCACCAGAAAAAAGTCCTCTGAATTTCGTTACACAGCGGGACAAATACGTTATTAACGTTCAAACAGAAAACTCTTTTAGTTATTTAGACAATGATGACATTGAAGATGTTTCTACATCCAAGACCGACTCTGTTTTGAAAAATAATAGTGGCTCAAGCTCACCTACGCTGGAAATACTACAAAATCAATTATTAGAAGCTAGAAACGTCATTTCTAAACAAAATGCTGAAATTAACTGTCTGCAAAAAAAGCTTGAAGAACAAAATCAAGTCATATATCAACTCGAACAACCTTCCAAGGAACAGAAATCACAGTCTAATCATATGGCAAAAAACTTAGACCACAGTCGCTCTCCCTCTAAATCCAAGCTACAAACAAAAATCACACCACGAAACAAATCTACGGGGAAGGCCACTAATTCGCCAAGGGATGAAAACGAAGATCATGTTTTGATCAACGAGAAACAAAAGAAAAATAACAGTTACTTATCCTGCACTTCAGGTTCAGAACCATGCTCTACAGCTAAACTGTGTTTAATCAGCAGTAACAACCAAAATAAATTATTAGCTTCGGCAAAGTCGACATTCCATACTGCGGAGATATGTCATTACGTAACTCCTAATGTAGGAGTTGAACACCTGCTTGCTGACATAGATATGAAACTTAAACATTTTTCTTTGAATGATTTCTGCATTGTCATTATAGGCGAATCTGATTTTAATACTACTAATAATTATAACAATTTAGTTAATATTATTAGGAACAGGCTTATGAAAGTTCAACATACTAATTTTATTATTTGTGTACCGACTTACAGACAAGATCTGTATTCAACTTTATTCAATGAGCGAGTGACATTATTTAATAATTTAATTTACAATGACAATTTAATTCATAAATATGCTTATGTGATGGACAGCAATAGGAATCTCGATTATTCTGAAACCATGTTTTCTGTACGTAACGGCAAATTAAATAACAGGGGATTGCGAAGAATTTTTACCGATTTAAAAGTGTTGGTCGATGATATTCTAGGCTCATACATCCAGTTTGAAAATGACAAGCTGTTTACTAATGCTACAAACTGTGAAAAGACAGAGAAAGAGTTATCGTTTTTTCGTTCAAAATAGTGATGAAAAAATTACTGTATTTCACCAAAACATACAGGGTATTTTAAATAAAACTGATTTAATTGTATTTACTTTAGATGACTTATCAAGAAAAGGTAAAACCGTAGATATTCAATGCTACACAGAAACTTTCATTTTAAGAGGCGAGGAATGCAATTTGAAACTGCCCAATTTTAAGTTAGGGCATTTTTACTCCCGAGAAAGGGGAAAAAGGGGTGGTTCTTGCATACTTGTGAGGAATCATTTAAATTGCGTCCCTCTTGTACTTTGTTATGAGTTATGTTGTTCGCATGCTTTTGAGTGTTGCGGTGTTGAGATCGAGGAACTTGGACTTATTATAGTTAACATCTACCGTGTTCCATTATCAATTTATGAAGAAACGTTTCTCAATAAACTCGAAACTTTGTTACATCGTTTAACGCAAAAACGGGGCACTCGAAAAATAATAGTTTGCGGTGATTGGAATTTTGATGTCAGAAGTAAATCCACTAGAGTGAGAAGATTGTTGAATATTCTTTCTCATAATAATATGATTCCCCATATCGAAGAGCCCACTAGAGGTTTAGCGTGTCTTGACCAGATTGCAAGTAATATTCGCAATATTAATCCGGAGGTCTACGTATCTGCGCTCTCTGACCACGAGACTGCGCAATTAGTTACATTTAAGGTCAAATATAAAAGTATGTTTAAAGATTTCTTTGTCGAGAGACGGGATTATAACAAAGATAATTTGCATAAATTCTATAAGTGTTTATCAGCACTGTCTTTCACAGATACTCTACGTCAGAAAGATACAAATGACGCGTATGCAGAGTTTCATGAATTAATAACACTTTTTTATAATCTTTGTTTCCCACGTATACGTGTCAAAATAAAAACAAATTCTAGGAAGGCTCTATGGCTTACCAAAGGGATAAAAAAATCTTGCTGTATAAAAAGAAATCTCTACTTGAAGTACCTTAAATCAGGCCTCGATAAGACCATTAACAAAAACTGCTATACTTCTTATTCTAAACTGTTAAGAAGATGTATTTCGACAGCCCAAAAGACACATAATAAAAAGAAAATTTTGCATTCCAAAAATAAGTGTAAGGCTTCGTGGGATATTGTGAATGGCGCGGGTCATGACCGAAATGTACACAATATAAATAAAATAGAACATAACGGTCATAATTTTACAGATCCTAAATTTATTGCAGAACTTTTTAATGACTATTATATTAATCTGACAAACAATCCAGACGGTAAAAATAAAATTGATTTAAGTAACATAGACATGAATCTAAGCACTATCTTCTTAGCTCCTACAAATGAAACTGAAGTGTTCAGAGTCATAGCTTCGTTAAAAAATAGTAGCGCGGTTGGTTGTGACGGTATAAGCACTAAAGTTTTAAAACTTTGTGCCCCGTTAATTTGTAAGCCCCTGGCCTATATAATAAACCTGTCCTTTGAGCAAGGCCGGTTTCCTGTACTGCTTAAACAATCAATTGTAAAGCCTCTATTTAAAAAAGATGACATAGCCAATATGGGAAATTATAGGCCAATAGTTCTTGTGCCTATTGTTTCGAAGATTTTTGAGAGAATTATGCATAACAGACTTCTTGAGTTTTTAAATAAACATTGCATTTAGCATGAAGATCAGTATGGGTTCCGAAGGAAAAGATCAACAACACTTGCTTGTTTTAACTTTATAAAAGAAGCCACAGATTCCATTAGTGCAAAGACACCAGCCGTAGCTGTATACCTTGACATGAGCAAGGCTTTTGACTTTGTTGATCACAGATGTTTGCTTCAAAAAATATATAAGTATGGCGTAAGGGGCAACGCATATAGTTGGCTAGATAGCTATTTAGCAAATAGAACCCAGTATACCGAAATACAACAATTTGACAGTAAAAGTCAATTGTGTACGTATCAATCATCGACCAAGATTAATAAATTCGGTGTTCCTCAAGGGAGCATCTTGGGGCCCTTGTTATTTATTTTGTATATAAATGACCTACCAAAAAGCATAACGCATAGATGTATTATGTTTGCAGATGACACCACTCTAATAGTTAAGTGTAAAAATCTAGCTTCCTTTAATAATGACATCAATATTGCTTTGACAAAAATAAATAATTGGCTTAGAGAAAATAATTTAAGAATTAATGTTAATAAATCAAATTTTATGCAATTTCGGACATGTAAATTTAATGATATTCCTTTGACAATTAAATACAATGATGACATTATTAATGAAGTAAGTATGGTAAATTTTTTGGGTTTGACTCTAGACAAATTATGTAATTGGAAAGGTCATATTTCTGGTGTATGTCAAAAAATTAATAAATTTGTATTTGTTTTAAGAAGACTGAGCCGCACTGCATCGTCAGAAATAGCCCTTATGGCTTATCATGGATTTGTGTCTTCCGTATTAAGATACGGTCTTATTTTGTGGGGAAATTCAGTTGAAGCTGAAAGAACCCTCTTAGTCCAAAAGAAGTGTATACGAGCAGTATGCAGAGCTCATTACTTGGATTCATGTGTACCACTTTTTAAAAGCATAAAAGTTTTGCCAGTGCCATGCCTGTATATACAACAGATTTGTATTTTTGTGAGGGAACATCCTAGTTATTTTAAAAAAACAAGGTGATGTTTGTGTCAGATCCACTAGGCATAGAGACATGTTATATCAACCATATTCTAGGGTTGAATTGGTAAGACAGAATTCATTTTGTATGGCTATCCGAGTTTACAATCATTTGCCCAGACACATTAAAGATTGCAGTTCCTTCACATTATTTAAGAAAAATATTACTGAATGGCTTTTATCAAAATGTTTTTATTCGGTGAACGAATACTTTAGTGGCAAACACTAAAAAATATTTGCATATCGAAATCGATGGAATATATGAGACTCAAAACCTACTTTGTAACACCTATCCTTGCACTATATTCTAGCAAATAAACGCATTTCATTTCATTTCATTTCATTTCATTTCATATAAATTAGATGAAATAGTCCTACTTAACCTAACTTTCAAACGTGAAGTTCAAAGTGTTGTAGAGATGACTTTCGAGTGAGTTCCGATAGTGACGATATTAGTGTCCATAGGTATACTATTGACACGCACAACAATACATACATACATATAGACACGCCTTAATCCCTAATGGGGTAGGCAGAGCGTAAACGATCTAAACAAAGGTCGTTTCGCCTCGTCTGACAAAGCTTTGAGGGTTATTTAAGATAGATTTGAAGGTGTATTGCTTAGTGACAGGTTATCAGCCCATCGCCTAAATTACAATATACTGAAACCCTCGGATCCCTTAGCTGGCACATTCTATGCTTTTCCCTCGCTCCCAGGCCAGCATGGAATCCAGGCTCACAATACGCATATATATATATATTTTTTAATATATATATATATATATATAGATATGTCTGTCCCTAAATCCACCCGCAGTTTCTTCAGTCTACCCGTGCTCATGGCTGTTACAGGAACAGCATCGAAATATTGGGAACACATCAAAGTTTGAAATCGCGGTAAGAAACTTGTAAAATGTCTTATAGTTTAGTGAAAATAACCGCGAGCAGTTTAAAATTAATTGTTTTAACATGAAATTGTTCTTGTCATATTTCGAAGTTCTATGGATATAAGAACTTTGACACCATAACTCATGAGACAGTCACTTCAATATCTCAATTCAAGTTGAATTCTCTAATTAAGTTCTTTATATGATCACTTTCAATGAAAGCTGGCCAAGCAAAAACGGAATTCAAGTTGAACTTACGAGATGAATTAATAATTTATAAACATCAACTAAATCTCAAGATAACCTGTTGTCTCATTAACCAGATATTCATCATTCCTTGTCAAAGTAATTGCTTAATATAAACGTGGAATTTATTATTCAGCAAAAAAGCCAAGTTATCTTAATAATTGCAGCATTATGAGAAAAGCAATTAAAACGTCCATTAATCTTGACCTTTAGGGCATTTTGCTATTCTTGTAAAGTCAAAGAACGCATAAACAATATCGTCTGACATATAGAAGATATACATTATTATTTCATGCAATGTTCATTATTTCCTTGCCCATATCATTGGAATATCAAGCAATATTCTCATGTCATCGGAAGAAGGAAATGCATGGAAATGTTGGACTGGGAGCAAAACAAAAACATAGAATGTGCCAGCTGAATTTCCTCCCGGGCATGCTGTAAAACCCAGCTAAGAGATCTGAGGGTTTCAGTATCTTGCAATTTAGGCGATGGGCTGACAACCTGTCACTACAGAAATATTCATACAAATCTATTTTGAATAACCCTCAAAACTTTGTCAGACGAGGCGGAACGCCCTTCTTCACATGTTTTCTTTTGAATAGGAACAGTGAATAGATCTAGCGCGTTAACCTAGGTAATTTGTCCTGATAAAACAATCTTACAAATGGAATCTCGTCTATGACCTATGAAATGAAAGCCCCAGACACCAACGAATAATTTTCGTTTTAATTAAAATAATATATTATCAATAGCAATAATGTCTTTAGAGCTTCTGCTTCAAATAAAGTTATTATGATCTTTACTCGTTATAATATTCCTAGAAATTAATATTAATGATATGATTATATTTACTCCTACATAGATTTATTTCTATCTAAGGGTAAGCCGAGAGTTCTTTCATATATTTTTTACATCAATTTGACATAATGCCCTATCATCCCACGAAAATTTACAGTGTAAGATCAAAGCTCAAAGGTACAATTATATGATAATCTGAACTATATACTCGTAAATATAGAACTCTCAAAACTGAGCGGTATTGTCCCAAAAACACGTTTCAGGTACAAACTTAAAATACATTTATTCAATTTGATATCTGATTTATAATTGTAGATTTTATTAATATAATCATTATTGGCTTGCCCTTGTCCCAATTAGTCAGCTCACACCTACATATCATCTTTCACGCAGACCATCCATATTTTCAACGGAAACTATAAGGCTCGTATTTATAAAACGATCTCAAGATTGAGAGCAATATTAAGTATAGATTTGACGAGTCATATTGTACTGAAATGACATTTCTGATATGAACTCAAATTCAAATTCAAATTCGAAAGTCTTTATTTGGTTAGAATATAGGTTAACAATTTGATCTTAAAGATAAAATTCACTCAATACACTACTTACAACTAGCTGTCAATCTCAAGAGCTGTTTACCAATACGGGCCTTAGTATAACAAACAAAAAAATCAGAAACTAATTTCTTAAAACTCATTCCGCCTAAGTCCCATTCTTGTCCCATAATTTCCAAAAGACATCACAACGAAATGCCTTAAGGCGAGGCTTTCCCTTTACACGCATAATTACTTGTGTATTTGTGTTGGTTTTCAGCTATAAAGAGTCCTGGAATAGCTATTGCCGCCGTAACTGCCACTAAAGGGCCGATTATCAACGTAATGGTCGAAGTTGAAGGAGAAAGCGAGTCTTTCTATTTCGCGTCGGCAAGAACGTGCTAAATCTTGCTACTCTTAGTAATCTTGCTACCGTAGCGGCTCTCTGGTTGCTGTCGAGAAAGTCCTCACAAGAGGAGGTGCTCGGACACGTGGGACAGTTGGTAAGGTAAAAAAATAAAAATCCTTTTATATAATCTACTACTACTTATGTAACAGGTGTTCCACAATAGAAAAACATTAAAACCAAAAGTCCAATTACTTTTTTGGGATAACAACTGTACCATACAATTGAAAATTTATGTGAAAGTCGACGAAGGGATTAAAATGAATATTCGCACTGCGCTCGTCAGCCTTCCTGTTAAGGCACAGAAAATACGACAATTACCCGCTTCATGGGGCAGGCCCAATTCCAAAAGTCAAAATACCATAACTTGTACCAGCACTTAAACCTAAAGCCTGCAATGGGTCTAGTAATGACGTCATTTATTTGGTCCGCCAATAGCGACGGAATGTGCCTACCAAATTATACAACTGCTAGATGTTTACTTTTTAATTAAATCCGACATAGTAGTTTTATGGGATTAACACATATTTTAAGTAAATGGTTCTGTTTCCACGATTAGATTTTGATGTAGTCATTAAATAAGTTTCGTCCAAAAAAAAATATGCAATACTGAATGACGCAGTGATAAGTTCACCTTTTATCGTATCTAAACAATAGAACAATATCAAGCAATGTACTGGAAAAAAAAACATAGCAACTTATAATTATGGAATTAAAATATGAAAGTGATTCCATTGTCAGTGAAAATAATGATAGCATATAAGTAAACTTACCTAGCGTCGTCATGATTCCAGTCAAGAACATCAACAGCCATCTTCCTTAGCCGGATGTCAGCTACATGAAGATCGTGAGCGGTTCTTCTAGCTGCAGCAAGCCGACGCCAAAGAGGCACGTCCCTTGCAGCAGCTGCAGCCGCTGCGGCCGCTGTGTTGATTTGTTCAAGTTTAGACTCGACGCAGCGTTGCGCCGCTTTGACGTCTTCACGCTCTGTCGCGCAAGCTGCTGTTGCTCTATGCAACCGCGAGAGAAGGAGGGGATATTTTGTCACGCGTTGGACTGGCACCTGAAAAATAAGACATTATCATTAGGTAAATTTCCATAGAAATCAGGTTCATGAATAGTATAGCTAAATGTACTGTTTGAGGATGGTCGACGACGACCGAGATGACCCCGTAGAATATGCTGAGATGACCTGAATGTTTTTTGGCACACTGGCCAACAGATGTAGTAAATAGAGAATTCTGTATCTATAAAGAGGAGGCACACTAGCACGTCAGCGGATTTAATGGATGGCATTGAATCCACAATATAAGTTGCTGAATTCTGGGCCGCTACCATGTAATTTCTCGCGTTCCATCGACACGCTAAGAAGAAGAAAAAGAAGAGGAGGCCTTTTCCCAGCATTGCAGTGGGATGACTAAAACTAAATAGAACTGTTTTTATTTCTTACCATGAGAAAAGAGTTAAGGTTCATCCGTCTCAGGACCGCGTTTTCCATCTGAGAGACGCGCAAGAATATCCTCAGGAGTTCCTTCTCCTTCTCGAGACCGGCCAGTAGAAGTGCAGCACCTGCTTGCTTCACACAGTAAGATTGGAACGCCGCGAGCATGCCTGAACACTCCAGAAGAATTTTCCCAACATTCACTGTCAGCAAATCCTACAAGAAAAATTTGAATAGTAGAATTTATATGAAATCGAACGAAATCAAAATGAACTTGGTCTATACATTACCTCATCACCCTGATCCACCGCAATTTCTAAGGCATCTCGCAATTTTTCTGATAGCACTTGATTGTTTTCGATGAGTTCCTCTACATTTAAGAATATTGCACTCAGTTGCTCTTGGTTAAGAAGACCAGCAACAAGCATAGGTTTGTAGAACTCTTCCAAAATAATTTGTAAGTCCCGTCCGTATTTTTCTTCCGTTTCTACTATTTCTGTAATAATTTCTTTTCTTTCTGCTCTCTTCTTGGCACATTTTCGGCAAACTAATGGAGCGTATATTGAACCTGCAAAATTAAGATTTTAAAATATATATATATACTTAATATTATTCCTTATTTAAAGTTTATAAATAAAAATTGCATACCTTGTTCAGTGACCTGCGTTTCCACGGTTGTGTCACAATCTTCACATAAATGAATAGGAGTGTCTTTGTCATTCATTGCATTACACGGAGAAGATTTACCTTGAAGTCGACTTCTTGAAGACTTACTCGTTTCAGAACCAACACCAGAGTCATTCCTTTCAATTTCAGCGGAAGTTTTCTTGCAGATTACTGATTTTTCTAAACTATCATGATTGATGATGAGTGAGTTGTCTTCACTGGAGTCTGAGGCATGACTCAGTTGACTCACATTACTACTCAAATGAGTGTTAACCAGTTCATTCCGCATTTCATTCAGCTTCTCCTTAGGATCCTCTATTAGGGTAGTTCCGTTTTCAGTAACATAACTAGTGATATAGGTTTCTTCGTCATCAATACCTCGTTCTTTTGCATCAACTAAGTATGACAAAATATCGTATTTTGATGCACCTTCAAATATTGACCGTGAACCGTTACGCTTATCATCATCTAAAAGAAGCAGTGAATTCGGTGGTGGGTTCGATGGTAAAGGTGGTGGCATATCGCCAATTTCCTCATAAATCGGATCGCTATTTAATCGAATCGATTCATAATGATGATCGTCATCAGTGTTGTTTGAAATTTCAATATCGCACAATGCGGCATCTACTAACATTTGGTAGAACTTAGATCTAGTTGAATTAGTGTCGTCTTCTGTTGAAAGTTCACTTGCCGACGCGTTATAACAGTCTGACATTGGTTCGAGATCTGAGAAAACTCCCATAGCACCGCTCTCGTACTCCATACATTCATAGGGAGCAGAGCAGCTAATGTCTTCGTTCTCTGGATTTACAGAGTCGTTTGATTTATCTCTATTCGACTCAGTATCCTTAACATTTTCTGGTGTCTTTGGTTTTTCTTCTTTCAAATTTTCGTTTTTACTCACTTCTTCCTTCATGGACTTTAGGGAGCTCTCAATCAATTTTTCTATCGTTACTTTGCTGCTTTCTGTTCCCTCGTGATTCTTAGTTTCTTGGAGTTTTATCAAAGAGTTTTCTATCAATTTCTTCACTAGACTGGAATCTAAGCCTTCAGCTAAGTGACCGAAGAAAGGATCATCAAATAGTTTAGTGACAAAGTCTCCGTTTTGTTCATTAGTTTCAGAGCCATTTTCTTTGTAAGGCTGAGGAGCATCTTGCTTACCACACACATGCGGAATAAGATTTCTCTTTACAGCTTCTACTGGGTCACCAAGAATCGATGACATATCTCTGGAATTATTATTTTGATTATAATTTTCTGATATGTGTTTATTATTTTCGGCACAGTATTCTTCGTATGTGTTAACGTCTTGTTTACTGTCCTGACTTTGAGAAAGTATAGCACCAATATAAATTTGACTCTTGGATTTTTTCATTTCTTTCTCGGGTGTGCCAACACTAATAGTGACAGTAGTCCCAGTTTGATATGTGTTGCAAGTATTGCCATAATTATCATTTACAACAACAGATGATAAATAAATTGGAGTGTCACTATCTACATTCATAGTAGAATACGAGCAGTCATTTCCGTTTATTTGTATTGATGTTTTACGTGGTTCGTTTTCTACAAACTTCATGGCACTTGACGAACTTTTAGATTGATCTTCGGATTCAAATTGTTTGACACGTAATATAGTTTTTTGCTCATAATCATTAGCATCTGACCACTCGTCGCTAGTAGAACTCGTAGAATTGTTTCTAATGAATCGCGTTTTCATATAGTTGTTATGCTTCTTTGTTCTAAGACGGTCTTTTGACTTCTGTCTTGGAGGAGGCTCGGGTGATTCTGATATACCACGCCTTAAATTCGCCAAAACCTGTTTAGTAATATCACTGCTGTCACTTAAATTACCAGTTTCAATATCGTGATGGTAAGTAAGGCTCTGTGGTGGTTCTGGGGTCGTTTCTTCCTTTATAGGCTGTTGCTGTAAATTATTACGCATATTGATCTCCGAGTCGTTAAAAGCAGTAACAAATATCTGACTTGTGTGACCATGTTTAGTTTTTGGCCGTAGAGCCATTGTATCCAAAAACTTGGGAGGTGAGATCGACAAAGTGGTTGTAAGTCTTTCAGATTCAGAACGGCGTAACACTGGAATTCTCGGAATTTCGTTATCTGAAAAAAGAAAACAATAACAATAATTATTTACATATACTATAACCTACTAAATTATGAATTTAATTGTATGATTTTTATCAATGAAAATAATACAAATAAAAAGACATTAATACTGAATTTGTCTCAATTTAAGTATATTACCTTCTGCTTTTTCGACAGGTGCTACTCTATTTTCATTTTTACAATCTTCAAGTGTTTCATTATTTTCTTCGGTGACTTTTTCAAACTTATGAACTTGAACGTCTTCATACACTTCGGTGTGTTCGTGACGTACTTCTTGATTTATGAGTTCTGATATTTCAATGTTACTCGTTTCATTAGGTATTTGATCATTTACTTTATATTCCAGACTATGACTGACGACATCTCCCTCAGCTTTTATATCTTCGCCATCAACATTACTTTCTGCAGCTTCTATTACAGTAGTTTGTTCAAAATTAAATTCCGCTGAGCATATCACTCTCGTTTCTTCTTTTTCTACCAAAAACTGGACACGTTTTCTTTGTAGAATATTTTGAGAACTGTAATGCCCTTTATCTTTTGGTTTTGGAAGATAAAATTGAGACACGCGCTTACTATCAAATGAATCATCTGAAGTTTCCGTTTTCGTTGTTGAATCATTTAGTTCGTAATTTTTTGGTTTTTTTAATATTGATTTTATCGTGTCATTCTTATGAAAACCTCTATCTGGTGTTCTGTTAAAAACTTTTCTATTAAATGACCTTTCAGGCAAGCGCTGGTTATCACTTTCACTGTCATCATCAGTACGAACGTTCCTTAGCCTTCTTGGTGGCCGTTTTGGTGAGACACTTTTTTGTTTTGTACGGCTACTGTTGGGAATGCTTAGTATTTTCTTATTTGTGTTTTTACTAATTGACATTGACTTTTTGTTTTCACTTCTTATATTTGGTAAAGACAATGAGGGAGATGTTTCTGTAGTTTTTTGTTCAGATGTTTTGAGATCAAAATTTATAGGATCGTAGGCTAGCAAATCATCAGATTTAGCGTCCTCTGCGATTTTAATCCTTTGACCACTAATTGCTTTCACGTTTGAATCTGACTTTGATTTGCTAAGTGGTTTGAATGTTCCATTTTTAACAGATTCATGAAATACGTCACCAAAGTTATCATCAAATTCAATTTCTAATAATGACTTTGAACTACCACTTGATTTGACCAAATCGTAAGGGTTTATGTCGCAAGATAAAATGGATTTCTTAGAATCAGGCGAGGAGACATTATCCTCTTCTACCCATACTTCGGTTACGCGAGTTACAGACTTACTTCTGCTTTTTCGTAAAGTTTCTGGACTTGGTCTTTTACTTTTCATCCTACAGGGACTAATGCTTTTAGCTCTGGATCGTGACGTGGAAAACTGACTTCCGATTCGAGTATCATGTGGTGGAGCCAACCTACTTCTTCGCATTAAATCATAAGGATCTGATTCTCCATTTGATTTTAATATAGAAGGTCTTGATTTCGATCCCTGAACTCTCACTGTTCCTCCCTTAAGCATACCAGCCTCTCGACTTATATGTGGACCTCGGACTGTGCCTCCAACCAGCAGTCTTGGACTTTCCGCAATAGTCAATGGCAATCGAGATCCTTTGCATTTCTTACATATACTGACTTTGGTAGAGCTGGTTTTCTTCGTACCATTAAGGTACTCAGGGCAGGAACATAGTATGACGGCATAGTTGTGAGGCGTTGGTTTCTGGGGTGTGCTTATCAAGACTGGGCCTGAGACCTCGGGGTAAGCCGAGAAAACGCTAGGCCTCATAGGTGGGGTTTGGGTCCGAACAGACCCGTACAGCCAAGTCTCCGCATACTTCATTTGTTTAGACAAGGCGGACCCTCCAGGACCACTTAATGTTCCGTACATGTACGGGCTTTCTGGTGATTTTTCTGGTGACTTCACAGTTCCAGACGTGTTCAGTTTCAGTTTTGATGACCATTTCTTCGGGCGCGAGTTGTCTGGTGAATCGTATATCTGAAAAATACAAAAAAAATAAAATTATTTTACTAGATTATTAAGCTAAAGAGCGAAATGAGCGAAAATTATTCTAAATCGTGTCGTGCATTATATTTTAAAGAATTATATTGGAGTCAGAATATTTAATATTTGTCATACCTACCTAAAAATAATTTATATTAAAAAATCGAAAATATAAAAAAATATTAAAAGTCTAGCATTATTTCTTCCATGCTGGACTGGGAGCGAGAGATAAACATAGAATGTGCCAGCTGCATTTCCCACGGGCATGCTGTAAAACCCAGCTATGGGATCCGAGGGTTTCAATATATTGCAATTTAGGCGATGGGCTGATAACGTGTCCCAAAAGCCATCTATCAAATCACTACTATACAAATATATCTTTAATAGCCCTCAAATCTTTGTCAGACGTGGCTTAACGCTTAACCTTTTTTTAGGTCGTTTACGCTCTGATTACCCCATTAGGAATAAAGGCGTCACTATATGTATGTTGTCTAGCATTATAGCATAATCTAATATTCCTGCACTAATACGAAATCCCGTCGTCGCCCGGTGTTAGCTAACTCACGTCCTCTTTGTATACTCTTAACATTCGTTTGTTATTCTAATGAGGATGGCCAAATTAAAACGTAAAACGTTACTGTTCTGGTTTACAGACTACAAAGTACAAAACCCTTTTTGAGCGGGAAGGCCATTCAAATTTCGATACACAATCAGGTTGAATACAATTGCATTAATCGAATTGTTTCTTCCGGTTTAATGGAGTGGTATGTTAAATTGTTTTATTTATTTTTGAAAAGTTCAATAAATAAAACTAGAAAAATTGTGATTAAATCTTATGACATTTTTGTTTAAAAAGTTACATAAATTGAAACTATTAAACTTAAGTGTAACTACTAAACTTTTATCCATAATAATATTAAGTTTGCATAGTACAATACTACTACTTAAAAGTCAACACAAAATACCGCAATACCTGTCATATATTATACGGCGTGTAATGGACAGCGTCCCGCAAACTGATGAGGGTTGCTCAGTCAACGATACTGAACAACTATATACAGGTCTTTCTTTCAGGAAACGAAAAAAAAATGCTTTTTCATACAAATTGTCTGATTAAGGTGGTAATTTTGTAGGAGAAGGTCTTTTTTGTTTCATCTCCTGAAATAATTACCTGCTGGTACTCGTTTAGTTTCGTTGACTGAGCAACCCCTATCAGTTTGCGGGACGCTGTCCCTTACACCTTTCACAAACGAGTTTGGTACTATTTGCCAATGCTATTTGCCGAAAACTATAAAACTAAATAAAAGTCAACAAAGATAAAGTAGTTATCAAACTTTTTTCTACAGAACTATTTATCAAATGACGAAAAAAAGCAATGAATTTTCTGAGGAATTGCAGCGTAATAATAACACCGAGGAATTTTAAGTGCCAGCTTAATGTCCCGCTAAGGGACCTTTTCTTAAAACTACAATTCACAAATTACAAGGACACTTTGGTGTACATTGCGAAGTTAGTTACTATTTAGGTGACTCTCACACTGTCTCACGCTTTGCAGCGGCGAACACATCTGCTCCTTCGGGCGAAGCTGTATATTCTATGTAAGCACCTCGGTTTGTATGAAAATTAAGGTGAATCCCCTGGTAGATGAGCAGGCAGATTTCAAGATATGCAACCATCGTTCGTAATGCCTTAGAATATTGTTCAAATGAGCGCGCTACAGCACGGGCACATTAAAAATGAACAAAAAACGCACAAAAAAGCTATTTCCATCAAAAGTACGAGTCGGATTTAAAAAACGCTATGTTGCGATTTTAGATAGTCATAATACGAATATTTTCCTAAGGAACCGTGACAGTGATTCTGATAGTTTAGAAGGAATATCAAAAATACTGATAAAAATAGCTTTATTTTCAGATTTTTTTAGCATACTTATGTATGAACTAGAATATTTTTAAATGTTGCAATTGCAGGCCATGAACTAGTTTCTGAGATATATACTTTTTTTAAATTATCCAATGATTCGTTTAGGAGAAATAAGCTCTTAAAAACAACCATTTGCCGTCAGAAATCACCTTAAGCTGGGTCCCACACACAGAAAACGCTTCTCCTCATGTAGGAGAGGAATAACTATAAAAGCGTGTTTTCCATTTAAACATGAAGAACATTACAGGAGTTAAACGCCTTGTAGTATCGCAGGACTGTGTGAGAACCAAATAGTAGGCAATGTACATCAAAATTATCCTTGTGATTTTTAAATCGTACTTTTTGAAACTGGTTCAGTAATAAGTGACGTTGTAATTGTGGCAGTTTGTCCTTTTGTTCGCGAACATTGTTCTACCCGCTGGCGGATTCTTGAATAGATTGCTTGTTTATTTGTTACCCTATTTGTCTGTCCCTTGTCTTTATTTCAAAGGTTTGTTGCTAATTATTTGTTTGCAGAATATCATCCTCGGTTTCAGGTTGTGAAAATGCAATTTTTGGTACAAATAGGTATTGGCTTGGAATAGCATAGGTTACTTTCCTAGTGTTTTTGATTTTAAAAATCTCTTAAAGCCACGAGTGATTACGTGTCCTGAAACATTTGTCTTCTCTTGATTAGCTGATAAAGTCCTACTAAAGGCCTATCTCCGGTCTCTCCACGACTATCTATCCTGTACATTTATGTACTAAATTAAATTAAATCAAATCAATCTTTATTTGCCATAACACATGTTAATATTTTAAATACAGATTTTTAGATAAATGTTTAAGTTTTAATGTATCTTACCGACTATTTCAGTGTACAAATATGCTAAGTTATAATTATAACATAGTAGTAACAAGTGATAATGAAAAAAAAATGTTCAAAAAAATAAATTACTTTTAATAAATTACAGGATTTTAAGAAGATGAATTAAATTTGTCAGTAAAATAAATATATTTATGTTAAATCTAAATTTATCTGTCAAATAGTCATTTAGTTTATAATAAGTCTTATTATACTTTGTAAAATATAGCTCGGGTCGTATGACAGCAGGCAGTAAATATCATAACATCACAGGTGCAAAAAAGACTCCTTCAAAACTGTATGTGTTTGACATCTGTCATAGAACCCAAACTACTTTTTACAAACTATAACAAACAAATTTTAAGAACGTAAATCAGTATTAACATTGAAAAATAATCTCTTTAATTGTGAATAAATATACATAAAAGCAAACTGGGCTCGATTCTAGATTTACCGGCTAAAACTAAAATTAAAATCTATTTGTCACTTTCAGACTAAAAATATTAGAAAAGGACAACTGGAAATTTATTCTCTCCAGTTTCTGATTTATAGGAGATGGTTTTATGCGTTATCTGTCATTTTTATCCGCCATAACATGGTATTGCCGTCATATGATATTATCATATGAAACCAAAGAAAGTATAAAACCATCGAGTATAAATCGCCTATTTCAATTTTATTATTTTGAAAGTAACAGATTTTAGTTTTAGCCGGTGGTATCTAAAATTAAGCCCAGTATTATGTAGAAAAATAATGCGCTGAAGACAACGTATTCTCTTTAATTGTGACTATATAAATATAAAAGCAAACTATCCATAAAGCTACACCGATGCATCTAAAAGGAGTTCACTATCACTTAAAACGATACCCCGAACCTTACACATGCTCGGAGATATTCCCAAACATCTCTCATTGTCCCACCGTCTGCCGACCGAACAAAGCGTCCGCCGGCCGGCCCGGCAGTAATTAGAATCCGGTCTGAACCGGACAGGAATATCTTTGTTTGCCGGTCATATCGGCTGTAGACTAGGAGATTGATACGGTTTCTTGACTACAGCTTGGTTATATACATACATATAATCACGCCTTTACCCCTAAAAGGGTAGGCAGAGCGTAAACGACTTAAAAAAGTCATTCCGCCACGTCATTTAAGATAGATTTGAAGGTATATTGGAGGTAAGCAGGAAGGTGTTTGCCGCGTACGGTTCGCTTAAACGGCTTAGGAATCTTTTGCCAATCAAAACAAAAATCTCCTTGGCACACTCTCTCCTTCTACCGACACTGGATTATGCAGACGTTTACTATCCTGACCTATCTGTTGTACTGCTGAACAAACTCGAACGTCTGCAGAATCTTTGTATTCGGTTCATATTTGGTCTGCGGAAGTATGACCACGTATCTGCCCATAGGTCCAAGCTTCAATGGTTGCCAATATCCCGTAGGAGGGACTGCCATATTCTTTCCCTTTTATACTCCGTCCTGTCTAATCCCAATTCCCCTCCTTACCTTAAGGATCGATTTACTTTTCATTCCTCAACTCTGGCGCGTAACTTGCGCTCCAGCAACAGTTTAACTTTAAACTTACCCTCCCACAAGACGGACTTCTACGGAAAATCTTTTACGGTCCGAGCAGTCAAATTGTGGAATTCCCTTCCCGAAAACGTTCGACGAGTACCGTCTATTGAGACATTTAAAGATCGAACAAGAAAGTTCTTCTTAGAGAATAATAATTAGTTATTTATCCTATCTCCCATTAGCATAATTAATTTCTTCCATGCTGGCCTGGGAGAGAAAGAAAAACATAGAATGTGCCAGCTGCATATCATCCCGGGCATGCTGTAAAAACCAGCTAAGGGATCTGAGGGTGTCAGTATATTGTAATTTAGGCGACGGGCTGACAACCTGTCACTATAGCAATATACCTACAAATCTAACACTTTAACACAACTTAAATAACCCTCAAAACTTTGTCAAACGTGGCGGCGCGACCTTTGCTTAGGTCGTTTACGCTCTGCCTACCCCGCTAGGGATAAAGGCGTGATTATATGTATGTATGTATGTATTAGCATAATATGTATTAGTTTATTATAAATATATATTAGTTTATTTTATTTATGTATTTATTTTGTAGTATTTATATTGTTTAAGTATTAAGATTAACTTAGTATGCACTATCTCGCTATCTGCTATATACTATCCTACTACCCAAAGGTTGCCGGGTAGAAATTGCTGCTTTAGCAATAAGGCCGCCTATATTGTACTGTTTTGTTCCTTATTTTTCTGCTGTATGTATTTGTGTTTATTTGTGCAATAAAGTATCTTGTATTGTATTGTATTTTGCTATAGTGACAGGTTGTTAGCCCATCGCCTAAATTGCAATATACGGCAACCCTCGGATCCCTTAGCTGGTTTTTTCAGCACGCCCGGCAGGAAATGCAGCTGGCACAAACTATATTTTTCTCTCGCTTCTATTCCAGCATTGAAGAAGCAGTTTTGTTATATGGAACGGTAAAATCTACGGAAAGGAAATCCGAAGATTCTAATTCATCGGGCTAGTGTTTGGTAATGTTGACGCAGTAAGGTTGGCGAAGTGTTGGACTTTCGAAAATGTCCTTCTGTTGACCGGATGGAAGAAGTAGGTTTTAAAAAAGACATTCAAATCTACAGTAGCGACTAAAATACTAATTTAGCAGTCCCAACGGAAAAGCAGTCTTTGCATACAGCTACTCTGAAGTATCGGAAAACTACCACAGTACGTAAGACTATATATAACAATCTCAACCAAACTAGTCTCTAAGGTCCGTATTTACAATCAGCTCTCAAGAGTGACAGCTAGTTGAGGTCGTATCAGAAATGTAATATCAGTGCAAAATAGCCTGTTAAATCCATACTTAATATTGCTCTCAATCTCGAGATCGCTTTATTAATACTAGCCTAAAAGATTATCAACATAAACTCAAAACACGTATGCAAAATAAAACCCAATAAGTACTTTACCCCGGATACAGAGTAACCTAAGTCATTTAGCTACCTAATACGCTTAAACTCTATCTCCGAGAACGCCATTGACCAAAATCAGATATTTAAATCGGGTTATCCCTGTAAGCTATTGTCCGACTAAATTGAAAACCGCGCAATATCAAAGGCGATAGTATTAGGGAGAGAACAATGTCTCTTGTTAGCGTTAACTAGAGTAGCACGAGCCAGGGTTGGCAACTAACCGAATTAAAATTACCGGGAGCGCAATAGGTTGTCGGTAGGAGTGTGTGCGACCGTATTTTGTAGCGTTTTAAACTGAAATTACAGGTAAAGTTTTTTCGTTTCTTTTTAGGTTAGGTAGTTAGTTAAGCTAAATTTATTGTCCTACTTTGAGTATAATAGCAAAAACTTTCGACGCATATATTATAATAAGACAGGCAGTGGTTAGTTTTTCTACAGAGTGACTGCCATCTGACATTCGCAACCCTAAAGGAAACTCAGACCCGGTCTCTGATTAAGCTTTTACCAAATTAGTGGGCAACCCAACTGTCAAACATTTCAATCCGCTAAATGGCCTACAGTATTAGTAGGTAACTACTGTACTACTGACAAACTGATGTTTGGGTAGGGACAGCCCTGGAATTTATGTAATACGCGAAGTATGCATATTGCATATGCTTTGAGTACTAAGGCTTGCTGCAATATAGTCTTGTGTTTTTACGACTAATTTCTTTATTGAAATAAGCTGTACCTATTCTGTCGTTATTCCTTGTGTATTGGCACCATCATCTCCCTAGCCTTATCCCGTATCTCACGGGGTCGGCTTCCTAATCTAGGGGATTGAACGAGGATACTGGTTTTTACACAGAGCAACTGCCATCTGGCCTCCGCAACCCAGAAGGGAAACCAGACCCAATGCTAGATTTGGTCAGAGTTTTCAAGCCGCCATGCTGAGCACTGGCCTCTGTTATGGCTTAACGACTTATATCTACGGTATTAAACGATATTAACCGGGACCAACGGCTTAACGTGCCTGCCAAAGCACGGAAAAAGCACCGATTAAACGTCCATATGAAATTCGAAAGCCGAAAAACACATTGGTACGTGGTGGGATTCAAACCTCGACCTCCCGTTCAGGAGGCAGCGGCCCTATCCATTACACCATCGGGCTTCTTCCTTGTGTATTGGCATTCTCATGTTATTTGTGTACAATGAACAATAAATAACCCTCTGGTTTATAAAAAACATAAATACCAAAAGTATAAAAGTATAAGTTCATAAACCAAAAATGGGTCGCAACCCCTCGCATGCGAAATGTTTTTTTCTATTATGTTTTTCTTGTTTTAATTGTTTATTGTTCCAATAATAACAATAATAACGAATAAAAATAACTGCCAACTAATGTTTGACTTTGGGATAGTGACAGCCCTGGAATTTATATGATACTCGTTGTATGCATCTGCTTTGAGTATTAAGGCTTGCTGCAATATAGTCTTGTGTTATAGCTTCAGTGCGAGGGTGTATGCGAAGATTATTGGTAACACTACCTCTTCGCACTGAAGTTCCACCCAAATTAATATTCCAGGAAAGATATTTCTTGCATCTTTCATGCTGCACTGGGAGCGAAAGAAAAACATAGACTGTGCCAGCCGCATTTTCTCCCGGTCATGCTGTAGAAACCAGCAGAGGGATCCGGGGATTCTAGTATATTGTAATTGAGGCGATGGTCAGCCCATCGCCAAACCAAAACAATCAAAACTATGTCAGACGTGGCGAAACGACATTTTAGGTCGTTTACGCTCTGCCTAACCTATTATTGATAAAAGCGTGATTATAAGTAACTATATATATTTATTGTAGTCAAAAAATTAATACACGAAAATAATATTATACTTGTCTTATTCACAATATTTTTCTTATTATGACATTGAAGTATACCAAAACTAATTAATTACATCTACTCCTATTTCTGTTACGAATATTACGTTTTAACAGAATTTAATAAAATACACAGTACATTAACTATACAAACAATAACTTATTTACTTTGCTTCTTTTTGCAAAACAACATTGGTTGTATATTGTACTTAGCGCGGTTCGGGATTCATTAATACCGATTTCTACTCATTAATACTTTTAAAATATTCATGAATATTTTATTGAAAAATGGATCTTCTTCAGACATAAAATAAAAATAGGTCCACATAAAAGTTTTGATATAGAAATTCATTTTAAACTGGATGCCTACACGATATTGATTTTCTTCGGAAGCCGTGAGATGCGCCAACTAAAAATTTTCGCATGAACGGACTGCCCGCTGAAAATAATGATGACTTTGATATCTGTCCTGGCTTTTCACATCGATGAAAATATATAAAAATATAAACTTGACGTAGATTCTTTGATACAGCTATCTCGCTTTGTGAATGTAGACGTATTGTTAATGTTCAAGAGGTAATACCGTTATTGTTGGTTTGTATCGTAAGAATCTTTACGGTATCTTTAATTTCAAATACCTATTATCAATATTGAGAAAAATCTAATATATAAGTAACTTAAAAAGAAGTATTTTTTTCTTTCAAAATGTAATATCACATCTCCATCTCTTTCTGAAATGGAAAGACTGCGTCCGTGTCTAGCTAGGCCGTATGAAAACTCTGACACCAGGGTTCATCGGGTCGTTGTTCGACTCGCTAAGAAGAAGTTAATTGTTGTTTAATAAGTTGGTTAATTTGGACGTACAATATCAAGACAAAAATAAAGATATTTTCATTTCTGTTAAAAAAGTTGATAGGTAGACATTTCAGCTAACTTTCTTTCGTGTAATAAAACACATATCACGTGAATCCTTCTTTGTATTCTAAGAAAATTATCTTCAAAGCTAAAACAGCACATCAGAAAACCCGGTTTACTTTTCTAAAGCTATCATTTATTCAAAAATCTATACACCAGAGTCACGTAACCACTTGCTCATAAAACCGAGTGGACCAAATAAAATGTAGGGGCATTCGATACTGGACATCGGATAACCTTTTAAGAAACTCCTCCTTACCCTGTTATAGGGTTCCTTTAGGGAAAATACGGAAAACTAACTCTATATTTACAGATATATAGCGATATTTTTTTATAGAAGTTGAAGTTCTGTAGGATCTGCGTAGAAATCGTTTCTGTAAAACCTCAATGTGTTTTGTTTTAATATAAACATAGGTAAGCGCTTGTTGATAGATAGCTTAGCATTAAGGTGGCGATAATAGCAGAGTGGTTCCCCCATTAGTAAAAAAACATAATTCACTAAAAAGACAGTGAATCGGAAAACCGGTCCAACAGAATCAAGTTATAGTAATTAAGACCAATTAGAATCTTATAAATAAGCGATTCATGGCTTGTTGAAGTAACGGGAAGAAAAGCTGTGTTGGTGGCCTTTTTTCACATTTTTTCTTCCTCTTACTACAACGAACTATGAATCGGTAATTTATAAGGTTCTAAATCATCTTGATTACTATAACTTGATTGTGTTGGACTGGTTTTCTGATTCACTGTGTTTTTAGTGCATTATGATATTTTTACTAATCGGGCCACTTAGCCAGTATTGTCACCTTATGATACTCTGTCTGGTAAACGATGGATATATATTTTTTCAACAGCCAATCAAAAGTTATAGGGAAGAGGAAACTAAAAGTGACAATCTGTGAACAGAATTTGAAAGAACAGAAAGATAGATTGTGATTTTGCCATAATTACTACTAGCTGCTTGGTTACAATCAACCTCTTAAAAAAACGAACATGACGCCATATCGACTAGGAGTCAAGGGCTCGTATTTATAAAGCGATCTCAAGATTGAGAGCGATATTGAGGATGGATTTGACAGGCCAATTTTTACTAACATTACATTTCTGATACAAACTCAAACTCGCTCTCACTTTCAAGTGCTGATTATAAATACGGGCCTAAATGGTCGTCATGACCGATATCGGTCGGAAAGATTACAAGCAAACTCTTAAAAAAATATGGGTATAATTCATTGTCGGTACCGGCGGTCCAAATTGTTTGACATATATGTTGACTTATATTTCTTGGACAAAATTTTGTATCTTAAAAATAAACACCATTTTTGGGTACGCTGTAAGAATTATGTATATTTTCTTTAACCATAATTGGTAGTCTAATCGTAAATTTACTTCTCAAGAATGAATGTTTGTCAAGCTGGAGCCTAAGAGAATTGTAATTAAACTCCGTCTTAATTTATTCTTCGCCAAAACATTGTTTTAAATACATTTATTAGGTATAACGTGTAATTTTAAATGAGTACGTAAATATGTCGGGGATTAATTAAATATTACAAGGCGAGAACAAGCAACGAGTCTAATAAGAATTTATCTAATTTATGCCTAATGTAAATATAAAATTTGAACTACTTTACAATCTATGCTTTGCTCAACTCGTCATTTCCCTCGCCTTATTCCGTATCTCACGGGGTTGGCTACCTAATCTAGTGATGGAACAAGGGTACTGGTTTTGATTTATTATTATACTAGCGACCCACCCCGGCTTCGCACGGAAATAATCTGTGTTTCTCTACTGCATTATGCATGTGTTACACATATAAACCTTCCTCTTAAATCAGTCTATATATTAAAAGAAACCGCATCAAATTCCGTTGAGTAGTTTTAAAGATCTAAGCATACAGAGGGATATAGGGACAGAGAAAGCGACTTTGTTTTATACTATGTAGTGATTTACACAGAGCGACTGTCATCTGACCTCAGCAATCCAGAAGGGTAACCAGACCCAATCCTAGATTAGGCTTTTGCCAGGTTGGTAGCCAACTCAGCTGTCAAGAATTTTCAAGCCGCCAATGCTAAGCTATTGCCTTGAACATGACTTACGACTAATATCTACGATAATAACTGGGACCAATGGCTTAACGTATCTTCCGAAGCACGGGAACGCTCGAGATGTTATACCACTACCAGTCACCATACAAGGCCTGGCCAAGGCGACGGTTGCTTCACATTTGTCATCGGATTGAATAAGCACTAACCATATAGCCAACGAGCGTTTCTATGCTTCTATGCTCATCTAGAAGCGGTGCATCTTGCAATTTACAGCGTTCTGCATTTGAAATTAGGAGAGGGAGCAAATAACTGTTTGACTTTGCTTCAGGTTTTCAAAATAATAACAGTTTTGTTATATTCTTTTTTTAAATTTATTCTTCCATGCTGGACTGGGAGCGAGAGAAAAACATGGAATGTGCCAGCTGCATTTCCCCCGGGCATGCTGTAAAAACAAGCTTAGGGATTCGAGGGTTTCTGTATATTGCAATTTAGGCGATGGGCTGAAAACCTGTCACTACAGCAATATACCTACAAATTTATCTTAAGTAACCTTCAAAACTTTGTCAGACGTGGCGGAATGACCTTTGTTTAGGTCGTTTACGTTCTGCCTATCCCAAAGGGGTAAAGACGTAATTATATGTACGTATGTTGTTTAACAACATTTGGTCACATAGGTTTGATTCGGTATGAACGAATATGATCGTTCCTGTATTAAAGCGTTCTCTGAATTTCCCTATGATATCCTTCTGGGCCTAGAAACCCGATCTTAAGGCTCAGGTCACACGTTAGTCGTAACTAGGTTGCTAAAGGCCGACGATATCCGATGCTAAGTGGTCATATGAGAACAGTGGCTAGAATTACGCACCGCGGTTGTGAAAGAATCATAGATTCCAGTTCTTCTGTCGTGTGGGTATCGGGTTGATCGACCCGATTAATCCTATTGTCAGAGATTTTTTTTTATACCTCCTAATAAGCCTCTAACATGGTTTTTGTGTCTTCTTCTTAGCGAGTTGCTTCTCGAGTCGAACGGCCCGATGAACCCTGGTGTTACGGTTTTTGTGTAACGACGACTATCAAAGACAGCGACCGGGACGGAACACACGGAATCTTTTTTCTTCCAGGCAATCAGGTGATTCAGTATGCAATGTCCTAACCAAACTCGGTAAAACATCACACGAATCGGCAATCGACGGCTCGTATTTATAAAGCGATCTTAAGGTTTAGAGCGATATTAAGTATGGATTTGACAGGCCGTTTTGTACTAAAATGACATATCTCAAGTGCTGATTTAATACGGACCTAAGATCAATAGGGTCATTGACTCGATAAAAAGAAAGTCACCAAGTTACCCTATAGAAGGGCAACAGCAACGAACCATATTACCCCATATAACATTAACAAAGCAATTCCTGGTTCTACCGCCACTTTCCTCGTTTAGAGTTACAGAGTTCTATGCTCGGGAAGCGGTAACCACGTCGTAACGTACGGTACTAAGCAGTATTGTGTGTTCATACATATCTGTGAATTTATTTTAGAGCTATTTTCTGTTATGTCATCCTTCCATGCTGGACTGGGAGCGAGAGAAAAACATAGAATGTGCCAGCTGCTTTTCCTCCCGGGCATGCTGTAACAGTCAGCTAGGGGATACGAGGGTTTTAGTATACTGTAATTTAGGCGATGGGCTGGCAACCTGTCACAACAGCAATATACCTAGAAATCTATCTTAAATGACCCTCAAAAGTTTGTCAGACGTGGCGGAACGACCTTTGTTTAGGTCGTTTACGCTCTGCCTACCCCATTGGGAATAAGGGAGTGATTATATGCATGTATGTATTTTCTGTCAACAAAGTTGATTCCGTCTTTCAGAGGGCAGGTTAAGCCTGACAACCTGTCACTGCAGCAAGATACAGGTCTATCTGAAATAACCCTCTAAACTTGTCAGACGTTGCGGAATTACCTTTGTTTATCTCGTTGACGCTCTGCCTACCCCGTTAGGGATATAGGTGTTATTTATTTATGTTTGTAAAATTAATCTTCCATGCTGGACTGGGAGCGAGAGAAAAAACATAGAATGTGCCAGCTGCATATCTTCCCGGGCATGTTATAAAAACCATCTTAGGGATTCGAGGGTTTCTGTATATTGCAATTTAGGCGATGGGCTGACAACCTGCCACTACAGCAATATACCTACAAATCTATTTTAAATAACCCTCAAAACTTTGTCAGACATGGCGGAACGATGTTTGTTTGGGTTGTTCACGCTCTGCCTACCCCATTAGGGATAAAGTCGTGATTATATGTATTATAAATTAACGTAGCAATTCCTGGTTCTGCCGCCACTTTCCTCGTTTTGAGTTGGAGAGATCCCTATGCTCGGGGAGCGGTAACCACGTCGTAACGTACGGCACTAGGTGGTATGGGAGAGTCTGTTTATATCAGTAAAGTTACTCGAAATGTTGCTTTAGATTTGAAACTTCATGAAAATTATCATAATCCGTTGCCGCAAACATCGTCCACTACGGGACATGGCACTTTTACCCGACTGTACAACGCAAAGGAGGGGTAATGTGTTTATCAGCGATCTATGTATCATTGTGATTTTGAATTTTGAACGCTCCCGTTTGGATGATCTTGATGCCAAACGCCATCACCGAAAAACTCGTCCCAAACCCACCTACAACTACACATACAACTCCGATGGGATTCTTCACTGTGCTTCCTGCAAAAGGACTTTCAAAACCAAATTTGGATTTGCTAGTCACGCTCGCGCGCATGCAAGGTCCCAGGCTAACATAAGCTAAGGCTGTCACCGTCGACAGATCCGTCTGGGAGGACATCATCATCATGTATGATTATGAGTATGATCATGTAAGTACATATATACATACATAAAATCACGCCTTACGGGGTAGGCAGAGCGTTAAACGCCTCGTAAAAGGGGCTTTCGCCGCGTCTGACAAAATTTGAGGGCAATTTTAGATTGTAATGTGTATTGCTAATGTGTAGTGACAGGTTGTCAGCCCATCGCCTAAATTACAATACACTGTAACCCTCAAGTCCCTTTTGCTGTCTTCTACAGCATGCCCGGGAGGAAGGGCAGCTGGAACATTCTATGTTTTTCTATCTCTCCCAGTCCAGCATGGAAGAATCTATCTCTCCCAGTCCAGCATGGAAGAAGATCATGTTAGTATGTATGTTTAATCCTCTGTGGTGCTCTAGAGACCAAGCGCGTGGGCCGATTTTAATAATTATCTCGTCAATTGATTCGTCTTGACCATGCGAGTGTCACTGAAGACATGATTTTGTCAAAAAAATAATGTGGCAACAATTAAACGCTATTTTGTGAAAACAAAAAAGAAAAGTCGACGAACTATGCCTACTGTATTTGAAAAACAATTCGAGTTTTTTTACATCATTTCTCGTCTTGAACAACCGTTTACTACTCTTTAAAGTTTCAAAGCTCACTTGGTATTCTATGCAGTTGGGTTTTTTCTACTTTTTAAATTACTTTGTTTTTAAATTGGTGTGTATTCGATATAAGCTTGGCAAGCAGATAAACTAGAATTTAAAATTTACATAGAACACTGCAACCCTTCCTAGATTTAGGTTTAGTTGTATTTTAGAATCCTTGCAGTAATATTACTGTGGTGATATTTTCTGGCCATGGCAATATGAAACTTAAAATTGAACGACCATAGCAACATCGTATTTATAGTAGTACTATTTATTCCATTATCAACACATAACATATTTGACAGATATATCTATTATAAAATAGCACAATCATTGTCAGCATTAAAAAAAACAAGTCATTAACCCAGCTTTATCAAAACGAGATCGTTCTGGTACATTGGCGAAAAAAACATGGACACAGTGGTCTATATTTCCCTGTTATCAGGACAGGGCGAAACGACCGGGGAATCTCGGTAAAAAAATTGCTGGCCACGTGAAATTACATGCTCCCCTCGTTTGCGGAAAACCTAATGGAAAGGGTTGCCAGGGAGTAAATTCAAACAAAGAACAAATTGCCAAGAATAATTTGTTGATGCTAGATAAGTATGGAAACACCACATACCAATGTGTTTTTCGGTTTTCGAATTTCATACGGCGTTTTCCCCATGCATCAGAAGGTACGTTAAGCCATTGGTCCCAGTTAATATCGTTTAACACGGCAGATATTAGTCGTTAAGCCATGTCAGAGGCCAGTGCTAAGCATTGGAGGCTGGAAAACTCTGACCCAATCTAGGATTGGGTCTGGTTTCCCTTCTGAGTTGCGGAGGTCACATGGCAGTCACTCTGTGTAAAAACCAATATCCTCGTTCAATCACCTAGATTAGGTAGCCGACTTCGTGAGGTACGGGATAAAGCTAGGGAGATAAGATAAGTATGGAAACAACTTAGAAATAAGAATCAACCTGGATTTAACTACAAGTAATTAATTATTTTGTAATAGGTACGTTGGTTTTTATAAATATTTCGTCCTCTTTGATGCAATTTGGATATGACACATTGACAATTAAGAAGGATGCTTGCCAAGCTAAGCTCACAAGTGCAAAGCACTCCACAATTGTCATGCGGACACTTCCGCATCTGAAGAGTCGAATTAAAGACGAAACAGTGGTAACAAAGAACCGATGCCTTTCGTGTTCTTTTACATTCATCAGAAACACCATAGAACCGAATGCTTATGGATGATTCCGTTATTCAAAAGGTATGTAAAACTCTCGGGTTCATTCGCTGGTTTTGATCTGTTAGACAAACCATGTTAAACCTATAATCCAGAGGCCTATTAGGATGTTTTTTTTATTCACCTGTGTTCTTAGAGACTTCCATCCCGGACAGATCTAATCGCAAAGAAAAGAGGATTTTGTTTTCTTCTGGCAACCCCAACCGCAGGTGGACTGCCCGCATTGATTTTATCGAGTAGTTCGTTAATAACATTACCTCATTTGTTATATTTGCCCTGTTCGGTATGACCAGTTTTCCGAAAGAAATATCGGGTTTCCGGACTAGTTTCATTTCTGGTAATATATTATTGCCAATAACGGTAAATATCTTTTTTTACTTTTATTTGAAAGAAATTTCTTAGTAGTAATAAGCTGTATCTGTTGTATCGTTATTCCTTGTGTATTGTCTTTCTCATGTTACATGTATACAACAAATAGTAGACATTTAAGATACGCAAGAAATTAACTAAAGCTTGAGCTAGATATTACATTCACTCACGGAAAAAAATACGTTAAAATTAAACATACGAGCACATCAAGTAATATGATTAAAACAATAGATTCAGATTCATTTATTTCACATTATCAGTTTCATAATTATATTGCAAAAATAATAAAAATTATAGTACAGAATAAAGTTAATGTTAAATCAATTATTCTGTTGATTTAAATTATAAGGAATTTGGAAGTGTTATCAAAGTAACTTGATTAATTTCATATTCGTATTTAACATTAGTTTCATAAACACATTACTTTGTGTATTCATCTCTACTACTACTGCTACTCGTATTTAAACAAGTATTTTTTATTTGTGTAATTAGATAGTGAGATAAAGGCGTGATTATATGTATGTATGTAGTTAGATTTCTTCCATGCTGGCCTGGGAGCGAGAGAAAAACATAGAATGTGCCAGCTGCATTTCCTCCCGGGCATGCTGTAAAAACCAGCTAAGGGATCCGAGGGTTTCTGTATATTGTAATTTAGGCGATGGGCTGACAACCTGTCACTACAGCAATATACTTACAAATCTATCTTAAATAACCCTCAAAACTTTGTCAGACGTGGCGGAACGACCTTTGTTTGGGTCGTTTACGCTCTGCCTACCCCATTAGGGATAAAGGCGTGATTATATGTATGTATGTATGTAGTTAGATATAGTATTATTTAAAGATTGGTTATCTTGTATTAATCGGAGCCATTACTACCTACGTCATTCTTCTAACTTTGATGGAAGTCTGCATTATCTTTTCTTCGTACTAAAGTGTCCATTCAACAGATCAATGCTAGTTGTACAATACGGTTTGATATTTCCTTGCTTTCACCCAGATCCCGGCTCTGTGAGAATGTTGAGCTCGGCGCTAACTTTTTACCTGCCTTTTTTTGGAGATTTCCGGTAAAAAACGTATTGATTGATGACTACGTAGGCTTTAGTCGGTAGGTTGTTTTATTTAAATTTCTTTCTATTGTTAGTCTGAATAGTTACTTTCTTATTTTATTGAAAAGACCTACGATAAATGTATTTCTTCGACATGACAAAATATGGAGGATATTGGATGCGATTACAATGTTATATTTAAAAGTCGATGCCGTCTATAGATCAACTTCTAACATTTTTTTTATAGTTTTTGTCAATAACTTTTATTGCAACTACAATCAAATTAATAATTATTTGCGCTTTCAAATGCACAAGTTAAAATTAAGCATTTACGTAAAATTTTGATAAAGATATATTTGAGATAGTCTTACCTACAATTCAATTCTTTTTACGCACATTGACCTACATTTAGGACTATATTTATAATCAGCTCTCATGAATGAGAGCGAGTATAAGTTCGTATCAGAAATGTCTAACAGTACAAACTGGCCCCTCAAATCCATACTTAATATTGGTCTCAAGTTTGAGATTGCTTCATAAATACGAGCCGTAGACAACGTTTTGATCACAATAAAATTCCTCCAAAACACGTCCCAAGAAACGTATTATAAACACAATGTAAAAGCATTGCCAAGTTCCCCCAATGGCCAAAGTTTCAGTCACGTATCAAGTATTCCATTTCGGTTTGTATCATTCATAGAATTTATTGTATTATACAAGTTATATTATTAACAGGGTGTTGGCAAAACTGTTTTCACGTAATTTCCGCGAACATGTGCGTTGGTGTTTTATTTGATTTGATTTTTTCATATCATACGAGAGTAGGTTTTTCTTGGAAAGAAAACAGTTTTGTCAAACCTAGCAGCTGTGTTTTTGACAACAGATTCGTGGGTAAAATATAAAACAAGAGAAACTAATTTTAGCATTTTACATTACGTCAAACCACCAAACTAGCCAGGATTAGGTCAAAAACTATTACATATAGTTTTAGAATGAAGGTAAACAAAGTTTTATGTGTTTATATTCGAAAATAAGCGATACGTGTTGAAAAATTGGATAAATTACTAAAACTGCTATTTCATTACGTTGTCATTTCTAATAGCTAAAACTTATTTTAGAAATAAGATCTTCGATTAAAAGACACGAAACTTTGTATACCTTAATTCTAAAACTGAGTTGGAAATACTATAGATATGCGAGTTTTTGATGTTACTCCATTATGTTTTCTCCATGCGAACCTACATGAAATATTAGTCCAGTAGGGCTAACATGCGCGCCGCAAGATAATTTAGTCACCGCATTTGCTCGTGCGCGCGAAACTTCACTTCGCCCAAAGCAAGGCGTTATTCAATGTGAAGTAGGTACGCAGTGACGCCCATGTTAGCCCTACTGGCATAGGTATATAGACCGAAAATGACAGTTTAAATGTTCTTACTCTCACGAAGACCTGCGCAAAGCGTTCAGACGTCCTGGCATGGATAAGTTCAGTCTAAATGTTCCCGACAGTGGTATGAATTTATGAGATAAATTTCCTTTGGATGGTTGGTCCAAGTGACGAACTAATGCAAGTAATATTTTATACCGCGCCGTCTTTCAAATACTTACTTCCATGCTGGTCTGGGAGCGAACGAAAAACATAGAATGTGCCAGCTGCATTTCCTCCCGGGCATGCTGTAAGATCCAGCTAAGGGATCCGAGGGTTTTAGTATATTGTAATTTAGGCGATGGGCTGACAACCTGTCACTACAGCAATATACCTAGAATTCTATCTTAAATAACCCTCAAAACTTTGTCAGACGTGGCGGAACGATCTTTGTTTAGGTAGTTTACGCTCTGCCTACCCCATTAGGGATAAAGGCGTGATTATATGTATGTATGTATGTCTTTCAAATCCTCAGAATTTAATTAAAAAAATGCACGTATGTTAATGAATTAGGTCTTATCAAGTTTAATAGTTTCAAAAACTCCATCAGATAGCTCTAGCTGTATATGAACTGTAATAAATTTGAATGCGTTCACACGATCGCCGTGCATTATAAACATTTTTTTTACGTGAAATTAATATTTATACGGCAGAACTAGCGCAGGCTATCATGTAATCAAGCACCTATTTCTTAGTAAAAAGCATGCAAGAACAGTTTATCATTTTATTTTACGTTTTTCCAAAACATTATAAAGACAGAAAATGAATAACAAGAGTGTCATAGCAATAAAATATATGACATAGACAAGGATAAGTTTTTAATAAATGCTCGTATGAAACCTCAAATCAAACATAAATAATCATGACATTGACAGCACAGCTTTTGTAACGCCACCTATCGGCAATATAGAGAATCTATCACTTTTATTATTCAGTTGAGAGCCTGGCGATCTATCACATAGGGTCACACCTGGTATAGACACCAGTCTTTCACAACGGCATTATAATAATTTACTGTATTATCGCTTTACTTGTAATTTTTACCTTTGTGAAGAGGAAATAATAAAGATTATTATTATAATGCTGCAGAATTATATATTTTATTATTCTTACTTCCACCTCGTAAAGAGCATATTTCGCGCCTAAATTCTGTGGGTGGGTGCTCTTTATTCTTAAGTGAGGCAAAGTTTTTTATTTTTTCAATGATGCAATGGTACCCACCATATGATCATGATAACTAAGTGATATTTCGACATAACCAGCATCCAAATAAAAAAAAAACGTTTTCAACTTACTCTTCAGATTTTGTAGTTCCTTAAGCTCATATTTATAAAGCAGTCTCCCGATTGAGATCAATATTATGTATGGATTCACATGTTATTAGTTACTGATATGACATTTCTGACAAACTGACACCAGAAGTCAGGTGTCAGTTTCAAATGTCGATTAAAAATACGGGCTTTAATTTATTAAATCTTCCCCGCTGCCTACAATAACTCAAAACCTCACAGAATTGAGGATTCGCTGTCGCGAGCAGTTAAAATTTTATAGAAGCCTGCTTTTACGCGCTCATATAAAATCGGCTCCTCCTCGCGAGGTGTAAAATCGGTCTATTTTTATATCTAAGAAAGCAGTAAATTTTGAGTGGATTTTTTTATTTGTATGACAGTTTGAGAAGTGTATCTGGGTGCTCATTGACGAATTTTACGTCGGCATAAAAAATTAAGCGGTTGTTTGAAAGTCAAGAATTCTTTTTATTGAAGTTTTGACAGGGACATAAAGAGATAATAATAAAACGTTTTTTTTTATTTTATATTGAATTTTTGTTTATACTCACAGAATATCTGTATCCAATAAAATATTATTTCTCCACAAATAAAGTACTCCTACAAGTTTTAATCATAGATTCGATTTATTTTGTTCGAAATATAACGTAGCCATGCTGTACGTGGTTTAAAGCTTCGCAGTAACTTTTACTGAACTTCTGTATCTGCTTATAGGCTCGTATATCGAAAGCAATCTCAAGATTGAGAGCAATATTAATGTATGGATTTGAAGAGACATTTTGTACTGAAGTTTGTAGCAATATTGATTACTTACGACAAAAAAAAACCATTTGCATGCCAAGCAAAACTAGGTTAAAATGCCGTCAAGTCAGTATTAATTATTTTATGTTCAGATTACTACTTGATAGTTAGATTACTATCTAGAAATAATAATTTATTGAGTGCAGACTGACAAGCAGAACTGTTTTCCTTGACTCTAATGTAGATAAAATTATTCTATTTATTACGTGCTTTACATACTTTACGCAGATATGGATAAATGAATCATGTCATAACATCACTCCAACTTACCTGAAACAAGAAAACATTGTATTAATTAAAATTAAAGTTTTTTATGAAATAAGAAATACAATTTCAAAAATATATAAATTAAATCATTTAAGCAATAAATTAAATGGAAATATTATATTTTCCAAAAAAATACGTTCGCTATAAAATCAGAAAAAATCAATGAAAAGTATTTTTAATTTATATTTCATGGTACAAAATCAATATCTCCAACGTAATTTTAGGTGTCATTATCATATAACTTTGACAGCCGGAAACTCCGCTTTTGATTTTATACCTCCAACTTCGAATATAAGAAAATGAAAGCACAAAATCCTATTCAGTGCATACGTATAGAAAAGAAGTCACATATATACATACATACATATAATCACGCCTTTTTCCCTAATGGGGTCGGCAGAGCGTAAACGACCTAAACAAAGGTCATTCCGCCACGTCTGACAAAGTTTTGAGGGTAATATAAGATAGATTTGTAGGTATATTGCTGTAGTGACAGGTTGGCAACCTATCGCCTAAATTGCAATATACAAAAACCCTCGAATCCCTTAGCTGATTTTTACAGCATGCCCGGGAGGAAATGCAGCTAGCATATTCTATGTTTTTCTCTCGCTCCCAGTCCAGCATGGAAGTAAAAAGAATCACGTTCAAAGTAAAAGTATTCCTAAAATCTGTTCTCATAACAGCACAGTTTATCTCAGCGTTGGTTCGTCGTCCGAAGCTCAAATAATTGTTATCTATGTATCTTGAGCGAGAGTCACAATGTTCTGTGAGGTGAATATCAAGCAGCATCCTCTAATAACTACCCTCGCTTTGTTATTATAATGTTCTAGAGTTGGGAGGTATGACAGGGATTAGATACAAGCATGTAATCACGCATTTATCCCTTACGGGTTAGGCAGAGCTTCAGCGGCTTAACCTTTGACTTAGGGTCATCGTCCAAAGCTCAAATAATTAAGGATATAGACAAACGAAATGTCTATGTTCGCACGCGAGAATTTTTCTCTTAAATTTGACCGAATAATAAAATACGCAATTTATAAAAAAATAAATAATCCGAAAATATTAAATACTACTTTGTTGATTAGAAAGTAGAGCGCAACAATAGTTTTCATCGCTTATTTGAAGACATTTTACTCATCCTTTCATTTACTGTCATCATCATCATAGCGTATGGCAATCCCTGCTTGGATCAAATGTCTACATCCAGATTACTCAGCCGGCTTTCTGTGCTTCAACCACATACAAACATACATACTCACGCCTTTATCCCTAATAGGGTAGGCAGAGCGTAAACCTAAACAAAGGCCACGTCTGAAATAGCTTTGAGGGTTTAAGGTTTAAGTTATTTAAGATAGAATTGTAGGTATGTTGCTGTAGTGACAGGTTGTAAGCCCATCGCCTATATTACAATATACTAAAACCCCTTATCCCTTACTGGATCCCTTAGCTGGTTTTTACAGCATGCCCGGGAGGAAATTCAGCTGGCACATTCTATGTTTTTCTTTCGCTCCCAGGCTAGCATGGAAGTTCGACCAAACTGGACCAAATTCTTTTTAAAACGAATTTAGTTTTGACTGTCACATTTAAAACAGTATTTTGAGGTTTAAAATAGGTTAACCTATAAAATGTAACTGTAAAACGTATTTTAATTACAGTTGAATTTTATTACAATATAACAAAATTATATTCATCTGACAATCATTTTCACGCTATCCTCACTCAAAATAATTTAAGTTACATTCTCAAAATAATTTTAGTGAACATAAAATGTTATTAAACCCAAAAGCTTTATAATTTATACCAGCATATTAAACTACCAACGAAATATTGTTTAATTTTACACCCGACCTATAAAATCCTTTGTAAATACCTTAAAGCGGTCCCGGAACGTATTAAAATAACTGTAAACTAGTTAAACCACCATAAATATGGGTCAGATGGTTCCATGAAATAAGTTTTATAAACATAGCATCACGCCTTTATTTCTTATGGGAAGGGTAGAGCGTCAATGGCTTAGAAAAATGAAAACTACTCTCTTCTCTATAAAGCAATTACTTTCGCCACATCTTGGTAATAATATGGTGTGGTGGTATGAGCCGTGGGTTCACGATCTGGAGGTCCTCGGTTCGATTTCCAGGGGAACATAAAGTTAATATTTGTTAAATTTATCACTTTGTGAGATTTGGGACTTGGGTTTGGAGACAGTTTGGTTATAGGACAATGCAGTCTGAATTACCTGATTCTAATCGTATTTAATAAAGGATTCTTACGTAAGAAAAAGGATTTCGTGCGTCGGAGGGCACGTTAAAATAAGCCGTTGGGCCCAGTACAGCACTACAGTTTTTCAACTAGTCATCTCATCTATTGAACAGAATTGGATGTGTATCAAAGTACCCCGAAGTATCGAAATCCGCTGTTTTTCTTCTTTTTTTTGAACGAGTTACCCCCAAACCTGCAGTTTGTTATAACCTGGCATTTCTAAAAGCTTACTCCAAATGAAATTACATAACAATGAGTTGTAAATAGACGGATTTGTTCGTCCCAGGGAATGTAATTTTGTCGGGTCACCGATTTCATTTTGAGGATGTTTAGAACTTTGATTTGTGGTTCAGGAGGTGGGGGGATGTGTTCGAAAATGTAAAACTATTGGAACTACAGACCAAAAGAACAATTGATACTTTTTTTGTACGGATTTTAGATCGGAAGGAAGCCATAATGAACATATTACTTTGAGATCATATCAGTTTCAATTCAAGTGTCCCCAAAGCACAAAATTATTTTACTTTATGTTTATTATTTATAAACAACTAGCGACCCGCCCCGGGTTCGCACGAAAGTTATCAGTGTTTCTCTAGTATATTATGCATGTATTATACATATAAACCTTCCTCTTGAATCACTCTATCCATTAAAAGAAACCGCATTAAAGTCCGTTGCGTAGTTTTAAAGATTTATGCATACATAGGGATATAGGGACAGAGAAAGCGACTTTGTTTTATACTATGTAGTGATATGCAAACTATTTGTCTGCCAACTCATCTGATGGAAAGTTATCAACGATCGGATAATTACAGGACAAACTGAGAGCTATCTTGATTTGTTTTGTGTAATTTGTCTTGGAAAACGAAGTAAAGACCTCAGTCAGGATTGACAGCTCATGGCTCAACCTAACTTTCCATAATTTTCTGTAAATATTTACTTAACATGTTATACCTACAAATTGTTATATACTTACCTACAAATATATCCCTCAAAACTTTGTCAGACATGGCGGAACGACCTTTCTTTAGGTCGTTTACGCTCTGCCTACCCCATTAGGGATAATGGCGTGATTATATGTATGTATGTACATGTTATACCTAGGTGAAATATACATCCAAAGACGTAACAGATGTATGTTAATTAAAAGACGTGGGTTAGGTTTATTCTAAGAAACAGTAAAAAATATGTAAACCTCTCATTTAACCAGTTTTCATGTAAATCTGCTAATTAATAGTAAGTGCGAACTATTTTAATGAGTATTTTATGTGTGTCTTCCCTTCTAAGTACCTACTTACATAGTTAAATTATCTTGTAGGTATGTGATCTTTGAACGTCTCGTAACGTACTATGGTAATAACATTTTTTTTTTATTTATATTTTAAGCTTAAATAAGTGGATGGCTGAAAATCAGCATTCGCATTGCGTGGTTTCACGCTAGCATAAACTGACACAATGCATGGACAACGTATGTTGTAAGTATAGTAACTGAACTATCCCGCATAATATGATCAATCTACTCCTTTACCCAAAGGTTGCCTGGCACAAATTGCTACCCTAGCAATACGGCCGCCTAATTGTACTCTGTTTGTTTAGTAATGTTTGTTCCTGTACAATTTGTTGTTTATGTGCAATAAAGAATATTTGTATTGTATGTTATAGTTAAAAACAATTATGTAATATTCAAACTTAAAAAGATCTTAAGTGTATTTTAAATTGGCGAATTACTCTTTACTGTATCTATTTTTTGTGTATAACGATGAATAATCTTTATCCTTCTATATGAATGATCTAAATTCAAGTCATATCTGCTGCATTTATTACCCAGTTCTCTCCGAAAGCATCTGAAGTCTACAAGATAAAACGTTTCGCATCTCTCAATGCAGTTCTCTGGATGAGCTCGACCATTCACCAAGTACGCTCAACTTTTAATAAAACCCTACTAGGTAATAATGTAAAAAATCGAAAGTTGAGATGTTTGTTAGTCGTTCACTAGATGGAATGGGATGAAACTTGCCACATATTTAGGTAGGAATATGATATACCTATAGGACTATAGTCATTTGCACTGCGGAAAAATACATCAAACCCACGGGCAATCTCATTAAGCTGCAGATGGAGGAAAAACCGTAGGTTAGTAGCTCAGGCTAGCTAACTGCCTCCGTGGTCTAGTGGCTAGTGCCATGGACTCCCGATCTGGAGGTCCTGGGTTCGATTCCCAGGGAGGGAAAACAAAGTTGATATTTGAGAATTTATCACTTTGTGATTTTTTCCCCAGTTTGGTTAGGACATTGTGGGCTGAATCACCTGATTGTCTGAAAAGAAAATGATTCCGTTCTTCGGAGGGCACGTTAAGCCGTCGGTCTCGGTCGCTGTGTTTGATAGTGGTCGTTACTCAAAACCACGTCAGAGGCCTGATAGTTGTGCTACTAGGCGGTTTAAAAACTCTGACACTAGGGTTCATCTTGTCGATAGACTCGATACCCACTCGACAGAAGAATAAGAAGTAGCTCAGGGCAATATAGAACAAAGGGGGCGCTGTCATGCCTACTTCTCGATCAGTGTCCGAATCGAAGTATGATCAAAACGATCATTGTAATCATACTTAGCATTAGATACCAAAACAACGTAGAATCTTGCAGAGGAAAAATTATAAATAGATGATAAAAAGTTAATTGTATAAAAAACATAACACAGAAAACAAAAGGTAAACACAAAAAAACGTAAAATAAAAAAAAATAAAAAAACTCGCCTTTATCCCTTACGCGGTAGGCAGAGCGTAAAACGCCTCGTAACAGGCGCTTTCGCCACGTCTGACAAATATTGAGGGCAAATTTTAGATTGTAATGATTTGTATTGCTGTAGTGACAGGTTGTCTGCCGATCGCCTAAATTACAATACACTGTAACCCTCGAATCCCTTTTGCTGACTTCTACAGCATGCCCGGGAGAAAGGGCAGCTGGAATATTCTATGTTTTTCTATCTCTCCCAGTCCAGCATGGACACAAAAAAAGAAGAGATGAAAAAATAAAAACATGACAAAAATAAGACCAACTAGTGCCAACATTTTGTTGAATGTGTGCTGAAGTGATGCAAAGGGTCAAAGCTCAGAGTATTATAGCTCATAAAGAGCAACACTGATTTTCAGCTCTCACTCATATACGTCATTTCAACAGAAAATGTATTTAGCTGCGGGTAAAATCACGGGCAATAAGCTAGTTTAATATATTTAAATCTCCGAGAGATGAAATAATATCACTGGCAGCAGCGATGTTTTAACACTAATGTATATCTCTAAAACTGTTTACCTTATGAACATTATACAAAGCTTGTAACTCTAGACTTATGGGGGTTTAATGTAGATTACATTATTAATAATAACGAGTCATAATCAGTTAGATTTAATTAAATGTCTCTATTGGTTGTTGTCGCAGAGTTAATGAAGATTATAACGTCAGAAGCGGCACTCGCTTAGATAACAATAATAAGAATAAATAGTTATTAGATGTTTTATCATAAGTGCAGCAACACACAGGCATCACTTACTGGCAGAGGGATGCGCCAACGTATAGTTCATCGCTACACGCGTAAGGTGACGCATGGGTGTTGTACGCAATGCAAAAAACATTGACAGCGTGTTTTGCGCAACCTTGTGCGCAGTAAGTGAGCCTGTGTGTTGCTGCCTTAACAAGTTGAATTGTTTTCTAAACATAAAATTTACTTGACACTGTTGAAAAACCATTGACGCTGTTGCGGTACCGGCTGTCATCCATCCATGAGAAGACTAGAAATTTGCAGTGTTATATATATAACTAGCGACCCGCCCCGGCTTCGCACGGAAATCATTAGTGTTTCTCTACTATATTCTGCATGTATTATACACATAAACCTTCCTCTTGAATCACTCTACCCATTAAAAGAAACTGCATCAAAATTCGTTGCGTAGTTTTCAAGATCTATGCATATATAGGGATATAGGGACAGAGAAAGCGACTTTGTTTTATACTATGTAGTGATTTATTGTGTTTTAACACATGATAGTTCAGTTGGTTAGAGCACAGCAGCACCTGTATGGATTCCTTAAGTCCAGCGCAAAGTAGCTTGATATACTCCATTGTTGTGTGGGATTATACCGATACCTTGTACATACATACACAGATAAATTCACGCCTTTATCCTTAATGGGATAGGCAGAGCGTAAACAACCTAAACAAAGGTCGTTCCGCCACGTCTGGCAAAGTTTTGAGGGTTATTTAGATTTGTAGCTATATTTCTGTAGTGTCAGGTTGTCAGCCCATAAATTACAATATACTGATACCCTCGAATTGTTTAGCTGGTTTTTACAGCATGCCCGGGAGGAAATGCAGCTGGCACATTCTATTTTTTATCTAGCTCCCAGTCCAGCATGGAAGGCTTTTTACATTTTTGAGTTATCTCGGCCACTTGTGGCCTACACTAGAGTCTAAAGCAAATCCATCGTAAATTCAGTACTTAATTGCTTTTAAATCTTGAATTACATACATACATATAATTACACCTTTATCCGTAATGGGGTAGGCTGAGCGAAAACGACCTACGTCACGTGTGGCAAAGTTTTGAGAGTTATTTAAGATATATTTATATGTATATTGCTGTAGTGACAGGTGGTCAGTCCATCGCCTAAATTGCAATATACTGAAACCCTCGGATCCCTTAGCTGGTTTTTACAGCATGCCCGGGAGGAAATTCAGCTGGCACATTCTATGTTTTTATCTTGCTCCCAGTCCAGCATGGAAGACCTTTAACATTTTTGAGTTAAATAACTCAAAAACCGAGATCGGCCACTTTATGCTTAATTGCTTTTAAATCTTTATTTTTCCTCCAAGGAAAGCAAAACTGAATCGCGCAAAGTTTCTTACAGCACTTTCATATAAAAGAGCACATAGTTGATGAAAAACAAGAGCACAGATGCTATTGAGCAAAACTTCACAATATCGCGAAACTTATGAGTTTTCCAGTGTTCCACAACAAAACGAAGGAGTAATAACTAGTCGATAGACGCATTCGACCCGAGATTTCAGACCCTTTCCTTTTATGTCGCTTCTGTTATTTTGATTTGTTTTTCTTTGAACTAATAACAGCCAGAAAGAAAGTTGATATTTTTTTCGACCTAAAAATTATTTCTAATCGTATTATTTTGTAATAATCTTGTTGTTTTATTAAATCACAGAGTTTAACGTTACTAGACTCTATGTAAGTAGTTTGCAACAAGATGACTAACAAAAACTTGTTTTAAAAGTTTTGTTAACAAAACATGTCCTGTATTTTTTACCAATAAATAATAATAGTCCTAATGGCGGCCAATCTCCCGGAGATCAGCCAACTGCGCAGGACTTGTTTTTAGTGCCCAAGTGTTTGCGCTACACACAGGTGCACTCTCTATTCTTTCAATCTTTTATTCTGATGGGACAGATTGACTGACACGACCAGAGAGAAATCAGGCGCAGGACCGACTATTTACATGCCCATCCGACAGCATGGATCAACTTACTTTTCGGACAATCAGGTGATCAGCCTGCAATGTCCTAACCAAACTAGAAACAACAACACAAAGTCATTGTCCCTCGCCGGGAATCGAACCCGCGACCTCCGGGTTGAGAACCCATGGCTCAGACCGCTAGACCACGAAGGCAGTTTAACCAATAAATATACCTAATATCTTACATCTTACCTTACGTAAGAAAAGTATATCTACATAAATAAATATAATCATCCCTTTATCCCTAATGGGGTAGGCAGAGCGTAAGCGATCTAAACAAAGATAGTTCCACCACGACTATTAGAATATAAAGTTTGAGGGTTATTCAAGTTAGATTTGTAGGTATATTGCTGTAGTGACAGGTTGTTAGCCTATCGCCTAAATTGCAATATACAGAAACCCTCGGCTCCCATAGCTGGATTTTCCAGCATGCCCTGGAGGAAATGTAGCTGGCACATTCTATGATTTTCTCTCGCTCCTAGTCCAGCATGGAATTCAAAGTACACCTTTATTAAACAAAAGCCAATAACATTTTTCGTGGCTTTACTAAAGTACATCCCTGATCAATTTTATGTCCCAAAGCGTATTTGGATCCCACATTATCAAACCGAGAGGTAAAGTTACAAAGTCGGAATTTCGGTCCCCAATACAGTAATTAAGGGCAGAGGGTGGGGCTGGAGGCCAATTCTGTTAGAGGCCAAATATACAGGGTGTTACGGAAATTGCACATTGTAATTTTTGTAGGTAATAATAATTTAGACTGAATGTTTTACTTCCATGCTGGAGTGGGAGCGAGAAAAATATATCAAATATGCCAGATGCATTTCCTTCTGTGCATGCTGTAAAAACCAGCTATGGGATCCAAGGGTTCCTGTATATTGCAATTTAGGCGATAGGCTGACAACCTGTCGCTACAGCAATATACCTACAAATCTTTCCTTAATAACCCTCAAAACTTTGTCAGACGTGGTAGAACGACCTTTGTTATGGAGGAAAAGGGCGTGTTTATATGTATGTATGTTTTAGAAAATTTAAACGATCTACAAAAGAGAGCGTACTTCTCAGACAAAAAAAAAAACAATTTGACCTATTTGCCTACCCCCATAAGAATAACTAAACTCGGACATTAGGGTTCATCGGGTAGTTCGAACTGACAACTACACGACAAAAGAATAAAGTGAAGATAGTTTATAATGTTCTATGAGGTTATAAAATATTATTCTCGAATAAAAGCCGCAATAGAATTAAAATAAAATGAGGTTCATCCAATTCCAAAAACAGTTACAGAATCAATGCCCAGGTGTGACGCTAATAATTGCAACCCTTTATAGCCCTCTCACCTGAATTCACCCTTTGAAAAGGACTTTCGGTTTCCTCTTTTCTATGGTCATTTGTACCTATTAAATAATGAAAATACTGAAAAGGGGCACGTGCCACTGGCTAAGAATGGCTTTTTATTTCATTGGTTTTAAGGTGGACGACCGTTTTTGGTTTTTCATTTACAGGAATTTATTAGAGAAGGGGGAATATTTTATAAAAGAGTGATCAAAAGGTCTTTGAAATGGTTCGACGAAGGGTCGTAGGTACGATGTTTTAGCATAACTTTCTATGTATTACGCTGCCTGGAATTATTATTGCAAATAATATAATTTTAGAAAGCTGAATACTGAACACTGAACATGGAACTTGTTCATTCGACAGCATAAAGCTAATTCTGATACAAAAGTTAGGTTTGTTTTTTATTTTCCTCCTGATTAAAGTTAGCTTTGTTATCTGTTATGTCATACTTGAAAAAAGTTTTTACAATAATTGATTCAAACGCGGTGTCACCTATCACTATCACAGAATCATGATAATATGGCTGGAATTTCACGTTTATGCTACTAAAAACTTTTGCAAACAAACGCCATTTTGAAGCTGAACAAAAAAGTCAGCCATTTTGTTTTTGAAATGCACTGTATTCGTTTTGTATTCAAAGTTTGAAAAAATAAAATATATTGAACAGATTATTTGCGAGTATTGTCAAACACAGTCAAACATTTTCTTTGTTTCGTTATTATATTTTTTATGCTGTCATAATTTTATTCTTTCATGTCAGAACATCGCTCTGGCGGGCCTAGCGTAATTCAAACTTTAGTTTAGTGATGAAATATTTCAATTTAATTTATGTATTTATTTATTTAGGAATATTTTTTTATTTGTCTTTGCAGGATTGATTGGGTTATTCGCAAAATTATACGAAACGAAACATTTTAGATTGATATTTGGTTATTGGAATATTTAATTTATTCATTGGAAAAACAGTGTTTCATGACTTTTAATTATATTTTTTGCAGCAATATTCAAATGGGATTAAAGCTAATAAAGAATTTTATAAAAGTTTATATAAGATATCTATAATTCAAATAAGTGAATTCACTCAATCTTGTTACTACAAACATTAATTATAATTTTACAAATAACTCGTGCAACACGATCCTATCAACAGTAATTTTATGTCCAAAAATATATAAGGTCATTTTAAATCAAGTGCAAATATTGAATCGTGTGAGTCTATCCATGAAACTGAACAACTTTCCCTAAGGAACATAGGTCAAAGTAAAACAAAAATTTACTTTCCATCCAATCCAAATAAACAAACTTTGCTAGTCCGTGTGGATATTTTCTGGATAGGGTGTGATTTACGGCTAACATCGCATGAACTGTACCCGTAAGGATAGAAGCGTGATTTTACGTATCCAAGTTACATAAGCCCGAATTTATAATACGCATATGAGTTTGACAGCCAGTTTGAGTTCGTATCAGAAATGTTATTTCAGTACAAAATGGCTCTTCAAATCCACATTTAATATTGCCCTCAATCTTGAGATAGTTTTACAAATACGAGCCTAAGTGTTGTCCAAAAACAATCCAAAGAAAAAACTATGGTAGTCCGTGTGGGCATTTTCTAGATAAAGTGTGATTTACGGCTCCTCCTCACGTGAGCTGTGTACCTGTACCGAGCCCGTAAGGATAAAAGCGTGATTTTACGCATCTTAGTTAGTAAATGTTATCCAAAAACAATCCAAATAAACAAACTTTGCTAGACCGTGTAGACATTTTCTAGATAGGGTTTGATTTACGGCTCCCATCGCGTGAGCAGTGTACCTAGCCTGTAAGGATAAAAGCGTGATTTTACGTATCCAAGTTAGTAAGTGTTATCCAAAAACAATCCAAATAAACAAACTTTGCTAGTCCGTGTGGACATTTTCTAGATAGGGTGTGATTTACGGCCCCGTCGCGTGAGCTGTCTAGGGACAATTTTCAGTAATTTATTCATGTAAAGCACGAGGTCTGAAACGTTCGAGTTTATGGTTTGATAATTGGGTGTTCATTGCTAATAATAGTGGGGAATATATAAATAATTTTATTATGAACATAGCCTTTTAGTACATTTTATTAGTCATCTTGTCTTCCATGCTGGCCTGGGAGCGAGAGAAAAACACTTAATGTACCAGCTGCATATCCTCCCGGGCATGCTGTAAAAACCAGCTAAGGGATCCGGTGGTTTCAGTATATTGTAATTTAGGCAATGGGCTGACAACCTGTCACTACAGCTGTATACCTATCTTTCTGGTCGTTCCCTCAATGCTGAGGATCGTGACTGTATCTCAAATCTAAATAACCCTTAAAAATTTGCCAGCCGTGGCGGAACGACCTTTGTTTAGATCGTTTACGCTCTGCCTATACCATTTGGGATAAAGGCGTGATTATATGTATGTATATTGTTTAGAGTTTCGGTAATAAAATATGATTTTGTAATAGATAGACATATTATCAGCCTTCTTATTCTAAAGAAATAATACGTTTCAAATTAATTATGTGCAAATGTGTGAGCTATTGAAAACGGTCATGGTAAAGACGGACTACAAAGTTTTTCTTTGTTAGGTACCCTAAATCAATCAATTTCAACCTTTCCCACGGACTTCTGTATACTATGTAAACTAAACAAGTTGAACAACTCATTACATAGGGCACTTGAAAGATACCTTGTTTTACATCTAAATATCGAACTAGGGTATTAAACAGCATGCTTCAAACACCTAACATGATCACATGTGTATATCAACTAGCGAGTTTTACGAAATAATTATCCAGTAGCACTTTCCCATTCTGGACTGGAAGCGAGAGAAAAACATAGAATGTGCCAGCATTTTCTCCCGGGCATGCTGTAAAAAACAACGGAGGGATCCGAGTGTATCAGTATATTGTAATTTAGGCGATGGGCTGACAACCTGTCACTACAGCAATATACCTACAAATATATCAGATGACAAATTTATTTGTCAGACGTAGCGGAGCGACCTTTGTTTAGGTCGTTTACGCTCTGCCTACTCCATTAGGGGTAAAGGCGTGATTATATGTATGTATGTACTTTCCCATGTCATCCGATCAGGCTAGTGAGAGTGAGTGGTAGTGTGTGGTCTAGTGGTTTGAGCTTAGAACTTTTAATCTGAAGATCGTGGGTTCGATTCCCACAAACGATATCAGAGGTCTTTTGGGTGGTTTAGAAACTCTGATAACAGAGTTCATCAGGTTGATTGAAACGCGAGGTAAAGGTGAGCGTTCCCTAAGTTTAGTTTCGAGTAGAGAAATTAGTAAACTTCTACTACGTAGCTTTCCAGTTGTGTGCTTTTGTCATTGTTTGGAAACTTTAACATCAAAACTTACATAATTAGTACCTATGTAGGTACTTTACTATATTTTGTATCTAGATATCACGCTAAGTTCACTATTTCACATTTACATACACGTATTCTTCCATGCTGGCCTGGGAGCGAGGTTAAAACATAAAATGTGCTAAGGGATCCGAGGGTTTCAGTATATTACAATTTAGGCGATGGGCTGACAACCTGTCACTACAGAAATATACGTACAAATCTATCCTAAATAACCCTCCCTCTAAATTTTACGTGGCGGAACGACCTTTGTTTAGGTCATTGTCGCTCTGGCTACCCCATTAGAGATAAAGGCGTGATTATATGTATGTATATATGTAAGTACATACCCGTATTTGTAAGGAAAATGTACATTTTGTTCGTCACTTGAAAACGTCACACACCTGCTCGCTGAGGCGAGAGTGTAAGTAGCTTTCTACTGGCATACAAGTAACTGGCATGCGAGTTACTGTCTTACTATGCTAGTGTATTTCCAGGGTTGTAGGGCCAGTGTGACTGGTTGTGTTGCTGAGTTTCTGTTTAAAGAAAAACTTGATTTATAGTTGTTTTCGCGGTTTGAGGTTTGTGTGAAATGTCTTTTCTACCTTAGTATTTATCTTTTTTTGCACCAAAGTTTAAACATGTGCGATGTACAGTCAGCAAAGATAATTGATGGGCAGGGTCGTTTAAAATGGCTGGGATTATTTCAGAAAATTATGGATGAATTTTCATAATCTTATTCTGTTAATTGCAGTAAATACATACATACATACATAAAATCACGCCTTTATCCCTTATGAGGTAGGCAGAGCGTCAAACTCCTCGTAAAAGGCGCTTTCGCCACGTCTGACAAAAATTGAGGGTAATTTTAGATTGTAATGTGTATTGCTATAGTGACAGGTTGGCAGCCCATCGCCTAAATTACAATACACTGTAACCCTCGAGTCCCTTTTGCTGACTTCTACAGCATGCCCGGGAGGAAGGGCAGCTAGAACATTCTATGTTTTTCTATCTCTCCCAGTCCAGCATGGAAGAAAATAAATACGAAATTTCACGAAAATTCATAATAAAGTTCTTGAATTAATCTCATTTGTACAAAGCGGGCCTGCCCAGATATCTTCCTTGCTGTACCTATACTTTTCCTAATGTCATCGAGACGTTTATACCCACAATATAAATAAACTCATAGTTACTTAGTACCTACAATAATATTTCTACATACATACATACATATAATCACGCCTTTATCCCTAATGGGGTAGGCAGAGCGTAAACGACCTAAACAAAGGTCGTTCCGCCACTTCTGACAAAGTTTTGAGGGTTATTTAAGATAGATTTGTAGGTATATTGCTGTAGTGACAGGTTGTCAGCCTATCGCCTAAATTGCAATATACTAAAACCCTCGGATCCCTTAGCTGGTTTTTACAGCATGCACGGGAGGAAATGCAGCTTGAACATTCTATGTTTTTCTTTCGCTCCCAGTCCTGCATGGAAGTAATAATATTTCTTCCTATAATATTTCTCAATAAAAATCATCTTGTATGGAGCGATCTACCTATTGAAAAGGATTTCAAATTAAACCTAAAATTAGGACAAATTATCTCACTCCGGGGACACATAACTAGGAGGAACGCACATTGTATGTCTCTCTGACTTACAGATTCTAAACTATACGGGGTGTAAGGGACAGCGTCCCGCAAACTGATAGGGGTTACTCAGCCAACGGCACTAAACATCTATCTGCAGGTTTTTTTTCATGAAGTGAAAAATAATTTGGTTTCCCATACAAATTGTTTCTTCCATGCTGGACTGGGAGAGATAGAAAAACATAGAATGTTCCAGCTGCCCTTCCTCCCGGGCATGCTGTTGAAGTCAGCAAAAGGGACTCGAGGGTTACAGTGTATTGTAATTTAGGCGATGGGTTGACAACCTGTCACTAAAGCAATACATATTACAATCTAAAATTGCTCTCAATTTTTGTCAGACGTGGCGAAAGCGCCTTTTACGAGGCGTTAAACGCTCTGCCTACCCCGTAAGGGATAAAGGCGTGATTTATGTATGTATGTATGTACAAATTTTCTGATCGAGGTGGTAATTTTGTACGGGACGCTTAATTTTTTTTCATCTCCTGTAAGGCGATAGTTGTTCAGTGTTGTTGACTGAACAACCCCAATCAGTTTGCGGGACGCTGTCCCTTACACCCGCTATAAATTGCCTAATATAATAAAGTATGGGTATACACACAAAAACACACATTCTACCCATGCATGCATGCATGTACACTCACGGATAACTTTAACCTATTTAGAGAATGTCAAAAGCGACCCCTACTGACGAGGACTGAACTAAACTAACTAATATATTATTCAATTTTGCCGGCACAGTAGAGAAAAACAATTAGTAACATCGCAGAGGGAAACTCTCTAAACGAGTAGTGTACCGAATTTTCCGCAAACTATGGCTCTGGATATTTAGTGCCGGTGAAAAGGTATTTTGTATTACATTGCATATAGACTTTTTTCCATGCTGGACTGGCAGAGAGATGCGACGTAGAGTTCCTCGCTACGCGCGTCTAGGACAAGCATTTAAAGATTTGCTAGCTCAACATGTAAAGCAGCAAAATTGTAAGTTAGTATTTCTTATTGATGAGAATTGAAGCTACTAACCTCTAGAACTAGCCCAAAGGCCTAACCCAGCAATGTATTTCATAATACATGCTTCGTCCGTGCCGCCTAAGTTGATGTTGCGGCGTGAATAGTTGGAGCAGTTTGTTTGGGCGCGGAAAGTTTTACGTACAGAAACAGGTGTTGAATAAAGCATTCGGGGGTTTACTTTGATGGACGCTGATTAGGACACAGCAGGAAAATTCTTAACCTGGTAGTACTGGTTCTTTTTTTTACACAAAAAAAAATACTTGTTTAAAACGAGCATATAAAGTAATACGTTTATAACAATAATGTTACAAATGAAATGAATCAAGTTACTTGATAACCACTACCAAGTTCCTAATAATGTCAATGAACACAATAATTGTTCTTAACATCAATCATATTACTTGATGTGCTCGTATGTCAACAAGTTCCTTGATTCAATTTAACCGAGTTTTTTTTCAGCGTATGGATTTTCCTTTTAATTCTAGTCTAGGGTCTTAGGTCTTAGTTAAGATTAAGACCTAAGGGTCTAGTCATTTGCATTCTGTTGTGACTGGGACGGAGTATGTTGAAAACAAAGCAACGATATATTTCCCGTGAAATCTTAGTCAAAACTCCGGATTTTTGAGCTTGAGGCTCAGAGGTATACATACATACATACATACATAAAATCACGCCTTTATCCCTTACGGGGTAGGCAGAGCGTCAAACTCCTCGTAAAAGGCGCTTTCGCCACTTCTGACAAAAATTGAGGGCAATTTTAGATTGTAATGTGTATTGCTATAGTGACGGGTTGTCAGCCCATCGCCTAAATTACAATACACTGTAACCCTCGAGTCCCTTTTGCTGACTTCTACAGCATGCCCGGGAGGAAAGGCAGCTGGAACATTCTATGTTTTTCTATCTCTCCCAGTCCAGCATGGAAGAATCTATCTCTCCCAGTCCAGCATGGAAGAAACACAGAGGTATACAGAGCATAGCACTGATTAAGAGCTAGATTTTTAACCCGGAGGTGTTATTTTTTTTCCTAACCTAGCACTAAGCTAGGCCAGTGGACGTCCGGACAGAGTCAATGGCAGAGCAACCTCATTCAGCAGTCTGAAAGGCTCTTGCATTCCCATACGTTGGCGGAATTTTTCAAGCGGATTTGTCCACTGGCTGCCTATGCATAGGCAATAGGCACAGGTAGGAGTATGGTGTCATTTTCTGATGTAGACTGCTGTTATCCCGGTCGCTTTTGAAAAATATATGCAATGTACTATGAATGCCAATTCGGATACGAATCGAATACGGAGCAGTGCAAAATCGCCCTAGCAGCTCGTATAAGATGTCAATTATACTGTCAAATATCATCATATACCTAAATAAAATTTAATAACTGGCACAAACTTTGAAATATAAGTCGCATAACAACATAACATGTCGTGAAGTACGCGACTTATATTCCAAGTGAGTGCCCGTTATTAAATTTTATTTAGAATGTCTCACTTAAGTTTAAAAATTGTTTGATCATATACCTACTTTATAACCTACCTCATAAACTAGTCTAAAACAGCTTTATGCGATACTAGGGACCCGCCCCGGCTTCGCACGGAAATTATCAGTGATCCTCTACTATATTATGCATTAATTATACATAAAAACCTTCCTCTTGAATCACTCTATCGATTAAAAGAAACTGTATCAAAATCTGTTGCGTAGTTTTAAAGATTTATGCATACATAGGGATATAGGGACAGAGAAAGCAACTTTGTTTTATACTATGTAGTGATAATTATACGAGTAAAACGTAGTATAAACTTTTTACTACAGCATCTATTACAACTATTTTGAAATGTAAAACAAGCGTTCAAAGCGTAATTACTCACTAGGTATTAAGTAGATAAAATGTGAATTAACATACAAAGGCTTTAAAACTCTGTTTTTATGTGCAACATGATGTAAAAAGTTTTTCACATAATCACACAATACACCCGCACCAAACACATACATACATATAATCACGCCTTTGTCCCTAATGGGGAGGCAAAGCGTAAACGACCTAACTAAAGATCGTTCCGCCAAGTCTGATAAAGTGTTGAGGGTTATTTAAAATAGATTTGTAGATATATTGCTGTCGTGACAGGCTGTTAGCCCATCGCCTAAATTACAATATACTGAAACCCACGGATTACTTAGCTGGTGTTTACAGCATGCCCGGGAGGAAATGCAGCTGACACATTCTATGTTTTTCTCTTGCTTCCAGGCCAGCATGGAAGAAACACACACATTGAAATTGATGTCAGGGATATTTAATTCCCGCACTACGTACGAGATTGAAAACAAATAACGATTAAACATGACATGACAAAGAAACTTACTTAAAAAACAAACAAAAAGATAATTTGTATGTAATAGACAACCTTAAACAACTCAACCGATTTTCATAATTTTCATTACTTTTTTACCCGCAACCAATATTTTTCAACAAGTTAAAGGTACGTTACTTTAGTCGTCGGAAAATGAGGCGGTTTAACTTAGATTGTCCTGTTCAATTGGGTACACTATTTACTTTTTATGAAAACGTTTCGATTTTCATAATCTTTTCTCAATATTTAAAATTACTCTAAATGTAATATTAGTTATTTTTATTCAAGTCTATAAATAAAAGGAACCTAATTCTAATTTCATAATCGTTCCAAACTAAAACTAGAGCGAAATTAATACAAAATTCTTTTTTAATTAGCAAATTCTTCCATGCTAGACTGAAAGAGATAGAAAAACATAGAATGTTCCAACTGCCCTTCCATGAGCATGCTGTAAAAAAAGGGATTTGAGGGTTACAGTGTGTTGTAATTTAGTGTACGCTGACAACCTGTCACTACCGCAGTACACATTAAAATCTAAAATTTCCTTCAATTTTTGACAGACGTGGCGAAAGCGCCTTCTACGAGGCGTTTTACACTTTGCCTACCCCGCAAGGGATAAAGGCGTAATTTGATGTATGTATTTGTGTAAATATCCAGGACCAGCCAGTCACTGCAAACCAAGTAGTACTATACTCGCTTATTAAGTCTGCAAAACCTACTGTTAAAGATAAACACAAGAAGCCTTATTCCAATTTCAAAAACGTTCCAATCCCAAACTAGAGCGAAATTAATCTAAAATTCTTTTTTTAATTAGTAAATTCCCAGGGGCAGTTCGTACTGGCCAGTCACTGCAAACCAAGTAGCTACCCGCTTATCTAGTGCAGGTTGTACGTGACTTCAATACTGAACTCTATCGTGCTCGCTAGATTACACACACATTACGTATATTATCTTTGGAGTGTAATTGCTGCTATAGGGGTGGGATTCGCGTGGCCGCTATTGTTGTAGTCCGTAGTTTAAATGTTGGTGCTCTACTTACTTACTATTGTTGGTTTCTGTATGAATAGTAGACTTACCTGAAAATAAAAGAAATAGCACATCAGTATATAGTATTCAAGTGTTTTTACTAGACAATTTTCAAGAGCCCGATGGTGTAGTGGATAGGGCCGCTGTCTCCTGAGCGGGAGGTTGTGGTTCGAACTCCACCACGTACCAATGTGGTTTTCGGTTTTCGAATTTCATATGTACGTTTATTCGGCGCTTTTTCCGTGTTTCGGAAGGCACGTTAAGCCGTTGGTCCCGGTTAATATCGTTTAATACCGTAGATATTAGTCGTTAAGCCATATCAGTGGCCAGTTATAAGCATCGGCGGCTTGAAAACTCTGACCTAATCTAGGATTGGGTCTGGTTTCCCTTCTGGGTTGCGGAGGGCAGATGGCAGTCGCTCTGTGTAAAAACCAGTACCCTCGTTCAATCCCCTAGATTAGGTAGCCGACCCCGTAACATATGGGATAAGGCTAGGGAGATGATGATGATATTTTTATAAATAGTAAATTTCATCCAAGACGTCACATCGAGGCTGGGTTCCTAGGAGGCTGGCAGCATTGCCTCTCTGGATGGTTTATTCTTTTTGCAAAGAAACTGCCAGCTTTCGTGTCACCGGATAGCTACATATAAGAGGTATAATAATATGCGACTGGAAAACCAAAATAATGTAGGTAACTTCCTTTTTACAAATAAGCAATGCCTATTATGGGTGATTTTCTGTCACTAGATTCTCTGTTATATTTTATGTATATCTACTGAATTTTTGGTGAAATAAATATACAGGCTAGCTACTACTAAATAGAACTTAAGTGACAGATCGATCGACATAAATAGGCAATAAAAGATACATTAGCGTAAATCTAACCTCAACGCGTAAATTACTTTTAGTACGCTTGAGAAATAATTAATTACTTTACTCACACAAGAAGAACGAAGAAAAGTCGCAATTCGTAAGAGTAGTTTCTCAAAAAGACATTGACAAATCCTTGTACCTATTCCGAGCAGGGTGTCATTAGCTAGGAGTAATGCAAGAGGCCAATATACAGGATGTAAGAAAGTTTGCCTCTAAAACCATTATCTGGCTTCGTACATACATACATACATACATAAATCACGCCTTTATCCCTTACGGGGTAGGCAGAGTCAGAGAGTCTGACAAAAATTGAGGGCAATTTTAGATTGTAATATGTATTGCTATAGTGACAGGTTGTCAGCCCATCGCCTAAATTACAATACACTGTAACCCTCGAGTCCCTTTTGCTGACTTCAACAGCATGCCCGGGAGGAAGGGCAGGTGGAACATTATATGTTTTTCTATCTCTCCCAGTCCAGCATGGAAGCTATCTGGCTTCGTCTGGTTTTAAAACCATTTTCTTAGGTAGGTTGTCGCGTTATCAGCCCGATGGTGTAGTGGATATGGCCGCTGCCTCTTGATCTTGGTTCGAATGGTGGTTCGAATCTAACAACGTACTAATGTGTTTTTAGGTTTTCTAATTTTATATGTACATTTATTCGGCGCTTTTTCCGTGCTTCGGAAGGCACGTTATGCCGTTGGTCCCGGTTAATATCGTTTAATACCGTAGATATTAGTCGTTAAGTCATGTCAGAGGCAAGTGCTTAGCACAGCGCAAGCTGCCAGGGCTTGAAAACTCTGTGTTCCGTCGGTGCGTGAGATTGCCTTGCCAGTGCCATAACTGCGAGAGCTCGCTCCATCGTCGACTCTGTCACGGTCATTACTGACCTAGCGTCTAGAGTCTAGATGAAGATATAGTAGATCAAGTGATGGTGAATTTCAAAAATAATTGCCATTGAATCGGATCTACCACCTGTTTATGTAAAATACTATATTTTTTGTACTAATTATACATACATACATATAATCACGCCTTCATCCCTAATGGGGTAGGCAGAGCGTAAACTTTAAAGATCGTGTCACCACGTCTGACAAAGTTTTGAGAGTTAATTGAGATATATTTGTAGGTATATTGCTACAGTGACAGGTTGTCAGCCTATCGTCTAAATTGCAATATGCAGAAACCTTCGGATTCCTTAGCTGGTTTTTACATCATGCAGCTGGCACTATGTTCTTCTCTCGCTCCCAGTCCAGCATGGAAGAAAATACGAATTACGTACGGCAAGAAATACTTGCAAGTTAAAAAGTAACAGCTACCTACAATCTTTTAACTTTTTATACACCCTGTATTTCGTAGCAACTAAAAAGCAAAAGTATTTAGTTCTTACTTCCCTGCAAGAAAGTAAAAAAATCGAATTTCTTTCTCGGTTACAATAAAATTACATTGTATTTTAAAGACCTATTGGGGTACTAAAATGGAATTTAGAAACTTTGTGGTACGATTCAATCATTCTATATTTTTTATAGTTATCAAATAATGCATATCATTTTAAAATAATTATGAAAGTAAAAGCACTTAAAAATAATAAAATAATTTGTTCTTTACTCCAAAATCATAAGTAACAAAAATTAAGTCTGCTTTATTTATAACTAAGTGACTATTTACTTAATAATAGCCATACAATTAGGACTAGCGATAGTTAAAAACATAATAAAATGAGTATAGCATTATTTTGTTCAAAATAAAAAAAAATGCAAAACGTAGAGCAGACAAATTTTATCAAAGATTGAAAATCTCGTACATATGAAATCCCCAAACTGCGCAAACTTAGACAACTTTAAAAGTCTTCAGAAAAAACCAACTAAACTTTCCCGTTCAAAAATTTACGGCCAGATAACGAAGGTATAAAAATTTATAGACTAGGATGCTCCAAGAAGCGGTATTAAACCGGATCTCAAGGAAAAGTTAAGTTACATTAAGACCAGTACACTGAAGTTGAGACAAACCACGGATATCAGATAAATAATTATGTAGAAGTGACAACACCCAAAAGCACATATTTTTTTTAATTGCCTATAAATTGGCCCACTGCTGGGCAAAGGCCTCCCCTTCATCTCTCCAGGTGTCTCTGTTCACAGTTTAATATTAGTTAATATCTACTGAAACAACGGTGCACTTGGTGTAAAAATAGACTTTTAGTTTCTTGTTTGTCTTTCTTAAATGTGAGGATAGAGCAAAGTAATTGTTACTTGTTCTCTGGACGTAAACTCCAAATGACGACTGCACGTAAAAAATAAACTACGTACGAGGCCGTTAATCCTGCACATTGATACTGAGAAATTGCTTCCATGCTGGCCTGGGAGCGAGAGAAAATTATAGAATGTGCTGGCTGCATTTCCTCCCGAGCATGCTGTAAAAAGCAGCTAAGGGATCCGAGGGTATCAGTGTATTGTAATTTAGGCGATGGGCTGACAACCTGTCCCTACAGCAGTATACCTACAAATCTATCTTAAATAACCCTCAAAACTTTGTCAGACGTGCCAATATGACCTTTGTTTAGGTCTTTTACGCTCTGCCTTACCCATCAGGGATAAACGTGATTATGTATGTGTTTGTGTATCATACAATACAATATATTTAAACCCTAGGATCCCATAGCTGGTTACAGCAAGCCCGGGATGAAATGCAACTAGCACTGTCTATGTTTTTCTCTTGTTCCCAGGCTAGCATGGAAGAATGGATGTATGATACTGAGAAAAAAAACAGTGACGATTGCCATTCGATGTACCAACTAGTGTGATAGAGATAGAAACGCTCGGAAAACTGAATCTAGCGTATAAGCAATTAAAAAAATAGTTTATTTTTTATATATCACTTCTAACACGCATCCAACTTCTATCTCCTGTAAAACTAACTTGAGTCTGTAACTCTAGCTTCATCACATATTAAATTACACTCGAATGGAGTTACAGGAGTTGCAGTCTCTATTATCAAGAGTAACTACGAATTCACTTCCAAGATGTTGCGAGAACTGAATCTCTTCCCATGAAGTTCCGCTGGATAATAACAGTTTCGAAACTATAAAGTTTTTGGCGTATTGTGTTTACTATGGAATATTGCCAGTGCGTGTTATTCGAGAGATCTGAAAGGTTGCTAAAAAGTTTAACAAATTTTTATCAGTTTTAATAAAATGTAACTTTCTTTTTTTAGCCTTCTGTTTCTACTTTATCTAAATAATAAGGTTTTTTTTTCTACGATTAAGTCATTTAAATGTCAAATATGGAACATTTCACTGGTTAAGAATATATGCCCTACAGAAATAATAAAACATAGCACATTTTACGTATTTAATTGCAACTTCATTACGTCACCAAAGTTAAAATACACTTATTTTATTTTTTATATACCACTTCTACCACCCATCAAACTTCTATCTCCTGTAAAACTAACTTGAGTCTGTAACTCTAGCTTCATCACATATTAAATTACACTCGAATGGAGTTACAGGAGTTGCAGTCTCTATTATCAAGAGTAACTATGAATTCACTTCCAAGATGTTGCGAGAACTGAAGGCGAATTTGTAGGTATTCTCAAATCTATTCCCATGAAGTTCTGCTGGATAAAAACAGTATGGAAACTATAGTTTGAATTTCGCTTGTTGTTTTAGTAGCACTTTCTCATATTTTGCTTCCATTCTGACTAGCTGAAGACATGCTGAACTGAATTTTCCATGCTGATCTGGAAGCGAGAGAAAAATAAAGAATGCGCCAGGTGCATTTTCTCCCGGGCATGCTGTAAAATTCAGCTAAGGGGTCCGAGGGTCTTAGTATAACCTGTCACTACAGCAATATACCTACAAATCTAACTTAAATAACCCACAAAACTTTGTCAGACGTGGCGGAATGACCTTTGTTTAGGTCGTTTACGCTCTGCCTACCCCATTAGGGATAAAGGCGTGATTATACGTATGTATGTAAACTATAGAACTTGGCGTATTGTGTATGGAATATTGTCGGAGGGTGTTATTTGAGGGATAAACGTTTCTTAACAAGTGTATAAATGCATCAGTTTTAATAAAAATGTAATTTTCTGGATTTAGCTTTCTGTTTCTCTTTTATTTAAATAATAAGAACACTTTTTGTACGATAAAGTCAAATAAATGTTAAATAAAGAACATCTCACTGGTTAAGAAAATATGCCCGACAGAAAATTAAAACAAAGCACATTATATAATTAATTGCACCTTCATTACGTCATCCCAGTTAAAATATACTTAGTAAAGATTGTTATGGAAATATAAATCAACTTAAGCTAACTTAAGTACAAAGTTGAAAAATTACGCCAAAGTAAAGTTTCAACTAATTTAAACAAAAAAGCTTTGTAATAAAATTAGTAAGCTTCCATTCTTATTTCCGTTTTGCCTTATGGCAGCTTTGTGTTAAGAAGTACTTGACTAAAATTAGACACTCTTAGAGCTTCCTAATTCAAGCCATTAAGCTCGGCTGATGTACAAATTTTACCTTAACGACGGATTACGATATTAAAATGTATGAGGAAATAAATTGTAGGAGACATTATGGTAAACAACTAAGGTACAAGTTAAGGTGGAAACAGAGCATAGGTGGCACCCTCATTGTGTTATATTGAGGGTCCCTAAATAGTAATAAATATAATGTTTTTTTTATTTATTTACTTAATAATTTATTGTACACAAAAACAAAGACACAACAGGCACTGCTTATTTCTATAAGAAAATTCTTACCACAGACCTACAGAATTGTTTTTTTTTAATGATACGCGGAATTCATCACTACATAGTATAAAACAAAGTCGTCTTCGAAGTTTCTCGGTCCCTATATCCCTATGTATGCATAAATCTTTACAACTACGCAACGGATTTTGATGCGGCGATTCAAGAGGAAGGTTTATATGTATAATACATGCATAGTATAATACAGAAACACTGTTAATTTCCGTGCGAAGCCGAGGCGGGTCAATAGTTGTGTCTAAAATACAAACATTTTCATGAATATTTTACGTTTAGTGGAAATTCTCCATTTCATAACACATTACATACATGTATTAGTATCTTAGCATATACCGAAACAAATATGATAATAGTGGCTACTTTTAGCAAATTTGTAATACAAAGCTTACATTCTTCTAGTTTGAATTATGATATTATGGGTTATAAAATAAAGAATTAGTTGCAATTTCCGCTAAACGTAAAATCTTCATGAAAATAACTGTATTTTGGACTCAATTAATTTTGAAATAGGTGTCGCCACCGTCGTGCCACAGTTCGCCTCTTAAGTAAACGCGGACAGATTTAAAGCCTAAGTACGGGAAGATTTAGGACAGATCGCTTTTACTCAAAGACGTAAAACAAGGAAGGCTTTTTTTATTACTAAACTTTAGTTATGTTGTGTCAAAATTATATTATTTTTTAATACTATAATAACTTGTAATTTTAAATAAATAAAAATATTTATCTAAATCAAAACAATTTCATTACTCAATTACAAATAATACTACAACTAGATAATGTCCGCATTTCAGTTTCAGAAAACATGGTAATTAGAAAAACATTATTATTATAGTCACAAAATAACCTACGGATAAAGGCGTGATTATATGTATGTATGTATGTAATAACCTACGTCATTATCAGGCCCCTGTGATTTCCACATTCGTTACAATCACTACATAATTTCCCCTGATATCTCATATCATTACTAAAATAACCAGATACTATCATTCCATAGTTAGTATCTGGTACCTATCATTAACAGATTTACGATTATATTGTTACATTGATAGATTTTATTGGTATGACTATACATTACGTTATTTAGAATAACTTAATAAAATAAAAATTAAAACTAAACGGATAGGTCACTCAAATAACCTGCCCCGTGTCGCCTCCGGCACAAAGGTGCCACCCATCACACTTGCCGCGTTTCCGCTTTGAATTGCGATTAACAGTCTTTGGGCCAGAAGTGAGTGTTACATTTGACTTTCTACCTTATTTCTTACTAGCGACCCAACCCGGCTTCGCACGGAAATTATCAGTGTTTCTCTACTATATTATGCATGTATTATACATACAAAGCTTCCTCTTGAATCATTCTATCCAATAAAAGAAACCGCATCAAAATCCGTTGCGTAGTTTTAAAGATCTAGGCATACATAGGGATATAGGGACAGGGAAAGCGACTTTGTTTTATACTATGTAGTGAAGATTCAGTTGCATTATTATTTATTTAGAAGCAAAATCTAATGACTTTTAGAAAGATCACAGTCACAGAGAGACAGAAAAAAAGATTTCGATGCCAATGTTAGACAAATTCAAAACACATTTTTGCATTAATACAATTTGCTAGATTACTAGACTTTGATACTTTTATCACTGGATGTCCATGACATGGATGTTAGCATCTATAATTCTATAATAGTATAAATAATGATAAAACCTCAGTTTCAACATTCAAGGAAAATTGTCCAAGAGATTGTCTCTCATTTGCGTAATAATTGTTACTTTTCAACACAACCTGTTATTATAACCGCAAATGTAGCTGAAATTGTTTTCTTGATAACATAGATAGAAAACACTATACATGATGTAAGGGACAGCGTCCCGCTAACTGATAGGAGTTTCTCAGTCAAATTTCAGCAGGAAATTCTTTCAGGATATGAAAAACAAAATTGACCTTCCCATACAAAATTACCACCTTGATCAGACTATTTGTATGGAAAAGCAATTTTCCTTTTCAATTCCTGAATAGAATTCCTGTGGATAGTTGTTCTGTTTCGTTGATTGAGCAACCCCTATCAGTTTACGCTGTCCCTTACACCCGGTAGACTTTAGAACTTTTGAATCTTTATCATCTCATTGCAACAAGTTATCAAGATGTAAAAACCAAAAACCAGTAATACCTACTTAATTTTTGATTTTTCATCAAAAGACATTTTAGTTCACATTTTTACTTTTTATAAAAAACTGTTTCATCAGTCTGTTATACAAACTCATCTTTTCTTACAACATAATATAAAAAGAAATCTAATATCAATCAATATTCTTAATAATATTTACATAATCTTCGCCATCTTGTGTCTGGTTGACGTTTTTGTAAATAGGCTAATCTAACAGAGGCATGATGACCTAGACCTAGAGAATCTAGACCCTAAAATGATATTTATTATTTAATTGATTTTGCTTCATTGACATGGTCGAGATATTTCGTTAAGACTCGGGTATTATAGTATAATATTTTTTGGTACTGAGTAGTCATACATAAAGCGTGTTGGGCTACATTTACGGACCTACATTTTAAGACACTAGGTGATTCAGTCTGCATTTTCCTAACCAAACAGGGAAAATTTCCCATTGTAAATCTCTACCAAACATTTACGGTTCCTACGCAGTAGCAGAAAAAGAGTAGCAAGAAAAACTACAATCTTTACCCAACCTTGGCATACCAAATTCATTGAAATTGCAGATACCAACGATACCGAAAAAATATGCATATCCCAAATACCCCGTCTTCTAAAACTCGTAAATACCGAAACGCGTAACTTTCATCCGACTGAGATGCTCTGCTCGTCCAATCCGGCAAAAAAACACGAAATAATAAAGGAAAATAAGACGGCGCTGTGCCCATAGCAAATGAAGTACAAAAATCCGCGAGCAATCCCTACTGGTATAGCGGCATAAAATTTATTGCCGCTATAAAATGTGGGATGCTTCCGCGGCGGCGCCTGACTAAAAGCACCGAGCAAGGATTGTTTAAGGTAAGTATTGCTATTGCAGAAGTATCTTCTCATTGTCGTGTGCGTTTCGTTCGAGTCGATAAGCCTTTGACATGGTTTGTGTAACAACCACTATCAAAAACAGCGACCGGGAACGACGGCTTAACGTGCTCTCCGAAGCATAGAGTCTTACTTCCAGATAGCCAGGTGATTCAGCCTGCATTTTCCTTACCAAACCGGGATTTTTTTCCAAAAGTGATAAAATTATATAAAACAATTTTTTGAACCCGTCTGAGTATAGAACTCAGGCCCTCCGGATCGGAAGCCTATTGCTCAAACCACAAGACCACGGAGGAAGTTAAGTTGGTAGAGGTATATACTATAGACACTATAGTTCTACTGAAATGGGCCACTTTCAGTTGTGTTTTGTACTCGTACAAGATGTAAGAGCGCATATATCTTTTTGTAACGTTTGTAAGATTGTTGGAAAAATTTATTGGTTTTGTTTTAGAACGTGTAGCTTTGTAAAATGCAACTTTATGTTCGTTGAGACTGTATGTCCAAGACCATGTACCTAGGTATGGCATGAAATTAGACAACTAGGACATAGACTGTCTTGTGATTGCGACCACAGCCCCACCGAAAGCCGGCGCCTAACAGCTTGAAGTTTGGGCAATGTATAGAAGTTAGAGGCTTTATGGCTTTTGCGTAAGCTCGCTCCATACTTGACTATTATCTTGGGTACCTCACCTTTAGTTCTCAGTTTCGTAGACTGAGCAACTCCTGTCAGTTTGCGGGACACTGTCCCTTACACCCGGTATACTTCCTTGCATACATGACAGTGCATAAATTCTACACTTACTTAGTTAAAACAAACTTTAACTTAAAAACCAAGTTGTTAAAATACAAATTACTTTTAAACGTTTTAAACATCATAATTGCTGGTAAAGTCCTATGTTTATTAAAAATGCAGTCACACAAATGTTAAACACCCGGCAATTTTAAGTCTTTAAAATATACCAACAGAGTATTATGGTAATTAAACAGTCCAAAATAACAGGTTGTTTTCAAAATACCTGGTTATAATAATACGTAGTTGTTTTAAAAACCAACGGCTCAAGGTGCTGTAGAAATATCTGTGCCTTGAACTTTCGGCACTTTACATAAAAATGCAGATCCGCTTGACATATGACCTAACCTAGTGTGACCTAGCATTCTAGACCTAAGTCATAAATCATAATTTAGAGAAGATATTCATATATTTTTTTCAAAATTTTGGTTATGTATGATGAACTTAATTAACCTTAATCTTGGATACGCAATCGTGCCATTTTATGCCAATCTTTTCTTAGGAGATAAATCTAGATATACTTAGGTACTGATATTGATTTAAGTATATCTGTGGTATCCATAATATTGTACCTATTTTGAAACTTTAAATTTTCAACAAACCCAATTTAAACGCGTTGACATCGGATTAGTTTGGGACTATTGAAGCCAGAATCGACTCCACCTAGTATCTTATGTAAGAGTGTTAATTCATGTTATTCTATAGTAAGTGTGATTCGTGCGGAAGACTTAATGCATTTGAATGAATAACACAGTGTGAAAGTCACGGCAAAAGTGTCATCTAAGCTAATAAATAACATCTGTTACTGTTACTCTATGAGTTGACGTTAGCACGTCGCATTTCTAGTATCTAATAACTTGTTCATTTAAAAGTTGTAATGTTTTCGTGATATATTATTGTTATTATACAATTAATTAACTTCCATGCTGGCCTGGGAGTAAGGTCTGTATATTGTAATTTAGGCGATGGGCTGAAACCTGGCACTACATCAGTATACCTACAAATCTATCTTAAATAACCATCAAAACTTTGTCAGACGTGGCGGAACGACCTTTGTTTAGGTCGATTATATGTATGTATTATACAATTCATTCAGGTTGTATTTATACAAACATTATTTTGTCCAAATAAACAAATTAAAAAAGCTTTATGTCAACATCTCTCGAAATTAGGTATCTCTAATTTTCACAGAACTCTGACGTTATAATATTGATAATATGATACGCCTAGGAAAACTAGATCCAAAACAACAGGCTCTACGGTAATACCGTACAAGACTTTATTCACAAATTCAATCTAAAAACAGCGAACGACTTAACCTAATGACTTTCTTTACCGATAGATGGCGTTGAACAAAAACTGGGCATCTTAGTATTCTTGCGGTATACTAAGCACATGTGGAACGGGATAGGCCTAATGTATCTCCTTAATAGTGCTATCAGCTGGTTAACGGTAATAGTTTTTTCCTTTAACCAGCTAGATGATGTTATGCATAAATAGCTTCTTCTTCTGTCGAGTGGGTATCGAATCTATCGACCTGATGAACCCTGGTGTCAGAGTTTTTAAACAGCGTAATACCACAGCCAATATGCCTCTGTAATGGTTTATGTAACGACCAATATCAAAGACAGTGACCGGGACCAACAGCTGAACGTACGCTCCAGAGCCCGGAATCTTTTCTTCCAGACAGTGATTCAGCCTTCATTGTCCTAACCAAACTGAGGAAAATCTCACAAAGTGATGAATTGACAAATATTAACTTTTTGTCCCTGAGAATCGAACCCAGGACCTCCGGATCGTGAGCCCATGACTCTGGCCACTAGACCACGGAGGCAGTTAATAAATAGCTTGAGAAAGCTGAGCTCATCAGCTGCGAATGAAAGGCGTGAGAAATTGAGAAGGGCAGGTGATTACGTAAATTGTAAACCATGGTGCCATTTGTAAACTAGTAAACCAATCAATCGAAATTAGCTTCATCAACTCATTTACTACCGCGGTAATGTAAACTAGGTGAATGTGATTAATTTTGAAAAATCTTTGAAAATTAATCACATTATAATTTAAAAAAATCTTTTAAAATTAATCAAATTACAAGAAGTGGTTTCGAAAAGAAATACTACAATTAAAATGCTTTTTTTACATAAATACATACATATAATCACGCCTTGATCCCTAATGGGGTAGGCAGAGCGTAAACGACCCGAACAAAGGTCGTTCCACCACGTCTGTCAAAGTTTTGAGGGTTATTTAATATAGATTTGTAGGCATATGTCAATATTGCTGTAGTGATAGGTTGATAGCCCATCGCCTTAATTACAATACACTGGAACCGTCGGATCCCTTAGCTGGATTTTACAGTATGCCCGAGAAGAAATGCAGGTGGCACATTCTATGTTTTTCTCTCGCTCCCAGTCTAGCATGGAAGTACGCTTTTTTGCCTTCAAAACCAGCGAATTTTAAGCTTATTATCAAAAAATGTGGTGAAAGTGGTGAAATCACGATTTACCATGCCGTTAATATCAGGACTGATTCTTTGGCAGGTAACAGACAGCCCATTATCGACTTTATTCTTTATCCCAGATACTTCCCCATCTAGCAACTAGGCCGGGAACAAAGTAACATCCGTGCGTAGTTTGCTGTTACTGTAGCTACAGTTACACCAGTTCCCGCGGGAAGCTCTGACGTCACAAGCTCGTTCACCGGGTAACAGCCAGCTCTGAACTCGCTTCACGGGGGATTTCAAACTCTTATGCGGATAGTGCTATGTTGGAACTACCTAAAATATTTTGTTGCATGTACCAGCTTGTATCACAGATAAAACAGCTTGACGAATAATGTGAATTAATGGCTTGAAAATTATAAATTAAAACTATTTCCTAAGAATATAATATAAAAGAAAGAAAATAATAAATTCGTTTCTGGCAAGACACGAACCTGCGTCTCTGGAACGCTGGTCCATCACTCTACCAACTGAGCTACAGAAACGGTAGGAGTGACTAATTCGAATTCCAGAGCCGCAGGTTCGAGTCCTGCCAGAAACGTATTTATTATTTTCATTGTTTCATATTATATGAAATATAAATAGCATTGTGAATGCTAAAAATCCTCAAAATATTTCCTAACAATACTGAAATTTTAATTTACAATACAATAAACCGTTCTGGTAAAATGGCGTAGGAGCCTATCAAAGACGAAAACCACAAAGGCATTGGCTTAGTAAAGTTTGTATTATCAATACCTAGACCTGCACACTGCACTATTTATTATTTTGCAGTTTAATTTTAGCTCGGTTTCTATCCTGCCCATTCGTAGCCCGGAGCCATGTAATACTCTCCAAGAGATAGGTTTCATGATTTCCATCTTGCTATAGGTACGTTTTGCAAACAAAACTGGATCTGGAACAAAGTCGTCTGTACAAGTCAATATCGGTTTCTGAGGGATAAAGGCCCCGATTCTGAATAAAAACACGATCTACCTAACGATTTTTTCTTTTTAATAGAAATGGGTTTTCTCTTGACTCTAGACTTATGGTCAGGGATGACCGAAACAGAGTCAACGATAAAGCCTGTTATGGCAATGGCATTCTCACGCAAAGACGGAACACAGCAAGCTGTTTAGCGTCGGACTCCAGTGAGAGGGTGGTCGCGAGGCAGGCGGCCCGTTGCGGAGCCTACCACTGCTTTATAGGGATCGTTCAACCGGACTTATTCACAGGTAAGCTGTGTTGCCATTGCCCGGGCTGGAGAAGATAAGTTAATCCCATCCCACACCATATGAGCGAACAGAAAGGGATGACCGTATAGGCGAATTTATTATGATGCTGTGCTTCCAAGAATCTATGGATAGCAGCATGATAAGACCATCTACCATATCGACTACCGAAATGTTTACTAAAAAAACTATCTTATAAATCGAAATATCTGTCACGTCGCCACTTCCTAACCAAGCCAAATTCTAGTTGAACGGTATGGCTTTACTAAATACTTATTTTTTCTAACTGATCTGATCAAATAAATCCGGCTCTCCTATTTATGTATGAATTTATTTTTGTTCGGTTGTGTACACGTACGAATCGGGGCCAATATCAGTTTCTGAGGGATATAGTCAGGTATACAGTGACGTCAGTATTCTGCAGTGACGTCATACTCCTTTCATTCCGGTACATTGTGCTTCCGTAGTTCGTTTGCTAGGAAAAGCGCTAGCTCGTTGGCTCCGTTCAGTGGCATGTGTTTTCTTTTGTGATGAAATTTTAGCTTCATTTGCTAAGGCTAGTTAGGGAGAGGTACCTCTATGTTATAATTTCGAATTTTCCCGCTTATTCCTCTATTCATATACTCAAACAGCCAGTTCAGAATGAACTTTCTTTAAAGAAATATTGGGGCAATTCTTATCCGCACAAAATCAAATCCCTATCCTAATCCTATCATGAGAGAACCGAGAGATACGGCAACAATTTTAGGGCCGTATTAATAAACAGTACTTGAGACTGATAGCAAATTTAAGTTCGTATCAGAAATGTCATTTCAGTCCAAAATAGACTGTCAAATCTATACTTAATATTACTCTCAATCTTGAGATCGGTTTATAAATACGAATCAAGCAACATTCAGTTCTGACAATCAATTATGTCTTAGAGCAACACGAAAAGAAGAAATGCCGTGTTGCTCTAAGAATTGTGTCCTGGAGGAATCGGGACCATAATAACATTTTTTATTTTATAATTTACGAACACCACCATCTCATCATCTCCCTAGCCTTATCCCGTATCACACGGGGTCGGCTTCCTAATCTAGGGGATTGAACGAGGGTACTGGTTTTTACACAGAGCGACTGCCATCTGACCTCCGCAACCTAGAAGGGAAACCAGACCCAATCCTAGATTAGGTCAGAGTTTTCAAGCCGCCAATGCTTAGCACTGGCCTCTGATATGGCTTAACGACTAATACCTACGGTATTAAACGATATTAACCGGGACCAACGGCTTAACGTGCCTTCCGAAGCACGGAAAAAGCACCGAATAAACGTACATATGAAATTCGAAAACCGAAAAACACATTGGTACGTGGTGGGATTCGAACCACGACCAGGAGGCAGCGGCTCTATCCACTACACCATCGGGCTCTCGAACACCACCATCCATAGGCGCAATTTGAGATGTCAATAATTGGGTCGAGGTGAAATATACACCACATAAGCGGCGTGGAAGGAGGTAGAAGAGGTAAAATCCCAAGTGTGAGATATTCCTAATTCACGGAAACTTACTTAGTTAAAACTTTGTTCAAACTAATACCCACTTACTGCCGCTGAACTTGAATCTAATTTCCGTTAAATCCAAATTATACAAATCTTCTTAACACCGGAACTTTAGTAGTTTATGTGCGGATACTGTTATAACTTATGAGAATAAATTTTAAATGAACTTTGTTAAGATACCGGTTTCTTGTGTTCGGGACATAATTCTAATTCTAAATATAAATAAAAATGAGTTCTACTCAAATCGAAAAAAGTGGAGAAAGAAGAAAAGCTTTCTATGTTATTATTGATAAAATAAAAAAAAAACACGATCACACTCACAGCCCCCACTAGGATTCCCTGTATCGGGGTGCCATGGACATACACAGAAACAACCACACAGAACACCCAGACCCACAAACAGACATATAAACTCATCATTCAAGTGTCTGCCCGGCCGGGAATCGAACCCGGGACCCTCTGCGTAGCAGGCAGGTACACTGCCAACTAGGCTGCGCGGATTATTTATTGTGTACAAAAAATTTACAAGAAATAAACAAATATAAATTAAGTTCACACTTAACTACTTCTAATGGAAGAAAATACATTCCTACGGGAAAACTCATTAAGTCACGAGTGAAATTGGGAATTGTAACCCTATTTCCCAATGAAAAGGCAAAACGGTAAATAAGTAAGTACAGTTAACTACTGTTTTATTTATGGTAATATCAATCATAGGCACAATATTGACAAACTCTTTCTTCATTTGCATATCCTAACTGCATCGGAGATTGTTTTTTAAAACCAGTCTTCTTCTTCTGTCGAGTGGGTATCGAGTCTATCGACCCGATGAACCCTGGTGTCAGAGTTTTTAAACCGCCTAGTAGCACAACTATCAGGCCTCTGACATGGTTTGAGTAACGACCACTATCAAAGACAGCGACCGGGACCGACGGCTTAACGTGCCCTCCGAAGCACGAAATCTTTTCCTTTTTCGGACAATCAGGTGATTCAGCCTGCAATGTCCTAACCAAACTGGGGAAAAATTCACAAAGTGATAAATTCTCAAATATCAACTTTGTGTTTCCCCCCTGGGAATCGAACCCAGGACCTCCGGATCGGAAGTCCATGACACTAGCCACTAGACCACGGAGGCAGTTTAAAACCAGTTGTATCTTCCATTAGTTTATGTATTAGTTTATTATATATTATGTATTAGTTTCTTTTACAAATATCTATGTAGTAGCTTGTACTTAGTTTATGTATTATATGTAATGTATTTAGGATACTTATTTGACTAGGTTTGCACTATCCGGCTTACCGCTACACATTTTTCATTCACCCAAAGGTTTCCTGGAAGAAATTGCTACCTTAGCAATAAGACCGCCTATGTTGTACTTGTCTTTGTTGTTATCTGTTGTGTTGTATTCTTACGTGCAATAAAGTATTTTTATGTTATGTTATGCAACTTTATTGCCAAAGAAATATCATCAAAATTTATTCATCTTTCACTTGCTTGGAAATAGCTTCATTATTTTAAAAGAATAAAGCATACATTCAGTGTTTTTGGTACTTACTCGAGGTCGTAGCGGCCCACAATTTCACTAAACGACAATAATGGCCATTACAGACCGCTACGCGAAGTCCTTAAAGTATACACCTAGTATAGATTAGGTGTTTTTAAGTTCACAATATTATTTGTTTAAAGGCAGAATGCGAGAATTTTAAAAAGAGAATGACTGAATGAATGAAATGTGCGCCGATCAAAAGCACCATGAAAATTTTTAATATCAAAATGTTATGGAGGAATCGCAAGTTTGATGTTTATTTTTAACTGCCTCCGTGGTCTAGTGGCTAGTGCCATGGACTCCTGATCCGGAGGTCCTGGGTTCGATTCCCAGGGGGAAACACAAAGTTGATATTTGAGAATTTATCACTTTGTGAATTTTTCCCAGTTTGGTTAGGACATTGCAGGCTGAATCACCTGATTGTCCGAAAAAGAAAAAGATTTCGTGCTTCGGAGGGCACGTTAAGCCGTCGCTCCCGGTCGCTGTCTTTGTTAGTGGTCGTTACTCAAACCATGTCAGAGGCCTGATAGTTGTGCTACTAGGCGGTTTAAAAACTCTGACACCAGGGTACATCGGGTCGATAGACTCGATACCCACTCGACAGAAGAAGAAGTGTATTGTTGTTGTTTCCTCTCAAAATGAGAGAAAAGTACTATACTAGTCTCAGCCGAAAAAGCAATGTATTGTCTCGTTTACATTCCAAATATACTCGCATACATTGCTATTTTTTCGACTTTTAAAGTAATGTAAGTATTAACAGGTACTTACAATGATGTTTTGTTCACTGCGGTTGGCATGGTAAACGGTATGACGGTACTTAAAAATATATAGATACGAATTAAAAAAAACTGAACGACATAACTTTAACGTACTGATCAATCGATTTTTTTTAATTCTTATATTTCTGCACAAACTATATAAAAAGGTCCAATCAAATCACCGCCAGTATGTTTTCTGATCTCCTTAGATGCTCTCTATTTTTCTAATATCCATTATCTTCCAAGATACAAACCTGCCTACCCCATTAAGGATAAAGGCGTGATTATGTGTATGTATGAATGTATCCAAGCCTGCTTACACACTTCATACAAAAGCAGTATGAATGCAGCAATATTGAAAGCGTAAGTTAAAAGAGCATGTCAGATAGAACCATAAAGCCAAATGGCAAAGAAAAACTACTCCTAATTGCATTTCTGATTGTTTTCTCAACAAACATTAATGCTCTACACTCAAACCAGCAACTTACACTTCATACAAATGCAGCAATAGAAGTGCAGTAGTATTGAAAGCATAAGTTAATAGAACACCAGTAAGGATAGCACTATTAAGCGAAGTGGCAGAGGAAACTGCTCCTAATTGCTGTTCAACTGCATTGCAATTATCGACCTCTTCCGCTCGCGTCCGACAAAATATTTTACTTGGAACAGTCCGGAGCTTGCACTTATTTAATTTCAATACTACTATTTTCAATTTATTTTAAGTCTATTTTAAGTTTAAATTAAATGGGTTTAAGTATTTTACAAGCACCAGATATTAACCATCAGATAAATTATTATGATTTGATCATGTATGATCATACCAAAATTTGCACTTAGTGCAGCAACACACAGCCGTCACCTTGTGCGCTACGCATGCGCATTGGCAGACTGATGCGCCAACGTAGAGTTCCTCCCTGCGCGCACGTAGCGCGTAAGTTCACACATGTGTGATGTAGGCAATTCAAAAAGCATTGACAGCGTTTTGAGCGCAATCTTGCGCGCAGTAAGTGACGCCTGTGTGTTGCTGCCCTAAGACAAGACAAGAAATCAATTAGTAAATATGTCAAAAACCCGTACTTACAATATTTTTGTCAAAGAATTATTATTATGACTGATTTATATTAATTCGGCAAAATGTCGAAAAGAAGAGTTGCAAAATCAATGACAAAATTCAGAAGCTGATAATAAAATCCTAATGAAGTTTGAACCAATCAATCCAGTTGCAAATCGAATAATTGTCAGGCAATTCAAAATTCTGCTGAATATAACCAACAATCGAAGACCTTTACACTACACAATATTGTAGGTTACCCGGTGTCTCGATTAAATGGCGAGGTAAACCACACTAACGATAAATGCAGAGAAAGGGCCTTTATTGAAACTTGACAATAGACAATCGCCAATTACACTCTGACAAGCCAATAAAACAATAGTGAAACTGATTCATATTGTTTCCAATCACATTTTAATGAAAATAATGATAACGAACTAAATGGAAACCTTCTAGAATTCATTACTCAAAACAAAGACAGTTAAACAATTAATATGTATGAAGAAATCAGTTAGACAATTCAAGAACAATTTATAAATTGCAAAATAATGTCTCAATTTCCCTAAAGAAATTCTAATTGAAATGAAAGTGAACAATTAAAACGAAACATGATATGAAAACAATTTAATAAATGAACAATAAACGAACATAGTTTATTAGAAATGAAAGTTGTGTAGGTTTCCCATAGATATCACAATAAATATTAACAACAACACAATACTATCACCGTCTATAAGGGAATGCAGCTGATTAAAAAAGTCTTTAGCCAGTTGCCAATTTCCAAAGACATTCGAAATTCGAAAGCTTGTTGCAGTGGGCGGCCCACCTGTCGTCGCCATCTTACGCAACTGCATAAACGAACACTCAACAACATTCTGTCTGTTGACTCTATACAACGCGACAAACCTTTAAATGAACGTAGCGAAAAAAGGAACTTCTTCATATCGAGTGTGGTTTTATGTACCCAATAAACTCTGGCGTTATTGTACCAAAAGTTTTAAAACAGGCATTAGCCATTAAGCAAAGCTAATAGGCTTTTGATATGGATTGTGTACACTAAGACAATGAGGTCCCGGACCAACGGATGAACGTGCCCTCCGAAGAACGAAATGCTTTTTCTTACACACAATTAGGTTTTTCAGCCTGCAATGTCCTAATCAGGGGAAAAAAATCATCTACAATATGCGTTCCCTCTGGATTGGAACTTATGACCTAAATCACGAGACCATGGAGAACGTTAAAAGGATCATGGCCGCCAACGCCATTTTTACCCGACTGTCAAGAAGGGTTATGTTTTTCGCGCGTATCGGCCGTAGCGAGCGTATAAATTGGCTTTTCCATACAAAATTTCCACCTTGATCTGACAATTTGTATGGCCATAAGCCATTTTTTTCACCTCCTGCAAGAATTTCCTGATGAAAGTTGTTCAGTGTCGTTTACTGAGCAATCCCTATCAGTTTGCAGGACACTGTCTCTTACACCCCGTACCGCAGGTTCTACAGTCGGATTATTTAAATGTTTTTTTAAAACTTATTGACAGTTCTCTTTGGATGCAGCGCCACCGCCCAAATTCAAATAAAGCTTCGAAGTAGTGTATAAACTTGTTTATTGTTAAAAAATCGATGCAAAACCCGTCTGATTGGGGCTTTAGCTCAAGTATCTGTTATAACTTATAAACACCAGTTCCGCCTCCAGCTTAGTAAAGTTATGTAATGAGATGTAATAGCCAAAAATGTGATGTGAAATGGTGATAGATTGATGAAAGTAAATAAAGTGAAAGAAATTGCCACTGATATTTCTATAGGCAAGAATTTATGACCCCCACGTATAAAAGATGATAGATTATATGTTTCATCCTCTTCTTGATAAGTAGTTTCTTTAGAATGTAAACTTAGCTTGTAGAAAATAATTACATTGATTTGAACACGTTACATAAGATTTCAATATCTCGATTCATATCTATATATAATCGACTTCCCCTTTTATAGCTATTTATCAAATATATGGCTACTCACTTATAATGCTAATGCCTTCGTCAAACCTACAAGTGAGTAGCCGTTTATTGGTAAATATCATAACACTTCCGTAGGTCAGCTGGAAGTTTTTTTTTGCGCTGAATAAAAGTACGTATGAAAATCAAAAACCGAAAAACACATCGGTACGTACGTGGTGGGATTCGAACCACAACCTCCCGCTCAGGAGGCAGCGGCACTATCCACTACATCATCGGGCTCGACAGGTATTCTAAACGAACTATTAAATAATCCAATGATAGAACTATCCATTAGGTTTTCTAAGCAATTATCGTCAATTTTGCATAAGTTGTGTCAGCTGCATTCCTGAAGAAAGCGAGTTTGAGCTGAGTTATGCAAGTGTGCAAGTGTCTGACCCCTTGGTGCAAAGTATAAATAAATGCAAGTGATTTCTGAATTGGAAATTTTGTGTGTTTCACTCTTTTTAAATTCAAGAGTATTTTTATTCTATTGTGACTACCCCAGTGACTAGTCTTTCAAGATTTTGTTCGGATCTTTTATCGAAGAGTGCAGCAGTTTGACAAATTAAAACTTCTCTTCAAAACCAAGTGTGACGTATGAGTTTCTCGATTCGTAATCTTATCATGACATTTTAATAAAAATAAGTAATTCTAGTTAATACTCTAACATGTGGTAAGTTATTTTATTACACAAGTATAAAGAAGACTCAGAATAACATAATAATAAAATACATACATACATATAATCACGCCTTTACCCCTAATGGAGTAGCGCACAGCTTAAACTACCTAAACACAGGTCATTCTACCACGTCTGACTAAGTTTTGAGGGGGTTATTTAAGATAGAATTGTAGGTATATTGCTGTAGTGACAGGTTATCAGCCCATCGAATAAATTGCAATATTACCCTCGGATCCCTAAGCTGATTTTTACAGCATGCCCGGGAGGAAATGCAGCTGGTATATTCTGTGTTTTTCTGTCGCTCCCAGTCCAGCATTAAAGAAAACAGACACAACTATAAAATTAAGATATTAGAATATTTACCTGCTAAAATTTTATTTAACTTTGTGTCGTAGAATGTTGTTAAATTCGTGTGGTTCAGTCAAATTTATTGAGTGGTTCCACTCAAATACTGTTGTTTATTTTGTGGAAGCGAAATAAATATGAGAGTGATTTGTTATTTGATTTGTTGGTGAAAAATGTTTTCATAACTTCTCCTTTGTAATGATGTATAAGTATAATAAAAATAATTGTTTGTCTTTAGTATTTGAAACTCAATTTTAGAATAAAGGTAAACTAAGTTTCTTGTATTTTTATTCAAAAACACATTTCAAAAATATATTATACTGGCGACCCGCCCCGGCTTTGCACGGAAATTGACAGTGTTTCTCTACTATATTATGCTTGTATTATACAAATAAACCTTCATCTTGAATCACTCTATCTAATAAAAGACACCGCATCAAAATCCGTTGCGTAGTTTTAAAGATTTATTCATACATAGGGATATAGGGACAGATAAAGCGACTTTGTTTTATACTATGTAGTGATGTGTTGGCAAATTAATTAAATGACTAAAACTACAATTTCAGTATGTTGTGATATCTAATAACTAAAACTTATTTATGAAACATGATCTTCGATAAAAAAAAATGATTATGATGTATATTGCTATAGTGACAGGTTGCCAGCCCATCGCCTACATTGCAATATACTATAACCCTCGGATCCCTTAGGTGGTTTTTACAGCATGCTCAGGAGGAAAAGCAGCTGGCACATTCTATGTTTCTCTATCACTCCCAGTCCAACATGAAATTCTATTTATTTTATGAAATAAATACTTTTTGTACTTACAAACCTTTATAATTATAACACTCTGACCTTATCCATTTCAGATCGTGATGACAAGATTAACATTTCAATACATTTATTACATTCCAATGTATTGTGAACAAGACTCGTTGAAACCAAGGTTGTACAGGATGTGGCAAAACTCATGATATAATCTAAAGTCGAAAATTACTTATAAAAAACAATATTTTACTTCTATATGTAGGTGATATAATAGTCCTCCCACCGATTTTCGGTGATTGCGCCCAATCTTCCAGAGATCGCCAACTGCGCAGGACTAGTTTATGGTGACCAAGTGTTTGCTCCACACACAGGTGCACTCACTTTTTTTTAAATCTTTTATTCTGATGGGACAGATTGACTGACACGACCAGTGAGAAATCAGGCGCGGGACCGACTATTTACATGCCTATCCGACAGCATGGATCATCTCACTTTTCATAAAGTCATTGTCCCCCGCCAGGAATCGGTCCTGAGACCTCCGGGTCGAGAGCCCATGGCTCAGACCGCTAGACAATGGAGGCAGTTAAAAGGTGATATAATGTAATTGTCCTACCTAACTGCCTCCGTGGTCTAGTGGTTTGTGCCATGGACTCCTGATCTGGAGGTCCTGGGTTCGATTCCTAGGGGGGAATCACAAAGTTGATATTTGAGAATTTATCACTTTGTGAATTTTTCCCCAGTTTGGTTAGGACATTGCAGGCTGAATCACCTGATTGTCCGAAAAGAAAAAGATTTCGTGCTTCGGAGGGCACGTTAAGCCTTCGGTCCCGGTCGCTGTCTTTGATAGTGGTCGTTACTCAAACCATGTCAGAGGCCTGATAGTTGTGCTACTAGGCGGTTTAAAAACTCTGACACCAGGGCTCATCGGGTCGATAGACTCGATACCCACTCGACAGAAGAAGAATTGTCCTACCATTAACAGCAAAAATAGTATACCTACTAAAGACGTTCATTTAGTTCCCTATGGGGGTTTCTAATGTAGAGTAAGAAAAATAAAGAATTAGTCAAAACTATTTTACAACAGTAGCTACAAATTCAGGTCTGTAGAAAAATATCCTGTATACATTACATAGTACATACATACATCTATTCACACCTTTATCACTAATTGGGTAGGCACAGCGTAAATGACCTAAACAAAAATCGTTCCGCCACGTCTGCCAAAGTTTTGAGGATTATTTAAGATAGACTGTAGGTACATTGTTGTAGCGACGGGTTGTCAACTTATCGCCTAAATTACAATATGCAGAAACCCTCGGATCCCTTAGTTGGTTTCTACAGCATGCCCGGGAAAAAATGGAGCTGGCATATTCTATGTTTTTTCTCTCGCTCCCAGACCAGCATGGAAGAATAATCGTGCCTTTATAAAAAATACCCTATATACATTATTAACTTCTAATGACTCTATTATTATGCCAAGTTTAGCAAATCATTATGAGAATGAGAGACGACTTTTAGATTTAGTTCACTGTAACACTAAATAGTACATAATGAGGTATAATTACATACATACATACATAAAATCACGCCTTTATTCCTTACGGGGTAGGCAGAGCGTAAAACGCCTCGTAAAAGGCGCTTTCGCCACGTCTGACATAAATTGAGGGCAATTTTAGATTGTAATGTGTATGTGTATTGTAGTAGGTATAATTATATGCTATTTAACACGTTAGGTGCGAAACAGGGTTTGAAACACCCTGTCCGTGTCTCGTCTTTATAGCGGTAGGAAAAAACTTAAACTTCTCTGTCGTGCGGGAGGCATAACTTCCATCTGGTTCAGTGTAGGCAAGAGATAACTATATATTTGTGATGTGCTAATGATTCCTAGTTCAATGGTATACCGACCTTAATACCGGGTTTCTTAGACCTCGTGCCGCACTGAACAAATAAAAATTCTAACACAGTGCGGAACGAGGTTGCGAACACCTCGTACCCCCACGCACCTCGTACCGCTCCCTACGCTAGCTTCACGTGGTTAGTGTTGTGCAGCGCATTCGAGATTGAGCACGCGACGAAGTACACTTTTTCCAGTCCGCCGTAGACACCTCGTTTACAGCCTGCTTGAACGCAGCCAGCGCATCTTCCGGCGCGAAAATTGTATCGCCTTGAGCTGATTTTTTATTTTTGGAAATAAAAAGAAGTCACACGGTGCTAGATCAGGGCTGTAAGGAGGGTGACCCAGGAGTTTGACTGGTGTGCTGTCCAGGAAGTCCCTCGTTTGCGGTGTGTGCAGGCGCATTGTCGTGGTGGAGCAGTAGTCGGCGGAGCCCTGTGTTTGGTCGCTTGTTGCTCACAACAGAAAAAACTTCTGGTAAACATTTAGTAGTATACCATTCGGCGTTAATGCTTCTTTGATCTCGTAAGGGAATTGAGGCCAAGTGGCCAGTCAAATTAAAAAAGCTGGCGATCAAAATCTTCCCCCCGCTTCGAGATCGCTTCACTTTGGTAGGCGTTGGTTCATTTTGAAACACCCAAACTGTCGACTGGCGCTTGGTTTCTGGATCGTATTGATAAATCCAGGACTCATCACCTGTTACGATGTCGTAAACATGCCGAGACGAGCCTGCTTCAAATTTGTTCAGCATATCACGGCACCATTCCACCCGGGCCTGCTTCTGAGCGTCGGTGAGGTAGTGCGGCACCCAGCGCGATACTATCCTCCTCACGCGAAGATGCCCATGTAGAATCTCGTGAACGCTTCCCGATACAATCTTTAATATGTGCTGAATCTCCTGATATATAATTCGCCTATTATCTTGGATGAAATTTTTCACTGCTAGCACGTTTTCTTCCGTAATAGCCGTCAAAGGGCGACCGCTTCTTTCTTTATCCAACAAGGTTGGTCGACCGCGCCTAAATTCGTTATACCAACGATACACGGTTGCCTTGGAGGGGCTTTCATCCATAAATGCCATTTGAAGTCTATCGGACGATTCATCCGGTTTCAGGCGACACTTGAAATCGTAAAAAATCATAGCTCTAAAATGTTCCCGGCGCAGATCCATTTTTCAGTAAGACACGATATTTTGAATTGGCTCGCAAAAAATGTGGAGGAAAATTTTGAAAATGGAACACACATATTTTTACTTACAAGTAATCATATTTTCAAAAAAGATTCTAACCGGCCAGTCTGCCATATATAAAAACTATTTATCGCAACACTTTCTGAGTGGCCTGGTATTAACTTTCTTGTGTGCCAATATAAAAATATAAAGCAAGTTTTTTTTATTTGCGAGCCTTATTATTGTAATCTTTTTCGACTTGTTCGCCATTGGGTCGTGGTGGAAGGAACGGCTAGTCTGCGTTACTAAGTCTAACTACTTCTTAACAAGTCGTGAGGCCGACAAAAAAGTGAAGAAAATTCTCACAGAATGCACTGGGTGCAAAAAATATTATTGTTTGGCCTGTTTTAATGAAAAACATCCATAAGTTTGATAAATAAAAACAATTAAATAAAATCGATATTTCTTTTCCCATCACTAAATTATATGAAAATCTGCTATTGTTCAGTGCGGTACGGGGTACATCAGACCCCACATTTTATTTTAGCCATAGAATCTAAACTAACTAATCTAACCACGGGCGGCGGTAGATTTAGGTTAATGAACTCATTGTTAATAATAATCACGACAAAGGCCGTACACTTTGTCTTATTTGGCGCCAAAAAAAAGGATTTTGGTCTCCTACGGACGGTGGGGTTTAATATGCCTCGTGCCGCCACAATCTCTGGTATAGGACAAGGTTTAAAACGACCCGTAACGCAGTAATGAAAAGTACAGATATATCTGTGCCGCTGGGAACGTGTTAAGGCAATAAAAATAGTTGTTAAATTTTTTCAAAATGTTCAATGAACATTGATGTTTAAATGCGAAATGTCAAAAGCAAACCCATTTCAAGTAAAAATAAAAAAGATTTTGACGAAAAAAACAATTTAATCCTATAAGTATGTATTTCCAACATGGACGATATACTATTCTTCCATGCTGGACTGGGAGAGATAGAAAAACATAGAATGTTCCAGCTGCCCTTCCTCCCGGGCATGCTGTTGAAGTCAGCAAAAGGGACTCGAGGGTTACACTGTATTGTAATTTAGGCGATGGGCTGACAACCTGTCACTAAAGCAATACATATTACAATCTAAAATTACCCTCAATTTTTGTCAGACGTGGCAAAAGCTCCTTTTACGAGGCGTTAAACGCTCTGCCTACCCCGTAAGGGATAAAGGCGTCATTTATGTATGTATGTACGATAATAAAAAGGTAAGAAATAGAAAGGTAAGTATTTAAGTAAATATGATCGTATTTTAAAATGTATCCTGTACAATAAAAAATCTCTTCCACGCTGGCCTGGGAGCGAGAGAAAAACATAGAATATGCCAGCTGCATTTCCTCCCGGGCATGCTGTAAAAGCCAGCTAAGGGATCCGAGGGTTTCAGTATATTGTAATTTAGGCGATGGGCTGGCAACCTGTCACTACAGCAGTATACCTACAAAATCGATCTATAATAACCCTCAAAACTTTGTCAAACGTGGCGGAACGACATTTGTTTAGGTCGTGTACGCTCTGCCTACCCCATTAGGGATAAAGGCGTTGTTATATGTATGTACAATATAAAAAATGTTGCCTCTGTATTGTAAACTTATTAATATAAAAAGGGTGGACATTTAAAAACTTTCGTCCATGCTGGACTAAGAGTGATAGAAAAACATAGAATGTGCCAGCTGCATCTCCTCCCGGGCAACCTGTAAAAACCAGCTAAGGGAATTGAGGATTATAGTGTATTGCAATTTTAGGCGATGGGCTGACAACCTGTCACTATAGCAATATACATCATAATCATCTGTAATAACCCACAAAACTTTTCAGACGTGGCGGAAACACCTTTGATTAGTTTGTTTTCGATCTGCCTGCCCCATTAGGGATAAAGGTGTGATTTTATGTATGTATGTACATTTAAAAACCCATTCAAATGAGAGCATATTTCTATGATTACAGTAAATATCTGCAGGCTATCACACGAAATAACTTAAACATGTTAAATCCATCAAAATTTACAATTTCATGGCTGGGGGCACGCGTTTATTTTATATAAAAAAAATACCCGGCTGCGTTTTTCGTTTTGATCAGAAACAATTTGAGTTGTGCAACGGGGATCCAAGTACTTTGAATATGACATTACACATTTGTTATGTCACTACATTAATTTGTTTTAAGAGTGCAATAAATAAAGGTTTTTGTAAAAAAAAAACAACAAATACACAATTGCTACAAACAGCCACTATCTTACGCAGTTCAAATTCTAAATAGGTATGTAATTTAAATTTATGCATAGCAAAATTTTACATAGTTAATTATTTTTTTCTATTCTGATCACATCCTTCTTAATAATACATAGACTTACGGTATTTCAAATTACAAACAAACAATATAATAAATCCCTATATACACAACATTGTTCCCCACAGTCGGGTAATAAAACACTGAATTTCCAATTTCATTTTGAATATTCCGTGACCATTGCGTGTTAGCCACCAGAATACATAACCGTTAATTAATTACCACAAGCAATGTAGCACATTAATCAATTAATACTGAATTTCATTAACCGCGGCACAGTAATGTACGTGTAATTCAATTCGGCGTTCATTGAGAGAATTTTATTAAGTATGTTAAATTCAATAAAATTGTATTGTGTCTCCGTGGTCTAGTGGTCAGAGCCATGGGCTCCTGAAACGGAGGGCCTTGCTGGGTTCGATTTTCAGCGAAACGAAAAGTTGATATTTATCAATTTATCACTTTATAAGATTTTTCCCAGTTTGGTGAGGACAATGTGGGCTGAATCACCACAACGACTGTCTGGTAGAAAAAATATTCCGTGTTTTGGAGGTCACGTGAAACCGTTGGTTCTGGTGGTTGTCTTTGACAGTGGTCGTTACACATACTTACATAAATCACGCCTTTATCCCTTACGGGGTAGGCAGAGCGTTTAACGCCTCGTAAAAGGCGCTTTCGCCACGTCTGACAAAAATTGAGGACAATTTTAGATTGTAATATGTATTGCTTTAGTGACAGGTTGTCAGCCCATCGCCTAAATTACAATACACTGTAACACTCGAGTCCCTTTTGCTGACTTCAACAGCATGCCCGGGAGGAAGGGCAGCTGGAACATTCTATGTTTTTCTATCTCTCCCAGTCCAGCATGGAAGAATAGCAGCATGGAAAATCGTTACACAAACCATGTTAGTGGCCTATTAGCTGTGCTTCTAGGCGGTTTAAAAACTGTGACACCAGGGTTCATCGGGTCGATCAACCCACACGACGCGACAGAAACAGAGAATCCAATGAGAATTAGAATGAATTTTATGCCTTCCATTTTCATTTTCCAATTATGGAATTATAATTATGCGGCTTCCTTTGGTGTTTCAACACTTAAAATAAATTCATGTTGGCAATTAAAATGTTGATTATTTCAATCAAGTTGGCTGTAAATTAAAGAAGGATGGTTTTAAAGGAAGTTTTATTCTTCCATGCTAGACCGGGAGCAAGAGTAAAACATAGAATGTGCCAGCTGCATTTCCTAACGAGCATGCTGTAAAAACCAGCTCCGTCGATCCGAGGGTTTCCGTATATTGCAATTTAGGCAATAGGCTGACAACCTGTCACTACAGCAATATACCTACAAATCTATCTTAAATATCCCTCAAAACTTTATCAGACGTCGCGTTACGACTTTTGTTTAGGTCGTTTACGCTCTGCCTACCCCATTATAGGATAAACGCGTGATAATATGTATGTAACAGCAAACCTGTGAAACTCATCCGAAGCTCGTTTCACCGCAAACCTTTACCAGCACCGGTTTCACAGGATCATTATCCAAAATTTAACGGTAATTTATTTTATTAAATGGTAACAGACAAAAATCGGCGTGTTTGCAGTAAAAATATGAAGAAGCTTTGATCTTGATGGGATCTTGGCTGTTGTACAAAGCTTCCTAAGCTATCATAACAAATTGATTACCCATGCGTTTTTTAAATATAATTTTAAATGCTGACAATTTTGACATCAACTTTTTTGGTTCTATCATCTGTTCCCGCTAAAAACGATCTTTTTCATTATAATCTATCATCCGTAGGTAAAAAGGATGTAAGTACAAAATTACAAAAATATTTTAAATCAATGCTACCAGCATTAAATAAATGCTTCTCAACGTTCTAACTACTAACCAAGAAAAACATAACCCTATAAAAACGACTTCATTTTACACAGTATTTATAGGCTTCACTTTGCGTGTTAAGCAATGTGCTGAGCTATAAATACAACCCTATGAAGTCTAAGTACAGTCACTTGGGTGTTAATTTTATAAAACTTAGATATAATAGGAAAAAGTTACTTTTTTTTAATTATGTTTTATTTTTGTTATATTATTAAGTATGTCGGAAAAGATTTGAAGTTGGTTAGTAGAAAAAAAACATACATATACCAAAACTGGAATAAATTATCTGAATCTATACTATCATTTATAGTAATAGGCAGTCTAGCACATTTTAAATTTTATAAGAACTGGTAGGTAAGACCGAGAAAAACGGGGGTGGCAAAGGGCTTTTGATTTGGCTTACCCACCAACCACCCATGGTCCTGCCCGCCTTGCGGCATAACGGACCGAAACACAAGAGACGTGCAAAGGCGCGACGCATGTTTATACAAATGTATACATGCTCTCTCTACAATTTTTTTAAAACCCTAATAGGCATTAGGGTAATAGTGAGGCCCCTATTGTCCAGCAATGTGTCACTACCCACCGTTATGGTATACGGCACAAAGACAGATAACTTCGACGCCCAGCTAGCTCTTGAACTTATGATTTCTACATGCTCAAACATCATTTTGATTTGGCTATAGTTAAAAATTTAAAATAAATAGTTAAAAATGACTCAATATGACGGCCTGTATATTGTGTAGGTTCGTATGACAGTTCTATCGTGCCAACAATTGCTTACTCCAGATCGCAGATAGGACTAAAAGTGAGATTATAATAGCGTGGGATACTGCACTTTTGTAAAGCAGAGACAAGAGATGATGAAATGCAAGAAAAGTGAAAAGTCACTTAACGTTATAATTACTTCATTTTCTTAGAAACTCACTGCTTTCTCGCGTTGTTTGAATGTCCCATGTTTAACTTAAGTTAATGTTCTGTGTAAATCTAGACACGATGAAGACATTTGAAATAATATTTATGGTAAAAAGGTATTTTCAAATACTTAATCATAAATAAACATACATAAATATGTACATATTATCACACCTCTATCCCTAATGGGCTAGGCAGAGCGTAAACGACCCAAGCACATAGTATTGAATAACAAAATGTTTAGATTAAGCACCCTTAATGTTACACAATATTACAATATAATTTAATGATATAAACAGAAAAAAAAGTCGTTCCGCCACGTCTGACAAAGTTTTGAGTTTTGTAGGTATATTGCTGTAGTGACAGGTTATCAGCCCATCGCCTAAATTACAATATACTAAAACCCTCGGATCCCTTAGCTGGTTTTTACTGCATGCCCGGGAGGAAATGCAGCTAGCACATTTTATATTTTTCTCTCGCTCCAAGTCCAGCATGGAATCAAAAATAAAATTGAGTAGAAATTGATGATTTCATCAATTTCAAGCAACTATTGTCGCTTTAACAATTTTCAAATTAGATGCTGTCCTCTTTCTAATTTCAGTTACGACTGATTCTAAGTTTAGACATATGCACTCGAAATTACACCATTCTCTTATGCTGACAGGCAAAGGCATGTCTTGTCAGCCCATCACCTAAATTCACACTGTAACCCTCAGTTTCCTCTGCTACTCCTATAAGCATATTATAAGTAAAATTTCTTCCATGCTGGCCTGGGAGCGAGAGAAAAACATAGAATGTGCCAGCTGTATTTCCTCCCGGGCATGCTGTAAAAACCAGCTAAGGGACCCGAGGGTTTCAGTATATTGTAATTTAGGCGATGGGCTGACAACCTGTCACTTCAGCAATATACTTACAAATCTATCTTAAATAACCCTCAAAACTTTGTCGGACGTGGCGTAACGACCTTTGTTTGGGTCGTTTACGCTCTGCCTACCCCATTAGAGATAAAGGCGTGATTATATGTATGTATGTATGTATATGTAAAATTACTCTCACATAAGCCTCTATTGTCCAGGTTGAGAAGGAAACATTATTTACGTCTGCAACGGACCCGCGGGAACCTAACGCCTTTTGTTCCTAACTATAATTTTAGAGGAGATATTTAATGCCGTCGTCGTGAGGCCAGCAGTGTTTAGGAAATACATTGTTTGTATGCATAAATTCGTATGGGGTTAGAATTTATGATTTCGCGTGAATTGTCCATTCTGTGTGAAAACAAGCTCTTGATTTGAAAATATTATGATTTAGACAACCCCGAAATTTAATATTATACTTTAGTAGTACGATATTAAATATATAAGCAAGTGTTTGTAAGTTTTATGATATTTATGACATTATTAATTTTTTTTTTTTCTTCCATGCCGGTGAGAGCAAAATATAGAATGTGCTACATACATTTCCTCCCGGGCATGCTGTAAAAAGCATCTAAGGGATCCGAGGGTTTCAGTGTATTGTAATTTAGGCGATGGGCTGACAACCTGTAACTACAGCAGTACACCTACAAATCTATCTTAAATAACCCTCAAAACTTCATCAGACGTGCCGGAATGATCTTTGTTTAGATCGTTTACGCTCTGCCTTACCCATTAGGTATTAAGGCGTGATTATATGTATTTTTATATAGTCATCATTCATTATCCATTCATAGATCCATAATGACTATTCAGTGCATAGTATAAGCCAATCGGAGTAACCATCATAAATAGAAATTTCTGCGTGATCTCTTTTCAAGCCGTGAATTCCAAATACCACTCGTAAAAAAACAAGTTCTAATATGATATTCATATAAAACAAAACCTGCTTGAAATCTAACTTCACTTCGTTACAGACTAAAAAACACTTTTATTCTACAAATACGATTCCATTTCGAATCTTCAAGCACTTTTTTAGTGGGTTCCCTGGACGCCCTTCAAGAGTAGCCCTTCAGGTCCCAGAGGAGGTATTAAGTGGTCCTCTTTTGTTATTCAGGTATTCTTTACGAGAGAAAGACCAGATGATTTATTTTACGGTCTGTTTTTGGAGAGAAACTCTGTATTTTTGCATTCGCACGCAGGAATATTATTTCTGTTGGGGTGGTAATATTTTAAAAGCTACATATAATTAGAAGATGGAGTAGAGATTTGCATATATCTTCGTTTGGGGCGTAGGCACTGATTCAACAGCCTAATAAAATAAAAGTTTAGTTTTGTCGTGTTTGAGAAATATTGAGGGATATTTTAGATCATCATCTCCCTAACCTTATCCCGTATCTCACAGGGTCGGCTACCTAATCTAGGGGATTGAACGAGGGTACTGGTTTTTACACAGAGCGACTGCCATCTGACATCCGCAACCCAGAAGGGAAACCAGACCCAATCCTAGGTTAGGTCAGAGTTTTCAAGCCGCCAATGCTTAGCACTGGCCTCTGATATGGGTTAACGACTAATATCTACGGTATTAAACGATATTAACCGGAACCAACGGCTTAACGTGCCTTCCAAAGCACGGAAAAAGCGCCGAATAAACGTACATATGAAATTTGAAAACCGAAAACCACATTGGTACGTGGTGGGATTCGAACCACGACCTCCCGCTCAGGAGGCAGCGGCCCTATCCACTACACCATCGGGCTCTCTATTGAGGGATATTTTAGATGGTCCACTAAATTGCACACATCTAAACCTGAGATCCATTTCCAAGATTTTACTGTATTCTCAGATATAAACAGTTCTAACAACCCATAGTATTTCAAATGAAAATAAAATTGAATTATATGGAATCAAATTTCTATTAACTATCATCGTCTCATTGTCTTTAATGTATCAATAATTGATTTGAAACAATACTAAGCCTTCATATAATAAGAAAGAAAAATATCGTTTCGGGCAGGGCTCGAACCTGCGTCTCTGGAATTCTGGTACATAGCTCTACCACTAAGCTACCGAAACGGTAGTGGGAGTAACGAAACGAGGGAGATAAACTTTGGACCAGCATTCCAGAGACACAGGTTCGAGTCCTGCCCAAAACTAATTAATTATTCATATTATATGAAATATGAAATAAAATAGCATTGTGATTGCTAAAAATCCTCAAAAATAAGCCTTCATTGATACAATTTTCATTAAAATACAGAATAACAAAATAATACTTTCGTTTCATGACGTCCATGAAATGAACCCCTGTCTGGGCTTGAATAAAAGAAATTTGATGGACTCATTCAATTATTTTTGGCTTAACAAAGGGCTTAATTCTGGAAACCTCTCCTGAAACTACAACTGAGATGTACTTGAATTTTCTAAAAAGGTAAACTTGATTTAAATCTTGCTACTGTAGGTCTGCTGTAGAGAGTCTCATTGTATGTTCTATATTATATTTTGTAATAGCCTATATATTATCCCAATGTTCTATGTTGTGCACAATAAGTTACAAATAAAAAAAATAAAGGCCAGGAGATTATAAGGATCTTCCTTCTAATAGGTTGACGCTTTGGCAGATATACTAGCGCGCATTCTGCATATTTACTCAAAAATTTATCTCCGTATTAAATTGACAGAGAACGCAGTCAAAACTATCGTTAGATCTACAATAAACGTCGCTACGATTCTGAAAGTGACAAGATCATTTTATTTTGCAGGTTTTGCGGGTGGGTGTCTTTTGAGAATAGGACTCCATTGTATTGATATTTACCTATACTTACTCATGAATGATAGCCATTTCTCTGGCAAACAGAGGTCTGTAATAAAGGATTAGATACTTTGATGTTGGGGTTATTTTGTTCACTGTAATAGATATTGAAGCATTTCTGTAATGTAATGTGCTTGGCAAAGAAACCACTCTTAGGTATCTAGAGGTAGCTATTTTATTTTAGTAATGCTAATGAAGAAAGGCTTTCACATTGATTGAAAAAGTAGTATATTTATAAACCAAGTTTTTTTTTATTACATTGAGTTAGATTTTGAGTCTGTTCTAGAGTAGTGATGATAGAGACAGAGTCAACGAAAGAGCGAGCTTACCTAGAAATCTCATCTATAGGAGTTTGCATTTTCATACACCGACGCACCGTAGCAAGCTATATAGGGCCGTATTTATAATCTGCTCTCAAGAGTGACAACCAGTTTGAGTTGGTATCAGAAATGTCATTTCAGTATAAAACGACCTGTCAAATCCAAATTTTATATTGCTCTTAACTTTGAGATCGCGTTATAAATACGAGCCTTAGTGCCGGTCTCTGATCGAAGGCTACCAATTTAACCTCCTGGGACCTGGCGTTAATGTAATAATTGTATTTACACACGTTGTCCTTTGTTTAGGTCGTTTACGCTCTGCCTACCCCATTAGGGATAAAGGCGTGATTATATGTATGTATGTACACACGTTGTCAAAGCCAAGTGCAATTCAGAAAGTGCGAACCTAATTTTTATTTGAAAAGCCCATTAAAAATATCTGGGACTCAGGAGGCTAAACGAGTATTTCCCAGTAAAAATCAAACGAATTGATGTTGCGGCCTGCGGTGTGAGTAAACCAAACACTAGCTGGTTTGAATGAAAAAAAAGACGAGAAAAAACTAGAATCACGTTCGGCATTTAAAAATTTAAGCCGCCTGTTGTCTATCCGCAATCGAGAGAACAGCAAATAGTACGGCGCGGCGCTGCGATATGTGACGTAAGCAAACGAGAAACGACCCGCATGTTTGGGCAAAACAGAAGCCGAATTTCGAACTGAAAACACGTTCTGAGTTCAAAATTGAATTACAAAACAAAGAGCTGGCCGGTTGTAAAAACTTGAAACAGCCGAGTTTGATGCTGAAATCATGTTCGAAACTCAAAAACTACAACACTGGCTGGCTATTGACGGAGAGAAAAGCAAACAGGCAGCCAGCACGTAAGTCTAAACCGATTTTGTAACTCGAAACACGTTCGATGTTCGAAAATTGAAACTGGCCGTTGTGGTGAACTCCAACTTTTTACAACGCTAAAAAACGATGCATTTGCCAGTGTTTATTTATTTATTTGTAGGTATTTTTCTCTACAAAATTGCTGTACTACTCAATTAAATATTTAATTATCATTGGCTATGATATTAATATATGTTGTCGGTTGTCGCTCTTTAGACCTAGTATTAATAAAAGATTTACAGAGTTCATTAATTTACTCATAAACAATAAAATTATGAAACGAAAAAGTACCAAAAGCCTTTTATAAGAATTTCGGGGTTAAATAAGACTTTATATCTACATACATACATATAATCACGCCTTTATCCCTAATGGGGTAGGCAGAGCGTAAACGACCTAAAGAAAGGTCTTTCCGCCACGTCTGACAAAGTTTTGAGGGTTGTTTAAGATAGATTTGTAGGTATATTGCTGTGGTGACAGGTTGTCGGCCTGTCGCCTAAATTGCAATATACAGAAACCCTCGGATCCCTTAGCTGGTTTTTACAGCATGCCCGGGAGGAAATGCAGTTGGCACATTCTATGTTTTTCCCTCGCTCCCAGTCCAGCATGGAAGTAAGACTTAATGTCTGCTTGTTATATTTAGTAGGTATAACAGACAGATGAGTCCAATGGTGTAGTGGATGAATGAGCCTAATGATGTAGTGGACCGCTGCCTCCTCAGCGGGAGGTCGTGGTTCGAATCCCACCACGTACCAATGTGTAGATATTAGTCGTTAGGCCATGTCAGAGGCCAGTGCTAAGCATTGGCGGCTTAAAAACTCTCACATAATCTAGGATTAGTCAAAACCAGTACCCTCGTTCAATCATCTAGATTAGGTAGTCAACCCCGTCAGAAACGGAATAAGGCTAGGGAGATAATTACCATCACCTCCTAATCAAATTCTCATTACCCATCAAACCTGACTTTGATCATGTCTTGATACAATTATCTGGCAATGCAAATACGTGCATCACTTCAGCAAGCCTAAGTCGTGACGCTATGTCGCACCGCAAACATGCTTAGCATGTGTGACGTGTGACATACTGTTGTCACAGACCAAATGGACACAATGTGTTTGAGCATGTAAATGAAACATGCCTGATGTTGCTTCAGGGCTAAGTGGTGTTGGCTGAGTGATGCATTTTTAAGGTGCCCTACGTTTCTAACTATAGGTGTCTAGTTTCGGTTAGTAAAAAAGGTTCTATGATCCTATTTGTCTCAATAAATAAATGAAACTAGGAGCACGTTCGAAAAAAATATTACAACGATATAGGAGATATACTACAAACCTAATGCTGGGTATTATTTTATTAATTATTGTAGAGTAGTGATTCTGGTGAGATTCGAACTCTTAAACTGCATGCATATAAAAATTTATTTTTGTTTACTACGAATATTTGTTTATCATTTTCTGAGTGGTAATACTCTTCACCAAAATTACGGTTCAAAATGGAAATATATTTATCGCGAAAACCATCTTCCGAATCAGCGCCATCTATCATCTTACATTAGAACTACGTGAAAAACTCACCCTTTGCGTGGCATAACAGGAGGGGTCTATGGCCCCTGGCCGAAACATTGCCGCGCTCGCTGCTGCCATCTGCCGGCTACCTCAGCTTGCCCTTCCACCGAGACATTGCTCTGAAACAAAAGAAGACCTAGATGAGAACCCTGCGGTATAGTACTACCACGCTTTAAATGAAGGTGGCGAAAAAAGGAACTAACGCTTCTATCTTTAGATTTGGCAGTTCTTTGCACCCACGTTCATTGAGAACTGCATCGTGTAGTAAAGAAATAACATTGGTTCTAGAGTAGCACTTAGTACTTAGCGGTGAAAAACAGAACCTGAAGTAGATGCTTCTTGTGTTGGCAATGCTAATGAAGTAATCCTCCTTATATAGTACCTAAAATGTCCAATTTTGATTTGGTTAAAAAAATATGCAACTCGTCAAGTTTTATGGATAGGTCCCGAAAATAGGTAGGTACATAAACTTTAGACATCAAATCTTTCGAATTACAGAGATAGTATTTCATAATACCTACTGTCAACAAAATTGTGCAAATAAAATGCAGGAAGATAAATGTTTCCTTTAAGTACAATTACAACATGTTTTATGACACGAAAGGAATAGATGAATTAGTGGCAAGGGTAAGCTAGTAATTTGCCTGTGGAATGGCACCTGCATTCCAAGAGGTCGTGCGAAAATATGCAAAGACGAGAGTCTGACATGTACAGTCAAAAGCAGCACTATAGCATCTTAGTTGAATGAATCAAGTGACTTTCTTAAAGTACCTACGTCAAACTTATAGCGCACTTGACAGTAAAAATATATACGGGAAATTGCGAGAAAGAAGTTAATTAACATTATTATTATTTCGTATCGTTACTCATAATTCCATCATGAAATGATTGACTTTTGTCGCGGTATACAAGATCACAATTTTAGCAAATAAAATGAGAAAAACTACACATATAAATTAAATAAATTAAATTTATTGCATGCTGGCCTGGGAGCGAAAGAAAATCATAGAACATGCTAGCTGCATTTCCTCTCGGGCATGCTGTAAAAACCAGCTAAGGGATCCGACGGTTTTAGTATATTGCAATTTAGGCGATGGGCTGACAACTTGTCACTACAGCAATATACCTACAAATCTATCTTAAATAACCTTCAAAACTTTGTCAGACGTGACGGAACGACCTTTGATTAGGTCGTTTGCGCTCTGCCTACCCCATTAAGGATAAAGGCGTGATTATATGTACGTATGAATAAATTAAATACTAAAATGGTTTCGATATAGATGCCCGTATTTGTTTCAATCAAATAATAACAAACTCCTATAGCAAACAAGATCATCACTACATAACAATATAACGATATTATTACTTGATGTCATGTCAACGACTCGTTCACTTGTCGAAGCGTATTCCAATGCACGGAAAAATACGCCTTCCCGTACTTTTTTCATACGACATTAAACCACAGCCTGCAGCCATTATTGTGCAATGTGTAGACGCATCCGTATGACGCTGCGCCCGCGCACACAGTGTCATTGACCCCGCTAGGTCACAGCGCAGAGATGGTATCAGTATGTCAATCGCACGTCATTCACTGACAGCAGCGACTAGAGAAATTGATCGTCGGATAAGCCTATGAGGTTTGTTAAAGTTTTTGTTTCATTGAGTGATAGGAAGATTCCCACGAGAATTAAGTGAGGAAGAAAGTTTAATTATTTTTCTTTGTTTCTGTTTGGTTATGAATAGTTTTGGATAAACATCGCATTACGATATTCATTCAGGATGTAATTTATCTTATTTGGCAATCAGTAAGCACTTAAGTCTTTTATATACCATTTTATAAAAATAAAAGATGACAACAAATTGATACTTGATAGACATGTAAAGCTTACGAGTATTAAGTGAATTTCTTATTTAATGCACTTCGGACGTTTTATAATTTGTTTATTTTTCATTCTTGTAATACAATCCCATTTAAATCCTATTTAATGTAAAAGGAAGTTGAATACATCATCTTATCTCCTATAGATGAAACATAGCTAACCTTTATTACCTAAATTCAATCTGAAAGTTGTGTATTGTCACAGAATATATAATAGTACTACATAGTATTATTCTAAAAATTGAATTTTATACATACACACATACATAAATTCACGCTTTTGTCCCTTACGGGGTAGGCAGAGCGTAAAACGCTTAGCGAAAGCTTTTACGCCACGTCTGACAAATATTGAGGGTAATTTTAGATTGTAAAGTGTATCGCTATAGTGATAGGTTGTCAGCCCATCGCCTGAATTACAATACACTGCGACCCTTGAATCCGTATTGCTGAATTCTACAGCATGCCTGGGAGGAAGGGCAGCTCGAACATTCTATGTTTTTCTATCGCTCCCAGTCCAGCATGGAAGTATATTTTATTCCATAATATAAGTTATTAATCCCATTCATAAATACAAAACTGAACCATCTGTTTTAAATACTCTGCGGCGCTTAGAGACAGTTTCTCACACAGGTCACCGTAATGAGTAAGTACTCGTGCTCGGTACACACGCAGGTACCTTTACATACAATAAGGTGTTGTTTGTAGAAATTGTAACGCCACCACTATAGTTACTACGTGCGTCTGTACTATGAAATTATAAGTCGTTTAGGTTAACCTTTATGTAGCTACTTAATGCGTTTTTCAGAATTATAATTAGTTGTGCATGTTGCAACTGTTGAGTTGGCACGTAAATAATATGTTATTTTATTCTAAAAATGGCTTGGGCGTATTTTTCTATTCCTGTTTGGAGATAAAAGTATATAAAAATCTTGTCTTTTGTGTATTATTGAACCTAATTTATAAATAGTGAGTGACAAGTATTGAGGCTCACTTCAAAGGTGTTCGAAAAATTAGCAGCAAAAAGATCTTATATTGTTATAGAACTCTCTTACTTATTCTGCCGTACAATTTAAAAAGACAGTAAGTGCTTTTGGATTGCCACCGTAAATCGCGATTCACTATTATGATAATCTGCTTAGTTTTTCCTTCCAAAAAAGAAGTATTTTCGTCCCTTAATCTTAAGAATAAACTCGTGAGCCAAAATATAAAAAAAAACAACTATAATCTCATTTTGTGGCAAATTGACGAAACGCACTTACTGTGTTTTAAAATTGTGGGGCAGTTTTATAGGGGTACATATGTCAAATCATCAACAACTTATTCCGGCGTATAAGACGCAAAACATCTATTAACAATATAATTTATGATTTACTAAACAGCGTCAAACTAAACAAAAAGCAAAAGCATATTGGATCATGCTGGAATAAAAATGAAACTCACAGAAACTGCACAGCAGTTAGGTTGTTAACTTTCCTCACGTGTGTTATAATCTAAAGCCCGCACACATCTAGATTAAATAATAGACGTTAATCGCCACCCGGAGGTTAGACCTTGCACCTGCTCATAAAGGTCTTTTGTTTACGACCGTTTGAAGTACATTGCCTGCTTTATACAGAGTGTTAGACAAAATTCACTTCACCTTGAAGAATTCTTCCATGTTGGCCTGGGAGTGAGAGAAAAACATAGAATGTGACAGCTGCATTTCAGTATGTTGTAATTTAATCCAGGGCTGACAACCTGTCACAACAGCAATATACCTACAATTCTGTCTCCAAACAAACCGTCCAAATGTTGTCAGACGTGGCGGAACGACCTTTGTTTTGGTCGTCTACGCTCTGCCTACCCCGTTAGGGATAAAGGCGTGATTATATGTATGTATATTTAAGAATTCTAAGGTTTACGATAGATTTCGTTAGAGTTTTGTCAGTATATACTATCTTTAAAATACAAGTTTTTCCTATACATTTTAGCAGTGATTTAACTACAAAAACCTGGAACTGAATAATGGCGGTTATTCTTGTTGATTTCAGTTGCAGAAACCAACTAACAATTGCAGTAATAGCAACAGTGAAGAAATACCTAAAGAAACAATTATGACACACTAATTTAAATTAAGAATATTCTGGTACAACTCATTAACAAGGATTTAACACTCGCTAGCTAGACATGGTAAATTGTATTTTAATTTCTACCTTAAGAGGCAATGAATTTAAAACGATCATAATAATCTGTCTAGAATGAGAAGGTGAAGCGTATTCTTTTAAATATTTTAATTGAATGATAAAGCTTCCTCATCATTTCTCGCCTTATAGTCAGACTCACGGAAGGGTGTATTAAAAATAATAGGTTAAAATTACGGCCTCCGTGGTCTAATGGCCTGGGTCTTGGGCTCCCTCCCTGTCCGGAGGTTGTGAGTTAGATTCCCACAGAGGGAACTCAAACAAAGTTCATATCTGTCAATTTATCACTTTGTGAGATTTTTCCCAATTTGCTTACGATAATGAAGGTTAAATCATCTGGTTGTCTGACATAAGAAAAAGGATGCCATACTTTGGAGAGCAAGTTAAGCTGTTGGTCCCGGTTGCTGTCTATTATATTGGCCGTTAAACAAACCATGTCAGAAACCTAAAGGCGGTTTAAAAACTCTTGTGCGAGGATTCATTGGGTCGATCTCGAAACCCACTCGATGAGAAGATCATTTCTCGCCATATAGACTCACGGAAGGTGGCATTAAAATAATAGGTTAGAATTACAGGTATTTTCTATGGTTCTATACCAGACTGACACGAAGGTCTGAGCCAGTTAGACATTATTTTAATGTCTGTGGTTATTTTACACCTGGAAATCCTAATAACTTTCACGCTAAAACATTTTTGGAAATTCAGAGAAAAGGTGTGGTAAAATACAGACCAACTTTGAGCTGGAATGAAACCCTGTCTAAGCTCCTTTTTAATGCTAGACTATAACTAAATTCCTTTAAAAAAACTCTCTCGTTTTCGTTTACATCTACACAGAGTAACGACACATCTTAAAATCAAATTTGTATGACGTCTATATCATTACCCCATTAGGGATAAAGGCGTGATTATATGTATGTTTGTGTGTATATGTCATCGTCAAAAATTCAAATACTTCGTTTGACATTCAAAATTTTATCTTGGACCAATTGAATACAAAACATACTATCCCAGAAAATCGTCTTATAATAACAAGTGCTGAATGTCATCACATCCCTAATGACATGATTGTATAACCTCAAAAGTGTCTCATTGACACAGGAGACAGAGAAAGTCCAGAAAAAAAACCACTACTCATAATGGCCTAAGACCACAAGTGTCCAACACCGAAATGATGTTTTCCGGTCGTGTCTTCTAATCATTACCAAGCAATTTTGTTTGTGAGAAAGAGGTTGAAAGTATACAATTTGACAAGAATGTCGTACAAGAAAATTTACTTTCATACAAAAATAGGTTCTTTCTTTGGTTTCTAGCACAAAACCTAGTTATTTTTGTCTACAGTCAGCAAATGACCTGGGCAAGCCTGCTCGAAACGGTTGAGATAATTTCAAAATATTTCGTATATTTGCACAATTTATTTACTGCAACATCTCCCTAGCCTTATCCCGTATCTCACGGGGTCGGCTCAATAACGAGGGTACTGGTTTTTACACAGAGCGACTGCCATCTGACCTCCGCAACCCAGAAGGGAAACCAGACTGCATCAACAAATATACGAATTTTCAAAAAATCCAACAATAAGACATCCTACCGGACCTGACCAGCAATTACTTTTGTTGACTGTACGTCCGTATGTGTAAAACCCTTGAGTATGACGTTATGTTGAGTATGACGTTATGTATTTCTTTAAAAAAAATAACGAAATATTTTTTCTCTTAAAAGATCTGTTTTCAGAACGTTATAACCTGGGCCTTTTGAATGAGGATAGGCATTCTCAGGCAACCCATCGAATGAGTCGTCAGCCAAATGTCTTTTGATATTATTAAAAAACTTTTTGTTCTCTTAGAAAGCTGATTGCTCAGGTCACTGGCCAAATATAAGCCAATATACAAAGTAAGCCATGCGTAGGCCCAACTTGGTGACTAACCAAACCCCAACCTACATTGTTGATCTCGTAAAATATCCTAACCCGTGGGCAGACAAACTGTTTGGAATTACTACGAGCGATAATAAGGTAGAGATAAGATGCAATCAGTATATTGAAAATAGAGTGTTGTGACTGTAATATAAAGTTTTCACTATGATATGGAAAATTACTTCTCTGCGTGGTATAGGTACCTACACAGCAAAATAAACAGAGAAATATAACAAACAGCAACTTATATGAATGTTAAATCACCAATTTTGTTAACCGTGGTAAATTGGGCTTGAGAATGGCCATCGTTGGCCCCTTCTTGGGGGAAACCCATCAATGGACTGTTCCGATTAATGTATCCGAACTGTACTGCTTAGGAAGTAATATATCCAATCTACTATACTTTCAAGCTGGCATGGGAGCGAGAGAAAAACATAGAATGTGCCAGCTGGTTTTCCTCCCGGGCATGCTGTAAAAACCAGCTAAGGGATCCGAGGGCTTCAGTATATTGCAATTTAGGCGATGGGCTGACAACCTGTCACTACAGCAATATGCCTACAAATTTAAATACCCCTCAAAACTTTGTCAGATGTGGCGGAACGACCTTTGTTTAGATCGTTTACGCTCTGCCTACCCCATTAGGGATAAAGGCGTGATTATATGTATGTATGTACTATACTTAAACTACCTATTTACCTAAAATGGACAAGAGTTGTATGATATTACAGTTAACTAGTAAATAGGCACCAATAAATTAGTTTTTTTTATTATTATTATAGCTAGCCTACTAGATCCCACTGCTGGGCAAAGGCCTTCCACTCATCCGATAAATTAGAATAAAATAATGATACTTGCACCCAAAATTAACGAAAAGTACTTATTTATTCTTCACAGTGCAATCGATTTTAAAACATATGTGTATTGTTGTGTCTGCTATAATAACAATAAAGACACCGCCAAGATTACTTCTTGTATAAAACATCTTTGTTCAAATCCTTGAGTCATCTTTAATTTCCTTATCGTTTAGCCGACAAGATATGATGCTTTTGACGTTTATATTCGCTAAGTGCAGCTATATCGCACTGATCTTGGACTATGTGGGCGAGCCCACTCGGGAAATGCACAAAGACTTAATATTATGGCGATAATCTGCATTAACTGCCTCCGTGGTTTATTGGCTAGTGCCATGGACTCCCGATCTGAAGGTCCTGGGTTCGATTCCCGGGGGGGAAACACAAAAATGATATTTGAGAATTTATCACTTTGTGAATTTTTCCCCAGTTTGGTTAGGACATTGCAGGCTGAATCACCTGATTGTCCGAAAAGAAAAAGATTTCGTGCTTCGGAGGGCACGTTAAGCCGTCGGTCCCGGTCGCTGTCTTTGATAGTAGTCGTTATTCAAACCATGTCAGAGGCCTGTTAGTTGTGCTACTAGGCGGTTTAAAAACTCTGACACCAGGGTTCATCGGGTCCATAGACTCGATACCCACTCGACAGAAAAAGAAGAAGAATCTGCATTATGTTGTTGGTTCCGGTTAATATCATAGATATTAGTAGTTAAGCCATGTCAAAAGCCAGTGCGTAGCAAAACTCTCGACAGTTGGTTTGACCACTAACCTCGCAAAAGCCTAATCTAGGGTTGGATCTGGTTTCCCATTCTCATTCATCTACTCTTATCCCTTATCTCTCGGGGTCGGCTACCTAATCTAGGTGATTGAACTACGGTACTGGTTTTTACACAGAGCGACTGCCATCTGACCTTCGCAACCCAGAAGGGAAAACAAATCCTAGATTAGGTCAGAGTTTGCAAGCCGCCAATGCACTGGCCTCCAACATGTTCTGTTATGTTAATTTTATTTTTCAATACATTCCAAAAATATAAGTTACTACAATTTCAATAGAAAAGACATCAACGCGATATCCCTTTTACAATTTGTATTAATTATAATTTTACTAGGTAACTGCCTCCGTGGTCTAGCGGTCTGAGCCATGGGCTCTCGACCCGGAGGTCCCGGGTTCGATTCCCGATGGGGGACAATGACTTTGTGTTGTTATTTCTAGCTTGGTTAGGACATTGCAGGCTGATCACCTGATTGTCCGAAAGTAAGATGATCCATGCTGTCGGATGGGCATGTAAATAGTCGGTCCTGCGCCTGATTTCTCTCTGGTCGTGTCAGTCAATCTGTCCCATCAGAATAAGAGATTGATGGAATAGAGAGTGCACCTGTGTGTAGCGCAAACACTTGGGCACTAAAATCAAGTCCTGCGCAGTTGGCCGATCTCCGAGAGATTGGCTGCCATCACCGAAAATCGGTGGGAGTACTATTATTATTACTAGGTAAAACAAATTACAAATATATTTCCTTATGTTATCTGCGTTAAATACAGAAGCTCTTATAACATAGGTATTCCGATCTTCGTATCTACGACTATTGGTGACCATTTCAACTAATGTTACATTCCGGGCCCCTATTTGCGGGAAATTCACTCGATAACTGTCCGGGGAACAGCTTGATCCAATTTACGGCCAAATTCCCCGGCTTGATTATTTCCGAGAGAAATCGCAACCTCACAGGATCGGGTGCAATGTTACGTTTTATGAGTAATATTTCAGTCTTCTATGAAATTATTTCTTGCATGCTGAACTGGAAGCGAGAGAAAAACATTGAATGTGCCAGCTGTATTTCCTCCCAGGCATACTGTAAAAACCAGTTAAGGGATCTGGGTTTCAGTAAATTGTAATTTAGGCGATGGGCTGTCAACCTGTCACTACAGCAACACAGCTACAAATATATCTTAAATAACCCTCAAAACTTTGTCAGACGTGGCGGAACGACCTTTGTTTCGGTCGTTTACCCCATTTGGGATAAAGGTATATGTATGTATGTATGTTTTCCGAGTGAAATCGCAACTTCACAGGATCGGGTGTGATGGCACGTTTTATGAGTTATATTTCAGTCTTCCAAAATTAATGGTCACTAAAATGTTTTATTATCCACAGACACTTAGATCTCAAAGAGGTAGGTACTTTAAAAATCTCTATATTAAACGTAAAATTAATTACTGATCTAAAATTAAGTACTTATATAGATAAGATAATGTTCATTGTTTATCGCCATTTGCAATTTATTTTTATTTCCCAATTCTTTTAACAAATTATTATATTCTCATTACCATACGACAGTGGAAAGCGAAAACTGCTAACACGCTACATTTCAAACATTTCAAATTCAGCTTTGTATACTGTGCATAAAGCTCAATTTCAAATGCTGGCGATGTGGCGCTTTGCTTTCCGCAGTCGAATTCTGTTTTCTAACCTGTTGGATAATACTTTTATTTTTAAATGGCTGGACTGGGAGCGAGAAAAAATCATATAATGTTTAGGCGATAGGCTGACAACCTGTCAATACAGCAAATCTATCTTAAAAAACACTCAAAACTTTGTCGGATGTGGCGGAACGACCTTTGTTTAGGTCTTTTACGTTCTGCCTACCCCAATAAGGGATAAAGGCGTGATTATGTATGTATGTAATCTGAGTTGCAGTTTTATTCAGTTGAGACGGAATCATAATAAAGCATACAAAGTAGTCAACACGTTTTATGATGATACGGGTCATAATTATTCATAACACCACATATTTCCTTTACATGGTCGTCATTTGCAAGAAAGCTATTTATCACGTGAAATACAGGTTGTTCTATACCTATTTAATTTAATACCGATTCGACATTTAGGGTTATTAGCTTAGAATACTACTTTAATACCTAAAATGGGTTACTGTTTTTTTGGGGTAATACCTGTACGTAAATGTTGGTACATCAATCGAAACCCTCTTAATGTTAGTTTCAATTTTTTTTTAAGTTTTCAACCTGTTTCATATAATATGAAAGAAAGAACATAATTGTCCTCAAAAATATGTAAAAAGTGAGGCGATATCATTATTAACCTGAATTCTATTCTTAATTTGAACTGGTCAAGCCCTACGTAGTTCTTAAACTACATGGCTAGATGTCGCTAACGTCGCTATGACGTGTGCATAAGAAAAACTATGATAAATTAGTCACTCCCACTACCGTTTTTGTAGCTCAGTTGGTAGAGTAATGGACCGGTATGCCAGTGACGCAGGTTCGAGTCCTGCCGACGAATTTATTATTTTCTTTCTTTCATATTATATGAAATAAAAATAGCATTGTGAGTGCTAAACATCTGTTTTGTATAAATATGCCCTTTTATTATAATAAAACATATTACCTTCCATGTAATTACTGCTACACGCTATATCTTCTACCTACTTAAGTTTCACAATTTACAACTTCATAATATGAAGTTACTGATATTATGGGTAAACCAATCATAACAATCATCAACGTCATATTAGCTGCAATATTGAATTAACTTGAGATATTTATTATCTTATTGAATTATCCATTTACTCACTACACGCAACAGTATTAAAATAAGTATGATAATGAAATACTAGTCCAAACCTTATAGTAGCGAGAAAAATGGTAGACTTTAAAAAAAAAGGGATCACAAAATACCTTAAAAAGAACTGTCATTGTTTCAGAGTGAGGTCATAAAATATGTAAGTGACATATTATTTTCCATAATATGTAGGTGTATTACTTTCCGCAATCCAAGTCTAACATCAGAATACAAAATTCAAACTTTGAATATTCGCATAAAACGAACCCAGAATGGCACCTTTAGTAACACCGGAACCGATGGTGTTTTCACTAGAACATTGACAGTCCGCGGCAGATGCCACTTTCTATGGGAGAAACGTCGAAGACATGTTAATGGAGCACTTTGACGGACGGACGGATGTTGGGAAATATTGGATATGGTCAGAGCTTCGTTTTGAATTTGGCATTAGAATCTACAAGTAAGAAGGTAGGACTCAATCCTAAAATGAAACTACTTTTAGCAAACGAAGAAATCTACGTAGGTACGAAATGTATAACCAGACTCGGTCAGAATTTTAACCTGTGACTTTGATATCCAGATCAAGTACGGCTTTACCTGCGGAAGAACATGTTGTATAGATCCAGGAAAAAATCAAACACTAATACCTACCTACTTAGAAGTTATCTATGATAGAAAAATCATATCAAAAGTAAATTATCTACCTCATATTACGACATTTTTATTGCTGCTTACTGCATTTTCTCCAATACAATTTGCATACAAGCAAGCTATATACAAGTTCCGTCTAAACAGTCCTTCCTCAATCAAATAAGGAACTAGTCTAGAAGGCAGAAGCAACTTGTTTACTAGATGTTTTTACTCGACAAAACCAACTCTGCATGTATAAGAGACGGTGTCCGTAAAAACTAATGATTTCTATGCAAGTAGCTTTCTATGCTTCTCTGTGTAAGTAGGCAAGTGTAGTACTTGTAGTAAATAGGTTCTGTCGCAGAGTATTTTGAAAATGGAATAAAATGGTTCAGACTAATTTTAGTTTTAGTGACAAATACACCGATCACTTCCAGTACAACATAACGCCTTTTAAGAAACGAGTTTAAGGTGATGATACTAACCTAGTGCCATTAGTAAAAAATAACATAATTCACTAAAATTGCAAAGTTAAAACAAAAAACCGGTCCATCAAACTCAAGTAATAGTTATTAAGATAATTTAGAAAAAAAACATAATTCACTAAAAGTGCAGTTAATCGAAAAACCTCGAGTAATAAGCATTTTAATTGTAATTTATTTGTTTATGTTGCTGGTTTTAAAGAATTTGTATAAAAGTGCTTAATTAACGTAATTTGTATGTAAAACTGTTATAGAAATTAAGATAATTTAGAACCTTATAAATTAGCGATTCATAGTTCGTTGTAGTAACAGGAAGAAAAATTGCGAAATACGGCCGCCGACGGCAATTTTTCTTTTTATGTTTTTTTTTACTAATAGGGGCGTGACTTGGCTAGTATCGTCACCTTAAGAAAAAAAATAGTGAGAGAGTTAGATACCCTAAGAAGAATATCGATGAATGCCACTGGAGGCAGAACCGTACAAAATGGAAGCCTTAGAGGTTATCCTCACACTAAAAGCAAATTTTCTGCCTGGGCGAGCAGATATAAACCAGACAATCACGCCCATTCCGGCAGAATCTGCTCGTAGTGTGAAGACCGCTTATGTCCAGAAGTGGACTTCTTCCTGCTGAAATGATAAAGTATCCAGTAGCTCTGAAGCTCGTACATACATACATATGATCACATATGATCACAGCTAGCTCTAAAGCTCGTACATACATACATATGATCACATATGATCACAGCTAGCTCTAAAGCTCGTACATACATATGATCACATATGATCACATATGTATGTATGTACGAGCTTCAGAGCTACTGGATACTTTATCATTTCAGCAGGAAGAAGTCCACTTCTAGACATAAGCGGTCTTCACACTACGAGCAGATGCTGCCGGAATGGGAGTGATTGTCTGGTTTATATCTGCTCGCCCAGGCAGAAAATTTGCCTTTATACCTAATGGGGTTGGCAGAGCGTAAACGACCTAAACAAAGATCGCTCCACCACGTCTGTAAAAGTTTTGAGGGCTATTTAAGAAAGATTTGTAGACAGGTTGTCAGCCCTTCGCCTAAATTGCAATATACTGAAACCCTCGGATCCCTGATTTGGTTTTTACAGCATGCCCGGGAGAAAATGCAGCTGGCGCATTCTATGTTTTTCTCTCATACCCAGTCCAGCATGGTAAAATCTTTGCACCTCTGAAGCTCGTCTGTACAACATCACATCAAAGAGTAGCCGACACTCACACCTGTAATAAAGAGAGATGGGATCGCCCACAACAGCTAATTCTGAATCAATTCCTATCCGGCTAATTCCGGAAGTCATCTATCGCTGCTGATCGTCGTAGAAATCATGGTGAATTTGATTTAATCGACTTATCTTGTCTGAGCTCTGACTTTGAACGGTGTCTTTGGACTGCCTACGTGCGATTTTATTATTGCCTTGTTACACAATTTTATTGTCAGAAATACCTACGGATAATTTCAAACTTAAATCAAGAAAATATGTCAGAAAGTTCGTTTGCATGTTTTTAAAGTGAGTCAAAGAAATTTTCAATAGTTTTGGTAGGATGATACCAATTCTTAAGATGAAAAATAATTATCAATAATTTTTAACATACTTATATAACGATCTTAAAAATACAAGATTAGATTCCTTTCAATGCATAAATGACGAATAAATTGTGATAAGGCTCTCTCAGAACTACGTATATGATATTATACCAAGTACCAAGAAGAACTTACTTCCATGCTGGCCTGGGAGCGAAAGAAAAACATAGAATGTGCCAGCTGCATTTCCTCCCGTCAGATGTGGCGGAACGACCTTTATTTAGGTCGTTTAGACTCTGCCTACCCCATGAGGGATAAAGGCGTGATTATATGTACCAAGAAAGAAATGGAAAGATATGTCGTAGAATAGACCATTTTAGAGTAGCTAGTTTACAATAATAAAGTATCGTAATATGGGAACTAGATTACTTTATTACCGCTAAACGTGTTACAAGCGGTTGTAATATGTGATTATTTCATGGAAGTTGCTATTAATATTTGCACCTGTCATATAAAATAAATTTAAAGTCACATCTTTGGCAAATAATTTCCGCTTTAACTTTTGCTCACAAATGCCGCAACAGGTTTATAAACAGTTACTTAATTGCTTTTAGTTTGCTTCTGCAGATTTTTTATGAAGTAAGGTAATATCAAAATTCATCGCAGTAAAGATAGCAAAATAATCACAGCATTTTAATCTCTAGAATCGCTATTAAATTAAGACGCTGACGCCACACATTGACGTTTCAAACACACTACTAGTTTCACGGAGAGAATTGAATCGCTTGGTGGCTCAGTTTGTTACAGCATCAGCAAGGTACGCCGAAGATCGTGGGTTCAAATCCCACCCAAGTGTTACTTTTAGCATGTTTATTTTCATGTTTTAAATTGAAATGAACTGTCATTTTGTAAGACGTAGCGAATGCTTTACGCTGTCCCTGCCCCTAAGTCCCTTCTTCTTATCTGTGGCCTACCTCATTGGGTAAAGAGGCATAACTAAGTAAGTATGTCATCAGTCATCCCGCTTACCGCAACGCATTTTTTCTTTCACCCAAAGGATGCCTGGAAGAGATTGCTACCTTAGCTATAAGGCCGCTAATGTTGTACTTGTCTTTTGACTATGATTATGATATATGATTTGTTTTCTTCTATGTAATAAAGTATTTTTATCTTATCTCACCATAATTTAGCACGGAGTATTCTGAATAAGGTATCACTACATACATACATACATATAGTCACGCCTTTATCCCTAATGGGGTAGGCAGAGCGTAAACGACCTAAACAAAGGTCATTCCGCTACGTTTGACAAAGTTTTGAGGGTTATTTAAGATAGATTTGTAGGTATATTGCTTTAGTGACAGGTTGTCAGCCCATCGCCTAAATTGCAATATACTAACACCCTCGTATCCCTTAGCTGGCTTTTACAGCATACCCGGGAGGACATGCAGCTGGCACGTTCTATGTTTTTCTATTACTCCCAGTCCAGAATGGAAGATAAATAAGGTATCACTCGTCAAATCATTTCGGAATAACTGATATACGCGGTCAAAGAAGAAATGCTTCCATCGTGATTTTCCTCAGCAATTTCAGCCACAATTCCACACGAACTGAACCCAATGATTGTATCAATTAGAAAACCGTAACAAACAATTGCTCAACACTGAAGTTTCCTATAATCTCGGCTGCGCGTGATCAGGCGCCCGTTTCGAAAAACTAGAATTGCAATTTGATTTACATTGCGCAGCCAGATAGAAGGACTATCTCTAAAAACGGAAACGGCAATCAATGTTTTACAACGATCAAGCTACTACCTAGAGAAGGTAGTTCATTATTATTTTTTTGTGTTCGAGTACTTTCATACAGTGCACAGTATATTCCTTCAATCTTTTATTTTGATGAGGCAGGCTGACTGACATGACCAGAGAAAAATCAGGCGCGATCCACCTGCAAACCGGGACTTTCGGTTCGATAGCCACTTTGGCTCAGGCCACTAGACCACGAAGGCAGCACAGCAGCCGGACCGAAGGACCTAGTATACTAAAGGTTTAATAATTGCGTAATGTACATCGAATTGAAGAAAATTGTAGTTTATGCATCTGCGCGTGATCAGAACACTTCGCCTCACTTTACTGACATAAATACGCGGAGATCGATCGTGCGAGGCGTCGTACGCGCATGTTACTTGCTTTTACATTTCACTGGCTTGTAGTGGCCAGTGACATATCGAAGCCGAGATTTTTGAACAAAACAGCTTTAAATGAATACATACATACATACATATAATCACGACTTTATCCCTAATGGGGTAGGCAGAGCGTAAACGACCTAAACAAAAGTCGTTCCGCCACATCTGACAAGGTTTTGAGGGTTATTTATGATAGATTTGTAAATATATTATATCTACATATTTCTATCGGGTTTAACGACACCGATTGTCATATGTATATATATATATTTGCAACTAAATAAATAAAATAATAAATAAAAATAATTGCAGATGACAGATTGTCAGCCTATCGCCTAAATTGCAATATACTGAACCCTCGGATCCCTTAGCTGGTTTTTACAGCATGCCCGGGAAATGCAGCTGGCAATTTCTATGTTTTTCTCTCGCTCCCAGTCCAGCATGGAAGTAACTTAAAAGTAAGTAGGTTTAAATGAACGTGGCCAAAAAAGGAACTAACGTTTATATAAAGGATGTAACGAAATCTTGAGATTTGACAGTTTTCCTTACACTGCAGCGCCCCCGCCCATGTTTATTGAGAATCGTATCGTACTATATCTATCGTAAAAAAGTAAATATGTTTATACATTTCACTAACTTGCAGTGGCAAGTGACATTTCGAGACTGAGATATCGTATCGTAAAAGGTAAATGTCGGGCTCTTTAGCGTTATCAGTCAATTAGTGTTTCGATTGGGGTAAGTTTATTGTTTTCTTTTTTTATTGAGTTAGATCTGGGGCAAACCTTCTTATAATATAAAAGATCTTTGATTTAATCTGGAGTAAATTGAAAGTAAATAAAGTAAAAAGTATTTATTGTCAAAATTCTGTTATAAAAAAATTAAAGTTATTAAAACTTGTTATTTTTTGTCTTAACTAATGCCAAAATATATTGACGATGACAACGTAAACACCTATTCGTTCCAAGCCACACTTATTTAGCATGTTCCTAATTATGCGTAATTTTAGGCGTCTAACCCAAGTTGGCAGCCTTAAAATCAATTATTCGTATTTTGTCGTTATTATTATATATTATATTCTAACCTAACCTAACCTAACCCAAGTTGGCAGCCTTAAAATCAATTATTCGTATTTTGTCGTTATTATTTTTCGAATTTTAAACATAAAACTAGCTTAGAAATTAATTTAACCCCAGATTTCAGTAACTATGTAGTAGGTACTATCTAATACCTTAATCTAGGCTCTATCCCAGTCTATCAGAACAAGCTAAGAAATAAATCATACTACGTAGTATTTATAGTAGTACTTATCTTAACTCATGATCTACAGGTGGTATAGGTGAAAGTTCGTAGTTATAACCCGTATAATATAATTAATATATTGCTAACGGTATAATTAATAGGAAATTAATAATAACGAATAAATTGTCGCGTACTAACCGGATGTTTTGATGACAGGATGGAGGTAATTAAGTTATTTGAGTTTATTTTTTAAATAAAAATCTTCCTCCTTATATTTCCATGCTGGGCTGGGAGCTGGGATGATAAGAAAAATAAATCAGAGGATGTACCAGCTGTTTCTGTTTCTAAGGCCCGTATTGATAAACAGTACTTGAAACTGACAGCTAGTTCGAGTTCGTATCATAAATGTCATTTTAGAACCAAAATGGCCTGTCAAATTCATACTTACATACACACATATAATCACGCCTTTATCCCTAATGAGTTAGGCAGAGCGTAAACAACCTAAACAAAGGTCGTTCCGCCACGTTTGACAAAGTTTTGTTTTGTTTTGTTTCATACTTAATATTGCTCTTAAACCCGAGATCGTTTTATAAATACGAGCCTAAGAGATAATATTAATGATGTAGATGTATTTAAAAGGTCGCCTTTTATTTACACGTACAATTGGACGTAAAATTGTTATGATAACCGTATAATATTACCAATTTAGTCACAATTCAGATAGCGAGAACAAAACGGCGCTGTCTTGAATACAATTTCACGGCAATACGTCAAGAGCGCGTGTTGCGAAAGTCGCGTCTCGTCTTAATAGCAGAATGCTAGTATACAGTCTCGTTAGCGCAAGGTCGGACATGTTAAAAGTACAATCGCATGTTGCATGTTGAGCTTCCATGCTGGCCTGGGAGTGAGAGAAAAACATAGAATGTGCCAGCTGCATTTCCTCCCGAGCATGCTGTAAAAACCAGCTACGGGATCTGAGGGTTTTAGTATATTGTAATTTAGGCGATGGACTGACAACCTATCACTACAGCAATAAATGTACAAATCTATCTTAAAAAACCCTTAAAACTTTGTCAGACGTGGTGAAACGACCTTTGTTTAGGTCGTTTACGCTCTGCCTACCCCATTAGGGACGGAGGCGTGATTATATGTATGTATGTATGCATGTTGACCGCGACCCGAAACACAGCAATCTATGCTATACGTACATTTTAAGAAAGCTTTTTATACAGGCCATGAAACGAAAAGTGGTTATTCTATTTGTGTGACTAACCCTGCCTGCAGATCTATTTCCGGAACGTTATAACCTGAGCCTTTTCAAGGCGAGAGTGAACAGGCATTTTCTAGGCAATCATGCTCCATCATAGTCTATATCATCACTTACCATCACGTGTGAGAAAGTGAGATGGCGGACAAATGATTGCCTATCGAACATTAAAAAAAAAAAAAAAAAAAAGACTAAACAAAGCTACTTGATTCTAATCTAAAAAAAGGATCTTATAAGAAATTATTACATCTTCCATGCTGGACTGGGAGTGAGAGAATCTTCCATGCTGGACTGGGAGTGAGAGAAAAACATAGAATGTGCCAGCTGCATTTCCTCCCGAGCATGCTGTAAAAACCAGCTAAGGGATCCAAGGGTTTCAGTATATTGTATTCGACACGACACGCAAAGAAGAAGAAGAAGTATATTGTAATTTAGGCGATGGGCTGACAACCTATCACTACAGCAATATATGTACAAATCTTTCTTAAATGGCTCTCAAGACTTTGTCAGACGTGGCGGAACGGCCTTAGTTTAGGTCGTTTACGCTCTGTCTACCCCATTAAGAATAAAGACGTGATTAAATGTATGTATGTATGTAAAAATTTATTATGTAATTTTAAGAAAATCCCTACGCCATAAAAATTGTATTTTGGGCGCTAATTTTACTGTCGATTTTGCTCTTGCTTGCAATTACATCCCTCGAAAATTGTCAAACTAAGCGGTTTAATAAGACAAACATCTGCCTACTTCGTTTTATATACTGGCTTAAGCATGTGTGAATATATATAATTATAATTATTATAATTTATAATTATTCAAACACTTTTGCTTTCAACTTGTAGGTACACAACAGGCGTTTTTCGACTAGACGGCATGGCGACGGCAACGGCAACGACACGGCACCGTCGACGGTACCGTGGAAGAGATAATCTATGAAAATCAATGAAATATAGGAACGCTTTTCCACTCGCCGACACGGCAACGGCACGGCATTGATTCCCACCGCATTGATATTATTGCCGGCCTGCTAAACTGCATGTGTTTTGTATCCGTACGAAGCATGCGCGTGCGTGTGTGCGCTCAGATTTGAACTAGGTGGCCGTTATCGGGACGTTGCCGTGTCGTTGCCCTACCGTCTAGTGGAAAAACGCCCAATGTAGAACATACGGCACAACAGATGTGATCGCAACTGCCAAATTTGGCGTGAAATTCAATGAGGCACCTTGGCATGACTGGTTCAGGTCAACAAGATGATGATAACCTTCAACGAACAGACACGACATACAAGTCGATGAACAATATTAAAAGTTTGAATAATTTTGATGAGAAGAATAGATTATTTCGTCAAGAGACTTGATTTAAAGTGACTTAAATAGAAGCTGATTAGAAACGTAAGATGATGAATAAAATCTTGTAGTAATGTGTAATTTGATCTTGAATTGAAGCTGGAAGAAAGAAAAAATATATTGTGTTTTTGTACTGTACATACATCACACTTTTGTATTAGTGAGTAAAACGTAAAATATGCCAACTGCATTCTTCCCGGGAATGCTGTAAAAATCTGCTAAGGGATCCGAGAGTTTCTGTATATTGTAATTTAGGCGATGGGCTGACAACCTGTCACTACACTTGGAAATTTAAAATTTCTTTTGCCATGGAATCCCATCGAGTTTGATGTCAAAAAAATTAATAGAAAATAAGGGACCTACAAATGAGATCATACATACATACATAAAATCACGCCTTTATCCCTTACGGGGTAGGCAGAGCGTTAAACGCCTCGTAAAAGGCGCTCTCGCCGCGTCTGACGAAAAATTGAGGGCAATTTTAGATTGTAATGTGTATTGCTAATGTGTAGTGACAGGTTGTCAGCCCATCGCCTAAATTACAATACACTGTAACCCTCGAGTCCCTTTTGCTGTCTTCTACAGCATGCCCGGGAGGAAGGGCAGCTGGAACATTCTATGTTTTTCTATCTATCCCAGTCCAGCATGGAAGAAAATGAGATCAAAGTGTTGAAACATGTTTCTGCTTAGGAGTACTAAGCGGATCGTTAACTCTTATCTCAACAGATTGACTTAGCCAACCAGTGTAGGTAAAACCTCCGTGTATCTATTTAAAAACCACCGTTTTAATATAGTAGACGTATCGACAACATAATGTTACACTTCGACATTTATTACACAACATGACGTGGGAAAACGTCCATAACTGTAAAATTTGCATGATGAGCCTCGTTCACACTAAACACTGAGTTTGTATGTGCCACTCGTAGGCCATAGAGGCACGTTTAGAGCGATTAGAGATCTTACGTAATTTTACTACCAGAAAAACATAGTATGTGCCAGCTGCATTTCGCCCCAGGCATGCTGTAAAAACCAGCTAAGGAATCCGAGGGTTTCAGTATATTGTGATTTAGGCGATGGGCTGACAACCTGTCACTACAGAAATATACCTACAAATCTACCTTAAGTAACCCTCAAATGTTTGTCAGACGTGGCGGAACGACCTTTGTTTAGGTCGTTCACGCTCTGCCTACCCCATTTGGGATAAAGGCGTGATTATAAGTATGTGATTGTAATTTAGGCGATAGGCTGACAACGTGACACTTGCCACTGCAGCAATACCTATCTATTGGGCTCGATTAACGTAGATACCACCGGCTAAAACTAAAATTAAAATCTATCTGTCACTTTCAAAATAATAAAATTGAAAAAGGACAGGCGATTTATACTCTTTGGTTTGTCTCCGAATAGATCTCCTGTCCTTTTTCAATGTTTTTAGCCTGAAAGTGATAAATAATACATTTTAATTTTAGTTTTAGCCGGCAAATGTATAATCGAACCCATTGTCAGACATAGCAAAAACTTTTTTTAATAAATTGTTAACACTGTTAACATCTTCCATGGACTGGGAGCGAGAGAAAACATAGAATGTGCCAGATGCATTACCTTAAGGGCATGCTGTAAAAACCAGCAAAAGGATCCGAGGGTTGCAGTATATTGCGATTAAGGCGGTGGGTGACAATCTGTCACTACAGAAATATACCTACAAATCTATCTTAAATAACCCTCAAAACTCAGACGTGGCAGAACGACTTTTGTTTAGGTCGTTTACGCTCTGCCTGCCCCATAAGGTATAAAGGCGTGATCATATGTATGTATGTTAACACTGTGCCTACCCCATAAGAGATACAGACGTAATTATATACCTATATGAGTTGTATGTTGTTAGGGCATAAAGGCACGTTTACACGTAAGCGATAAAATATCTTACGCAAATCCGAGAACATTTCATATCTGTACGTGTTCTGATATTCGTCATGCCTTTCTTGCGATATAGAAGTTACAATTGAATTTCTGGTAATTTTACACAAATTTACGACTAAGGTTTGTCAGACTATTTTATTTAACATTTTAGTCGAACTTTGCAACCAAAAACTATCAAAGAAACGCCTCTTAAAAATATGTCAGACATAACGATCGATGATACAACGGCTTTTGTTGACACTCTGTCTATGTGTCTACCTGTCGACTTTATAAAAGACTAGCGACCCGCCCCGGCTTCGCACGGAAATCATCAGTGTTTCTCTACTATATTATGCATGTAATATACTTATAAACCTTCCTCTTGAATCACTCTATCCATTAAAAGAAACCGCATCAAAATCCGTTGCGTAGTTTTAAAAATCTTAGCATACATCCCTATGTATGCTTAGATTTTTAAAACTACTATATCCCTATATAGGGACAGAGAAAGCGACTTTGTTTTATACTATGTAGTGATATACCTAGGTGTGATTTTATTCAAGTTGCTGGCTTATGACACTTGCAAAATTAGACGTCAGCTCATCTTCCTAGCCTTTTTCAGTATCTCTCCGGCTTGGCTACCTAATCTAGGTGATTAGATAGCCAAATAGCATTAACTCATATATGCAGATTTATGCCATTAGCATTTGCTTGCAATAAATGAATTAATAAGTTATTCAATAATGTACTATAGTGTCTCTATAATCTCTTCCATGCTGGACTGGGAGCGATAGAAAAACATATAATGTGCCAGCTGCATCTCTTCCCGGGCATGCTGTGAAAAACAGCTAAGGGATTCGAGGGGTTCAGTGTATTGTAATTTAGGCGATAGGCTGACAACCTGTCACTACAGCAATACACAGATCTATCTAAAATGACCCTCAATACTTGTCAAACGTGGCGCAACGATCTTTGTTTGGGTCGTTGACGCTCTGCCTACCCCATTAGGGATAAAGGCGTGATTATATGTATGTATGTATGTACTATAGTGCAACTGTTTATTTAACTGTTTATATCCTAGCTACAAGTTTAGGTACACCCGTAGGTACCTTACACCTGCCAACAAAGATACATATTAATTAAAATAGAAAACAGTACATTTTCTATGCTGGACTGGGAGCGAGTGAAAAACATAGAATGCCTGACATGCCTTTATCCCTAATGGGGTAGGCAGAGCGTATACGACAAAGGTCGTTCCGCCACGTCTGACAAAGTTTTGAGGGTTATTTATGACAGATTTGTAGGTATATTGCTGTAGTGACAGGTTGTCAGCCCATCACCTAAAGTGAAATACACTCACTCCTACCCTCGGATCCCTTATCTGATTTTTATAGCATGCCCGGGACGAAATGCAGCTGACACATACTATGTTTTTCTATTGCTCCCAGGCCAGCGTGGAAGAAATTAATAAAACATTTAATGATAATGGGGGTAGGCAGAGCGTAAACGACTAAACAAAGGTCAATCCGCTACGTCTGACAAAATTGTGAGGGTGCCTACCCCATTAGGGATAAAGGCGTGATTATATATATATATATATATATATATATGTGTATGTATGTTTAATGATAATAAATCATTAAAAAATCCAAGGCCAGTATATTTTTAGGCTATCGGTGTTCTAAATACAAACCAAGTGCATAAAATAAGGCAAAAAGTAGTCGTGAGATATCGAAAGCGGACAGGTTTCACAGGTTGTGGTTTTCTCATTCTTAAAGATTGTTTTTATGAGCTCTCCCTAGAGAGATCAGTAATAAATCAGATGAAAAACTTGTTGTCAGAACTTGTACTTGTTAACAATGTCTTCGTCTTAAAGGTATTTAATACAATTAAGGGTTTATAGTATTGATTAAAAAACTCGCAAAAGGTAACTTTTTGAAGATTCTACGTGCAAAAGATTTTATTTTTATATAACTATAAATAGGTGACTTTAAACTATTTTACAAGTATGTTTATCGATCACTCATAAAATTACATTATCACTAAATAGTATAAAACAAAGTCGCTTTCTCTGTCCCTATATCCCTATGTATGCTTAGATCTTTAAAACGCAACGGATTTTGATGCGGTTTCTTTTAATGGGTAGAGTGATTCAACAGGAAGGTTGAAATGTTTAATACATGCATAATAAAGTAGAGAAACACTGATGATTTCCGTGCGAAGCCGGGGCGGGTCGTTAGTATATAGATAGATAAAAGCTAAACTACCTATATACATCATCAAAGTTTATGATAACTAGAGGTAATTACAAAATCTACAAATCATGCTGCAAAATTAAACTAACTTCAACAAGTAGAAAAGACGTAAAACAACGCTATTAATAAATAATATTTATTAATAGCCGACAGATGGCGCCACATCAAACACAAGTTCTGAAACGTTTTATCAAAGTTTTCTCAGCGATTTGCAGATATACAAGTTCCAAACTTGTTCGGTTGGACTTCAGTCCCCTGGTCAGAACACCCGACAAGCCAATTGGCTCCAACCTTTAACTCCTAAACTATTTATTTTGAACACGAGTCAACAATATAACCATTTATCAAAATTGTGTAAGTATGTTATTAGAGTTATTACATTGCCACCTCTCGCGTTACGAACATCATTAAAACACGAAAACAAAACATAAAAGATGCGCGTAATAATATATTCAACAATTATTAAGATAATAAAACAAATAACAGAATCAAACCGACGTGTGTGAACGTTACAGCCTAGTTGTTCCAGTAACTTGTGCCAGTAACTGACGCCAGTAAAGTGAGCCAGTAATTAGAGATGTTACGCAAGTGTTGTGTCAAGTTGCGCATAGATCTGTTTATTATATTATGAACAAAATATTAAAGTGCATATAGAGTTATTTGGAGCGAAATTTGAGATATTTGTGTCGATATGTAGCAACCGAATAGTGACGGGTCAACTACAGTTGGTACACCACTCTATGATTTGTCATAGTTATTACCACAATGATACTTGTGGACAAAATTAGGCTATGGATATGGAATGGACATTGCTTCAATTTAAATTCAAACATATTATTTAAATCCTATTTGTATTATATTTAAGCCTAGATGACAGTATTTTTTTTAATGCCCTAAATATTTACCTATACGAAAAATTTCGCACGGAAGGGATTCGAACCCACGACCAAAAAAAAAAGTGTGTTCGCGGTGTAAATTTAAGAATTCAAAACCATTAACACTTTAAGTGTCAAAAATTATACATATAAGATATATTAAAACAACAGGATTATATTTCATATTTATTTGACGCACAATTTATATTTATTCATATTCCTATAACGTTTTTACTATTGAGTGAGAGATCTCAAATTAATATTATCTTGATTCTACTAGCGATATTTTTATAGTGTATTCTGCATTTAAAATTACTTCAATAGCTGTTTTGATTAAAAATAACGAAGTTATTATAACTGAACCTACTTACTTAGTTTGCATTAACGATAAAATTTCTGATTGATTGATGATTTCAAATATTACGATGATTAATTGATATCCAATAAAACAATAGAACTGATCGAATAGAAATCTGTTAATCGTATTCCTGTAGAATCATCATCATTATTCATGTTGTAAGCATTCGATAGCCTAGTTTATTGAACTTACACCTATAAAGTTCGCTTTCACACTCATATCAACGATTTCCTATGTATGGTGCTAGTGAGAAGATTTGATCATTCGAATCTCCGCGAAAATCCTATTGATATCGCGAAACGGATAATTACTAGACATTGGCGGAAACATAATATTGGGCTCGATTCAAGATTCCACCGGCTAAAACTAAAATTAAAATCTATTTGTCACTTTCAAAATAACAAATATGAAAAAAAAACATGAGATTTATACTCTATGATTTTACACTTCGTCGGCTAGATTTTGACGTGCTTTTGCACGTTTCCCCAGTATTTCTGACATTTTTTTCCGCCTTATCATATGACAGCGGATGAAAATGAAAGATAACGCATAAAACCACCGACTTTAAATCAAAAACCAGAAAGAAAAGATCTCCTGTCCTTTTCCAATGTTTTTAGTCTGAAAGTCAAATCAAATATTCGCAAAAACATGGATAATGGATAATTAGTTTTAGCCTGTTGAATCTATAATTAAGCCCATTATCTCATTATCCGTGTTTTTGCGAATATTTGATTATCCAATTTTAATCTTCCCCATTAGGGATAGAGGCGTGATTATATGTATGTACGACAGATACAGAGAACTAAAACCAGTTAATAAAATAGTTCATTACTGAAATGTCTACTCAACCGGAAATCAAATATTAACGTGGGCATAGGCAAATACACTGCTAATAATCTATCAGAAGCAATGTTGGTGTTCTAGTGAAATTAAATAATATGTGAAAATCAGTTTAATTTATCAGAGATTAAATTGATCCAGTATCAAACAAACGACAAGAAGGAGATTGTTTAATATTATGTGAAGATATGATTTTGATAATAAAATTCGATATTCGGACTTAATGGACAGAACCGTAGTTACAAGACAGTCTTCTTCTTCTATCGAGTGGGTATCGAGTCGATCGACCCAATGAACCCTGGTGTCAGTGTCTGAGGCCCGTATTTACAAACAGAACTTGAGACTGACAGCTAGTTTGAGTTTGTATCAGAAATGTATATTCAGTACAAATTGACCTGTCTTAAGATCGCTTTAAAAATACGAGCATAAATCGCCAAATAGCACAGCTAATAGGCCTCTGACATGGTTTGTGTAACGATCACTATCAAAGACAGCGGCCGGGACCGACTAGTTTGACGTGTCATCCGAAGCACGGAGTATTTATTCTTCCAGACAATCAGGTGATTAAGCCTGCATTGTCCTAAACAAACTGGGGAAAATCTCACAAAGTGATAAATTGACAAATATCAACTTTGTGTCATCCGCTGGGAATCGAACTCAGGACCTCCGGATCGTGAGCCCATGGCTCTGACCACTAAACCACGGAGGCAGTAAATTTGACATTAAATCACCAGAGAGGATAGATCCACAAACCACGCCATGCAATAAATTAGGCTTTCAATAACAAGGCCCTTAATTTATAGCGCTTAAATCAAAATTCGGAAATTTTCACCGCAGAATTATCGATCACCACAGAATCAATTAAGTACATCATAAACCCATTAATAATTAATTACCTTTAGTTGATATCGTTACAATGCAATATTTCTGCTCTATTTATTCATTTTATTTTATTTATTGTTTTATTTCAGGCAACTGAGGCCCATATCAATACATAAAATAATATACATTATAAACTTAAATCTAATTAACAATATTATAAATACACTACAAATAATCATCATCATCTCCCTAGCCTTATCCCGTATTTCACGGGGTCAGCTTCCTAATCTAGGGGATTAAACGAGGGTACTGGTTTTTACACAGAGCGACTGCCATCTGACCTCCGCAACCCAGAAGGGAGACCAGACCCAATCCTAGATTAGGTCAGAGTTTTCAAGCCGCCAATGCTTAGCACTGGCCTCTGATATGGCTTAACGACTAATAATAGACCTAATAATAAAATAACATAGCACTATTAAAACTATGCTGACTCAGGAGCTGTGCGTCGTGTGTATATTAGGAATAGTAATAAACAAAAAAATGTGCACGTCTTATCTGCATTACGTTTTATGCTATCACACTTTTATTAGGTCTGCTGTAAGAAATTTCTTCGTAGAAATAAGCAGTGCCTGTTGCGTCTTAATTCCTTACGAAATTGTTCTGTGAATGTTTATGTGTACAATAAACTGCTAATTATATAAATAAAAGTTTTTTTTTGAACAAACATGTCATTATTATATTGGTATACTTTCCAATATCACGGGCCCACAGGGACCCGGTCGTTTGAGGCATACGTGGGGCCAAAGCCAACAGCGCAGAGGCCTTTTTATACCAAATAATGTATAGTTTCCATGCTGACCTGGGAGTGAGAGAAAAACATAGAATGTGCCAGCTGCATTTCCTCCCGAGCATGCTGTAAAAACCAGCTACGGGATCTGAGGGTTTTAGTATATTGTAATTTAGGCGATGGGCTGACAACCTATCACTACAGCAATATACGTATAAATCTATCTTAAAAACCCTTAAAACTTTGTCAGACGTGGCGAAACGACCTTTGTTTAGGTTGTTTACGCTCTGCCTACCCCATTAGGGATAAAGGCGTGATTATATGTATGTATGTATGTATAATGTATAGTGATGTGTACATCATGCGAGTGATGTGTACATCATATTATTAGCCTATGCTGTCCCACAGCTGGGCAAAGCCTCCCAATCCTTCTTTCACCTCTCTCGATCTTTGGCAACCTCCCAAACATGTCATGTCTTTGTTTTTTGCCGAAGTTGTATCTGTGCCCGATTTCTTCTAAATCACAGTCCTACATATATACTAATAGTTAATAACCTGTAGGGTATAGTTTCCGCGAAGTAAATATGGGTCAGTGTTCGTAATACGATGCAGACGGCGCCATTAGCGCGGGTAACTGTTAAAGCGACCGGTAGACGCGAGGAAAAAACATATGCGTGGTGCAAGGGAGAGGAGAAACGCGGGGTTGTATGTAGCTCAATGTAATTTTTATCCAACACAACGATCTAAGCCGCGGGTCGAACACTAAGCCAAGTAATATTTTCTAAGAGTTGATGAAATTGCATATAGTCTTAAGCGACCGCATTGTAACCGCATAGTAATAAAGATCAGCAGTACTAATATTTCCGATATGAAACATATTGTAACTTGAGACATCTAGAGCTAACTGTGTTTTTACTACAATATTCGTACTAGCAACATTTTAAACAATCTTTCATTATAATCCTAAGCGCGCAGTACTGTAAACCACTTTTTAACTTTATAACCCATCTGTTATCCTTTAAATTACCGTTATGAAAGACAACAGCACAAACTTTTCAAACCAAACTTTCCAGCTCGCGTAACTTGCACCTCAACTCTCTTTAAACTTATACCACACTCGACTAACTTACAGCCTTGTGTCCTTAATTAATGTGAGTGACTAGGTAGGGCGTTGACGTTATTCCATATAAGATATCAGCTCCGGCGGGATTCTCTAGCGACGGAAACTGTTATACTGTTACCATGACTATTGCAACGGACTAAGACCTTTGTATGAGCAGCCATTTTGGAATTCTAAGTTTGAACTGCCTGGAATTTTAAGGGTGATTTTTTTCGTTGCAGAACCTTTGTAACTTTTAAACGGGTAAACGTTACTTGTAGTCAGTCTATAAGTGAGTAACTATAATATGTCTTTAAAGAAATATGCAGTATGTACGTAATTATGTATGAGATTCATAATTAAAATCGCATTTAACTTCTTATTTTTTTTTGGGTTGGTTGCATTCGGACTTGAACCTTGTTAAAGGAAAAATAAACTGTACTGTACCAGTCTATAATATACGTATAATCACACTTTTATCCCTGACTGGCTAGGCAGAACGTCAATTGCTAAGTGAACTTCTTTTACCGCCACCGAAGCCCTTACGAGAAGAAGAACAATAGGGATAGTTCAGTAAGATATATGTAATATAAGTAGCACAGTGCTAGTCTGTGGACCTTTATAAAAAATACGCATCAAGTTTTCAAGATCTGGTGTGACCCCACACGACTACCAGAATGGGCTGTGCTTGTGGCTAATCTTAGAGGAAGTCGACATGTCTGAAATATAATGAGTTAAAGGAACTTCTCCTCAAGAAATCGGTGCCAACAAGTTTGCTGTATTTCGACGTGTGAGAGAATGCCAGTGCCTTTAAAGCTTACACTAGAGTCAAAGCAAAGAAGTTGTTGAAGTAAAAAATACTTATTCATTTCTCAAAATGTACAACCCAAAGTATTAAGTATTAAATACAACATACTTTTTTGCGGTATGAGGTTAAAATCATTAGTGAGAAAAAACCACCTTGTCATGGAGCTTCTGAAAACTCCTCAAAATAGGTTGTCACGTCTAGAACGTCCATTAGAAAAAGCCAGAATTATAGTAATGAGCAAAGTTTCTTACTCAAAGTGGCATCCTTTTTGGGTCAGAACTAATCTAGGATGGTTTAAGAGAAAGTTCTACAAAACGGTGCAGACTCTCGAAAGAAAAAACAAAAACAAATAAAATAGTAGGCAAGGTACTGTGCCAAATTTAGAATAATAAAAATAAAACTTAATGTATTGATTGGTATACATTTATAAGAAGCGTTTTATTTTAACTGCATTGGTAGGCATCAAAATTGCTTATGGCGTAAAAATTTATCTGGCATATATATTTACAGACAAACCCAGAAAAAGAAAGCCAATATATAACAATATAAAACTTTTAATATTATAATTATGAGCGTTCTATATCGGGTAGAAATTCTATGGCTACAGGCCATAAAGTGATCTCAAGATTGAGAGCAATATTAAGTATAGATTTGACAGGGCATATTGTATTGAAATTACATTTCTGATACAACTTCAAACTAGCAGTCAATCTCAAGTGCTGTTAACCAATACGGGCCTATGAGTGTACCTTTGACTTTTGTCACATTGCCCTAGTCGTCACTAGGTCGCTGAGTCATTGAGCCATTAGGGTGATTCCGAGAGAAACCTCAGCATCCATCACGGCTTCTGAAAATTGCTGCTAAGGAGGTCGTCACGCGTCAACAATCCTCGCGTCAGCACGGGTAGCACCATTCCCTCCATTCTTTTGGAGGTTCAAGACCGCGAGCAATCGACTGTGTCTTCCGTAATGATGCATTTACCAAGGTTTGCCATTCAATGAAGTTTCTGCATGATAGTACCTAGGTACTTACTCGCCTGCTTCATATTTTCGATAGGCCTTTCCTGGACCTGTGCTCGAAACATTATTTGCTGAGTTGGTATGTCGTTAAAATTATATAAAAAAGTACAACATTATATTTATTAATTATTAACATGTCAATTTACAAAATGTCAATAAATTGAAATAAAGCTTAAAACTATAGCCTATTCAGTCAAACAGACCGCCCCGAATCGTACCTGGTGGGCAGGTATTCCCTCGTTGGAAATAAATATAAAACATAATTTAAATATAAAAATAAGGGTTTATATAAACCATGCCCACGGTTTCGCTCATTTTTCTGATTAAATTATTTAGTATTTTTTTTATCTTACTATAAAATTAAGTAGAACAAAATATTTTTAGCTAGGTATTCTTTATGGATATTCTTCTTGCTCAATATTGATCTTTTTATCGATGGGCATTTCCAACTACAATAGGACAAATAGTCAAGACAATGCTGATTAACCAAGAATTCCATCAACTATCAACAACTAGGCATGAGATGCATCAAAGAAATGCACATAATGTGTGCGTAAGAACTACAATGTTGAAACGCTCTGTTTAGCAAGTGGAATAGAGAAACAATAGTTAATTATTCACTGAGTGTACCTACACCGTATGGTGATTTAGTTGTACACCTTTTGTGTTGTTTTCAGTGATAGATTTGAAATTGCGGAGCACATAAATGGTACTTTAAAATCTTTATATAGTTTGAACACGGTATAGCTAAATTAATAGAGTCCTGCTTACGATATATTCACTTTTTCTATATGAAAAACCGTATTGTTTTAAATACGAAAGAGCACTATCAACGTCTTTCAGTACATAGATAGATTTACAAAAGAAAGATTAACAATAATCTCCCACATTTTGATTTACCTCCTGATGGAAACTATAGGTGTGGTGTTTGATAAATTATTTCATGTTCATTACCTGAAACAAATAAAATAAAAACAATTATTGTGAATCAAAATTAAACATACTTGATCAGCAAATCCATCCAATTTAGTACCTTATTTTTATACATCTTACAAAACAAACACAAGAACTGTACATAAATTGGTCTATTGAATGCGAAAACCACAAAAAGTTGCGACCTCTCAAAACCACGTTCGCTCTCGTTTCACAACTGTATCTATCATGGCATAAACTTGCGTCTGCGCAACTTCGCAACTAAACGATTTCTTTTATTTTCCTTTCAACGGAAAAAGATTGAATTCAACGTGTTAACGATTTTATTATGTCGTTGCTGGGTCTATTCAATTGGCAAGTATAATAGGTGTGGTAAAAATACGTAGTTATAGAATTTTGAAAGAATCTTCTTTAGCATCTCAAGCTGGGTTTAAATAATGTTTAACGTTTTTAATCATCATCATTATCTCCCTAGCCTTATCCCGTATCTCACGGGGTCGGCTTCCTAATCTAGGGGATTGAACGAGGGTACTGGTTTTTACACAGAGCGACTGCCATCTGACCTCCGCCTCCCAGAAGGGAAACCAGACCCAATCCTAGATTAGGTCAGAGCTTCAAGCAGCCAATGCTTAGCACTGGGCTCTGATATGGCTTAACGACTTATATCTACGGTATTAAACGATATTAACTGGGACCAACGGCTTAACGTGCCTTCCGAAGCACGGATCATCTACGAGGATTAAAAAAAAAGAAGAATAAAAACACTTTTGTTAGAAAATTCACGAAACTACTTTTTATTTTCAGTAATTGGTATATTCTATCTTGTGGCAGTAGAATCTACACTAGCATTATAATATTATGTTTCAATGTTAGTACCTATTTATTATATATTTTAAAGGGCTTTTCCTCGCCGTTACTGTAGTCTACCAAGTGAAAATTCTTCTTTCCACAGACAATCTTGTTTGTCAGGCAGTGAAACCGTGGAGCGATAACCTTGTTGCAAAAATAAAAATATGCAATGGGCAATGTATAGAAAATATCGAATTAGCCCAAGTCGTCGCAATATTTATTTTCGGCATATCGTAGTCCAACTCAGTAGACAAAACTGACTCAGGCATATCTCATAAACAAATACGTAGGTGGACATAACTGCATTGCTTAAATTTCAATAAAAAGATCGATGGATTGAATTTAGGACTCTCTCATAATATCAATTCATTCCATTCATTAAAAAAATGTTAACACCGTTTACAAAATTTTCAATCTAGTTTACTGTGTTTCGTCGTTGTATCACAATAGAATAGAATAGAAAAACGTTTATTCATGAAACAATACAAAACTCAACATACAGTAAGTAGACTTATTGAATGCTCTGATCTGTATTGCACAAGAAATGGAGCTGACTCAGCATTTGTTACAAGTTATATCTATAACCAGTAACACTGATATTCTGTCAAAATTTAAAATATATGCTAGAAATACACTACAATATTGAATATAAATAAACTACTTAGTATACAATACAAATTAATATTTTGATCACAACTATAATTATAGTTTACCGAGAAAAGAAAAAAACTCCTTATTCACACATGAAAGATAATTTCACGACGGTGGAACAGAGACGCATAAATCTAGTTGCAAATACTTAAAATGACCAAGCAGCAATGTATGTATACATACATACATACATACATAAAATCACGCCTTTATCCCTTACGGGGTAGGCAGAGCGTTAAACGCCTCGTAAAAGGCGCTTTCGCCGCGTCTGACAATAATTGAGGGTAATTTTAGATTGTAATGTGTATTGCCATAGTGACAGGTTGTCAGCCCATCGCCTAAATTACAATACACTGTAACCCTCGAGTCCCTTTTGCTGTCTTCTACAGCATGCCCGGGAGGAAGGGCAGCTGGAACATTCTATGTTTTTCTATCTCTCCCAGTCCAGCATGGAAGTAATGTATGTATTTATATATTTATACAGCTTTGGGCCACCACCTCATAGACTTTCGGCATTTCATAGTTCAACTCAGTAGACAGAACTGCCCCAGGCGTCTCTCTATAAACAAATAGGTAGGTGGATATAATTGCACGTTTAAGTTTCAACTCGCCTATTATCTGTTGTGTAATATCAATTTTACTTTTAGCCGATTAGATGTACTTTTGCTTTTGTTGATAAATGTGCTGTTACGTTGGCTTGTGCTTAAATAATCTTAATGTTGAGACGTTTTGGTAATGATAATGAGGTAGGTACATAATGTTTATTCTAATCATTATTTATATTAGATAATAATAGACAAAGCTAAAGAGTAGATCTTACTAGCTATATCTGAGTTTCCGATTCTGAAAGTCTTTATCTTCTTCTTCTTAGCGAGTGTATTCTCGAGTCTATAGTAAGTGTGAACATTGAGAGCTTGGGTTTGATCTTGACTCTAGACATTAGATCAGGGACGTGACAGAGTCGACGATGGAGCGAGCTCACCCAGAAGATGCCTGTTATGGCACTGGCAATCTCACGTACTGACGGAACACAGCAAGCTGTTTGGCGCCGGTCTCTGGTCAGACGGTGATTGTGAGCCAGGCGGCCAGCCATGAGCCAGACGGCTTACTACTGCTTTGTAGGGATCGTTCAGCTGGACTTAGTTACAGGCAAGCCTGTTTTGCCGTTGCCCGGGGTGGACCGCTTGGAGGTAGATCCCATCCCACACCAAGCTTGCTTTGTTGTCGACTCTATCTCTAACATAGCTACTAGTATAGTAGTATATTATCTGTGACAAAGCCAAGAAGCAATATGGCAAATCCGTGTAAATAAACATAGTAATCCCTATTTTTAAATCCCTAATCAGATACAACGTACTTATTTAGGAACCCATAAAACAATGCATAAAAAATGTAAACCATCAAATTAGCATAGTCATCAAAGTTCTTTAACGAAAAAAGGCTGACGTCACGCAAACTCAATAGAATTTCAACTTCATGTAACTGAGACAATCCACGCAAGGACGATAAAAGTACGCAAATAAAAATCTCTTTGCAATACAAACATTGTACTACGAGGTCACTTAGGTATAATACTGGGTGTAAGGGACAGTGTCCCGCAAATTGATAGGGGTTGCTCAGTCAACGATACTGAACTAAGCAGGATGTTTTTCAGGAAGTGTAAACAAAATTTAGGTTTAGCATACAAATTTTCTGATTGAGGTAGTCATTTTGTAGGGGAAGTTCAAATTTCGTTTTCATCTGAAAGAATTTCCTGGTGATAGTTGTTCAGTTTCGTTGACTGAGCAACCCCTAACACTATCAGTTTGTGGGACGCTGTCCGTTACACCCGGTATAAGGACTCTTCTTTTTTTAGGTTTAAAATAGAAAATTAATTATAATTAAGAATCTACAAAAATATACTTACTAGCACATCTAGCTTCTTCAATTTGTATTAACTAGCCTTTTGGCGTTTACTATGTAATTCAAAATGGCGAAGAAATTAATACAAACGAAAATTTTAATCACACATCTTGGATAAAGACATAAAATAGACTAGAAACAAATGAAAGCAGTTTATCGAGTAATACGTTTGCAATAACACTTTATCATTGATAAATTACACCTCGCTTTAATTGCTAACATAAAAATAATGGTCAACACATCACACTACTGTAACGAATATTGCGAATCGCACAATATGCCTTATGTAATATTTATACTACTTTCATTGATTCGTATACAGACTAATTAAACAGATGGAATAAATTGTCATAATTATTATTGAAACAATATTTACGATCCGCGATTTTTAATGCATTCGCAAAAGACAGAGAATGCCTATTAATAAGGTGAGTCAAACTTAAATAATTTAAACTTCAGTGAGACATTTGAAATAAATTTTATTTATTAATAAGGTGTGTGTTAATTATTAAGTGTCAAATTATCTTGTATTAGGCTTAGACGAAATATATTTAACAGGTGTTTCAAGTATTTAAAATAACTGTAGACGAAAGTTTTCGGCTATTTATTGAAATATCAGATAGAATATCTCTCAGAATGCTATTTCACTAGCCTAGGTCTGCTGGAAGAGATTTCTTTTTAGAAATAAGCTGTGCCTGTTGTGTCTTTGTTTTATATGTATTTGTTCTTTGTATTTTATTGTGTACAATAAACTGTTAAATAAATAAAAATAGAATAAAATAACCTAAAAAACTGTTATGTGGGGTACTTTTCCTTTCTTATGCATTCATACAGTAAAAGTTTAAAAGGCTAAAAATAATTTAGTATGTGTAAAGGCTGAAAATGACGGTTGATCTTTCTTTAATCCCACTTTAAACTAGCATTTTATCCTAGAGGATATAGGTAGGATATGATAAAGAGGTAATTTGTACCATTTGTAAAAGTAAATTGATCTTCAGGAGTGAGAGAAAAACATAGAATGTGCCAGCTGCATTTCCTCCCGAGCATGCTGTAAAAACCAGCTAAGGGATCCGAGGGTTTCAGTATATTGTAATTTAGGCGATGGGCTAACAACCTGTCACTACAGCAATATAAGTAAAAATCTTTCTTGAATGGCCCTCAAGACTTTGTCAGACGCGGTGGAACGACCTTTGTTTAGGTCATTTACCCTCTGCCTACCCCTTTAGGGATAAAGGCGTGATTATATGTATGTATGTAAATTCTGCAAATTTTCTTTGAAAACCCCGACAAACGGCACTTAGCTTATTATACGCCTTCTTGTAAACGAGATAAAACAATGACAGTTGAACAATCAACAACAGCACCCAGTTCATTTCCCAATTAGTGAAAAGCCGTGCATGCTTTCGCAAAGCCCACGGACAATCCGCCAGGGCCTGTTTCCAAACTCAATTTAAAACGGCTTTGGGGGCGAGAAGGTTATATTAAAAAAGTATGTAGAGAAAATTGTATCTACTTATGCGAAATTTCACAGTTAACCCCGACAAATGGCACTTAGCTGAATAATACCTCTTCTTACCTAAACCAATGGCAACTGAACAATCAACAACAGCACCCAATTCATTTCCCAATTAGTGAAAAGCCGTGCATGCTTTCGCAAAGCCCACGAACAATCCGCCGGGGCCTGCTTCCAAACTCAATTTAAAACGGCTCTGGAGGCGAAAAGGTTAAATAGAAAATTGCGTCTTCTTTATGCCAAGTTTCACCGTTAACCCCGACAAATGCCACTTACCTGAATGTACCCCTTCTTACCTAAACCAATGACAACTGAACAATCAACAACAGCCCCCAATTCATTTCCCAATTAGTGCAAAGCCGTGCATGCTTTCGCAAAGCCCACGGACAATCCGCCGGGGCCTGTTTCCAAACTCAATTTAAAACGGCTCTGGGGGCGAGTACGTTATGCAAGCCGAAGTGGGCTAGCTGTCGGCGCGGGCGCCATATTGGGTCTTTTGATTTTTGTTTGAGGGGTCAAAGGTGTTTGTAACATAATTCGGAAGCATGTTATACCTAGTTGGTTGGTTTATCTGTCTATATATCTTTTACATCGGGTTATATTGGGCGACTGACAGTCGTCTAATGTTTTTTAAAAATTAAATACTACCTGTACCTATCTACTTTATTCCACATTGATATAGTCACAATCACGACACAGTAACTTCGAACACAGTACGAACAATATAATTTACCGCGGGCGAAAACTCACTAAGCTGCGGGTGTCACTAATTCGGAATTCTAATTCTAATAATCAATTGGCGTATATTTCAAGAAATCGTTTTACAAAGATCAATCATTCAAAGGACTCTGTATACTGTTATCGGCGCAACTCTACTATCTTGATGGCAATAACTTATGAGCCGGTATGCTGGTAAACAAACCGCAGGATAACTGTACACTGAACGCACGTATAAACACGTATGTGTAGAGAAGTACGAAGTAAGGAAAGGTTCCGTCGGCTCATGAACGAATGGAGATATTGGAAATTTGTCAAATTAATCTACAATTTATTAAGTAAGTGTTGCTTTCTGGAGTCGTATTTTTGAAGCTCCCCAAAACTAATGCGCACACGAAAGAGTAACCGGTCGCATGCGATTTATATACAAACTGAAAGAAGGACTTTCGCATGCGAATTTGATTCGAGTCATTCAAAAATACGGCTTCTGAACGAATAACTTTTTCGGTTTGTAAATTTCCAGTCAGTCATAAAATAACTATCCAATAGAAAACACAATGAATACAGGATCAAATCTAAAATCAACAATACAATACAAATACTAAAAAGTAGGAAAATCTTATAAATTTCTTTATTCCTAACAAAAACACGCAATACTAGTGCAACTTCAAATGATATACTGAATCGTTAAAGTAACCTTCATGGGTTCAAGTTTAAAGATATGCACGCAAACAAAAAAGTCAAATATTCAGATACCTATGAATGGAAAACCACCTACATCGATGAAAATAAAACGTTACGACTCGTAGGCATAAAATCCAAAGATAGGTTTCAATAAAACAAACCAAAAAATGGCCTCTACGAAAATATAAAGATATCCATCAATCTGTCGCTAAAAATAAAGGTTACTTTGCAAGGTCGAGTCTTACATGTGTATCATGTTGACATAATAACTGGTATTATCATATCATAGAACGAAAATAACACGACATTTGTTTCATAAAACTTTCATGTATCTTTTTCGCACGCAACTAACCAATAAAGTTTTGGTTTTTGGAATAGTGATGAATTATCTGTCATATATTTATGGATAGTTAAACTGTGGGCTCGATGCTAGATTAGCGGGCTAAAACTAAAATTGAAATCTTTTTGTCACTTTCAAAAGAGACACTTTGGAAAAGAACAGGAGGTCTATTCTCTCCGGTTTTTGAATTATAGTCGGTGGTTTTATGCGTTATCTGTCATTTTTATCCGCCGTCATATGATATGGCGGATGAAATTGACAGAAATACTGGGGAAACGTGCAAAATCGCGTCAATATCTAGCAGACAAAGTATGAAACCATAGAGTATAAATCGCCTGTCATTTTTTAATTTTAATATTTTGAAAATGACAAATAGATTTTAATTATAGTTTTACCCGGTGGAATCTAGAATCGAGTCCAGTACAGTTTTTGGTTACAGTAAATTCAAATGGACGATTTGATTCTTCTATTGATGTTCTATGAAAAAAAATGAATCTTAGTTTTTTTTTCATTCCAAAGACCCGGAAATGTCACTGTTATGCATAGTGCATGTTAATGTTACATAAAACTTATCATAGTTACAACTACAATGTCACCAGATTTCTTTATTTAAAAATTGTTATGATAAAAATCTAGTTACTTGCTATTTTTATGCATAATGTTGAAATACAACACAAGCACTCTTTGCAATAATACAGGGTTAAATAAGTGATATAAATTAACTAAAATAACTACGTATAGGCAAAACATAACAAGAGCCAAATGGATTAGATAAAGCTGAAAGTAAAAGCATGTATAGTAGAGAAAAGAGCCCGATGGTGTAGTGGATAGGGCCGCTGCCTCCTGAGCGGGAGGTCGTGGTTCGAATCCCACCACGTACCAATGTGTTTTTCGGTTTTCGAATTTCATATGTACGTTTATTCGGTGCTTTTTCTGTGCTTCGGAAGGCACGTTAAGCCGTTGGTCCCGGTTAATATCGTTTAATACCGTAGATATTAGTCGTTAAGCCATATCAGAGGCCAGTGCTAAGTATTGGCGGCTTGAAAACTCTGACCTAATCTAGGATTGGGTCTGGTTTCCCTTCTGGGTTGCGGAGGTCAGATGGCAGTCGCTCTGTGTAAAAACCAGTACCCTCGTTCAATCCCCTAGATTAGGAAGCCGACCCCGTGAGATACGGGATAAGGCTAGGGAGATGATGAGTAGAGATAAGCTACCACCTACGAGTATTACATAAAGTATACGTATATTGACGACAACGGAAGTGTACTTCGAACGTAATAAAATGCAAATCAAGGAAGGATAAGTAAATAATAAATTGGTGACATGTTATATAATACCTACAGAGCATTCCTACAAAATATTTAAATTATAAAATAATTTTGAGTAGATGGTTTTTCAAATTTTACTATGACGCTATCAATTTAATATTTAAGGACTTTGCTAAACGTAGGAATCAAATAACTCGCGAGGACTTCAAACCCAGGGTTCCGGTGCCGCTTCTCAATCTAACTCATGCTCAGCTACTTGCAAGAAATTTACGAGTGTACTCGTAATCCCTTTTCACAAGTACGTTTTCAAATTTCATATGTACGTTTTTCCGGCGATTTTTCCGTGCTTCGGAAGGCACGTTAAGCCGTTGGTTCCGGTTAATATCGTTTAATACCGTAGATATTAGTCGTTAAGCCAATTTAAAGGCCAGTGCTAATTGGCGGCTTGAAAACTCTGACCTAAACTAGGATTGGGTTTGGTTTCCCGTCTGGGTTGCGGAGGTCAGATGGCAGTCGCTCTGTGTAAAACCCAGTACCCTCGTTTAATCACCTAGATTAGATAGCCGACCCCGATATACGGGATAAAGCTAGGGATATGATGATGATGACTCGTAATACCTTTTATTTATTATTTATTTTATTTTACAAAAAAGGTATTTACAGAATTATATGTTACATTCTCGCCAAACTGCGAAAGCAGTTTGTTGGCAAGGTAGCACTCGTTACTTAATGGCTAACAAATACCTATCTTATATTCTAGTATCTTATATAAAAAAAAAGAAAAAATAATATTATAAAAAGAGTTTAAAACTATGAAATATGGAGAATCATTAATGTGACACATTTATATATAATTATTTTGAAGAACAGTTTTAAGTTTTTTCTTTAGGGTTGTCTTCGACTTTATTTTATTCTGTCTTAAAAAGTCTAATTTATTAAACATACATACATACATAAAATCACGCCTTTATCCCTTACGGGGTAGGCAGAGCGTCAAACTCCTCGTAAAAGGCGCTTTCGCCACGTCTGACAAAAATTGAGGGCAATTTTAGATTGTAATGTGTATTGCTATAGTGACAGGTTGTCAGCCCATCGCCTAAATTACAATACACTGTAACCCTCGAGTCCATTTTGCTGACTTCTACAGCATGCCCGGGAGGAAGGGCAGCTGGAACATTCTATGTTTTTCTATCTCTCCCAGTCCAGCATGGAAGAATTAAATATTGTTGGTATAATGAATTTACATCAATGTGTGACAAATTTTGGTTTAAGTGTTTTTTCGCATTTTAAGCTTTCACTTACAGGTACATATTTTCCATGGATTTAAATTTTAGTGTTTCCTTATTATTCCACCTACTGAAAACAATTGGATCTGATAACAAAGACAGACTAAAAGGCCAATATCCGACTTTACAAGTGGCTTAGAGTTTCTTAGTCTGGCGACATTGCCTGACATTTCGCTCGGCATTATTAAATTAAACTTTACAAATCGCCTATTCCATCTGTCTACCACCATTAGGCCTTATCAACTGTACTACTGGTATAGGAGTGAAAGTCCAAGACTTCTAACAAGTACTTACTTATAAAGTGTAATGCACTATAGTCTTAACACTTGAAGTTTCTAGTGAAAGACAGAATAATATGTTCTTCTCTTAGCGACAAATGTTACTTTCAATGTTAAAAGGTCTACCGTCTCGTCTGTCGAGTGGGCATCGAGTCTAGTCTAGTCTAGTCTAGTCGATGAGCCCTGGTGTCAGAGTTTTTTTTTAAACCGCCTAGTAGCATAACTATCAGGCCTCTGACATGGTTTGAGTAACGACTTCTATCAAAGACAGCGATCGGGACCGACGGCTTTACGTGCCCTCCTAAGCACGAAATCTTTTTCTTTTTCGGACAATCAGGTGATTCAGCCTGCAATGTCCTAACCAAACTGGGGAAAAATTCACAGTGATAAATTCTCAAATATCAACTTTGTGTTTCCCCCCTGGGAATCGATCCCAGGACCTCCGGATCGGGAGTCTATAGCACTAGCCACTAGACCAAGTTATTAAAAGGTCTACCGATATGTCTAGACACCGATATGATATATCTAAATACGTTTTGTGTTTTCATTATAAGGTTCTTTACAAGAAAACGTTGTTTAGGATGACAAGAATTAAATTAAGTTGAATAGTTTATGAAATACGTCAAATCGTCTTATGAATTTCAGATTAGAAAACGTGAACATCTTCTTTGCAAAAAAATACAAAAATGCATGTGTATGATTGCTCTCGTTGGAATTGGAACTGTACATTTTATGAATGCAACAGAATAAAATCAGTTACACTCTTTGCACGATTGACCGACAAACTCGTGCACGCAAGACCGCAGTCACCAACAAAAACTCGAAAACATATCATCCACATACATACCGGATGTAAGGGACACCGTACCAGAAACTTATAGGGGATTCTCAGTTAACCAAACTGATAAATTTTCACCTGAAGATTCTTTCAGGATGTAAACAAGTTTGGCTTTTTCATATAAAATTGCCTGATTAAGATGGGCATTTTGTAATGTAAAAAAAATATATTTCCCTACAAGAATTCCCTGGTGAAACTCACTGCGCAACCCCTATCAGTTTTCGGTACGCTGTCCTTTACACGCGGTTTACTTACCTGTACATATACAACTCATTCACAAAACTCCTACGCTCCAATAAATGAAACAATAAAAAGGAAACTGGCACAAGACGATCTGCCACGAACAAGTCAGTACAATAGGCTACTACTTTCATCTATTTGTAACTTGTCATTATTTCAATAGAGCAGTTTGATGCTCCGATGAATGGGCAAAGAGGCAGAAAGACTGTTTTTCCACGTTCACGGCACGGCAACGGTTCGATGACGATATCGTCACGATACCGTGGCTCTGTTTTTGAGAGGCCGATGGTGTAGTAGATAGGGCCGATGCCTTTTGTACGGGAGGTCGTGGCCCACCACGTACCAATGAATTTCGTATGTACGTTTATTCAGCGTATTTTCCGTGCTTCGAAATGCATGTTAAGCTGATGGTCCCGGTTAATATCGTTTAATACCGTATATATTAGTCGTTAAGTCATGTCAGAGACCAGTGCTAAGCATTGGCGGCATGAAAAGTCTTGACCTTTTGTATTGTATTATTATAGAAGGGAAACCAGACTGCCGTCGCTCTGTAACCAGTACCCTCGTTCAATCACCTAGATTAGGTAACAGACCCCGAGAGATACGGGATGAGGCAACGGGAACACATGCAGTTCGGCAGGCCGGTGACGATACCGGTGGAAATCAATGCCGTTCCGTTGCCGCGACGGCCAGTGGAAATCCGGGTATTTTTTTTTCATTCATTATCATCTCTTTCACGATACCACGCCGTTGCCGTTGACATGCCGTCTAGTGGAAAAACACCCAAAGTCGAACTCGAAGACTTTCGTTTCGTGTGACGAATTCCCTCACTTTGTTCGCGTCTGGACGTGACAAGTGGAATAATATTTTTGCGAAGTATTCCCTTCTGAAGTAAGTTTGTTAGGAATACAAAAGGAGATATAAATAATGACAGTGGGGAACTTTTTGGGTTCTAATTCTGTGCTTTTATAATAAACTAGTAATATTATTACATAATACATACATGGGGTAGGCAGAGCGCAAACAACCCAAACAAAGGTCGTCGACAAAGTTTTGAGGGTTATTTAAGATAGAATTCTAGGTATATTGCTGTAGTGACACGTTGTCACACCGCCTAAATTACAATATACTGAAACCCTCGGATCCCTTTGCTGGATTTTACAGCATGCCCGTGAGGAAATGAGGCTGGCACATTCCATGTTTTTCTCTCGCTCTCAGACCAGCATGGAAGTAATTTCATAATCTAAGATTTTTTTATCAATTGATCGAGGTCAAATAAATGAGATAGGATGACGAAGAAATGATTATGGTTACCAATCAGAATCTATGACATAATAATAATACTCGTATGTCAATTCCAGAATATTATTCATCAAACTATAATCCTTTTACAGAATGTTAAAGACAAAATGTTTGAAGACATTTCAAGTTGGTCCCTACCACATCAACCTCCCCACGGCCATTACAGAATGTCTAGACAAATTATTTGAAGACAAATCTATTCAAGCAGGACTTTTACTGCAGTAAATAAGCGACATGACCCACTTTCTTTATTCTAGGGTTTTGAGCTTCACTGCGTATGTGCACTAGGTCATTTTAAGTATTTCTTGTCCAAAACTCATAGATTTTTATTTCTTGTGATTTTTTATGAGTCTTGGACTTAAAATACTTAAAATGACCTAGTGAAGTAATGTTGTGAAGTTCAGAACCCTAGAACAAAGAAGTGGTTTAGTATAAGAGCTTGTTTCTTATTTCCTGCAGTGTTTACTATAGACGTGAAACTGTTCCAGTGTTTCTGTGTGTAGCGCAAACACTTGGGCACTAAAAACAAGTCTTGCGCAGTTGGCTGCTCTCCGCGAGATTGGCCGCCATCACCGAAAATCGGTGGGAGGACTATTACTATAGACGTAACGCACCACACGAACAAAATCGTATATTTAGTGTAGTGAATAGGTGTTTTTTTCTTCATTATAGTGCAGCTTGTTCGCACCATAGAACAATAGCGTAAGTGCAAATTGCTGCAAACGGAAGCCCGGTGTAAATTTTGTCGGGTGAAAGCAATGGGAACATAGAAATCGTTTTGCGATAATACGAGTAGTGTCTTACTTCACTTGACTAACGCCGCCTTAGTCAGTTAAGGTGTTTGGTGAGATACTTGTGATAATATAACATACATACATACGTATAATCACGCCTTTATCCCTAACGGGGTAGGCAGGGCGTAAACGGAATATACAAAGGTCATTCCGCCACGTCTGACAAAGTTTGGAGGGTTATTTAAGATAGATTTGTAGGTATATTGCTGTAGTGACAGGTTGTCAGCCCATCGCCTGATTTACAATATACTGAAACCCTCCTCATCCCTTAGCTAGTATTTACAGCATGCCCAGGAGGAAATACAGCTGGCACATTCTATATTTTTCTTTCGCTCCCAGTCCAGCATGGAATTTAATAAAAATATAATAATGTTGTTATTAAAACACTTGTACTTATTTCACTATATATAATTTAATAATACCGGTTCGCTAACTTAAAGAATCGACACGGATTTTATACACATCATACACAACACATAAAACATTTTAAATAAACCGTTCATATTCAGCGAATGCAGTGCAACAATTATATAAAGTGAAACAAGTACAAGTGTTTTAATAACAACATGATGAATAATGGAGTTTCACCAAGTGTAAATTGTATAAAACGAGCGACCCGCCCCGGCTTCGCACGGAAATTATCAGTATTTCTCTACTATATTATGCATATAGTATACATATAAAAGAGGAAGCTCTTGAATCACTCTATCCATTAAAAGAAACAAAATCCGTTGCGTAGTTTCAAAGATTTATGCGTACATAGGGATATAGGGACAGAGAAAGCGACTTTGTTTTATACTATGTATTGTTATAATGTTTATCACTGTTAGAATTATCAGGAATTTAAATAATGTACTCTTCTTCTTGTTCTGTCGAGTGGGTATCGAGTCTACCGACCTAATGTTTCGTTTTCGAATAATGTTTTCAGTGTGAAAAGACGTTACTAAATATTAATTTCTGTTTGAAAATAATGGTTAAATAATCCCTTATAGCCGCGCTCGCTGATACGCCTCTGCATAGAGCTGACTGGCATATAAAATGTCTGTTTTTTACTGGATTTCAGCGCTTAGTTTACAATATTTCGTAGATGTGTGGGAAGGCAAGTGCCTTTGGGTGAGCTCGCTTCTTTTTCGCCAAGTTCTTGGTCACTCTCGACCCAGACTTTCGACTTTGACTCTTAGTCAAGAAGTTCAAACCTAAGGTAAATAAAAAAATATCCCTTATCTTCTTTTTTTAATTCGTATTCGCTATGGATATTTTTCTTTTATGCGTATGTAAAATAACCAACAAAACCGAAAATTCTGAGAAAGTGTATTGCATATTGTATCGAACCCAATCTATATTAGTGGGGCGTGAAATTTCTTACAATTTTAGTGAGAGCACGCGTTCAATAGCACTAATCATTTTTAACCTCACTTTAGGTGAAAGCACTTAACACATTTAGCTCTTTGTTCAAGCTTTGTTCTTATTCTTAGATTTTTCGATGTAGCTCAGTAGAGGGGCAGTACCGTAGAATATCTTTATAATTACAACCAAAATCCTGAATCATACTTTAACACAATATAAAAATCTTGAATCAAAAAAGGTGGCAAAAACAAAATAGACAAATCTGTATAAAGTGTCTCTCAAGTGGTTTGCATGCAAATTCGTTGTTGATTGATTTTTTATTCTATTAACTATTAAATGAAAGTTTTTTTTATGTTTATCATCACTTATACTGATTTCTGAGTCTACCTAGCAAATTACTCTTAAATTTTAGTATGAGGTCAAATCGTAATTTTAATTGATGTAACCTTCATAGTTAGAAACATTATTTAAGGAAAAAATACACTTTATGATTAACCATTAAAAAAATAAAATCTAAATTGTCTATTCTTTTTAAATCTCGAATATAGATACAACTTGGATTGGAATCGCATTTGCTATTAAAAACATTACAACTTCCTATCTCTTACAATCGTCATCACTATAAACGTATTTATTACCAAACAATAATTTTCAAAACTAAGACAGAATTATTAATAGGCCAATAAACTTATCCTGAAACAGGTTTTATGTAATTACCTGGTACTTATTCACTGATACGAACAGTTGAAGATTAAATGAGGATACTAGATGTAATTTATATAGCCAATCAGAGAGCTTCCTTTGAGATGGCAATGCAGATTATCTTGATTTAGATCTACAGTATACTTGGATGATATTCTAGTACTAGGAAAAAAATATGTTTCTGATTGTATGTTTAAAGGATACGAAAGGCGATCTTCTTCAACCGAAGATGAAAGATGTCATTGTCATTGTTTTAGACATTTATTTGAGTTCAATGTGGAATATTATGAATAGCAACTGATGCTTTTGCAAGCACTATACACATTTTTATTTTTGACACTTAATAATTGTCAAAGTAAAAAAAGATAATGAAAATATATTAGCCAACCAACCGCATCTATTTTCTCGTAATGTCAGTTATATTAAATTTTATTAAGCTTTTTCTATCTGCGAAAGACGTTAGTCATGGTTATGGTCACGGTATGTCAACACAAAAAGAACATTTTGTAATGTAATGTAATTTATGAATGATATAATAAATTGTCCTATACATTGACGATGTCTTCATTTCATGGCGCGAATAGAGAATGCCGAATAAAAAAAAACATCAAAAGAGACATTATATAAAGTGAAGGGCCCTGTGGGACGGAAGCATAAGTTGATAAATTTGATAATAAACAGTTACGACTCTGTACCTTATACGAGATAGGCACAGCATCAACAGCCTGGTTAAAAGTTTTCGCTACGGTGACAAATATTAGTAAGTCGTCAGCCTAAATTGAAATACACCGAAACTCTACTGGTTCAAGAGTATGTTCCTGGGAATAGAAGACGCTGGAATATTCTATGTTGTTTATTGCTCCCAGTCCAGCATTTATAAAATCGAAATAAAAAAGAACGTCAAAAGACACATTACATAAAGTGAAGGGCCCAATGGGACGGAAGCACAAATTGATCGAGTTGTAAAATAATAAATTATAATAAACTTGTCAGATTGGCGAGCAAAGGGCTTTCACTCGCCATATTTATTTAATGATCCAACAACAATTTATCGGGTATAATTTACTCGGAGGCGAAATAAGAAGAAATTATTTCGCTCGAGAGGAATAGTATACAATTTTCAGCTAATAGAAGTCATTTCTTAGAAGATATATATCTAGTCTTTGACAAATGTAATGCATATGCATTAATTAATTTAATCGATCATACTATTAATTGATATATTAATAATAATATTATTTATATCAGAATTTATATTGCTTCCATGCTGGACTGGGAGCGAGAGAAAAACATAGAATGTGCCAGCTGCATTTCCTCCCGGGCATGCTGTAAGAACCAGCTAAGGGATCTGAGAGTTTCAGTATATTGCAATTTAGGCGATGGGCTGACAACCTGTCACTACAGCGATATACGTACAAATCCATCTTGAATAACCCTCAAAACTTTGTCAGTCGTGGCGAAACGACCTTTGTTTAGGTCGCTTACGCTCTGCCTACCCCATTAGGGATAAAGGCGTGATTATATGTATGTATGTATATATTTATATCAGAAAGAGGTTCCATAATATTGTTAGTAGAATATTGTGATCGAATTTGTTTCATGAACGGTTAACTAGGAGTAAGAAACCTAGAATGTACAGACTACTTTTGTTTCTGCTGGAAAGGGACAGAAAGATTTATGACAATCTCTAAAAACAAAACAATATTTTATTGCCTGATCATTCGACTCTCTAGGTAATAATACTATTTATAGTATTTTAAATTCGAAATTCATTATTTTGAAAATGTGTGACTATTCTTTTTGAACCAACAAGTTCTCTCACTCAACCTCTCCGAAAACCTTTCACCCAAAGATGTTTTAAGTATTTACAATTAGGTATTCCATTAGCACCAAAAACACTGGTCATCTCTCAGAGAGACATGTTAAAATCAATATGACAGGTGGTTTTGACCCGAAAAAATGTACGTCGTCATTTTAGTCAAATCGAATCTTCAGCAATCTCAAACGCATTAATTTTTGTATCAAGTCGAAGTCTTTTAATATGTAAAGGTAATTATTGCCAGTCAGTTCGCGATTACGATTGGTGTAACACAATCGAAACGTCGGGCAACGGTATTTATCTCTTAATACCAATCCGTGCTTCGACCCCGTACAACAAAATAATGTTTACAAAGCGCGAAAGTCTTCAATAAATATTAAACGCGTTTTATATGTTGAAAAGATGATGTCCAATTTCAAAGCAATATACCATCAGCAGACTAATCGATTGATCTCTTGAGTAATGATCTCTGGCCACGTGCTATATTAAAATCAATAAGCTGCCGTTACTTACAGCTTAGCTATTATCGACGAATGCTGCGCGTGCGCTGCGCCATCACTGTTATTTGCTATCACGCCCTACAGACATTCAATCTTGGATTGTGGCTCTCAAACTACTTACATTGTATGTTTGGTTGACTCCAGCGCCTTATATTATCCAGTATCTATATAATGCTTTCGTGATAAAGAGCAAATTCTTTGTACGCATTTGGATACGTAAGAGTGCAATAGTGATGCAGTGATTATTGTCTCTCAACAGCTAAACTACCTTCTTACATCACCTTTTCATTGGCCCTTTAGGAATCACAAGGCCTACATCAATACTGTCATTCTAATTTCTCAATGTCGAAGCACATCTTTACACTACCTTCTTACATCACGAACTCTAAATCTTTGTCAACTAACGGAGTACTTTTTGACCCTTTAGGAACCACAGGGCTCTTTATTGCACTGTCATTCTTTTCTCTCAATATCTAAGTACATCTTTACACTACCCTTTTACATCACTAAATGTAACTCTTGTCGAATAACGGACCACTTTCATTGGCCCTTTAGGAACCACAGGGCTATACATTACACAGGATTTCTAAACGCTTGAGGTAAGATGGCGGGCACAATAACGGACATTACCGGCCGCTTGATTTCAAAACGGTGCGACTGCGCACAACAGTGACATAAAGACAAGCAAATTGCATCTAGATGGTACTATATTTATTGATTTTATGGACACACATACATACATACAATCACGGCTTTATCCCTAATGGGGTAGGCAGAGCGTAAATGACCTAAACAATGGTCGTTCCGCCACGTATGACAAAAATTTGAGGGTTATTTAATATAGATTTGTAGGTATATTACTGTAGTGACAGGTTATCAGCCCATCGCCTAAATTACAATATACTGTAACCCTCGGATCCCTAATTGAAATTGCATCAAGATGGTGCTTTATACATACATACATACATACATAAAATCACGCCTTTATCCCTTACGGGGTAGGCAGAGCGTTAAACGCCTCGTAAAAGGCGCTTTCGCCGCGTCTGACAAAAATTGAGGGCAATTTTAGATTGTAATGTGTATTGCTAATGTGTAGTGACAGGTTGTCAGCCCATCGCCTAAATTACAATACACTGTAACCCTCGAGTCCCTTTTGCTGTCTTCTACAGCATGCCCGGGAGGAAGGGCAGCTGGAACATTCTATGTTTTCCTATCTATAGGTATTGTATTTATTGATTGAATGTAGCTGAACCAATCTTCATTTGAAGTAATGGGATATAGTGAATTGGCTCACAGTATGGTGTACCTACTCGCATGTAAAGTGTGACTTTTTCGTTGTATCCTACGAATAAGTAAGTATTCGTATCCATAAGGTTGTATCTAAATAACAATTTTAATTGATCATGAAGTTTATATGAGACAACTTAGTAAACATACCTCAGTTAAACATCTATATATTGACAATCTACATTTCACATAATAAGAGATAGTAAACTCAACGGGCATCATAATTAACCTGATTTGTTAAATTTATTGTTTAGTAATTATATTTTAATGTTATATATTTTACAAGCGGAAAATATGTTCGACAAATAATTAAATGTAACGGTGTGTTAGTCATAAAATCAAGATGCAGACCAGGTTAGTAAGTTAATAACTTCCATCTATAGCGAGTTTAAAAAACATCCGTTTGTGATTAAAAAATCAGTTTACCGTTCGGAAGATAATACCACAATATTTTAATCATCATCTCCCTAGCCTTATCCCGTATCTCACGAGGTCAGCTACCTAATCTAGGGGATTGAACAAGGCTACTGGTTATTACACAGAGCGACTGCCATCTGACCTCCGCAACCCAGAAGGGAAACCAGACCCAATCCTAGATTAGGTCAGAGTTTTTCAAGCCGCCAATGCTTAGCATTGGCCTCTGTAATGGCTTAACGACTAATATCTATGGTATTAAACTATATTAACCGGGACCAACGGCTTAACGTGCCTTCCGAAGCACGGAAAAAGCGCCGAATAAACGTACATATGAAATTCGAAAACCGAAAAACACATTGGTACGATTACGATTGGTATTGGTGGGATTCGAACCATGACCTCCCGCTCAGGAGGCAGCGGCCCTATCCCCTACACCACCGGGCTCTACCAATACCACAATATTTTAATACATACTTAAATATAATCACACCTTTATCCCTAATAACCTAAACAAAGGTCGTTCCGCCACATCTGATAAGGTTTTGAGGGTTAATTAAGATAGATTTGTTGGTTATTGCTGTAGTAGGTTGTCAGCCTATCGCCTAAATTGCAATATACTGCAACCCTCGCATCCCTTAGCTGGTTTTTACAGCATGCTCGGAAAGAAATGCAGCTGGCACATTCTATGTTTTTCTCTCACTCCCAGTCCAACACGGAAGGGAATTGTACCTAGCATGAGTGCATTTAGTTATCTATTTATAGATATATTTTTTACTTACCCAAATTAAAATAGGCACCTATAATACCTTCCATAGTTTCACAAGACCTATAAAATAATATTAAAAACTAAGTATTTTTATCCATCAAAATGTCATTTATTTATTTAAACAATACAATTATCATTACAGTATGCACCAAGTCGATAAACGTAGTAGAGACAACATTAAAATTAAAAAAAGCAAACAAAAATATTTTTATAATTAACATACAGTTTTTCTTGAATTCCGCCACCGAACAATTCCAAATATCAATCGAACCAGAGACTTTATTTATACTTAGCATTGCCCTCGGAATAGGTGCATACTTAAGCAAGTTCGTTCGCGCCAGCGGAACTTGCAGGACCTTGTCTCAGACGCAACAGTGGGATTACTATACCGAGAGCCTCTAGTACCTGTGTATTGTTTATTTGTCCTCGAAGCACTTAAAAAAATAGGCACCTATAACACCTTCCATAGTTTCACAAGTCCTATAATACAATATTTAAAACTAAGTATTTTTATCCACCTAAATTAAAATGGGCACCTATTATACCTTCCATAGCTTCACAAGACCTATAATATCTCGGGCAATAATTCACGAGAAAGTCGGGAAGTGCGATGCACCGCCCACTCTGATTCGGTTCACTAACTGGACCAGTTTCTGAACGGCTCATTGTCTTAGCCGATTTCTCTGCACTTCGTCATTTTGTTGACGCTTCAAGCCGCCATTCTACGTAGACGATCTTTTGATTGCGGGGAGGTAATATGTTTTTCACGATGTTGTTTGTATTATGTTTAATTATCAGTTTAGTTACATTAAATCAATCGAATATGAAATCATGAAAAATTATAGTGATAGTGAAGATTATAGTGGGAAACTTAATAAAGGAAATCCAAATTCATTAATATATACAATATTGAATAGACAAATACCTACATACTTACTAGTAACAGTAAGAGTATACGCTCCCAACCAATAATAATAATACGTTCTTGCCATTCTAATAGCGAGGTTAAATATACAACCCAACTTAGCTTGTTAACCTCAGAAACCTTATAATCCTGTTCCCATCCCAAAGAAAGTGTCACTCATTACTGGAGCACAGAAAAGGAGAGTGCTATCAGAATTCAATACAAAAACACACGACCGCATACATAATGTATGATCTAGAAAAGGAAATCCGCCAATTAACTGGTGAGAAACTACTTCGTGTTTTACCAGAAGTCAATAAAGAACTGTAACATCAGAAGGTGGTCTCGGACCTATACTACCGTTAGCTGAACTAAATGTACTAAGTCGGAACGACCCAGTTGCTGTGGTTTTACATATGAATGGGTCCGAGGATAGTATAGAGGCGAACAATCGGATGCACGCGTCGTCAATGGAGAGAAAGGCACTGATTTTGTTGTTGAATGCGGAGGTATTTGGGAAAACGACGGCGTACATGACATACCTACACATAACGATAAACGTTCGGACAAAAAGACATTCATAAAGATTTTGAATGCATTCCGTTTTCAAGATGTTGCCGTCACAGAATAAAGTCATCCCAACCTGGGAAAGCCTCAAGATTCGATTCTATAACTATACAAGACGAATCGACTAACTAGAAGTAAGTATATCTAAATACAAGAGGCGTGACAAAAGCATTTGAAAGCAATACATATTGGTCTTGCTAAGACACCGAAGGCAATAAATATTAAATTTGCATAGCATCTATAAATCTTGTTTATGCTTACGAAGACCACTTTGAATATATGCAATGACATGCATGTCTAATAAAACAAAATCAAGCATTATAGAAAAGTATTTTATAAGCTTTAATAAATATAGAAGAAGTTAAATTTAAGAATATCGTGACATAATAAAAAATATTGTCGAGTTTGAATTACTATTGGTACTTTACTGCTACTGAAATCACCTACAAATATCTGTATTTGAATTACATACATCTGTTTTTCATTTTTATCTAACGATGTATTCGCTAACCAACAAATCCAAATTACGCGATACTTGTTTACAAACTTAGAATTCCAAACAGGATTTCTTAAGCAAATTGCTTGTTTGGAAAAGTGTCTCGTGCCGACAGGTAGCCTTGTATCCGACAACACGCCGAGTTTGTCCAAAAATCTCTACAAACATTGCGTAAGACATTTCTAAGTGTACAAAAAACTAGCCGCGTCTAGCTGCGCCCGCGTCGCATCGCCGCACAAGTGAGAGGCTGTCAACCTTGCAGCTCACTTCCTACAAAGTATCTATCATTATTCTGTTCTGATTCAGATTAGAGCTCAGATTTATTATAAAGTTTAACATGTTGTTTTATTATAGCTCGAACCCACAATTTGATCTAAGCATGTGACCTTTGCTTTGATTAATCGCGTGAGGGAATTCGTGTTGTGTTTTGCTCTCACTGCAGTGGTTCTTGTCAGACTAAGAATTATCACGTCCGTCTATGAATGGTAATCATGACTAGGCTTTATTAATAGTTTCAGTCTCTATTGATCAATATTTTACTGCTTGTATCTTACTTTTAGTTAAAGTTCTGATAGGTACGTCCTACTAATTTTGATATCCGATTTTAATGAAATTTTGCAAATGGAAACCAACATGTTTTGCATGTTGTACAATTTAAAAGAAAATCATATTTTGAAACAGCAAAATAAAGTTTGTAATGATTTGCTAATTGTAATGTACTTCTGCCCAGAAGTTAAGACAAAACAATTTGCTAACCGCAAAAAGAGTTAGTATCGTTTTTCAAATTCTATTGAAAAATTACAAAGATAAAGCTGTAGATTGATTCATACCACTATCTATAAATATCACAGTATCGTGAAAAGTTGTCTCAATATCATGACGAGATTCTTGTATCGTTATAGCGTCACGTTGGTCACGTACTAGCTCTCCTTCGAGATAGATAGTGTGATCGGGTTCTCTTACAAGTTATACATTCCTAGTAGATGCGGAACACAGAAAATGGATATGTAAATTAATTTTCTGCATAACTTTGTAACTTGCAATAAAACGCGGAGTTGTTACATCAACGACCGCAAATTATAATGAAACAGTGTCGTAAATTAATAAATTAAATTCTTAATTTGCTCACTTTATTTTGTTGTCGTCAATGTCGTCATATTTTACTTAATTAGCGTTTTGTAATATAAAGGAAATAATAGATATGATAGTACAGTTCCAGTAACTGGTGGTTTGAATTAATTGATTTTGTTCTTTCAGTTATAAAAAAAAACCTATTAAGTACTTTTTTCTTCAATAAAGAAAATAAATCAATTTCTTAAGATACCTGTAATGCTTTTTACTATTTTAATTTATGCGTTCTTAAAAATGTACGTTAACAAACGTTACATCATCTAAATAATTGTTTTCACGGTCAATTTAGTACAAACAATCATACACAGTTATGAACACCATATTTTTTATAGTTATGCAAATATTCATATAATTACATGAGCATCACGTGTAAATTAAGTTATTAAGATGTAGAGATTGCATATGCCATTTGATACTACATAAAAAATATAACTTTATGTATTTGCTTAGACTTTAGTAAGGTCAGCATGTTTTCTTTCCGGTTCTTTGTTCAGCTTTTTTTTCTGACTGTAAGATTATATTAATCCATGTTAATATTACATTATGATGATGGATTATTTCTTAAGAGATAAATCTAACGATAAATGAACAGGCTAAGAGCAAACTTTAACGATGATAGAATTATTTCTGCTTTATGGTAAGCACATTATCAGACTATGTCTGGTTGCCTCTTGCTCAATATGTAGAAAACTAAGTACATATTTCATTGAGTAAATTCACCTATGCTAACTACTGTTATTACCATATTTACATTATGCACTAAAATTAACACTTTAGCTAACAGTTTTACTATTAATTAAAAAATATATATAATAAACTTTGTTTAATTTAATTTAATTCTTTATTGTTTTAAATTTTTTACATAAAAGTAAACTTAAAAAATAAAACAATAGGCGAGCTTATCTCTATAAGAGATCTCTTCCAGCCAACCTAATAAGGATGAAAGAAGGGAAAATCACGGGAACAGATATAATAAACGTAATAACGTTTGTTCCAAGACACCTACGAGTAACTATCACAAAATAAGTATTTTGTTCCACTTGGCCTAGTGCCTAAGTAATATTTTGCTAGGTACAAACTATTCAAGCTTACTACATTATTTCTTGGTACTGACCACGAAGATTATCCCGACGCGACGGTTTTATGAAATCACATTATTCTACTTTAGCGCATCCGTAAAGTCCAACCGAAAGTGTATCCAGCCAGTAACATGCCAGCATTATTTGACAAGGAATATGAACCTTTTTACGAAGTGATAAGGTGTATAATTAATAGGTAGTTCAAGTGACACAGTGGCCAGGTTCTGTCGGACAACAATTAGTGGTAATTGCGATTATAGAATTTTATGCGTACGCGCAAATAGGGAGGGTGGTACGTCCACAAGACGTCACGGTAACAGCATGATAACGATATCGTGACGATACAGTGGCTCTGTTTTTCCACCAGAACGGTAATATCAACGACTACGATATGTTGTACCTAGATCCACTCTGAGCACACACACGTGCATTTTATGTACCTACGTATATGAAACACATGAAGTTTGGCAGGCCGGCGAAGATACCAGTGGGAATGAAACCCGTTGCCGTGTGCCATATAATTTAATTGATTTTATTAATTATCTCTTCCATAATACCGTCTACGATGCCGTGTCGTTGTCGTGCCGTCTAGTGAAAAACAGTCTATGGGTTGGGAAGTGTGCCGGATTCGTTCCAGAGTGTATGATCACAAAGCACTTGTGATTCGCTATGGCTACTTTATAAAGTACACGGTCTATAAAATAATGAGTGTCATGATTAAATTTGTTGTTGCCTACTAAGCAAATACATCTCGACATTTTCTCTTAGAAAATAATGTTAAAGCCTGAGGCGATTTAGCCTGCTTTTTCGTAACGAAACTGAGAACAAAAAAAAAATATCAAAGTAAGAATCGATTCCATGACCTGCGGATGGAGAGGCCTTTCGATACATTTTACGGTACATACTCGCACAAGTAAAGTTTGTAAAAGTAGACAGTTAATTTATGCAAACGAAATCTTCAGTGAAATATATATTAATAAAAATACAAATGGTACTTTGGAAGAGCCCATACAATTTTCTTTCTCTGCGTGATAGCTCAGAAATGGAACAATCACAAACCAAAATCATAATCAAAAGTGATTGCCCTTTCACCTCTAAGTATTACCTTTCTGAGTTACTACTATTACACAATCGTTTTCACTGGTAAAAGAACTCCCACATTAAATAATAAAAGCAAAGTTAAATAATCTAGAATAAAGAGACACGACACGATGACGTCACAACTCGTGCGCATTTAAAAAAACGCGTCGTGGGAAAAATGGAAAACAAAAGCTTGGGAAAGGAAGATGAAAGTGCGAATCTTGTTTTTATTTATTTATTTTAAGTCAGGTGTTTATTAACTACTTTACTTACTCACTCTACTTTACTACTATTCTTCCATGCTGGACTGGGAGAGATAGAAAAACATAGAATGTTCCAGCTGCCCTTCCTCCCAGGCATGCTGTTAAAGTCAGCAAAAGGGACTCGAGGGTTACATAGTATTGTAATTTAGGCGATGGGCTGACAACCTGTCACTAAAGCGATACATATTACAATCTAAAATAGTCCCCTTAATTTTTGTCAGACGTGGCGAAAGCGCCTTTTACGAAGCGTTAAACGCTCTCCCTACCCCGTAAGGGATAAAGGCGTGATTTATGTATGTTTACTTACAGAATAGCATCGCCCCATATTATTTCCGCAGATGTCGAAATATACTGGAAGAAGGCAATATTATGTCTATGTAAAGGTAGCAGTTAGATCTTTACTCGCCAATTCACTTGCCAAGCTTGTCGAGTATGGCAAAAACCCCTTGATCGGGAAAGGCCCATATAGTATAACATTAGATGAATTTTCTCTGGCTGATGTGATCATTAGTAGGTATGTACATGAGTAATGATAAAAACTTACTAAAAATAGGTCCTACTAACCCACAATATATGAAGCACCCACGTCGCGAACCTAAACTTCCCAGACCACAATGGCACTCGTAACACCTGACAATCGTCACGAGAACGAAAGCTGCGCGCGCGCACTCAGCCAAATTAAATCATTTATTTCATAATTTGACGCAATTAATATAGCACTTTTACCACAAATTATAACACTTTTACCACAGATTACAAAACACTTTTACAAAGACGTGGGAGAAGATTAGTTTGATAAGAATTAGTTAACATTTGTCTTGTAGGCGTTATTAAACGGAGATTAGTCAAAAGTGAAATTTACACCTTGCAGTGTAAATGATTTGGGTGATTATGCATTTGAAGAAAGTGTTAGATGGAGATGAAGCTTTTGAATATTAGAGTTACCTAATGAGAATGGACTCGATTATAGGTACCCCCGGCTAAAACTAAAATTAAAATCTATCTGTCACTTTTAAAATAATAAAATTGAAAAAGGACAGGCGTTTATACGCATTTGCATGTTTCCTTAATATTTCTGTAAATTTTATCCGCCATATCATATGACGGTGGATAAACATGACAGATAACGCATAAAACCACCGACTATAAGTAAAAACCCGGAGAAAATAGATCTCCTGTCTATTTCCAATGTTTTTATTCTGTGAGTGACAGATAGATTTTAATTTTAGGTTCAGCCGGTTAAATCTAGAATCAAGCCCAATGATTGAAGAATATATTATTTTTTAATATATGGAAGTCGTCAAAGATTAATTCACTAAGGTTAGTAACAATAAATCACCAAAAGAATGTAAATGTGTTGATTGATATGAAACTTCACAATTAGGATGCAAAGACTGAGAAAATGTCGATGATAATGATGAAACTCTAACAGACATACATACATATAATCACGCCTTTATCCCTAATGGGGTCGGCAGAGCGTAAAAGACCTAAACAAAGGTCGTCCCGCCACGTCTGACAAAGTTTCGAGGGTTATTTAAGATAGAATTCTAGGCATATTGCTGTTGTGACAGGTTGTCAGCCCATCGCCCAAATCACAATATACCGAAACCCTCGGATCCCTTAGCTGGATTTTACAGCATGCCTGGGAGAAAATGCAGCTGGCACATTCTATGTTTTTCTCTCGCTCCCAGATCAGCATGGAAGTAAAACTAAAACTGAAGAACCTATTATTCTAAATTAGAAATCTTACATTGTCATTTCCAATTTTATGACTGTCTCCCATACCTGAAACAACCAACAGAATATTAAATATTAGGACATCATCTCCCTAGCCTTATCCCGTATCTCACGGGGTCGGCTGCCTATTCTAGGGGATTGCACGAGGGTACTGGTTTTTACACAGAGCGACTGTCATCTGACCTCCGCAACCCAGAAGGGAAACCAAACCCAATCCTAGATTAGGTCAGAGTTTTCAAACCGCCAATGCTTAGCACTGGCCTCTGAAATGGCTTAACGACTAATATCTACGGTATTAAACGATATTAACCGGGACCAACGGCTTAACGTGCCTTCCGAAGCACAGAAAAAGCGCCGAATAAACGTACATATGAAATTCGAAAACCGAAAAACACATTGGTACGTGGTGGGATTCTAACCACGACCTCCCGCTCAGAAGGCAGCGGCCCTATCCACTACACCATCGGGCTCTTATAAAATTAAATATTAGGCCATCGTATAATCTAAGAATTTATCAGTCAATTGTCAAACTTATTTAAAGTAGTCGTGACGGGAAAGCTTGTATATAATTAATTCTATTAACTAATAATAGACTATATACAAAAGACAATTGCTACAATCGAAATTGTAATAACAATTAACAACGACAAGGTTTTAATTAACGGCTATAGACACATTAATAAATATAATGCAACTTGTTACAAATTGTAAGTTGCAATTGACACAATAGTTAATGGAACAGTCGAAATCATTTCATGTTTAATACTCGCTGGTCTTGTAGCGAGATTATTACTATTACAACGGATTATTAGATAAGAATTAAGGACATAGATTTACTGAATATTTTCGATTAATAACTGTAACATTTTTCTAGTCTTGTACAACAACATATTAGTAAGTTAAATTTTATTTATATTATAATGCAACTATACATTTTAGATTTTAGAAGTTTTCGGTAAAGTAATAGGTATTAAATTGTTTTCAAATTACATTAAAATCCTCGTATTATGTGAAGAACAATTTTAAAACTATTCGAATCCTTGTTTTTAAAAAAGTACAAGGAACCTAATCAAACACTGTACCTTAATGACATCAAATCAGAACAATTGACAATTAAACATGGTCGTGTAACATATACTTTCGCTCGTGACAAGTGACATTGACAAAAAACGTATTGTCATTCGTGACTCGTTTGGTCTTGATACGGAAACATTAAATCGGAATCGAGAAACGAAATGTATCGAGTGTAGAGGCTATTTGGAAGCATGCATTTAGATTTTTTTTTATTTTGTACTTGCTTATGTTATACCTAAAATTATATTGTGCGTAAAGTTATAGCTTATAATACATAAGCATAGTGCTAGTTCTATATAAGCGAGAACATAGGAAAAATATACTGTTAATTTCTTTCATTTGAATTTGATAAGAAGTTGAACAAATATTGCGAAATAAAATTTAATATTCTGAACATAATGGTTTGAGCTAATAAAAACTTAAATGTCCAAATACAAAACGTTCAAATTGTGCAATCAATTAAATTCAACCCTGAAAATCACAAACATGCGGAATGTTATTGTAACACGATAGAAAATTTTAATTACCGTCTCAGTTTCGTCACAAATTTTCGAGAATCCGTTTAATGCTCTTTTGTCCGAATTAGACGAATTGATAATTGCATTCAAATTGGCTAGTCTAATGGGTTGCCCGCAGTTAAACAGGCAAATTTATTTATGAGCAATTGCCTCTTAAATATACTAACGATTGTACATTGTTATGTCAAAGTCATTATAACTGGGATATTATAATTGTTATTACTGTTTAATTGACAGCACGGAAATAAGTTAATAGAAGTGACATGTAAGACGACGCTACTGATCCACATTTGTCACTTTCCAACCACTGACAGAATGCGCACTCTGTCCTTTTCTTGCATCTCAAGAATTGTAGGCGCGATTTTTTATTTTTTAAATAAATCATCTTATTGCGTAAACTTTCAAAAAACTACATCTAGGGTACCTTCATTATGTCGATATAGATATGCATGCATTAATAATATTGATTTATTGACAAACATACAAAACAGATACTAATAAATAAAATACTAATATTTTTTTTTAAATTCTACGTCTAAGGTCCAATAGGTAAAGTTTAAAGTAAAATATACAATTTAAATCAATGCTGGAAATAGTTGTGGTGAGGAAGACTGGTCATCTAAAAAAACACCATTTCCCTATACCTCTCGCCTTAATTAAACATATTTTTATTTCAATGAAAATAGTAGTATTGAATTCGTACAAATAATAATCCAAGTAAAATATAGGTGAAGGTTCAATAGTTAGTAATGCATGTAAATGATTAAATATCTGAAACTTTTAAAACACTCTGACATTAAGGTTCATCAGAGTTGCATGTGAACCAACGAGAACGTCAAAATTTGAATTGGATTTTACGAAAGCTTTCACATAAATTGCTAGTTGCTTATCAGAACCATACAACACGGAAACATGGCTCTAAGCCCCAATAACCAGCTTACGACTGACATTTGACACGACTCCAGTTATACTTATCTAAATCACCCAAGTCCAGTTACAGAGATCGACATTTGCTTACCCTATAAGGGAAGCCGGACAATTTCAGCACCCGTACGCCCTTAAAGGCATTGTTAGGCAACATTACCTTGGTGTAGATAAATATCTCATACACTTGGAGGAAATTAAAACCTATCTAAGGTGTGATGACCATGTTTTTGTTATGACCTCTGAGGTAAAGCTATAGAAATCCATTAAAAAAAAATATATGAGGTTGAAGTACCTTCATATTCATTCAATCTTTAGTAAATAATAAAATGTTCCAATTAATTTTCTTCCCTCGCATTCTGTAAAATTTGTAAAGAGACACGGAACTTTTGAAGCATTTCACATAATTAACCATAGTTTTATTTATTATCTACAACATTTATGACAACAGCTTTCGGCTTACGGAATAAAACACTGGAATAAAGACAATAATATATAATTATTTCACCCCTAGAATTTTGCTTTTCGGTGTTGCCTACTTTGAACTACATTATTATGTATTTATGATCGGCATGAGCAAAGGATAAGCCAGCCGAAGGATTCCAATAAACATAAACGTTGTCGCTCGACAAATGTTACACCTATTAGAAGTAAGTACAAAATTGGTAACCCAGATGTTTCGGCATAAGCAAATGATAACTTTGCACGTGTATCCTCGAAAGGCCCGACTGGTATGCGCGCGCGCAAATGCCATGCTCTACTCCGCCTGCAACGATATTTGAAATGTCAGAATCGTGATTTTTGCTAAGAAATGTTTCGCAAACGCTTCTGCGTTCTAAGAAACTTGGTCGTATACATTCTTTGGGAGTATGCCTATCTGGAATTATGTCAAATTCTTAATGTTTATCGACAGTTGCAATTTTTTAATGATCATTATCATCGTGTGCCATCTTCAAATTGTTTTTTTACGATCAATTGGTAGAAGTATGAACGATTTTTAAATCTTTGATATTTTTTTGTGACTAATGGTGTCGTCATAAAATCGTTTTAAACGCTAAGTACGTACTACTTCAATAACTTTGATAATTATGTTCCAATGGACCGTTCAATCCGACAAGCCTGTAGTAATGATTAAGGGACAAATGGTTTATGAGTGCAATTTAAATGTAAGCCAATTCCTATTAAGTAGCCTTGACCACCAAAGGAGAAATTTACATAAAATAACAACAAAAGATGAGAAATAACATAATGACGTTTGGTCACTACCTAGCAATGTAATTATGACAGAGAAAGGCACTTTATGATAGCAATTCTATTAAACTATGCCAATGTTAAATGCAAATATCCTCTTAAGCTAGTTCTAGTACGTTGGACATCTTTAGTGGAGCGCAAAGACTGGAAGAATCCCGACTATCTTAATGCTCTTATAATGGTAGCATTATGTTATGAAGCGGAGAAAGCTAAGGTCGTTTAATCGGACTCAACGTTGCAGCCGTGCAGAGCGACTGCACTCGGAATAACTGGTATTGAAATTGCAATAAATTAGACTTACAGGATTGTTATGGTTCCATTGTATCTAAACTATAAAAATATATTGCATTCATAATTATTGAATTACAATACATAGTAAGCAAAGAACGGTATACATATACAGGGTGTAAGGGACAGCGTCCCGCAAACTGGGGTTGCTCAGTCAACGAAACTGAACAACTATCGGCATATTTTTCTTTTCAGGAGGTAAAAAAAAAACATACGAATTGTCTGATCGAAGTTGTCATTTTGTATGGGAAGGTCCATTATTTTTTTCATCTCCTAAAAGAATTTCCTGGTGAAAGTTCTTCAGTTTCGTTGACTGAGCAACCCCAATTTGCGGGACGCTGTCCCTTACACCCGGTATAATCGATTACCATGTGTATAAAAGTAACATGGCTGAAATCCTATCAACAAAAATTGCTCATCGAAAAAATTTGGAGTAGGCTAAACACAAAAATTACCAAACGCGCCATGAAAGAACACGATTGAAAGATAAATCTGAAATGGTAGGGGAAATAGAATTCGATGAAAGAGACAATGCAATCTTCAATTTGATGCCACTAAAGCAGTTTCATGGTCCAAAAACGAAACCAATTGAAGTTGATCTACTTCATGAGATAAATGTTTTCAGATAAAAGGCCTTCGAGATCAGCTAGGTTATGATTGACCAGATCAAATAGAGCTCTTTTCATGAACACTGTTCTTAAAATCGGAGGTCTAAATATGTGGTCGATTTTAGCCAGAATATTTAGATTGAGGAATTTGTGTTGGTCACGCCTGACCTCGTGTTGCGGAAGAAAGGGTCCAATTACTTCTTTTGTTTTATTGCAGCAGATCAATAGTCGGACACGATTTTTTTGCTGAATCTGTCGTATCAACTTTTTGCATGACAGGTACTTACGTATTTAGAGGTTAACATCAAAGGAGTTTGACGCAAGTGTCCAGTTCACACGTCATACTTACATTCATGTAACTGATGGTATTTTCAAATACTAAATTATTACCATTGTTTGTTTCGTTAATTTAAATTCAATTTCTTTCATTTCATTTCATTTTCATCTTTTTTCATCATTTCATCTTTCATTCATTCTGCTCCTTTTTTGTTGATATGGATTTATATGATGTCAATATTTTATGTAACAAGCTCCTAAATTTAAAATTTTATCGTTTAGACTGTAATATTCAAAATCATGATCATCATCTACTTAGCCTTATCTCGTATCTCAGTTGGCTACCTAATCTAAGTTTTTGAACGAGAGACTGTTTTTTTTTACTGTAATCTTCAAAATAATATAGAAAAAGATATTTGTCTTTACTTTAGTCGCTTACTTCACTTGTCCTACAGCACTGTACTTTGCAAAAAAGTACAAAGATCTCCAGAAATGTCTAAATTAATACGAAATGCTCACTTTGAGAGTAAACTAACAATGAATCAGAAAAACCTGCAAAAACTTTTAGCTTGTTCAAACATGTATTTTATTATTATTTCATTATTTCGCACTAAGGTTCCGTTCAGACGGCTACAAACAGAGTGTTTAGCGATGGCTCTTAAATGAGATAGTCACGAGATATCTTGTAATGAACACCACTATTATACAGGGTGTAAGACACAACTTCTTACAAACTGATAACGGTTTATCAGGGAACGAAACTAAAAAACTATCACATACATACATACATAAATTCACGCCTCTATCCCTTACGGGGTAGGCAGAGCGTTGAACGCCTCGTAAAAGGCGCTTTCGCCACGTCTGACAAAAATTGAGGGCAATTTTAGATTATGTGTATTGCTAATGTGTAGTGACAGGTTGTCAGCCCATCGCCTAAATTACAATACACTTTAACCCTCGAGTCCCTTCTGCTGTCTTCTACAGCATGCCCGGGAGGAAGGGCAGCTGGAACATTCTATGTTTTTCTATCTCTCCAGTCCAGCATGGAAGTGACAACTATCACATAGTTCCTTTTTAATTGAAAGTGACAGGACCAAACTAAAATAAGGTAAGTTCTGTTTACAATAGAGTGGGCATTATTGTATGACCGTGATAATTTTATATGAGGAAGGCAATCTTTGTCTCATACGTGCATACATACATAAAATGACGCCTTTATCCCTAATGGGGTAGGCAGAGCGAAAACAACCTTAACAAAGGTCGTTCCGCCACGTTTGACAAGTTATGAGGGTTATTTTATTACAAAAGATTATGATGTACGTATATTGCTATAGTGACAGGTTGTCAGCCCATCGCCTAAATTGCAATATACTGAAACCCTCGGATCCCTTAGCTGGTTTTTACAGCATGCCCGGGAGGAAATGCAGCTAGCACATTCTATGTTTTTCTCTCGCTCCCAGTCCAGCATGGAAGTACTTTGTCTCACTTTCTGAAAATGTTTTTCTATTTCGTTGACTGTGCAACCCCCATTAGTTTGTGAGAAGCTGTCATTTACACCCGGTATTGGACCGGTTTAAGACTATAGTCTGTTCTTAAAGAACAATATAGCCTTTTGTTTTCGTTGAGATTGCGCCACGTCATTATGATTAGAATCATTGCGGTTGATGTCTTAATGCATAAAGCTTGATAGGCCCAATTTATTTAACTAAAGGTTTATCATTGGTTTATTTATCTCTAAGCTTTCATGCTGGACTGGGAGTGACAAAATAACGTAGAATGTGCCAGCTGCATCTCCTCCCGGGCATGCTGTAAAAACCAGCTAAGGGATTCGAGGGTATATTGTAATTTAGGCGATGGGCTGACAACCTGTCACTACAGCAATATCCAGTTCTATCTTAAACAACCCTCAAAAATTGTCAGACGTGGCGGAACGACCTTTGTTTGGGTTGTTCACGCTCTGCCTACCCCATTAGGGATACATGCGTGATAGAATGTATGTATGTATGTTATTTATCTCTGCTTCATCTAAAAATTACAACATTCACATTAACATTACTTTTAGTCTATCAATTACATGCATTTAAAATAATATTACGTAAGAATTTGTAGTATTGTATGTATATTCTGTTTCCTTATGTATTGTGAATTGTGATCATATATTGTTTTTCTCATCAACACCATCTTTGTACCGTAAATATTTCTTTTTTCCGACCATTGAGTATAATTAAATTTATTTCCTAAATTAAAGGTCGTTGTCAAAACACGAGGTTACAACCGTAATAATTTGTGTTCGAATCATTTACCATGAAATTCTGGTAAATTATTTCCTGAGTCACTTCCTTGCTGGACTGGGAGCGATAGAAAAACATAGAAGATGCCAGCTGCTTCGCCTCCTAAGCATGCTGTAAAAACCAGCAAAGGGATTCAAAGGTTTCAGAGTGTTGTAATTTTGGCGATGGACATACAAGCTATCGCTACAGCAATAAAAATAGCCCGATTGTGTAGCGGATAGGGCCGCTGCCTAATGAGTACGTTTATTCGGCGCTTTTCCGTGCTTCGGAAGGCACGTTAAGCCGTTGGTCCCGATTAATATGGTTTAACACCGTAGATATTAGTCGTTAAGCCATATCAGAGGCCAGTGCTAACTTCCATGCTGGACTGGGAGAGATAGAAAAACATAGCATGTTCCAGCTGCCCTTCCTCCCGGGCATGCTGTAGAAGTCAGCAAAAGGGACTCGAGGGTTACAGTGTATTGTAATTTAGGCGATGGGCTGACAACCTGTCACTATAGCAATACACTTTTCAATCTAAAATTGCCCTCAATTTTTTTTTTGTCAGACGTGGCGAAAGCGCCTTTTACGAGGCGATTATCGCTCTGCCTACCCCGTAAGGGATAAAGGCGTGATTTTATGTATGTATGTATGTATGTGCTAAGCATTGGCGGCTTGAAAACTCTGACCTAATCTAGGATTGGGTCTAGTTTCCCTTCTAGGTTGCGGAGATCAGATGCCAGTCGCGCTGTGTAAAAACCAGTACCCTCGTTCAATCCCCTAGATTAGGTAGCCGACACCGTGAGATACGGGTTAAGGCTAAGGATATGGTGGATATGATGCTACAGCAATAAAAAAATCTGACGAGGCAACCGATCTTTTAGTCTACCGATTAGTCTAGATCGTTGACACATACCTGTTACAGATAAATGCGTGATTGTATGTATGTTTGTAAAACATTTAATGTTCAAAGGTGTTTTTTGAAACCCTTAGGTAAAGATAACCCGTTTTCTCCCAACGGTATCAGTTTTCTTTCTGTTTATTTATTAACGGTACGGCCCTGAATCCTACCACCAAAATTAGCATTTATTTGCTCAGAAATAAAATAAGTACCGATTTCGTTACCGTAACGTCCCAAAACGAAGATTGAGGAGTCACGAATTTGTTCTTTATTTTGTCAATGGCCTTGGCACTTTTACTGGGCATGGTATCATTACAATGAAAGGTTATACGGGTAATTTGAAAAAGAAGACATTTGTCTTCGCAAATTGCTAGTAATAAATCTAGGTCTACTAATTCCAAAATGTAAACTTAGGTATTTTATGAACCATTTTCAGATTTAGTAAAATCTTCCACTACGTGAAGACGATCTTCACATACTCAATAGTGACGAAAATCATTTAGAAGAGTTTAATTATAATACTCAAATGTGATGTGATGAATAGTGTGATTCAAGCTACACCCAAATTCAATCGATCGGTGGTTGTAATCTGCCTATTCTATAAAAAAATACAATATACCATTTGTTTATGTACCTATATAACATTCCATTTGTTTCATAAAAAAGGGACTCGAGGGTTACAGTGTATTGTAATTTAGGCGATGGGCTGACAACCTGTCACTATGGCAATACACATTACAATCTAAAATTACCCTCAATTATTGTCAGACGCGGCGAAAGCGCCTTTTACGAGGCGTTTAACGCTCTGCCTACCCCGTAAGGGATAAAGGCGTCATTTTATGTATGTATGTTTCATAATTATCAATTGCAACTTTAGTAAAACATTTCTTCTTTAGTTATACCACTCAACCAAACTCAGATAATATCGAAAATCGCCAATTCGTGTTTCGCAAAAATTATCGAAAAGATTTACAGCTTAATAACTCTACTTCGAAAGGAATCAATTTGGTGCAGATAAATCAAGTTACTCGGTTATTAGAGTTTCGTATTATTCTTGAAACGAAAGTTGATTTGCATAAGGCATCTGTTAGACAACGTCAGGATTTGGTAGGACTTTAAATTTTAGGTGTAGATTTTGATGATTATTTTTATTATTCTCAGTTTAGTTACGTCGATGCATCATCGATCTGAGCTTATTATATTTTTAGTAAAAAAGTTTTACCACGTAAAAACTTTATCTGCTTTTAGATCCTTTTATATCTTGACATGTTCTTCTAAATATAATTTGTAAATCTTCTCATGCAACTAAATGAACTCTACTTAAAAGACTTCTACATGTTTTGATATTTCTATTTCTTATCGCTATCATTTTTATAGGGAAAAAGCACACATTTTAATTTTTCAATTAAAATTAAAATGTAATTACACAGTAAACAGTATTAAACTGTATTAAACAGTAGATACTGTTCGTCTTAATTGAAAAGAACACGACAACGACAATTTAGAATGTATAAGAACGTCAAAATGCCAATCGCAAACATCAGCGACAAGAATGTCAATCACAACAACAAACAATCAACTAAGCTGATTTAGAATTTGCTTGTGGAGTTGTGATCCTGATCGTATCAATCACACTTATCACTTTCACTGTCTTTCAACAGTGTATGGTACAGAGCACAATATAATGATATGCGTCCACCCGTTGATCACATGAAATGTTATATGATAATTTTAATTCAATGCAAAAGCATACCTGTAGAGAATTCTGAATACATGAGGATTTGCGGGATACAGACGGTTTTCTAATTGTTTAATAATAAAAGCACACAAGAGATATTTTTGCTTGTAAAGAGCAAAAGCAATGTGCAAAAATATACGACTTGTGATTTTAGTGGCATAGGTTAATATAATGACATCAGCTTTCTTGTATCTAATATCAATGACAACACAATATCAAACGTCTAAATCATATTCCATGTAAGTCTTATATTATCGGATACATATTCGATACATATTCACTTCCATGCTGGACTGGGAGAGAGAGAAAAACATAGAATGTGCCAGCTGCGTTTCCTCCCGGGCATGCTGTAAAAACCAGCTAAGGAATCCGAGGGTTTCAGTATATTGCAATTTAGTCGATGGGCTGACAACCTGTCCCTACAGCAATATACCTACTAATCTATCTTAAATAAACCCTCATAACTTTGTCAGACGTGGCGGAGCAACTAATGTTTGGGTCGTTTCCGCTCTGCCTACTCCGTTCGGGATACAGGCGTGATTATATGTATGTATGTTTATACATATTCGATGCCAGTTATTTTTAACAGTAGATACGCTTGATAACCAGTGGACCTATATCTTTACATTGCGCGAAAAAAACGCCTAGCCAAGCGTAGCATGACACGGCCATGACATTCTGGTAGGCGCTTGGCAAGCTTGGGAAAGATCGCCGGACTATCTCCACCTTTGACAGCCAATTTATCATCCATGTATAGCAAGAAATATTTATCTTGATTTATGCCAAAGCAAGCAGAAAAGAAGACGTTGGTTTTTGAGTTCTTTCAGTTCTAGATATGTTTCTTTAATAAGCTAAGTAGAACATATAAAAAAATCATTGGAATTGAAATTTTTTGTGGGAGAAAAAGTTCAGAGTTAAAAATAATTTTCTCTGCCTTCAAAGGGTCGATTGATTAAACCTTATCGATGAAATACCGTAGATTTTAAGAATATTTAAATTTTATTCAAATGTAGATCATGTCAATACAAATAAATACGTTATTTGCAATATGTACATGTTTTGTTTATTTATTCAAATACTATCAACAAATTATGGTACTTCAGTTATGTTCGTGCCAGGTATTTGCATAGAAAAACAGATTTAACATTACGTATGTATCTGTGTCAATAGAACTTATAGAAGAAACGGTCTGTGGTTTAGGTACTTTTGAATATCTTGTTACCATCATGTTTATGTTGTATCTATAACAAATTTTACATAAAATTTAAAATAATTCTAAAAATCTCACTTAGGACATCAGTTTTTATACCAAAGGTGAATCAATAAGTAATTAAATATGTTGTCTTTATGTTATCTGTTGTGTTGTATGAATATTTCTTATGTACAATTAAGTATATATATATATATATTATTAATATAATATATTATATAAGTTATATATTATATTATCTTACAATATACCTTTACATACTACACAGTAAGATTTTCCAAAGAATTTTTAAGTCCTTGTAAAGACCATGAAACTGATCAATTTTGTCTACGAAAATAGTAAAAAATATGAACATATGGTGCTTCTATACACAATTACTTAAAAAGCTGAGACCTTGAAAAATCTCGCTGTAGCGTTTTAACATAATAATACCCTCTGACGAAAAACATTGGCGTCTGAACGATATATAGAGACCATCGAGCAGCAAGCGGAGCGTAGCAAAACGCTTTCTATAAAGACGTGCCATTGTTAAAAGATTGACAAAATAACATCCTGTAATTTTGAAAGAGAAATTTATAGTCGTTCTAAGAAAGATCAGTAAAGGAAATAGGGGCTGCAAAACCCTGTAGTGTAAGCAGTAATGATGAAACTGACGGAACTTATGTATACAAACTAGGTAAGTACTTTATTGTGAATTAAAATTTTATAGGTACATAGTTTCACCAAACAGTGGGCTTGATTCTTGATTCAACCGGCTCAAACTAAAATTTAAATCTATCTGTAACTTTCAACATAATAACATTGAAAAAGGACAGGCGATTTATACTCTTTGGTTTTACACTTTGTCCGCTAGATTTTGAGGCGCTTTTGCACGTTTCCCCAGTAATCTCCTGTCCTTTACCAATGTTTTAAGTCTAAAAGTGACAAATACATACATACGTATAGTCACGCCTTTATCCCTAATGGGGTAGGCAGAGCGTAAACTACATAAACAAAGGTCGTTCCGCCACGTCTGACAAAGTTTTGAGGGTTCTTTAAGATAGATTTATAGGGACATTGCTATAGTGACAGGTTGTCAGCCCATCGCCTAAATTACAATATACTGAAACCCTCGGATCCCTTAGCTTACTTTTACAGCATGCCCGGGAGGAATTGCAGCTGGCTTATTCTATGTTTTTCTCTCACTCCCAGTCCAGCATGGAAGTTAAAAAAGACAAATAATGGAAGGTAAAAGTGACAAATAGATTTTAATTTTAGTTTTAGCCTGCAAATTTAGAATCGAGCTCATTATTGGATTGTGTGACAAATCATTCACAAAGTGACACACACGTACACAAGTAGGATCCTTATTGTACGTCAAATGTGATGATTAAAAGTCGTCTAATTAAACACCCTTTAATCTGTTCATATCTCTTTATCGAGAGAAGGTACTTCCTTCGCACTTTCTACTTTTAGAAAACAATCGACCTATTAGGAACATCAATTGCAGAATAGTGAATACCATCATTGAATGCAGTAATGGGACAATACTCCGGAACCATGGTCCGCTACGCCCTGTACAAGGCCTGTACGTAGGTACAACTGACCATGCAAGTTCTTCTGGATTTGTATGTAGCTCATTATTTGTTATGGGGATACCTTTTTGGTGGGGGATACGTTTGGCGGCTAGGTACTTCGCTGAATGTTTACAGTCAACCACTTCAGTTGACAACAAACTCTCTTGCATCTTGGCACGATGTGCTGAGTCAAAGTATCTCCATACATACATACACATATGATCACGCATTTATCCCTAATGGGGTAGGCAGAGCGTAAATGACCTAAGCAAAGGTCGTTCCGCCACGTGTGACAAAGTTTTGAGGGTTGTTTTAAGATAGATTTGTAGGTATAATGCTGTAGTGACAAGTTGTCAGCCCATCACCTAAAATACAATATACTGAAACCTTCGGATCCCTTAGCTGTTTATTACAGCTTGCCCGGGAGGAAATGGAGCATGGAAGTAAGGAAATGCAGCTGGCGCATATCTCCAACCTTTTCAAAATAACACCTCTTTGAGAAGCCTCGCTTATAATGTGACGCCATTTTTCTTTGACAGCTATTCTTCAAGTGTGCTTATTAGCAGTAATGTTTCTTGCAGCCGTTTTACGCGACTGCGCAACGCAAAAGGAGGGTAAAGTGTTTATCAGCCTACCTATGTATGTATTTTTGATCCTCTATGGCGCTCTAGAAACCCAAGGCATGGGCGGATTTTTATGATAACTATGCGAGTGTCACTGAAGACGATATTTTGTCAAAAAGTCAATATGGCGACAATTAGACGCCATTTTGAGAAAATATAAATCGACAAACTATGCCGTGTGAGGTATCATTGGATAGGTATTTGAAAATATATTCGAGTTTTCGGACATCATTTTTCGTTTTGTGCAACCATTTAAGATCTATAACGATTTTAAGCATTAATCCCACTTTGTATTTTACGCAGTTGGGTTTTCTGAACTTTTAAAATTACATACATACCTACATATACATATAATCATGCCTTTATCCCTAATGGGGTAAGAAGAGCGTAAACGACCGAAACAAGAGCCGTTTTGCCACGTCTGACAAAGTTTTCAGGGCTATTTAAGAGACATTTGTAGGTATATTGCTGTAGTGACAGGTTGTCAGCCCATCGCCTAAATTACAGTATACTGAAACCCTCGGATCCCTTAGCTGACTTTTACAGCATGCCCGGGAGGAAATGCAGCTGACACATTCTTTGTTTTTCTCTCGCTCCCAGTCCAGCAAGGAAGAAAATTACTTGTTATCTATCCATCTCATTGTTGATCTACTGCTTTCAAACTACCTTTATAAGGTAGGTATTTTTAAGATGAAACTTGGAACGCTGTCTGTACAAGGCCCGATTATGCGTGCTGATAGGAAAGGATGTCCGTCCGTCTGTACTTGACGTCGGATGATAGAACCCAAGATTATGTTTCCTATATGATACGTTTATCAGACGATCCAAGGCGATCCATAGTAAGTTTTTAAGTGTTCATTGTTGGTTTGTTTTCATTTTGCATGACCGAGTGTTTGTTATTGTGTATTATTGGAATGCTGATTGTATAAACGATAAACCGTATTGAGTGCAAAACTACTTGGGTACCTAGCCTACCTATATCACATTACGGATCAAAGGTTATTCACTCTAAATTCAAACAGTGTATTAATTTAGATTTTCAGGTGTACGACAGACCTGATGAAATCTGGTGTAAATTTTTGGATTCGAACCGACAACGGGCTCTGGATCTCACACGACCTCAACCTTAATCAACTAATTTATCTTTCCTTAAGTCATACAATTAATAAACCATCAATCAAACATAAAGAGCAACATACCATAAAAACATACGTACATATAATCACACCTTTACCCCTAATGTAGGGTAGGCAGAGCGTAAACAACCTAAACAAAGGTCGTCCCGCCACGTCTGACAAAGTTTTGAGGGTAATTAAAGATAGATTTGTAGGTATATTGCTGTAGTGACATGTTGTCAGCTTATCGTCTAAACTGCAATATACAGAAACCCTCGGATCCCTTAGCTGGTTTTTACAGCATGCCCGGCACATTTTATGTTTTTCTCTCGCTCCCATTCAGCATGGAAGTAATAATTCTTACAACTAATAAACCATCAATCAATCAAAAACAGCATAAATACCAGCGCTTGAAATTAAGATTATTTTAGCACAAATTGTTGGACTTGGTTTTATGGTCTTGCAATAAGGTTCATATTCGCACTAAAGTAGACGTACAAGTGCCAAATATGGAGTGGGAATTAAAGTGGCTCCGATACTATGATAGGCGAAGGCCGATGTCGCAAAATGTAAATGCAATCTCGAGATCGACGAATAAAGCCTACTTATAGTAGATCTTTGTAATCTTTTAAAACGCGTTTTGTTTTGTGATTAAGATGTTTTCTCTTGGTGCAAAAGATGTAACCTCTGGATTTTCAGGCGTTAATTATATTTTAAAATTATATCTTTATGAATTGTTCTTTTGTAATAGTTCTTCCATGCTGTCCTGGGAGCGGGAGAAAAACATAGAATGTGTCAGCTGCATTTCCTCCCGGGCATGCTGTAAAAACCAGCTAAGGGATCCAAGACCTTCAGTATATTGTAATTTAGGCGATGGGCCTGACAACCTGTCACAACAGCAACAAATCTATCTTAAATAACCCTCCAAACTTTGTCGGATGTGGCGGAACGACCTTTGGTTAGGTCCTTTACGCGCTGTCTTCCCCATTAAGTATAAAGGCGTGATTATATGTATGTATGTATGAATAAATGCATACCTATCCCTAATTATCTTCAAAGTAAAAGTGAACAGTGACCTTATGTGTTAGCTCATGCACTTTATTGTCAGGTCTGTTCATCACCTTTGGTATAGTCTAGGGTCAAAAATGTTGCACTTTAACTAAATTCAACATTTCGCAAACATCTTATTTATTTGAGCAAAATCAAACGGAGTTGTGTGACGGCTTACGGCTCCCGGAGTAGTTTTAGTGAGTAATCTCAAATCGCGTGCAAAGAAGAAGCCTTAAAATTAAATATTATACAGCTTAGCTCATTACAGCCACTTATAGCGTCAAGGAAAATTGTAAAACTAAATGTATCGTACGCATGCAATACTTTATTTTGATGTGTAATACCATCTCTGTAATGGTAAAGTATAAAGTATAATTATTATTCACTTGCTATATTTTTGTATGTTACGGCATATAAAAATGATGGACAGTTTAGTGGTAAAACGGATGCTTACATAATAATAGATCTATTATTTGAATGGTCAAAGAGGAATTGAATATATAAATTACATTTACCTTTAATATATCTATGTCTATACGTGATCACCACGAAAGTAGGAATAGAAGTGAAATAATAGAGTTAACACTAAAGGTTAGCACTATGACGTAGCTGCAACGGAGCAGCGCGACACGGCACTGCAGCAGCGCGACACGGCACTGCAGCAGCGCGACACGGCACTGCAGCAGCGCGAGACTGCGCGACAAAATCTATCAAAATGTATGTACGTTACATTGCCGCGTCGTGAAGCGCCGCGCCGCTCCGATGCAGCTTCAGTGCTGCTTCAGTGCGGTACCTTTCATACATTTTCATACAAAGTCAACTGCAGCTACGTCCTAGTGCGATCTATAATATAAAAGTCACTCAAAGCTGTACCTCGTAGCCTTTTACTCAGTTCTGGTTATTATTGAATAACCTATAAATAGCTTCTGAAGATCTTTAAAAAATAGTTAACTCGAAAAAGCGCCCTAAGTAGACCTATTTCTCCCTAAACTATTATTACCTATTTACTTAAACAAAAAAAGCTGTAACGTCACGTGGAACCCGGGCTCATTTTGTTAAAAACCCGTTTTTAAAGAATAAAGACCCGCAATTACCTTAGTGCGAATCTTGGCCCATTTTAAGATCCGCTATTAGCAATAATGAGGGGATTATGCAGTCTCAGTAGTGATGGGACACGGCGAAATAATCGAATTATATCTGGCTCAATCGATAATCGATAAAATCCGTTGGAAAAATAACCGTAACGTGCCGCCTTCTAATTGAATACGTGGCCATTGTATTTAAGACAAGCACGAATCGATTAAGCTAAATATGATTAAATTATGGATTTGACTGCATCATTAACGATTTGATCGGCCTGTTATAGGGTTTCAACTTTAGTTTATCACCGAAGCTGATTTATAAAGCACGTTTCATTTAAAAGATAAAGACGATAAATTCGAAATAGTAATTTGTCCTTAGAAATCTTGCACAGTTCAACAATTGGATTATAAATTACCACATTTTTGTCTCAAAAGGTATCAACTCAATAAATAACGAAATTATCGATTATAAAACCTAATAACAGACCATCCCTATTGTTCTCTTATGCATCCTATCGTATTTTATCATCGACATTATAGGGTTGGCAAAATTGCCGACGTGTGTGAGATACGAGATCAATTTTTGATAGGCACTCGAGTGACATTTTTAAGTAAGTGAACTTTCGTACGCTTTCTGTTTGCACCCTTCAGAATTGAGTAGTGAAATCCTATACAAACGTAGTTTCGCTTTTATTCCTAAACAGTAAAACCAAACTTAACCAAACTCCGTACATATGACAAAGTGCATCATATCTATGCTACTAATTAGGTTTCGTTTGAAAATATTAAGCATAAACAAAATAAGGCCGAAAATACGAAAAATATTGTCTGAAAATAGCCTAAAATTAAATTTGCTATCTAATTTTATACTTGGTTAATATTCTCAAACGAAACCTAATTAGAAGCATAAATATGATGCATTTGGACATGTGTACGGAGATTGGTTTTACCATTACCATTTATCACCTTGAACATATATACATATTTATATAATCACGCCTTTATCCCTAATGGGGTAGGCTAAGGGTAAACGAACTCAACAAAGGTCGTTCCGCCACGTCTGACAAAGTTTTGAGACTTATTTAAGGTAGATTTGTAGGTATATTGCTGTAGTGATAGGTTGTCAGCCCATCGCCTAAATTACAGTATACTGAAATCCTCGGATACCTTAGCTGGTTTTTACAGCATGGAAATGCAGTTGGTACATTCTATGTTTTTCTCGCGCTCCCAGGCCAGCATGAAAGAAGCACCTTATGACTGTCAAAAATTGGTATCCTAGTAAGGTAAATCCCTCATACAATGCACAATGAGATCATACATCTTTGAATGAACGGCAGTTGTATTGATTTGATGCCTGCTTGCAAGATCAGCTATTTAGTCATTGCGAAAGGAAGACGGTCAATGTTCTTACAGTAAACATATTTATAGTTCGTATTTATAACGTTGAGTTATAGATACCAACGTGTTTTGCGGGCCATTAACTTTCTTTACAACTTAGCAGAGATACAAATTTCGGAACCGCAGATGATAATCTTATTACAAACATGTGTTTTGCAGTTGACTTTCTTTGAATTTGTAAAGCAAAATAAGGTTATTGGCCGCGGAAAATGTTAGTATCTATAAGGCGACGTAAAAAAAAATAGTATAGAAAAACTAAAAGCTTAGGTTTTGCAAACCTATCAAAAACTGAAAACATTTTAACCGCATGACGTAGTATTCGAACCCGTGTTGGGTTTTTTAACCAGGCCTATTTTGGCCTGGTTTAAAAGCTGTGTTTAGGAGCCGCTTAGGTGTTATTTTGATAAAGTGGTTTGCTTAAATTGATACCCTTTTAAAGCCAGTTCTTTAAAAATGTTAAGTTTAAAACTTCTTGCCCTACAGCTACTCCTCATAACATAAGATAAGATGAGATAACAATATACTTTATTACACAGAAAAGACACAAGAATAAAAAAGAAAATAAAACAAATAGTAGTACAAATAGGCGGCCTTATTGCTGAGCAGCAATTTCTTTAAACAACCTTAAGTTACAGGGTATATTGTTATTTTTATTTATAGAAACAGCAGTAGAAGGTTGCTAACCATGCGATAGACTAGACAAATGGTGCCAAGGTCATGGACAAGAAACAGAAGGACTCAGAAAGTGTTATGCACTTAAAATAAAAGCGCAAATCCCAGAACTTCTTTCCAGAATCTTATACAATATAAGTTAAATTGAGGAGTGACACCACATCAAAGTAACAAAGTTCAAAGCAACAATCTAGTATTAAATGAGACGCCTAATGAAATTCTCTTATCTATTAATTAATGACAACTGGTGACCCCAACCAGTTCCAAAGTTTATGTCAATGTCACGTTGGCAAAACACAGTTCAAGAACGCTTATATAAATAGGAGATTGAAGATAAATTCGTAGGAAATCTGATTTTCTGTTGTTTTTTCGGTTACGAAATAACTAACGATTAGTCAAATCACTCAGCCTCAGTCAGGTTTTTTTTATTAAATTTATGTCTAGGAAAAGCTAAACTTAAGTTTTTTAATGAAATAATTAAGCTACAATAACGTCAGTAATTTGTGGTTTGATTCACACAAAAACACCTTGTGAAACTTTTATTATTATTGTAAATATTTTATGAAAATATATAGTGCATTCACATTATAATTTTAGATCATCAGAGATGACACATTTACTAAGCTTCTAATCCATCGCAAATAAAAAACATCAGTACAAAAAAATTACGTACGTACCCATTACCAGTTTCCGTGAGAAAGACTTGAAGAAAACGACGCCATTTTGTTTTCATCAGTAAACGACTAACGGGCAATTTATTTCCGTAATAGAAAAGCCTATATCATCTACTAAATGACAAAACCTTCAAAAGTTTAGAAAATTGCTCTAAATTACCTTGGATTTAATAGGCATACTTTAGGAGATAGAGAATACTGTTTAAACTTTTACAATTATAATTTCGGTAAACATAAATATTTTACAAATGTTTTCTTTCATTTTAATTGAATTGAATTTTGTTAGACATTATTTTTCTCTTATTTCAATTAATATATTGAGTGGTAGACTTTACCTACCTACAGTATACCTGCTGTAAATTAAATATTAAAATAAACAAACAACTTTCGAATCCAAAACCAGTAGGTGCAACGTCAAATTCACAGATAAAACACAGGTTCCAAATGATCTCGCACATAAAATCGATGTAACCGTTTAATCGATTACGTTTCACATCAATTATCGATTATACAACTCGGTAATACGACAGGTGTCAAAAACTGTAATCTTTAAAAGTGTACGGTGTCAAATTACCACCAAGAACGAGATCTATGATAGCATGAAACTGGTTAATAAGAGTAAGTTCCTGTTTCATTCATATTTTAAATAGGTATTTATAATTGTGTTTTTTTGGCCAGACACGTCAGATTCATACCAGGTGTAAGGGAACCTGTGTCCCGCAAACTGATTGGGGTTGGTCAGTCAACGACACTGAGCAACTATCAGAAGGTTTTTTTTACAGGAAGTGAAAAAAAATGGCTTTTTGATCGAGGTGAACATTTTGTATGGAAAAGCCATTTTTTTTAGACAGGCTAAATATGGTTAAAATATTTTATATGCTATTTTAAATCTCAAAAATGCAAATGTATTTGTACCAAGAACAATACGTAAAGGCAAAATTCTTGGAAGGCGATTAAACCAGAAGCCTTTGTTGTGTGAATTTATATGTTTAAACATAATCATAAATATACATACATACATATAATTACGCCTTGATCCCTAATGGGGTAGGCAGAGCGTAAACAACCTAAACAAATGTCATTTCGCCACGTCTGACAAAGTTTTGAGGGTTATTTAAGATATAATTATAGCTATACTGCTGTAGTGACAGGTTGTCAGCCCATCGCCTAAATTACAATATACTGAAACCCTCGGATCCCTTAGCTGTTTTTTAGTTCTAGTTATAGTTTTTCCTAGTCATCATCAAAGAATTTATTCCATGTTGGACTGGGAGCGAGAGAAAAACATAGAATGTGCCAGCTGCATATCCTCCCGGACACGCTGTAAAAACCAGCTTAGGGTTCCGAGGGTTTCAGTATATTGCAATTTGGGCGATGGGCTGACAACCTGTCACTACAGCAATATACCTACAAATCTATCTTCAATAACCCTCAAAACTTTGTCAGACGTGGCGGAACGACCTTTATTTAAGTCTTTACGCTCTGCCTACCCGATTAGGGATCAAGGCGTGATTATATGTATGTATGTAAATATAAGAAAATATGATAATTTCTATCAACATCAACCAATGCAAATATAACTAACACACCCAAGACTCGCTAATTAGCAATCACATTGGTAACCCCTCGACACATATCGACTGGTCCAACCAGGGTCAGCTAATATGACCTAGACCTCTCTTATAAAGCTGTTATATAATTTGACAAACTAGCTTTGGGGTTAGTGGTTAGTGTCTTGGGATTTTATTTCAGACTACGTGTTTTTTTTTATATATATAATAGATAGGCAATAATTTAAGAGCCCGATGGTGTAGTGGATAGGGCTGCTGCCTCCTGAACGGGGGGCCGTGCTTCGAATCCCCCATTAGCCTTTATCCCTAAGGATAAAGGCGTGATTATATGTATGTATGTATGTATAAACTATCTAATCGTGGTTTTGGTGCAGTAAGAGAAATTTGGGAAGATGAACAAGTGCAATGTGGCTATTTGTTTTAGAATAAATAGGTAGTAGGCCCGATTCTACATACCACCGACTAAAACTAACATTAAAACCTATCTGTCACTTTAAACATTTTTTTTTTTAAAAAGTACAGGAGATTTATACTCTATGGTTTTACACTTCGTCCGCTAGATTTTGACGCGCTTTTGCACGTCTCCCTAGTATTTCTGTCAATTTTATCCGCCATATCATATGATGGCGGATAAAATTAACAGATAACGCATAAAACCACCGACTACAAATCAAAAACCGGAGAGCATAGATCTCCTGTCCTTTTCCAATGTTTTTAATCTGAAAGTGACAAATAGATTTTAAATTTAGTTTTATCTATAATCGAGTCCATTATCGTAAAAAAATGTAATCGTCGATAGGGTCCCGATTATAGTACTGCTGTTGTAAGAAATCACAGAGATATAGTCGGCTTAGTCACAACTACTATTCGATAAGAAGATACCAACTGGTTAGCCCAGGGTCACTTTGACCCAGACCTCTCATATAAGCCGTTATATAACCATCAGGTGCCATACTCGATTGGGTTAGAAAGCCACAAGCTACCAGGTGGATTACTGAGAGGCGAATTTCGATTTTCTCCGGACCGAACCGGTTTGGTGCAGTATTGTGTTTTGACAATTTGACAATGATAAAATCAAATATTTTGACGAGACACTAAGGGTCGTATTTATGAAGCGACATCAAACTTGAGAGCAATATTAAGTATGGATTTGACAGGCCAGTTTGTACTGAAATTACATTTCTGATACGAACTGAAACTCGCTGTCACTCATGAGAGCTGATTACAAATACGGCCCTTAGTGACACAGTGACAGCGAGTTTCTGTTCGTATCAGAAATGTCATTTCAGTACAAGCTTACCTGTCAAATCCATACTTAATATTGCTCTCAAGTTTGATATCGCTTCATAAATGTGAACCCTAGGTTTGATTGGATGGAATCGATTAGGATCTCTCTCGGATAATTAATCACAGAGATTTTTTTTACCTTTCTGTCATCTTCTTTCTCTTTATTTATAGCACCATCTTGATTTCTGAACTGTTATGATGAAAATATAACTTTAGAGAGCGAGCTAAAGGTATCAGTGAATTTGTGACTATTAGGTATACTTATTCCTTTATGAAAATTCTAAAATGTGTTTAACAACTTTCTGTGTTAGATTTGATTAGTTTGCACTATAATAATAAAGATTTTCTTGTAATAATGTACAGTATCTCTTTAACGACCGCGAAATTATAAACGCTTCACAGTCATAAAGTAGGTACTGCAATTAGAAATTACATTTTATTATTGCTTTCTAGTACGTATACGATTAATAGTCGTCATTATCACATCTGGACGTATCGTCTATAAATTTTATAGTACCTCATCTATCCCTATTTATATTATACCTACTTGAATAAGTAAGTACCTAAGTAATATTATGGCTTAAAGATTTCTTCTATACCAATCAAATCTAAAACACTACATTAAACTTTTCTTTTAATTTAAAAACACCTGTTAAGCATAGGCTTGAATTTATCTTACAGACATAGATGCCCGTAATTATAAACAGCACTTGAGACTGACAGCTAGTTTGAGTCTGTATCAGAAATGTTATTTCAGTACAGAAGGACCTGTCAAATCCGTACTTAATACTGCTCTCAATCTTTAGTTCGCTTATAAATACGAGCCTAAGCTTACAGACATATTAGTCGTATAACTGTGCCCACAACACCTCTATACAGCAAAAGCTACACAAATAATAGAACTGACATAACCGCTCTCTATTTACAATGGTCTTGATCCTGAGATATCTCCGAGAGAATATAAAGGGCGACGAACTTTACATTTCGCTCAACTCTCTGTTCGGAGAAGAGAACAATTATAACAGTCACACAACATTCACTACTACCATGGGGTCTCATTCCGAAGAACAGTAAATAGCTTCTAAAAAATATCAGCAGATGGCGCTAAGGGTAAGACGGGCAGGTCATTCTAAATAAAAGTTCACATAAAGCAAGTTTTTTGTTTCTAAAGCCAGCAAATGTATTGTTTAATAAATAATTCTGATTACCCTGAGCATTAAAAATCGTACAATATGCTCATTTTTAAAAAGTTTTAGATTAAAAGTTTCTTTGCAGCGGTTACTCTAGCGACACCCACACAGGAGTGTCAAGGATATGAAGTTTTTCGACTTTCGCTCAAACCCTAAACACATACAGGTAGTACCAACCATTCACCAATAGATGTCACTGGTACAATTATCGATCCACAGATGAAATTAATATACCTACATCGAGCGGTTGCCGTTTATGTGTTATGAATTTACTTTAAGAAACCCTCGCACATTGAATTATGAAAAAAACAACAAAACAAAATTTAAAATATGAATATTGTATCTTATTTATAAAACTCACTTGCTTTCCGCCCCGCGTTTTCACCCGCGATTAAATGAATTTTCTCGCGGAAATAAAGTATTTCTCTGCGTTAACGGTTAGCCTGTTGCTATGTCACTCATACATACATACACATATATAATCACGACTTTATCACGCCTAATGGGGTATGCAAAGCGTAAACGACCTAAACAAAGGTCGTTCCGCCATGTCTGACAAAGTTTTGAGGGTTATTTAAAGATAGATTTTAATTTTTAGGCAGTTTCATGTAGTGACAGGTTGCCAGCTCATCGCCTGAATTGCAATATACTGAAACCCTCGGATTGCTCAGCTGGTTTTTCCAGCATGCCCGGGAGGAAATTCGGCTGGGAGGAAATGTTATCAGCAGTGATCGGAATAGGTAGAGTATATTTACCTAAACTTCTAAAAAGAAGAGAGGAAAATGGAGACTTCCTTACTACTAAAACTTTTTCGAGACATCTTGCGGGACATCACATAAGTAAGCTAGAAATATACTTTGAACCATGGCATTTAATTCTATGGACAAATACAAGCTAAAAATATACTTGGTGATTTTCGGCTACAGTGTCACATTGCCTAGATATTTTGAATTAAAGATTCTCTTACTTTATAGCTTTAAAACGGCTGTGTGTAGGAAAAAATGTTAAGGGAAAAATTATCGCGTAATTTGTGTTCTATAATTTCTTTATAGGTGTCAAAATCGTTGGAGTTATAGAAACCAAGATATTTACGAAAAACCATTTTAACGATATCTGACAGTTTTCATATTATGGACGATGTTAGTTACGTTTTAAGCTGGTCAACAAATCAGATAATTCACAATAAATTTGAAAAAGTTTATACATAATTCCGGACTACGATTTTATTAGGACAATAAGTGAAAAATTGTAAAGGGAATCGAAGTAGATGACGAAGTATTTTTTAAATATGCTCCTCTTGCATCAGATGTTGAAAGGCCCTTTTTCACCTATTAGTGGATATTAAGTGTAAAAAGGAATAGACTTAAACCGGAAAATATAGAAAAAATAATGGTCATCTACTTCAATTCCCTGCAAGAAAGCAATATTTCGTTAGTATCTTCAGATTCTGTCACTGAAGACGAAGATATTGACGACATATAAAATATATTATTTTTTAAGTAAAATTAATCGCGTTTACGATGTACCTTACGTGATCAGGTTTTTTGGACTGCATTACATGAATAATTGTCTACTTTAATAAAAATAAGCTTTATTTTAATTTTTATTGGTTCTTTCATTTGTACACAACAAAATTCATATTTCGAAAGAGGTTTGATTGTATCTGGCATACTTAATGTTTTTCCGATATTTAACTGAGATTTGGTTCAAGTTGGCTCGCGTACGATCAACCGTGTGACGTTTGAACATGAAAAAAATATAAAACAAAATATTTTATTACCAAGACACATTGATCTAAAGATTGCGATTTGGTCGTTTGGCCATAGATAACCTGTCATAAAGGGCCTACTATTTCTCTACTAGTTCTATATGTGGCGTATAGTCACGTATAATACAGAAATGCATAAATTCAAGCCCCATTTCCTATTGTTCGATTATTTTATGACTTGCTTTATTTGCATTTGATTTTATCTTGCAAAGTTGACGGTTCAAAATTCGGAAACAAATTCCATTCATTTACAGCACGTGTTTTTTAGTGTTTTTTTTTACCTGGAATCACTTTTCAGGTAAAAATAATTAGTACAAGCCTTTTGACAATTGAGCTTCTTTTGTGTAGTTCTATTTAATCGCTTTGTTTACGAAGTTGTTGTATATTTGTGAATAAACAGCACTTATTTAAAAGCATATTACTATCAGTGCAAGCCTTCTAACAATTAAAATTACTTTGTGTGTTTTATATCATACTCTTTACGGCGTTGTTATCAATGTTTGACTAAGGGGAACTTATTAAAAGCATTGGTTTATCTTAATCGAACCCAGGACTTTTCACAGATTTATTTCGGCGTACGAAATGCTGCCTTAAAAAAACCAACCAGGAATATAAGCTATTCAAGGTCAAATGTAAAAATAAAACAATTTTTCGTAAATATCTTGGTTTCTGTAGCTCGTACGACGTTGACACCTATGGAGAAATTATACAGCACATAATTTGCGTAATTTTTTCCTCAATATTTTTTTTCCTACACACAGCAGTTTTAAAGCTATAAAGTAAGAAAATCTTTAATTCAAAATATCTAGGCAATGTGACACTGTAGCCAAATATCACCAAGTATATTTTTAGCTTGTATTTGTCCATAGAATTAAAAACCATGGTGCAAAGTATATTTCTTGCTTACTTATGTGATGTCCCGCAAGATGTCCCGCAAAAAGTTTACGTAGTAAGGAAGTCTCCATTTTCCGCTTCTGTTCTTAGAATTTTATTTAAATATACTCTACCAATTCCGATCACTGGTAATCAGCCATAGCGTTATAGTGTCATGGTCATAGTCAATCAATACATAATGTGTTGCCCTATACACTAAATACCGTGTGAAAATATTTCCCGAGGGAATAAGATCTTATCCTACGGTAAAAAATTGCCTTTGTCCGTTTCATCTATCACCATGCCACCACATTTCATCAAAATGCGTTCAGAGTTTAAGGCGTGAAAGAACAACAAACAAACAGATAGACGGAGCTACTTTCGGATTTTATAATATTAGTATGGAGTATGGATAGTATGTATTTTTCTTACGATCAGCAGGAAAACTGTATCTATATTTGTTTAATTTACCAACAACAAATCATACACAATCTTCTTCCATGCTGGCCTGTAAGCGAGAGAAAAACATAGAATGTGCCAGATGTATTTCCTCCCGGGCATGCTGAAAAATACCAGCTAAGGGATCCGAGGGTTTCTGTATATTACAATTTAGGCGATAGGCTGGCAACCTGTCTTAGATAACCCTCAAAACTTTGTCCGACGTGGCGGAACGACCTTTGTTTAGGTCGTTTACGATCTGCCTACCCCATTAAGAAAAAAGGCGTGATGTATGTATGAACAAAATATTGGCATGGCCACGATTCGGCGTAGACTAGATTTAACTAACATAAAGAATATAAATATTAGATTAACTTACTTTTTTTTCTCACTATCTATAAGAGCTATTTTTATATTATTAATTATTTAAGAATCTTTAAAAGAATACATATTTTAAATAAAACATATTTCGAGTAAATTGTAGCTGTAATGAAAAGACATGATTGCCTGCTGTCTAAAATAAATCATATCGATTCTTAAACCTTGCTTGGTAACACCTTTCCTAAAATGTCAAAGATATTTATGTTAAATAGTGATAAATATACATACATACATATAGTCACGCCTCTATCCCTAGTGGTAAATATATTTTTATTAAATTAAAATTAACCTAATGAAACATACTTAAGTTTAAGTTTTAGTTGCTTTGAGATACTTGTCGTTAATTTTATTAAGTTTACCTATAGATTGTCTTCTGATAGTTATAAGCAAAATTCCGAAACTTGGTTTATTCCTTATTCTATGAATCTCAATTTTTTGACCCACTGTGCAGCGTAGGCTCCGCAAGAGGCGTCGTTGCCATTCAGTGCGGGCCCGCGCGCAACGTTGCCGGTCAACGTATGAATGGGTAAATGCGAATCCGCTCCGTTGATTCCGAAATTTGTAAAAATTACATACTTATATGTATGTTTTTTAGATCTTATTTCTCGTAAACGAATTAATGAAGAAATCATATATATATATGTTCCTGCTAATTATGTCGATATTCTACTTGTTGTTTACGTTACTGTTAAAAAAAATATACTCATTGATGAACCATAACAACTTCATGGGTAGCTTTTATTCGCAATTTATTTCACCGGCGGGATGGCGCGTTGGTTAGTTGGTCGGGCTTCAGCGCTGTGATTGTCCGGATCGAGTCTGATCGTTGATTAAAAATACAATTTCCTTTTTGTTAGAAACATTTATTTAGTATTAGTTTTTCTTTCTTTTACTTATTAAGATAAATATTTTACTGTCATACTACTGTTCAATTTATTACTTTTAAAGTGTATTAGAAGGCCGATTTCTATTCTTTTAATAAGAACCATCTTGATAAATAAAAATAGAGGCTCAAAATAGTGATAAGTGGAAGGAGAAGAGGGAGGTCAGGTGAAAAAAAGTAAAAATAACAATCGTGTAAAGCAGTTTATTAAATTTATAAATGACTTGGTCAGACGTGGCGAAACGACCTTTGTTTAGGTTTTTTTACGCTCTGCCTACCCCGTTAGGGATAAAGGCGTGATATTATGTATGTATGTATGTATAAATTATAGCACCTAATATGGCTGTAGAGTGTACGTAGTCAGCAGAGGAGACATCTGGTCAGGCCCGCTCCAAACAAAAGAGATCATTTCAGGAAATTATTGATAAACATTAATAAAATCTCGCTTATTTGCACGATTCACTTACTGCAATAAATATACTAAACCACATTAAAATTCATACATAATTTCCTGAAACAATCTCATCCGTTTCGAACGGCCCTGCCCTGCAATAGCCTTTGCTGACAGTACATAAGATAAGTTTCATTATTCAATCTCTTACAAATTACAAATAAAAACTGCTATTATCTGTGCTCTGGCGCAGCGTTAACTTCTCTCTTACCGCCATCTAGTAGTATAGTAGAAAATTACGTACTTCGAACGTGCATTTTACCTACGTGGGGCCATCTGTGATCACGGCAAAATATTACGACCGAACACTTCCCGCCGTGGTCTGTCACGTGGTACCGTTGCGTCAGATTGTACTAAAATCTTGCGGCCCGCCACTCGGCCCGACTTATGGCGGACCAGTTTTGTTGTATGACATTAGGCATCTGTACTAGTATAGTATTATATTATCTGTGCTACTACGTAATTATAGTTAAATTATTTCACAGGTTTGTGTTGTTCTCAGTGGCCAAGTCAGTGACCTTAAGCTTTTTTCACCGACCTACCTACCTGCACCATACTACAAAGTGTAGGTATATAATGCGTCACCGGACTAAAAGCGGGGAGTTGCTAAACGCAATCTACACCGTTATATACAAATGACAACTCACTAGGGCGCGAACCTCTTATGGTGTTGCCTTGGGAATTCCTTATCGGAGAGAATCTTCCCGGTACGTGCCGGGAACCCCCAAAGTGGGAGGCAAGGGAGAGGGAAGGACCTCAGCGACCCCGCCGGCAGGGTGCGCGGTTGCTGGAAGAGCTGGTGTTGAGTGTGGCTCGACTTGCATTGGCAGCATTAATTGCACGAGTACTTGGGTTTTCGCCATCGGTAAGGAGTCCTTTAGGGTCCGTTGCTTGAGCTTTATAGGAAGCTGCTACTCTGTTTACCAAAACGACTTTTACTAAGCAAACTGTCTACCTAAATTATATTTATATGTTTTCTTTGTATCAATGCAAAATCAAATTTTGTGCCATGATTGCATCTTATATTGCATTTCTGCAATTCCAACTAAATTAGTACCTACAATTTTAAATTTAAATATATACAAATATTTACAACTTTCTCAACCGTTTTAAGTACTCCCTTAGTATTACCTACTACAATGTTGCCAAAAAACACCTAAACAAACCTTGACAAGCTTACAGTACTTTTCCAGTATTCAATAAGCGTATAAAGAAACAAGCCGGCAAGGCTGTTAAAGTTTTACTGCCCATTTCTCTACCTTATACTGCTGCTGTGGTTACAATACAAATGTATAGTTTTTTTTTTACCTTTACTCGACAACTTCGGTATACTTTATAAGTATAGTATATCAAAATCATAATAATTGTATAAAGATATTCTTCCATACTGGACTGGGAGAAAAAGAAAAACATTGAATGTTCCAGTTGCCCTTCCTCCCGGGCATGCTGTAGAAGTCAGCAAAAGGGATTCGAGGGTTACAGTGTATTGTAATTTAGGCGATGGGCTGACAACCTGTCACTACAGCAATACACATTACAATCTAAAATTGCCCTCAATTTACGTCAGACGTGGCGAAAGCGCCTTTTAGGAGGCGTTTTACGTTCTGCCTACCCCGTAAGGGATAAAGGTGTGATTTATGTATGTATGTATGTATGTATGTTGTATAAAGACATAATATTTGTTGTTAGAGTGATGAAAATAAGTTTCTAATGAAAAATATGCTCGTAAATTTTTTAAGGTTCTTTTTGGATGGAAACTTTTTCAACTCTTTGAAGCCATAACCTTTGGCCTTAGGAGTATATTACGACATTGCTATTTTCGAACATTATTACTGCTCATATCCGTTTCCCAACCACAAGGACCATCATACATATAAAACAGTAACATATTATTGACTTCCTCAGTGAAACTTCCGCGTCACTTTCGGCATAGTAATATGGTATTATATATTCCATGGTAATAGTTATATAAATCATGCAATACGTAATATTATTGGAATTGATGTAACAGGTATATTTGTGGACGAATGTAGCATAAAAATACTACAGATGCTTAGCAATAAGGCCGCCTATTTGTACTACTATTTGCTTTATTTTCTTTTTTCTTGTGTCTTTTCTGAACTTTTAGCTCTGGGTAGGTTACGCATATGTTCACTATAGTTCTTTTTTCATTTTGAATAACACTAATAACTCGTAGATGTTTATTTAAGTATATAAGTCCAATATTTTCGTCAAAATAGTTTTAATACTAATGAAAAAAATAAACCAACTTTTTTAAAGAACAATTTTCTTTTTTTAAGAAATGATTTGTTATAAAATAATATTATTTCCATTTACGAATAGGATTACAATGAATACTAAAATTTGCCAATTTTGCATTCGCTGACCTTAAGGTACACAAATTAATATTAATCAAAATTTTCCATACATAAAATTAAGTTTTATATTCGCGGCAAAAACTTAAAGCAAGCAGTTGATAACAACTGCCTGCCTGTTTAAAATAATAATAATAATAATAATAAATCTCATTTGTTAAATTCGCAATTTATGGCCAGTATTTTACGTATTTAATGATTGTCATAAATTCATTATCATTTATCGTTTTTCTTAATTGTCCTGTGATCTTGGACGACTGTGATGTATTGCAACTGATTGAGAAATTGTCTTGTTATTGCTTATTAATTATTTAGTTAAGTTAACTTTGATTCACCTGAACTTGTCGACAAATCCCACTTAACCGTGTCCGGTTCCTGTACTCTGAAACAATAAAAAAATACATTTAGAAAAGAGAATTCACAAAAATAATAATACTAATAATAAAACACGTTTATCCCTAATGGTTTATTCAGAGAGTAAACGACCTAAACTGCAAAGGTCATTGCGCCACGTCCGGCAAATTTTTGAGGGTTGTTTAAGATAGATTTGTAGGTATATTGCTGTATTGACAGGTTGTCAGCCTATCGTCTAATTACTGAAACTCTCGAATTCCTTAGCTGGTGTTTACAACATGACCGGGAGGAAATGCTGCTAGCACATTCAATTTTTTCTCTCACTCTCAGTCCAGTATGGAAGTAAAGGCAATATAAATATTCAAATACCACCACATAGCTCAAACTCGTTTATCTATAAAATAAGAAATGACAGTTTAATACGTAAGTAACATAACATAATGCAGAAGATTACGTTGAAAGTGAAAAGAACGAAAGTAAGAGGCGATCGAGCCGATCTGTTTCGACTGATGGGGAACCCGTTTTGAACGGGTGTGGTCAACATTTTGTACAAAAGTCACGCCTCTATTCTTTTATAGGGTAGGCAGAACAGTGAATAATGAGGGGCATTTCATTGGATTTTCATTACTTCCATGCTGGACTGGGAGTGAGAGAAAAACATAGAATGTGCCAGCTGCATTTCCTCCCGAGCATGCTGTAAAAACCAGCTAAGGGATCAGAGGGTTTCAGTATATTGCAATTTAGGCGATGGGCTGGCAACCTGTCACTACAGCAATATACGTACAAATCCATCTTAAATAACCCTCAAAACTTTGTCAGACGTGGCGGAACGACCTTTGTTTAGGTCGTTTACGCTCTGCCTACCCCATTAGGGATAAAGGCGTGATTATATGTATGTATGTATGCATTTCATTGGATTGTGTGTTAACTTTAGTCCCGAGCATGATTTAGGTCCTTCAGTGTCAGTCCATCGCCCATATAAATTGCATACTTTCGGCAGCCTATACAATAAACTACTTACTATTTTTGGCAGTCACGCTACGAAGATATAAGTATCTCTTTAGTTATTCTTATGCCGGCTTTATTCAAAAAAATTGCCTATTTTTCTGCTTTTTCCAAGTAAATTCCCATCCATTTGTCATTCAAGTGACTTCCAAAAATCGATCGCATGTAAACATGCATTGTGAATAAACCCAATTCGGAACAACCACGAGATCTTGAATCGAACACGACTTACATCTCTATTATGGCAATAAACTACCATATGGCAGAAATTGCCTACCATGCAATTTTCTTGGAACATAAAAAATACTTGCATAATCTATGCGTGTACATTCTTTCCGTGGTTCCCATACTTGTTCCGTAGATCACAGACCTAACATCGAAGGACACGGCATAAAACAATACTTTTATACAAAGAAGATGGAGATCCCACCTAGTTCTAGTTCAGAAATAACGACATGTTTGTTTATAACTTTTGATTTTATTGCTGTGACATCAATTTGGTTGCTAAACTGACCACTGAAAACACAAAAGATTTGACAAAAGAAAAAGGAGGTATTTCTAAAAAACGATGATTAGGTTTTTGAACAAATTAAATACCTACTTAGTTTATTTTGATCTTATTATAACAAAATATCATGAGATCAGCTCAGTGCTTATAAAATTATAGTATTTCTAGACAATATCGTAATAAATAGACTAAATACTAAATCGGAACCTGAACCTTGAGGGTCTCGGGTAAAAACCGACCGAAAAGGTCGAGAAGTAAAAAAAGAAGAAGAAAGAAGGAATAACCACTTACAATACTAAATGTAAAGGTTAGTTATCCCCTGGCATGTAGGTAGGTACTTTATTTATTATAGAATGCAAAGTCTGTGAATAAAAGGTCTTTGTGAGACAGTGGTTGTACGCAGACTACATAAATCAGACTCAGCAGCTTCGGAATACTTCCCTATGGAAGGTAAATAAATAAATAAATGCATTCCTCGGTTTAAAATTGCTTACTTACCATAAGAATTTGCATTTTTCCTGGACTGGAGATAATAATAATAATAATAAAGAATGAGATAGTAAGCTAGTGCAGATAAATCTGTGGGTCAATCTATTAAGACTTTAAAAAGCTTAAAATAGTTTGATTAAAGAAAAAAAGCATCTTTAATTTAATACTCTGCCTACTTTCAATTTTATTTATACATGTAGGTATACTGCATAACTCTTGCTTGAGCAAAAATAGATAGATTACGTATACACCATCGATTAAAACCTAATCATTGGCTAGACGCATATTAATCAATAGTTAATCAACAATAACTTTCCTCTCTTGAGAATTAAAAAACTGCGTAAAAAGAGTACAGTGCGACGCGGTACTCAATGAACGTCGGCGGGAGTGCTGTAGTATAAGGAGAACTGTCAAAGCAATGTACAAAAAACAACAAAACAATGTACTTCCATGCTGGACAGGGAGCGAAAGGAAAACATAAAATGTGCCAGCTGCATTTCCTCCTGGGCATGCTGTAGAAACCAGCTAAGGGATCCGAGGGTTTCAGTATATTATATTGCAATTTAGGCGATAGGCTGACAACCTACAAATCTATCTTTAATAATCCTCAAAACTTTGTCAGACGTGGCGGAACGACCTATGTTCAGGTCCGTTACGCTCTGCCTACCCCATTAGGGATAAAGGCGTGATTATATGTATGTATGTCAAAGCTATGTCAAATCTCAAGATGGTGACGTTAGTTCCTGTTTTCGCCGCGTTCATCTAAAGCGTGGTCGTATTGTAACTGTTGTATTACGCAAGGGAAGTTCGCTTTTGACATACCGTGCAATGACTTGTCGTATTTAAAACAAAAGAAAAGAGCGGGAAATTTTCTTCTTTATTTTTAATTAGCTGAATAAACTTTATACTCATTCTTATAGGATCTATTTCTACGTAGTATGTGTAGTTAATTTAAGTTCTTCCAACTTTAACAGCATTCAAGTAAAACAGAAATTCAAGAAAAACAGCAAACGTTAAACACACTTGAACCTCAGCCAAAATCCTACGCCACTTCACACCCCGTAGAATTTTGATATCTATCACTACATAGTATAAAACAAAGTCGCTTTCTCTGTCCCTATATCCCTATGTATGCAAAAATCTTTAAAACTACGCAACGGATTTTGATGCGGTTTCTTTTAATAGATAAAGTGATTCAAGAGGAAGGTTTAAATATATAATACATGCATAATATAGTAGAGAAACACTGATAATTTCTGTGCGAAGTCAGGGCGGGTCGCTAGTAAATTATAAAATCTTTTACCTATATTAAATCTATGCCTTAAACTTCCTACGACATGTAAAAAAAAAACTTTTACTCTCTCTCTTAGACCACAGACATGCACTGTAGACAACTGATCAACTCGACGCAAGCGCAGTCAACGAACCCAAAGCAACTGTTGAATTTTAATCAGCATGTACGTACGTAGTTATACACACTTGTGTTGTTGATTGTACCTTCACTTCCCATGGTGTTTTTTTTTTACATACATACATATATTCACGCCTTTATCCCTAATGGGGTAGACAGAGCGTAAAGGACCCAAACAAAGGCCGTTCCGCCACGTCTGACAAAGTTTGAGGGTTATTTAAGATAGATTTGTAGGTATATTGCTGTAGTGACAGGTTGTCAGCCCATCGCCTAAATTTCAGTATACTGAAACCCTCGGATCCCTAAGCTGGTTTTTACAGCATGCCCAGGAGGAAATGCAGCTCGCACATTCAATGTTTTTCTCCCGCTCCCAGACCAGCATGGAAGAAAATGTTTGTTTTTTTTAATGTCCATATTATTATTTTTCATGTTTCAACCTTTTTTCTTTAGGGAAAAGTCGTTCAATTTCATAGTTAGGTTTCATTGGTAGGGAAGTTAGGCTTATATGATAAAATATTATCATAAATTTATTTATTTGAGGAAATAGTTATTTTATACTCAACATAGTTATTTTTGTAGGAGTTTTAGTCTATACCAGACGAACCTGAAACAATTTGTTGAATGTTAATCAGCCTGACTGTAAAGTATACGCACTTGTGTTCGCGACTGTACCTTCACTTCCCATGGCGGTTTTTTGCTAAACTGTATCTTTCTAGTTAAATCAATGCATATTGATGAATGAGTTGACAGTGTAATATAATACCTTATGTAAAGATTGGAAATATTCATTTTATATCTTACTTCCATGCTGGACTGGGAGAGATAGAAAAACATAGAATGTTCCAGCTGCCCTTCCTCCCGGGCATGCTGTTTAAGTCAGCAAAAGGGACTTGAGGGTTACAGCGTATTGTAATTTAGGCGATAGGCTGACAACCTGTCACTATAGCAATACATATTACAATCTAAAATTGCCCTCAATTTTTGTCAGACGTGGCAAAAGCGCCTTTTACGAGGCGTTGAACGCTCTGCCTACCCCGTAAAGGATAAAGGCGTGATTTATGTATGTATGTATATCTTACTGTAATGAGAATGGAAATAGGCATGATGCATGGATAACTTAAATGGATTAAAATGATCAAAGAAATCTAGAGGAGTGGGTTTGCCTATAGTATTTCCAACTCGGTTTTAGAATATAGGTAAACAAAGTTATGTCTTTTTATTCAAAAATCATTTGAAAAATAATTGATCTGTGTTGGCAGATTACTCAAGTTACTAAAACTACTATTCCATTAAGTAGTCATATCTAATAGATAAAACTTATTTTAGAAACAAGTTTTTGGATTAAAATACATGAAACTTTGTTTACCTTTATTCTAAAACTGAGTTGGAAATGCTATATATCAGTTAAAATAATCAAACTAACAATAAAAGAGTGAACATTAATTATCATTTTTGTGGAACAAAAAATAAACCATGCGTGCAAGTAATTAGTGTAACAACACCTATAACTCGTTGCTTCACTCCACCGAATATCGATAACGTTATTTACAACGTCGTTATAACGTTTACTACTATAATGGTTTGAGTTGCGCAACTTAACACGATCAACGTAACCATGATCTATAGATCGGAAGTGGATCATGCAATTTTACATACATACATATAGTCACGCCTTTATCCCTAATGGGGTAGGCAGAGCGTAAACGACCTAAACAAAGGTCGTTCAGCCACATCTGATAAAGTTTTGAGGGTTATTTAAGGTAGATTTTTAGGTATATGGCTGTAGTGACAGGTTGTCAGCCCATCGCCTAAATTGCATTATACTGAAACCCTCGAATCCCTTAGCTGATTTATACAGCATGCCTGGGAGGAAATACAGCTGGCACATTCTATGTTTTTCTCTCGCTCCCAGTCCAGCATGGTATACAATTTATGGTATGCAATTTTAATGACTATGTAAGCTAAACGAGGTTTAAGAATTGGAAGAAGCTATCCATACCTGGTAGATATTCCACCAATAGCGACTAAGCGCTTCCAAAACTCATTCATATTGCACACGGCAAAAGAGTGGAACTCACTACCTGCGTCTGTGTTTCCGAATGCATTGAACTTCAAAGAAAGAGTGAACAGGCATCTTCTGGGTGAGTTCGCTCCATCGTCGACTTCGTCTCAGTCGCTCGATCAGCTCTCATGAGTGGCAGCGAGTATGAGTTCGTATCAGAAATGTCATTTCAGTACAAATTGGCCTGTCTAATCCATACTTAATATTGCTCTCAAGTTTGAGATCGCTTCATAAATACGAGCACTAGACTGGAGTCAAGAGCAAACCCATTTCAAATTATTTAAAAAAAAACGTGTAATCTGTCTTTTTTAGAGCTAACTATCCTCCTTGGTGTAATCTCCTGGCTGTCCAACCTGGAACATGACATCATATAAAAACTAAAAGATGTCAAAAAGTCCTCCAAATTTGGGCATCCGTTGTAACATTTCTAATATCATTGGTGGAGCTTAAATGTTTATACTCGGATAAAAAGCCAGTGAAGTTCTTATTAATTGTATTCTAAAGCATATAAATAATTTTAGTAGCTTTAGCCACTATTCTCGGTCTGAAATCGTTGGTATGATAATGTAAGCAACACAGTCTACGGGGTTAAGGGACAGCGTCCCTTACATCAGGAGGCCTATTTTTGAATCACACGAATCAAAATTCGCACACGAAAGACTAACATTCGCATCGCAAATAGTATGAAAATCGTATGCGAAAGTTACCATTTCGTATGCACATTAGAGTTCGAGTGTTTAAAAAAAAGCTGCTCCTGGTATACAAAAACTCAACATAGCAGCAGTTAAAACACACAGTTATACCTAAGTCCATGGCATAACCCCAACAACAGAATTGCATCGTAGCAACTAATGAATAGCTAATGATCTATCATTCCAAGAAGAAAATTACAAGCAACAAGTTCTTTTGTAGATTTTACGCTACAAGGATTTTACGACTTAACCCCTACTGAAGACAAGCATTATGTGAGCAGAAAGAATCGTTAATTCATATACAAAGGTTAGCAGATGTATTGAACCATAAATCCGTAGTATGAAATTAAACGAAAAGGGCAGAGGGATAAAAAGTTACTTATTGATTCCCTGCTGAACTGGGGAGCGATAAAAATACATAGAACTTACAAGTAACATTCTATCTTATCTACTATAAGTTCAAAGTTATTGAAAACAATCTTAATTTTAAAAATGTTCTTGAAATTCACAACACAATCAACTTCTTCTGCTTTTTGTATCATACATTTTTGATACAGAAAGGAAAAGTGCCTCCCGTATTATTTTATCGCGAATTTTACAACGTTTATATTCATACTATTGATCATGATAAACATTTGTTCTAAGATTAATATAAACGATATCAGACTGAACAATAGAACTACATCTAACGTTGACAAATCACCTATTCACTTTGAACAATACCGGTCGAGTAAAAACGTTAAAACAATCAAACAAGTCAACTTTCATGTCAGATCACTTTCTTGAAATTCCCCCATGTCAACATGCCATATGCCTGCCATATGCCATATATCTTCCCAACACTCTCTGATCTCATTGTGGCGATTATATAACACGGTGTGAGCAAGTCTAAGCTATTGTGACATGGGAACGCGAGCTTTCTACTTTAAAAATGCAATTAAAAACAAATGTAAGATGGTAAGGCGTTTAGTTGGTGATTACGTGTTGTAAGTAGCATTATCAAGACAAGAATAAAGATTAGTAGAGGTAAGTTATTGATTCTTCAATGCTGGACTGTGAGCGAGAGTAAAACATAGAATGTGCCAGCTGCATTTCCTCCCGGGCATGCTGTAAAAATCAGCTAAGGGATCCGAGGGTTTTCAGTATATTAGTTAGTTATCAGTATATTGCAATGTAGGCGATGGGCTGACAACCTGTACAACAATATACCTACAAATCTATCATAAATAACCCTCAAAACTTTGTCATACGTGGCGGAACGGCCTTTGTTTAGGTCCTTTACGCTCTGCCTACCCCATTAGGGATAAAGGCGTTACTATATGTATGTAAGTTATTGAAGTAGTCTTACATATTAGAACAGATACCTATATAATTTTGTCTCACATAAAAGTACAGATATCTAATTTATGGTGGCGATGTGAGGTGGATGGCGGGCGCCCTAGATCTTTTACTGACAATTCATAAACCCGATATGCCCCTTGATGTATCCTTAAACATTAAACAAGACAAACGTCTTCGATAAAATTTTCTATTTGTAAAACGTGAATTGTATTGACCCTTTGTATTTTTTATTAGTAAAGTTCCCCTTAATAAAACTAAACAAGACAAATTCACTTTTGAACATATGAAGATTGAATTCAAATTTCATAACTGTATTACAAAATAACTAGAAAAAACGCATACCAAAGTATTGTGCAAGTTCTGTACAAACTAAATATCTGTCAATACCTTTAAAAATATTAGGTCATTCAAACAATCTTTATTCTAGACACTTGGATAAACAGTTCTATAAAGATCGAATAACACATTCTAATTAAAATTGGTGTTGCGTAAAATTACTTAGTAACATGTTGTAACTAGTTTGTACTCTATGCAAAGGTTAAGTACTAGCTGTCTGTTAATAACTTAAATTGGGTGCGTACATTACGAACCTAGTTCATGTAAACGCAATAGCCAAATTTGTTTATTCAGTACTAATATATAACCGAATTATTTGTCTGTGTCAATTTTGCCAAATTCAATTCAATTGTCTGTTTTTAATACGAATATAATTTATATATACCTTGTTATTTATATATATGCACCTAAAGCACTGACCCGCTTTTCTTCTTATTATATGTACTCCGATACCCAAAGGTTCCCTGGAAGAAATTGCTACCCTAGCAATAAGGCCGCCTGTATTGTAATTACTGGTTTTTGTATTATTTTTTTGTATCTGTAATTATTTTGGTGCAATAAAGAATTATTGTATTGTATGAGTCTGAACTGTGGCAGTTAATTATAAATTCCAAATATAGTAGAGCCCAAGAGGGCATAGGCAGGTAATTGGAAGAGGTCATCTAGACTTTGTGTCAAAGGCTGTGTCTAAGGTCACATATATTCACTCACATGGCACATCATTTTACATATTTATAGTGGAGAGTTGCACACTAAAATTATAATTTACACATCATCAGCTTTCTATCAAAACTGTGTAATTCATGTGAATTTCTCTTACCTATGCATACCTATTCCATGCTTCGGAAGGCTCGTTAAGCCATTGGTCCTGGTTAATATTGTTTAACATCGTTGAAATTAGTCGTTAGGCCATGTCAGAAGTCAGTGATAAGCGTTGGCGGCTTGAAAACTCTAACCTAATCTAGGATTGGGTCTGGTTTCCCTTCTGGGTTGCGGAGGTCAGATGGCAGTCGCTCTGTGTAAAAACCAGTACCCTCGTTCAATCACCTAGATTTGGCAGCCGACCCCGTGAGATACGGGATAAGCCTTGGGAGATGATGATACCTTACCTATGCATTTAAAAGTTTCGAATTTCCAACTCGCTAAAATGAAAACATAAAACATTAGTAGGTACAAACGTTACCCAATAATGCAGTGGGCGATAGACTTTAAACAAATTAATGTAAATCAGAGAAACTCACAGTAATATCGATTGATCACGTTCTGCGATATATCGATTTTTATATCGATCTGTAATGTTTATACAGGGTGTAAATGACTGTGCACCTTTGCTTAGACAACGAAACTGGACAATTTCTACGAATATTTTCTGTCTGGGATACGAAAGAAATTTTTGGTTTCTTTGTGAAAGTTGAAAGGCGAAAACTCATGGACATGTGCATTCTTGCCATCCTTACCTACGGAGCTCAAACTTTGTCTTTGACTGACATCTAAAAGTCCAAACTTAAGGTTTGCCAAAAAAGTATGGAACGCAGCATACTCGGTGTTAGATTGATCGACCGACTAAGGAATACGACGCTGAGATCCCATACAAAAATCGTAGACTTCGGTCAGAAGGCAGCTTTCCTTAAATGGGGTTGGGCTGGACATGTCGCTAGGATGCCGGATGCACTTTAGGCAAAAAGAAATACACATTGGGTCCCTCTTAACGCGAGACGGGCACGAGGTCGTCCCAATAAAGATAGCGAGACGAGCTAGACAAACACGCCCGAAACTGGTCGGAAGAGGCTCAAGACAGGAGAAATGGATGAAGGGGAAGCTTTGCCCTGCAGTGGGACACCTCAGGCTGGTAATAATAATTGTGAAAGTTGTTTAGTTTTTATAACTGAGTTGCAATTTTCAGTAGGTATATTGTTTCCTAACACCCTGTATATCGATGTATAATATTTATCGGTCGGAATCATGCGCAGACGCAGCTAACGTGAAGGAACGCGGGCGCTGATATCGATTTCCGTCAATAATCTACGAATGTGAGAATCATAGTGGAAATTTATAGCTGATAGGTTGTTTAACGGTTTGTAACGTAACTTGTTTTAGATCTTGCATTTATTTAGGTGAACTTCTGTATAAATATTGTTATGATAAATTCACACACGTGTTTCAAAACATATTACAAGGTACTCCTTATTCTTATTTCCATGCTGGACTGATATACATAATTGTATCAGCTACTTTCAAAGACATCAAAAGGAGCTGAGGGTTTTGGTGACATACCCTTCGAAATTTTCAGATGTGAAAAAACTTTTCAGACGTGGCGGAACGTCCTTGCTTACGCTCTGCCTACCCCATTAGAGATAATGGCGTGATGAACCCTTTTGTGTAAAAAACGTTATGACGAGACATAAAACGTTAGGGATAAAGGTTTTGTATGTGTGCCCTAGAAATCTATTAAAATATCTCATCACCACAAAAAGAATAAAACTCACAGATGCTGACAGTTCTCCAGAACATCTTACAAAAATAATAAAAGTCACAGATTCTCCAGAACATTTGTACCTAAACATTTCCATCCGTTCATTCACTCTTTTTTCGCATAACTACACATCAGTAATGTGAGAGAAGAATCCAACATAATCCTCGGTCCATTTGATGCATTTTCCCATTTCACAGCAACCAGTTTTCCACATGAGGGAGGGAGACAGCGAATGCCTACTTACACTAATAACTTAAATTCCAAACCGGTACTAGGATAGCAAGAGGTGTTGCCAAGTGCAACGACTTTTCTCTGTTTAGGCTACATTAAAGGGTGCATGTGCATGCTGCGGTAGTGGAAAAGAATTCAGGCTACTTACTCGTATCTAAAAAACAATTATAAACAGAATTAAGTTGCCTCAACATAGTGTGCATAATTAAGGACAAAACAAGCCTAAATACGAAAAGATTATAAGTCAAAGGAGGGTTGCACTATACCTTTGACGCAAGTTACGATAATCGACATCAATAACATCAAGACCTTGAACCAAATCTTAATTATGCACACCAACTAAGGCTCGTAATTATAAAGCGACCTCAAACTTGAGAGCAATATTCTGTATGAATTTGACAGGCCAGTTTGTACTGAAATGACATTTCTGATACGAACTCAAACTCGCTGTCACTCATGAGCGCTGATTACAAATACGGCCCTTAGTAAGCTCTTCGTTAAATATTTGGGCAATTCCACGCTACTTTGGAGTACCATCATTGGGGATCTCCGGTGCACGCCCGCGCCTTCATGAGTGGAAAAATCATAACTCACTGAAAACGCAATTGATCGAAAATCCGGTAGATCAGATTGAAGTAAAGGAAGTGAGGTTTATTGTAAGCACTATAAATTACTAATTCAGTGTTCACTGCAGTTAAATATAACAAAAGTGCTAAAAGTGGCAGTTCTTCGCAATTTTTCAATCTGTAACTACTTCGAACTAAAAGTTGCAACTTTATGAGGGTCTAGTCTAGATGACCTTCATTGCTTTAACCTCAATCTGATATACCGGATTTTCGATTGATTGTGTTTTGAGTGAATTATGATTTTTTGACCGATGAGGGCGCCACTTAGCCCAGGGAAGCCCCTTAAAATAATTCTTCTAATCTTAAATCAAACCCAAATAATTAGGCGAAATATTTAAAAATATCATCCAAGTTTTAGTTTTTTCATACTAAAAAGACTTGGCAACACTAGCAGCCGAGTGAAGGAAGTATCGTATTAATGCTGACTCCGGTGGCGGTTGTGTGAATGAAAAGTTGTATGTGGCAGCTTGCATTACACGTGAACTGTGGTCATTCATAAAATGTGTGTTTCGTTCAAGTTTGATATTGATGGGATCGAAGACATTACCAATTAGCGAAGCATCGAAGCTACTCTACCTATTCGTAGCATAAATGCCCATTCTGTTTTGTTAGGTATATCAATGTTACTGAATGGCGCACTAGTAAAGATGTTCCAAAGCTACATTTTTCTTTTAGCCGTCAAAGATTTCGATATAGAAGAAGAAAGTAAAATTTCATTGTTTTACGAGCAATAAATTATCGATACCTGCTCTTATAAAATTAAAATATAAACGGCAATAAACGATAATTTTTCACCTTCTTTATACCCACGGACGTTAAAACTATCTGTACTGTGACTTTACACGCTTGAAGAAGGTAACGCAATATCGATAAACATTGACGGTTTAATATGCAATCAAAGTTCTTTTAAAACAAATCTATCAATAAATGCCTTTCATTCTAAAGCAAAGGACGGAGGTGTCGTATGAGATATCTCATTGCATTTGCTGTGTTTAATTTTATATGAAAATGTTTGAGAGTTCTTGTTCTATCGTCGAGTCCAACTCCACCCACCTTAGTCACGTCTGGCCTAGACTCTGTAGTCTTGAGAGCACCTTTAACTCAAATAAAACAATAAGCCTTAAAATATATCAACTTGATCTGCTCATAGTGATATCACAAAATTCAAGGTTTCAATGTAAAACTATTGAAGTGAGTGCGAAGGCTGAGCAAAAAAGTTACATTACTCATTTCTAAAAACGACAATATTACATCAAAAACTTTACCAAAAAAAATGGTACCATATTATTTTCAACCTACAATGGACTCTGGCCATATAGGTACATCGTTTTCCCGCGCTTTCTACAAGAGAGCACGTGCTTGCGTATACACATATGACGCAGCGTTGTCCACCATGTCAATGAGTAGCAAATAGGTACAAACTCTTCTGTGGAGAGCCTTATGAGTTTACAAAACACTAATAAACAAGCTTTAGATTGTAAACGTCTTTAAATAGACCGATGCAATTTTATAACTTATATAAGGAGATGATTTCAGGTTCCTCGTAGATGAAAAGTGTATTCATTTAAACCTATTTTCACACTGGATAAATACCTAGGTATCGATTGATTACATATTCAAAACACTAGGATCATGATTTAAGTCCGAAGTGACTAATCATACTGCCAGCTTGATTAACTAACTTTTATAAAAAAAATGCAGAAACGAAACATAAAACCATACTTACCAAAACGTGCACTGTTGCCATAATAATGCAAAGTAGCTATTACCGTACCTGCAAAACAAAAAGAAAGTTTTATTGAACAACATGATATGGCGATAAAAACAGGTTTGGACAATACAGCTGAGTATATATTCTATACACGTGCTTTCCTATACAATTACATATTTATAATGACAGTCCATACAGACCTTTTCAAAATACATTCGCGTGTTATAACGAAGGTCTCGTTACGGCATATTTCCTAATCTAATTATGCTAATATCATACACAACGTTTTAAATGTCGAATTTGAAAATGGTTGACTTGGTTTCCTGACATTTAGAAGATGGCATAATTTTCTATCTCCCAATGTAGGCTTACAATTTAAATAAAAAATTGCACCCATTATTTCTTTACATTCCGTATTTAATTTAACCCATTTTCATTATAAAATGCCAAGTTTGCCAGCCATGTTGCGTGAATGCAACTTTTTAATTCATAAATGTTCAGTGAAGTGAAAATAATAACAGTCATTCTTGACACGGTGACGAGAGAAATATTAGCGATAATCAAGTTAAAGTTTACACTTTGAAAGTTAACGAGATGAACTATTGCGCAACTTGACACGAACTATTTGATGGTGATGACTTGATGAGTTTCCTGTTACCGAAAAAGTTATCTGAATATAGCACTAGAAAGAGAAATTTTAAAAAAAACAGAAGATGAAAATAACGAAGATCTGGCTATAAAACAATAATTTGACGATCTTGGCTACATGTTTGCGGTTATGAGGACTGAAAAAATATGACGTCAAGATGTGATTCAATAAAACAAGTGATTTGCATATGCAATTACATGAACGTGATGCATGTAATGAAGGAAAACGTTTAAAATATAAACATGACGCAATACTTAATATTTTCATTATGTTTTAACCCAAACATCGCATGAAGGACGCATGAGATACAAACCGTCAAAGGCAAAGACAGCTACAAAATGGGGAAACAAGAATTTCCCTAACACCTGCCCAAACAGTCATATAGCGTGGAAGTTCCGACCCACTTTGAACACCTGTTTCTGTAACATGGTGTTTATAAACGACACGTGTGGCCTCAGGAAACTAAACTAGAAACTACTTATAAATTCTATGGTAGGAACATAACCTAGCCTTTTGTATAGATGCCAAGAAGTGATAAAAAGGGTGATGTTGTATCATTGGATCTACCTACTTAAATTTGGAAACGAAAACGAAATTAGTAATTGGAAAACAACGAGCTAAATAATAGTCTTAGTAACACAGAAAAGTCACTTCCTTCATTGTTTATTTGAAGAATGTCACTAGGTCTACGACCATAAAGGTATCTTACTGCGCCTAACAAAGACAAGCCCACGAAACTAGTGACTTTAAGTCATGTAAACATGAAAAAGTCAACATGGAAACGCTAATGGTCGGAGAAAGTCTTCCTTCTCACGACAAATGAGCATCTCATGATGATGAAGCAGCGGAAGAGTTGTTGATAGACAAACAACGTAACGTTTTAAACATTTACAACGTTACCGTTTCTCTAATTGGACGATTATTGTTGTTGAAATTGTTTGAAATGTGCTCGCGTGATCCACGCTCAGGAGAAATTGTTTTAGAACGTCTCTATTCGGAATTGGGTGATAACGAGGCAATTTTGTCGTGGTATATTGCCAGTACAATTGTTATTTGTTTAGGTAACGTTGATACCAAATTAGATAAGATCATTTACTCCAACAAATATTTGAGCAGCTTCAGGCCTATGTTTAGCAATGTTCATCTTGCGGCTTGTCAATCACTTGAGTTGTCAGATTTGTACACACGATCATTAAAAAAACATTAATTATTTGCTTAGCTTGCAAAATGTGTCAGTATTATTTTGTCACTCAAATAATGCATTCTGACATCTTATTATGATTCAAGGTTTTAGACTTTGTAACAGGCATCTTTAGTTTGGCATTTGACACTCATATTTTCAACCATACCATCAATTACTTATTTGAACGGAAAAAAATCATTACTAGTATTAAATTCAATACATTGGTGAATACTTAGTTGCTTGCGGTATTTATTTGTTTGGTTTAAAAGCACAGAGTCTGATCGTTAGCCCATACAAAGTTTATATAATGAAGCGATATCAAACTTGGGAGCAATATTAAGAATGGATTTGACAGGCTAGTTCGTACTGAAATGACATTTCTGATACGAACTCAAACTCGCTGTCACTCATGAGAGCTGATTATAAATGCCCTAAGTCAGGAGTAACTTTTTTACATTTTGGCCAAAAATGAAAATATGCAACCAACATCAGAAAGGTAACGAAGAAAGCGCAAGATACGTATAAAGGAGATCATTTACTTGTATTTTCATTAGAAATCAAATTGATTTATAGAAGTAGAAATCATGCTTGGGTTCGAAGACTGCACAGACATGACAAGAAACGAGTCTGTTACATAAACATAAGACGTTTATGCAGATATGCAAACCTAAGCAAAACGCGATAATGACGTATCATTAAGATAGCATTTTAAGCAAAAAAACACGTAACTCAAAACCTATAGATGATTAACTTTCTAAATACATAAATTGATGGCTAGAAAAATATGTTATACTTTCAAAGCATATATTATGAGCTTGCAAATAATTATTGAAATAATAGTAGAAATCATGGTAATTAATATCAAAACTAACTGCTAAGAAGGAAGTACCAAAATTATAGACCAAAAGAAAGTTTTAACGGAAAAACGTAAATCGTATAACAGAAGTCTCGGAGATACGTAATCAACATTAAACAAGTCTACAAATAGCTATTTCATCATTGCTAATGACAAGTTTCTAATATAAGTATCAATAATTAAAAATAAATCTGCTAATGGTTTTCCTAAATTACAAGTATCATTTAGTATATTGCAGATTTTTAAAGCAATTAGTTTGAACCATAAAGTATCCTAAAGTAGATACGTTGAAAAACTTCTAATTACAGCCTAAAAAAGGATATTGATATAAAACTAGCAATTTAGCTTTTATAGTTTTATTAGTTAGTGGTATAACTATTAAAAGTGCGGTAGGTACTCATTGAAGATTTAAAAAGCAAAATTCCTAATGAAGCAATACCTATGCTCATAAAGGGTGTTAGAGACGGTGTCCGGGAAACAGAAAGGGTTTGCCTAAGCAAATGTTTCATTGACTAACAATGAAACATTTCCAAAGACATTCTGGAAAAAATATATTGGGCCCCCAATACAAACTGCCAAAAGTGGATTTGACACTTTGCAGGAGAAAATCATTTCTTTTCATCTCCCAAAAGAAATTCTTCATGAATGTTTTGGTAATCAGTATCATTGATCGAGCCATCCCTTTCATTTTGCGGGACACAGTCCCTTACATCCTGTATCTTAAATTTTCCAGCTACAACTACAACATTCACTATAAAAAAACTACAAGCGGCGCCACGTTAGCTCTAATTACCATAATAACAAAATCAAGTTGTTGTGTTCAATGAAATCAGACCAGTGCACGAACAACAATGCACAGCGGACCGCGACATTGACACCTAAACCACAGCCGGATCTGAGAACTGGTAGCCTGAGATAACCCGATATAATACAATATATACAATACTGTCATTTATATACTGGGGTATACATACAGGCTGCTGTTGTAATTTCTAAATGTTGTAGTCAAGTGATAAAGATTTTTTTTGGAATTTTATAAGTGATTGATACTCAAAACTAGATATTTGTGAGTGATAACAAACAAATTTTCTAAAGGAACATGGACACCTAAACCACAGCCGGATCTAAGAACTGGTAGCCTGAGATAACTCGATATATCACAATATACAATACTGTCATATAAATATACAGGCTGCTGATAAAACTTGTGAATATTGAATTGAACCGATGATAATATATGAGCATCGTATTTCATACATTGGCATCAGTGACCTCGAACGTACTCGTTGCATTCTTTGCAGTACCAAAACAGGATTTTATTCTTGCGTCAAACAAATTAAATAACAACTACCTACCACATGAAAGAAGAAAGATATTTTGATTATGAACGTCAATCTATATTTACCACTTAAACCGCAATGACTCTATGTGCCACAAAATCAGTTTAGTTAATTGGCTAAAGATGATAATCTTTAAAGATGAAAATGGAAATGATAACAAAGAAATCACTGTGGCACAAATAGACAGAGAAAAACAAATACAAATTTTTAATCAAAAGATAGAAGACGCTGATGACCAAATAGAAACCAGAGCAGCCTGTATGACAACAAATGATACACAACCAGGCGGCCCGGAGCACAGCCTTGGATTCGGTCGTGAGACTGAAAGTGAAGATTGAAAGTGACCTCACTTGCCTGAGAATTGGTCTCAGAGTAGTGTTCTTAAAATTGATAACAAAGAAATCACTGTGGAACCAATAGCTATAGAAGAACAAGCACAATTTGAAAATCAAAATATAAAAGACACTGCTAACCAAGTAGATACCAGAACAGCCTGTATGACAACAAATGATACATAACAAGGCGGCCCAGAGCTCAGCCTTGGATTCGGTCGTGAGACTGAAAGTGAAGAGTGGCGAAGTGACCTCACTTGCCTGAGAATTGGTCTCAAAGTAATGTTCAAGTTTGCTTGTTTAAAACGTGTAGTACTTAGTCTCGAACACGACAAGACCAAATCGTGATTTATTTAAAAGAATGTTGACTTAAGGACATATGGATTTAAGTGTTTAAAAGTAAAAGACATTAAAAACTCTATACGAAATCGTCTATCTTATACCAACCTACTTATTATACAAGATAATTTTAAAAACCAGCATTGACATACTTGCATTAACTTGACTATTTGCAATTCTTAGAAATATGTGCTGCTATTTTTAACTCTCATGTTTTAAAACGTCGTATGCTAAAGAAGTTAAATACAACCCATCATGCTGACAGTGTTTTTTAATACGTATGATCGTACGCTGTCTCACTTATGCTCTTAATAAGATGCATAATAACGATAAAGATAGGAATAAAGATAAACTTGTCAAACGAGCCTGAAGGAACCCTGATTATAATATTAATGGAGACCTATTAAGTGTCAACCTGGACATTATCGAGGCATAACTTGCAAGAAAAGGAAAAGTTGACTTTTCATATTCTTTCTGCAACACGAAAAGAAATATTATTTGCATCTACAGAGACAAGTCATCATCTCCCTAGCCTTATCCCATATCTCAAGGGGTTCGCTACCTAAGATAGAGTATTTAACGAGGGTACTGGTTTTTACACAGAGTGACTGCCATCTGACCTCCGTAGCCCAGAAGGAAAACCAGACCCAATCCTAGATATGGTCAGAGTTTTAAAGCCGCCAATGCTTAACACTGATCTCTAACATGGCTGAACGACTAATATCTTTGGTATTAAATGATATCAACCGGGACCAACGGCTTAACGTGCCATCTGAAGCACGGAAAAAAGCGCCGAATAAACACATGTACGAAATTCGAAAACCAAAATCGCATTGGTACGTGGTGGGATTTGAACCACGTACCAATGCGAATTCAAAGCTCAGGAGGCAGCAGCCTTATCCACTACACCATCGGGCTCCTTATCTGCAGAGTAAAGTAATGATGATAAATGAGACATGTGGTTTCGTTCATTATTTCTTCATTTTCTTTTATGATTGTACGAATAGAAAATTAAATATATACGTTATTTTTGTTATCATTGTTTAATAAATATCTTATATTATGTTCAAATTGACAATCAACTGCTTTTTATGTTCAATAGTTGCATTCATCGTCATAAATTCACTAACTTCTTATTTTTCTTCTTTCCCGTCATATTAACAAGTCAGCCACGTATGGTTGATAGTTGTAATTACTGAAAGTTACATTACTCTAAAAAACAATGAACATACGAGAAATAAAAATGGTACTCAATATACCTCCACTTTCACAAGCAATTGCTCAAAAACCTCTCAAAACACACAGCACTTCCGCACGCCCAGCGTATCTTATCTGAGCACTCATATTTGCACTAATAAGGTTATCTTACCTTATGTTTATCTCAAAACCATCTCCACATTCGTGACCGCATAACCGTATAGCTTACGAAATCTCACAGGAAAAGAGATGCTATCCGAAGGAAGAGAACGATTCCGTACACGATTCTTGAAGCTCCGAGAAACTGGAAATGGTCTATTAAAAGATCCTTGACTTTTGAAACAGAGGTTATGTGTAGATGAAAGATATATGTAGTAGGAAACATGGTAAAACAATTAAAAGCACGACGGAGCCATTAAGGCGAGAAGGCGAGTCAAACCTTGGAATGTAACATGGTGTGAAACGGATATCCCAGAGTAGAAACCTTTTAAATGTGCCAGCTACTGACCGTCCTTGTTCTATTTAAATTACTGATACCTACTCATATTCAAATCGCTATCCAACTTTACATTGTAATAACCCATGTCCAGATTTTGAAATATATTCAATTTCTACTAAATTAAACTAAAACTTGAAGAATAAAATCTGATTGAACGATGAAAATTAATAAGCACAAAATTCGAAACGGTCATATCATGATGTAGCAAGATGACTAACCATCAGCATTAACACTTAACACTTAACGGTTTTCATACAAAATAACTATAAAATTCTCGCGAAAAGCATTTACAAGAGCAATCATTGATTGGTCATAAAGAACGGTCAACGAACTAACATGAAATCCGTCAATTTTCCACTTGGAGAGCCATTTCGAAAACACCTAGTCAAAGAAATTGCATGAAAGTACTACCTTATTTACTTTTCTTTTAGGATTGGTTTCGTTTAAATTAAATGCAGCTGTAATTTTGTTGGCGGTCTGCTCCGGTGGTTGGTTAAAATGTCAAGTAAATTGCTGTACTGATCAGTACTTTTTATTAAGCTCCGATTTTTGCTACCAAATGAGAACAGACAACAAATTGAGTATTTCGTTTTGTAAGTTTACGTAAAGAAATTTTAAATACAGGTAACTATATATATATATAATATACTGGTGGTAGAGCATCATGACTTTTTGTGTTTTTTTTAAGTGTTGACTAGTTACTTTCAGTGCAAATACAATATCTCACAATTCATTCGGCAACCCTCCTGCCAAGCGTGGCGAATCAGCCAGGCTTTCCGTGGGAATTAATGTAACAAAACTATTTTAATGTTCACTATAATTTGGTCTTAGTACCAAAACAGCACTAAATTAATGTTCGCGAATAGGCTTGCTACTTTAAGGCCTAAATTTGTGTAAATCTAGTCACTAAATATCAAATCAAATGGCAAGGTTTATCAGCAGAGCTGGTTTCAAATTAGATACATCTTGTTGGAGCCATGACATTTGACTCTCAATGGGTTTTAGCTTATCAACATTAATATTAGGTATAAGGAAATGAAAATGATTTATATTTTATTATGAAGTGATATTTTCGTCATTTTTGATATTAGAGTCATAACATACATATGTACTATGTAGCTAAGTATATACCTACCTACATATAGTCTTCATCCCTAATAGGAAGGAAGGCAGAGCGTAAACGACCTAAACAAAGGTCGTTCCGCCACGTCTTACAAAGTTTTGAAGGTTCTTTAAGATAGATTTGCCTATAGATCAGCCCATCGCCTAAATTACAATATACGGAAATTCTCGGATCCCTTAGCTGGTTTGTACAGCATGCTCGGGAGGAAATGCAGCTAGAACATTCTATGTTTTTTCGCTCGCTCCCAGGCCAGCATGGAAGTAACTGTTATAAACAACTAATCAAAGATCGACGTTGATAAAGCACTACACATACGTACATCAAACTTCTATCTCAAACATCTATTACAATCCCCATTTCTTTTAATTAAACCGAATCAAATATCTCATCTCACGTAATGAAACCGCAACTCCAAAATTCATAATTATGTTAATTCTTGATGTTATCCTAAGATACTTATTTATTTACTTTACTTACTAAATCATCTTTAATGATACTGGGCAAGTTGCTCTACATAAAATTAATCCTATATTTGATATGGACGTAGAATTACGAAACATGTCTTAACATAAATCAACGAGAAAATTAATGAACCGAAAGAAAATGTCGTCATGTCACAAAACGAAAATGAATTATGCAAACGGCCATACTCGGAATTTGAGAATGATACTGTTTATGTTGTATGGTATATGATCACATGTCTGATACAATATATATAGGGTCTTGCCTCAGTTGTAGGTAACCCTACAATTTTTAAGTTCTTAGAGGCATATTTTATCTCCTAAAGATTTTAGATTGGGTAATAATTATACAAAAACGTAAAGAATTTAGGCCCGTAATTATAATCAGCACTTGAGACTAATGACATTTCAATACATAATGGCCTGTCAAATCCATACTTAATATTGCTCTCAATGTTGAGATCGCTTTATAAATACGAGCCTTAATAACTTCACTCCTATTGAAACAAGTGGACCTTACAAATTTTCAATGCTAATTAAATCTATACATAACTTTGATTGATAATATTATTTGCACAGTAACTAATAAAACAGCAAGTATTGTAAATCAATTAAATTTATTACAATTGCGGTTTATTTCAACTCTTTCAGCATTATAATTGACGCATTGTATTCAGTACAAAAGGCCTATTTAGACTTCAAAGCCCTGATTAATAGTTTGATATCACGCTTGGTAAAATGTCTTTTAATAAAATTTTATTGTTGAAGTACGAAAATCCATTACAATATTATTTTTATCAAACTAAATCTTAACCTTCTCAGAAATGTACTTGTTTTAGGATTTCACCACTTTTGTTTTTTTTTTATATATTAGGCGTAGGTAGGTATCCCTTTTTACATTTGTTAGGATTCTGTTGTATTTGATGTTAAACCGCAATTCGTTCGATTCGTATTGTTTGAAGAGTAATAAATAAGTAATACTTAGGTACACAAGAAACAGTTAAACAAAATTAAGCAAAGTATGAAATAAGACAAGAGCTTGAAATCACAAAACACAGTCTTCTTCTTAGCGAGTGGATTCTCGAGTCGAACGACGACCCGACGAACCCTGGTGTCAGAGTTTTCAAACCGCCTAGTAGCACAGCTTTTGAACAAAGACCACTATCAAACACAGTAAAAACTGTTGTCAATCTTGGACTATAAGTAAAATCCTTCAAACACTAAACTGCGGTTTACTATTGCAGTATCTCGGTGGCAGTTACACAACACTTATAAATCTTTCATAGTTGTTATATTTTGCACAACTTATACCAGAGTGTTGCCACAGACTCAGAACGGCTCTCTATAATAAACTTTGTGTTTTACTCTCAGTCGGTTAAATTATTTGCGAAATACACTACACTGATTCAGGTTTAAATTTAAAAACAAAAATCATTTTATAGAAAAATCTTTTATAAAAACTTGTGTAGGTATCTATAGTGTGTTGTACCTTGTGTAATATATTTTAGTAAATTTAAAATAAATTGTTCAAAATGTGTTGTAATAAATTCGACCTAATTTTATAAAGAATTCCTAACATAAGTGACCATTTTAATGTATAATCAACATCACTCATATTGAAAACAAAATATATAACCGTGGTGAGATGATTCTTCCATGCTTGCCAGGGAGCGAGGGGAATAGAATGTGCCAGCTGCATTTCTTACGGGGCAAGCTGTAGAAACCAGCTAAGGGATCTAAGGGATCGTCTTATCTACATTACGTTTTATGCTATTACACTTTTATTAGGTCTGCTGGAAGAAATTTCATTGTAGAAATAAGCCTATGCCTGTTGTGTCTTAATTCCTTATGTAATTGTTCTGTGTATGTTTATGTGTACAATAAACTGTTGTTTCTTCCATGCTGGACTGGAAGTAAGAGAAAAACATAGAATGTGCCAGCTGCATTTCCTCCCGAGCATGCTGTAAAAACAGCTATGGGATCTGAGGGTTTCAGGATATTGTAATTAAGACGATGGGCTGACAATCTGTCACTACAGCAATATAAGTACAAGTATATCTTAAATGACCTTCGAAACTTTGTCAGACGTGGCGGAACGACCTTTGTTTGAGTCGTTGACGCGCTGCCTACCTCATAAGGGATAAAGGCGTGATTATATGTAAACTGTTAAATAGGGTTTCTGTATATTGCAATTTAGGCGATGGGCATGGGATGACAAACTGTCACTACAGCAATATACCTACAAATCAATCTTAAATAACCCTCAAAGCTTTGACACACGTGGCGATCGGCCTTTGTTTAGGTAGTTTACGTTCTGCCTACCCTATTAGGGATAAAGGCGAGATGATATGTATGTATGTATGTGAGAGGATTATTACGAATATACAGAAATTCATGCATTTCTTCCTCACAGAGTAGGCAGAGCTTGATAAAATAAATCAGGTTTCATATAACCCAACCACAGCTTAAATGAAACAGATATTTTTGTCATGAAAGTACAGAACCCGTAAGTTACAGTTACAACAAGTTATAAGCCCTTCGGCCTTTATACCACACCCACCGTTACAACCATAATGAAGTAATGAACGCAATTTCACCAACTTGTAACCGGCCAGCGAGAACGATCACAGAAACCTTTTTATAATAAAGTTACTTTTTATAACCGACTGACACTCAAAACTAGATACATATTAGCTGGTGATAACAATAACGAACAACTTTACCCAAGACACAGATCCTGATATGAGATAATCAAATATGTAAGGCTTGTATTTATGAAGCGATATCAAACTTTAGAGCAATATTAAGTATGGATTTGACAGGCCAGTTTATACTGAAATTACATTTCTGATACGAACTGAAACTCGCTGTCACTCGTGAGAGCTGATTACAAATACGGCCATAAGTGAATCTGCGAACACTATAACCGAAATTGTTTAGACTCGCAGTTTAGTAAGCACCAGTAGCTTCTGAAAAATAAAACATTTCGAAGCTCTATATGGATGATATTTATGATTTTTTCAATCTAAAAATAAAACATTTTTGAAATTATCTGAACATCTAGATACATGATTGCTACTTCGTTAGTATCATTGTTTCGTTGACTTATTTGTTTGCCATTGTTTTCTGCTTCACCTTGCCCTAATTTAATATCATCTCATCATATTGTCAAGCAATGACCTTTAGCTAGACGTTGTTTACAAAATTACAATTCATGCACAAAAACATGTTATATCAAAACTGAACATAAAGGAAAGACAAGGGGTCAAAGAACAGTGGTTCACCAACATAATAATTCCGAATGGTGTCACGGGCGATAATCGCTTGCGCAACTCTCGCGTTGTAGTAGTAATGTCTGCAGCGTTCCCATGGGCGGTGCACGCCATTATGAGCTAATTGGGCACTTACTGTAGATAGCACAAGCATTTTAATTCTATAAGACAAGCCATTTCGTTGTTTGGTTATGACCAGTCGGCATGATAAAGAATAACGGGATATGTTCGCGGCAATTAGGGAAACTATCAATAAGAATCTATGATTGAAAAAACTATTAACAAAAACCACTGTCGACGTTAAATTTCTAGAAACAATCGAAATTATTGAAAGGTAATTCTTGTTAAGATTTACTGGTAGTAAAATAAAAGACGTCAAGATAAATTAAAGAATCTCTCAAGACATAAAAATGTCAAAGATAATGAAACTTAGAAAACAGTTAACTAAGTTGTTACTGTTCTTAAGTAAACGTTATCCACCTACAAGCCGAAGGCGATAGCGGTGCAGCACAGAATCCACATCAATCTAGTCCGCCGACCACACCCACTGCACTTAAACATGAGCATACACTGTAAACAAGAATGTCCCCAACCATCGATCACAAGAATCTACCAATTAATTCACTAAGTAGATCGATTTCAACGGCACAGGACGCTCAGCTGGTCCGACCAAATCGAGCGACATGAACGCCACATCTCGTAGTCTCTCTCCTTGAACGCGAAGAAATCTCTCCTCACCTGCGCACGCGACGATTTCACATACACGCCTTCACACATATATGTATGTGTTAATGTGTTTACGCTTAGCCGTCTGCAGTTTTTTGCATGCTAGAAACGCAGTAAATGGGTGAATGATTGGCTTTGTAGGATACGGTGTGGCGTTAAATCTTAGCATTTTCTCTGTCAAAACGGTATGTTTGCTGTTGTCAATCATGATGTTGAGATACTTTATTGCGTTGATATGGATTTAATCACTGAGAATTCTACATAAAGTTCATTCTCCTCTACTTTAATTTTATCTCAAGAACATCCATCTTCACGTTTCTGACCTCTAAGTTCGTAAAGAATAATTAAATCATCAAAAATAGTACAATTACGTGTCTAATTTAAACCGACTTCATTAGTCTTTTGTCTCTCACATTATTATCCAATTTTATTAACAGCAAGAATCTAACGAGTCTTTTAAGGTCACTAGACCTTCAAACAATGTATGTCAATATGATAGACGTTTTGACAATATTTGCTGCACTCTTTATGGCTTTTATGTCGATGGGATAGGATTTAAAATGATTGTTCTCGATGGTTTAGTGATTGGTCAAGTTGAACAGTTATAATCGTTGTGAGTCAGGACAATGGGCTAGTTCGATACCTGTTTCGATCACTAGAGTACAGTTGAGTCCAATAGCCGATGGCAATTATAGGTGTGTTTTGGTACAGTCACGACTGCAAGTGTTTACGGACTTAACAGCTTTGAGGCGGTTTCTACAAATCTTGATTCGAGGGTATCGACAGAGTAAAGTTTATGTTAGTGTTTACTGTTTAATCTAGGCTATAAACAAGCATTAAAGGTCTAGAAGTCTACAGTGAAAGAAGTAGATAAATGTTTCTTGCAATCGCCTTACAACTTGGTTTTGTCAGAGCACCTATAGTAACTAGATATTGAAAATAGATTCGAGTAAGAAGTGTAAACCAAAATTCTGTAATTTTGCATCGCCAGTGTGTAAATCTAGTTTCATCACTATCATACATACATATAATCACGCCTTTATCACTATCATCATCGAATATTACCCAAAGCTAATACTTTGAGTGTAACGCAACACTATTCCCTCTCTGTCCAACTTTTCGTATCAGAAAGAGCTAAGGATACCATAGAGAATCAATTAGCCAAGCTTATCAGCAGACCAAACAGTATGCAACCACAACATGAGTCATAGCCCATAATTTACCGACAATTATGGGTAATTACCCACAACTAGCGACCACACTTCTTCTTACGCCGTCTGATCGGACACGACGGAACAGCGTAGAAAGCCAATTATTACATACGTAGATACATACTTTCGAAAATTTCACTCTATATGGATTTCGTAACATGGCAATTTTGGTATTGTTGCAATGTGGTTTACTGGTGTCGTCGAATTACATGGTGGTAATAACATAATTTCAGAAGGTAATAAAAATGACAATACTTTTTCGTAAGTGCCCTTATTTTGTTCTAAAGTAAAAAAATCGCTGGACATGACTACTTTTAGAAAGCAGAAAAGTTTGTAAAAAAATCTTTATGTGTAGGTATCTATTAAAAAAATGTGGTCAATACCACTACACAAAATTTCCTGTACCTGTTTACGTCAAAAACTCCTTTAATATTCATTCTTTATTTAACAAAATGTCGTGTTAAATTAATAACCCGCCGTTTGACATTGGCTTGTCAACTAGTCGTTTAATAGCGCGGTCGTGGGTGGACGGAAAATGCATATATTATGCACGAGAGCGCCTTTGTCACTTTGTCGAGAGTATCGGGAATATTCAAAGAGCATAATGGCTGACTCTAATAGGAAATTTGGCTATACGCATGTTAAAAAGTGGAAGTAAATTGGAAGTTTCATTTTAAAAGGGCTTGACATCAAGAGAAATTCAAAGAGTGACAGTTTAGTAGTGATTACATATAGTCACTCCTTTATCCCTAATGGGGTAGGCAAAGCGTAAACGACCCAAACAAAGGTCGTTCCGCCACGTCTGACAAAGTTTTGATGATTATTTAGGATAGATTTGTAGGTATATTGCTGTAGTGGAAGGTTGTCAACCCATCGCCTAAATTGCAATAGGTATACTGAAACCCTCCGATACCTTAGCTGGTTTTTACAGCATGCCCAGGAGGAAATGCAGCTAGCACATTCTATGTTTTTCTTTCGCTTCCAGTCCAGCATGGTGATTACAACTTTTTTTTTAAAACACTTTATTAATACATGTTTTACAATACTCATAACTTTTATAAGTAAAGTATGGATTTGTGTAATCTGATTAAATAAATGAATTATTATTATTATTGTGTACTAATTTTACGAAATTTTAAATACAAAACAATAATAACAACCAGAGATCTCAATTCGCACCTACACAACAATAACCTTGGCACTGTCTCCATCCAAGACTAAGCTTCGAAACCAAAACAACATCTGCATTCAAAACATCAGAAAGTATCATTGATACCGCGTAGGCGAAGAATGTACCAAGTAAACAGCTCTTGAAACACTTAAACCAAATACGAACTGGGACAGAATGACCCAATGTTTTGGTCTTCTTATCGAGGGGTTTTTATGAGTTACGAACCGCAATAGACCCTATCAGAGTTTTTAAACAGCACAGCCAATAATCCTTAGACATGGTTTACGACCACTTTCAAAAACAACTGCCGGAATCGATGGCGTAACGTGCCCTCTTAAGCTCGGAATCCTTTTTAGTGCCAATCAGCTGATTCAGTCTGCAATGTCTTAACCAACCTGGGGTAAATCTCACAAAGTGATAAATTAACTTTTTGTGTTTTCTCAATTGGAATCAAACCCGTGACTCCAATGTGGGTATAGATCAGACCACCAGACCACCCAACCCACGTAGGTAGTTAAAAACACTTACACCAAATTCAAACGGGGACAGAATGACCGAATGTTTTGGTGTAACCTTGCCTTGCATTGTTCCAAATAATACTTCTTCTTATTAAGTGGGCTTTCAAGTCAAACAACCTAATAAACCTTACTGTCAGAATTTTTAAACTGCCTAATAACACAAGTTTGCCTCTGACATGGTTTATGGAACGACAACTAACAAATACAGCGACCGGGTCCCATGGCTTAACGTGCCCTCCGAAGCAACCAGCTAACCAAATTGGGGATCCAGATCTTACACAGTGATACATTTTGTGTTCCCTTGTAGTAATCGATCCCATGACCTCCAAATCAGAAGCCCATAGTTCAGACCACTAGACCACCCACAGAAGCAGTGACAACCACTTAAACCAAATACGAACTGGAACAAAATGACCAAATGTTTTGGTGTAACCTTGCCTTGCATTGCTCTAAAAAACGTACTTGAACTACTAAATTTAATTAGGTAATAATGGTGAAACCGGGCCCTAAGTAGGACGTTAAACTGTAAGTTAAACCGCTTCATCATGTAATCTATGAGATTTTGAGGCAGAATGATTAGTTAAATTAAAAGCAGGTTAAGTATAGAAAGTTTTAAACATTCATCAGAAAATCAAGTGAACTTTTAATTCTATTTACTCAAAGTCAAAGTTTTTCAAGTTTCTCTAAAATTTTGAATACTTTTGTACTTATGAACTTTTTGTCATAAATAATTTAAAAAAAAAATCTCCATAGTATTAAAGCCATAATAAAAATTCTTCCTACTTCTTCCTCAACCTTATAACTTTTCAACATAATTCATATACTCGTAATAAAAAACGGCTTAAACTTATGGATCGATTTATACCCTTGAGCCATACATTATTGAGATTATCTTTACAATCGGGCAGTCATGCGACCAACATACGAGTACAGATAGGTTAAGAGGCAGCGGATAAGAAAATCATCTCATTTTAGTACGTAAATATTGTCGGGCATTTTGGACCTTTCTCCAGTTCATCGACTGGTAGCTGAAAACAGAGAGCGCTAAGCATTTACCTACAATGTAAAATTTTCATAAGTAATACAAACAAAAAAACTGATTCCAATATCTAATTCAAGATTTAAAAAAACAGCTATATGTCGACAGAATCGACACTTATATTGACACAAATAACAAATTCTTAAGGAGGATAGATTGAATTATAGAATATTTTTTATAGATGTACAAGTAAAGTACCTGTTACAGCTAAATTACAACCCACTCACTTAAGTCAAAATAAGTTAAGTTACAACCCCTCTCTTTAGTTTGTAATTTTTATTGTAATAACGATTTTTTCTTCACTGCCTCCTAACCTTACATAAAAGCGCGCCGGCAGAAGAGTCAAGCAGACAATAAAAACAAACTGTGCTTTGGCTCGTGGCCTTGAGCGATACGTGACTTGACACATATACTTTTAACTTGATCGACTTCCACATGAGCGTTTGTGTTCTAAAACAAACTGGGAAGTCACGATATCACGAAAGTCGAAGAGAAAAGTTTGTTCTGCAATTGAATACACAAAACCAGGTGCAAACTGGTAGGGGTTGCTATGTCAACGAAACTGAACACTTTTCACCGGTAAAGTCTTTCAGGAGATGAATAAAATTTACATTCCCATACAAAATGACCACCTCGATCGGACAATTTGAATGGAAAACCAAATGTATGTTTACTTCCCGAAAATAAATCCTGGTGAAAGTTGTTCAGTTTCGTTGACTGAGCAACCTCAATCACTATCAGTTTGCGGGACGCTGTCCTTTACACCTGGTATATCCAAGGAAACCAAATACATGGTAATGTGAAAATTTATATCATATTTAATAGACAGATTAGTAGGAACTAATATCATAAATACAAATGTTTGTACGTTTGTCTGTGATACAAAAAATAAACATACTTGTTTGTAACTCTTTCACACAAAAACGGCCAATTATTATTTTTTATTTAATGTACATTAGTAAAATGTAGGTATACGTGTTGGTCTTTGATTCAAAGATCTTTTAGTCTATTCACATTCCTACTCTTCATTCATTTTGAAACCAATTTATAGATAGTCAAATGATATAGTAGATAGAAAATAAAAATCTAACTCTATGGTGTTAAAATAGAAAGCAATTAAGACCCTGTCATCTAAATTACATAATTTTAAGCAGTGAACGTGACAATGCCAGCCGTAAAGTCAATTGTTTCTCTTTCTAATTTTAGTAAGTGACAGGACTATATTGAAATTTGTTCAGTTATGTGAAAAACTAGAACTTACATTTGTTGCCGATAGCAATATTCATATGTTGACGGCCTTCGTATATTAGCGTCGTTCAAGTTATCCATTCCGAGACAGCTTTTTAGACAGCTTTTTATACACGTTTTTTTCTTATTTACATGGAAGTGCAACTTTAAATATCAAGTTTTAATGTTTAAAGAGGCAACTTTTTGCTGACTCATAAAACCTAAAACTTTTTGCTAATTTATTAAAACTTTAAATACGATGACAGGGAATTAAAAATGTTTTCAGTTCATGAAATTTGATATTGACAGTCATATTTTATTTTTAAACATGACATTGGTTCGAAAGTGTGATATTTTTTAATTCTTGTTTTTTCTTCAAATACGTAAGTACATTACAAGCCCAGCAGTGGGACAGCTAAGGCTAATAATAATATATATATATATATATATATATATATATTAAAGTAAGTAAGAAACTTATTTTTGAAATACGAATAACCTAAGTACTTCGTAAATCTGCAAATTACGCTTATGCAGTTGAATAACTTCATCTTTCGAAAGATTTTAAAGGTTGTTTTTCAAAAGTTAAGTCATGTAAGATGGTATTGAGCGCGCATCAAATTTCCATACAAAATTTCCATACAAAATGATTGTCACTTTCAAAATGGCCGAGTCCTGACGCCATTGTCTTTTGGTTGCCATAGGGCACGGTTCACACGTGTATGTACTATAAAAAAGTTAAATTACATGGTATGGGATATCAATGTTTAATACCGAGTGTCAGGGACAGCGTCCTGCAAACTGATAGAGGTTGCTCAGTCAACGAAACCGAACAACTTTCAGCAGGAAAATCTATCAGGAGATGAAAAAGAATGACCTTCCCATACAAAAGGACCGCCTCTAACAAACAAATTTGTATGTAAAAGCATTTTTTTTTTTACTTCCTAAAAGAACCCTGCTGATAATTGTTCAGTTTCGTTGACTGAGCAACCCCTTACAGTTTGCGGGACGCTATCCCTTACACCCTGTTTTTATTGTTTGGCTTACGTAGATACGCAACATAGATCAATGGTAAAACGTGGGTATACTTCAATGATACTACTGACACTACGGGAAAATGAGCAAGTACCTATTTCGTATTCTTCTTCTTCTTAGCTAGTGGAATCTCGAGTTGAACGACCCGATGAAACCTGGTGTCAGAGCTTTCAAATACAGCCGCAGTAGCACAACTATTAGGCCTCTGACATGATTTCAGTAACGACTACTGTCAAAGACAACGACCGGGACCGACGGCTTAACGCCCTCTGAAGCACGGAATCCTTTTTCTTTTCGGACAATCAGGTGATTCACCCAGCAATGTCCTAACCAAACTGGGGAAAACCTCTCAAAGTGATAAATTGACAAATATCAACTTTATCAACTTTATCAACTTCGTGATAGTAATAAATGTAACCAACTTTAAATCTAATAATTCAATCTATATATCTCAATCCTTATTGTGCAATTCAATTTATTTACCACACCTATCCTAGACAAAACTCTTGCAACTTTAAATAACTTTATTATTACAATTTGTACCTTGAGTCATAAGATAATGACTTCATCTAGATCCGCTCAAATATAGGGTAAAGTGTACAGTTACCGGCACAACACTCGTCCTGAAATTAGCATAGACCAGTGTTTCCCAAAATGTAATTCGGAACCCACTGGTGGGACGTAACCTATTTTATGTTACATGTTATATTATGGGGCTCCTGTATCCGCACTGAGACTCTTAATTTGGTCCGTTGTGCGTTATGTTACATGATTATGACAACGATTTCGGGGGTAACTTGCCGACAGAGCAGTGAAGCTAAGCCAAAAAAAAACAATCGCTTAGGAAAACTATAGTTTAAAAAAAATGCTTCATTATTTATCAAAAATAAGTAAATAAACTTTTATTACACACGATGACTCCTCACGGCGAGTTGTGATTCGCTTTTCACTATTCAGTTGTAATGCAACCTATAAAACTTTGAGAACCTCTATCATAGCCCTTTACTTGCAAAGAGCAAGGCGAAAATACTGTTGCATCACCGCTTAGTCACGATGTTATCTAGGTTGCCGTTTACTTCTGTTTAATATGGAATAATGGCAAATGTGTTGACCAACAACGGTGACAGCTACCTTATTTGAACGTATGTAGATACGGGAGATACGGGGTAACAACGCCTAGATGGTAAAAGGACAAATTGAGAAAGGTGGTTGAACTTATCAAGGAAAACACACCATTGTAGGACTGGCAAAGGGCCCGGTATTATTTAAATTGAGCTGCCACTGGGCTCGATGTTAGATACCACCGGCTAAAACTAAAATTAAAATCTATCTGTCACTTTCAACATAATAAAATTGAAAACGGACAGGCGATTTATATTCTATGGTTTTACACTTCGTCCGCTAGATTTTGACGCGCTTTTGCACGTTTCCCCAGTATTTTTTTATATTTTTTTCCCCCCATATCATAAGACGGCGAATAAAAATGACAGATAACGCGTAAAACCACGGACTTTTAATCAAAAACCAGAGAGAATATATATCCTGACCTTTTCCAATGTTTTTAATCTGAAAGTGACAAAAAGATTTTAGTTTTAACCGGCAAATCTACAGTTGAGCCCAAGTTGGTAATACAATCATGTCACGAAATAATATTGAATTTCAAGGAAATACTTTTATAGCCAACCAATAAAATATCGATGCTTATGCTGACTTTATTACTTGCCAACTATTTAAAAGGAAACAGTTTTTTTATGACTGCACCATTTCCTACATAGTACCTACCAACCGTTTTTGCAGTCTAATATTTGTTTGTCACGATTTAGGCGTCCTCGCGTCTTTTAACACTACTTTATTAATGTTTAAGCAAAAACTTAGTGTCAGCTTGTATCACCTTAAGGGAATCCCCGGTGCACGCCAGCGCCCTCACCATCATCAGCTAAAATCATTACTCACTGAAAACGCAATTTATCAAAAATCCGGTAGATCAGATTGAGGTGCATTGCTTTAAAAGTCATTTAGAATCTCGTACTTCCATGCTGGACTGGGAGCGAGGGAAAAACATAGAATGTGCCAGCTGCATTTCCTCGCAGGCATGTTGTAAGAACCAGCTAAGGGATCAGAGAGTTTCTATATTGCAAATTAGGCGATAGGCTGACAACCTGTCACTACAGCAATATACGTACAAATCTATCTTAAATAAACAAGCAAAGCAACTTTATGAGGTTCTACATATAATCACGCCTTTATCCCTAATGGGGTAGGCAGAGCGTAAACGGCCCAAACTAGGTCGTTCCGCCACGTCTGACAAAGTTTTAAAGGTTATTTAGGATAGATTTGTAGGTATATTACTGTAGTGACAGGATGTTAGTCCATCGCCTAAATTACATTATGCTGAAACCCTCGTGGGATCCTTTAGCCGATTTTTACAGCATGCCCGGGAGGAAATGCAGCTGGCAAATTCTATGATTTTCTCTCACTCCCAGGCCAGCATGGAAGTATTAATTTATAATGCTTAAAATAATCTTCTGTACCTATACTTCAACCTGATCTCGGTAGATCTGAATCCGGTGATTTTCGATTGATTTTGTTTTTATAAAATTATGTTTTTTTGTTACTGATGAGGGCACCACTTAGCTCAGGGGAGCCCCTTAACGTGGCCTAGAAAATTAAGTTTTGATTTAAGTGTGCATTTTACAAAATATAAAATCAACACTATTAATCTTTAATATTCCTAGACTATTATTTATTATTATACCGAAATTAATGAATGTTGAAATATTGTTAGTATTATTTTTCAAAGTCAAATGGTCTAGACATAAATTAAAAACAAAGCATTTCGTAATAATTAAACTGTTAAACCTACGTTTTTATCAAGATTTATAGGTCAATCAGGCCAAATCGAACAATCTTGACCTAACGATCAAAAATGACGTCATCAGACATGACCAAAAATTGATTATTGACTACAGTTTGCAATATTTAGTCTCCGGCTTAATACATTGCAGTTTCGACGGTCTTATTAGCAATGAACGAGTTAAGCTGAGCAGCAATGTATCCTAATCAGACTTCATTCAGGTAGGTGCAAGACGATAGCCATAATCAGAGATGAAGTCACCTAAAACGGTAATGATCACATTCGATCTAACCTTAAGAAACAAGTTTCACTTGGAAACCGTTTTCTGTCGGGTCAAACGGTATTTTTGCAATGTTTGCATTTTTTATTTTGCAAAAAATATGTGCCGCATTCTTTTCTTCTTACTACCTATATAGTGGTTTTAGTGTCTGCTAAAACTTTGTCAAGGAAGAATGCAGTGACTGTAATCCCGTATATTCAAGAAAAAAGGTCTTTCTTCTTAATCTCCGTTATCATGTAACAAAATTGCAAATCCCTCAAATTTACAATGAGTTCGTCGGAAACGACTTAAAGCATATTTCACATTTATTTATAATTATTTATTTATTTATAATAATAAAACATTATAACAGTACAGAGTAAAAATCCATGGCATTACAAAGATACATCAAATGAAACAAAAATAAAATTATAAATTACATAAACATCCATTATTAATAATTTATAGGAATACATAACACATAATCACGCCTTTATCCCTGATGCGGTAGGCAGAACATGTTTTTTATCATTATTAATTTCAGCAAAATCAATGGTATACTGTCACCAACACGTAAACTATCAACACATTATAATAACTTTTGGAACAAAATAAAAACCCTCATTACACAGCTAACACCTAATTATAACAAAAAGTTCTTCCCTGCTGGTGGGGAGCGAGAGAAAAACATAGAATGTGCCAGCTGCATTTCCTCCCGGGCATGCTGTAAAATCCAGCAAAGGGGTCCGAGGGTTTCAGTATATTGTAATTTAGGCGATGGGCTGACAACCTGTCACTACAGCAATATACTTAGAATTCTATCATAAATAACCCTTAAAACTTGTCAGTCGTGGCGTGACGACCTTTGTTTAGGTCGTTTACGCTCTGCCTACCCCATTAGGGATAAAGGCGTGATTATATGTATGTATGTATGTATAACAAAAAGTCTTACACAAGTACGTAATTGCAAGTAGATACACATTTGTAACGAGTATGTACATTAACAAAATGCCCATACACCTGCCAAACCCATTAAGCCAGTACCTAAGTACCTACACAGTGAAATAAAAAATGGCCGGAAGTGTACAAAGCTACCCGTGCTCAGCAAAACGGATGTTATGTTATAAAATGTATCACACAATCAGGTTGTACTCAACTATTTGAAATGTGTTTCTGATGTGATGACGTGAAATAATCGTATAGTTTTTGAAAAATAACATACATACATACATATATTCACACCTTTATCCCTAATGGGGTAGGCAGAGTGTAAACAACCTAACAAAGGTCGTTCCGTTACGTCTGATAAATTTGGAGGGTTATTTAAGATAGATTTGTAGGTATATTGCTGTAGTGACAGGTTGTCAACCCATCGCCTTAATTACAATCCTGAAACCCTCGGATCCCTTAGCAGGTTTTTACAGCATGCCCGGGAGGAGATGCAGCAGGCACATTCTATCTTTTTCTCTCGCTCCCAGGCCAGCATGGACGTAAAAAAAGTTGATAAATAAGCAAGCATCAACAAAATACTAAATGCAGTTATAATATGAAACAGAAAAATACCTTAACTTCCATGCTGGACTGGAAGCGGGAGAAAAACATGGAATGTGCTTGCTGCATTTCCTCCTGGGCATGCTGTAAAAACCAGCTACGGGATATATTGCAATTTTGGCGATGGGCTGACAACCTGTCACTACAGCAATATCTACAATCTAGATGTCTATTTTTAATAACTCTCAAAACTGTTGTCAGACGTGGTGGAACGACCTTTGTTTAAGTCGGTTACGCTCTGCCTAGCCCATTGGGGATAAAGGCGTTTTTATATGTTTGTATGTATGAAATATTTTTTAATTAATTGGAAATGATATCCTATATTAATTACAAACATGATATTTAAAATGGCCAATGCAATGATACTTGAAATTTGCGCTTCATAAATTCTAAAATACGACATCTTGTTTATTTACACAGGGCCGGATCAAGCCTCTCAATTTCAGATTTCTATAACTGTGAACATCCGCATAAATATACAATTATAACAGCAAAAACTGAAGCGTGCGAGTCCTTTAAACAATAGAAATACCAATCTCGAGTTCAAGCGTATCTGCCACGGAAGGAATCTAAAATAGCCTCTAGCACATTGGTAATAAGACTAATAGTCCCGGAAAGTGTGTAGAGTTCGACTATTTTTTAAATGAACGTGTGTCGTGGCGCTGCTTTGTAAGGAGAACTGTCAAATCGCAAGTTGGCGGCGTTAGTTCGGTTTTTTGCCGCGTTCATTTAAATCCTTGTCGATTAGAGAGCAAGTGTCGGCGAATGGAGTGTAAAGTATAAACAATGAAGGAGCAAGAAACACGGAAACGTTTCGACGTCTCAGGCCGAGTTATTTACAGGATGGAGACAACAATAGGCTGTTTAGAACAATTATACGTCAACTTCTAGCTGTAATTGGATAAATGACACTTTTTGACATAAATAATAATTATAACCTAGCTAAAACATATTTTCCTACCAACCTACCAAACTAAGTTTTAAAAAAAAAAACATAGTATTAAGACGAAAAATTACTGTCACATCGGTTGTAAAATTTAAATATCAAAATTTACAAGCGATGTGACAGTAATTTTTCGTTTTAATACAATGTTTTTTATTTTCAAATAACTTAGTTTGGTAGGTTGGTAGGAAGATATGTTTTTAGCTGGAATACTGTCTGTGATTTTTTTCCAGATACCTGATTCAAAAGCTACCATAAAATATCCAAAGGATTTAGTAAGCATTTTGAAAAAGTTGCATTTAATGATCGATGGGCTGACAACCTGTCACTACAGCAGTACACATAATTATATCTAAAATTGCCCTCAACTTTTGTCAGACGTGGCCAACCAACTTTTACGAGGCGTTTTACGCTCTGCCTACCCCGTAAGGGATACAGGCATGATTTTATGTATGTATGCATTTAATTGAAGATATTTCACTTTTACTTTGAGGACGAATAAATTTACCTACCAGATCATAAAACAGTGAGAGTCGTAAAAAAGTTTATAAGCCAATGTGTCAACAGTTATACAGAGTGAAAGATATTGGTGACTAAGTACCGCTATTAAAAGAAACTATGTACTTTTGTTTTGAGAGCCCGATGGTGTAGTGGATAGGGCCGCTGCCTCCTGAGCGGGGGCAGCGATTTTTCCGTGCTTCGGAAGGCACTCTAAGCCGTTGTTCCCGGTTAATACCTTAGATATTAGTCGTTAAACCATACCAGAGGCCAGTGCTAAGCATGGGCGGCTTGAAAACTCTGACCTAATCTAGGATTGGGTCTGGTTTCCCTTCTGGGTTGCGGAGGTCAGATGGCATTCGCTCTGTGTAAAAACCAGTTCCCTCGTTCAATCACCTAGATTAGGTAGCCGACCCCGAGAAATATGGGATAAGGCTAGGAAGACTTTTGTAGGGAAGTTCCCAAGAGTTAGATGATAATTATCAAAATAAACTACTTTTGTATGGAATTCACATTAACGAAGAATTTTATTCAAACACAACCATTTCCGTACACCTGTGTCGTCTTTTGTCACTGGTATCGATTCGTATGCGCACAAAATCACTAATTCTTGACTAAAATGGTCACCTGTCACTGTCTATGCGAAAACAGAAAGGGACGGCAACAATTATGCTCTCCACGAATCGATAGCACTGTCAAACATATGCGAGTGAATGAGAGTGCAACTGACTGTCATCTGATTGAAAACATATGATAAATAACAATGATTATGCGAACTTCGTATGTTTTTAGTGGGAATCGAACCCAGGTCCGCCTGATTGAAAGCCTGTTTAGCTCAGACTACTACACCACAGATGCAGTTAACACTTCGAATTGTTGCAATCATCAGCATAATTTTACCTTTTTTTATGATCTATGTTCAAATCACCCTGTACAATCATGAGGTGTTAGAAACCAGTAGCTAATGGCTACGGCTTTGAAACCTGAAATCTCGCAGATTACTACCACTTATTTGCCTACATGCGATGGGTTATATCGAGAAATGGCGGGATTTACATTTCCGTTATGGCAATTTTATGTGCGTTTTGACAGTAAAACTAGCTTTTCAATTTTGTTGCCTAGTAGAAATTGTTACTTTAGCAATAATACCGCCTATCATTCTCTTTAGTGTTTCACTATTTGTTTTTCTTTTTATGTAGGGACCATAAAATATTTCGTACTTAGTTATAAAGTAGTTTCTATATCAAGAAAGAAAGAAAGAAGAAGAAAGAAAGAAAATAAATTTATTTTAGGCACAAAACAGGTTACAATGTGTTACAAGGTATAAAACAAGAAATAACATAATATTTTTGTGACTAAAAATGGTCTTCACTCAGCTTATGTTACAAGCAGTGTGGTAAACTGCTTGTAGCGCTGGTCTTCCGTGAAGCCAAAACTAACAACTTAAATCTAGATTTGTGTTTATACAGCTAGCTGCAAAAAACAAAGACGAAACATATAAATCAAAATCTTATGAAACATAAATAAAGTCTTATTAGCTAAATTATTATAATAATAACATTCTTTGAAGAAAATAAAATAAAATTTAAAACTTGTACATTTAGTAGAGAACTAGTATATGGACTGTGTGAAACTAACAATAAGTGGATGGGAGAATTAATTACAGGTGCCGATTCTTAGCACTGAGGGACCGATAAGAAAGAAGAAGATACACAATTGCTATTAGTACGACCCAATACGGCTGCTTGTGGAACTGTTTTTTGGAGAAGAAGAAGATGTTTTGTTAGAGAGCTTTTAAATATGAAGAGTGATTTGGCATTTCTGATGGGTGGTGGTAGGTTATTCCAACATTTAGTGGCAGCATATCTAAAACTACCACGAAAAGCAGCCGTACTATACCGTGGGAAAATTAAACGGGTTGCGATTCTAAAATGTCGATTTGAAGGTGTAAGTTTTTCATAAAGATATTGTGGTTTCTGAGTTTTCAAGGTGCCGAAAAGAAGTGTGGAAAAGTGCAATGTGTGTCGAGTTGTCATATTCATTAAATCATGCTTATTTAAATACGGTGTTATATGTGTACGGGGCGGAATAGGAAAGCAAAAACGGGCGCATGCGTTTTGTACACGCTGTATAACCTTTTTTTTTTTTACTACATAGTATAAAACAAAGTCACTTTCTCTGTCCCTATATCCCTATGTAAACATAAATCTTTTAAACTACGCAACGGATTTTGATGCGGTTTCTTTTAATGGATAGAATAATTCAAGAGGAAGGTTTATATGTATAATACATGCATAATACAGTAGAGAAACACTGATAATTTCCGTGCGAAGCCGGGGCGGGTCGCTAGTACTATATAAAGTGCTTTATTGGGATAGTCATCGTCATAAATTGAACAACGTCTATCTGAGACATACAAAATCATTACACTTTTTTATATAAAAACTACGATACAAACACAATAGAATATTCCACGATTTAACTATCAGTTTATAGTTATTGTTATGCATTGTTAGATATAAACAATGCCCTATGAATATGTGAATTGCCTCAAAAATAAAAACAAACTTATTTTACTTATGTTACGAAACAATTCAGCATGATAAATTATTGAAAAACTCGCACGCATTTTAGAACATTTTTTGCCGCGTAATTTCTACGTTCAATATAAATATTTTATTTTAATGATTTATAACAAATCATTATAACCTTGTTGATTGCCCTCTATTCCTAATGCCATCTAATACTTAGATAAAATATCCTATTATTATAAAAATATACTTTCTCTTAGAATATTACTAGATCCGAGTTACATAATATTGCTGAGTTTGCTTTAGTCTGGTCTAGATATAACCGTAACAGAGTTATGAAATAGAAATGTATTTATTCATAGAAAATATGCAAACAAAATACACAGAATAAAAAACAATGCAATAATAATAAAAAACAAACCATAATTAATAACGTAAACAAAATACAAAACTTAACAGTTACTTACTATCTAAGAAATGGTTTTGGCTCAGCATAATGTTGCAATAAACCATAAGGCTCATTGCAACGCTGTTTTTTTAGCTAACACCAGTTTACAGATGACGTGCTTTATATATTAGAAGAATATAGGTATGTATAGTTATTTAACGAATTGGTTATCACAACCATACAAAGACAATACCTTTCAAACGTTGAAATTTAAATTATTGAGAAATAAAATCGTGTACGACCAATCAACTAATATTTGAATAAAAGATAAACTTTATAAATAAATACACAAACATACAGTAATGGCGTTAGTTTGGCTTTTACAAGAACTTCTTCTTAGCGAGTGGATTCTCGAGTCGAACAACGACCCGATGATCCCTGATGTCAGAGTTTTCAAACCGCCTAGTAGCACAGCTATTAGGCGTCTGACACGGCTCTGAATAACGACCACTATCAAAGACAGCGACCGGAACCGACAGATTAACGTGCCCTCCGAAGCACGGAATCCTTTTACTTTTCGGACAAGCAGGTGATTCTGCCTGTAATATCCTAATTAAAGTGGAAAAACCTCGCAAAGTGATAAATTGACATATATTAACTTTGTGTTCCCCTGAGAGTCGAACCCAGGATCTTCCGGCTCGTAAGCCCATGGCTCTGACCACTAGACCACGGAGGTAGTTACAAGAACTAAAACAAAAGTTGACGATGTCCTTACCCAGAAACCATAAAGACACTGGTATTCCCACACAACACTTACTACCCGACTTCTGGGAGAGATCGGTCGCAAGTCAGGCGGTCCTTAGCAGAAGCTAACAAGACAGATACTTAGGCAATTTTAGCCTGTAACGCCGGCTATCCTGAAAAATGGACGAAAGCTGTCACCAAATGGATCCCGGAGGATGGGTGCCGACGACGGGGGAGACCCCGTAGAAGATGGCGAGACGACCTAGATGCTTTCTGCACACAATGGCTGACAGAGGCAGCAAACAGAGACGCCTGGAGAGATAAAGGGGAGGCCTTTGCCCAACAGTGGGACGATTTATAGGCTATATAAAAAAAAACGTCGGTGATAAACCACTAGATCCCGTCCCAGTATTTGAGGTCATTTCATCACATTAGCATTCATTCATTCATTCACGTCTTTATCCCTAATGGGGTAAGCAGAGCGTAAACGACCTACGCAAAGGCTCGGTCGTGTCTGACAAAGTGTTGAGGGTTATTTAAGATAGATTTGTAGGTATATTGCTGTAGTGACAGCTTGTCAGCCCGTTGCCTAAATTGCATCACATTAGTATCACACAGTATGAATAAAAATGTATTCCTTGAATTATGTTTTAAGGAAACTTTCCCTATTCTCGACTACGCTGATGTTTGTTATTTGGATGCGACGGAAGAATTACTTAACAAGCTTGAGCGCCTACAAAACCTGGCAATTAGATTTATTTTCGGACTTCGTAAATACGATCATGTCTCTGAATTTCGTGCTCAGCTTAAATGGCTTCCAATTCGACTTCGGCGTGATGTGCACATCCTGACCACTCTTTACAACATCCTTCACAATCCTGCCACTCCTGACTATCTCCGCTCCCGTTTCCAACACCTTCCTCCAGATCCCCGCCCTAGGCGCGCCTGCATCACTAAGGTGCTGGAGTTGCCTAGTGCGAATACCAAGTTCTTCTTCAACTCCTTTTCCGTAAAAGCTGCACAACTGTGGAATAAACTACCTAAGACAATTCAAGACAGTCCCTCAGTGAATGTCTTTAAGAAAAGATTAAAAGAGCACTTCTTATCTGAACAATTTTGATGTATGTATTTATGTAGTAGTTTATTCGTATATGTATGTATCAATATATTGTTTAGTATATATGTATGTTTATTTAAGATAGTAATATACGGTAGGTATTTATTATATGTATATGTATGTAAGTATTTTAATTTTTTTGTTTTACTAGTCTCTGTTAATGTTGCATTTTCTTGTCCCCTCAAAATTATTTACTTTCTCTTACTACCATTGGGTTGGCTGGAAGAGATCTCTTCATAGAGATAAGTTCGCCCTTGCACACTATATTTGTAAATTACATTTCTTTTGTGTTTATGCAATAAAGTATATATATAAACTTTTCATAATAAAATAATTTCTTTTAAAACTTCAGCAATTCACGTCTCACCAAGATTAATGATATTTCACACAAAAGGATGTATAAATTACAATTTGTGAGATAATAAAAATAACAAGGAAGTTGTAAAGGAAGTACCAGACCTTCAAGTACTTTTTGTTATCTTATTTTTGATGTTATTAAAGCAGATTTATTACAAAACATTCCGCATAATGAATTAATTGCGTATTTTTAACAAACGGTGGGCCTGTACGCTGATGCCTAAAGGCAGTATACATAAGTACAAAACAACAAATGGTTTGTATTGGTAAGAAAAACACCCAAAAAAATTAAATGTTACTATTTACATACATACATATAATCACGCCTTTATCCCTGATGGGGTAGGCAGAGCGTAAACGACCAAAACAAAGGTTGTTCCGCCACGTCTGACAACGTTTTGAGGATTATTTAAGATATTTCTTTAGGTATATTGCAGTAGTGATAGGTTGTCAACCTATCGCCTAAATTACAATATACTGAAACCCTCAAATCCCTTAGCTGGTTTCTACAGCATGCCCGGGATGAAATGCAGCTGGCACATTCTATGTTTTTCTCTCGCTCCCAGGCCAGCATGGAAGAAATGTTACTATTTATATGACTACTACATACCTACCTTTGAAAAAGTAAGTAAAATATTTGAAAATGTTGTTGCAGTGTTCAAATGAATAGTTAAGGTGACAATACTAGCCAAGTGGCACCCTATTAGTAAAAAAAATATAATTAACTAAGAACGCAGTGAATCGAAAAACCGGTCCAATAATTTAGAACCTTATAAATTAGCGATTCATAGCTCGTTGTAGTACATACATACATACATACATATAATCACGCCTTTATCCCTTATGGGGTAGGCAGAGCGTAAACGACCTAAACAAAGGTCGTTCCGCCACGTCTGACAAAGTTTTGAGGGTTATTCAAGATGGATTTGTATTTTGTACGTATATTGCTGTAGTGACAGGTTGTCAGCCCATCGCCTAAATTGCAATATACTGAAACCCTCAGATCCCTTAGCTGGTTTTTACAGCATGCCCGGGAGGAAATGCAGCTGGCACATTCTATGTTTTTCTCTCGCTCCCAGTCCAGCATGGAAGAATAATGTATGCTCGTTGTAGTAACAGGAAGAAAAATGCCGTTAGTGGCCGTTTTGCGCAATTTTTCTACCTGTTACTACAATTTTGTATGGAAAAGCCATTTTATTTTTCACTTCCTGAAATACCTGGTAGAAAGTTGTTCAGTGACGTTGACTGAGCAACCCCTATCAGATTGCGGGACGTTGCCCTTACACCCGGTATATTTTTTTTTAAACTAGCTTTTAAAAAAGGAATCGATCCGTATTCTACATTTAAAACTGTTGGCGCCAATAGATGCTGAGCCAATAGCATCGGTGAATGCAAAGGTTGGTGCGAGGTCGCCGCGAGGTCCGGCGCACTCGCATTTCCAACTTTTGTATCACGACTTGTAGCACAACAAGGTTATAAATGCACGTGGCGAAAAAAGGAACTAACGTTGCCAATGCCATTATTGACAGATCGGCATACAATGCAGCGCCCCCACCTAGGTGCCTTGTCGAGATGTGGAGCCTTGAGCTCTGTTACTGTTTCTCGGTTTCGCGGTTCGGTGTCAAAATGTAAGCCATGTTAGGAAATAAATTGGTGTATGTTTCTATTTTTGGTCCGCTTATGTAATTCCAAATTTTACTAAAGCCTTAAATTAGTCTCAAATATATATATATATCTCTTTTTAATTTTTTCCACTGCAATTATAACAACAAATATGGAACGTTTTGCAATAATTTCAGTTTTTCGAGCCACGGAATCCACCAAAATGAACTTTCATTATTACTAAACTATAGTTGCCAAATTAATTTTAATAAGCAATCAAAAATCACACATACATATTACAATCTAAAATTGCCCTCAATTTTTGTCAGACGTGGCGAAAGCGCCTTTTACGAGGCGTTAAACGCTCTGCCTACACCGTAAGGGATAAAGGCGTGATTTATGTATGTATGTATGTAAAAATCACACCGTCAACCAAATGAGCCTTATACTGCAGACAAAATTATAAAAAAAATATATTAACATATTTTCTAGAGAATGCAAACATACTAAAGCGGTAGATTCCATTTTGGCTCGTTTTTTGGATACAAATCCAAACGGATACATAAATGATTCACCCATTACGGACAGACTATTTAATTATCTTACAAAATAAAACAAAAATATTCTCGGATTTATAGCAAACTACCAAAATACATTAAAGTTTAAATTAAACTGGAAATGTCAAGATATTATAAACTTATAGGCGAAGCTCAGGACTTAAATGCTAATGTTATATACAGGACGTTATTGGCAGGTACAATAACTTTGAACGGGTGTAAAACTACACTCGGTAAGGTTATAAATCTGAACAAGTTATGTTCAAGAAATATCTACGTAAGAACAAAATGTAACTTAGATAGTTAAAACGCTTTAGTAATACTTCTGATTATTATCTATCATCATGACAGAAACAGCAACCGTTTAACAAGTAATTTAAAAAGATCAAAAAACCCACCTGCTTGCAATGAAAAGTGGGCCCAATACTTTAAATCATTGTAGATCTTAAACGCTTCTTCTGAACGAAAAATGATGTAACAAAACTCGAATTGATTTTCAAATATCTATTCAATGATACCCCACTCGAAATAATTCGTCACCTTTAGTTTTTCCAATTTCGAAAAATTACGTCTAACTGTGGCCATTTTATTTTTTGTCAAAATATTGTCTTTCCTGACACTCGCATGGTTAAAACAAATCAATTGACGTAAGAATTCCCACGCGTTTGGTCTCTAGGGCGCCACATAGGATCAAACATACATAATTCCATACGTACATACATAGATAGGCTGATAAACACATTACCCTCTTTGCGTTGAGTAGTCGGGTAAAAAATATAGTTGACATAACAAAACAAAAATTCGTGGCGGGCATAATTTAATAAATACATAATACTTAATACATAATAACAAACATAATACATAATAAGAAAGCTGCGATATTTCAATACCGTTGCATCTACTGACCGACTAAGAACCTACCGCTATCTTACTCAACCAGGCAAAATTCTTAAGCTCTTTGAGTTTTCACGTCGGGCATTCTTATAGTCACTAGGTATTTCACAAGAATCTGAAACTTTTCCATACAACGCAACAAACAGACAGACAAACATTACGTTTAGTTTATTATTGTTCTTAACTAACATAAATATATTACAACTGTGCATATGCAAATGTTAGTAGGTAAACTAGGTAATTATGTGAAGATTGTACGATACCTATCTTCACACGTGGTACGCTCCATGAAATGTTAGAATGGCGAAACTTGGCCTCTTTACATTTCAACGTGCAAGATTACATACAAGTTGAAGCATACACACATACATATAATCACGCCTTTATAATACCTTACTTACTTATAGTACCATTCTGGACTGGAAGCGAGAGAAAAACATAGAATGTGCCAGCTGCATTTCCTCCCGGGCATGCTGTAAAAACCAGCTAAGGGATCCAAGGGTTTCTGTATATTGCAATTTAGGCGATAGGCTGACAATCTGTTACTACAGCAATATACCTACAAATAAATCTTAAACAACCCTCAAAACTTTGTTAGACGTGGCGGAACGACCTTTGTTATTAGAATGACTATTTTTAAGGTCATTCCGCCACGTCGGACAAAGTTTTGAGGGTTATTGACAGGTTGTCAGCTCATTTAGGCAATTGCATTATACAGAAACCCTTAGATCCCCTAATTGGTTTTACAGCATGCCCGGGAGGAAATGCAGCTGGTACATTCTATGCTAGTCTAGGTAGGTAGGCTAGTATAGTGTCTATGTATGATTTTAGCTAATACATTTCTACACAAACTTAAGGTCAATCACGATTTAAAAAATCCATGGTATTTGAATACGGTAAAAAAAGTGTCATATACTCGTAGAAACATCTAGAAGTAACTGCATCCGTGGTCTAGCAGTCAGAGCTATAGGCTCTCGACCCGGAGGTCCCGGGTTCGATTCCCAGCGGGGGATAATGACTTTGCGTTGTTGTTTCTAGTTTGGTTAGGACATTGCAGGCTGATCACCTGATTGTCCGACAATCAATCGGGATGATCCATGCTGTCGCATGGGCATGTAAATAGTCGATCCTGCGCCTGATTTCTCTCTGGTCGTGTCAGTTAATCTGTCCCATCAGAATAAGTGATTGAAGGAATAGAGAGTGCACCTGTGTGTAGCGCTAACACTTGGGCACTAAAAACTACTCCTGCGCAGTTGGCCGATCTCTGGGAGGTTGGCGGCCATCACCGAAAATCGGTACATGTAATCACGTCTTTATCCCTAATGGGGTAGGCAGAGCGTAAACAACCTAAACAAAGATCGTTCCGCCTCGTCTGACAAAGTTTTGAGGGTTATTTAATATAGGTTTGTAGGTATATTGCTGTAGTGACAGGTTGTCAGCCCATCGCCTAAATTACAATTATTGAAACCCTCGGATCCCTTAGCTGGTTTTTACAGCATGCCCGGGAGGAAATGCAGCTAGTACATTCTATGTTTTTCTCTCGCTCCCAAGCCAGCATGGAAGATTATTATTATTATAATTGGAGGTTATATTATACTTCACAAACATCGCAGGCTCAACATTTCTTTGCTCAGGATTTTCACCATTGTTTGAACCTACTCTATAGCGTAGGTGGTAGGTGACAACGCAGGCCCTGCTCCAATTAAGCCCTAGCGCCGTGTGGGTGAAGGAACGAGTGGACCTTGGTGGCTTACAGTCCGTTTATTTTTGCATCTTTATTGTTTCTTCCACGCTGGACTGGGAGCGAGAGAAAAACATAGAATGTGCCAGCTGCATTTCCTCCCGGGCATGCTGTAAAAACCAGCTAAGGGATCTGAGGGTTTTAGAATATTGCAATTTAGGCGATGGGCTGACAACCTGTCACTACAGCAATATACGTACAAAACCATCTCGAATAACCCTCAAAACTTTGTCAGACGTGGCGGAACGACCTTTGTTTAGGTCGTTTACGCTCTGCCTACCCCATTAGGGATAAAGGCGTGATTATATGTATGTATGTTTATTGTTGACAGGTAGTCCGTATCTAGAGACACACATACGTATAATATATACCATTACGAATACATATATAACACAGGGTAAATGATAAAAGTATAAGTCTTCTTCTGTCGTGTGTGTATCGTGTTAATCGACCCTATGTACCCTGGTGTCAGGAATTTTTAAACCGCCTAGTAGCACAGCTATTACGCCTCTGACATTTGAGTAACAACCACTATCAAAGACAGCGACCGGGACCCACGGCTTAACGTGCCCTCCGAAGCACGGAATCATTTTGCTTTTTGGACAATTCAGCCTGCAATGTCCTAAGCAAACTGGGGAAAATGTCACAAAGTGATAAATTGATAAACATCAACTTTGTGTTCCCCCTGGCAATCGAACCCAGGACCTCCGAATCGTAAGCCCGTGGCTCTGATCACTAGACCACGGAGGCAGTCAAATATAATTAACGATACGGGACCATATAAAAATATTTAATAACATTCTACTCAAAATAAAATTTCGACTTTCCCATACATACAAAACAAGAACTCCGATCAGACAATTTTGTATGGGGAAGCCAATTTTTTTAAATTATTTTTCATTGCATATCCTCTGTCGATACTAAAACACCCCCTGTTGTATAGCTACAATTAAATTAACACTTTTTACCTTACTAGCGACCCGCCCCGGCTTCGTACGGAAATCATCAGTGTTTCTCTACTATATTATGCATATATTATACATACATATAAACCTTCCTCTTGAACCACTCTATCCATTAAAAGAAACCGCATCAAAATCCGTTGCGTAGTTTTAAAGATCTAAGCATACATAGGGATATAGGCACAGAGAAATCGACTTTGTTTTATACTATGTAGTGATACGACACATTACTACCGAAAAAAAAATATTCACCCTTGATATTTAAAATTAAATATTGACATAAACTTCTTCAAACAAATTCTCTTGATTACACATTGCAAACTTAAACAAGTTTTGTATTCGTATAGTTTAATCCAATTAACAGTTACACAATAAATCCTCAAACGACACGGATTTCGAGTTGTTTTTTATATTGGAACCAAAATATCATGGCGGTGTGAAATAAATAAAAGCTTTAACATACCAAGATTGTGGTTCGATTTTCTATGCCTATGTAGTTGATATAGGAGAGAATTGGCACTAGATCGAGAGAAGTGGAAGGAAGGGAGAGAGGCCTTTGCCCTGCAGTGGGACACCACAGGCCCCCATAAATAAAAAAAATTGTAGTTGATAAGTTTCCAAAAATTTTGACCATTTTTTGTGATCCCAAGTTTGTTTTACATTTCAGTATGAATATATTTTTGTTCATATATTTTAATGAAGTTGAGACCTTTCAACTTTCATACGTTACATTTCACTACCCATCAAAAGTATTCGGAGATCATAAATTCAGAGCAAGTTCTTTTGTTGAAACAAAAATTTTGCTGTGTTTAGGAGTCAATCATAATAGTTATTCTTAAAGTGAACAAAAAGATGGAAATACCTGACCATTTATGCAAGTAATAAATATAAATAAAACTGGTTGAAGCGCATCAAACCATCATCAATAAAGTTTTTACTTCAAACGTGCATGATTTCATATGACCATGTCACGATCTTCATAATGTGACAAAACAAGCCAAATGTTCAATGCATTTTGATGGTCACTAACATTAAAGTCAAAGTCATTCCAAACAAAACAACTATAGTATTTCCAACTCAGTTTCAGAATAAAGGTAAACTAAGTTTCATGTATTTTTATTCAAAAACACATTTAAAAAATAAATGATACGTGTTGGCAAATTAGTTAAACTACTAAAACTACTATTTCATTATATTGTCATATCCAATAGCTAAAATTTATTTTGGAACTAGATCTTCCATTAAAAGACGTGAAACTTTGTTTACCTTTATTCTAAAACCGAGTTAGAAATACAATTCGTACTTTAATTAAATATACATTTTAGTTTATTTTTAAATAAACATTTTATTTTACAGAGACTGCTGAACAAAAGATCGTATTTTAAAAAGTTCGTAATCGCCTTGTAGAATAATATAAAAATGGGTAACAGTAATATTTTTCATTATCCTATTATTAATATCAACTCGTTGTAAAAACAAATGAAATCAAACAATAGCAAAATCCATTGGCATTTCACAGTTCGTAAAAAAAATCTAAAACCGTTCTTGACCTATGAAAAAGGTCACTACCATCATATTTTATCATTGTCCAACCATAATTTACCTTTTTTTAACAAATGCAGTTATGATTAACTTTGTCATTAATGAAAACGAGTTTTTTTACTATGTATATTCAAACACAAGGTTGAAAGTGCATTTTTCCTAATTTAAAATTAATAACATCATTTTGCAATGGTATGTCATCGATTCTTCCACCGCTTATTGATTTCTTAACTTTCAATAAAACACTGACTAAGAATTTACATTCAAGTTTTTTATAAGCCTCCAACATAAAATAATATTATTATCGACCGACAAGGAGTCAATGTAACTCATGTAAAACACGACAAAATCCAACATGGTGTCTCTCTACCCAAGACAGAACTAGATCAAACAAATGCAATGGAATGTCAACATCAACACTGTAAAATACAAACATTCTACGTAAAGTTCAAAAGGGCCAAGGGCAGCATTTCTACTTTCCCTCCATATCTACCGCGTATAAATATGTCCCACCCTTATCAGGTGTTGGAGCCTTAAACTACCCTTGTTTGCACTTTCATAAAGTTTGAAATACCTCCGCGATATGCGGTGTTGCCAGGTTTGCGAATCAATATCTACTAATCCGTTTAGTTTTCAATGGAAAGTAACTAGTAACTTGTTTTACTTGCAATTGCTTTACGTGTTGGGTAGGCATTTAGTTTGCTAAATGGGAATTACAATTACTTTTTTTATCAATAAGCATGATGCAAATAAAACATTGACGCACAAAATGACAAACAAGTATTAAGTGCTCAGATTGACATTAAAATAAAATTAATGGACTCGATTCATGATGCCAATATGCTATTACTTTTAAGTTATTTATTGGATAATTGTCAAATGAAAATTGGAAAATGTTGCAGATTATGATTAAACCTACAAAAATAGAGATAAAATTTCTAGTCGTTTTTTAATTGTATCAATGTACAATGGTTATCAAAAATTGGGGAATCTTATTTTTTTCTGAATGAACAAAAAATATAAGAAATAAAATATTTCATCCAGTTTAAGTTTTTAAAAGTGGCAAAAAAATACCTGTTGAAATATTTAGCTATCAATTTCTCAGCTACTGGCAACACCAACAACAAAGTGGCTTTATTTTATAGGACGCGATAAAAACTAGGGTATGCTTGTTCAGAATATGTTCACAGTTGCTTTTTTAGGGACAGAAATGGTGTCGTGGGTGTAGAAAGAATACTTTTAAGGTGTAGTTTTATTTTCAGTCGTAAATGTAAAAATATTTTTTTAACAAGTGCTATAATGACCTTAATAGGGTATTAGTATTTTATTAAATTATTGCACTTTTACTTAGTTGAGTAGAAGGTTCACGCCGTAAAGCTAAATTTTAGTATCGGTCTTTGCCGTAATAAACCTCATTTTAACTAAGTATCAAGTAGGTCAGTTTTATGAGTACAAACTTAAATGCCTCTATGGTATAGTGGCCTAAGGCTTTGGCTCTAGACCTCCAGTCGTGGGCTTGATTTCCACATGTATGACATTGAAATTTGACAACAAAGACTAGCTAAAAAATCGTTTTACATTGGGCTCGATTCTAGATTTGCCGGCTAAAACTAAAATCTACTTGTCACATTCAGACTAAAATTGGAAAAGGACGAGGTCTATTCTCTCCGGTTTTTGATTTATAGTCGGTGGTTTTATGCGTTTTCTAGCATCTTTTATCCTTTGTCGTATGATATGGCGGATAAAATTGACAGTAATACTGGGGAAACGTGCAAATGCGTGTCAAAATCTAACCATAAGGTCAAAATAAACCATAGAGTATAAATCGTCCGTCCTTTTTTCGATTGATTTTGAAAATGACACATTTTAATTTTACTTCCATGCTGGACTGGGAGAGATAGAAAAACATAGAATGTTCCAGCTGCCCTTCCTCCCGGGCATGCTGTTGAAGTCAGCAAAAGGGACTCGAGGGTTACACTGTATTGTAATTTAGGCGATGGGCTGACAACCTGTCACTATAGCAATACATATTACAATCTAAAATTGCCCTCAATTTTTGTCAGACGTGGCGAAAGCGCCTTTTACGAGGCGTTAAACGCTCTGCCTACCCCTTAAGGGACAAAGGCGTGATTTATGTATGTATGTATGTATGTTAATTTTAGCTTTAGCCAGTGGTATCTAAAATCGAGCGCATTATGAAAAAAATTGTCACACATTTTATGCTCAAATATAGGCTTGTCAGGTCATAAATCTTAGTGAAATGTGTACCTAATACATAAAATCGTCAATCGATCAAAACATTTTATTAATATAAACCGAAGCAGGAATCGAATCTTTGACCAGGTTACATCACTGCTCACCATTACGCGAGAAAGAGCTTTTACATAAAACCGGCTTCGAGTAGAAAAATAAATTATTATGCTTGTTATTTATTCAATATTCGACGTATTGTGCAACCGTGTTTATTATTCACGTGTATCTATTGGCTAGTTTGCGAATAGTTCGGTATGATGACGTCGAAGACGCTGTCTATGCATTTGTATAACTTTACTATTGTCAATTTTACTAAATTATATGTTTTATTTGCGATTCTTTTGACTCTAGTCTAGACTAATGGTGAAAGAGACAAAGTCGACCACAAGTATCCCACAAACCAGCAGAACTCAGCAATCCCTATGGTACCAAATTCCGGTTTTTTACTTCTCTATAGCCTCGGACGTTTTTAGGAAACTCTATGAAACAAAAGATGTCAATAAAAGGACTGCAGGTTTTACTAAAAAAAAAATGATGTTTGAAAGTGTTTTTTTTAATGGATATTAAATCAAGTAGCCACGTAAAAAAACTATCTAAACTCTGTAACAAGCTGACACTCTTAATGTAGAGTATTGTCATGCTAATTTCGCGCATTTGATGAAGCCATTGTTTCATTCAGTCTGTTACGGTGGCGGTTTCATTTCGACACTTCAAAATGAATTCATCATTCACTTTGCGCAACTGGCTTGTACCTTTATCAAAAACACTATCTAAAAATATTGCTTTATTATAATGAAAGACGAAAGTTTTGTAACATCAGCCATAGGAGCGGTAAGGAACGGTAAAACTAACACCCAGTTTTAAAGCCAATGGGCGTACTTGTAGATTCAACCGGGTAAACATAAAATTAAAATCTATCTGTTACCTTCAAGATAATAAAATTGAAAAAGAACAGGCGAGTTATTCTTTGTCCGCTAGATTTTGACGCGCTTTTGCACGTTGTCCCAGTATTTCTGTCAATTTTATCCGCCATATCATATGACGGCGGATAAAAATGATAGATAACGCACAAAACCGCCGACTATAAATCAAAAACCAGAGAGAATAGATCTACTGTCTTTTTCCAATGTTTTTAGTCTGAAAGTGACAAATAGATTTTATGTTAGTTTTTGGTGGAAAATCTAGTATCAAGCCAGGGAAATAATTTTCCTTTACATGAATAACATTCTGTGTTAAAGATATCGTTTGTTTTTCGATGATTCCCGAAAAGAAAATCAGCAATTACATTCGCCAGAATGTCTTTATTTATTATTATTGCAATTACCTATACTAACATCAGTTTTTATTTTCATGGCTGCGAAACTGAACAATAAAATTTAGTATTATTACTTGAAGATTCAAGTTATAGATATTGTTCCAAACAAAAGCTATTCATTCAGACAGTTATAAATGTCTGGTCAAATGTTAACACTATGCTATGAAGAAAAATAAAAATATTTAAATTTCGAACAAAAACATTCCTACGTCATTCAAACGAAAAGCAACAAAGAAAGTTACCATAACTAACCCCGCCTCAACATGTAAGAAAGTCTGTGTTTGCATCGTACTATTCTATTGATCAACAAACCTCATTTTGAAAGGAAATTTATTCTAAACAGAAGCCGAGACACGGGCGAGGAACGCCAGATGAGTCAAGAACCTTAACCATCCTTTTCACCCAAACCATTGTATATTCCGAACGCAAACCCACACGTTCACGGTTTTCCCTTACTGTCTCAAAACGCGGCAAAAAACTTACATATAGGTAAAGTCACGTTTGTATACCTTTAGGAGTAGGCAGAGAATCAATGTGTGTAACAGAATTTTGAGGGTACTTTTAGAAAGCACATTATAATGATAGGTTGTCAGCATTTCGCCTAAATTGCAATACCTTAAAAATCTCGTCTCCTTCTTGTGAATTCTACAGTGTGCCCGGGAAAAAAAACAGTTGGAAAATTATTATGTTTTTCTATAGCTTAGTCCGTCACATCATGGAAGTAAAAAAAAAGTTTTAATATTCATATTCACGAATTTATATTCACGTTCTTTTTCTTCAAATTAGCTCTAAATTGAGTTTCTCTAATCGCCGTCGTCGTGTATATTAAACAGTCAATAAATCGATTGAAGAATATCATTAATCTTTTTCTTTTTTCCTGCCGGAAAGTTGTTTCGCCAATGCTACCTGCTTTAATATATCTGATAAACACACACGAGGCCGATCCTCCGAAAATCTGCATAAATTAAACCAGCTCTAGAAACCGAGCCCCAATTCTAAAATACTATAAAAATCCAGTTGCACAGACAGCTTTTCTTGCATATGATTAACCATCTGTTATTTACTTATCTGAAATTGCGTGTTGAAGTTCAAACCTCCCGCCGTACAGCCTCCGATAATTAAACCAGTAAGGCTTTCTCCAAGTTACTAAGTTATACAATAAGCATAACTGTTAACATCCGTTCTTATCTTACCTGTGTTTAGGCAATTCCGTTAATCCAACTGCTTAATAACACTATCACTTCAGATTTAGCGAGTCGATCGACCGTCAGACTAACACCGTTATTCACGTCATATGTGTGTCAAATAACGAGAGAAAAATTCTCACAATCACTGGAAATCCACTTCACAAGAATGCGTCTGTCACTTTTCACAACACTGATATTTTCGATAGTTTATCCCACTGTCTGCGCACGAGTCGATGTCTGTACAAAACAGCCGCGCGGTGGCGGTTGGTGGCGCTCGGTGGCGGTGGCGATGGCGTCGGCGCTTGCGCTGTAGGCGTCCACCTCTCTCTCCCGGGCGAGCGGGACTGGCGAGGTGCCTTCACCTTCGCCGCGCGGCTGCCGGTTTCGCAAGCGGTTTCGCAGATCTCGTCGCTTGGCAACTGTTTTGAACGTTTGCTGAAGATGCAGAACAAAGAGTTGCAGGCTCTTGCACGATGTTTTAGTTTCAATTTTCTTTTGGGATAAGGTTTTTTCTTTGAAGGATTTTTTTAACAGTAGTCCTAGACCGAAAGACACTGAAAAACCTTAGATAACCATCATAATAAATGTATTTCTTAGTAAACATTTGTTTTTACATTGCCTATGCAAATTTAGTTTTTTTGCTATTAAGTGAAAACATACTTTTTTATAAACTATTAAATTAGAAGTATTCACTTTCCAGAAAAACAATAGATCTAAAAACTGTTGTAGTTCTAAAAAGATAGAACAGTCGTGTAGGAACAGGAAAAATCGTCTTCGTCATAATAGTTATTTATCTATTTCCATAATGGTGAAATGGTTATGAAATCAATATCTATTTTATTTATACATATTCTTCTATAGTATTTCCAACTCAGTTTTAGAATAAAGAAAACAAAGTTTTATGTCTTTCAACCGAAGAAATTGTTTCTAAAAATAAGTTTTAGCTATTAGATATGACAACTCAATGAAATAGTAGTTTTAATAATTTAAATTATTTGCGAACATGTATCGTTTTTTGAAATGTATTTATGAATAAAAAGACATGAAACTTCGTTTACCTCTATTCTAAAACAGAGTTGGAAATACTATAGACATGGTTCCAATATTCTTGTTTGAGTTAACATTAACACTCCAAACGAGGTTAAGTAAAGCGCGCGCGTTCATGTCTTTTGTATGGAGAAAATTTGGAGTGAATTTCTTATATATACCGGGTTTTAGGGACAGCGTCCCGCAAACTGATAGGGGTTGCTCAGTCAACGATATTGAATAATTTCCACCAAGAAATTCTTTCAGGAAGGGAAAATAAGAATTGTCTTTTCCATAGAATATTGTCACCTCAATCAGACAATTTGTATTTGTATTGTATTTTTTTCACTTCGTAAAAGAATTTTCTGGTGAAAATTATTCAGTTTCGTTGATTGAGCAACCCCTATCAGTGTGCGCGACGCTGTCCCTTACACCCCACATATATATTTTTTTATAGAAATGTGACTGTTTATCAGTCGTAGAGAGAACTTCCATTAATAGCTTTAAATCACGGCTTAAGCGTTAGCTTGTCGAATAGACATTTTATAGTTATAATGATTTTATTAATTTTATTGACAATGAAAGCAATACAATTTAAATGATTATTAATGTGATATACTTAAGTGCTTATAATTTTTGACTTGTAATTTACAATTATTAATAAATTTATCTCTATCTCTCTATCTATCTCTAATTTGAGCGTTGACGCTCTGCCTACCCCATAAGGAAAAAGCGTGACTGTATGTAAAAAAGGTAATAAACTAAATCATGTACATATTATTTAACTGTTGTATTCTGATTGACATTGACTTGCTGCTATTATACTGTTGGCTGAGGTTTTCCATATTTCATGTCATTTCAAGGTGAATAATAGGTTTCGTTTTCCAACTAGATTTATTTCAGTCTATAGTATGGCGTGATTATATGTATGTATGTAAAGTAAAATTATTAGCTACTTTGTAAAAATTTACGATTCTTCTTCTGTTTATTAATTCTATTGTCAAATATTTAGTAAAAGATGTATTATTTGACTTGCTGTAATAAAATCTTTGACAAGCAGTAATTAATTATATTAAAGAATTTGACATGTAATTTACTATAAATAAATATAGTTTACGCTTGTATCAGCATATTGGCGTATAGTTGTGAAAACGTACTTCAAAAAGCCTAAACAATATCGATATGACCTTATAAATTATCACCATTATTATTATTATTTTATTATACTAGCCTATACTCAGCAGTGGGTAGATATAAGCTGATATAGATAGATAGATAGCCTAAACTGTCCCACTGCTGGCCAAAGGCCTCCCCTTTCACCATGCTTGAGAAAAAAAACGGTTTTCTTGGGTGCTGGGTGTACATCAAAACAAAAATAAATCTCATACACACATACATATAATCACGCCCTTATCCCTAATGTGGTAGGCAGAGCGTAAACGACCTAAACAAAGGTCAATCCACCACGTCTGACAAAGTTTTGAGGGTTATTTAAGATAGATTTGTCGGTATATTACTGTAGTGACAGCCTATCGCCTAAATTGCAATATACAGAAACCCTCGAATCCTAAGGGATTCCTGGTTTTTACAGCATGCCCGGGAGGAAATGCAGCTGACACATTCGATATGTTTCTCTCGCTCCCAGTCAAGCATGGAAATAAAATAAATCTCATTATAGCTCTAATGACATGCATTTAAATACAAGATTCACCTCCTCCAATAAGGTTAGTAGGTAAACTTTTAAAAAGAACTTGGAGAATTTCCATACACGTAGAACAAGATTCCTAAGATATTTACAAAAACGCTATGCAGCTTTAAATACCATGTCAGTGTCGCAAGTTTGATAACATACGGGGTCTAAGGGACAGAGTCTCGCAAACTGATAGGGGATGCTCAGTCAACGAAACTAAACAACTATCAGCAGGATATAAAAAAAATGATTTTCCAGACAAATTGTCTGATCGAGTTGTTATTATGTATGGGAAGGTTTTTTTTTCATCTCTTGTAGGAATTTCCTGCTGATAGTTGTTTAGTTCCGTTGACTGAGCAATTCCTATAAGATTGCGGGACGCTGTCCCTTACACCCGATCGGTACTTATCTTATTGTACTTAATCAAATGAGTAACTAAATTTAGACTAAGTAAATCCAAAATAAAAATATATCATACTTATTGGTTATCGGTTCAAATCAAAGAGATTAATGTCAAAATTTGTGTAGCGTTTCATTTCAGGTACTATTTATATTATTAGTGACATGATATCAGGTTATAGGTTTTTATTTACAAAAAATGTAAAGAAAATTCAAAATAAAACTTTAAAATAACTATAAATAATATATGGCCTCCAGTTTCATTTCAGGTAGTATTTATATTATTAGTGACATGATATCAAGTTATAGGTTTTTATTTACAAAAAATATAAAGAAAATACAAAATAAAACTTTAAAATAACTATAAATAATATATGGCCTCCAGTTTCATTTCAGGTAGTATTTATATAATTAGTGACATGATATCAAGTTATAGGTTTTTATTTACAAAAAATATAAAGAAAATACAAAATAAAACTTTAAAATAACTATAAATAATATATGGCCTCCAGTTTCATTTCAGGTAGTATTTATATTATTAGTTACATGATATCAAGTTATAGGTTTTTATTTACAAAAAATATAAAGAAAATACAAAATAAAACTTTAAAATAACTATAAATAATATATGGCCTCCAGTTTCATTTCAGGTAGTATTTATATAATTAGTGACATGATATCAAGTTATAGGTTTTTATTTACAAAAAATATAAAGAAAATACAAAATAAAACTTTAAAATAACTATAAATAATATATGGCCTCCAGTTTCATTTCAGGTTGTATTTATATTATTAGTGACATGATATCTGAGAGCCCGATGGTGTAGTGGATAGGGCCGCTGCCTCCTGAGCGGGAGGTCGTGGTTCGAATCCCACCACGTACCAATGTGTTTTTCGGTTTTCGAATTTCATATGTACGTTTATTCGGTGCTTTTTCCGTGCTTCGGAAGGCACGTTAAGCCGTTGGTCCCGGTTAATATCGTTTAATACCGTAGATATTAGTCGTTAAGCCATATTAGAGGCCAGTGCTAAGCATTGGCGGCATGAAAAACTGTGACCTAATCTAGGATTGGGTCTGGTTTCCCTTCTGGGTTGCGGAGGTCAGATGGCAGTCGCTCTGTGTAAAAACCAGTACCCTCGTTCAATCCCCTAGATTAGGAAGCCGACCCCGTGAGATACGGGATAAGGCTAGGGAGAGATATATATATATATATTATATATATATCTGTATATCACCTATATTCCACATTCTTAATGCGAACAGCTAAGGAGTGGAACTCCCTGCCGGCGAATCTGTTTCCGGAACAATATAACCTGGGCCTTTTCAAGGCGAGAGTGAATAGGCACTACATAGGTGAGTATGCTTCAACATAGTCCGCATCGTCACTTTCCACCAGGTGAGATGGCGGACAAATGCTCGCCTATATATATTTAAAAAAAAAAAAAAAAAATTGAATTACACTGGAAACCTTGAATCCCTTTACTATAAGCCAAGGATGAGAAACAGTGGAGTATTGTAAGGTACATACATATAATCACGCCTTTATCCCTAATGGGGTAGGCAGAGCGTAAACGACCTAAACAAAGGCCGTTCCGCCGCGTTTGATAATGTCTTGAGGGCCATTCAGGAAATATTTGTACGTATATTGCTGTAGTGACAGGTTGTCAGCCCATCGCCTAAATTACAATATACTGAAACCCTCGGATCCCTTAGCTGGTTTTTACAGCATGCGCGGGAGGAAATGCAGCTGGCACATTCTATGGTTTGCTCTCACTCCCAGTCCAGCATGGAAGATATATATATATTTATATTGTAAGGTTCGTATTTTTAACGTTCAGTTATCGACACCAACGTGTTTTGTAGCCCATAAACTGCTTTTTCTTTGCAACTTAGCAGGGATTCAAATTTCGGAACCGCAAATCATAACCATGTTACAAACATATGTTTTGCGGTTGACTTTCTTTAAAGTTGTATAGCCAAAACAGGTTATATGCCGCTAAACAAGTTGGTTTCGATAACGCAACGTTAAAAAAACGAAGTGATATGTTATATCAGTATCCGTCCAGAATGGAAGTAACACTTTGTAAAGCCTCACTAGAGAGCAAAGTGTGTTCCGTGAATTGCGATTATATAAAGTATTGGAGAACCATCGCTCTGAGATAGGGTATAATTTTAGTTTGCATGCAATGTTGCGCGTAACATCCGGAGGTGGTAAAGTCTATATCATCTCAGTACGCTATCAGGAAGAGGCCTTCTTATGACATGTAAGTGCTTCCATAATTTCTCTAAACTGTATGCACGCACTTTATGACTCTAATGGAAGGACACTTTTGTGAGCTGGGGTTGTTTCTTATAATGTTTTTTATACAAGAGAATTTAACCCTTTTTATTACAGGAATATATAAAGAATTATCATATCAACAATATCATATCAAATCAACAATACATAATATTTTTAATATGCTTTCCAACAAACATAAATTCTAAATTACATAAATATTCACAAAAATGTTTTCATTAGGCATTGAACCCACAACCTTCAGCATCGAAGCTACTATCACTATCTAATGAGCCTTTACGCAAATAAATTCTTATATTATAAAAACTATCGTAGAGATACTGTAAAATCTAGTCAATAAAATTGATAGATCTAAAAGCAAACTGAATGTGAAAGGGCTCGCAATATCTCAACTACTATGTTACCACCATATTTGAAACTAAGTACCATTCTAGTAATTTAATAGCACTTTCGTCTAAGAGATAAGCAAATGTATCAAATTATGTACTTACTATACGTGGCCGTATATAGTTGTAAAAGAAAGTCTAGTCATCAAATCAGTCTTCATCTTGATAGAAAAATGTACTATTATCACGCCTATGTCCCTTACGGGGTAGGCAAATAGTCAGATATCACTAAAATCTTTTTGTCTCGTCTTTTGGGCGTATTATGTCACTTTTACAGGAGTAAAGACATTAATTATTCATATTTTTAATTGAATTTTCACTATTTCCAATTATTCTGCTAGTACAAATTATTCTCAAAACTCAACCTTGCATAGGATAGTGAGAGTATATGAAAATACGTTTAATAATGCAGACATATTTTTTCTCAGTCGCAATCAATTCATCACACAAGTTTTTAAGAAATTTCCTGAACTTATGCATTAATACATACATACATACATATAATCACGCTTTTATCCCTAATGGGGTAGGCAGACGTAAACGACCTGAACAAACATCGTTCCACCACGTCTGACGGGGTTTTGAGGGTTATTGAGGATAGATTTGTAGGTATATTGCTGTAGTGACAGATTGTCAGAATATCGCCTGAATTGCAATATATACAGAAACCATCGGTTCCCTTGGTTGGTTTTTGCAGCATGCCCGAGGGGAGATGCAGCTGGCACATTCTATGTTTTTCCCTCGCACCCAGTCCATCATGGAAGTAATGGAATAATACCTATCATAAATCCAATAACTCACTTTTAAGACATCAGCTATGACACTATTTCACATTCACACTGCACACTGCACCCACACACTTACACATTATGTAGCTCTTCATCTATGGTAATTGTTTTTTTTTTCTTCTTATCGTCTCAACTTCTAAATTGTAAACATTAATTATTATACTGTTTAAATCTTTTTGTAACCTACCTAAATTCTGCTTTAAATATGTTAAACTTCGTAACTGGCTAGATTAGTTTATAACATTTGTAATGTAATTTAAGAATATGTGCTGTGAAGTTTACAATAAAGATAAATTAAAATTAAATTAAATATTTAGCAATTTAAATTAAACTAAGTCGGGACATGATGTGTCAGCCTTTATTGACATCATTTTATTTGGGTTGTCGGCAGTTAGGTAACTATAAAAACATTCGCTAATACTGAAGACTAGCAATAAATTTGTCACTTAATAGGACCCGCATAATGATAATTTAATATTGCAATATTTCACTGCAATAAACCTTATTTTCAGTGGGCAAGTACACATGCAATTACACCATAAGTACCACGTACAAAGTTTTATTTATTTTCACGTCATTACTACTTAAATAGAATATAACAAGACATTTATAGAGACATTAAAAACAGTCGTAATACTAACCTCAAAAGACACATGCAAAGACGAAATGGTGAAATAAAACAAAGTTTTGTACAGTCAAGCACGGGTTAAACTTTGCAGTACTCGTTGCTTCTATGGTTCAGAAGTCTGAACCTTGCATGGTCTACCCGGAAGTCATGAGAACGATTTCTTGCGGGGTATAACAAAGTTGATATTTTGTAATTTTATCTCTTAGCGGCATTTTCTAGGTTGACTGATTGTCTTTCACGAAAGTTAATCCGTGCAGTGGTCATCACATCACACAAATCACGTCAGAAGCCTACCTAATTTCGGTGTTTTTAAACCCCCTATTTGGACATAAGGGGTGATTGGGTCGTTCGTCTACTTGACAATCTACTCTTCTTCTTCATCTTAGCCTAATGGAACACGAATAGAATGTACTCTATACAATAAAAGAATTAACAAGTACAATTTAACACTCTTCCAGCAGCCAACTCTTCCAGCAACCCCGCTCTCCGCCGGCGGGGTGCAGAGGTCCCTCCTTTGCTCCCCTGCTTTGGGGTTTACCGGCACGTACCGGGCAGATTCTCTCCGATAGGAATTCCCAAGGCAACGCCATAAGCCGAGGTTCGAGCCCTAGCGGGCGCCCTTAGGCAGTTGTCATTTGCATATAAGGGTGTAGATTGCGTGTAGTGACTCCCCGCCTTTAGTCCGGTGACGCATTATATACACTTTGTAGTATAAAGTGCAAAAAGCTCGATTAAAAATAAACAAAAAAAAGGTACAACTTAACTGGAAGTAGACTGTAATAGCCGAATCATGGATAAATGGCTCTACGGGGGAAATTAGTCACGCGAACAAATTGTATCTGCATATTACGTGTGTATAGCTATGGTTGAGTGGAAACCATTTGGGTTTTTTGTAGGAAAGTGCCACAATTGACTTGTAATAATGGTTATTCTGAGATATGACAGTTTATCTTTGTTGCATATAAATAGAAAAGAAATAGGAGTAACACAAGTAGTAGATAGCATAGTTAACTATGTGTAAACAGGTGCCAGACATACATAGAAAAAAAAAAACACGATCACACTCACAGCCCCCACTAGGATTCCCTGTATCGGGGTGCCATGGACATACACAGAAACAACCACAAATAACACCCAGACCCAGAAACAGACATTTAAACTCATCATTCAAATGTCTGCCCCGGCCGAGAATCGAACCCGGGACCCTCTGCGTAGCAGGCAGGTACACTGCCAACTAGGCTGCGCGGGTCGTCATAAAAAGCTTTAATGACATAGAAATGTCATTAAAGCTTTTTATAGCAAAATGTAATCCTACAATGGAGCTGTAGAGAGATTCATTATTTTCTGAAAATCTTTAGGGCCATCCAACTAACAAAATATTTAAGTAGGTACCTACACACAATTGCTTCGGAAAGTATCCCGTTCTTTGACATACGTTTTCTTATACCGAGTAAGGGACAGTTAGGTACCCGCAAACGGGGTTGCTCAGTCCATGAAACTATTAATACTTTCTCTTACAAAATTACCACCTCAATCAGACAATATGTATCGAAAATTTAAATTAAAAAAGCATTTCATGCTGTTGCTTCCATGCTGGACTGGGAGCGAGAGAAAAACAAAGAATGTGCCAGCTGCATTTCCTCCCGGGCATGCTGTAAAAACCAGCTAAGGGATCCGAGGGTTTCAGTATATTGTGATTTAGGCAATGGGCTGACAACCTGTCACTACAGCAATATACCTACAAATCTATTTTAACCCTCAAAACTTTGTCAGACGTGGCAGAACAACCTTTGTTTAGGTCGTTTACGCTCTGCCTACCCCATTAGGGATAAAGGCGTGACTATATGTATGTATGTATGTATGTAAAAAGCATTTCCTGAAATAATTTGCTGTTGACAAGAGGACAGTTATTCAGTTTCTTTGACAGAGCAACCTCTATCAGTTTGAGGGAGGCTGTCCCTCGCACCCCGTATAAAAGTTATCTGCAGTGGACAGTTGTAGTTTTAAAAGTCATGAAAACGTCATTCAAGAACATTTATTTATTTATTTAAATAACGTGTCTCATTTGCGATAATGAAGTAGTTGCAGTCCGACCAAAGGGTTAACCCACGACTTAATGGATTTTTCCGTGGGAATGAGATATTTTCTCACATCAAAAAGTGGCATCTTTGTGGTTTTTGCACAGATACCAGTTAAAGACTGAAGAGCAACAACTATTTGTCCTTTCAATTATGTAACTTCGACTAATGTCTAAGCAAAACCGAAACCGAAGGGATCCGAGGGTTCATTATATTGTAATTTAGGTGATAGGCTGACAATCTGTCACCACAGCAATATTCCTACAAATCATACAAATACATACATAAAATCGCGCCTTTATCCCTAATGGAGTAGGCAGTGCGTAAACTACCTTAATTAGGTCGTTTCGTCACTTCTGACAAAGTTTTGGGGGTTATTTAAGATATTATAGGTATATTGCTATAGAGACAGGTTATCAGCCTATCGCCAAAATTGCAATATACTGCCCTCGGATCCTTTAGCTGGTTTTTACAGCATTCCTTGGAGGAAATGCAGCTGGCACATTCTATATTCTTCTCTCGGTTCCAGTCCAGCATGGAAGAAAACAAATCCTAAAAAATACCTACAAATCTATCTTAAATAACCCTCAAAACCTTGCCAAACGTGGCGGCACGACCTTTGTTTAGGTCGTTTACGCTCTGCCTACCCCATTAAGAATAAAGGCGTGATTATATGTATGTAAAACCAGGAAGATCTGTTTCTTATGTTTTTTTGTCCTTTGATCGAGTAGTTCATCAGATCTATGATGAAACCTTCGAAGCATAGACACCCATCTTAGGGCAGCAACACACAGGCGTCACTTACAGCGCGCAAGGTTACGCTCAACACGCTGTCAATGCTTTTTGCATTCCCTACAACGCACATGCGTCACCTTACTCTCTACTCGCGCGTTGCGATGAACTCTACGTCGACGCATCCCTCTCAGTCAGTACGAGCGTGTAGAGCGTAAGGTGACGTATGTGTGTCGTAGACAATGCAAAAAGAACAACCTTGAACGCGAACGCAACCTAGCGCGCAGTAAGTGTCGCCTGTCTGTTGCTGCCCTTAATCATCACATACAATCATCTGAATTTTCCTAGCAAGCTGGAAATAATCTTAAAAGAGATACCTACCTTCGAGTGTCTTCCGTGGGAATCGCTCAGACCTCTAAAACACAGAATGTTTTTTATATTCTCGAATTTATGTTTTGCCACTGCAATGTTTGTGTCAAATTGAGAGTCAAAGCAAGGTCAAGACATTTAACACGTCCATAACTTCCTTCTGATAGCATCTTTATTATTTTAACACTAAATTGGCAAATTCAAGTACCTAGTTGTGACATTTTATTTGCAACAATATTTCAACATTTTCGCGTTGCCGCACTTTAGGTAATTTGCGTCATTTGTCAACGCTGATTATGTCTGAAGTCTAGATTTAGCACCAATAAAAATGAAAAAAGCCTGATGACACAACTAGTGCAGTGTTCTAATAAGCGTACGGCCTCATCTGAGTGGTTTCAAATTTCTTCGTACATTGCAGTTTAAGGTGTAAAAGAACCGTTGAAGATTTATTAAGGTACTAGCGACCCGCCCCGGCTTCGCACGGAAATTATCAGTGTTGCTCTACTATATTATACATGTATTATACATATAAACCTTCCTCTTGACTCAATCTATCCATTAAAAAGAAACCGCATCAAAATCCGTTGCGTAGTTTTAAAGATTTATGCATAAATAACTACTACTACGGATATAGGGACAGAGAAAGTGACATTGTTTTATACTATGTAGTGATAAGAGGAGATTCCTCATTCATAAAACGAAAGGCTTGTATTTATAAAGAAATTTCAAGATTGAGATAATTTCAGTATTAAGTATGGATTTGACAGGCCATTTTGTACTGAAATATAATTTCTGATACGAACTCAAAATCGTTGTCACTCTTGTCAGTATAAATACCAGCCTTAACAATTTTCCCCAAGAAAAATAAAAAAATGAGCTTGCCATACAAAATAAATCGATAGACTCAAGACAATTTTATTCGACCTACGTGTACCTATCTTTCATTGGGAAAGCTATCTAGTTTCATGGATTCTTCCATTCTGGACTGGGAGCGAAATAAAATCATAGAATGTACCAGATGCATTTTCTCCCGGGCATGCTGTAAAAACTAGGTAAAGGATCCGAGGGATTTAGTATATTTCAATTTAGGCGATGGGCTGACAACCTGTGTGTGATAAAGGCGTGATTATATGTATGGATAGATTCATACCACGTTCATACCCCCATAATATGGGTAGGTAACTTTTTTGAACATAGGAAACGTCAAAGAAAAGAAGCAATGTATCTAATCTTGAAAATGCAGAGATGATTGTAGGTACCTTAAGTTAAGCCTATCTAGCAAGCTAATCTTAAGTAGTGAAGCTAAGTACGACGGTGAGTTGACTTACTGACAGAGAGCGAGTTGGAAAATAGGGCACAAGACTTGAAAAACCCCTTCGAAATTTCTTTATGCTAATCTATATCAGGCAAATGCATACAAACATACGTACATAAAACCACGTTTATATCATTTACGGTGTAGGCAAAGTATCAAAGTGCAAGCCGCTGTGGAGAAATTTAATAAATGTTGAGGGACATTCTTCTTCTTAGCGAGTGGATTCTCGAGTCGAATGACCCAATGAATCCTGTTGTCAGAGTTTTCAAACCCTAGTAGCACAACTATTAGACCTCTGACATGGTTTGAGTAACGACCACTGTCAAAGTCAGTGACCGGGACCGATGGCTTAACGTGCCCACCGAAGCATGAAATCCTTTTTCTTTTCGAACAATCAGGTGATTCAGCCAGCAATGTCCTAACCAAACTGGTGAAAACCTCACAAAGTGATCAATTGACAAATATCAACTTTGTGTTCCCCCCCCCCCCGTGGGAATCAAACCCAGGAGCTCCGGATCGTGAGTCCATAGCTCTGACCACTACACCACGGAGGAAATTCTAGATAAGATCATGCAAAAAATATTTTGTGATTTTATCAGTTAAATAGGTTTCTGACCTGCAATTCAACCCGCGGTTAAATGAGTCTAAAGATGATACTTAAATAGTACTTCCTACTATATACCTAGTCACCAATAATACTTCCAGTAGTTAGAATGTGCCGTCTCTGCAACGAGACATTTTCTCAGCACGAACTTGATATTTTTAATTCACAGCCTTACACTTTTAAAAAGGCTGTCTTCTTCTTCTGTCGAGTGGGTATCGAGTCTATCGACCCGATGAACCCTGGTGTCAGAATTTTTAAACCGCCTAGTAGCACAACTATCAGGCCTCTGACACGGTTTAAAAAAGGCTGTTACAGATGTCCTCAAATAGACTACCATTCAAATGTAAAATAATAAAAAAGGAAAAAGATGACTTTTTAACACATTAGCAATACACATTACAATCTAAAATTGACCTCAATTTTTGTCAGACGCGGCGAAAGCGCCTTTTACGAGGCGTTTAACGCTCTGCCTACCCCGTAAGGGATAAAGGCGTGATTTTATGTATGTATGTATGTATGACTTTTTAAAGAAGACTCATAAAACCTATATTTTGTTTCGAAATAACTGTTTATTGTAACAATTTTATCATGCTGTGTAAACACACAGTTAAGTTAAAAATGTACGATTATTTCATTCATGTATTGATTGTTACCTGTTGTGTTTTCCAAATAAACTAAAAATAGAATGAGGTATAATCTCGCTGTAAAATGTAAGTAACTACTTTATTTCAAGAATACCAATAACAAACGCGAAAGGACTCTTTTTAAAATATTATATCTAAATCTAATACTTCCATGCTGCACTGCGAGCGATATAAATACATAGAATGTTCTAGCTGCCCTTCCTCTCAGGCATGCTGTAGAAATCAGTAATAGGGATTCGATAGTCGCAGTGTATTGTAATTAAGGCGATGGTTTGACAATCTTTCACTATAGCGATACACATTACAATCTAAAATTGCCCTCAATATTTGTCAGACGTGGCGTAAAAGCTTTCACTAAACGTTTTACGCTCTGCCTACCCCGAAAGGGATAAAGGCGTGAATTTATGTATTTTATATATGTAAATCTAACAGACATTCTGCAAACGATCAGCCAAGTTGTCACCTTCTAAATGAAAATTTGCATTGCAAATTGTTATGTTATTTTAAGATAGCTAAAATCTAAAATTTATAAACCATAGAGCTAGATTATACCAGATGACTATCGAGATAAGCAAAACGATATAAATCCAAAATTTATTAAATGTAGGTAGTCTATGTAGATTATAATATGGTCATTTAGCCATTTAACACTAGATTTAAAGTCTGATGATATTTAATATGTAAATAAATTGTATTGATTAAAACAGTTCCACCAAAACCAACAGAAAATGTCGGAAAAACGGTATTTCTTTAGCTACCGTTCGATAAAGACCCCTTTAGTATTTGCCCACAAAAAATGTATTAAGCGAAAAGATCATTCAAAAGTACTTTCCAAAACTAACTTACTATATACTCCGTTTTTTAACGTTGAGTTATCGATACTAACTTGTTTTGTAGCTTGTTTTTCTTTACAACTTTAATGAAAGTCAACCGCAAAACATATGTTTGTTACAAGGTTATCGTCTGCGGTTCCGAACTTATGCTAAGTTGCAGCGAAAAAGCAGTTTATGGGCCGCAAAACACGTTGGTATCTATAACTCAACGTTAAAAATACGTTATATACCACAAAACAGCTACATCTCTACATCCTGCTAATCTAAAATACCAAAGATGGTAAAACCGCGCCAAAGTACGCTAAAAACACGTAAACACAACAAAAACGGTTTAAATACGTAAACGATGTCCGTATTCAGGTCGATCGTAACAGTTGATAGGTACGGACAGACAACGGCCGAGTCGTTCATACATCCGCCAGCCGGCGTACGCACCTGTCGACCGCATTGCGCGTTTCCACTGTTACTACAACAGCGATAACGATATTATAGTTGATCGTGGTACTGGTGAATCCAAAACAATGAACCAATATTTTACGGTGACAGCTAGACCACAGAATAACCAGACTTCAACTGAAATATACTAAGGGTCGTATTTAAAGTCAGCGCTCATGAGTGGCAGCGAGTTTGAGTTCGTATCAGAAATGTCATTTCAGTACAAACTGCCTGTCAAATCCATACTTAATATTGCTCTCAAGTTTGAGACCGCTTTATAATTACGAGTCTAAGAGTTGATAGGCACGGACAAACGAACGAGTCCTTTATACATCCGCCTAGCCGGCGTACGCACCTGTCAGACCGCATTGCATTCCCACTGACACTACAACAACGATGTAAAGAAGGAAATATCATTCCCGACCACAGGACCTCCACGTTGCTACTTGGGGCGTGGATTAACCGTGGCAAGTAGGCGAAGCCTCGTTACCAAAGTTCTACGGTTTTGGCGAGAAGACCCGTTGCTACTACTACCACAACGATAATTTATAGTGTGTCGTAGTACATACATACATACATAAAATCACGCCTTTATCCCTTACGGGGTAGGCAGAGCGTAAAACGCCTCCTAAAAGGCGCTTTCGCCACGTCTGACATAAATTGAGGGCAATTTTAGATTGTTATGTGTATTGCTGTAGTGACAGGTTGTCAGCCCATCGCCTAAATTACAATACACTGTAACCCTCGAATCCCTTTTGCTGACTTCTACAGCATGCCCGGGAGGAAGGGCAACTGGAACATTCTATGTTTTTCTTTCTCTCCCAGTCCAGTATGGAAGATGTGTCGTAGTATAAAGCAATGATTCGAGATTCATAGAATACCCAGACCTCCACCTGAATTAACTTTAGTTGATAAACAGGGTCGTCGGCCTATTACGTCCACATAGCCGGCGCCAAGCCTGTCAGGTCACATAGAGCATTTCCACTGCTTTGGTTCAATGCGGTAGTATTTATTCGAGAGACCGGTACGTACACCACAACATGGAATATCAAAATCGGTTTAATTCTAGATTCACCGGCTAAACCTAAAATTAAAATCTATCAATTTTCAGCCTAAAAACATTGGAAAAGGACAGGAGATCTATTCTCTCCGGTTTTTGATTTATAGTCGGTGGTTTTAATGCGTTATCTGTCATTTTTATCTGCCGTCATATGATATCGCGGATAAAATTGACAGAAATACTGAGGAAACGTGCAAAATTTTGCGGACAAAGTGTAAAACCATAGAGTATAAATCGCCAGTCCTTTTTTTATGTGACAGATAGATTTTGATTCTAAAATCGAGCCCATTATTTCCTAAACATCAGACTCGTACCGCCCATACATTGACTGCGATAAGTAAATCGTTCAATTCAGAATGCCTGCTATGGAAACAGACTCAGATAAGGTGACGGTACGCCATTCACTATTCTAGCCCCCGGATTCGGTACTCACTCGGGCACTCGGGTTACATAACGACAATATCAACAAGAATTTAAGAATTTGCTCCGGTCGATCAATTATTTTATTTCACCTTTCATCGATCATTGAACTTTATTTTTAGCCACCAGATAAAACGGTTAGGCAACTTTGGAATAAGCTGCTAAGGCTCGTATTTTTAAAGCGATCTCAACAGTGCTGATTATAATTACGGGCCTTAGGTTTGCGTTTCGATACCTTTAATTTTTCATGTCTAGTTCAATTGAAATTATACATTTTATATCTATTATTCCCAGGGAATAGAAGCAGCCCCTAATTCAGCACCGTAGGCCCTGATTTTTTTATTTTTATCTAGGTTTTTTGCTATTTAGTGCTACTTTCTGCAAAAGCTATGAAGGCCGTCTTGTCTTGGAATGCAGGTATTTAATTAAACGACAGCCAAAAATAGATGCAGAGTTTTGCATACCTACTTATTCAGAATGAAGGAAACCAACGAATAACAAGTTTACAATTAGGTAAACGCAATAAAAGACGTCCATTTTGACTGAAAAAGCTGACGAAATAATAATAGTCCTCCCACCAATATTCGGTAATAGCGGCCCATCTCCCAGAGATCGGCCAAATGCGCAGGACTCGTTTTTAGTGCCCAAGTGTTTGCTCTACACACAGGTGCACTCTCTATTCCTTAAATTTCTTGGATTGACTGACATACATACATACATATAATCACGCCTTCATCCCTAATGGGGTAGGCAGATCGACTGACATAGAGAGAAATCAGGCGCAGGACTGACTATTTACATGCCCATCCGGCAGCATGGATCATCTTACTTTTCGGACAAGCAGGATGGTCAGCCTGCAATGTCCTAACCAAACAACACAAAGTCGTTGTCCCCCACCAGAAACCGAACCTGGCACCATGAAACCCCTACACCATGGAGGCAGTTCTTTATCCCTTACGGGGTAGGTAGAGCGTAAACGCCTAGCAAAAGGCAAATATTGAGGGCAACTTTGAATTTTCCACTGAAATATGCTTTGTCATAGTAACAAGTTGTCAGCCCATGACCTGAATTACAACACACTTTAAACCTCTTATCCTTTTGCGGGTTCTTAAAGCATGCTGGGAAGCAGCTGCCACACTTCTTGGTTGTTTTTTTCGCTCCCAGTCCAGCATGAACGGTAAAAACAATACTGATTTAATAACACTAATACTTGCTTCCATGCTGGACTGGGAGTGACAGAAAAACATAGAATGTGACATCTGCATTTCCTACAGGGTATGCTGCAAAAACCAGCTAAGGGATTCGAGGGTTTTAGTGTATTGCAATTTAGGCGATGGGCTGACAACCTGTCACTATAGCGATACAAATGTCAGTCTAAAATTGCCCTCAAAACTGGTCTGACGTGGCGGAATGCTCTGCCTACCCCATTCGGGATAAAGGCGTGATTATATGTATGTATATATGAAATAATACTAACCATCGTAATCGTAGAGAGTAAAATTTATTCTATTAACATACATCTGACAAAACACCCAATTACAGTTAAGTAGGAAGGTAGTTAACAACACGCATACCATCAAATTTTCAATAATTTATTTACTTACTTCATCTAGTTAGCCTAAATTACTTAGTACAACTTACTTATACATAAACACGTTATATACTTCATCACTTATGTTCCGATCGTACATTAGCCTAGTTCGAACGTAACAATGTCTGTATTACGTGTAACAAAACAAATTCATAGACAAAGACCTATCATCTATAGACACAGCTTTAAATCAGTAGTAGCATAGTAAAAAATATTTTATAATGCGCACGGCAAAAGAGTGGAACTTACTAACGTCGTCTGTGTTTCTAAATGCATTATACCCCCAACACTTCAAAGTTAGAGTGAACAGGCATCTTCTGGGTGAGGTCGCTCCATCGTCGACTTGTGCGGCTAAACTATTCTGACTCCTATGCGGCGCGCTGAACCTGTCCCTTGCGGATCTCTCAGCGAACTCTCCAAAATGCGAAATAATAACGACTCCTCTCAGGGTCAACGAACAAAAGGCTCTTTTCAGAGCCACCGGACGAGGAGAATCGGGCCTTCAGCACGTATTCTCCAAATTAATGTAGAGGGATCGTCACAGTCAAAATGTGACTACTTATCTAGAATGGCTGCCGAGCACGACATAGACATTATTGTCTCACAAGAACACCACATCGACGATCCTGCGAAACTCGAAAAACGCGGTCACATTCCTGGTTTCAAACTACTTGCCTACACCCTCTCCCCCATTTATGGTTCTGCAGTTTATGTCAAATCATCTCTGAATGACTGTAAAGTAATAGAAACTAATAGTGACAACAACTTGGAGATAATCACTGTCCAGATTTCGAACATTACACTAACATCCGTGTACAAGCCACCCAAGAATGTGTTCCCAAATCCTCCCATGCCAATACGCAATCATCCTGCTGTCTACCTTGGAGACTTCAATAGTCATCACACGTCATGGGGCTACTCTAAAAATGACGATAACGGGGAAACTCTCTCAGACTGGGCCGACAGGGAGGACATCCACCTTGTTTTTGATCCCAAAGACAAAGGATCCTTCCACTCTGCCAGATGGAAGAGTGACACTAATCCTGATCTCTGTTTTGTGTCCCAAGACCATTGCGGCAATGTTCTTTCAACCACCCGCAGAATATTAAATAGCTTCCCGAACAGTCAACACCGACCAGCTTTAATAATTGTTGGCCTTGAAGTCCCTCTAGTGAACTCTGTCCCGATTGCCCGCTGGAATTTTACAAAAGCCGACTGGGATTCTTTCAGCACCCAAACGGATTCAATTTTGCGCTGGATCAAACCAACAGTTAAAAACTACGAGCGATTTTGTAAGGCCATCATAGCTACAGCCAAACGTCATATACCCAGAGGGTCCCGTAAGGATTATGTACCAGGATGGACGGAGGAAGCTGAAGAAGCATATCAGGATTACCTGTCAACTTCGGACCCAGAAACAGCTCGTAACCTTATGGATGCCCTAGACGAGTCCCGCCGAAAGAAATGGATGGATAGCGTAGAAGGCATGGACTTCACACATTCAAGCAAGAAGAGCTGGACTTTGCTGCGAAAACTGGGTGGCGCTCCTGCACCACCTCCCAAAGAGTCCTCAGTTAACCCAGAGGACATTGCAAAGCGCCTAAAAAACCTAACAAAGTCGGCTAATTTCGATAAGTCCTTTGCTAAACACATCAGAGCTCAACATGTCAAGAACCTGAAACACCTTGAACCAGATCAAAGTTTAAGTTCTTCAATCACTTTTGAAGAGCTAGAAACAGCACTCCATAATGTAAAATGCAGCAAAGCAGCTGGTTTTGATGACATTTACCCCGAATTTCTGAAGCATCTCGGAAAACTGGGAAGAAGGTGGTTGATTGGATTCTTTAATGACATCCTGGAATCGAATAAGCTTCCTAACATTTTTCTGAAATCCAAGGTGATAGCCATCCTTAAACCGGGGAAACCAGCTGATGATGCTGCAAACTATAGACCAATTTTTTTTTTAGTGTCACCTATAAACTTCTGGAACGGATTGTATACCACCGACTCTCACCATCCCTCGATCGCCTGATCCCCGCGGAGCAAACGGGATTTAGACCAAACCGAAGCTGCGCAGATCAAGTTCTGGCTCTCACGTCCTACATCGAAGCTGGCTTCCAGCGAGGCGAAAAGTCACACGTCGCTTTCGTAGACCTCAAAGCCGCTTACGATACGGTTTGGATTCGGGGACTTCTTCACAAACTAAGCGTTATGGCTCCTTGCAAAAGAATCATTTCACTGCTAAAGACCATGCTCGGCCCGCGGAGCATCAAGGTGCTTTTGGGCGATAGGGAGAGTAGATTTCACCTGCTCAAAAACGGCTTGCCACAGGGCTCAGTCCTCGCTCCTCTCCTGTTTAACGTTTACACGAGTGATATGCCGCACACTCGATCGGAAAAGTTTATATATGCCGATGACCTGGCACTAGCAAACCAAGGAAAGACATTTGAGGAGGGAGAAGCCATGCTTACACAGGATCTCCGAGAGCTGAACGCGTACTATACTTAGTTATTTGTTCAATTCACTAATTCATAATCATAGAGGAAAATAAATATTATATTGCACGATAAAATGCCCGTTAATTATTATTATTATTATATTCTTTATTGTTTTACGAATTAAAAATACAGTTTAACATAAAATTAAAACAATATGCGAGCTTATCCCTATAAGAGATCTCTTCCAGCCAAACTAATGGGTATAAAAGATGGGAAAATTCACGGGAACAGATACTTGAATTAGTATAATTTAGGATTTTAGTAATACTAATACACATTTACATATAATAAAATAATACATAAAAGTATATTTATATGATATATAAATGATGTTCATATGTAATATGTTATTTAGTACAACTAGATTCTAGCTAGTACATAATTTAACCAAGAAACCTTCTAGTAATCTGACTCCAAAAAAAGTTAATTTAATTATTTTAAACCTAACAATCACATTCATTTCTTTCAAAGCCAGGGAGATGATGATGACATCACATTCATTGTTTTTTAATAATTACATAAAGATAGACTCTAAAATCTGTCTTATATATACAACTCTACATACACTAATATTGCAACAGATGCGATTCTAAGCACAGTCTTAATAAGCTCGAGTGGCTACCGGGTGTAAGGGACAGCGTCCCGCAAGCTGATAGGGGTTGCGCAGTCAACGATACTGATCAACTTCCATCAAGAAATTCTTTCAGGAAGTGAAAATAAATATTCTCTTTTCCATACAAAATATCCACCTCGATCAGATAATTTGTATGGAAAACCTAAAATTATTTTTCACTTCCTGAAATAATTTCCTGTTGGAAAATGATCAGTGTCGTTAACTGAGCAACCCTTATCAGTTTGTGGGGCGCTGTCCCTTACACCCCGCATATTTTGTTGTAGTTTGGTATTATGGTCAGCCGCGTCTATAGATAACAGGTCTTTGTTACATCGATAATGCTTCGTCTCGCCGCTATACTTTTCATCCGATAGTCATTTGTTATGTGTAGATGACAGTCGTTTGTTTCTTTACATAAGTGCTTCTTAGGTAATTGGTAAGAGCATGTCAGTGGCTTATAAATAGGAAATACATGTTGGCAGAACCAATGGGAAAGATAATCAGTCATAAATATTAATGAAGTTAAATAGGTACTTTGTATCAATAACTCCTCTATTTTATTAATGTGAAATTGTTCGTCGTTTACATACATACATACATATAATCACGCCTTTAGTGGGGTAGGCAGAGCGTTAACAACCTAAACACGTCTGACAAAGTTTTGAGGGTTATTTAAGATAGATTTGTAGGATATTGCTGTAGTGACAGGTTGTCAGCCCATCGCCTAAATTACAATATACTGAAACCGTCGGATCCCTTAGCTGGTTTTTACAGCATGCCCGGCAGGAAATGCAGCTGGCACATTCTATGTTTTTCTTTCGCTCCCAGGCCAGCATGGAAGTTCGTGGTTTAGTGATAAAAAAAGTTAAATATGAAATACATCTTACCACCTGACTAACAATCTGAACCAGTTTATGAACATTTATCCTTTCATTTCTTATTTGTTTGGAAACATAAGTATATTTTTAAGTCAATAAATATTCCGCGTGAAAGATCTGTTTCACGACTTTATCGTTGTGATTTTGTGAAAAGCCTTTGAAGCCTGTTTGTTCACGCCACTTTAGTCCCTTCAGCCACTTTAACAGAAGAGACTAAAAATTACATAAAAATACATATAATCACGCCTTTATCCCTAATGGGGTAGGCAGAGCGTAAACGACCTAAACAAAGGTCGTTCCGCCACGTCTCACAAAGTTTTGAGGGTTATTTAAGATAGATTTTTAGGTATATTGCTGTAGAGAAAGGTCTATCGCCTAAATTGCAATATACTGAAACCCTCGAATCCCTTAACTGGTTTTTACATCATGGCCTAGAGAAAATGCAGTTGGCACATTCTATGATGCTGACAGAATATCAGTGTTACTCGTTATAGATATAACTTGTAACAAATGCTGAGTCAGCTCCATTTCTTGTGCAATACAGATCAGAGCATAGAATAAAAAAGAATGTTATGTTTTCATGCATGTTACATAAGTCTACTTAATGTATGTTGAGTTTTGTATTGTTTCATGAATAAACGTTTTCTATTCTATTCTATGTTTTCCTCTCGCTCCCAGTCCAGATTGGAAGAAACATAAAAATACGCTGCTCTTATTTTTCACCGTATTATTCTGTGTTTCAATGAGAAACTCTGAGCTCTGAATAGCAGTCTATATTTAGATCGTCATAGTGGTTACAATAAGGTCAGTGCTAATCAAACCACAACAGGTATAATACTTACTATAGTTCTTGCAAGTTAGCAGGTCTGACATCATGTTTGCATGTTCTGTGATAGCAGCATAAAGAAATAGAGATATATTACAAAAGATAATATTATTCAACATTTTCGAGGTATTTAGCATACAATGCTATTTTATTTCATACTAGCGCACGGAAATTATCAGTGTTTCTCTACTTTATTACATACATACATAAAACAAAATCACGCCTTTATCCCTTACGGGGTAGGCAGAGCGATAAACGCCTCGTAAAAGGCGGTTTCGCCACGTCTGACAAAAATTGAGGGCAATTTTAGATTGAAAAGTGTATTGCTATAGTGACAGGTTGTCAGCCCATCGCCTAAATTACGATACACTGTAACCCTCGAGTCCCATTTGCTGACTTCTACAGCATGCCCGGGAGGAAGGGCAGCTGGAACATTATGTTTTTCTATCTCTCCCAGTCCAGCATGGAAGGAACTTCTACTTTATTATGCATGTACTATACATGTAAACCTTCTTCTCGCATCAAAATGCGTCGCGTAGTTTCAAAGATTTATGCATACATAGGGATATAGGGACAGAGAAAGCGACTTTGTTTTATACTATGTAGTGAAAGTGATAATATGAACGAAAGAAAATAATAAATTCGTTTCGTATTAATATCAATATTATTGACTTCCATGCTGGACTTCCATGTTGGCACATTCTATGTTTTTCTCTCGCTCCCAGTCGCTGCATTTCCTCCTGGGCATGCTGTAAATACCAGCTAAGGGATTCGATGGGTTTCAGTATATTGCAATTTAGGCGATTGGTTGACAACCTGTCACTACAGCAATATACCTACAAATCGATCTTAAATAACCCTCAAAACTTTGCCAGACGTGGCGGGACGACCTTTGTTTAGGTCGTTTGCGGTCTGCAAAAAAAAACATGCTGATAGTTGTTCAGTTTCGTTGACTGAGCAACTCCTATCAGTTTGCGAGACGCTGTCCCTTACACTTCGTAAACAAAAAACTCAGTTGCTCAACTTTATTAACATTACTTTACAGATCTTACAAAACTTTAGGAAAATGTCACGAATTGCGTGCAATTGATTTCAAAAGCACTTACCAAAATAAATAATGCTTATTGTATCGAATCGAAAGCGAACTAAATCGCTAGTAAATTGTGAGAATGAGAATGATAGATAAGAAAGCAAAGTACGTAGTAACTATTGCCTATTGCTGTAACGAGATGAAATTTAAACTTTTTTGTTCAGGTATACAAGGTGTCCCAAATCATAGTAATAGTTCCAATTTTATTTTTCTTTATACCCTGTCTTTTAATATTGTAGCCGTATCAATAAGAGGAAGGCACTGCAGCTTGTAGTACAGTTATTTAACTATAACATTCAGGGCATTCAAGAAATAATGTACCTAAACTGTTACAAATACATACATACATAAAATCACGCCTTTATCCCTTACGGGGTAGGCAGAGCGTAAAACGCCTCCTAAAAGGCGCTTTCGCCACGTCTGACATAAATTGGGGGCAATTTTAGATTGTAATGTGTATTGTTGTAGTGACAGGTTGTCAGCCCATCGCCTAAATTACAATACACTGTAACCCTCGAATCCCTTTTGCTGACTTATACAGCATGCCCGGGAGGAAGGGCAACTGGAACATTCTATGTTTTTCTTTCTCTCCCAGTCCAGTATTGAAGATACAAATAAAGATTATTATTACTAAGTGGGTTTTCCATTTCCTGAGTGACAGCGAGTTTGAGTTATATCAGATAAAAATGCCTTTTCCATACAAAGTGTTCACCTCGATCAGACAATTTGTATGGAAAAGCCAGTATTTTTTTCCCTTCCTGAGAAAAAATCCTGCTGATAGTTGTCCAGTGTCGTTGATTGAGCAACCCCTATTAGTTTGCAGGCCGCTGTCCCTTACACCTGGTATTTTTCTTGTAGCTAATCATCCCGGGCATGGCCCGTATTAATAGTCAGCTCTTGAGAGTGACAGCAAATTTGAGCTCGCATCAGAAATTCATTTCAGTACAAAACGATCTGTCAAATCCTTACTTAATTATATTGCTCTTAATCTTGATATCGCATTATAAATACGGGCTGCGCAGAGCGCAAACAAAGGTCGTTTCACCTCGGTGTCTGACAAAGTTTTTAGGGTTAATTAAGATAGATTTTTATATTGCTGTAATGATAGGTTGTCAGCCCATCGCTTAAATTTGTTTAAATTTGCTTAAACAGGTCGTTTTGTACTGAAATGACATTTCAGATACGAACTCAAACTGGCTGTCACTCTCAAGAGCTGATTATTAATACGCACCATACCCGGGAAGATTAGCTACAAGAAAAATATTATGTTTTTTAGCGCTTCCATCTAGTCCAGTATGGAAATAAATAGGCAAATATTACAGGGTATTAGTAAAACACCCTGTATAGATGTATCCGTTTCTACTTAACTGGGCTTAAGAACATAATACCGTAGTCATTGACGCGACCAGAGTAGTAAAAATAAAATAAATAATTTAAGTAGGTAAACTATTTATTTTTTTAGACATAGGTACTTAACGAGTTTCGAAACAGCTGCTTTTTGAGTAAGGCGGAAGTTTGTAATGCTATTGACATTTAAATAAAAAAGAAAATAATTTTAATTTAAAAAAAATGTTTGACTCTACATACATACATATAATCACACCTTTATCCCTAATGGGATAGGCAGAGCGTTAACGACCTAAACAAAGGTCGTTTCGCCACGTCTGGCAAACTTTTAAAGGTTATTTAAGATAGATTTGTAGGCGTATTGCTGTAGTGACAGGTTTTCAGCCCATCGCCTTCATTGCAATATACTGAAACCCGCGGATCCCGTAGCTGATTTTTACAGCATGCCCGGGAGGAAATGCAGTTGGCACATTGACTCTACATTTAGGTATCAATACAATTATTTAGGCTATCAAGTTTAAAGTAACATTGTAAGTGCTAAAATAGTCGCATTGAAACCATACCGGGTGTAAGGAATAACGTCCCGCAAACTGATAGGGGTTGCTCAGTCAACGACACTGAACAACTTTCACCAGGTTTTTTTTTCAGGAAGTGAAAATAAATTTTGGCTTTTCCATACAAAATGTTCACCTCGATCAGACAATTTGTATGGAAAAGCCAATTTATTTTTCTTTTCCTTAAAGAGTTTTCTGATGGAAGTTGTTCAGTGTCGTTGACTGAGCAACCCCTAGCAGTGTGCGGGACGTAGTTACACCTGTTTTAATACCTAAACTACGTTCATTTCATGTTGAGTTATCGATGCCAACGCATTATGCGGCTCGTAAACTGCTTTTTATTTGTAACCTAGTAGAGGTTCAATTTTCGGAACACCAATCATAACTTTGTTACAAACATAAAGTTTTTCGGTGGACTACCTTGAAAGTAGTATGGAAAAAGCCACTTAACACAAAACAAGTTGGTATCAATAACGCAACATTAAAAAAATGGATTATAGGTACCTATAGTTTAGATTAAGAAATGAACTGATAACAATTTTCAAGTATTCAGCTAGTTATAATAATAATAAATAATAATAATTTATTTCAAAAGAAAAATGTTTACAATATGTAATATTATTTTACGACTAATTTAAAACCAAATTTCTTATTAGTTACAAACTTAAGGATATTTAATAGAATAAAACGTGTAAACAATAACTGATATGCTTAAAATAACAGTTAACAAATAGTTTTATAGACAAAAATAATAGTTATTTATGTCTAAAAAATATAACACACGGACAACCTCTTTACACATACACATGCACATTTAAAACTCAAACATTCACATTCGCATTTTTTCCATGCTGGACTGGGAGCGAGAGAAAAATATAGAATGTGCCAGTTGCATTTTCTCCCAGGCATGCTGTCAAACCAGCTAAGGGATCCGAGGTTTTCTGTATATTGTAATTTAGGCGAAGGGCTGACAACCTGTCACTACAGCAATGTACCTACAAATCTATCTTAAATAACCCTCAAAACTTTGTCAGACGTGGCGGAACCACCTTTGTTTAGGTCGTTTACGTTCTGCCTACCCCATTAGGGACAAAGGCGTGATTATATGTATAGATTAAATCTTAAACTGGTTCACTCAACGCACTCCTCGCCGCTTTTCTGAATACTTTCGTTTCTTTAGAAATTCCAATGTAAGACTGCCTTATTGTGCACACAAGGTTAAAATATCACTTATCGCAATATCTCACAATCAGCGGTTGCAAAACTCAATTAAATGACAGATTCGTGTCGTGTAATTAACTCGGCACCTACTGCAATATCAGGTGCAATGAGCGGTTTTTATTACAATTTTATTGATAAATTACGCTTTTAGCATTCAATTTCCGAACATATTTTTTTTTTCTATCCTTGCTTTGAACATTGAGCTAAGTAATTATTTTGATTGAATTACACGTTCTAAAAGAAAATCTTTCACTCCTACCTTTGATAAAACATATTTGATGAAGTTATTTAAGTTAGTTTAATCTTTAAAAAAAATGAGTTTTAGTATCACATCTAAATTTTAAACGAAATCCGCTTACTCTGCCTCTCAGTTGTGATCCTATATTCTAACCCTGGGAACGCTCCTGTCCCGACAGCACAAATTGTCTGCACCGATTACACACTGTTAACTTGTATTCAGTGTACAGCGGCGCACAGGGACGCTACGTCCTGGCCGCTACGAAAAAAGAAAAATAAAACCAACGCGAGAATAAAAAAAGAAAAGTTTTAAATCTATGTTCTGTGTGGTGCGCGGGAAATTCGAAAATGGAATGTGACAGATTTTTCGTTTGTTTATCAAATATGAGAAAAGATTAGTAGTGAAAATATTTCTAGTGGCTTGAAGGTGGATATTTTAGTGATTAGTTTATGGAACTCTACATTTAAAATTTCCATTGTAAGTAAATATTATTAACTTTAAAAGTAAAGAAGGTCATTATAACCAGGAAACTAGGCGAACACGTAACATTTCTTTAGCTTCTGTAATTGCCTAGAAACCACGTGTCAAACCGCTCAAAGTCACGTCTTGAGACGGCAGTTACTTGAGCCAATTTAACTAAACCAAACTACCAGTATAAATTGACCCCTTGTTTTTCTAACGATTGCCATTTTGCAGCCAATTTTAGTAACGAAACAGAACCGAAAGAGATCAAGTTACACTGGTAGATGAACGGACTACACTCTGATTCCATATTTCCGTTGTCTACCCTAGGCCGAGCAAAACATACAATATTAAATCCTATTACTTCACACTACGGTTCAAATTAGTTTGACGTTTTGTACATTTGATATGGGAGGGGAAAGGGTTTTTTTAAGAAAATTGACAGGTTTTGACTATTATGAAGAAGAATGTGATTTAAATTGGGTATCGTAGAGTTTACCATAAAGATTTTCGCACGCAATAACAAGCCCGTGAATAGAATAAAATAATAGAATGGAATAAACTTTAGACGATCGCGCAGCTTAGCTGACAGTGTACCTGCCTGCTATACAGAGGGTCCCGGGTTCGATTCCCGGTCGGGGCAGATAAATCAATGATAAGTTTAGATGTCTGTTTCTGGATCTGGGTGTTCTTTGTGGTTGTTTCTGTGCATGTCCATGGCACCCCGATACAGGGAATCCTATTGGAGGCTGTGAGTGTGATAGTGTTTTTTTAAAAAACTCTATTACACTTAAAAACAAACAAAGAGGAATAGAATATACATAAATAAATACTTATACGTAATTTATTGTGTTCGCTCCCCTTTTTTTGGGTGGGTGTGTATCTCTACTTATAAACCTTGAAAACTCTGTCACCAGGGTTCTTCGGGTCGTTGTTCGACTTGAGCATCCACTCGTTAAGAAGATAAACCTTATAATTCGTGAGTTATTTTACAAACTAAAATTGAAAATAAATTCATTTTGCTCATCAACTATGGTCTTTGTACGTACTTAATGTTACAATTCTGTAGGTACTGTTTACGTTAAAGTTGAACCTTTTCAGATAAATGATCTCCATCGAGCAAAATGGGCACTTTGTGGAAAAGAAGGGGAATAAATATGATAATGCTATTCTTTTTTTATGGACTAGCTGATGTACAATCCAGCTTGCCTGTGGATTTAGCTCCTGAAGAAAAAGGTAACCATAATCTGTACAATACTAAAGTATAACTGCGTGGTCTAGCGGTCTGAGCCATGAGCTCTCGACCCGCAGGTCCCAGGTTCGATTCCCGGCGGGGGCAATGACTTTACGTTGTTGTTTCTAGTTTGGTTAGGATATTGCCGGGTCCGAAAAGCAAGATGATCCATGCTGTCGGATAAGCATGTAAATAGTCGGTCCTGCGCCTGATTTATCTCTGGTCGTGTCAGTCAGTCTGTCTCATCAGAATAAGAGATTGAAGGAATAGAGAGTGCACCTGTGTGTAGCGCAAACACTTGGGCACTAAAAACTAGCCCTGCGCGCGCAGTTGACCGATCTCTGGGAGATTAGATCGACAAGCGGTGGAACTATTATAACTGACAAAAAATCACTGCAAAATTGTCTTGCTCTGAAATTGTTTACTACTTCAATAAACATTGGGTGACTTATTTATATACATATAATCACGCCTTTATCCCTAACGAGGTAGGCAGAGCGTAAACGACCTAAACAAAGGTCGTTCCGCCACGTCTGACAAAGTTTTGACGGTTATTAAGATAGCTTTGTAGGTATATTGCTGTAGTGACAGGTAGTCAGCCCATCGCCTAAAATTACAATTCACTACAATCCTCGAATCCTTTAGCTGGATTTTACGGTATGCCCAGGTGAAGATGCAGCTGGCACATTCTATGTTTTCCAATTACTAAATATAAAGTAATTGGAAAACATAGAATGTGCCAGCTGCATCTCTGAAATAACATTCGGTCTAGTTAGAAGAAAGAAGTCTAAGTAATCTAAATTGAAATATAAAATACATAGTATAATCTACATAGCATCATATAGAAAAGAACCAATGTATTTCTCTTACTATCGTAGCTAATTAGTATGACATCATTAATTATGAATACTCTAGAGGTTAAATGCTCTGGACCGCGGCATAAATATCAGAATTCACAAGAAAATAAAGCTGTCAAATTTCAACTACTTCCCACTCAGAAAGTGAATGAATATGATTATGGAGATGTGTCATCCATCTCGACAATTTCGGGGAAACCTTTATATTGTACCACTGACTCAACAGGATAGTGAGATAATTGGATAATACGTACGTGCCCTAATATTTACGGCCTTTTATGCATTCATCTTCGTTGTTTAAAAATCTTCCATGCTGGCCTGGGAGTGATGGAAAAACACTGAATGTGCCAGCTGCATCTCCTACCGGGCATGCTGTAAAAACCAGCTAAGGGATTATAATGTATTGTAATTTTGAGTCACCTGTCACTTTAGTAATATACATCATAATACATACATATAATCACGGCTTTATCCGTAATGGGGTAAGCAGAGCGTAAACTACCTAAGCAAAGGTCGTTCCGCCACGTCAGATAAAGTTTTTAGGGTTATTTAAGATAGTTTTGTTTAGGTATATTACTGTAGTGACAGGTTGTCAGCCTATCGCCTAAATTGCAATATACAGAAACCCTTGGATCCCTTAGCAAATTATTAAAGAATGCTCGGGAGGAAATGCAGCTGGCACATTCTATGTTTTTCTTTTGCTCTCAGTCCAGCATAGAAAATTCTTTCGATCCCAGTCCAGTATGGAAAATAAAAACATAAAAGGACAAAAATTAAAGAAAAATTAAAGAAACATAATTTTTTATCTTTCGTATATTTTGGATTTAGGAAAGTAGTGTACCAACCTTCAGCATTTTACCAAGTTAAATATGGCAAGGAAAAGAGAAAACACTTAAGAGTTTGAACATTCAAACATAGCTTATTCATAATTATATCAAGGTATTACCAAAAGGGATTTTGACAGGAAAATTGATAGAGACGATAAGGCAAGTATATCTCTATACTAAAGGAAAACGGAAAATATTATAGTCTTGCTCTTAGTATTATAACTGCCTCCGAGGTCTAGTGGTCAAAGCCATAGGCTTACGATCCAGACGTCCTGGGTTCGACTCCCAGGGGGAGTAAAGTTGATGTTAGTCAATTTATCACTTTGCGTGGTTTTACCCTGTTTGGTTAGGACATTGCAGGCTGAATCACCTGATAGTCCGAAAAAAAAGGATTTCGTGCTTCCGAGGGCACCCACTCAGTTCACAATAAGAATCATAATGACCTTGCAATATTTCAGTACAACCACCAACAACACTATCTCTCACATCGATAGCATCTTTACCATCCAGAGCAACAACAGCGAACATATCTTCAACTATATACGCTACATCGATACCGCCTATACCTCCGAGTGACAGAGATAGATTCCTGACCTTCGCAGAGACAGGACATCACAGGACCTTCATGTTTGCTAAAGACAACACCTTTATACAATTGGACGGAGATGTCATACAAAGGTTTCAGTTGAGGTAAAGTATGTTTTATACAACCGCCAACAAGACTCATCTTTCTTAACATCAAGAACAACAACAGCGAACATATCTTCAACGATATACGCTACATCGATACCGCCTATACCTCCGTGTAACAGGATGTAATCATCATCAGATGAATTTATCATAGAACATTCATGTTCGCTAAGGATAACACCTTTATACAGCTGGATGGATAAGTAATTCAGAGGTTTCAGTTGAGGTAAAGTAAATGATAAGAAATTAATGGCTTAAAATGTCGATCTAGCCCATACGCTCGAGTGATATAGATAGATTCTTGACATTTGCAGAGACAGTAAGGTATCATAGAACATCCATGTTTGCTAAAGAAAAGTGTTAATCTTTATACAGCTGGACGGAGATGTAATTCAGAGGTTTCAGAGGTAAAGTAAATATAACTAAATGATGTCTTAAAAGATGAAAAAAAATTGTAAATCAAGAGAAAAATCTTTCGTCTATCAAATCATTTAAATGGTTCTTAAAAAAAATACTGTATGTAGGTACTATTTACTTACTTGCTTGGCAAAAAATATTTTTTATGTAGAAAAATATTTCAAAATATAAATAAGAAATAATCTTAATCTCATAAAACTGTCAATTTGACAAACGGCATCTCATTTTTCCAGGTTATGCAGGGAGATATCATTCAGATTCCGCACAAGATTGCCTCATGGCTTGCTTGTTTATCATAACGTGAAGAATCCGGTTTTCAAAATGCCTCCGTACGCGTTGTATGTTATTGTTGAAAAGGGGGAACTGAAAGGTATGTTTGAATTTTCAGAAATACCTTAATATTGAGATAATCAAATCTTGAAATTTGATCTTGGAATTCTTGAAGACAATAATGAAATCATGATGAATGAAGATCATGACGAACTACAATTGTTTCTAGGTCACAATGCAACAAAGGAGAATTCTTCGTTTTCATGAAATCAGACTTTGAATCATGAAAAATTCTCTTCTCTATTAATTGGATATCATATGAAAATGTTTGCAAAATACATTTTGTTTTTAAACTCATGACACGAAACAAACTATTTTCTCAACAGAATTTTACTAAAATCTTAGATTTGATCTTTAATTGTGTAGTCGATCAATATGAACGTTTTCATATTTTTTTCAGTGGTCCATGTGTTTGGAAAGCATTTGACTTCGGTGACAGTTGGAAGAGCTTTGAATAGAGACGAATGGCACAGTGTGGTTGTGACCATCGATGTCCATGGAGCCAGGCTTATTGCCAAAGTAGATCATTTGAAGGAAGAGGTTTATTTGAAGGTAAGAATCGCATATCTTGGACATCTCATATTATTTGATGGAAAAATTTTATATTTATAAAGCTTATATTATATCCTTTACGGGGTAGGCAGGGCGTCACCGTCATACTAAAAATAATTTTCGCCACATCTGACCAAAATTCATATTATAATCATGTACCATTCAAAACATCATACAAAAATTTAATTTTATTTATTCACCATTATTTCTTTTATCTTTGCCAGGGCTTGAGTTTCGACACGAATTATGGAATTACCGATAATTTGACGTCAGTGATACTTATTGGAGGTACGTAACATCATTTTCCAATATCATATATGTTACAATACATTGATAAGCATTTTTAAATTCACTTTCAATTAATAAAATTGCAATAATATTTATAGGGCGATTTTTTACTAATAACGATACTTAGAACTTGATATGTGCTGTAATAACAAACAACTTTCTCAAAGAAACATAGGCAGCATAGAAATATATTTTCATTAATATATACATTATTAGTATTTTTTTTATGTGTACCTTGTATGTCGTTTATTTTAAACTAGCGACCCGCCCCGTCTTCGCACGGAAATTATCAGTGTTTCTCTACTATATTATGCATGTATTATACATATAAACCTTCCTCTTGAATCACTATATCCATTAAAAGAAACCGCATCAAAATGCGTTGCGTAGTTTTAAAGATTTGTGCATACATAGGGATATAGGGACAGAGAAAGCGACTTTGTTTTATACTATGTAGTGACAACACATGCCTACTTTAAAATAAAGAATACTAGGAAAACTCGCCCTACAACTACATGTACTTATTCACAATTTGAATTACTTTTTTAATTATAGTTTGTGCATTAATTAGTATCATCCTCATCCATTAAATTTCTACAGCTCTATCGTCACTTTTCCAACCAGGTCTAAGCTCCGAAGAAAAACTGCATGGTGTCAAATACATCATAGAATCCTTCGTTGGTTGTATCAGTGACATGGTCCTAAGTTCAGGCAAAGCAGCTTCAGATCTCCTACCAATAGTACCACTCATAGCCACCAAGCATGAGAACGTGAAAGAAGGATGCATTGATAAATGTAGAACAATGGAGAATCTATGTTTTGAAGGATCTAGGTGTATAAATGAGTATAATGGGTACAGGTGCGACTGTTTCGGAACCTTGTATGAGGAACAGCTTTGTGATGTTTACAGTAAGTAGTTTTTTTTTCTTTATGTAAACGTGAAGGCTATTTTGCCATTTAAGGCTGACAGAGGCTGCAGATAGAGACGCCTGGAGAGATATAGGGAAGGACTTTTCCCAGCAGTGCGGGGACCTATACAGGCAATTTATTTTTAAACCGTGAAGGAAAGTTACATTATATGTACACAAAGACGATATAAAAAAAATGTTTTGAATGGTCAAGGTACATCTTTTAATAAGGTATAATGGGTTGGTACAGTTGAGACTGTTTAGGAACCTTACATGAGGAACAGTTTTGCAATGTTAACAGTCACAATTGCTTTGTTTTCCTGATGAAAATGTGAAACAATGGGAGCTTTGTTTTTTTAACAGTTTATTATTTGCACTCACTGTGCTATTTTATTTCTGAAAATATTAGAAATAACAAATGACAACCCCGCCAGCGGTTGAAATTTTGATTTGTTATTTCTTTGTTAAAAAAATACCTTTGTTTTGATTGTTGGCCAGGTTAGGAGTGAAATCGTATACCAAAATCGCATACCTGTCACAGGTTAAAACAAAGTCTTCAAAACGAGATGTTGTTGCATGTGATGCGTCATCAAAACATATTGTACAATCATCATCCCTAGCCTTATCCCGTATCTCACGAGGCCAGCTACCTAATATAGGGGATTGAACAAGGGTACTGGTTTTTACAAAGAGCGATTGCCATCTGACCTCCGCAACCCATAAGGGAAACCAGAACCAATTATAGATTAGGTCAGAGTTTTCAATCCGCCAATACTTAGCGCTGGCCTCCAACATAGCTTAACGACTAATCTGTACGGTATTAAACGATATTAACCGGGACCAACGGCTTAACGTGCCTTCCGAAGCACGGAAAAGGCACCGAAGAAACGTACATATGAAATTCGAAAACTGAAAAACACATTGGTACGTGGTAGGAGGCAGCAGCCCTACTTACTACACCCCGGGCTCTCAAAAAACAAAAACAAAAATCTTTTAAAACATCTTGTACATATGCTTAAAGAGTATTAACACGTTTCTGAAGTATCGCAATCTGCTCTAGATATTATGATATGAATATTTAAACGTGGGCATCTCCTTAAGCAATAACAATGCTCCTACATCGAAACGGATGTTTTGGATTATCTTGATGTTATGCAAAGCCATAAGCAGAAACATTATTTCTTCAAGCTTTTATTCGGAGGCCCTTTCATTAGTATCAAGACGATAATCTCCACTTTAATATTCTGTCATTTCTTCTTTGTAACGTAATTAACTTCTTTGTTTATAACAATCTCTTTGATAATCGTATGAAAAGTGTCCAATGTAAGTTGGACTTACTTTCACTTATGTAGGTTTGTCTTTTTATTACGTGTTCCAAATAAGGAAGGGTATACTTGGGTTTTTATTGAATTTGTAAGGTTAACATCTTTTGAATTGAATTGCTGCAAACTTTTTAACAACTTTACTTTACTTTTAATATTCGTTGTCTATGCATGTATAATTATAAATACCTAACCTACCTTCATTGCATATTAACAGGGCGGAAATACGTTACTTCTGCTTAATTACTTAAACCTATAAAGTCGGTTTTGTAGGTTTGTATTTAGTTTTGAATCATATTTATGTGACTTAGATTTTGTGTGAGTAGTTTCCTATGGAACAAATATCAATATCTGTAACAATATAATGTTTATATTAATGCAACATATTCTTTGCATGTAACACCTGGTTATGCATGCAAATAAAAATGCAATTCATTCTATTAGATTTCGTCTTTTTGATGTCCATAAAAGGACACCATGACATGACTTCCTTAGGCCTTTAAGTCATTACTTTCAAACCATTCTAATTTGTCAAAGTAACAACTTGAAACTAGTACATTCCCCTAGGGTAAATAATGAGATACATACAAAGAAGCTAGTACAAGTAGCAACTAGGAAGTATGTTACGCATTATCAATTCTAACTTATGTAAATGTTACATTATAATAGACCAATTATCAGTATAAGCTTTGTCATGCTCGAGCTTTCAATAAAAAAAGTTATAATGCAAAATTGATGACTACCTATTCAGTGTAATAAATTATAGTATTTGATTTTGTTAATGTAACGTACGTTCACTTAAGCTTTGTGTGTTTTTTTCTTTATAGCAGCAACCTAGTTTGGTTACCTAATATTTTAATTACTTAATAAATAATAATGCAATATCATCGATGCACGGAAATGATATCTATGATACGTGTCCCATTACAGAATAAAAGAACTTTTAATTAGCTTGCTCTAGCTAGCCACGTATATCTACTTACCTATAATATATGTTTTTGTTCTTATCTTACAACACAAAATTCTTTATCGCACAAAGAATCATATGCAACAGAAATAAAAAGGAACAAACGTGACAGTACAATATAGGCGGCCATTGAAATAGAAAATATCTCTATTTCCACCAGTAAAGTATAATACGATATTAGAAAGATTGCTTCTAATAAACATGATGCACAAAAAAAGTCCTAGATCACAAAAAAACGTAAAGAAATATGGCAAATATTTTGACTCCAACAAAAATCACAAACAACAGGAAATATAAAGACCAGCTTTAACCTAACATTCTTTTGTTTCGGGGGAAAAATTTCTTGAAAACTTAAGGTTTACTTACAAAACTGTTTTATTGAGTTGTACCGAAAACTAGTTCTTTCGGTCTCTTAGATAGTGGTATCCAATACTCTTTAGGTGATTCTTTCCGGCAAATGGTTGTTTTTTAAGAACTTATTTCTCCTAAACGAATCAATGGAAAATTCTACAAAAATATACATCTAAGAAATTCGTTCATGGCCTACAATTGCAACATTTATAAAAATACTACTGCAATAAGTATGCTAAAAAGAATCTGGTTGTGAACTGTTTTTATCATTAAATTTGATATTCCTTCTAAACTATTAGGAGCTCTCTCACGGTTCCTTAGATAAATTATCCGTACTACGATTATCTAAAAGCGCAACATAGCTTTTTTTAAATCCGATTCGTAGTTTTTTATGGAATTAGCTTTATTGAGCCTTTTTCGTATATTTTTGACGCGGACACGGATGTAATCGCCACGCCGCGCCGAAACGCGCGCTGATTTGAACGATATTCTAAGGCATTACGGGCGATGGTTGCATATCTTGAAATATACCTGCTTATAAATGGATTGCATTTTCAGCGGCACACTTACTTACTTCCATGCTGGACTGGGAGCAAAAGAAAAACATAGAATGTGCCAGCTGCATCTCCTCCCGGGTATCTATGCTGTAAAAAGCAGCTAAGGGATCAGAGGGTTTCTGTATATTGCAATTTATGCGATGGGCTGGCAACCTGTTACTACAACAATATACCTATAAGTTTATCTTAAATAACCCTCAAAACATTGTTAGACGTGGCGGAACGACCTTTGTTTAGGTAGTTTACGCTCTGCCTACCCCATTAGGGATAAAGAGGCGTGATTATATGTATGTATGTATGTATTTTCAGCGGCAACTGTCTTGACATTACGTGGCTCCAGCTACGTGTCTTATCGCGTGTACGACTGGAAGGACAGAGTGCACTCCACTAACACGAGAGTCAGCTTGCATTTCAAGGTAAAAAATAATGTAGTATTGTATACTTACTAGATTAGATAGTCACGTAGGCTTTCTTATTCGTCACGTTACAATAAAGTTGGATAATATGATTACAAAAACTATTTGGATAATAAAATACAGTAGACGCTCCGTTTAAACAAACTAAGATCATACTAATAATAGAAAGCCTCTCAATACAAACGTAGTTATTATGAATTATTTTTTGAATTATTTGTGTCTTTAAATATAAATTTATTAAAAAGCCGGTAACATTTGCCTCCTGCATAAATGTCAACACTAGTTATGCCATATATTTAAAATTAAGCAACTTCTACAGCTGGCTGCGTCTGACGTCACAGACCAGACAATTTATTGCATTTGCTCTACAAAGCCAACCTTGATAAAATCTAAACATTTTATTCCAATCCGCATTATACGACATCGGATCTTTTCAGACTCGCTTCGATGACTCAGCTCTGTTCTACGCCAGTGGGCAAATAGACGACAAGCATCATTACATTGCTCTTTCTATACACCAAGAAAAAGTCGCTATTCAAATCGATCTAGGCGACGGCGCTGTAGAGGATTATATAGGCGATCACGTCAATAACAATAGATGGCATAATCTCACAGTAATACTCCAAGAACAGAACGTGTTCGTACACCTTGATGATAAAAGCACGCAATATGTTGTACCAGGCAACGCCAAATATGTTTGCATCGACCCAGAAATTTACATTTGCGGAGGACCGGACTTATACAAAATGAAAGGCTTGAAATCCTTCAATAATTTTGCTGGGAATTTGAAATATGTTTACTACAATGACGTATCGATACTCTACGAACTAAAGCAAAACAACCCTAAAGTTCATTACATAGGGGTGCTAACAGAACCAGAGTTTGAAGAGATAGATATAGAAGTGATACCGATAACGTATCCTTTCGCTACTTCGCATATTTGGTGGCCTCTAAATCAGAGCCACATTATTAATTTGGGATTTCAGTTCAAAACCAGCAAAAACATGGCTGTTTTAGCTTACAGTGACATAACTTCAGGCCAAGGGTATTGGGAGGTAAGATCTATAGGTAAAATTAAAAGGTGCAAGGAACAACCACTCGAAAACTGATAGAGGCGTTTCTAAGTTAACGAAACTGAACAACATTCACGAAAATATTCTTTCAGGCATGTTGTTAAGTTTCTTTATCTGAGAAATGTCAAGCAGTTTCTGTACCTTACAGCCTGTAATTATAGGATCTGAATTTACATAATAGTAACCAAATTCTATAGCGAAAATTAATTTTAGGTTCGTATGGTCAAGGAAGAGATAAGATTCGAATTAGTGCCAGATGTAGGAAAGAATGTAACGGTCCTGAAATCTGTAAAATTCAACGTAAGCAACGATTGGCATACAGTTGAATTAGATTATCGTAAGGGAAGAATCAAGTTAACTGTGGATGGACCACATAACAAACCAGCACAAATGTTCGGTAAGTAAAATAAAATAAATGAAGCTATTGTTATTTATATTGGTACTAATAGACATACTATTTCAGGACTGGATTTCCATTTGCAAGATAAAATCGTCATTGGCAGCGGTTTGAAATCTGCAAACTTAGGTCTAATCGGATGTATGAGAAACATCAAAATTAATGGCCTTCTTATCGAGCCTAGGTAAGATTCCTTCTTAAAACAATGCTTTAAATAATTTTGACTGTACCTTCATCTGTTTACATCTTTAAATGCTTTAACTTTATGATGTATTTAAGGTTTGTAATAAATACAGAAAGAGTAGTTGGAGAAGTAGCAATAGATGATTGTAGATACGTGGACCCTTGTACAAGACCCAACACTTGTGAGCATGGAGGAATCTGCTCGATCAAAGAAGATAGAGTCATCTGTAATTGTGAAAATACAGGTAAAGACAAAAAAAAACAAAATAATTTACATTCCAATTATTGGATAACTTGACGTCATTTATCTTTCCAGGCTACATTGGAGAAAATTGCCACTTTGCTACGTTTAGGAAGACATGCGAAGAATTAGCCCTTCTGGGCTACACAAGGAATGACGTGTATCTTATAGACATTGATGGTAATGGGAAATTTCCCCCAGCTCATGTAAAATGCGAATTTAGGGACCTTGAAGCTGATTCGTCTATTACTGTTGTTGAACACAATTTACCCAGTCAAGTGGTAAGTAACTATATCTATAATATAATAAACAACGCTGAGAGAGGTAGAAGATCAGGAAAATATTATTCTGTTAAAATGTTCCAGGACGTCCGATCGTCTTCCGGGCATGATTTCAGCTTCAAAATTAAGTACAGAGAGTTCACAGCAGAAATGCTACAAGAGCTTATCTCTCATTCGCTGTATTGTCGCCAATACATCAAGTACGATTGTAACATGGCGCCTTTGGAGCTGCACAGTGCAACGTGGTTTATATCCTCGTCAAATGATACAGTGGACTTCTTAGGAAATGTATCAAGGTACGTTACCAATTAATATTTATTATATCCATGCTCATTTTTATATCCATTAATAGTGGAGGTCTTGTGTTCTGGAAATAAACTTTCAAAGTTATTTTATCTTATCGATTATTAAAAATGCAGCCAAACTGAAAAGTTAGGAAAATCACCTTCAATTTTATCAAAACCCCATTAGCAATCACGTATCATATTTTATTGGATCAAGACACAAGTAAACTCTTCCCATACATCAAGCAGGAATTCTTTCAGAGGCTACTGTCCTTGTGGAGTAAATGCTACTTGCGTCAATCCCACCCAATCTTGCAACTGCGATGCGAATGACAACAAGTGGCATTCTGACGAAGGAACTCTAGTGGACCCTACGAGTCTGGGCATCATAGAAATGTTCTTTCTGCAACAAAAGGATTTGACTGAAGAAGCTCAAGGGAGAATCACTTTGGGGCCTTTGGAATGCGTCGAAACAAGTAAGTACAGTTTAGTTTGGTTTGGTAGCCTCTTCAGTTTAAAAAAGATTTATTATCTGAATTTACTACTTTAACCATTTATGTTTTCAGACACTCAAAGATATGTGGTAACATTCACTACCTCCCAGTCATACATCGAAGTACCTGGCTGGAGAAAAGGAGACATTGCGTTCAGTTTCAGGACTACAGGCACCAGCGCTATCTTGCTATTCCAACCGCCGATCAGACCTAATTATCCTTCATTCATGGTTGCTTTGACTAGTGGTTTGTATAATAGTATCTTTTATACCATCTTTCAAATATTTGACGTTTTCTATGAAAAGGGGCCTTATTGTCGATATAGAGTTATTGGAGTTTTTAGTCTTATCACAGAATATATAATAGTACTACATACAGAATGGACATGCACCTCCCTTCCCCAGTCCGACATACATCACACTCCGCGCCGGATTGTGGGCTACATTGAGCGTACGATTAGCGGGTATGGCATGTTTCCCAGTGTGACGGAAATAATAAAGTTTTGTGTTCCAAAGATGGTCAGGTACTGTTCCGTGTACGGATGTCATTCTACGACAAGATATGACTCCAATAGGAACTTTTTTAGATTCCACAGTGATGAGAGACGGTAAGTAAATTCATACAAAATATGCAATCTATTCTAACTATTCAGTTACAGTGAACTTCTTTAAAACGTTGGTTTAAGTTCAAGAACCAGATTAATCAAGTGATGATTATGACCGGTATAACAAAATTTGTCAACCCTTAACGCACACAAACGCATGCCAAGTCCAACATGCCATCTGTCTATGTGTGATCAAAATGACATTGTAGTTAGAGGAGTGTCCGAGCTGTGGTCTTATGTTACTTTGATGATCTTTTTCTCTTCAGAACATGAACTAACATTCAACTTTACACTCAACACTGGAACTACAAGGAAACTAGTGATCAACTCAAAAAGAAAGCTCAACGGAGGCGAATGGCACAAGATATGGATTGATTACAACTTCTACCACGTCAGATTCATGTTGAACACTGAATACCAGATGATGAATTTGCTGCAAGAAGAAGAGTTTGGTCCTTTCGAAGGGTCTATGTTTATAGGTGGAGCGACAGCGTAAGTTGACTGATGTAAAATTTATTTGATTCTAGTTGCCTTTAAATTTGTATGATATTTATATCATTCTATTTTATTTGAACAGGGAACATCTAAAGAAATCAGCAGTGAATCAAGGCTTAATAGGTTGCTTCCGAGGTCTTGTGGTGAATGGAGAGATTCTTGATATCTACAGCTACATGTCCGTCCACTTGTCTGAAATCATTAAAGACTGCAAACCGTCTTGTGTTCCAAATCCTTGCCAAAATAAAGCCACTTGTAAAGAGCTTTGGTCAAGCTATGAATGTATTTGTAAAAATCCTTGGGCTCATCTAGGGGCACATTGTGAAGAGAGTAAGTAAAATTATTTTAAAGAGGTTGAATTTGCAAAATAAATCTTTTACAATGTTCAAACTATTGTTTTTAGATATCAACAGAAAAGCATTAACATTCCAAACTCCAGAAGCTTATTTAAAGAAGAACTATTTAGTAGATAACGCAACTGATGCTGAAAAGAATAGATTGAAGAAAATGATGACAGAAAACGTGTTAATGAATCTTAGAACTTATGACGATGACTCATTAGTACTCTACGCTAATGATCATTTGAATAACTTCATACATTTATTCATACACAACGGAACTGAAATAATTTACCTCTTCAATGATGAGGATGAAATTGTTCAGATGAATGTTACCTATGAAAAGATTAATAAAGGCGAAAGTGTGCAAATCGCTATTATAAGAACTGAAAATACAACGACTCTACACGTCAATAATCGAAATACAACGATCGATAGAGTTCCAATGTTGTTGACTAATTACTCTAATAAACCTTGGATTAATCCGGAATTAGGTAAGAAAGATTTTACAATATTCACTTGTATCTTATCTGGAATTGTTGTTTCTTCTATTCTGTACAGGGAGCAATACTAAATCGTAGACTGTTGACTGATTCGCTTCCCGGGCCTACTGTAGAAAGCAGTGGAAGGAGATGACGCTTTTGGTGTATGATAATTTAATCAATACCCAAGGGGCGGCTCCATTAATAAAAAAAAAACATAATTTACTAAAAACTCAATGAAAACCGTTCCAACAGACTCAAGTAATAGTAATTAAGATAATTTAGAACCTTATAAATTGGTGGCTGTTACTCGCATTTTTTTAACTGTCACTACAATGAAATACATACATACATAGAATCACGCCTTTATTCCTCGTAAAAGGCGCTTTCGCCACGTCTGAAAAAAATTAAGGGCAATTTTAGATTGTAATGTATATTGCTGTAGTGACAGGTTGTCAGCCCATCGCCCAAATTACAATACACTTTAACCCTCGAATGCCTTTCGCTGACTTCTACAACATGGGCGGGAGGAAGGGCAGCCGGAACATTCTATGTTTTTCTATCTCTCCCAGTCGAGCATGGAAAAAAATGAATTATTACAATGACATATGAATTATTAATTTATAAGATTCTAAATTATCTTATTTACTATTACTTGAGTCTGTTGGACCGGTTTTTCGATTCACTGCGTTTTTAGTGAATTATGTTTTACTGATGGGGGCGCCACTTAGGCCCTATCGCCTTAAAGAAATTACCCTCAAGACTCCTCAGTAGTCAAAAACTATATTTTTATGATGAAAAGTCTAGATGTAATTCCAAAAAATATTCTCTTCTTTCAGAGGTGATCCGTCCACAAAGACCACCAGCTCCTCCGACGGATTATTTCCAAATGAACCTCGGTGGTTACGACACCTATTCCCTGCACTTGGCACCTCGAGCTGCCCAGTTGCCTCAAGGAGGGTATGTGGGTTGTGTTAGAGGTTTCAAGATTGCTGACCATGTTGTGGATCTGTCGAGAAAGGCTCGTCAAGCTGAAGGTGATCAAGGTAAACATATCTTTCTTTAAATTTTGGTCCATAATTTAATATAGTACATACATATATACAGTCACGCCTTTATCCCTAATGGGGTAGGCAGAGCGTAAACGACCAAAACAAAGGTCGTCCCGCCACGTCTGACAAAGTTTTGAGGGTTATTTAAGTTAGATTTGTAGGTATATTGCTGTAGTGACAGGTTGTCAGCCCATCGCCTAAATTACAATATACTGAAACCCTCGGATCACTTAGCTGACTTTTACAGCATGCCCATCTTTTTCTTCCATGCTGGACTGGGAGTGAGAGAAAAACATAGAATGTGCCAGTTGTATTTCCTCCAGGGCATGGTATGAAAACGAGTTGAGGGATCCGGGGGTTTCTGTATAATTTCAACTAGGCGATGGGCTGACAACCTGGATATACCGCAATATATACATACAAATCTATCTTAAATAACCCTCAAAACTTTGTCAGACGTGGCGAAACCACCTTTGTTTAGGTCGTTTACGCTCTGCCTACCCCATTAGGGATAATGGCGTGATTATATGTATGTATATACTACTTATCGTAACAGCTTTTCCATTAACAATATATTTTGGTATTTTGTAGTATGTTTGTAGTATTTATTTTGTCATCATGATCATCAGTGATCATGCATGGCGCATGCTACCGCGTTGAAATATTGGACACTCGATCTGAATATGGAGAACCACGATATATTACCTGTTTTTAATCATTTCAATTTATTTTGTATACCAATGCTTGTCTATTTCAGATTTAACGGGAGTATTACCAGAATGTAACATGAAATGCGACTCCGAACCCTGCAAAAACGGTGGAATTTGTACAGAAAACTTCACAAAGCAAGAAAGTTCCTGCAACTGTGAACTAACGAGCTACTTTGGGGAGAATTGCATGGAGGAGAAAGGGGCTGATTTCAACGGGGAAAGCATATTGCAAAGAAAGTTTGTTTTGTCTGGACCCATTTGGAAGGTAATGGAAAAAATATGTTGCTTGGGATTTTCCTAAACCTAATAATAAATAAATACATACATACATACATATAATCACGCCTTTATCCCTAATGGGGTAGGCAGAGCGTAAACGACCTAAACAAAGGTTGTTCCGCCACGTTTGACAAAGTTTTGAGGGTTATTTAAGATAGATTTGAATGTATATTGCTAAAGTGACAGGTTGTCAGCCCATCGCCTAAATTGCAATATATAGAAACCCTCGGATCCCTTAGCTGGTTTTTACAGCATGCCCGGGAGGAAATACAGCTGGCACTTTCTATGTTTTTCTCTAGCTCCCAGTACAGCTTGGAAGAAATGATATATAATAAATAAATGACTGATAATTTTGCAGGTAAAAATAAAACTAGCATTCTCAAGCAATGATCTGCGTCAGAAGAACACAGTGCTTTTACTTGTACAAACGGAAAATAAGTAAGTTCATGCTACATACATACATATAATCACTCCTCTTTTCCGGAGGGGTAGGCAGAGACCACATCTTTCCACTTGCTACGATCCTTACATACTTCTGTCGCTTCATCCGCATTCATTTATCTTTTCATACACGTTTGTCGGTTTAGGGTACTATCGCATGCTATCTGAAAATAAACAAGAAAATAGAGTAAAGTAAATCAGAATAATAATTCAATTTGTTATTTCAGACGTAGTTACTATCTGTTAGTAGCAATAACACAAGACGGTTATTTGAAATTCGAAGAAGATCGCGAAGAAGCTGCTTATGGCGCTGAAGTTAAAAACAGAAACTTTCTGAATGGTAACAAAACTGGCATTCAAACATTCTTTTAACCCGATTTGAATTTTTAAAACATAAAATTGTCTCATCTTTCAGGAGCTAGACACACAGTGTATTACACTAGATCAGGCGATGAAGCAAAACTTCTAATAGATAGAATAGAAGTGTTCCTAGAGAAATTACCACCTCAAGATCTTTGGGAAGCTCCAGATGTGGGTTCCAGTGAAGTTCAAATTGGAGGACTTAATACTACAGACCCTAGATTGAAGATTTATAAGGGTTACAATGGATGTTTATCAAGTAAGTTAAACAGCATAACGTTGTATAATAGTTTAGTATAGCTATGTGAAGTCGACTAATCCGTACTGGGCCCACATGGTCGGTTAAGACGCACCCTAATACATGTGTGAACGTATACGAAATATGATAATAAAATAAACTGCTATTCCAGATATTTTTGTGGAAATAAATAATCAAAGTAGTATGAAGCCGCTCGAAGAATACATGCTTTATACTCGTTCTGATACTGAGAAAGTAAACGTAGTCAATGCTCAGGGAGTAAGAAGCGCTCAATGTTCCGCTGATTTTGATGAAGCTTGGCCAGAACATGACCAGTTGGGAGCTACGCATAATGGGAGCTTTCTCATCGTAAGTAACAATAATAAATTTCTTTATTTGTAACATGTACAAAGTCCTACAATCAATAGTAACCCTGAAATCTTTGGTAGTATACACTGTGTTACAGACTTCAGTAATTCCTCAACTTATATACAAAAAGTTTGTGAACATGCTAGCATAAAGAATGCTAGAAAAGTTAAAATTAAAGTGCTACTTGTTAGTTTGTTATAAGTAACTATTATGCCGGGTTTAAGGGATAGCGTACCACAAACTTGAGCTGCTCAGTCAACGACATTTAGTCAACGACATTCAACAAGAAATTCTTTCGAAAGGTGTATCCTTTTTTATTTTCCTCACAAATAGTTTGATCTAGGTGCACATTTTGTATGGAAAAGCAATTTTGTTTTTTCACTTATTGAAATAATTTCCTGGTTGTTCAGCTTGGTTAACTAAGCAACCCCTATCAGTTTGTGGGACGCTGTCCCTTACACCACGTAGACATACATTTACGGAAACGGAAAGCAATGAAGTAGATGACCATTAATCGCAACAATAACTTCTATCTAATGAAAAAACGTGTACTTCTAACTTGTTTGAAAATACTGAAGCAGCGCTTTATGTCCTGTCCCCAACATCTAATGATCATTTGGAACCAAATTTACAGAGCGTTGACAAAACGTGGGTTGAAGATCCACCATCGCGTCTTCCTTACGACTCCCTTTATCAACAACCTGATGATGAAGAAGAAAACACAGACAAAATATTCATAGCACTTATTGTCATCATGGTGCTAGGGTTGACTTACACTGGGTACCACGTAAGTATTAAATACAAATCCAAAAAAAGTACAAAATAGTTTATTATCAGTCCATAAGATACAGAAAATGTTTACTAAAGTAATGACACTAGGCTAGGCCTGAGACGTGGTTATTTACACAGTATACTTTTAACATAATTAGGACAATCTATATTACAGGTAATAATACACACTTGTAATATAGATTGTAAATGAGGAAAAAGAGAAAAACATGCAAGCTCAACAGAAAGTGAGATACGTGGACATACGTTCAAATAAATGGTAAGTATTCCGTAAATGCTAGGAGACGACTTGAACGACCCCAAAAGAGGTGGCGAGACGAACTAGACGCATACTTGACCGAATGGCGATAACTGGCACCAGATCGCGAAACATGGAAAGTGCAGTGGGACACCACAGGCTCTTAATCTATACATATAATAAATCTAATAGAAGGGTCGTGTCTGTACATTGAATATTTTTACAAAAAAATAATTGTAGCAGGCATTATTAACGTTATAATAATCAGAACGATTTTTTTTAGAATTTTTGTCTGTCTGTCTATCTGTCTGTATGTTACCACATCACGCCAAAACTACTGAACCAATTTCGATGGGACTTTTTTTATTCAACTGTGTGTTACCCGGGTTGCTACTTAAGATACCTAAAATCACGCTATCTGACTTAGGGGGTAGGCAGGAAATTGAAATTTGGCTGTTTTTTAACCGATTTTTATGGAACTTTTTTTATTCAACTGAGCATTATTTAAAATCAAAGTTACGATACAAACAATCACGTCTCATGACTTAGTATGTAGGTAGGAAATTGAATTTCAGTCGAACCAATTTTTCATATAACTCTTTTTGTTTTACTGAGCATTACTTAAACTCTAAGTTACTATACAAATAATCACGCCACCTGACTCAGGGGGTAGGCAGAAAATTGAAGTCTGATCGTTTTTAACCGATCTTAAAGGGACTTTTTATTTGACTGAGTTTTTTTTTATTTCCTGGTGTCCAGCCTAGGTTAGAAATAATCACGCAAACCATTCTAATATTGAGTAAGTATCCCAGTTTGTATGGAAAACACGCAGTGTCGAACATGCTGGAAAACGCTTCTCCGCGCGTAGGAGTAAGGAGCAATGTAAGACTGTATTCTATCCCAATTATGACAAATTTAAAACAAAAAATACATCGCTGTTTAAAATCATAACCACCACCACGGAGTCGCGGGCACAGCTAGTTCAATAATAAATAAGTATCATACATACATACATTCATATAATCACGCCTTTAAACGTAAATGACCTAAACGAAGGTCGTTCCGTCACGTCTGAGAACGTTTTTAGGGTTATTTAAGATAGATTTGAAGGTATATTGCTGTAGTGATAGGTTGTCAACCCATTGATTAATTTACAATATACCCCCTTAGATCGTTTAGCTGGTTTTTATAGCATGCCCGGGACGAAATGAAGCTGGTACATTCTAAGTTTTTCTCTCGCTCCCGGGCCAGCATGGAAAAAAACTACCTAATTGTTTATCGTTCAAAAACTTATATGATTTTAGATGTGGAGAACAGACAAAGCTCATAAACTACGAAAAGAGAAGGAAGAAGATGAAAAGATATTGAGAAGCAAAGAAAAAGCTATGAAGTTACAAGAGCCTAGTATTTCTTTTGCTCAGGTAAGTCATAAAGTTTTATACAAGGTGTAAAAGACATCTTCCCACAAACTGATAGGGGTTGCTCAACGAAAATAAACAAGTTTCACCAGGAAATTCTTTTCGGAAATTAAAAAAAATACTTTTCCATACAAAATGACCACCTCGATCAGACAATTTATATGTAAAAGAAAAAAAACACTTCCTGAAAGAATGCCTAGTAAAAGTTGTTCAAAGTTGTTGACTGAGCAACCCCTATCAGTTTGTGGGACGGCGTCCTTACAACCGATATAGTGCTGATTGCAATGATAATCTTATAAAATACATACATACATATAATCACGCCTTTATCCCTAATGGGGTAGGCAGAGCGTACACGACCTAAACAAAGGTAGTTCCGCCACGTCTGACAAAGTTTTGAGGGTTGTTTAAGATAGATTTGTAGGTATATTGCTGTAGTGACAGGTTGTCAGCCTGTCGCCTAAATTGCAATATACAGAAACCCTCGGATCCCTTAGCTGGTTTTTACAGCATGCCTGGGAGGAAATGCAGCTGGCACATTCTATGTTTTTCTCTCGCTCCCAGTCCAGCATGGAAGTAATAATAATAATATCTTATAAAATTAAGAAAAATATTGGATAATATTTCCAGCTCAAGAAAGACGATGAAGAGGCAAATAAAGAAGAAGAAAAGAAACCTAATGGAATATCTATAGATGTTATACCAACAGTTATAATAGAAGTACCTTATGAGGAGAAACCTCAACCAAGTAGCAGAAGAGGATCACTGAGGTTTAGAGGTATTCAAAATAAAATTATAAAAAAATATAACTACCTATTCAAAATTATTGTGTTAATTTTAAGATTTGTTACGTTAATGTAGTCCCGATGTTAATGTTAGTGGGAGCCCGATGGTGTAGTGGATAGGGCCGCTGCCTCCTGAGCGGGAGGTCGTGGTTCGAATCCCATCACGTACCAATGGGTTTTTCGGTTTTCGAATTTCATATGTACGTTTATTCGGTGCTTTTTCCGTGCTTCGGAAGGCACATTAAGCCGTTGGTCCCGGTTAATATCGTTTAATACCGTAGATATTAGTCGTTAAGCCATATCAGAGGCCAGTGCTAAGCATTGGCGGCTTGAAAACTCTGACCTAATCTAGGATTGGGTCTGGTTTCCCTTCTGGGTTGCGGAGGTCAGATGGCAGTCGCTCTGTGTAAAAACCAGTACCCTCGTTCAATCCCCTAGATTAGGAAGCCGACCCCGTGAGATACGGGATAAGGCTAGGGAGATGATGATGTTACGTTAATGTAGTCACTTCATTATAGTATAGTAGATAAGATAGCTTCCTCCTGTGTGGGGTTCAAATACCTACCACTTAATAATATATTTTTTTACTTGAAGGAAATCACATCGTGAAGAAACATAATTTATTAATTGATAGCCTCTTTAATTTATTTCATAATTGTAGTTACTATCAGCTAAACCACTATCTTGTGGCTTTAAGACCTGAATAATGTAATTTGTCTCATAGTTGTGTTCTGTTGTATGTCTCTAATAAATAAATAAAAAAAAAAAAAACCTGACCACACCTGCGAAGCAATTCATAAGTTGTGTGAGAAGTCTACCATTCCTTACTGGGGGACCACGTGGTCGACTTAGGAGTGATCGCCCTAATTCAAGCCTTCCTATGGAGACGTACACGAGCTGTTGATGATAATGGCTTACTAATCTAATAAACAAAATGTTTTCGTAGATATCGTTGACAACGGCTGGGAGCCTTTAGAAGAGACAGACGAGACACAAGAACACGAAGAGGAAACAAGCGAGCATCAAGGCGACGAGAAACAGACGGACACTGAGAGTGACGGCTCCAAAAGCATCGGCTCTGTAGACGAAGAAGAAAACCATGATGAAGATAATTTTAAGAAGAAAAATTGGGTAAAGCAAAAGCGTTGTGTGTTTGATTGTTAAAAATAATATGTTCAAAAACAATTGGCGTCTATTGGACAGATTTTAAAAAATCTTACCCAACAGCCAGAAGTAACACTAAGTACTTTTTATTACGGGATATTTTTTATATTTTTACGTCCATAGGCGGATAGATAAAATTTTATTAAACCAGGGCGACTAAATACTTTGGGCCCCAAAAAAATAAATAACCATGTTTGCATTATGGTATGTCTTGACCCCAAAATGTTTTCCTTCCTTTTTTTCAGAACCTGCATCATCGGCCTGAAAGAGTGCCTATCTCCACAGAAGGTCCACCTACTCTCACCAAACCCTCAACACCGTTACCCTATAAAATTGATGAAGATGGTTCTACTGAAATGTTAACACCTAACGAACATAAATAACATTTTCATTATCAGCTTATCGCTATCCTGACTTTAATAAACTTTTTTTAACTAATTAGAAAAGCTGAGTTTTATATTATTATCCGATACTTTCATGTTGGTATAACTTCTTGTTCTTGAGAAAATTCCAAAGAAGATTATTGGACTTTGCTACAGAGGCATCTATTGACAAATCTACGAACTGCTTAGGAACTAGGGTAGCTCCGTTCAGATCAGATCAGAAAAATGTCACGACATCTTTAATTATGGACCATCCATTGTCATGCTATGCATAGACTGACATAAAAAATGGCAACATCTGTGTATTGACAGTGACAGTTGCTCTATAATATTGTCTGTGGTGTTCAATTTTGATTTCGGAAGGTCCCTGATTTTGTCAAAATATGGACGAAATTGAGAAAGAAAAAATAGCAGCTCTGCCATCGCAGTTGTTAGTGACGACAATATGCCACCCGATGGAATATGCAAAAGTTCTCATCCAGCTCGGTTTCGAACCCTTACCCCCGCGCCGGTCGACCACACTCTTCGGCCGCCCTGCCATGATATTACCTAACGTTTTCCAGTATATCAAATATATCAAGCAGACAGACGGCTTTGTAGGCTGCTACAGAGGCTTATCAGCGAGAGTGCTCGGATTAATCGCCTCCAGTCAACTCACGACGAAGGTAATCTATGCATGTGGCATTGACTTGCCAGAAATCAATGACCCGCCCAATATTATCACTGACGATGAACCTAAGGCAGAAGACTACATCAAACTCGGCCGCCGAGACATGATCATGCACACCGCTGCCGTCGTCGTGTCGTATCCGTTTCATGTTGTCTCAGTGAGAATGATGGCCTCATTCATTGGGAAAGAAGAAGAATACTGTTCATTGATTGGTGCGGTCATATCAGTGTACAGAGAAGACGGAATTCGCGGCTTTTTCCATGGAATCATCCCTAAACTGTTGGGAGATCTAACCTGTGTTGCGGTTACAGGAGTACTGGCTTATTATGTCAACAAATATTTAGTCAAAACAAAGGATTTGAGATACTACACCGTGCCATTGTTGACTTTCGTGACGAGTACAATAACTTACCCCTTAGTGGTGGTATCTACCTGTATGGCTGTGGCTGGATGCAGTCTGAAGGCAGGTAACCCGCCGTATATGCCTAAGTATCCTTCATGGCAGACTTGCTGGAGAGACCTGCTCAGAAATAAGCAGCACAAACGTGGCTCGTCACTAATCTTTAGGTACTACATTGCACCGATTGCAGCCCTTCAATAGTGACCTCGACCTTACTTACAATTGCATTTATCTATTAGCGTTTATTTGCTAAGTGTTATTCCACTTTCACCAAAGTAGATTTTGAACTTCTAGAGAAAAGTAAGGTACAAATAATGGAATATGTAAATAAAATAGAATAAATGGTGTATCATGTGGATATTTGTTCTGCTAGATTGTTGATTGATATATGGTTATAATATTAAAATATTTAAAATATGTGAGATGCATTTCAATGAATATCAAACCCAATAAATATTAGTACCCTTTACTATTTTTGCCATGCTGGACTAGGAGCGAGAGAAAAACATAGAATGTGCCAGCTGCATTTCCTCCCAGGCATGCTGTAAAAACAACCTAAAGGATTCAAGGGTTACTGTATACTGCAATTTAGGCGATAGGCTGATAACTTGTCACTACAGCAATTTACATACAATTCTATCTTAAATAACCCTCAAAACTTTGGTAGATGTGGCAGAACAACCTTTGTTTAGGTCGTTTACGCTCTGCCTACCCCATAAGAGCTACAGGAGTGATTATGTATGTATAAATACAACAAGCAAATATAAATAAAATGGTAGATGAATTCTACTAACTAAACGCTAGGGATGCCTCCTAATTCCATTTAAAATTAAAGTTCTGGTTGTTTGACAAGCTACTAATATAACCCCGAGCAAACTGTATTGATATTTCCTCAGAAATTATTTAACTTCTTATCAATAAAAGGCAATAATATCACTAATCTAGTCTTGTGAAGTTGGTAATCCTATGATATCTTAAAGCTGTAATTTTTATAAAGCAAACAGTAAAAAATGTTGAAGAAAACAATACATACATACATACATATAATCACGCCTTTATCCCTAACGGGGTAGGCAGCGTAAACGACCCAAACAAAGGTCGTTCCGCCACGTCTGACAAAGTTTTGAGGGTTATTTAAGATAGATTTGTAAGTATATTGCTGTAGTGACAGGTTGTCAGCCCATCGCCTAAATTACAATATACTGAAACCCTCGGATCCCTTAGCTGGTTTTTACAGCATGCCCGGGAGGAAATGCAGCTGGCACATTCTATGTTTTTCTCTCGCTCCCAGGCCAGCATGGAAGAAATTCATATCATTGTGTTTGTTATTGACTGCTTGGTATATTAGGAGTAATTTATTTCACATTACTAACTCAGTGTCGCTTCGTATCACACGACGAGGATGGACTGGAACTACACGAATCTATTCTATACGTACATATAGTCTACTATCCTAATGTGAAAACAATCTATACAGATAATGGTTTAGTTCTAAAATTGTAGTTATGCAAACTAATATGGATAATGCATATCCTATCTTCCATTACTTTATGTATATATTTACTTAAATTAATGCTTTAAATATTTATTACTACAAAATATATAACAAAATCAATCAATTACAAATAATATGTCAACTTAAAAACTAAACGAAAAGCCCGCCCTGGATCATTCCCGGTGCAAAGGTGCCCATTACGCTCGCTGCGTTACCACGCTGAACTGTAATAGACAGCCTTTGCAGCAGAAACGCCCCAGCGCGGTTGTCGCAACCTCTCCCGAAGGCGGCGCCCAATTTCCCAAAGGAATGACATCCCTTCCGATGCCCAACAACCCAAAGTGTCCACTGCCAGGGGAACAAAATAATATTGGCCATCCAGTTCCGCATATTTAGTTCGTTTTTTAGCTGCTGCAATTTCAGCTGCGGCGGCGGCTGACCGTAGTGTGTTACCCAGGTGGGAGGCAGCAAAAGTGCTGACGCATGTAGCGTCCCATACAAGGCACTTTCCCCTCTGCCACGGCACGGGTGTAAGCCCGTCCGGCCCTTTGACTTCTGACGGCCTGAGACCCGGTGGCTCCAAGACACACGGTATATTTGCCGAAATCTGCTCTCCGGACGATATGACGAGGAAACCTTCCTGAACATCGACAACAGCCCAAGGCAAGATGACCGTTCGCCTCCACTGTGGCGCCGCAGATGCATGAATGAGGTTGGCAAACGTCGCAGCCCAAGCGGAGAGCTACAGCCACACGCAAAGAACTATTGTCTAAGAAAGTTCCCAAGTAAGGTGAGGGCACCGCCTGCAACCACGCTCCTGATTCTGACCTTGATACCGCTCTAAGTCTCGCCAGATCTACCCCTACCGAACCGGAGATGAGCTGGTCTAGAGTGTTCTTGGCCACCAAATCCCCCCAAGCTCGCTGGACCTGTGGAAGCTTAGGTAAGGCCGCATTCGGGTAAATGGTTGTCCAATCTGTCATCGCATCGGCTGCAAAGGGTATATTGACCGCGCCTCCATTAGAGTAATATTTTAGAGACGAGGAGAACCCCATGCGCCGACGCGAGGAATGCTGGCAGACCGATATCCTCTACCCGACGCACACCCAAGCCCCCATGGCGAATAGGCAAACCTGCCTGACGTGGAGTCAGGCAGGTTTGCTTTCACTGCCTCCACTTGTTTGTTTCCACTGCCCATTGTTGAGAGACACATTTAATATTAATTAAATTGTGTCCCTGAGGGTGGCATCGAAAGAAGCGACTTTTTCAGGACACAACCAGGTAGGAACCGTCCTTTAAAGATAATTTATTTTGGGTATGGCAAAACACATGCGTAATAAAATTAAAGCCACGTGTGCCGATAAATCCTTGAGGCGCTCCTGAGCAAGAAGGAGGAACCGTTTTTGAACATCAATAGCCTCCGGCACGCCAGCTGAAAACCAAGGCGAACCAAGAAGGCTAAAGCTAGCCGAGTCAGCTCTTTGGAGGCCAGGGAGAAGAGAGGCGAAGAAAGGAAATGAAGAAGAAGAAGTGGACCCACAGGAGAAGAACTCACACTTCGACGAGCTCACCTCCAGTCCCAGCTCCACAAAGCGAGGAAGCAACGCTTGCTCTAAAATAGTTAATTTGACCTCTAAATCTATATGCATTGGGGTATCACGATTATGTACAAACATTTATAAGATGCAGAACATAATTCAATTCACATTTTTTTAACCAGTCGGGAATCAAACCCAGAACTGCACTGTGCAATAAAGAAATTGGCATGAAGTGTTCATACCAACGGGCCATACAAGGTATTGTACAAGGAGTTTTGAATCGAAGTATGAACCATAAGCGATGCCATAAAGCCGTGACTAGACGCGCATAGAAAACATAAAACATACCCCCGCGGGGCAGAGGGGAAGGGAAATGTTTGTGAAATTTCCGTTCTCTTCCCCGCGGGGGTATGTTTCGTGTTTTGTTTATGCGCTGGAAACTCAGCTTAAGGTCATCGTCATCTATCACCCTGACACCTCCAGCTGTCTTTGTTAACTTGTTGTCATAGTCAAATCCAGCCAAAGTATCAACAAAGCTTTCCTTCTTTGTAAAGATTAGAAAATTTGTTTCATACATACAATAATATGTTCTATACGGAACACGGTACATGAGTGGCCGCCTGAAATATACTATGCCTTGATGATACTTCAATCGCATCCATTTGAATACTTAACATTTCTCGATCAAATTGGATACAAGCCTAGACCACGCCGTTATATTCAACCGCCGATCAGCCTGTATAAAATCTTTGATGATGTAAATGATGCAGATGGTTTCTTTGGTCTGTATAGAGGATTTTTTCCAAACTTAATCGGAACCCTAACCAACTATAGTCTCGCCCCGATTATAGCCTATGAAGGCTTCAAGTTGGGAAGAATGGATATGCCAGAAATAAAGAAACCCCCAGACATCATAGTTGACGGAGAACCTATAATTGAAGACTATATCATACTTGTGCGGCGAAGAATTATCTTGAGTGCTGTTGGTCCAATCATTTCCTATCCGTTCCACGTCGTGTCGCTAAGAATGATGGCTTCTTTCATGGATAAAGAGCCACATTACAAAACCATGTTTGGAACCATCAAGTGGATCGCAAAAGAAGAAGGTTTACCTGCATTCTACCACGGAATGATCCTGAAAATACTGAGTGAATGGGTTTGCATTTGTGTCGCAGGGTTGCTTACATATTACATTAACCAGAATTTCGTGAAAACCAAGAATGGTAGAATCTATGCAGTACCTATAATGGAAATAATTGGTTATTTATTAGCATATCCTCTGATTGCCGTGTCTAATTGCATGGCTGTGTCCTGCTGCAGTCAGAAGGCAGGTGATGCCCCGAATTCGCCTGAACGACAATCGTGGAATTCGTGGATAACTTGTATGTTGGGTGTTATTTTGAACACGCAACATAAACATAAATAGAATCTGAACCTTGTGTATCAATAGATGCCACGAAGAAGGTACACAAGGTACTCATCTTTCTGACCTCTTTACAAGGGGTGACAAGAATGGGTGTCACGTCACGATCCGTCAGTAGTCACAAATGTCACAATAGAAACACCAACAACTGCAAAAATACAATAGAAAAATAATCATCCGCGAATTTTAGAAGAACATCAAATCTATTTCAAACTAGGAAAATATAGAATAAGTTTGATGTTCTTCTAAAATTGCCTCAATAAGTACCGACAAAGAAAACAGTGCGGCAGAGCCGCAGTACGATGGCCAATCCGAAGCACCTTCCCAAGAAGCCACTGCGGGACTACCGTGGCCATTATCCGCCGTACCGGCTGAAGCTTTACCTGCCGCAATCCTCATAGCAACTCATCCTATAGAATATGTCAAGATTCTTATGCAGCTCGGTCATGAACCGCTCCCGATACGAGATACCCACACTCTCTTTTTTCGCACTCCCATCAGAATGCGGCCCAATGTGTTCGAGTACTTGGGACACATATACCGCACGGACGGCATTCGGGGCTGCTTCCGAGGACTCTCTGCTAACTTGTCGGGTTTACTGCTCTCCTTGAGGCTGAGTCCCCTGTTGATCACGCAGGGGATAAAATTTACAGGAAGAACGGAAATCATGTCGACCCCCAATCTAATAAACGACGACGAAGCGAAGTATGAAGACTATTTTAAGGCCTGCCGTCGGGATTTGATCATCCACATAGCGACCATGCTCGTATCGTACCCATTCTACGTGATATCAATGAGAATGATGGCCGCATTCGTCGGCAACGAAGAGGGATATTTATCAATGCCCGAAGCAATTCTGTCGATTGTAAAAGAAAATTCGTTTTTAGGATTTTACCACGGATTTATCCCGAGGCTGATATCAGACATATATTTCATGGTGACGTCTTGTATATTGGGGTTTTTAATTAACAAATACGTGTTTAAAACGAAGGAACTCCGACAGTTGACTGAACCCCTGGTGATGGTTGCTGGTTTTCCTATAACTTACATCTACCCTCTGGTTTTAACGTCGACTTGCATGGCAGTAGCTGGGAGCAGCCTAAAGGCAGGAAAGCCACCAATGATGCCAGCTTACTCATCCTGGTTTGAGTGTATTAAGGACCTCTACAAAACTTCGCAGCAAAAACGTGGTGGGGCGCTTTTCTTCAGATACGTATATGATGAGAAGAGATAAGCTTTCACCTACTACCTCCACTTGTATATGGCGTGTATTTTTTCTACCAATATTTTACTTTTTTAGAGTGTGATTTTTAATTCTGTCATTTTACTAATACTTTTTACCCTCTGTGATATCGGCAACTAAGAATCAATTTATAAATATACAACATCATTTTATCAATAAAGAGTTTTAATTCAACTTAGCTAAAGTTTGCACTTTGATAAATTCATCAACTAATTCCTTCTTCAATGTGGATATTGCTCTTCTATAAATCGCAGGCGCCGCTTGAACATTCCCGTTATTCGTTTCAAACTTCATGTAGTCTACCCAAAGATCAACATTGTTCGTTCCATGTTGTTGGACTGCACCTTCATAATACTTCCTAATATTTTTAGCATTAGGTTTCTCTTGAGAAGCCTCTATATCTATCATTATTTTATGTACATCTATCTGTGTAGGAGGTGCTCTTATCATTTCTTCATACATATCTCGTGCAGATTTTAAACCAACGTGTTCGTACATTTTTTGCAGAAGTTTTGGTTTGATTGCCATAAGTGTGGCGTTCTCGCAATTTTTGAACCTTTTGTAGAAGTTTTGCAGCTGAAAATACAATAAAACAAATTGATAAGAGATATGATAAACTTATATGATAATGAAATGATTCGCTATCGCAAGTAATTGCAATTTTACTTGAGGAAGCGTCTTAGTATGCTAATTGATAAAATAATCGCCCCACATTGTTTTATAACCGGAGTCAGGCTGTAGTAACTTTAGGTTCCTGGGTGGGTAAGGTCACTCCATTGTCAATTCAGTCTCAAGCACCCACTACAAGTGGGGACCACACGAAATAACGTGCCCTCTGAAGCAGGGGTGCTTCAGAGGGCACGTTATTCCGTCGGTCCCGGTCGCTGGATGTCGTTAAACCATGCGAAAAGCCTACGAGCTGTGCTATTAGGGAGGTATAGAAACTCTGACACCAGGTTCAATTGAGTTGTTCGAGTAGAAAACCCAAGATGATACTTATCATAAGAGGCCTGGTCTAGACTATAGTCAAGAAATAGATTTAAAGATTATACATGCATATAGTCACGCCTTTATCCCTAATGAGGTAGGCAGAGCGTTAACGGCCTAAACAAAGGTCGTCCCGCCACGACTGATAAACTTTTGAGCGTCATTTAAGATAGATTTGTTGGTATATTGCTGTACTGACAGGATTTCAGCCCATCGCCTAATTTGCAATATACTGAAACCCTCGGATCCCTTAGCTGGTTTTTACAGCATACCCGGAAGGAAATGCAGCTGGCACATTCTATGTTTTCTCTCGCTCCCAGTCCAGCATGGAAATGATTATGATTTTAATTTGTACAACTTACGGTATCTTTCGATTCCACATCTTCCAAAACTAGATTCCAGAGATATAATGATTCTTCTGGTTTCAAAACTTTGTTAGCCTCTTGAAGAATTGAAAGCACTTTCTTGATATTTGTCTTATTTAAGTTCAGTTTCTCTATCCAAATGTTTTTGGATTGTGGATTGTGTTTTGTGGCTGTGTCCAGAATCTGTAAAATAAATTGGTCTTAGATTTGGCTTGGAATGGCTACAACTTTTATCTAAAGTAAATCAGTCAACAATAAGTACATCAGTAAGCTAGAAGTGTGCAGCCTAAATTCCTCAAAATCTCCTTTGGGTAGCTACTTTTAAAAAATCCCTATTTTGAGACTTGTCTTTTATTCTTTACTAGCGACCCGCCCCGGCTTCGCAAGGAAATCATCAGTGTTTCTCTACTATATTATGCATGTATTATACATATAAACCTTCCTCTTGAATAACTCTATCTATTAAAAGAAACCGCATCAAAATCCGTTGCGTAGTTTTAAAGATCTAAGCATACAAAAGGATATAGGGACAGAGAAAGCGACTTTGTTTTTTACTATGTAGTGATAGTGACTAGAAGTGGCGATAGCTCTGCGCGGGAGTCCATATACATTATACCGGGTGTAAGGGACAGCGTCCCGCGAACTGATAGGGGTTGCTCAGTCAACGAAACTGAACAACTTTCACCAGAAAATTCTTTCACGGGATGAAAAAATGTGACCTTCCCATACAAAATGGCCACCTCAATCAGACAAACGTTCACTTCCTGAAAAAAAAACCTGCTCAAAGTTGTCCAGTTTCGTTGACTGATAGGGGATCAGTTTGCGGGACGCTGTAGGTATCAATCACCCGCTCCTGTTTCCTCTTCACTACAAAGTATAAAACAAAGTCGCTTTCTCTGTCCCTATATCCCTATGTATGCATAAATCTTTAAAACTACGCAACGGATTTTGATGCGGTTTATTTTAATAGATAGAGTTATTCAAGAGGAAGGTTTATATGTATAATACATTCCGTCCCTCTCATAGCACCGTTAGTGCGTTGTTGAATGTCACAGAGGATATTCGCTTTGCGATGGATAACACTAAGATATCTGTTATGACTCTGCTTGACTTCAGTAACGCATTTAACTCGGTTGACTTTGATATCCTCCTTGGTTCCTTACACTCTCTTAACATTTCTCCTTTGGTTATTGAGTGGTTTCAGTCCTATCTTCATGGCCGCCAGCAGTGTGTGAAAATCGACGATTTAAAATCGGACTGGTCGGATCTTACTGCTGGTGTTCCACAAGGCGGCGTTATCTCTCCATTACTTTTTTCCATCTTCATAAATAATATTTCTCGAGTAATTTCTTCTTCCTTCCATCTGTATGCAGATGATTTACAAATTTACAGGCATTTTTCTTTATCTGAATTCTCTGATGCTGTTGCAGCGATAAATTCAGATCTACTGGCTGTACAGAATTGGGCGAAAAATTTTGGTTTACTGGTGAATCCCACTAAGTCACAAGCATTGATAATAGGTAGCAGTAGACTTAGAAGTAAGCTTAAGCTTAAGGAGATCACTGACAACCAAAAAATTTATTATGACGGAGTTTGTATCCCATACACAGACAAAGCTAAGAATCTGGGAGTTATATTTGACTGCAATTTGTCTTGGTCAGCACAGGTTAGCGAGGTGAGCAGGCGCATGCACTATTCTTTTCATTCTCTTAAACGGCTCCAGACCTTCCTACCATTCCAAACTAAAATCATGCTTGCTCAAGCCCTTCTCCTTCCAACTCTTGATTATGCCGATGTGTGTTACTTGGATGTGACAGAGGAGCTGCTTAATAAACTTGAGCGCCTACAAAATCTTGCCATCCGGTTTATTTTCGGACTCCGCAAATATGACCGTATTTCTGAATTTCGTGCTCGGTTAAAATGGCTCCCAATCCGCCTTCGTCGTGATGTGCACATCCTGGCTGTCCTCTATAAAATCTTTCATGATCTGTCCACTCCTAAGTATCTCCGTTCCCGTTTCAATTTCCTACCCTCTGACCCCCGGCCTAGGCGCGCATGTATCACTAAAGTACTTGAGTGTCCTAGTGCTAATACCAAATTCTTTTCCAATTCCTTTTCTGTTCGAGCTACACAACTTTGGAACAAGCTTCCGAAGACAGTTCAAGACTGTCCATCTATATCCACTTTCAAAAAAAGAGTGAAAGAGCACTTCCTGTCGCAACAAAATTAGTATTTATGTACGTAGGTATTTGTATTTATTATATGTATGTATTATTATTTATTATAGATGTTTATTTAAGTAATATATATGTATGTTTATGTAGGTTCTAGGTTATATGTCAAAGTCTACAGCGTGTCCCCGTATATATTGTTATCTTATATTCAGTTTTACAGGTTGGCTGGAAGAGATCTCTTTATAGAGATAAGCTCACCTTTGTGAACTAAATTTGAATTTGTTTATTTATTGTATTTTTTTGTACGCAATAAAGAATATATACATGCATAATATAGTAGAGAAACACTGATAATTTCCGAGCGAAACCGGGGCGGGTCGCTAGTCATATATAAATTAGATCATCATTTGCCTAGCCTTATCCCGTATCTCACAGGGTCGGCTACCTAATCTAGGGGATTGAACGAGGGTACTCGTTTTTACACAGAGCGACTGCCATCTGACCTCCGCAACCCAGAAGGGAAACCAGACCCCATCCTAGATTAGGTCAGAGTTTTCAAGCCGCCAATGCTTAGCACTGGCCTCTGACATGGCTAACGACTAATATCTGCGGTATTAAACGATATTAACCGGGACCAACGGCTTAACGTGCCTTCCGAAGCACGGAAAAAGCGCCGAATAAACGTACATATGAAATTCGAAAACCGAAAAACACATTGGTACGTGGTGGGATTCGAACCACGACCTCCCTGCTCAGGAGGCAGAGGCCCTATCCACTACACCATCGGGCTCCCTCGTCATATATAAATTAGATATAATTGAAAAAAAATTACCTCTGTCAGCTCTTCATCAGATGTTTCATTTTCTAGCTTCAGCAGCTCGATCCCGAACGCGTACATCTCGTCAGTCAATAAACCATTCCCATGTCCGAACTGCCACGCGTGTTTCACCGCTCTTATCCTTTGATTGTCCGAGCATATGCTTTCGGATGCGCCGAGCAAGCCGTGGATGTATTTCGTGCACAGATTCTTGTCTGGAAACTGGAAGAAATTCATAGATGTAGTGGCCTGTGTCACTCCGCATTTTAGGTATGAAACCGTTAACGCTGGACTGGGAGCTAGAGAAAAACATAGAATGTGCCAACTGCATTTCCTCCCAGGCATGCTGTAAAAACCAGCTAAGGGATCCGAGGGTTTCTGTATAGGCTGACCACCTGTCACTACAGCAAAATACCTACAAATCTATCTTAAATAGCCCTCAAAACTTTGTCAGACGTGGCAGAACGATCTTTGTTTAGGTCGTTTACGCTGTGGCTACACCATTAGGGATAAAGGCGTGATTATATGTATGTAACCGTAAACGGCGGCTAAGGCAGTCGGATTGTCGATCGCCTCGAATGTCGCGACGAACGTACAGTCGTCTGTCTCTCTTTACTTCGAATTTGAGTCGCGCGTTAGCTAAACCTCACACGTGTAATTTGTGTGCGTTATCTTGAGTTATTAGGGGATTTATTTTATTTTATTTATTCAGAACACCTAAAGCTAGATTACGATAACTTATACATAAAAATATAGGTGCCCGCAGATTTGATTTTGACTTCCTGCGTTACGAGTAAGATATAATTTAACATGAATTTATAATTCTAGCTTTTTGAACGAGCATTCTAGAGAACTGAAATTTCTGTACAATTAAGGTACTATTTATTATTCTGTGCTTAAGGGGTAGACAGAGTTCTTCGCCACGTCAGGGTTATTTAAAAAATAACTAACTGTAGCACGAAAAAATATACTACATGACTAGTGAGTAAAATATGTCGTAAAATTTACCTGTTCTAAGGCCTCTTCATACGCAGCAATGAAATTGTTCACTTCTTTAGAATAGTTACTTTCTTCATCCACAAATTCTTCAATTTCTTTCCAATGAAGCCCCTGCAAAATAAAATTATACTTTTTTTACAACACACATAAGTTAGCAGAAGAGTATCAAGCAACTTAAAGTTTCTTAAAGTTCAGTAGTATTTTTTTAAATTGGTTGCAACCAAACAAACATATAGTTCCTTTTATTAACATTGCGTTATCGGTAACAATGTGTTTTGCGCCCTGCAAACAGTATTTTCTTTGCAATTTAGCAGACGTTCAAATTTCGGAATAAATAAAATAAATAACTGCCTCCGTGGTCTAGTGGCTAGTGCCATGGACTCCTGATCCGGAGGTCCTGGGTTCGATTCCCAGGGGGGAAACACAAATTTGATATTTGAGAATTTATCACTTTGTGAATTTTTCCCCAGTTTGGTTAGGACATTGCAGGCTGAATCACCTGATTGTCCGAAAAAGAAAAAGATTTCGTGCTTCGGAGGGCACGTTAAGCCGTCGGTCCCGGTCGCTGTCTTTGATAGTGGTCGTTACTCAAACCATGTCAGAGGCCTGATAGTTGTGCTACTAGGCGGTTTAAACTCTGACACCAGGGTTCATCGGGTCGACAGACTCGATACCCACTCGACAGAAGAAGAAGAAGAAGAAGAATTTCGGAATCGCATACTATAACCTTCTTACAAACATGTGTTTTGCGGTTCACTTTGAGTTAACGATACCAATGTGTTTTGCAGCTTATAAACAGCGTTTTCTTTTAAACTTAGCAAAGGTACAAATTTCGGAACCGCAGACAATAACCTTGTTACTAACATATGCTTTGCGGCTGACTTCCTTAGAAGTAGTAAAGAAAAAACTGTTTATGGACTGCAAAACAAGTTGGTATCGATAACGCAAATGATAGGCATTTTTCTTTGACCCAAAGGTTGCCTGGAAGAAATTGCTACCTTAGCAATAAGGCCGCCTATGTTGTTCTTGTTTTTTGTTGTTATCTGTTGTGTTGTATGATATGTTATGTTATGTTATAGGTCTGTAAACTTACACTCAATTCCATGGATGCTATGTAAGACCAAACTTCTTTCTTGTCCCGATTTTCCCATATTTTTGCTTTGATTTCCGTGGTCAAGTCTTCAAAATCGTATTTCATTGATATGTCACAAACATTAAAGAGTAATGATGTTACATCTGCTACAGTTCTGACACCATTCTTCCATACAACATCTGCTCTTTTTAGCTGTTTCTCCTGTAAAATGTTAAAATATTGTAAAAACCTGTAACTTCTTACTTAGTTAAGATCTGGTGTAATGATACTAAATAGGAACTAAGCTAGGATAAAGTTAGTTTTTAAACATTCCGTAATCGATACCATCATGTTTTGCAGCCCATAAACTGCTTTTTCGTTGCACCTTAGCAAAGGTTCAAATTTCGTAACCGCAGATGATAAGTGATAACCTTGTTACTAACATATGTTTTGCGGTTGACTTTCTTTAAAGTTGTAAAGTAAAAACAAATTATGGGCCGCAAAACAAGTTGGTATTGACAATGCAATGTTATTTTTTTTTTGCATATATTATGGATATTCCATTGTGCTCAGTAGTTTCATTCTTTAAGATCATAATGTGAACATAACCAACTCACTTTTTCTTCTTCATCTTCTGTTTTTAAGGCCAGCATCAATTCAATGTCAAACAGATCTAAATACAGGATTTCAGACTCCGGATGTCTGTGGATGCCTTTGATCAGAAAATTCCTGGCACTTTCCAGGTTTTCCTGTTCTTTGTTTTCCCATTTTGCAGCTAATTGCCACATTTTGGGTTTGTCTCCGTGGATCTGTAAGTTATGCAGAAGTTTATTTTTTACATTTGGGGAAATTGCAGTACCTACATATTTTTCATTTTGTTACTTAAGGGGCTTCCCTGGGCTAAGTGGCGCCCTCATCAGTCAAAAAATCATAATTAACTGAAAACAAAATCAATCGAAAATCCGGTAGATCAGATTGAGGTTAAAGCAATAAAGGTCATTTGGAACTTCATAAAGTTGCAACTTATAGATCGTTGCAGTTACAGATAGGAAATTTGCGAAAAACGGCCACTTTTAGCACTTTTACTATCTGTAACTGAAGTGAACACTGAATTATTAATTTATAATGCTTAAAAAAAACTTCAGTACCCATACTTCAATCTGATCTACCGGATTTTCGATTAATTGCGTTTTCGGTGAGCAATGATTTTTTGACTGATGAGGGCGCTGGCGTGCACCGGGGATCCCCTTAAGATAAAATCCCACAAAAAAGTATTTGAACCTGATTTGAACAGTATCAAAACTACTTTGCTTGGGTGTTTCATGAATAAGTTTAGTCTAGAAGTTTCAAATATACTACTTTTTAAGCATGTGAATAAAATGTTTTGGATGTTTTTATACAGGGTGTAAAAAAAATAACTGCGGTCCTTTAAACCACGCATTGTATTAGTGATATACAACACAAAACACACATTAAATCAATTAAATGACAATATTATAATTTTACTAAATTTGTAAAACTGAAACAAGTGAGCCAACTGTAGTCACACACATTAAGACGGTCGTCACAGCCCCGCGCCCCGCACCCACCCGGCCGCACCGCCCACGCGCCCGTAATAGTATGCATGACTATGTTTGGTCTACTTGTTACTGTTTTATGAATTTAATAAAAATTTAACTTAAATATTTGTATTCTTCTTCTTAGCAAGTGGATTCTCGAATCAAACAACCCAATGAACCCTGGTGTCAGAGTTTTCAAACCGCCTAGTAGCACAGCTATTAGGCCTCTGACATGGTTTGAGTATTGATCACTAACAAAGACAGAGACCGGGACGGACGGCTTAACGTCACTCCGAAGCACGGAATCCTTTTTTTCTTTTCAGACAAGCAGATGATTCAGCCTGCAATGTCTTAACCAAACTGGGGAAACACAAAGTGATAAATTTTCAAATATTAACTTTTGTGTTCCCCCCATGGGAATCAAACCCAGGACCTCCGGATCATAAGCCCATGGCTCTGACCACTAGACCACGGAGGCAGTTAAATATATACAGTGGAGCTGAATCCTAAAGTTACGTATGACAGCAGTCAATTTGGCATTACTAGTAATGTACCTAAACATACTCTATACTTGTATCACTGTGACTATTTAATACTAAGTATGTAATTAAGAGGTTATTTTAATTTATTTGGTTTAACAGACGACTGAGAAGCATGCATGGATCTCCCCTCGCTCCGCGTGTGCATGTCTGCTATAATTAGGGTGGCAAGTTAAAAAACCACTTGCTTAAATAATGAATAGTTCAATATTTTTTTTGTGCAAAAGTTGATTATATGAGAAGACCAAATATTATTTTCAATAAAAAGGCAAATCAAATGTGAAAACAAATTATACTATTATTTTGAACATTGACAGAATGCTATTATTACTATTTGTTACTATACTGTTATTTGAGGTGACATCACTAGCAATTAAAAATATAAGTATCCGAACCGTATAACCTAGCAGGAGCGTATTGCAGAATGAGTAATAAAATGTTTTCTAGCATTTCAAATGATATTAATATAAGGAAACATTTTTTTTAGTTTAGAGTTATGATAATGTATATCTTTTGTTTGTAATTAATTAGGGAGATATGGTATTATTGATTTTAATTTGAAAAGATGACAACGTAACAAACGTTATAGCAACCTGTGGTTGAGCTGTCATAAGTAACTTTAGGATTCGGCTCTACTGTAGTAATATTTGTATTAATTTTATTTAACACATGGCAGCACAAAGCTCATCACTAATACTCTACGCAGTTTAAAGGAACGTAGTACTTTTTTTACACCCTGTATAATATATTGATTTGATTGATTGGGATAGTCATCAAATAGTGCTTGAAAAGTTACAAAAAATAATTACATATTTAGAACTGTACCTGTAACATTTGTCCAATAATTCCAGACACAGCCGCATCAAACCCTACACTTTTACAGAATTTGATGTACTCAAAATATATCTCAACTTCATTTTGGAATCTGTAAATGAACTGCTTGAAAAGTTTGTTCAATCTTTTGGCTATTGCATACTCTATATCTTTCCTTTTTTCTCCTAACTTGAGTTGCTTTCGTCTGAGCGAGATGTCTTCAAGTAAAGCAAGTTCATACGCAATGTATTGAACATAGTCCTCTTTTTCTTTTACTCTGCGCTGAACTTTATATTCAAATTCTTTTCTTTTTCGGGATATCTCTCTGAAAAACATACACAGTAATTACTTAAATTAATATTACTGAAGTTGACTCTTTAGCCTATCACTCACTGTATTTAGAAAATCTAATTAATTTTATTCATCAAATTTAGGTTAGGTTAGGTTTGTTTACCATTAATAAATGTCTCAGATCAGTATAGCACTGATAAGGTTTCTATAGAATATAATTTTAAGAGAGATTATACTTAGAGACTAGACTTAGAACATTCTAATACTAGGAAGAGGCAAAAAGTAACCATACTCACTTTATTTCTTCCTCTGTATACAAGTTCGTTCTTCGCATTTGCTCCAACTCATTTATCATCTCCTCTATACGTTGATTTACTTGTTCGGCCATTTTTGTGGATTTGTATCACAATTTTAACTCAAATTTAATTCAATAATCACTTTACTTTTGGTAAAAACAATAAAACATGCAAAAGTGTACACGACGTGAATTTTTGAGGTTATGTTGGGTACGTTTGTTTTATTTATCGCTCACTCATACAACGAAACAAAATGACATTTTAGCACATTTTCGAACCTTTTTCTATCGGACATAAAAATGCATGTATGCATTTGCATTTATTTGAAAACTTCTCTGCATAATATATATTATTATCTTACTATAAGACAATCACGAAATTGTTTAGTTTTTCGTCTATAATAAAACGAGCAGGCACTATTGTAAAGGCCGTTTCGCACCAAAGAACGGACGACGTGCGGATGTATATTTGTATGTATGGGCAGGCGACACACGTGATCATATTGTTGTCTGGCCCATGCGACAAAAAGTGCTCTTCTTCTTTTATTGTATTGTATTTATTTATTATCTTTTTTTACAATAAACTTACAATTTACAATAGTCCCACAAAACTGCTTACACAGTTTGTCTGCAGGATCGATGAGTCTCATTTATAGGTACTCTATTAGTATATGATATTAAATACATGCATAATTATGTTGTTTAATTTAAACTGTTAAGTAGGTATTTCTTTAGCTTACATGAAAACTTATGTCTATTTTCTTCTTGTCTTATATCCACAGGCTTTACTTAGCTCTGACATCAGCCAGTTCTGGAAGCCATCCTCATGGAAAGTTGTCTCCATCTCCCGATGTCATTTTCTATTTCGTTGCTAGGGAGCAATGCTTGGGAGATCCAACTTCATCTGTGGACTTTCTGTGGCTGAATAGGAATAGACACGTAGATCATTTATATTCATCCAGTTCTGGGTGTCTACTTTACCATTGTCATCATCTTCCTAGAACGAGGGTACTGGTTTTTACACACAGCGACTGCCATCTAATCTCCGCAACATAGAAGGGAAACCAGACCCAATCCTAGATTAGGTCAGAGTTTTCAAGCCGCCAATGCTTAGCACTGGCCTTTGACATGGCTTAGCGACTAAAATCTACGGTATTAAACGATATTAACCGGGACCAACGGCTTAACGTGCCTTCCGAAGCACGGAAAAAGCGTCGAATAAACGTACATATGAAATTCGAAAACCGAAAATCACATTGGTACGTGGTGGGGTTCGAACCACGACCTCCCCGCTCAGAAGGCAGCAGCCCTATCCACTACACCATCTTCTTCTACTTCACCACTCTATCATCCTTTTAATAGTAGTTCTCTTCTCAAAAGGACTAAGTTTCCAGAGCCGTAAAACGATAGATCAGTAGTTCTCTTGTTTTCCAGTTTTATTAACACCTTTGCGCATAGATCTGATATTATAAAAACAACGTAATTCTTTACAAACGCTTCTATTTTATTGCTGATATTTGTATTTAGTTTACACATATTAACACTAACTTCACTTATATTATAATTACGCAATCGAAAGTATATATAGAACTTCATAAGCCTAAACCTAAAAAGGCACACTTAGTTTAAATTACAGCTTAACTAATAAACAATTATTTACAAAAAGTTGACAAAATAATTTATATTATTTATACCCCTCTGATTATACTACAAGTCTCAAATCTCAAACTGTTGATTGTATAATAAAATTACTGGTATATTTGTACATCATCTAGCAGTAAACTTAATAACACCGCCTTCACAATGTTCAATAACGCCTCTCCCTTTGAAGCAATTCAGCCAAGTTTTCGAAAACAGTTTGAAGCTCTCCCGTTCCGCGTCAGTTTTAGAAACCGGTGTCAGATTAATCTCAGGAATACATCGGCCGAAGTCGATAGCCGGCAGCCATACTTGGAAGTCCGAGTCTGGGGAGTATTTGAATATATCCTGGCAACCCTCTAGGTTTATTTGAGGTACGGGCGGTTGTCGCTGTAAAAGTTTCTTCAATGTGATGAATGTGAGCAAATTGTTTTTTAGTGTGACCGACTGAATGTGTTTGGCGCGACCGAGCGATCTGTAACATAGAACATTCTCTGTTAACTGGGAAAGAAAAACTGTGAATATTGCATCATTGGTAGTCAAGTAGTATTTCAAAGGTGCACACATTTACCAGTTAAAAGGGACACAAAATTGTAAGCCTAAAGCAAAGAGATAAATCTATAACATACATATAATCACGCCTTTATCCCTAATGGGGTAGGCAGAGCGTAAACGACCTAATTAAAGGTCGTTCCACCACGTCCGACAAAGTTTTGAGGGTTATTTAAGATAGATCTGTATATTGTTGTAGTGACAGGTTGTCAGCCCATCGCCTAAATTGCAATATACTGAAACACTCGGATCACTTAGCTGGTTTTTACAGCATGCCCTGTAGGAGATGCAACTGGCACATTCCTTGTTTTTCTATCGCTCCCAATCCAGCTTGGAAGTAATAAATCTGTAATACTTATTACATGCATATAATCACGCCTTTATCCCTAATAACAGCAGTAACCTGGCAACCTGTCACTATAGCGATACACATGGTAGGGCTAGACCGGTACGGACCGACTTGGAACAGGGGTCTAAAATAGCTTCCAATAATTGTTACACGTGACGATAAAGACACCTTACTAAGTCTACTGCCTACCTCCGTAAGGAATAAAGGCGTCACAATATAAATGAAAGCAGGAATGCGAAATACGAACCTGAATAATCGCATAAATTGTCCATCAACAAGTTTGCAACTTGACAAACTGAACCTCCTAATCTTCAACTCTTTCGCAGAATCCATAAACGAAGATATGAAGCCAGCGACATTCCCTTCCACGCCTATATTGTCCAATTCCAAGTCTAATATTATATTCGGATTCAGTGACGTCATCAAACAACTGACAAACGCTAACTTGATATCATTATTGCTGATGTCTATCGTCTCTAAGTTATCAAAATTCATTTTCGTATTACTCTCATTCACAGCATTCTCTGTTATGTTGCAACAGTTTATTTTAAGCATTTTCAGTCTTATATGTCGACATATTTTCTCGATATTTTTGAATCCGTCGTCTTCTAGCTCATTGCCACTAATATCTAATTCTTCGAGGGTTTGCAATACCGGTCTAGTAGCCTTTTCGAACACGTTTAAGAGCATTTTAGTTCCTTCACTTGTGATATTATTTCTGCTGATATCTAAATGAGTGAGATGTCTCATAGTGCACAAAGCATCTGTCAAATATTTCAATCCATCGTCTCCTATATTGTTGTCTGATACCATGACAGCAGTAATGTGGGTTTGATGAGCCAAGGCGCGGAAGAGAGGTCGGGTTTGAGATCTAGTTAAAGTTCTAGACCCTAAAGCAAGTCGATGCGTTGTGTGGCTTCTTCCTAAAGCTTGTTGGAGCTCTTCTGAAGGTGCTGTAAGAAAAACAAAAAAATATGATAAAAGGCAATTTAAAAAAAAAACATGTTTCATGCGGGGTGAAAAGGACAGCGTCCCGCTATCTGATAGGGGTTGCTCAGTCAACGATACTGAACAAGGAAGTAAAAAAAAAATGGCTTTTTTCGAAAAGCCCTTTTTTTCACTTCCTGAAAGAAATTCTTGGTGGAAGTTCAAAATCGTTAACTAAGCAACTCCCCTAACAGTTTGCGGGACGTTGTCCCTTACATCCGGTAAGAAGTGGGTGATTCTATAAATAAATACTGAATTCGTCACCTAGAGTTGATAAAATACTTACGAATGCTCAATGCATCACAGCACTCTAAATATCTCTCTTCGGCCGGTGATGCTTTATAATTCGTGATACAAGTCTTCAGTTCCGGAGAAGACAACACTAAACTCAAAGGATCGTCTTCAGAAAGTATACAACCATCAGACGTCATCAGGCTAAAGACAGGTCTCCCACCAGTTAATCTAAAAAAAATAAAAGTAATTTTAAATACATACATACATCTAATCACGCCTTTAGCCCTAATGGGGTAGGCAGAGCGTAAACGACCTAAACAAAATTCGTTCCGCCACGCCTGACAAAGATTTGATTTTATTACTGTAGTGACAGGTTGTCAGCCTATCGCCTAAATTGCAATATACAGAAACCCTCGGATCCCTTAGCTGGTTTTTACAGCATGCCCGGGAGGAAATGCAGCTTGTACATTCTCCGTTTTTCTCTCGCTCCCAGTCTAGCATACATACATACATATAATCACGCCTTCATCCCGAATGGGGTAGGCAGAGCGTAAACGACCTAAACAAAGGTCGTTCCTCCACGTCTGACAAAGTTTTGAGGGTTATTTTACGATAGATTTGTAGGTATATTGCTACAGTGACAGGTATTCAGCCCATCGCCTAAATAACAATATACTAAAACCCTCGGATCCCATAGCTGAATTTTACAGCATGCCCGGGATGAAATGCAGCTGGCACATTCTATGTTTTTCTCTAGTTCCCAGGCCAGCATGGAAGTCAATAATATAATTTTAAATATTAAGAGAATTATAGGAGCAAGTATGCTGCCTTGTGGGACAACTAAGTATACGTACTTGTAATATCTTGATTTAACTTCGTCAACCAGCCAGCTGATTGTCAATTTGTTTATTGCGTCCAATTTTAAAGAAATCAGGAACTGTTTATCTTCTACTTGTACTTTAACAGCAGCCGGGGGTAAGATCTGCGTCTTCATTGGCCTTCCACTTTTCGACGGTTGAACAATATTTATTGGTTGGATAACATTCATCGCTGGCATTATTCCTGGATTCATATTTTGCATGAAACTAAATGCATCGTTGGAATTTGCACTGAAAAAGTTCTCATTCGATGCTTTTCTTGATAAAGATAAAGTTGGTGTAGATCTTTTATTATTTCTTGATGCAAATTCATTATCGCTTCCACTGTTACTTGACTGATCTACGTCATCTTTCTTTCTCTGAAAACCAGCCTTTAGTAAAGTGCTTTGTTGTTTCCACCTTCGTCGCATATTTGCTCTGGTATCATTGGATCTAGAATCATTGAGTTCTCGCGAAATATTTCTCATAGTTTCTGAAGCAGTTACTCTTGGACAAACATTTTCATTGCTGTCAGAACTATTGTCACTCAAATCTATTAGGTCACTTATTCTAGATTTCTTGACATTAGGACTACGTCTGTTACTTTCTAATAGAGGTGCAGTGATTTTGTTTATATTGTCGATTCTATCTTTAATACTTTCTATTGAAGGTTTCTTTGCCGCAATAGTCGTCAATGGATCGCTGAGTTTGCGTTTCTTGTTCTGTTTGTTGATTCCCAAGTCATCGTCTAGCCAATCGTCGTCCACTTCGTCGGAGTTCAACAAAGCTGGTTTAGGTTTAGATTTCTTTAAATTTACTTCAGGGAAATCATCATTGACACTTCTGTTTCTTAGCGCTGATATAGCTTCCCTATATTCTTCGACACCTCTATCTTTGCTATTATTTCGTTTTGCAGTACATTCTTCTGAAGAATTTGAATTTGAGTCATCAGAAGGAAACGCCACCTGATTTCTAACATTTTGTGACAAATCTAAATCATCCTCTGAATCGTCGTCGATAATATTCCGTCTTTTCATTGGAGATTCTATCTCTTTGATTCTGCTTTGCATTTTCGAAGTACTTGGTGGAGATACCTTTTCTAATGTTTTATTTTTAACTGGAGTTTTAGATTTTGAACGATGCAACGTGTCCATAGTAGTTTTGTCGATATAACTATGTATTCTGTTACATATATTATTGTACAGCGTTTCTTCGTCCTTCGTCAAAATAGTTCCCGCCCGCCATTTTTGTAAGACATGTAATGGAGTCTCTCCAAAGTCGGTTTTTAGAGAAGGTATTGCTCCTTTCTCTAACAGCAACTGTACAACTTCTAAATGTCCGTTGCTGGCAGCGTCATATAGCGGTGTTATACCTGTAATATTTTATGTATTTTACAGATTCTCTATTTTATTCATTCAGACAATACAGATCATTCTACGAATATCATAAATGTGAAAGTTTAAAAGGTTCTAAAACCTAAATGTGTTTATAACTCAACCACGCTTCAACGACTAGATTGATTGAGATGAAACTTGGCTTACATAAAGCTGATGCTAGGCCAACCCGACTCACCATCGCAGTTACTGCCGCCTCTATCGTTGACAGCAGCGCCGTGGTTGATGAGTATGTTGGCGACGTCGCTCCGGCCGTGGATGCCATAAATGTGAAAGTTTAAAAGGTTCTAAAACCTAAATGTGTTTATAACGCAACCACGCTTCAACAACTAGATTGATTGCGATGAAACTTGGCTTACATAAAGCTGATGCTAGGCTAACCCGACTCACCATCGCAGTTACTGCCGCCTCTATCGTTGACAGCCGCGCCGTGGTTGATGAGTATGTTGGCGACGTCGCTCCGGCCGTGGATGCCATAAATGTGAAAGATTAAAAGGTTCTAAAACCTAAACGTGTTTATAACTCAACCACGCTTCAACGACTAGATTGATTGGGATGAAACAAAACACACATACAGCTGATGCTAGGCCAACCCGACTCACCATCGCAGTTACTGCCGCCTCTATCGTTGACAGCAGCGTCGTGGTTGATGAGTGTGTCGCCGACGTCGCTCCGGCCGTGGATGCCATAAATGTGAAAGATTAAAAGGTTCTAAAACCTAAACGTGTTTATAACTCAACCACGCTTCAACGACTAGATTGATTGAGATGAAACTTGGGTTACATAAAGCTGATGCTAGGCCAACCCGACTCACCATCGCAGTTACTGCCGCCTCTATCGTTGACAGCAGCGCCGTGGTTGATGAGTGTGTCGGCGACGTCGCTCCGGCCGTGGATGCCATAAATGTGAAAGTTTAAAAGGTTCTAAAACCTAAATGTGTTTATAACTCAACCACGCTTCAACGACTAGATTGATTGAGATGAAACTTGGGTTACATAAAGCTGATGCTAGGCCAACCCGACTCACCATCGCAGTTACTGCCGCCTCTATCGTTGACAGCAGCGCCGTGGTTGATGAGTGTGTTGGCGACGTCGCTCCGGCCGTGGATGCCATAAATGTGAAAGATTGAAAGGTTCTAAAACCTAAACGTGTTTATAACTCAACCACGCTTCAACGACTAGATTGATTGGGATGAACCAAAACACACATACAGCTGATGCTACGCTAACCCGACTCACCATCGCAGTTACTGCCGCCTCTATCGTTGACAGCAGCGCCGTGGTTGATGAGTATGTCAGCGACGTCGCTGCGGCCGTGGATGCAGGCTTCGTGTAGCGGCAGCCAGCCCGCGTTGTCGCGCACGTTCACCGGGTGCCCTTTAGCTAATAAGCGCTCCACTAGGAGCTTGTTGCCGGATATGCAAGCCTGAAAAAGTCACATAATAGCATATTACTCCGAGGTCTACTTCCATGCTGGACTGGGAGCGAGAGAAAAACTTAGAATTTGCCAGCTGCATTTCCTCCCGGGCATGCTGTAAAAACCAGCTAAGGGATCCGAGGGTTTCTATATATTGCAATTAAGGCGATGGGCTGACAACCTGTCACTATAGCAATATACATTACATTGGGATTCCGCGCTCGGACGTCACAGTGCTTCACGCATAAATAGTACCAAAATTAATTTATTTTTGTGAATTTTCTACCCGCAATATGAATAAGTGTAATGTCTGTAATAAGTCAATTACCAAAAAATCTATTGGAATTACTTGTAGCAGGTGTGATGTTGTTGTACATGAGAGGGCAGAGTGCAGTGGACTTAATAACAAACAGCGTGCTGCACTTCGTGCAGCTGATACATTGGAGTGGGTGTGCAGTGACTGCCATATGTCGCCGACCAGAAGGACGTCGTTTGTGTCAGCCGTTGATGATGACGAAGACGATGAACAGGAAAGGGCGGCACCTGCCACTATAGACTTGAAGAAACTATATGCTAAGATCACCAAAGAGGTGCATAAAATAGTTATTGAAGAACTGGAGGCATTAACTAAGGCAGCTCAACATGCAAGTGATAAGATGGATGAGTATGAGGTAGAAATGAAAGCTACTACTGAAAAAATAAAAGCTCTCGAACGTAAGCAATCGGCCCTTAAAAATCATAATACCCACCTGGAAACTAGGATCGCAGCAATTGAGCAGCGTTTTGAGCTTTTAGATCAAGCAGCATTAGTAAATAACGTTGAAATTGCAGTCATTGAACTTCTAGACAATGAAAATATACAAGATGTAGTTGGAAAGGTAGCATCTTTATTACAAATTGCAGGTGACATCAATAGCCAGGTAAAAACAGCAAGACGCCTACCTGCACGTAAAGGAAAGACTGGCAATATCTTTGTGCAGCTAAATAGCGAAGAAACCAAAAATCGGTGGGTAAATGCCGGCCGTAATGCTCAGCTTCTTGCCGGTAGTGTTTTGCCTCACCTTACTGGTGATGCTAAGGCTGAAAAGGTCTATGTGCGCGAAGCCCTCACAGGTCGAATCAAGTTTCTACTAGCAAAGGCCAAGTCCGAACTAAAAGACACTAATAAATGTAAATTTGTGTGGTGTAAATATTCTAAAGTATTTGCAAGGAAATCAGATGCTTCTAAAATTTACTGGATTCGAAGCGAAAAAGATATAGAATCACTATCATCTTAAACTCGCCTTGTAAACTACTTATTTTTATTGATTACCTTCTCTTGCATAAATTATGGATGATAATTCTGAAAATATTACAGAACTATTCGATTCTGTTGACATTAATCACTTTTCTAAACGCTTGCCTACTGAAAAAAGCAATAAACTGATATGTATCCACATCAATCTAACTTCACTTTTAAAGTACTTCAGCAAATTGGAACAAATTGTTTATTCTTGTCAGACATATGTAATAGATATTATAACGGTGACGGAAGCAAACATCTCTAGCACAATCAGTGAATTGTTTCAACTTCGTGGGTATAATATGCACACACAGCTTAGAAAAAACCGGAAAGGCGGTGGAATAATAGTATACACGCATAAAAAACATAAATTCCATGCCCTGTGTGCAGTTTATAGGCCACCAAACACTAATAAATACGCATTCATTAATGAACTTTCACGTGCACTATCTTTCTCACAGGGTTCAGACTTGCTTGTAATTGGCGATATGAATGTAGATCTTAAAAGTAACGACTCTGTAAAGAAAACATACTTGAGCATTATGAGTGAAAACGGTCTTGTAAGCGGGATATCAGATTACACAAGATTAGAAATGCGAAAAGGCGTGTTAACTAAATCGTGTATTGATCACGTATTAGTTCGCTCCCGCTTGCAAGATGTTTACTGCGCAGCGCTCTGTACCAAACTGTCTGACCATAGAATGACGGCCGTAGCCCTGGTCGGGGGAACCCATGTACGGAATGTTCCAATTTATGTTCCAAAAGTAGACTACAAATTATTAAATAAAGAATTGCAAGGCATATCTTGGGAATTGTGTTCCGATTTAAAATGTCCAAAAGCTATTTATACCTTTATTGATAACAATATTTCTCAATGTTACGATAAATGTACTTCTCTAAAACGGCTACGTTTATCTAAGCGTAATAAGGAACCTTGGGTCTCAAAAAGATTAACAGTGAGTGTATTAAAAGAGACATGCTATTTTTGGAATGGATTAAAGATACGGAGAATGCCATCAAACGTCTCGAATACAACAAGCAACGCAACAAAACAAATAAATTAGTAGAAAAAGTCAGAAATAACTATTTCAAAAACAAAATATTAATAAACAAGGGGGATATTAGACAACTGTGGCAAATATTAAATCAACTATCCGGTAAAATCAGTAAAACTATTACTGACATAATTAAAAAAACATTTGAATCATTTGGCTCGGATAAGAATATTGCAAATCTATTTGCTGTTAAATTTAAAGAAAATGTTAAAAATATAATTCCAAATTGTCAAAATAAACTTCTTGATCAGTCTAGGTATAGAAATCCATTAAATTCATCAATGTTATTTAAAAAAGCTACATCACAAGACATTAACAAATTAATAGGAAAATCTAAAATTAATAAAGCCCCAGGTATAGATAAGATTCGCACAGTAGATCTGAGAGCTATAGCGGAAAAAATATCAGGAGTTATAGCCCACCTCATTAACACAAGTTTCGAAACAGGTGTGTACCCTGACGAACTTAAAGTTGGTTTAGTGAAGCCCATATTTAAAGGTGGTTTGGATAAAACAGACTGTTCCAACTACAGACCCATAACAATGCTTCCCACAGTAGACAAAATTGTAGAAAAGTTTGTGTGTAACCAAATTCAAGGATTTTATAATAAAAATGATGTTTTGTCCCAAAACCAGTTCGGATTCCAACCTAAAAAGAGTACGTCTATGTTGGTTTCGCGATTCAGTGATGAAATAAATAAGCATTTAGATTGCAAGAGACATGTACTGATAGTCTTTATTGATTATAGTAAAGCGTTCGACACCTTGCGACATGATATCTTATTGCAAAAGCTGGAAGATACTGGAATACGTGGGCCGATCTTAGAATGGTGTAGAGGCTACCTTCACAATCGGACATACTGTGTTAAAGTGAACCAAAGTTGCAGTGATAAGGTACAAGTGACAGAGGGGACAGCACAGGGATCTGTGCTTGGACCCTTGCACTATCTGTCTTACGTAAATGACATGAACAACTGTGTTGACAATTGTAGTATTTATCAGTTTGCTGACGACACATGTGTGGTAGCCGCTGATAAAGACCTTGGGATTGCAGAAAGCAAATTGCAGAATGACTTTAATATCATATGCCGTTGGTCACACGACGCAGGACTAGTCCTTAATGGTAACAAAACGAAGCTGATACATGTTCGCTCAAACCAGTGTCGATCTGTGTGCCCCGTTAAAATAATTGGTCATAGTCATGAATGCCTACACGCAAGAAGTGCTCCTACGCAATGTAAATGCCCACTACTGGAGCAAGTACCCGAGCAGAAATATCTTGGAATGATGATAGACCAAAATTTTAACTGGGGTGCTCATGTCGATATGGTTTGTGATAAGCTGCGGGCTGTTATGGCAAAAATGTATATACTTCGGAATAGGATACCTTTTTCAATCCGTATGAGTCTATATACATCATTGGCGGAAAGTATTATTTCGTATGGGTTATGTAGTTATGGCAGGACCTTTAAATCCTATTTGGACCGAATAAAAAATTTGCAGGTTAGGCTTTTGAAGTTGGTTCTGCCAAACAATCTTAAAAATAAATTTGAAACGGATGATGAAATCTTTCAGTTTTGTGAAGTACTTCCAATTCATATTAAATTTAAAGTACAATACCTTAAAGAACATTATATGATGACACACCTCATAAATCCAATATCACATTCAAAAATAACAAGGCAAGTTACTAATAAAATGTTTCAAATACCGAGAGCTTCTAACTATTACGGAACACGATTAACGGAATATCTTTTGCCTAACTTACTAAATGAACTATCTATAGAAAGTAGGGAACATATTATGCAGGGTAAACTGACTAAATCTATCTGTAGTGAGCTTATTTGTAAATTTGGATACAGGCCAAAAAGGGATAAAATACCTGAAAAATGAACTGTTTTTAGTGGAATATTCACGCTCTGCGTACCTTGTAAGGGATACAGGCGTGATTATGAGTATGATTTTTTGGAGCATCCTGTATGTTATTTTTCCCGTATGTTACGAGTGGCTCGGAGCTGTCGAGGGAACCGGTTTCCGGCAGCGTCCGGCGGACCGCCTCGCTTGCGATGCGCTGTGTTTTTGTACTGTTGATCTTGTTGTCTAATTTATTTTTCATTTTGTAGTAGTTTTAAGTGTTTTTATGTGTGGCGCGGATTGGTGCCGAGACAAACTTTGTTAAGTTTAGCGGCCCATTTATATGTAAACCTATAATAATTCTTTTAATAAATATTTATAAAATAAATAATAAATAAATTCAAATCTATCTTAAATAAAAAGGGAAATAATCCTCAAAACTTTGTCAAACGTGGCGGAACGACCTTTGTGTAGGTCGTTTACGCTCTGCCTACCCCATTAGGGATAAAGGCGTGATTATATGTATGTATGTACTCCGAGGTCGTAAAGAAAGCAATTGAAGTCGAGTAAATTTGGAAGGCCGAGACGCAGTCGAGACCTTTGTGAAGCGGTCCTTAATTCCATTGTTGTCGTTTGACGAAATTGTTGGCGTAGTGAAGATCATGAGGACCGAAGTGTAGAATATTAGGACCAATAAGAGTGAATGAAGGTTTTTTTTTATTTTAATGAGCCCGAACGCATTGGAGAAAAGGTACTATTCGATTCTTGGCAGTATTCGTATTTATTGCCACCATAGAAGCCACGCACATGAAATGAGGCACAAACGCTTTCCTATCTAAGCAGACGTCTAGCGCTCAGTAGGCGTCTTGTAAAGTGGCAAAGATCGAGGTTGCCGTCAATTTTTTTTTCAATTTATAGATTTCGATTTTTAGATAAAGCAAAATACTTATGGAAAGGAAAATATTAAGTATTATAAGAACCTTACCACGTGCAATTGTGTTTCTCCTTTCATATTCTTCTTTATAGTGTAACCTTTTCCTCTTTTTCTTGTCTCTCGTTTTGTGTCGTTTACATCTTCTTCGTTGTTGTCTGACAAATCTGAAATGAATTTTGAAAACAAGTTTTGAATATAGTTTGTTTTAACAACAAGTTGTGTGGTAGTAGGAGGGCACGATATCAGGATTGGTGAATTGAAACTTTTGGACACAGATTCTTTTAAAAGGTTACACAGCTTTGATTCTTGGCTTCAGCTAGGAAATTTATATTTCCCTCATTTGTAAGATCATCTAAGCAGATATCATCCCCAATATGCGTGGTATCTTCATCCCCCCACCGGCTGAACTCTTTTCATCTTAAGAATTGTGATCAAAACCTAGAATGTTTACAATTCCCTCACCTGTAAGATCATCTAAGCAGATATCATCCCCAATATGCGTGGTATCTTCATCCCCCCACCGGCTGAACTCGTTTATCATTAGAATTCTCCAGGTTATCTAGAATGTTTACATTTCCCCCACCTGTAAGATCATCTAAGCAGATATCATCCCCAATATGGGTGGTATCTTCATCCCCCCACCGGCTGAACTCTGTTCATCTTCAGAATTCTCCAGGTTATCTAGAATGTTTACATTTCCCCCACCTGTAAGATCATCTAAGCAGATACCATCCCCAATATGGGTGGTATCTTCATCCCCCCCACCGGCTGAACTCTGTTCATCTTCAGAATTCTCCAGGTTATCTAGAATGTTTCCATTTCCCCCACCTGTAAGATCATCTAAGCAGATATCATCCCCAATATGGGTGGTATCTTCATCCCCCCCACCGGCTGAACTCTGTTCATCTTCAGAATTCTCCAGGTTATCTAGAATGTTTACATTTCCCCCACCTGTAAGATCATCTAAGCAGATATCATCCCCAATATGGGTGGTATCTTCATCCCCCCCACCGGCTGAACTCTGTTCATCTTCAGAATTCTCCAGGTTATCTATAATGTTTACAATTCTCTCACCTGTAAGATCATCTAAGCAGATATCATCCCCAATATGGGTGGTATCTTCATCCCCCCACCGGCTGAACTACGTTCATCTTAAGAATTGTGATCAAAACCTAGAATGTTTACAATTTCCTCACCTATAAGATCATCTAAGCAGATATCATCCCCAATATGCGTGATATCTTCAATCCCCACAACCGGCTGAACTCTGTTCATCTTTAGAATTGTGATCAAAACCTAGAATGTTTACAATTCCCTCACCTGTAAGATCATCTAAGCAGATATCATCCCTAATATGGGTGTTATCTTCATCCCCCCCACCGGCTGAACTCTGTTCATCTTCAGAATTCTCCAGGTTATCTAGAATGTTTACAATTTCCCTCACCTGTAAGATCATCTAAGCAGATATCATCCCCAATATGCGTGGTATCTTCATCCCCCCCACCGGCTGAACTCTGTTCATCTTCAGAATTCTCCAGGTTATCTAGAATGTTTACAATTCTCTCACCTGTAAGATCATCTAAGCAGATATCATCCCCAATATAGGTGGTATCTTCATCCCCCCCACCGGCTGAACTCTGTTCATCTTCAGAATTCTCCAGGTTATCTAGAATGTTTACAATTTCCCTCACCTGTAAGATCATCTAAGCAGATATCATCCCCAATATGCGTGGTATCTTCATCCCCCCCACCGGCTGAACTCTGTTCATCATCAGAATTCTCCAGGTTGTCAAAGTTGTCGTACCCTAGGGCTCTCAATTCGGCTTTAGTTTCTTCAATCTTGTCCGTCTCAAAGTAATCTTCTTGGTATTTCAGGAGGTTTTTAAGGATGCGAATTTCGAATTTTCTTTTGTTCCACTCTCTTGCCTAGAAATATAGAAACAGGTGGTTCTCACAATTGTGCAGAATTTTTCGTGTTATGTTATGAATATGTTTGTTTTACATACAAACCGAAAAACTTACAAGCAACATTTTAATTATTATAATCGTGCAATCCAGCAGAAAAATAAATTAGTGAAATTCGGTGTTTTAGATAAGCAAAAGCACTAGTTTTATTAGCGGGATATCTATTTAATAGCAATAAAATAACACTTCGGGATTCCTTTCTTGTTATTATTCATTATTATTTATACACTACACTATATCACTTCCATGCTGGACTGGGAACGAGAGAAAAACATAGAATGTGCCAGCTGTATTTCCCCCCGGGCATGCTGTAAAAATCAGCTAAGGGATCCAAGGGTTTCTGTATATTGCAATTTAGGCGATAGGCTGACAACCTGTCACTACGGCAATATACCTACAAATCTATTTTAAATAACCCTCAAAACGTTGTCAGACGTGGCGGAACGACCTTTGTTTAGGTCGTTTACGCTCTGCCTACCCCATTAGGGATAAAGGCGTGATTATGTGTATGTACTACAGTATAAATGAAAAAATGAAAAATACGTTTATTTGATTTTAGAACCACATTACATAATTTCTTACATCTGCCAAACTTATTTAAAGTTTGTCGGCAGCAATAAATACTCCTATTTAATTAGGCTCTAAACTGTAATTAGTAGGTACTTACAAAATAAGCTAAAGTAAGATAAATTATGTTTGTAAATATTATGTAATAAGTAATTAGTGAAACACACAATTTCACACAGTACTTCTATGTTAATCTTTGCATAGTTTTAGGCGTATATTTAGTAATTACTTACAGCTTTCCTGGCATCAAGACACGCTTTTTCAATCTGGTGATAAGGTTTTTTAGCCAAGTACAATGCTTCTGCTATATTGTACAGGGTGGTGTAAGCTTCCTTAGGTACATCCTTTATAAGTTCGTATTCCTTCTCATAGTACTGCAGGGCCTCGTTGTAGGATCCCATGTCTTTGTATGTTTGGTATAAACTGAAATGAAATAATACAATTTACCCAACTAATTTCTTCCATGCTGGACTGGGAGTGAGAGAAAAACATAGAATATGCCAGCTGCATTTCCTACCGAGCATGCTGTAAAAACCAGGTAAGGAATCTGAGGGTTTCAGTATATTGTAATTTAAGCGATTTGCTGACAACCTGTCACTACAGCAATATACTTACAAATCTATCTTAAATAATCCTCAAAACTTTGTAAGACGTGGCGGAACGACCTTTGTTTAGGTCGTTTACGCTCTGCCTACCTCATAAATGCGTGATTAATGTATGTGTGTACTACTAATATTAAAAATGCAAATGTTTGGATGTTTATTACTCAATCACCATTCAATCACTAGGCAGATCAGGATGAAACTGTGCAAACATATAGGTTAGGTCCTGGAGTATGACACAGGTTACTTTCCACCACCGGAAAATCTTCATTTCCATTTAAAAACTCATTTAACGCGGGTGAAATTGGAGGCGGAAAGCTAGTTAGTGATACATAAATTGATGGAAACTTTTTGTAGGTATCAATATATCATATCATCCAATGTACAGCTTTTGAAATAGAGACAATAATTGAATGTAGGCAGAATGAGAGGTAGATATCATAATTTATATTCTGATCTTACCTTACATAAATTGTTATAAATTTCAATCAACTAATCATATTTGATAGAGGTCGTTACATAAACCTAGTCAGATGCCTATTAGCTGTGCTGAAAAGATATTTAAAAACACTGACACCACTGGTTCATCGGGTCTATTGGCTTGAACTCACGACAAGAAGACTTATCTACATACCTTCCTATGTTGTACTGTCCTGTATGGTACTAACCATATCATACTTACCTAACAAAAATAGGAATAAGTTTCTTCCCACAATCGCCAGCAAGCTTTGCATGGTCTAACATCTTGAGGTAATACTCAACAGCTCCGGAATAGTTCTTCAAATGACATGCTCCATCACCGACCTTTTCGTAAACCTTCTTGAAGGCCGTGATTACCAATCAATCACGCATCAATCAATCATTAATCAAATTATCAATAAAAAAATTAAATTATCATCTTTGATACACAAACCATGTCAGAAGCCTATTAGCTGTGCTGAAGGGCTACTTAAAAACACTGAAACCAGGGTTCATCAGGTTTGATATTATCAATCAATCATTCGTTACTCAATCATCAATCAAATTATCAATAAATCATCTTTGATACACAAACCATGTCAGAGGCCTATTAGCTGTGCTGAAGGGCTATTTAAAAACAATGACACCAGGGTTCATCGGGTCTATTAGCTTAAAACTTCCACAAGAGGAAGACTTATCACTATCCCATCCTATATTGTACTTACCTAACATAAATAGGTATAAGTTTCTTCCCACAATCGCCAGCGAGCTCTGCATGATCTAACATCTTGAGATAGTACTCCACAGCTCCGGCATAGTTCTTCAAATGACATGCTCCATCGCCGAGCTTCTCGTAAAGCTTCTTGAAGGCCGTGTGGTTTGTCGGGTCTGTTGATATCAGCAGGTCTTCTGTGTAGCACATTGCTGCAACTGGGGACAGTAAAACAGTTGATAAGTAAGTATACCTTGAATAAAATTGTGAATTCGCCTTGTGTAAGTAAACAAAACTACCTACATACTATCTACAAGAGGAAATACAGTATCATTGAGACTCATTATCTCCCTAGCCTTATCCCGTATCTCACGGGGTCGGCTACCTAATCTAGGGGATTGAACTAAGGTACTGGTTTTTACACAGAGCGACTGCCATCTGACCTCCGCAACCCAGAAGGGAAACCAGACCCAATCCTAGATTAGGTCAGAGTTTTCAACCCGCTAATGCTTAGCACTGGCCTCTGATATGGCTTAACGACTAATATCTACGGTATTAAACGATATTAACCGGGACCAACGGCTTAACGTGCCTTCCGAAGCACGGAAAAGCACCGAATAAACGTACATATGAAATTCGAAAACCGAAAAACACAATGGTATGTGGTGGGATTAGAACCACGACCTCCTGCTCAGGAGGCAGCGGAACTATCCACTACACCATCGGGCTTAATGCAGTATCTTTGAGACTACAGAATATAAAAAAATCTGCTAGCTACAATCCGCTTTTCAAACTGAAAATTTTAGTAAAAGGAACTGAATTACTTAATTTTCAATAAACTATCTCCGGTTTTTTAAATGTTGTGTTAAGTCAACCGCAAAACATATGTTTATAACAAGGTTATCATCTGTGACTCCGAAATTTGAACCTCTGCTAAGTTGCAAAGAAAAAGCAGTTTATGAGCTGCAAAATACGTTGGTATTGATAACTAAATAAAAATATACCTACCAACTTTCAAATTGGCCTCAATATTCTCCCTCTCGTCCTCATCAGGTGTCTTCAGTTTCCAAGCTTTGAGCAACACTTGCTTAGCACTCTGGTAGTCAGACATCTTGCACAGAATGTCTGCTTTTGATGATAGCGTCTCACAAGTTTTTAGTACCTGGAAATAGAGGCATCATTTTGAGAGTAAGCCAATAACAAATAGTAAGTTTTTGTAGCTGGCACATTCTATGTTCTTCTCTCGCTCCCAGGCCAGCATGGAAGTAATAATATATAACTATTACAAATAAGATGATTCTGTGTGATTCTTTATCAAGCAAGTATACAATTGCAGATTTATAACATAAGACAGAATAGTAAGCTTACTGTTTGTAATAGTGATATAATTGCTGTTGGGTTCTCAATAAAGAAATTAAATTAAATTAAATTAAGCAGATTTATAACACAGTTCTAACAAACATACCTTATCTTCCAACCTGCTAGCCACTTCCAAGGCCTTATTCAAACAACTCAAAGCCTTAGAAAAGTCCTTCTTCTTATTTGCATGTAGCAAAGCTTCAGTTGTATAACAATTGTGTAAAACTTCAAACAAGTCTTGGTTAGAACATATTGAAATGGCTTTGCCGATACAATCTAAAGCTTTGTCAAAGGAACCCAGGTGTTCTTGGACAACTCCAATATTAAGCAGCAACCTGGCTCGCATATCCATTAGTTCATGTTTGTTGATCTTGCCGTTCAAACTGGAAAATAAATTTTGGGTCAGTTACCTTTGCATAGATTTCTGAGTTTACATACAGGAACGTGCAGGGGAACGGTGCCTGTTTAATAAAACTGACAATGCAATGCATAGCTGATAATGTGTTTGTATCATGTCATGCTAGGAAGTAAACTATGCAATGTATGTACACTGAATTGTCATTGTCAGTTTTATTAAATAGGCCCCAGATTAAAGGATACTATGCTATGATATGCTTAATAGGATAAATCATCTGTATTTTGATAATCATTATTCCATTCAATAGTCAAAAAGTCTGACTATTTCAAACATACATACATACATATAATCACGCCTTTATCCCATCATATTTCAAACATCAAGCCATTTAAAAAGGTATGTTTGTCAGTCCAAATTTATTTTGTAAACAAAATAAAAGAGAGTTTATAGAAACAAGTTATAAAATACCTTTCACACAACACCAGGCTTTTCATGAAAGCTTTCTCAGCAGCTCTGAGAGAAGTCTTTGCTTCTTCATCATCACCAGTGCTTTGTCCTTGAAGTAAGTAGATCCTGCCGAGAGTGGCCATTGCCCTTTGTTCTTCTACGAGGTTCTTTAGCTCTTTTGCAACAGCTGAAATGAAAAAAAATGTGTGAGCGTATTTATGTTACAATAACAAATAAAACTTATCAGTTGTATTTTGTGGAGGGCTCATGAGTAATATAGTTATAATAAATTACCTGTTATATATAATATTCCTTCCATGCTAGTCTGGGAGTGAGAGAAAAACATAAAATCTGCCTGCTACATTTCCTCCCGGGCATACTGTAAAAATCAGCCTAGGAATCTGACGGATTCAGTATATTGTAATTTACGGGCTGGGCTGATACCCTATCACTACAGCAATATACCTACAAATCTATCTTAAATAACCCTCAAAACTTTGTCAGATGTGGCGGAACAACCTTTGTTTAGGTTGTTTACTCTCTGCCGACCCCATCAGGGACAAAGGCGTTATTATATGTATGTATGTAATAAAGGTCACCAAGTTCAAATTATTTGCATTATTCCCAGATTACCCCTTTACTACTATTGTTTCATCCCATAGTGAGATTATCCCTAAGAACAAGGTAAAAAGGAATTGGAAATTGGGCTATCAAGCTACCTTACCTTCTTTAGGTATTATTCCAATGTACATGGAACATATACTGACAAAATAACTTGCAAATTTTCACTTGAGTGAAGAAATTATCATAAATCATCTTGAGGGTTTTAAGATAGATATGTATGTATTTTTTCTGGATTGACAGGTTTTCAGCCCATCACCTAAATTGCAATATACTGAAACCGTCGGATGCCTTAGCTGGTTTTTAGAGCCTGCCCGGGAGGAGATGCAGCTGGCACATTCTATGTTTTTCTATTATTCCCAGTCCAGCATGGAGGGAAGATCGAATATCGATATTTACCTAAATGCCGCTCCTCATACTTCAAAGCTTTGTCGAACTCGGCCATAAGCATGTACATCTCCCCAATCATCCTGTTACAAGTGCCCCATTCTAGCCGGAGCCCCATATCCTTGCAAATAGACGCCTCCGCTTTGTACTCGTCCAATGCATCGCTGTAGCGGTTATGTTTGTAGTAAAACGTAGCCAAATCATTATGGGCCTCAGCTAAAGCGCGCCTGTTGCTCCCGTTCAGTGCTTTCTTCTTCCTACGAAGTAATTCTGTAAGAAAATATCAACAATCAGTGCATGGTCAACAAGTAGTTTTTGTGTGATGATTGTTTAGGGTAGTTATTTCACGAGCGACTTACTTTCCTCTTCCATTGTTTGTATCTTTAGTAAAGTAACATATTTAGTTAATGTAATACAGATAGTTATTTTATTATTTATAATTTCCACGATAAAAAGCAAAAATAGGCGCCAGACAAGTTTGTGCATATGACTTTGACAGTAAAAGTCAATGTCAATAAAAGAAAGATGGCGCTGATTTAAATGTTGCCATATTAGAAAAGTTATTTGCGAGTGTGGCTTAGATGAGGGTACCCCTGACCATATTTTTTTCAACTGTCAAAATTTTTCTTCCTCTCTTTATGACTTCCTTCCTTCCTCTATTCCTCGTCCTACTTCCTTTAAGTATCTTCTTTCTCTTGTAAATACTCCTTTTATTTATATTTTGTGTAGATATATTAACCTCAATAATATTAGATTATAATAATTGTGTTTGTTTTTGTAACCTACTAACAACATGTTTGTATATATTGTGTTTGTCTTTTGTTCTAGGTCGTCAGTACACAGTCTGCTCTCGGAATATTCTTAGCCAATTAATAAGAAACTCCTTGTTCTTTCACGAAGCCTTTCGTCTACAAGCAGAGTCAACTTTATA